>JARKIP010000053.1:6250000-7500000 GCA_029990175.1 Petunia secreta
TCAAATTGACCTATTGTTGGGCAATACCCAGCGGGTGACTATTCCAAACCTTATGGGCAATCCCCAAAGGAATGCTCCACTTCCCGGACCAATCCGAAATGTTCAACCTCTTGAGCAAGTTGCACAAGCTCAAGAAGGGGAGGAGTATAATTATGGTGATGATGGGTATGATGCTCATTATCAGTTTAGGGGTCGGAATGTGGATAGGGTTCGAGGCCGAGGTCGAGGGCCACCCCATGGGCACTTTGGAGGGATTGCTAGGAGGGATCTTGGTGGATATGGGGATCACTTTGAGGGCCAACCGGAGCCTTTCCAAGGGGGTCGTGACAACAACAACAATCTTAATAGTGTGAAGCTCACTATTCCTTCTTTCAAAGGAAGTAGTGACCCGGCGGAGTACCTTGATTGGAAGTTGTCCATGGAACGTATATTTGACACCAATGATATGCCCGAAGTGAAGAAGACCAAGTATGCTATCTCTTCCTTTGAATCCTTTGCAGCTACTTGGTGGGAGTCGGTGAAGAGGAATAGAAGGAGGACGGGAATGGTTATTAATCTTACTTGGGAAGAGTTGATCCGTGTGATGGATGAAAAGTACTTGACTAACCAATACCGAGTGGAACAACAAAAGCGTCACTATGAGTTGAAGCAAGGTTACAAATCGGTTGGGGAGTACTTCAATGAGTTTGAACAAGTCCGGATGACTCTACACTTGGATGATGAAGATAATGAGACGGCCATGATCCGTTTCAAAGGGGGCTTAAATCGAGACATAGCTTCGCTCTTGAAGTTTCACAAGTACAATGATCACTACAAGCTATGTGAAGATGCGGTTGAAGCCGAGAAGTGGCTCAAAGAGGAGAAATCCCTTCGTTACAAGAGTAGTACTACTACTCCATTGAACAAACCAAAGGATTGGAAAGCTCCTACAACGAATGCCAAATTCCCAAGTGCAAGTGGTGCAAGTGCTAGCAAGGATGTGAAGAAGCCTTTTGAAAGGTCTACACAACCCGTGGGAGGTAACTCTAGAACTCACTTGAGTAATCCAATCTCTTCTTCTACTCAATGCTTTAAGTGTAAGGGTTATGGTCATCTCTCCAAAGATTGCCCTACCCGGAAAACTATGGTCCTTGTGGGTGACTTGGTCTATGAGCAAGATAGTGAACCCGAGGAGGAAGAGGGAGTAGAGGGATATGAGGAGGGAGATGATGGGGAGGTTGCCATGGAGGATGATGATGATGCCCATGCCTTCCTTGTTGTGAGGAGGAGTTTAGGAGCCATGTGTGTGGAGGATGTTGAGACCTTACAAAGAGAGAACCTTTTTCATTCCAAATGCCGAGTCATGGGTCTCCTTTGCTCTATGATCATTGACTCGGGGAGTTGTGCTAACGTTATTAGCCAAACACTAGTTGCCCAATTGAAAATACCCACCCTAAAACACCCAAATCCTTACCGGCTACAATGGCTTAGTGAGTGTGGTGAGTTGAAGGTGGTTAAACAATGTTTGATCAAGTTCAAGATTGGGAACTATGTGGATGAGCACATGTTCGATGTTGTGCCTATGCAAGCGTGCCACCTTCTCTTTGGTAGGCCATGGCAATTTGATCGATGTGTGGTTCATAATGGCCATGCCAACACCTATACGGTGACGCATGAGGGGAAAAAGTTTGTGCTCCAACCCTTGACTCCCAAACAAGTGAGCGATGATTACAAGCGGATGCGGGAGTTGAGAGAAGCGGCAAAGGCTAAGTCGATTGTTGAGACTAGCCCTTTGTCCAAAAGCTTGGTGGCAATCCCACCAACTTCTACCGGTGGCATGTGTGCCATGATGCAACCGGGCGAGGTCCTAAGAGGAAATGATGGCAACAAGCTTCTCATATGCCTAGTGCACAAAGGTATGGTTCTAACCTCCGATCTTGATTTTTCTACTAACCCTTTGCCTAGTGTGTTTGAGAATGTTTTGAAGGATTTTGGTGACATGTTCCCGGATGAGATGCCGGATGGATTACCTCCTTTGAGGGGTGTTGAACACCAAATCGACTTTGTCCCAGGATCCCAAATCCTAAACAAGCCGGCTTATAGGAGCAATCCAGAGGATACAAGAGAATTGCAAAAGCAAGTTGATGAATTGCTCACTAAGGGCTTGGTGAGGGAAAGCTTGAGTCCTTGTGCCGTACCCGTGATCCTTATTCCCAAAAAGGATGGCACTTGGAGGATGTGCGTTGATTGTCGGGCCGTGAACAAAATAACGGTAAAGTACCGTCATCCCATTCCCCGACTTGATGATATGTTAGATGAATTAAGTGGTTCATATGTGTTTAGCAAAATTGACCTTAGGTCCGGCTACCATCAAATCCGGATGAAACCCGGTGATGAATGGAAAACCGCATTCAAGACCAAGTTTGGTCTCTATGAATGGTTGGTGATGCCCTTTGGGCTCTCCAATGCACCTAGTACTTTCATGAGGCTAATGAACCATGTTCTAAAGCCATTCATCAACAAGTTTGTGGTCGTCTACTTTGACGATATATTGATCTATTGCAAATCAATAGACGACCATGTTGATCACCTTAGGCAAGTGCTTGAAGTGTTGAGAGCCGAAAAGCTCTATGCTAATTTTAAAAAGTGTGCCTTTGGTGTTGAGAAGGCAGTCTTTCTTGGATTTTTTGTGAGTGCCCAAGGAGTGGAAGTGGATGAGTCTAAGGTAGAGGCCATACGAGATTGGCCTACACCGTGACTCAAGTGAGGAGCTTTCATGGTCTTGCTAGTTTTTATAGACGATTTGTGAAAGACTTTAGCTCCATTGCCGCTCCACTCACCGAATTGGTGAAAACCTTTTGTTTGGGGAGAGCCTCAAGAGAAGGCCTTCCAAGAATTGAAAAGTAGGTTGAGTACCGCCCTCCTATTACAATTGCCCGACTTCGGAAAGGCATTTGAGGTTGAATGTGATGCCTCGGGGGTGGGAATTGGTGGTGTTTTAATGCAAGATGGCAAACCCATAGCCTACTTTAGTGAAAAATTGAAGGGTGCATCTTTGAACTACTCTACGTATGACAAAGAGATGTACGCCTTGGTGAGAGCTCTTGCTCATTGGCAACACTACCTTTGGCCTCGAGAATTTTTAATCAAGAGTGACCATGAGTCACTCAAGCATCTAAGGGGCCAAGAGAAGCTCAATAAGAGACATGCCAAGTGGGTTGAATTCATTGAGTCTTTTCCCTATGTTATCCAATACAAGAAAGGGAAAGACAATGTTGTGGCGGACGCACTTTCTAGGAAGTTTGCTCTAGCCACCACCCTAGCCTCCAAGCTCATGGGTTTCGAGAGCATTAAATTGATGTATGCTCATGACCCTAAGCTAAAGAGCATTTATGAAGCTCTTGAAAAGGGGGAAAGGGTTGAAAAATACCAATGGGTTAATGGATATATCTTTAAAAATGGTAAAGTGTGTGTTCCCGAGTCCTCTTGGAGGGAATTGTTGATTCGTGAAGCTCATTGTGGGGGCTTGATGGGACACTTTGGGAGAAACAAGACCTTGGCCATTCTCATGGAGCAATTCCATTGGCCAAAGATGGGGGCTCAAGTTGAAAAGCTTTGCAAAAATTGCCTTGAGTGCAAGCATGCGAAATCTAAAGCTAACCCCCATGGTTTGTATACTCCTCTCCCCGTGCCTACTAGCCCGTGGATTGATATATCAATGGATTTTGTGATGGGCTTGCCACGGTCTAGGGGGGGCCATGATAGCATTTATGTTGTCGTGGATAGGTTCTCCAAAATGGCTCACTTCATTCCTTGTAAGAAGTGTGATGATGCACAACATGTTGCCTCTTTGTTCATTGACAATGTCTTGAAATTGCATGGTGTGCCTCAAACCATTGTAAGTGATAGGGACACTAAGTTCCTAAGCCACTTTTGGAGAAGTTTGTGGGGTGCCCTTGGCACCAAGCTCTTGTTTTCTACGTCCCACCACCCACAAACGGATGGGCAATTCGAGGTGGTAAACCGGACTTTGGGTGCTCTTCTAAGGGCCATGACCCGAGGTAAGGCCGGGACGTGGGTTGATAAACTTCCTCTCATGGAGTTTGCCTACAATCGTACTTTGCATAGCTTGATTGGCATAACTCCAATTGAATGTGTGTATGGTTTTAATCCCTTGATTCCCCTTGATCTAACCCCTTTGCCAAGGGAAATGGTTCCTAATTTTGAAGGGAAAAGCCGAGCAAAGGCTATGATTGAGCTCCATGCTAAAGCCAAGAAGAACTTGTAGGAAGCCTATGCCAAGGTTGCTTCCAAGAAGAACAAGGGAAGGAAGAAGCTTGAGCTCAAAAAGGGAGATTGGGTGTAGGTGCACTTCCGCAAAGAAAGGTTTTCAAACCTTAGGAAAGGGAAGTTGGCACCCCGTGGAGATGGACCTTTTCAAGTGCTTTCCAAGATCAATAACAATGCCTATGTGATTGATCTACTCGGTAAGTACAATGTGTCTAATACTTTTAATGTGACTGACTTGACCCCTTGTGATGTAGGAGATGGTGCTGCCGGAGAGGAGGAAGCCATGGTTTCGAGGACGAAACCTTCCCAAGAAGGGGAGTATGATGCGGGGCATATGACCTCAAGGCCGTTCACTAGGAGTCAAGCAAAGTTGATTCAAGACACCCATCTTCACTTGACTTGGAGGGACGTGGAAGGAGGCTCCGAGAGTAGCTCGATGATCATGCTTTTGAGCACCATGGATGGAGGAACACTTGGGCTCCAAGGGGATCCACCCCAAGCTCATTTTGAGCCTCTTGCACAAGTTCCAGAGGGAGGTGGAGCTCCTCAAAGCTGAGGCGGAGCGCCTACCAAAAAGCAGAGAGCTGAGCAGAAGAAGGCGGAGCGCCTCATCAGCTGGAGGCGGAGCGCCTCATCCTGAGGCAGAGCGCCTCCCCCTGTGATGGCCTGCGGGATATTTTACTTCTTTTTGTGTGAACTTCCAACTATAGCCCTGCGTGGCCTTATTTGTTTTAACCCACTTTGGGGGTACTTTAGACCTTTTAGTATGACTAAGTGAAGCCTATAAATACTTCACTTAGCCTCCTCAAACATTGGCTTACCTTGAATTTTATGAATGATGAAAAGAATCTATCTCTTGTTTGAAGAACCCTTTGTCTTGGTTGCTTGAATTCACTAGTGGAACCTAGTTGAGTCTTGAACCGAAAACCCGATCATTCTACTTGCGAGTCCCGGGTGCGACTCGAGGGTGGCTGCATAGTGTAGGCCCTTCTTGATACCGATACGAGGGTATCTCGGGACAAGTTCCCCGGGGTTACTTCATAGGGAGTTCGAGTAATGTCTCGCTCTCTATCTTTATTTTCCGCGTTTAGTTTTGATCCTTATCAGTAACTAGGCAAGTAGTGGTTGCTTTCTGAATTGTAACTCCTGCGTCCTCTGAATCAATTAATCTGACTCCCATGCTGGCCAACTGGTGGAGTGCATGAGCTAAATCTCTTTTTTGTGGCTGTAAATAAGATAGACTACCCATAGACTTACGACTAAGGGCATCAGCAACAACATTCGCTTTACCCGGATGATAAAGAATGTCTACGTCGTAGTCCTTCAGCAACTCTAGCCACCGCCTCTGTCGTAGGTTTAGCTCCTTTTGCTTAAATATGTACTGGAGGCTCTTGTGGTCTGTATAAATATCAACATGAACTCCGTACAAATAATGTCTCGAAATCTTTAATGCATGAATGACTGCTGCAAGCTCCAGATCATGGGTAGGGTAGTTCTGCTCGTGCTTTTTCAGCTGCCTGGAAGCATAGGCAATTACTCTTCCGTGCTGCATTAAAACACAACCAAGACCAATTCGAGAAGCGTCACAGTAAATGACATAGTCCTCAGATCCCTCTGGAAGTGTAAGTACTAGAGCTGTTAGCAACCTGTTCTGTTCTTTAGTTCTTGGAAGCTGTGCTCGCAAGAATCAGATCACTCAAATTTAGCTATTTTCTGTGAATTTGGTCAGTAGAGCTGCAATGGAGGAAAAACCCTCTACGAACCTTCTGTAATAACCTGCCAAACCCAGAAAACTACGTACTTCAGTTGGCGTCGTAGGTCTGGTCCAATTCTTCACAGCCTCAATCTTCTGGCCATCTACTTTAATTCCTTCTACTGAAACTATATGGCCAAGAAATGCCACTGAATCTAACCAGAATTCCCACCTTTTGAACTTAGCAAATAATTTTTGGTCCCGAAGAGTACCCAATACTGTGCGCAGGTGCTCCGCATGCTCTGATTCAAACTTTGAATAGATGAGAATATCATCAATAAATATAATCACAAATAAATCTAGATAAGGCTTGAATACGTTGTTCATCAGATCCATAAATACTACAGGGGCATTAGTGAGTCCAAACGACATCACTAAAAACTCATAATGGCCATACCTAGTCCTGAATGCAGTCTTATGTATATCAGATTTTCTAACTCTAACCTGATGGTAGCCTGATCGCAAATCTATCTTCGAGAAGCACTTGGCACCTTGGAGTTGGTCGAACAAGTCATCAATCCTGGGCAGAGGGTATTTATTCATGATTGTGACTTTAGTTAGCTGTCTGTAATCTATGCACATGCGTAGAGAGCCTTCTTTCTTTTTCACAAACAATACCGGGGCTCCCCACGGGGAAATGCTAGGTCTGATGAGACCTTTATCTACCAAATCCTTCAGTTGTTCCTTCAATTCTTTCAGTTCTGCTGGTGCCATCCTATAGGGAGGAGTGGATATGGGTTGCGTACCTGGTATTATATCAATAGAAAAATCGATCTCGTTCCGGAGGAAGTCCAGGTAACTCATCTGGAAACACATCAGGGAACTCATTCACTACCGGAACTGACTCGAGAGTCGATGTCTCCTTTTTTTAGTCTCGAACATGAACAATATGATATAAGTAGCCTTTTGCGATTAGCTTCCTTGCCTTAAGGTAAGAAATAAACAGACCCTTTGGCGATGCAGAAACACCCTGCCACTCCATAGCTAATTCTCTTGGAAAGTGAAACTGGACTGTCTTCGCTCTACAATCAACGTTAGCATAACAAGAAGACAACCAATCCATACCGAGAATAACATCGAAATCAACCATTTCTAGCTCAATTAAGTCAGCTGTAGTGCTACAATCGCCCATCATTATCGTGCAACCTCTATAAACACGCCTAGAAATCACTAACGGGAAAGGCTACCTCGAAAGGTCTAATAGCCTTTGGTACTATTTTGAATTTAGTGGCAACAAAGGGAGTAACATATGATAATGTAGAACCCGGATCTATCAACACATACACATCGAGAAAATTTACCGACAGAATACCTGTGACCACGTCTGGTGAAGCCTCTTGGTCCTGTCGACCAATAAGAGAATAGGTGCGGTTCTGGGTACCGCCTGTTGTAGGAGCTCCACCTCGACCTCTACCACGACCTGCTAGTGCCTGAGGAACTTGCCCCTGAGGGCATGCTGGTGCTGAGGAAGCTATTGCTGATCTAGCTGGCTGGGGTGCACCACTACCACCCCTAGTCGGGCAATCTCTCATGAAATGACCTGCCTCGCGACAAATATAACAAGTATCAACTCCTAACTGACATGGATCCAAGTGGCGTTTACCACAATCTGAACATCTAGGATATGTCTGACTGGCCGGTAGCGAAGTACCACGACGCTGAAATCCTGAAGTTCGTGATGCTTGACTAGCTTTGGACTGAGGAGGTCTATCAGATCTCAGGCCACGAGACTGTGTAGGTATACTAGCTGGTGGATGTCTAACACCCTGCTGTCTACTTGCTCAAGATGTCTCTCCAAATGAACCAGAAAATCTGCCCCTCTTGTGTAACACTCTATCCCTGTCGGCTCTATGTATCTACTTCCTCTCCTCAAGTGATAAAACATATGCCTGAATGCGTGATATGTTCATACCTGACTGCATAGAAACCGTCATACACTCGTTCACTAGGTGTGGACCAAGTCCCACTACATACCTGTGAATTCTATCCTCCATACTTGCTACCACAGTGGGGGCAAACCTTGCTAAAGAATTAAAGCGATAATTATACTCTTATACACTGAAAATTCCCTGTCTCAAGGTCAGGAACTGATCAGTACGTGCTCTCTGTGTCTCTATGGGCATATAATGATGAAGGAAGGCATCTGAGAATTCCTTCCAAGTCGCCGGAGTAACATCTGACCCTCTAGATAGCTCCCATGTCTGATACCACCCTGCTGCTAGGTCATGCAATATGAATGCAGCCAACTCTACCGACTCTGTCTCTGATGCGTGCATGACTCTTAACACCCTGCCTATCCTCACAAGAAAATCCCGAGGGTTCTCTCCCGTACGGGATCCAGTAAAGACTGGAGGCTCTAGTCGGATAATATCTCTGATCCTGGATCCAGTATCTCCCTGGGCATCTGCACTATGCTGTCTAGTCTGAGCAACTACAACACTGGTCAATAATCTGATGCCATCCCTCACTTCCTGCCCCTGACTATCAGGCTGAGGTGCTGGAGGTATGGCAGCTGAAGTACCTCTAATATTGCCCTAAACTGAAGGGATCTATGAGGCCTCAGATGGAGCCTCAGGTTTGGACTCCTCACTCTTATCCTCCTCAGGTGGAACTCTACTAGTACCCTGGCCGACAATAGCCTTGCCCTTCTGGGCAGCTGTCAGTTTCTTAAGCGGCATCGCTGTATTCAAAACATTACGGTTAGAAGGGTGAATTCTAAAATTATAGCCCTATCGCACGATCTAGAGAAGAAAGAAAAACAACTGTCCTGAAGTGCCTTGTAGCCTCCTGTTCAAAAGTATGGCGCGCAACATATTCTTGAACAAGACTCTACTAGACACGGCCTGTAGACACCCTAGGACTGAACTGCTCTGATACCACTTTGTCACGACCAAACCTAGGGCCGGGACGGATAACCGACACTAAGTGTCAATTATCGGTAATTCTATTAATAATCTATGAATTATAGAGATGAGCTGGCAACCTGGTTATGAATACATACATATTTACTGAAAACATAAAGTTTGGAAAGATGACAAGGCTATCACACGATAATATATATAACATACTGACTGCACCACACAGGGACATATCTACAGGCCTCTAAGAGTGCTGAACTGAATATACAAAGGACGGAACAAGGCCCCGCCATACGTACTCGACATCTGTACAACGTACCAAAAGTAGTATACTCCGGAAGAGACGAAGTGACTCCAACGGCTGGTAGATAGCCTACTAACGTGGCTCAGGGTCTGCTCTCTCTGTACCTGCGCGGCATGAAACACAGCGCCCCAAAAAAGGGGGCGTGAGTACGATATGTACAAAGTATGTAAGGCCTGAGCATATAAATAAATCATAGCTGGATGAAACTGCAAGGCTGGAATATAAATGTGTAAACATGAGCTGAAGCATAGCAATGTAGCAGGAAATATTAAGACGTACTAAACATGGTCTGAATATAACCTGAAGTCTAGCTGAATCTGAAACTGAAGACTGAGCTGAACTATACTGATAAATGACTGTAATATGACTGGTAACTGGTAACTAGAAATTAGAACCGAAAGCTGTCAACTGATACTGACACTAATAACTGGTGGCTGATAACTGGTACTGAGCTAAAACTGAACTGTTATCTGAACTGGTACCTGCCTGGTGTTATGGGCTATATCCCCCCAAATAAGGTAACTGAACATCTAAACTAGCCTCACATATAATCATGTAGTGCATACTGTGGTTATATACGCGTATATAACAAACCTGGTGGGTGTTATGGGCTATATCCTCCCCAGCCAGTAATATCTAGTCTCTCTAGTCAGAGTGTGTGAATAACACCCGGTCACACTAGGTGTTTCAACTCCCGCCTGAACCAGAGTGGTTGTATCCCCAGACGGGTAGTATCACACGTGACCGGACTGTGTGTCCAATGTCTAGCCTCTATGGGGGACTCCAAATCACACATAACATGATCACAATATAAGCATAAGCATGTATGAGGCATAACACATGTGGCAACAATAGATATGGACTCAAGGAATGACAAGAAAACTCTTGATAGAATTATAAACACAACCTAGGACTCAGAATTTGTCAAACTCTTTGAATTTCTATAAAAATTTCGGCAGAGTTTCCCTTGAAACTGGATGATCTGCAAAACAGAACCGACACTATACTATACACGGGAATGGATACCCGGATAAACTGATAACATAAACATGTTAAACGGATAATAAGATGAGACAACTGGATGACATAACTCATCCACAGATAGAATGTCTGGACAGCACCACTGTCCTGACTTTCAACCTAATTTTCAGAGTGTAGATCAAAGATATAGACTTCATGGTCTTCATGAAAGATGTAGATATATGTCTTAGGATTCTGGGGATTCTTAAATAATCTTAATATCAATTTTGTACAAGGTGCTATGATTAATATACTAACAACTATCCAAAGATCAAAACAATTTTCCAGATTTTGAAACGTTTTGTCTTGCTGATTTGGACGTCTTTCACCTTGCATTTTAGTACTAAATTAAGTATATACAAGGTTTCCTTGGTACCATACAATTTTCTCACAAGAAACACTAAGGTTAGAACTAACAAAAGCTTCAAAAGCTAGAAGATACATGCCTTGCCAAAAGAAAGGTTTAGTCTTACATACCTTTGATGTTTCTAGCTTCTAAACTTAATTTCCTTTGTGTTCCACACCTTCTAAAGCTTAAAAAAGCTATAAAATAGAATTTAGGTACTTTATTTAGCTACGAAGTAATTCTAAAACTCAAACTATAGACGAAATTGAAGGTAGCATACTGTTACCCTAATCGCGTAGAGCGTTTTGACGCAATCCGTCTTCCGTTTCGAGTCAAAATTGATGTTGTTTCTTCAAAATTAAAAAAAATGGATTCAACTCCAGAGAGGTCTGTTTATATCGTGGTTTTCTAGAAAATTTCGAGAAAATGAATGATTTCTCTTTTATAACAAAAACATTTCATTTCTCGCCCTCTTTTGCGCTTATGTCCCTTTTTCTGGTTTGATTTCTGATACTCATATCTTTTTATCCAGACATTGTATGAATAAACCATCAAAAGTTTTAGAAACTACACTCCAAGACATTCAATTTGGTATATTATATGTCTACAAAAGACCTCATATAACACACGGAATTGATTGCTGAAAAAGCTCCGTTAAAAGGCAAATCCTTAGTCGGTTTTTCCGCAACTTAAATCTGATTTTTTCCCAAACTTTATATTCAACATATAAAATTCATGTGTGGTCCAATTATGACTTTAATATCACTTAAATCATTCTTAACATGTTATTAGAATGATATACCTCATTTTGGACATACGAGGTGTAACAGCTTAGCTCTGTTTCATCATCTTCTGCCAAGGATTCCGGTGGCTGTAATTGCTATTGTGGGGCGCTTGAGCTAGCGTTACCCTTCATGGCCACTAAATAATATTCTCGGGAAGTCTGTTGCTCACCTCTTACTTCATGTATTCCCCATAGAGTGGTAAATTTAACAACTTGATGTAGAGCCGACGGGACCGCTCCCATAACATGGATCCACGGCTGACCCAAAATCACATTATAGATCATATCTCCTCCCATTACTTGAAACAAAGTCTCATTCTCAACACCCTCTGCATATTTTTTTATCATGATTTTTCCTAACGTCGTTTCACTTGAATTATTGAACCCCAAAAGCATCGTAGACTTGGGTATAACTTTATCGGTCAGTTGCAACCGTTCCACTACTCTCAACTGAATAATATTAGTTCAACGGCCTGCATCGATCAAAACTCTCTTCACATCAGCATTATTTACCTTCATTATGACTACCAAGGCATCGTGATAGGGAATGAATCCCCTCATCGAAGTGAAATCCCCGTACACGATGTCGTCGTTTATAGTTTCTCACGTCCGTTTATCTCGTGTAAATGAGACCTTTGCATATTCCTTTGCTGTATACGCCACTCCGTGGACCTCAGCCCCTCGATGATAACATTCACGTTTTTCTCGGAACCGGAGGCTTTGGCGGCTGGTGGTCATCTTTTTTCTTATTAAAATTCTCCCTTCCTCTTTTTATCAAGAACTCCGCTAAGTGTCATTTTTCGAGCAATTTCTCCACCTTATAACACAGTGCTTTACACTCCTCAGTCTTTTGTCCATGATCGTGATGAAAAGCACACCACAAATTGTCGTCTCTACTGTTTTGATTAGTTTTCATTCGACCAGGGAATTTCACTACCTTGTCACCCATTCCCCTCAATGTGTTCACCAACCCAGCTGTTGAAATGCAAAAATTATATTCCAAAATCTTAGGAGGCAATGGATCTTTCGACACCAAGGACGTACCTGTTTGCTCCTTCTTTGGCTGACTCCTAGAATTGCCAGATTCGTGTCTGTTTCCATTTTGATGAGGGAAACTGTAGGGCTCGAATATTTGAACCCTGGAATTTTGTTTGTCATTTTCGACCCTCCATAGAGCCGGCCACTCATAGTGTCTTTTGTAAATATCCAACTACAACTCTTCTTCTTTCCCCTAATCTTGGGCTCGCATTCACGATGGAGGTCGTCAAAAGTAGTTGGAGTGGTCTCCGTATCGTGCTTACTCAAGTTATTTATGAAAACCAAACAAGCCCATCTCTCTTCAACCTGTGGGATGCCCATATTTTCTGCATTAAACCGTTCCATAAATTACTTAATCGTTTCATTCGATTGCTGCTTATTGTTCAATATGACTTCCACCCTTCTCTCTACTTTCATGGCCCCTGTAAATGCCCTAATGAATTTTTCTGTCATCTCATCGAAGCTTGTAATGTCGTTCTCGGTCACTTGCATGTACTGCTTCAACGCTCCACCTCTGAGTATTTCATAAACTTTCTTTAAGCTCACCGAATTGATATCATCAGCCGTTAAATCATTTGATTGTACTGCGATTGCAAACAAGTCCACATGATCCCTTAGATCAGTGGTTCCATCATATCTCAAACTCTCCGATAGCTTGAAATTCTTGGGGATTAGCAGCAGAGCCGTGCTTGCTAGAAATGGCCGCTTTGAGATTGACTTCGTAACGACATCCTCCATTAATTTTGGAACCCCTGGTAGTTTTCCATGAATGACTTCATCTTATTAAACCTCTTCTCTATTATATCATTCAATAATGTCTGCATTGTAGCCATCATCCTTGCTTCTGTCATGACAGAGGCAGGAGCTCCCGCAGCCAGGGCGGCTCCCACTTCAGGTCCCCCTATTACTGTGCCCTGAGGAAGAGAGGTCGGAGTACCTGCGAGGGGTGTGATCGGGAAGACAGGCGCTCTTTGACTGACAGAGCCAGACAGAAGCGCTAAGTATGTACCTATTGC
Source organism: Petunia secreta (assembly GCA_029990175.1). Taxonomy (NCBI): domain Eukaryota; kingdom Viridiplantae; phylum Streptophyta; class Magnoliopsida; order Solanales; family Solanaceae; genus Petunia; species Petunia secreta. The sequence continues at coordinate 6,263,389 of JARKIP010000053.1, forward strand.
TTCAAACATTACATTTTTCTTAACAAGATCGATCAACAGTGAGTGTGTACTTATTGCTTCAAACATTTCATTTTTCTTAACAAGATCGATCAACAGTGCATTCGTATCAACTGACGTAACCTTGACCGTGGGTTCCTTGCTGGGTCGGTGTCCATGAGGCACATTCAACTGTGAGCTGGCCGCAGCGGTGTTCAAGGGCGGATCCTGTTCATGGTGGTATGATTCACCGACCACCTCCTCGGCGGCTGGAAGTTTGACTCCATCGGCGGGGTTATGCTGTAGCACGCCATCACGAATGTTGGTGTTAGCATTGTTGCTCTGGTTGTCTGCCATTGCACACAAAAAGAACAAATATAAGTAGAATCAACAACAAATGTCGGAACAAATCGATTGCATAGGCTCCACGGTTGGCGCCAAATTGTATTTCCTAAAATATAATTTCAGATTTTACAATTAAATTTATATTTAGTTGAGCCACAGGCGACCGTTTTGTATCAAAATTTGACCGGTTGATTACTAGGCTTACGTTTACATGCTAAAATGTTCAATGTTATCAAAGAGCTAAACAAACGACTAATGCATTGACCGTATTGATCTAGAAAATAGATAGTAAACGACAAAGTAAGTAGGTGCGACAGTGGACAATGAGATGAACAAACAATATGTAAACTTAGTGAATTAGCTATCGAACGATAAACGGGCGAACAGATTAGTTTAGTTAGCCAACACTATATGATCGAGCAAGCCAACTTGCTTGGTTATCAAATGAACAAATAATAAATAATAGCGATCGACTAACTATGCTGACAAAGATGAGCAGATAACTTGCTCGACAATCGAATGAGGCAATTTAGATAAATACCAGCAACTAAACGAACTATAAATCGAATAACAGATTCATCGGAGTTGGCACGTTTTTAGATTACTAATATTAAAGACATGTGACTTACTATAATTGACTATGTGAGACGATGATAAAGCAATAGAAACAATGACGACGATGAAAGCAGGTAAATAAAGCAATAATGATGAAAGGAATAAATGAAATAGTAAAGCTTATTGTATTGATCGAGTGTGCATGCTCCGACGAGGAAGATGAACTTCGTCTCCTCTAAAGCAAAGCAAGGTTACGACAGCGTGATGATATAAAGATAACAATAGTAATAGAGTAACAGTGGTGGTAAGTAATTAGATGACAATTGCTAAGGGAGGGGGTTGTGTTCAGCACGTAAAATAATACAGTGGGGAAAGGGTTGCATTTATAGTTGAAGAATTCTAGATCTAACACAACTCCATATTGAGCACGTTTCTCTACTATCAGCTGTCATGCTTATCCACGTCCAATGGTCCCAAAAAATATAGGAAACGGTTGAAGATAAGTATCTCCTAACTCGATCCGAGCGCTTGACTCCGTAACAGATGCGATCGATCAAGCGACCGATCAACTCCTTCCAACTCAACTGCTTTTCAACTCTCTATACTGAAACCATGGCTGACTTGACTTCGACATTCACGTTGTGTTTGCCACGTCGCCGATGACATGTAATAAGCATGCGTCCGATTTTTGACCAATAAACCTTCCCAATAGATTTCATCAAATTCAAATCCAAAAAAATATGTAAATTTCCATAAAACGAAGATTCAAAGATAAATATCTCTAGTATCATATTGATTATACATAAGTTTTTGAATTAAATTTTGCTAAATTAAATTTAGAATTCATATAATTTGTTTTAAATTTCGTACAAGTTATGAATTTTGTTGATACTGATCGAAAAGTATAAGTGCATATCTAACAATTCACGTTACATAGATTGTCAAGTAGTGCAATTTTTTTTATAATATTTTCACTATATATTTGCTGTAGAATTTAGTGGTAGAATTAAGAGTATTTTTTTATAGTTGGAATGGCAACACTTTGCCCTAAATTAACTTGGAATAACTTGTAGATAATCTCTGTGAATTGTGGTTGCAAGGCAACACTTTTTAAGCTCTGATGCACGGGCAAATATTTGCCCTACACTCACTTGCTTGTGGGCATCAGTTAAGTTGTGGTGCAACAAATATATGATGAGAAACTCTACATACGATGCCTAATAGGCAGCACTTCTGATCTTTGGAAGTGGTGCTTTGTAAGCTGTGTCTTGTGGGCAGCAGTTAAAGGTTTGGTGCAAAACACGCTGTAAAGAAGTCTCAATATGTGTTGCCTAATAGGCAACACTTTAGTTGAGTTTCAATCTCTGCATACATGTGCTATAACCTGTAGTGAATTTCCCTATAGGTTGACACTGAAGACCAACACTTTAAGTAATGGTGTATAGAAGTCTCTACAACTTACTACCACTTGTCCTCCACCGTCTATGTGTACCACTTAACAAAAGAATATTGATGTTTGCTTCTATCTAGTTAATCTATTCACCAAACATTACACTCACATTTTCATTTCATTGCGTGCAGCATTAGAATGGAAATAGATTGCACCTACATTGAGCCCAAAAAAAGCTGAACGACAAGATTGCTACTGCCTTTATGCTGACAGTAAGTAGCACTTCTTCAACAAAAAGGTACTTCACTATTAGCTCTATAAACAAAGAATCCAATAACATCTACACTCTTAAACAAAGAATCCAATAGCATCTACGATATGCCAGTACCTTCTGCGGTACCCCAGCCAGTTACTCCAGCTATGAGTACTCCGACTCCTGAGGCTACTCCGGTGATTCCTCAGTCTACTCCAGTTATTAGTCCTATTGCTCAGCCTTCCACTTTGGCTCCTTAGTCGGGTATTCAGTTGGGTCATTCTATTCCTGCTCTTTCTATAAATGACGAGGAGGTAGCTCGGAGGATTGAGTCCTTTATGAAGCTCAAGCCTCCCGAGTTCGATGGTACCCCAGCTACTTGCACTGCCCAGAGGTATATTCAGAAATGTGAGAAGATATTTTCTGTATTAGTACTAGGGACACCCTTGGGGTGAGATGTGCTTCTTTCCGTTTGTCCGGTGATGCCGAGACTTGGTGGTCTTCTATGATGAGACAGAGGTCGAGTGATCTTCCTCCCTTGACTTGGACCAAGTTCGTTGCTATGTTTATGAGTAGATTTGTGCCTCAGAGTCATCTTGATGCCCCGAGACGCGAGTTTGAGTTGTTGAGACAGGGAGGCATGTCCGTGACTGCTTATGATACCAGATTTTTAGAGTTATCTCAGTATGCGCCTGCTATGGTTATGCTGGAGAGAGACAAGGTTCTTAGATTTGTTGAGGGTCTTCACCCTCGTCTTCAGGTGGCTGTTGCAACACATATTGGCAACAAGTCTTATTATGATGTGGTTGATATTGCGAGGCGTATGGAGGACATTCATGCTAGAGCAGATGCAGAGAGGGCGAGCAAGAGGGTGCGATATTCTGGTACTTCTGGTGGCCCCTCACATGGTGGCCAGAGTTTCCGTGGTCATACTCAGCCTAGGCTTCCCCAGGCCGCTGCTTTACCATCTCAGGGTACTTCGTCGGGTGTTCAGAGGCCTAGGCCGTCTCAGAGGCGTGGGGATTCATCTCAGTCTGTTCCACCTGTTTGTGGGAGATGCCGTCAGAGGCACTATGGGAGGTGCAGGCCCGGAGGTGGACGCGGAGGAGGCGGTAGTAAGGCTTGTTACCAGTGTGGGGGATCCCAGGCACTTTGTTAGGGATTGCCCCAATGTTACTTCATCTGGACCTACCTCCGCGGGACATCAGAGTTCTGCTGCTATGGTTCGGTATTCTCCTCAGGCAGCTAGGCCTGTCACTCAGGTTCCTCCTAGGCAGCCGGTTCAGAGAGCTCCTGGTCCTGGAGGTTCAGCTCAGGTTTTTGCTATGACACGCCAAGATGCCGAGGCATCCAATGATGTGATCACAGGTACTCTTTCTGTTTGTGGCCGCAGTGCCTTTGCCCTTATAGATCCGGGATCGACTTTCTCTTATGTGTCTCCTGGATTTTCACCTTGCTTGAGCAAGGATCTGGTTTTTATTGATGCTCCATTTATGGTGGCAACGCCTGTCGGAGATCCTATATGTGTAGATAAAGGGTATCGGGAGTGTGTGATTTCTATTTGTGGTGTTGAGTCTCTAGTAGACTTGATGTTGCTAGATATGGTGGAATTTGATGTGATCATGGGCATGGATTGGTTGGCATCCTGTCACGCGACGTTGGATTGCCATGCCAAGTCCGTGACTATAGGTGCCGAAGGTGAGCCTAAGGCTATTTGGAAGGGTTCCAGGTCTTCTTCGAGGAACAAGATCATATCATTCATGAAGGCTCAGAAGATGATAGCTCGCGGATGCGGAGGGTATATTGCTTCTATTCTATTGATCGAGTACCGGTAGTATGCGAGTATCCGGAGGTCTTTCCGGATGACTTGCAGGGTTTGCCTCCTATGCGGGAGATTGAGTTCTGTATTGATATATTGCCAGGTACTCATCCTATATCTATTCCTCCATATCGTATAGCTCCTGCTGAGTTGAGGGAATTGAAGGAGCAAATTCAAGATTTTCTTGATATGGGTTTCATTAGACCCAATGTGTCTCCTTAGGGTGCTCCGATTCTTTTTGTAAAGAAGAAGGATGGTTCTATGCGCATATGTATTGATTATCGGCAATTGAACAAAGTGACTATCAGGAATAGGTATCCTTTACCGCGTATAGATGATTTATTTGATCAGCTTCAGGGTGCTACTCATTTTTCCAAGATTGACTTGAGATCGGGGTATCATCAGTTGAGGATTCGGTCTGAGGATATTTCTAAGACTGCTTTCCGTACGAGGTATGGGCACTATGAGTTTCTTGTCATGTCATTTGGGCTTACAAATGCTCCGGCCGCCTTTATGGATCTTATGAACCGTGTGTTCAAGCCATATCTTGATTCTTTTGTTATTGTGTTCATTGATGACATCCTTATATATTCAAGGAGCCGAGGGGAGCATGAGCATCACTTGAAGATTATCCTTCAGACCTTGAGAGACCATGAATTGTATGCTAAATTCTCTAAATGTGAGTTCTGGCTGGATACCGTGTCGTTCCTGGGTCACGTGGTGACCAAGGACGGTATTGGTGTTGATCCCAAGAAAGTGGAGGCCGTTCAGAATTGGCCTAGGCCTACTTCTCCTATAGAGATTCGGAGTTTCTTAGGCTTGGCAGGTTATTATCGACGATTCGTGGAGGGATTTTCTTCCATATCAGCACCACTGACTAAATTGACGTAGAAGAATGTTCCTTTTCTATGGTCTGCTGCTTGTGAGTCTAGCTTTCAGAGGCTCAAGACTGTCTTGACTACAGCACCTATATTGGCCTTGCCTAGTGGATCCGGGGGATTCACAGTCTATTGTGATGCTTCCGGTATTGGCTTAGGTGGTGTTTTGATGCAGAATAGCAAGGTGATAGCTTATGCCTCGAGACAACTGAAAGTGCATGAGAAGAACTACCCTGTCCACGATCTAGAGTTATTGGCGGTGGTATTTGCATTGAAGTTATGGAGGCATTATTTATATGGTGAGCCTTGTGAGATTTTCACTGATCATAAGAGTCTCCAGTATCTGTTCACCCAGAAGGACTTGAACGGGAGACAGCGCCGATGGTTGGAGTTGCTTAAGGATTATGACATCGCTATTCGGTATCATCCCGGGAAAGCTAATGTTGTGGCTGATGCTCTGAGCAGGAAGTCTATGGGTAACCTTGCCTATCTTGATGTTGATATGAGACCACAAGCTCGAGAGCTGCAGGCCTTGTCCATTAGTGGAGTGCGATCTGATGATTCTGTGCCAGACCGAGTTTTTGCTTATATAGGGACTCAGTCATCCCTAGCTTCCCAGATCAAGGAAAAGCAATTTGATGATTCATATTTGCGTAATATTCGAGATAGATTTTTAAGTGGGGAAGTGACCTCATTTATGATCGGAGATGATGGTGTACTGCGGCTCAACGGTCGGTTGTGTTCCGAATGTTGGGGAGTTGAGGCAGCTGATATTGGCAGAGGCACACAGTTCTCGGTATTCTATTCATCCTGGTATTACGAAGATGTATCAAGATCTTCGGGAGTTATATTGGTGGAAGGGAATGAAGAGAGATGTTGTTGATCATGTATCTCGGGGCTTAAATTGTCAGCAGGTAAAGTATGAGCATAGAAGACCAGCCGGGGTGACTCAGTCCATGCCGATTCCGGAATGGAAATAGGAGCATATTACTATGGACTTTGTGGTTGGATTGCCTTTGACCTTGGGCAAGCATGATTCAGTATGGGTAGTGGTGGATCGTCTCACCAAGTAAGCTCATTTCATCCCCGTGAGGACTACTTATTCATCGGAGCGCTTAGCTCGTATCTTTATTGAGCAGATTGTGAGATTGCATGGTGCTCCAGTCTCTATTATATCAGATCGCGGTACTCAGTTCACAGCTCAGTTCTGGATATCATTTCAGAAGGAGCTGGGTACCCGAGTGGATCTTAGCACCCTATTTCATCCTCAGACTGATGGTCAGTCCGAGAGGACCATCCAGATTCTTGAGGATATGCTGAGGGCTTCTGCTATTGACTTTGGAGGCCATTGGGACAGTTATTTGCCTTTGGCGGAATTTGCCTATGATAACAATTATCAGTCTTCTATCCAGATGGCTCCGTTAGAGGCATTATATGGCCGCATATGTCGTTCTCTAGTTGGTTGGTTAGAACCTGGAGAGGTGAAGGTGTTGGTTCCGGATCTAGTTCAGCAGACCTTAGATAAGGTCCGAATCATTCAGGATCGGCTCCGCGCAGCTCAGAGTCGACAGATATCTTATGCGGATCAGAGGAGGAGAGATTTGGTGTTTATGGTAGGTGACCGGGTGTTTCTTAAAGTATCGCCGATGAAGGGTGTTATGAGATTCGGGAAAAAGGGCAAGCTTAGTCCGAGGTTCATTGGTCCTTTTGAGGTCTTGGAGCGCATTGGCGCTGTTGCATATAGGCTTTGTTTGCCTCCATCTCTGTCAGTTCATCCGGTATTCCACGTATCTATGCTCCGAAAGTATGTTCATGATCCATCCCATGTGATTGATATGGCTTCTGTCAAGATCGACGAGGACTTGGCTTACTTGGAGGAGCCGATTGCTATTGCGGCTAGAGAGATCTGTAAGCTAAGGTCGAAAGAGATCCCGTAGGTTAAAGTGCTATGGAAGAATCGTCCTAGCGAAGAGGCCACTTGGGAACTCGAGTCCGACATGCGGGAGAAGTATCCTCGCCTTTTCGATAATTCAGGTTTGATTTCAATCTCTAAAGCCTGAAAGTTATGTTGTTGTTTATGATTTTGGATAGTAGCGAGAGTCCTCGAAATCCGTGTAATTATTTTCGTGAAAATGTGAATCTTACCTTAGACTCGGGCTCGTCCGAGGACGAACGAGAGTCTAAGTGGGGGAGATTGTAACGACCGCAAATAGTCGTTTCGGGAATCGGGACCTCGATTTACGTGACGACAATCCCAAAAGCTCCGTAAGGTCCATTATGACATGCCTGAAACTTTTTAGCTAAAACGAACTCTGTTAGATAGGTATCGGAGAAAGACATCCGTTTCGAATATTCGTTAAGGCTAAAAGAGGTTTCAGAGCTCGATTTGAGCAAATGAGCTCTGATGTGAAATCTGAAAGTTGTGTTAGGTTCGTATGGTAATTTATGACCTGTAGCAACCTTCAGAAGTGAAAACGGACCTCGTTTGATAGGACTTTTGATAAAGTCTCTGTTGCGGAAGTTTAAAAAGGTTAAAAGAGGTTTTCGAGCTCGATTTGAATAAACAAACTCCGATGAGAGATCTGAGGGTTCCGTTAGGTTCGTATCGTCATTTGTGACTTGTAGCAACTTTCGAATTTGGATTCCGGGGTTGTTTGATTAAAATTCGCTATTTTGGCGAAAGTCGAAATTTGACCTTTTTGTGTTCTAGAGATCCTAATTGAGTTTCATCTTGACGAGCATGTCACAAAAGTCTTATATGACTTGTGTACAAAATTTGGGGTCATTCCGAGCTTCGTAGGGTCCCTTTTGGACCCAAAAACAGTGGCTGACCTGGTGCAAAGCCAAAAGAAAACTGCTGAATTCTGTTTTTTACTGTTCAGCCGGAAAAAAATCGATATTTCAGATCAATCCATAAGGAATTGGAAAAATGTCAAAACATGAAAGATGTAGCTCTTTGAGTTGTGGTTCTAATTCCACCAACCTCGTATCATTTGGAGATTTTTATGAAAAGTTATGGATATTTTACTGAAAGCTATCCAGTGAGGTACAATTTGGACAGCATGTGGTACAACTCTTTAAAGCTGCGGGCTGCTATATATACTAGGGTGGGCATTCATTTTTATTTGCATGTTTTGAGCTTCTAAAAGTGATTCCAAGGGGAATTTGAAGTACCAAAATCATTCCTAAACACAAGGCAACTATTCTTACCCATTTTTAACGCTTTAATCCGAGGATCAAAGTGACGATCCTTGGAAATAGGGTTTGAACCCTAGATTTGTGAAATGGGAAAAATGACCGAGTTGGACTCGGGTATGTACAATAATGGTACTTTTGGACTCGTGGGAGTATGGGGAGTCCGGAAACATAAATTTTATGGATTTTTGGGTACGTCCGACCCGGGGGTATTTTGGTAAATTGCCTCTTAAATTTTGTAAGGGCTTAAAATTTTTTCCTCACATGCTTACGAGTGCGACACTATTTCTTTGGCTCAGAGAGGATTCTTACGGAGGCACATCGTTTGGGAAAGGAGGTCGTTCCTTAGCCACTTGAGCCGATTTTGAGGTAACTGAGACTTGACCTCTATTTCGCTTGCGGATAAGATTTGATCTTGCTAAGTAAGATGTCGAGTACTTAATTGACTAGCATTATCTAGTAGATAGTATTATGTACTACTTGTTATATTTATACAAAAAGGAGAAAGCACAAACGTGACTTGTGTATAGTCGATGTTGTGTGCCGGTGTATTATTGATATGCTCTAGGGACAGAGGCCGGTGGTGCGTTATGACCTAGAAGCAAAATTCCATCTAGGGACAGAGGCCGGTGGTGCGTTATTACATAGATGTGGAGACTTATAGGGACAGAGGCTTGTGGTGCGTTATGACCTATAAGTAAAGTTGTTTATAGGGACAGAGGCCTGTGGTGCGTTATGACCTATAAATAAAGCCGCACAGGGTGTGTGCTTATGCTATGTGCTAGGTATATCATTACCTATGTGGTATGCGAGATATATCATCGCCATGCTGTGTGTTTATTATATTATTGCTTATGCCATAGTATCAATATAATATTGTATATGCTGCCTATATTATGTATCTTTATATTATTGACCATGTTATGTATTCGCGTATTATTGCTTGTGTTGTTGTATAATTATATTATCGCATGTAATGTTTATGGGTTACTGTAAAGGTGTGGATTGTACTTCCGTTATCTGCTTATGCATTATCAAAGACTTGTCCCGAAAGGGTAATTTAGCGGGCCTGTCGATGATCTTACTGGGCTTTGGCTCATAACTTACTGTTTAAATGTGCAGATCCTTCTACTAGTCAGACAGCTGGACTTATCTGATCCGTTCGAGGCTGTGGCTATTTTATCTTGAGGTGAGCCAACCGCATGATTCGCGGTGGCATACCGTCTGATCTACCTTAGTGTTTAGTCGCTTCCTACATCTTGTATTATATATTATATATATCAGATGTCAGAATTTGTAGATGCTCTATTGACACTGTATTTCGGGTGGATGTCTACACCTACATTTTATTGAAATATTTCTATCTAAATTATCATTATGAGTCAGTTTAATTATTCGTGGTTCGCCTAAGGATGTAACACTTAGGTGCCATCACGGCCCCGAAAATTGGGTCGTGACAAATTGGTATCCGAGCCCTAGGTTGTAAGTCGAGTCTTAGGGAGTCAATGGAGCAGTGTCCGAGCAGAGTCTTGTTTATGGGTATGTTGTCGACCATACTTATAAGCGAGAGGCTGCAAAGGCATTTTAGGAAGAGTTGTTTCCCTTCATTTCATCTCTTCTCGTGCTATGATGCTTACATAGGAGCTAATCCTTTAATGTGATTATGACAGATGGTGAGAACGCGATCGTCCTCTGCTTCGGGAGCTGGTGACGCACTGACTGAGTCGGTCCGTGGGAGAGCTGTGCGTAGCACACGGACTGGTGCGCGGGCACCTACTCAGCCGAGAGCGGCTACTACTAGAGCTTCTGTGGGCAGACCTCCTGCTGCCAGACAGACTAGTACAGTGCCACCGGTGTCTTCTGAGATACCCGTCACACATGTCCCATCGACTATGCCTTCTCTTGTGCCGGGTACAATGGTATCTATTTCTGCAGATGTTCTATTGTGGATGATGGGCATGCTTGGATCTCAGGCCTCGCCTATGGGCGATATGCCAGTACCTTCTGCGGTACCCCAGCCAGTTACTCCAGCTATGAGTACTCCGACTCCTGAGGCTACTCCGGTGATTCCTCAGTCTACTCCAGTTATTAGTCCTATTGCTCAGCCTTCCACTTTGGCTCCTCAGTCGGGTATTCAGTTGGGTCATTCTATTCCTGCTCTTTCCATGAGTGACGAGGAGGTAGCTCGGAGGATTGAGTCCTTTATGAAGCTCAAGCCTCCCGAGTTCGATGGTACCCCAGCTACTTGCACTGCCCAGAGGTATATTCAGAAATGTGAGAAGATATTTTCTGTATTAGTACTAGGGACACCCTTGGGGTGAGATGTGCTTCTTTCCGTTTGTCCGGTGATGCCGAGACTTGGTGGTCTTCTATGATGAGATAGAGGTCGAGTGATCTTCCTCCCTTGACTTGGACCGAGTTCGTTGCTATGTTTATGAGTAGATTTGTGCCTCAGAGTCATATTGATGCCCAGAGACGCGAGTTTGAGTTGTTGAGACAGGGAGGCATGTCCGTGACTGCTTATGATACCAGATTTTTAGAGTTATCTCAGTATGCGCCTGCTATGGTTATGCTGGAGAGAGACAAGGTTCTTAGATTTGTTGAGGGTCTTCACCCTCGTCTTCAGGTGGCTGTTGCCTCACATATTGGCAACAAGTCTTATTATGATGTGGTTGATATTGCGAGGCGTATGGAGGACATTCATGCTAGAGCAGATGCAGAGAGGGCGAGCAAGAGGGTGCGATATTCTGGTACTTCTGGTGGCCCCTCACATGGTGGCCAGAGTTTTCGTGGTCATACTCAGCCTAGGCTTCCCCAGGCCGCTGCTTTACCATCTCAGGGTACTTCGTCGGGTGTTCAGAGGCCTCAGCCGTCTCAGAGGCGTGGGGATTCATCTCAGTCTGTTCCACCTGTTTGTGGGAGATGCCGTCAGAGGCACTATGGGAGGTGCAGGCCCGGAGGTGGACGCGGAGGAGGCGGTAGTAAGGCTTGTTACCAGTGTGGGGGATCCCAGGCACTTTGTTAGGGATTGCCCCTATGTTACTTCATCTGGACCTACCTCCGCGGGACATCAGAGTTCTGCTGCTATGGTTCGGTCTTCTCCTCAGGCAGCTAGGCCTGTCACTCAGGTTCCTCCTAGGCAGCCGGTTCAGAGAGCTCCTGGTCCTGGAGGTTCAGCTCAGGTTTTTGCTATGACACGCCAGGATGCCGAGGCATCCAATGATGTGATCACAGGTACTCTTTCTGTTTGTGGCCGCAGTGCCTTTGCCCTTATAGATCCGGGATCTACTTTCTCTTATGTGTCTCCTGGATTTTCACCTTGCTTGAGCAAGGATCTGGTTTTTATTGATGCTCTATTTATGGTGGCAACGCCTGTCGGAGATCCTATATGTGTAGATAAAGGGTATCGGGAGTGTGTGATTTCTATTTGTGGTGTTGAGTCTCTAGTAGACTTGATGTTGCTAGATATGGTGGAATTTGATGTGATCATGGGCATGGATTGGTTGGCATCCTGTCACGCGACGTTGGATTGCCATGCCAAGTCCGTGACTATAGGTGCCGAAGGTGAGCCTAAGGCTATTTGGAAGGGTTCCAGGTCTTCTTCGAGGAACAAGATCATATCATTCATGAAGGCTCAGAAGATGATAGCTCGCGGGTGCGGAGGGTATATTGCTTCTATTCGAGATGTTCGAGTGGAGGAGGTATCTATTGATCGAGTACCGGTAGTATGCGAGTATCCGGAGGTCTTTCTGGATGACTTGCCGGGTTTGCCTCCTATGCGGGAGATTGCGTTCTGTATTGATATATTGCCAGGTACTCATCCTATATCTATTCCTCCATATCGTATGGCTCCTGCTGAGTTGAGGGAATTGAAGGAGCAAATTCAAGATTTGCTTGATAAGGGTTTCATTAGACCCAGTGTGTCTCCTTGGGGTGCTCCGATTCTTTTTGTAAAGAAGAAGGATGGTTCTATGCGCATGTGTATTGATTATTGGCAATTGAACAAAGTGACTATCAGGAATAGGTATCCTTTACCGCGTATAGATGATTTATTTGATCAGCTTCAGGGTGCTACTCATTTTTCCAAGATTGACTTGAGATCGGGGTATCATCAGTTGAGGATTCAGTCTGAGGATATTTCTAAGACTGCTTTCCGTACGAGATATGGGCACTATGAGTTTCTTGTCATGTCATTTGGGCTTACAAATGCTCCGGCCGCCTTTATGGATCTTATGAACCGTGTGTTCAAGCCATATCTTGATTCTTTTGTTATTGTGTTCATTGATGACATCCTTATATATTCAAGGAGCCGAGGGGAGCATGAGCATCACTTGAAGATTATCCTTCCGACCTTGAGAGACCATGAATTGTATGCTAAATTCACTAAATGTGAGTTCTGGCTGGATACCGTGTCGTTCCTGGGTCACGTGGTGACCAAGGACGGTATTGGTGTTGATCCCAAGGAAAAGCAATTTGATGATTCATATTTGCGTGATATTCGAGATAGATTTTTAAGTGGGGGAGTGACCTCATTTATGATCGGAGATGATGGTGTACTGCGGCTCAACGGTCGGTTGTGTGTTCTGAATGTTGGGGAGTTGAGGCAGCTGATATTGGCAGAGGCACACAGTTCTCGGTATTCTATTCATCCTGGTATTACGAAGATGTATCAAGATCTTCGGGAGTTATATTGGTGGAAGGGAATGAAGAGAGATGTTGTTGATCATGTGTCTCGGTGCTTAAATTGTCAGCAGGTAAAGTATGAGCATAGAAGACCAGCCGGGGTGACTCAGTCCATGCCGATTCCGGAATGGAAATAGGAGCATATTACTATGGACTTTGTGGTTGGATTGCCTTTGACCTTGGGCAAGCATGATTCAGTATGGGTAGTGGTGGATCGTCTCACCAAGTCAGCTCATTTCATCCCCGTGAGGACTACTTATTCATCGGAGCGCTTAACTCGTATCTTTATTGAGCAGATTGTGAGATTGCATGGTGCTCCAGACTCTATTATATCAGATCGCGGTACTCAGTTCACAGCTCAGTTCTGGATATCATTTCAGAAGGAGCTGAGTACCCGAGTGGATCTTAGCACCCTATTTCATCCTCAGACTGATGGTCAGTCCGAGAGGACCATCCAGATTCTTGAGGATATGCTGAGGGCTTCTGCTATTGACTTTGGAGGCCATTGGGACAGTTATTTGCCTTTGGCGGAATTTGCCTATGATAACAATTATCAGTCTTCTATCCAGATGGCTCCGTTTGAGGCATTATATGGCCACAGATGTCGTTCTCCAGTTGGTTGGTTTGAACCTGGAGAGATGAAGGTGTTGGGTCCGGATCTAGTTCAGCAGACCTTAGATAAGGTCCGAATCATTCAGGATCGGCTCCGCGCAGTTCAGAGTCGACAGATATCTTATGCGGATCGGAGGAGGAGAGATTTGGTGTTTATGGTAGGTGACCGGGTGTTTCTTAAAGTATCGCCGATGAAGGGTGTTATGAGATTCGGGAAAAAGGGAAAGCTTAGTCCGAGGTTCATTGGTCCTTTTGAGGTCTTGGAGCGCATTGGCGCTGTTGCATATAAGCTTTCTTTGCCTCCATCTCTGTTAGTTCATCCGGTATTCCACGTATCTATGCTCCAAAAGTATGTTCATGATCCATCCCATGTGATTGATATGGCTTCTGTCAAGATCGACGAGGACTTGGCTTACTTGGAGGAGCCGATTGCTATTGCGGCTAGAGAGATCTGTAAGCTAAGGTCGAAAGAGATCCCGTTGGTTAAAGTGCTATGGAAGAATCGTCCTAGCGAAGAGGCCACTTGGGAACTCGAGTCCGACATGCGGGAGAAGTATCCTCGCATTTTCGATAATTCAGGTTTGATTTCAATCTCTAAAGCCTGAAAGTTATGTTGTTGTTTTTGATTTCGGATAGTAGCGAGTGTCCTCGAAATCCGTGTAATTATTTTCGTGAAAATGTGAATCTTACCTTAGACTCGGGCTCGTCCGAGGACGAACGAGAGTCTAAGAGGGGGAGATTGTAACGACCTCAAATAGTCGTTTCAGGAATCGAGATCTCGATTTGCGTGACGACAATTCCAAAAGCTCCGTAAGGTCCATTATGACATGCCTGAAACTTTTTAGCTAAAACGAACTCTGTTAGATAGGTATCGGAGAAAGACATCCGTTTCGAATATTCGTTAAGGCTAAAAGAGGTTTCAGAGCTCGATTTGAGCAAATGAGCTCTGATGTGAAATCTGAAAGTTGTGTTAGGTTCGTATGGTAATTTATGACCTGTAGCAACCTTCAGAAGTGAAAACGGACCTCGTTTGATAGGACTTTTGATAAAGTCTCTGTTGCGGAAGTTTAAAAAGGTTAAAAGAGGTTTTAGAGCTCGATTTGAGTAAACAAACTCCGATGAGAGATCTGAGGGTTCCGTTAGGTTCGTATCGTCATTTGTGACTTGTAGCAACTTTCGAATTTGGATTCCGGGGTTGTTTGATTAAAATTCGCTATTTTGGCGAAAGTCGAAATTCGACCCTTTCCCGTGGGACCCACTTTTTGAGTTCTAGAGATCCGAATTGAGTTTCGTCTTGACGAGCATGTCACAAAAGTCTTATATGACTTGTGTACGAAATTTTGGGTCATTCCGAGATTCGTAGGGTCCCGTTTGGACCCAAAAACAGTGGCTGACCTGGTGCAAAGCCAAAAAAAAAACTGCTGAATTCTGTTTTTACTGTTCAGCCAGAAAGAAATCGACTTTTCAAATCAATACATAAGGAATTGGAAAAAAGTCAAAACATGAAAGTTGTAGCTCTTTGAGTTTTGGTTCTCATGCCACCAACCTCGTATCATTTGGAAATTTTTATGAAAAGTTATGGATATTTTACTGAAAGCTATCCAGTGAGGTACAATTTGGACAGCATGTGGTACAACTCTTTAAAGCTGCGGGCTGCTATATATACTAGGGCGGTCATTCATTTTTATTTGCATGTTTTGAGCTTCTAAAAGTGATTCCAAGGGGAATTTGAAGTACCAAAATCATTCCTAAACACAAGGCAACTATTCTTACCCATTTTTAACGCTTTAATCCGAGGATCAAAGTGACGATCCTTGGAAAGAGGGTTTGAACCCTAGATTTGTGAAATGGGAAAATGACCGAGTTGGACTCAGGTATGTACAATAATGGTACTTTTGGACTCGTGGGAGTATGGGGAGTCCGGAAACATAAATTTTACGGGTTTTTGGGTACGTCCGACCCGGGGGTATTTTGGTAAATTGCCTCTTAAATTGCGTAAGGGCTTAGAATCCTTTCCTCACATGCTTACGAGTGCGACACTATTTCTTTAGCTCAGATAGGAGTCTTACGGAGGCACATCGTTTGGGAAAGGAGGTCGTTCCTTAGCCACTTGAGCCGATTTTGAGGTAAGTGAGACTTGACCTCTATTTTGCTTGCGGATAAGATTTGATCTTGCTAAGTAAGATGTCGAGTACTTAATTGACTAGCATTATCTAGTAGATAGTATTATGTACTACTCGTTATATTTATACAAAAAGGAGAAAGCACAAACGTGACTTGTGTATAGTCGATGTTGTGTGCCGGTGTATTATTGATATGCTCTAGGGACAGAGGCCGGTGGTGCATTATGACCTAGAAGCAAAATTCCATCTAGGGACAGAGGCCGGTGGTGCGTTATGACCTAGATGTGGAGACTTATAGGGACAGAGGCTTGTGGTGCGTTATGACCTATAAGTAAAGTTGTTTATAGGGACAGAGGCATGTGGTGCGTTATGACCTATAAACAAAGCCGCACAGGGTGTGTGCTTATGCTATGTGCTAGGTATATCATTACCTATGTGGTATGCGAGATATATCATCGCCATGCTGTGTGTTTATTATATTATTGCTTATGCCATAGTATCAATATAATATTGTATATACTGCCTATATTATGTATCTTTATATTATTGACCATGTTATGTATTCGCCTATTATTGCTTGTGTTGTTGTATAATTATATTATCGCATGTAATGTTTATGGGTTACTGTAAAGGTGTGGATTGTACTTCCGTTATCTGCTTATGCATTATCAAAGACCTGTCCCGAAAGGGTAATTTAGCGGGCCTGTCGATGATCTTACTGGGCTTTGGCTCATAACTTACTGTTTAAATGTGCAGATCCTTCTACTAGTCAGACAGCTGGACTTATCTGATCCGTTCGAGGCTTTGGCTATTTTTGCTTGAGGTGAGCCAACCGCATGGTTCGCGGTGGCATACCGTCTGATCCACCTTAGTGTTTAGTCGCTTCCTACATCTTGTATTATATATTATATATATCGGATGTCAGAATTCGTAGATGCTCTATTGACACTGTATTTCGGATGGATGTCTACACCTACATTTTATTGAAATATTTCTATCTAAATTATCATTATGAGTCAGTTTAATTATTCGTGGTTCGCCTAAGGATGTAACACTTTGGTGCCATCACGGCCCCGAAAATTGGGTCGTGACAGAACGACACATAAAATGTGACAAACATCTATTTGATGTTCGAAACAAGACTATATGTATGGATCATTATTTGTCACTCTAACAAGTATAGTGGGTCATTTATAGGTATAATGATCATCATTTGTTACTCTAACATGTATAGTGGGTCATTTCTAATCATAATGATCATGATTTGTAACTCTAACAAGTATAGTGGGTCAAATCTACTCATAATGATCATCATTTGTCACTCTAACATGTATAGTGGGTCATTTCTACTCATAATGATAGTCATTTGTCACTCTAACAACCATAATTAAAAAACAATACGATGAAGATAGCAACATTAAAATTGTGCGATCCGAACGACCTTATAATGCGATGAACATCAATAGGTTGTTTGAAACAATGCTAGGATAGATGATCATCAGTTGTCACTCTTACAAGTATAATTGGTCATTACTACTGATAATTGTTAACATTTATCACTCTAACAAGTATAATTGGTCATTACTACTGATAATTGTCATCATTTCTCAGTCTACCAACTATATTTGGTCTTTTTAAGCGAAATGAGCATCATTTGTCACTTTTACAATTCTAGTGGGTAATTTCTAGTGATAATCATCATCATTTGTCAATGAACAAGTATAATTGGTCCTTTCTAGTTAAAATGAACATCATTTATCACTCTATTCGAAATATTTGGTCATGTATAGTGATAATGATCATCATTTACCAGTTCCGTTCCGAACATACAGTTTAGTGTTGGAACACATTGTATATGTTCCGAACTAACTGTATGAATTTATTAACTTTTCCAAAAATGGAGGATTAGAACAAGTTGCCGTTTGGAGCATCATATTGTAATATCCTAAACGACAATTGATGTGTTGCGAACTATAAGCAAATATGATGGTTTGGAGACAATTTACCAGTAATAATTAAAGACCTTCATAATAATATTAATTGAAAAGAGATAACAAAAGCATATTCATAAACAATACAACTACTTAAACAATTAATATATAATAGCATCTTCGTTATTATTTTGGCCTCCACCGAAGTGATTTTGCAAAACGCTCTCAATCCGATCTAACTGCAATTGCATCTACTCAAGTTTTGTCTCGAGTGTTTGAATGGACTTCTCACAATTATCTGACTCCTTGATGTCAACAACTTCAAAATGCACGTCTAGCAGTCTTGTAGGAAGCGACTTGTTTGGAGGCTCTCAGACTTGGTGGTACTTATTCCATTGATCACTAAATACATTATTGGCCATCTGCATGAAAAGTTGTTTAAAATGTAAAAAAGAATCAAAGTGGAGTTATGTTTAAGGAAATATAAATAGATTAGATTTTGAAATTGTTTTAGGAAAAACGTAGAAAATATGGAAAAATTGAGTACCTCAACTTGTTCTTCCTTAATATAGAAATTGGGGATCACTAGAAACTGAACGTAATACTTGGTAAATGCGAAGACTGTGAATTATGAATTTAGTTCATCAAGTAGGTATTTATAGATGGTTTGTAGTGGCTTTTAATTTGTAGTACACACCTTTTCAATAGCCGAAGCAAATGAAGGGATGCATATTTACAAGTGTGCATGTGTTTTGACGTGACTGTTGCAGCAACTTGTATTTCAGCTGTTTGGTGTATTGGTATTTGGGCATCCAACTGTTCATTGTAGCCGTTTGTGTCTTTTAAATTTTGAATGGCTTGTTCGGAACGTCACGTATAAAAGTATAATACATTATCCTTGAGAAGATTTTCCGAACATCTTCTCGAATGTAGCACTTGGTAAATGCTACGACTATGAATTGTGAAATAAAGACCTCACAAGCTTTCACATGCCTTGACATAGTTCGGAACATCAATTTGTAATATCCTAAACAACACTAGATGTGTTGCGAACAATAAGAAAATATGTGCACAACATAATTGCAAAAAATTCAGTAAAGAAAATATGTGCACAACATAAATTAAGACTATCGTAAAGCAAATATGTACACAATATAAATTATACAAGTAGGACGGAAAGTCCATTATGTAATTCAAATATAAATCCAAATAATTGAAATTGTTCACACATTATAACGAGGACGATGCTTCGTCCAATTCACAAACTCAATTTGTAGGCTGACTTGTAGCTTCAGTTCCACTACGAACAACGGGGCATGTAGTTTTCTTGTTACCATATCTCTTGCAGTTGCCACATTTATTTCTCCTCTTTGGAAGACATTCCCCAATAGATCGAATCCGGTTAACCCTTCTCCTTCCACAGTTGTTCGGCTTCGGGAGCGGAGGCACTGGATAAAGTATCTCTTCAGCAGGGACGACTCATGATTCTTCAGGAGGTACTGCATTGACAGGCTCTGCATAGGCAAGGATGTATGCTTGTGTTGTGTAATATCCAGAAGTGTATTCATACACTCTACTTCCATATTCATCGCCATGCAACCCCCTAATTTCTGTCATAGCATGTACACAAAGTAACTGATCAAGGTCAAACTCCCTACATGTACATGTCCTCTTATATAGATCAACTTCTACCTCATACCCTGGACTAATGATTTTGAAACCATAAGTTCCATTCTTGTTGACAACTAGCTTGTCTCCCACTTCTTTATTCTTCTTTATTTTTATTTCAACGTCTGGGATGCATAAATTTGGGTGGTTGATTAACTTCATAGCCCTAGTGTGGAATTTTTCCGCAAAGTTCCTACCTATATCCTTTAAGAGGGCAGCAAAAGGGTATTCTCTTTGCTTCTTCAGCATGGAATTAATGGACTTAGCTATGTTTGATGTCATAACTTGAAACCTATTAAAAAGAATAAATAGTATAATAATTCAAAGATATTCTTAACATAAAGAACAAGTGCAGATATAGGAATAAGAAGTGCAGAACATTCATGATGTTCCTAACATTAAGCACAAGTTCATACCGACAATAAGAAGTTCGGAACATCGTTAGAAAATAAATTTTCCTAATAATGTTCTGCACATAAATTATATGTTCGGAACGCCATGTGTGACGTTTTGGAACAAATTGAAAGCATGACAGTAATATCAGATCTTGTTATTATAGTTTACCTATTTCCTGGGAAATATAATCTGCTCCATCTATGATAGCCAACAACATTCTCAAGATAATCCGCTACCCTCCAATCAATAGTCCTGATCTCATTCATAGCATCAGTGAACTCCTCTACCCTGTATGCCTTTGCTGCAGTAGAGTATTTATGAAGACCGATTCCAAACTGAAACTTTGTTCGGATGCTTTCACCAAGGTGCCATATGCAACTCCATAGTGTGCAGAAGAAAACACTTGGGCGACCACCTTCGAGATGCTCGGATGTCTATCCGAAACAATGCACAACTCTTCACTATCTGAAACTATGCTGCGTAATTGTTCAAAAAAATACTCATATGAGGCGTCACACTCTTTGTCTACAACACAAAAAAGCAACAAGGAATACGTGACTCATTGCATCCTGGAGCAACAACAGACAACAACACCCCTCCATACTCGCCAGACAAATGTGTACCGTCAATGGCTAGGACTTTTCTCGCGTAAGTAAATCCCCTGATCCACGCTCCATAAGAGAGAAAAAATACAAGAACTTCCTTGTGCTAGAAAGCCTCAAATCTGTCTTGGTTCCTGGATTCTTACTCCTAACCATATAAGCATGAGCATCAAGAATTTCAATACCTTTCTCATGTGTTCCCTGTGTCAAAGCTTTTGCAAATTGACAGCCCCTAAGACACTTCCAGTAGCTAACCTTACAACAAAAATCTTTGTTAAGGGACTCCCTGACAGCTTTTGTGGTTGGACCTTTTCCTATTAAATATTTACCTTTCATGAACTCACCAATTATCTGGGCAGAGGTGTGTGAATTATGACTGGAATGATGTTGGACACCGCATGTGTGCAAGTTATTGTAAACACTAATGTAGAACCTATCATTACTTTTATACCTCATTGCCCTTAACCACCATTTGCATTTCACATCTAAACATCTAGCATTAAAAATATTTGCAGTATTCTTCAATGCTTTGCAATTAAAACGATGTTTAACTGCTGCAATCTTCAATTTGGTGACCAGTTCTTTCTTATTGGTGAAAGTCATACCTTTTTCAAAACCTGTGCCATCGACGAAGTGAAATATCGGCTAGCTGCTTTGTGTTGGAAACACAGGGGTATAAATGACAGGATCTTCCTCTGCATATGTTTCTTCTACTTCTTCTTTTTTTCTTCATCTACATCTACGCCTCCTCTGTCTTCTTCTACCCCTTCTCCCTTGTCTTCTTCTACTTCTTCATGTGAGTCATCCAATCGCTGACCAAAATCTTGCCCTCCACTATTTGGCATTTCTTGGTCATTAGAACCAACATATTCCTCCGTCGTAGAAACCACAATTACTCTTAGAGTGGGCCTAGCACTATTACGATCAACATCAACCATATAAAGGAGTACATCATCATCATTTCTTATTGTAACGGGAGGAGTCTATTGATTTGCGGCAACACTCAGCATGTAAGTAATGCAAATGTCCCTCGGATTGTCTCTTATCCCCCAACTTCCGATGATTTTGTTAAGTAGAACATCATACGTAACATCTCTAGGTACAAGAATGGGTCTTGACTCTTTAACCTTCGGAACCCAAGCATAACATTTAGAACGCTCCACCCATTCACCTTGATAATTAACTCCTAATATAACCTCACCCATCGATGGTCACCTGCAATAAATTGGAATGACTAACTATTAGTATTACTAATATTTATACAGTATCTTCCAAACCTCAATGTTGCTCATTTGGAACATCATATACTGACCTTCTGAACATCACGCACAGTTTTTCATTGCTTAATGCAAGATGTTCCAAACCTCAATGTTTCTCGTTTGGAACATTGTATTCTAGAAATTCTGAACATCACCTTACAGTTTTTAATTGCTTAATGCAAGATGTTCCAAACTGCTAACAGAATGCTCAAACATCCTAGCAGGATGTTCCGAACATTATCTGTGAAAATTCTAATAAATACGTTGCTAAGAATCAAAAGCGAAAAAGAAAAAGGATAAGAACGAGGCGTAACTCGATCTCTAATCCCAAGTAGCAACGGAGAACTTGTTCCGTTACACCCCGAGAGAAGGACAAGAACACCTACGCTAGGCAACTACCCTCGAGCTAACGTGACCACGCAAGTAGAATGGTCGGGGGAAAAGGAAGTCATCTAGATCCGCTAGAAGAACAAGTCCCATCAGAAGGTTTCATTCAATACCAAAGAGCTATGCTCAAGTTCAATATTCATCAATCATAAACTAAGTTCAAAATAGGCTAAGCATGGCTATTTATAGTATTTCCCAAGCTTGCACAATGACTAAAATACCCTTACTAATAAGGTTCGCAAAATAGGCCACGTAGGGAAAAACGGTAAAAGAAACATAGTCTTCACAGCTGGGAGGGGCGCCTGGGGCTGGGAGGGGCGCCTGGAATAAGCTGCAGCTGGGCGCCCAAAGCTGGGAGGGGAGCCTGGGTCAGGAAGGGTGCCTGGCTAGGCGGGCGCCTGGGTAGGGGCGCCTGGCTGGGCGGCCCGCCGTTGCATTTCAGCACCTCCTGCAGAGAGTTGGCCAGGCGGGGCGCCCGGGCTAGGCGGGGCGCCTGGCTCTGCTGTGCCTCCTTCTTCCTTAGGCGTGAGGCCTATTGAGATCACCCGGAATGGCTTCCACTCGCTTCCTTCTTCTAGGCCTCTCTTCACCAAGTGTAAGTGAACTCCTTGGATCTCCTTAGCTTGGCTCCATGTGAAGGGTCTCGTGGGGGTTTGGTTCTTATCATCCTCCCCTTCTTGAGAAGATTTCATCCTCGAAATTGAGGCATCATCATCCACAATCTCGTCATCACTACATCCAAAGGAACCAAGTCACAAACATTGAAAGTATTAGAAACTTGATACTCACTTGGCAAGTCGACCACATAGGCATTGTTGTTTATCTTCGAGAGCACTTGGAATGGGCCATCTCCCCAGGGTGCCAACTTCCCTTTCCTAAGGTTTGGAAACCTTTCTTTCCGGAAGTGCACCCACACATAGTCGCCCTTCTTGAGTTCCACCTTCTTGCGTCATTTGTTTTTCTTTGAGGCAACCTTTGCATAAGCCTCCTCCAATTTCTTCTTTGCCTTTGCATGGAGTTCAACCAAGGCCTTGGCTCTAGCTTTACCTTCAAAATTAACAACCATTTCCGTTGGCAAAGGGGTTAGATGAAGGGGAATCAAGGGGTTAAAATCATAAACGCACTCAAAGGGAGTCATGCCAATCATGCTATGCAATGTACGATTATAGGCAAACTCCATTAGAGGCTATCGATCAATCCAAGTCCCGGCCTTACCTCGGGTCATGGCTCTAAGAAGAGCACCCAAAGTTCGGTTTACCACCTCGCTTTGCCCATCCGTTTGTGGGTGGTGGGACGTAGAGAACAACAGTTTGGTGCCAAGAGCACCCCATAAACTCCTCCAAAAATGGCTTAGGAACTTGGTGTCCCTATCACTCACTAGTTTGAGGCACACCATGCAACTTCAAAACATTATCAATAAACAAAGTAGCAACATGTTGTGCATCATCACATTTTTTACATGGGATGAAGCGAGCAATTTTGGAGAACCTATCCACAACAACATAAATGCTATCATGGCCCCCCCAGTCCTTGGTAATCCCATAACAAAGTCCATTGAGATATCCAACCACGGACTAGTAGGTACGGGGAGAGGGGTATACAACCCATGGGGGTGGGCTTTAGATTTAGCACGTTTGCACTCAAGGCAATTGTTGCAAAACTTTTCAACTTGCACCCCCATCTTTGGCAAATGAAATTGTTCTTTAAGAATAGCCAATGTCTTTCTTGTGCCAAAGTGACCCATGAGTCCTCCGCAATGTGCCTCGTGCACAAGCAATTCCCTCCATGAGGACTCGGGTATGCACACTCTACCATTTTTGAAGATATATTTATTAACCCATTGGTATTTCTCAACTCTCTCCCCTTTCTCTAGAGCGTCATGGACACTCTTTAGCTTTGGGTCATGAGCATACATCAATTTAATTCTCTCAAAACCCATGAGCTTAGAGGTGAGAGTGGTGGCTAGAGCAAACTTCCTAGAAAGTGCGTCCGCCACAACATTGTCTTTCCCTTTCTTGTATTGAATCACATAGGGAAAAGACTCAATGAATTCAACCCACTTGGCATGCCTCTTGTTGAGCTTCTCTTGGCCTCTAAGGTGCTTGAGTGACTCATGGTCACTCTTGATTACAAATTCCCTAGGCCAAAGGTAGTGTTGCCAATGGGCAAGGGCTCTCACAAGGGCATACAACTCCTTGTCATACGTAGAGTAATTCAAGGAGGCCCCTTTCAATTTCTCACTAAAGTAGGCTATGGGTTTGCCATCTTGCATTAAAACTCCACCAATTCCCACCCCCGAGGCATCACATTCAACCTTAAATGCCTTTCCGAAGTCGGGCAATTGCAATAGAGGGGCGGTACTCAACCTACTTTTCAATTCTTGGAAGGCCTTCTCTTGAGGCTCTCCGCAAACAAAAGGTTGGTCCTTCTTCACCAATTCGGTGAGTGGAGCGGTAATGGAGCTAAAGTCTTTCACAAAGCGTCTATAAAAACTACCAAGACCATGAGCTCCTCACTTGAGTCAGGGTAGTAGGAGTAGGCCAATCACGTATGGCCTCTACTTTAGACTCATCCACCTCCACTCCTTGGGCACTCACAACAAACCTAAGAAAGACTACCTTCTCAACACCAAAGGCACACTTTTTAAAATTAGCATAGAGCTTTTTGGCTCTCAACATTTCAAGCACTTGCCTAAGGTGATCAACATGGTCATCTATTGATTTGCTATAGATCAATATATCGTCAAAGTAGACGACCACAAACTTGTTGATGAATGGCTTTAGAACATGGTTCATTAGCCTCATGAAAGTACTAGGTGCATTGGAGAGCCCAAAGGGCATCACCAACCATTCATAGAGACCAAACTTGGTCTTGAATGCGGTCTTCCATTCATCCCCGGGTTTCATCCGGATTTGATGGTAGCCGGACCTAATGTCTATCTTGCTAAACACACATGAACCACTTAATTCATCTAACATATCATCAAGTCGGGGAATGGGATGATGGTATTTTACCGTTATTTTGTTCACGGCACGACAATCAATCCTCCAAGTGCCATCCTTTTTGGGAACAAGGATCACGGGTACGGCACAAGGACTCAAGCTCTCCCTCACCAAGCCCTTAGTGAGCAATTCATCAACTTGCTTTTGCAATTCTCTTGTATCCTCCGGATTGCTCCTATAAGCCGGCTTGTTTGGGATTTGAGATCCCGGGACAAAGTCGATTTGGTGTTCAATACCCCTCAAAGGAGGTAATCCATCCGGCATCTCATCCGGGAACATGTCCCCAAAATCCTTCAAGACATGCTCAAACACACTAGGCAAAGGGTTAGTCGAAAAATCACAATTAGAGTTAAGGATCATACCTTTGTGCACTAGGCATAGAAGAAACTTGGTGCTATCATTTCCTCTTAGGATCTCGCCCGGTTGCATCATGGCACATATGCCACTGGTAGAAGAAGAAGGTGGGATTGCCACCATGCTTTTGGACAAAGGGCTAGTCTCAATGATTGACTTGGCCTTTGCCACCTCCCTCAACTCCCTCATCCGATTGTAGTCATCACTCACTTGTTTGGGAGTTAGGGGCTTCAACACAAATTTTCTTCCTTCATGTTTGAGCGTGTAAGTGTTGACACGACCATCATGAACCGCTTGTCGATCAACTTGCCAAGGCCTTCCAAAGAGAAGGTGGAAAGCTTGCATAGGCACCACGTCGAACAAGTGTTCATCCACATAACTACCCATTTTAAACTTGATCATTGCTTGCTTCACTACCTTGAGCTCCCAACATTCACTAAGCCATTGCAATCGATATGGCTTGGGGTGTTTCACGGTAGGCAATTTCAATTGGGCTATAAGTGATTGACTCACAACATTAGCACAACTTCCCGAGTCAATGATCATAGAGCATACAACACCCTTGACACGACACCTAGCATGGAAAAGATATTCTCTTTGCAAGGTTTCGCTATCCTCCACAATCATAGCTCCTAAGCTCCTCCTCACAACTAGAAAAGTATGACGTTCCTCATCCTCCACCGTGTCATCTTGACCATCCTCCTCTACTCCTTCATCTCCCTCTACTCCCTCATCTTCCTCCGGTTCACTCTCTTGTTCATAAGCATTATCACCAACAACAACCATGGTCCTTTTCGTAGGACACTCCTTAGCAAAGTGTCCATACCCCTTGCATTTGTGGCATTGAATTGAAGAAGAAGTAGGAGTATTCAATTGGGTTTTAGAATTCCCTCCAACATTGGGTGTGTACTTCTCAAATGGCTTCTTCACTTCTTTGCTAGCACTTGCTCCACTATGGCCACTTGCATTTGTGAATATTGCATTAGGAGTAGGATTTTTCCAATCCTTTGACTTGTTCATGGAAGTAGAAGTGTTGGACTTGTAACGGTTGGACTTCTCAACATTAAACCATTGCTCGGCTTGTATAGCGGCATCAAGGACTTCTTGAAGTGAAAGATAAGCATGCAATCTCAATTGTGAAGCTATACCATAGCTCAAACCATTCTTGAAACGGATCACGGCTTGCTCTTCATCTTCGGTGTCCATATCCAAGGCCATTCGAGTCTTTTCAAACTCATCATAATATTCATGCACCGTCTTGACACCTTGCTTTAACTCATAGAGCTTCTTGAGTTGCTCTTGACGATACCGAGGAGTGATATATTTGATACTCATGAGACCCTTCAAATCATTCCAACCCACATTCACCGGGATTCCCGCTCTCCTCCTTGATCTCTTGACGGATTCCCACCAAGTAGATGCATAGGATTCAAAGGATGAAATAGCATAAGTGCCTCTCTTCTCATCGGTCATCTCATTTATGTCAAACAACCTTTCCATGAGTAGTACCCATTCAATGTAAGCCTCCGGATCACAATTCCCTTTAAAGGTGGGAAGATTGAGCTTCACACTATTAAGGTTGGTAGTATCACGACCTCCACAGAAAGGCTCCGGTTGGCCCCCATAGTGATCTTCATAACCACCATACTCCCTTCTAGCATTCCCACCAACATACCCCATAGGTGGCCCTCGACCTCGGCCCCTACCTCTATCCACATTTCGACCCCAATTCATACCTCGCCTCGGTTGAAAGTGATCATCAAACATATCATCACCATAATCGGCTTCCTCCCCTTCTTGAGCTTCATCGACTTGCTCAAGAGGTTGCACATTTCGGATGGGTCTTGGTAGTGGAATGTTTCTTGGGGGGTTATCCAAGATACGGGGAATGCCCGTTCGTTGGGTATTGCCCAACACTTGATCAATTCTCTCTCGATCATCCTTTACCCGTTGTTGATTGAGCAATTCAATAACATGGCTAACTTGCTCCGGGGTAAAGTTAGGACTACTTGAGCCTTCAACTTGGACACACGGGGTCCCTTTCTCAACTTGGACACTCGGGGTCCCTTTCTCCGATTAGACATTGGAAGTCCCTTGCTCAACTAGGCCACTAGAGTTCACCCTCTCAAGGCTTTCAATCCTCAAGTTCATACTATCCAATTTGGCAAGGATAGTAGCAAGGGCACTCTTAGCAAAATCTTCTCCTTCGGTAGACGTTGTACCTACACAAGTAACAAACGTTAGTAAAATAACCTCACACACTCCCTCACTTGTGTTCACTCGGTTCACTCGTTTAGTGGTGGTGGATATTTCACTCGACTTGTAGTCCAAAAGCTTCACGTAGATGAATATCAATCCCTCAACTCAACCAAACTATTCACGAGTCAAGCACACTCCGGGGTGAGTGGAGTTAATGGGACTCAATGAACGCTAGGCACTTTGAAGTGAGGACTTGAGTTAAAAGATTCGACGTTTCTTCTTAGAATTCTACTCTCCTATCTAGGCACGAGTTACCTAAAAGCAATTAAAAGGGCTAGTACTAATAAAGTAGAACGGTTACTCAAAGTAGTACTAACTAGATGTTATGCAATTAAACAAATGGGAAAACTTATGAAAATCTACCCAAAACAACACCTTCAGTAGTCAGGTGGGGCGCCTGGATCTCAGGAGGGGCGCCCAGGTGTGCAGGCAATCAGGCGGGGCGCCTGGGACCTAGGCGGGGCGCCTGGGTCCAATGCAGAGAGTTGGCTAGGCGGGGCGCCCGGCTTAGGCGGGGCGCCTGGCCTGAAGCACTTCCCAATTCGTTTCAAACTTGTTTCAAGTCGATTTCCAAGCCTCAAATCCGGTGTTTTCAACTTGTTTTTACAATCCAATGATACCCAAAGTTGTTTTTGATCTTCCTTAACAAAATCCAATCAAATTTATACCCAAACAATCAATCAATTCAAGATTCAAGTCAAGAAACTCAAGAACACAAGGGTTTATCAAAAGGGTTTCAACAAGGATTGTGATTCATCAAAATTGGTGTTAGGCATGTTCAAATCCCACAAAATTGGTACCAAATCGTTTGTTTTTCAGTGAAGATCAATCCCCAATATCAAGCTAACAATCAAACATCCATTCAACCAAAGAATCAAGCCAAAATCATCAAGAACAAGGTTTAGCAAGGGTTTAAGGAATTTTGGGGTTTCAATTTTTTCAACTTCACCAATCCAAGTAATTTTGGTACCCAAACAACGGGAATTCAACCACGATCAAGAATTTATAACACCCATGTCATGAATCCAACAAACCAACAAATTACACCAAATTTTTGGATTTTCAAATTTTCAATTTTTTTTGTTTTTTCTTCTTTCAATAACAACAACAAGAAAACTAAAGTAGAAACTAACCTAGGCACGAAGAATCAAGGGTCGGGGGTTCATAGAAACGATACCCGAACCTTGCTCTGATACCAACCTGATAAGAATCAAACGCGGAAAAGTAAAAGGGTAAGAACGAGACGTAACTCGATCTCTAATCCCAAGTAGCAACGGAGAACTTGTTCCGTTACACCCCGAGAGAAGGACAAGAACACCTACGCTAGGCAACTACCCTCGAGATAACGTGAGCATGCAAGTAGAATGGTCGGGGGGGGGGGGGAGAGGGAAAGGAAGTCATCTAGATCCGCTAGAAGAACAACAAGTCCCATCAAAAGGTTTCATTCAATACCAAAGAGCTATGCTCAAGTTCAATATTCATCAATCATAAACTAAGTTCAAAATAGGCTAAGCATGGCTATTTATAGTATTTCCCAAGCTTGCACAATGACTAAAATACCCTTACTAATAAGGTTCACAAAATAGGCCACGTAGGGAAAAATGGTAAAAGAAACATAGTCTTCACAGCTGGGAGGGGCGCCTGGAATAAGCTGCAGCTGGGCGCCCAAAGCTGGGAGGGGCGCCTGGGTCAGGAGGGGTGCCTGGCTAGGCGGGCGCCTGGGTAGGGGCGCCTGGCTGGGCGGCCCGCCTGTGCATTTCAGCACCTCCTGCAGAGAGTTGGCCAGGCGGGGCGCCTGGCTCTGCTGTGCCTCCTTCTTCCTTAGGCGTGAGGCCTAGTGAGATCACCCGGAATGGCTTCCACTCGCTTCCTTCTTCTAGGCCTCTCTTCACCAAGTGTAAGTGAACTCCTTGGATCTCCTTAGCTTGGCTCCGTGTGAAGGGTCTCGTGGGGGTTTGGTTCTTATCATACGTACGCCATGTAAAACGGTAGCGATATGTTTGGAATTACAGTTACGACCATAGGAACGTCAAAATGATGTTTGGAATTTCAGGCAGATTGCTCGGAGGAACTGAATCCGTAACAACCTTGAATCAATAAAAACAACTAAAAATATGTTCTAAAGTTAGTACACTTACCGGAGATGACTGGATTGGTACGATTAAAATTAAAGAAACAATATTTCTCCTTTAATGGATAAGAAACGACCAGATTTAACGAAATACCGTACAACCAAAATGTAGGTGGTCTCAGCTCGTATTTCCTAAAATTGGAAAGGATATTCAGTAAATAAGCTCAGCAGCTTTGATGGAATTTTGATTATTTCGATTTAGGAAAAGAAGGTCAGCAGCTATGGTGGAATTTTGAGCGGGAATGGAATGGGGAAAAAATGGAGGGAAAACGGGGGAGATGAGCGAGGGAAGCAGCGTGTTCATCTAGGTATAATCGCCAAATTTGACAAAAAACTAGCTTTTATACACGGACTATTGTGTAACATACAAAACTTTGGGGGTGGGAATGTTAGATAATTAATGCCGCTAATTAAATGAGGATCCTAGATTTCATATTAAAACTTGAGCCTTTTTCCACTCAAAAATAACTTGGGGAATCCTGCCATGCAATTCTGACGGGTTACTTGATAGACTAAAGTTAGTACAGAAGCAGCATGGGAAATTCTCAATTAAAAATATGTACCTTCAGTTGCTTCCTCAACACCCTAAAATGGCATGGAAGATCCCGACTTTAAAAAAGTTTATTCACCCAGATTTAAATTTGTTGAGGTTGTGAATGAGAAAAGGCACCAAAAGCACATTTTCATAGAAAAAGTGTCATACATTTTTACTACACGCATCCTTTGGCTATAAATATGAGGTATTGCCTCAAATTTTAAAACACTTTTGGAAGAGAAAATTCTGAAATATATCTTATCTTCTTTGCATTATTTTTCAAACAAAATAAAAGTATCGTGTCGTGTGATTTACTGCCGGTCATTTGCGTTCGCTGTTACTGCCGTTTGGAGTACCACTACTGCAGTAAGGTAAAGTCGTTCTATCATGCGAGGATCTAATCCATAACCTCGAGTACTGTGGGGGGGGGGGGGGGGATTAAGTTCCTTAAGGAGACATTGTGAATTCAGTAGACTCGGGTTTGTCCATCTCCTTCTTTTCTGTTTTTGTATTTTCGTTTCAGATTATATTTCGAATACATAATTTCTAATAAAATTCAAACTGTGGCTGGGCTGGCTGTACTAAGAAGAATTGCTGAATTTCTTGTGTAGATAGACTGCAAAGTGCAAATGATGGGCATTCAGGTTCCTATGGAGTGTGTTTACTACTGTCAAGCGCTGGAGACTTTTGAACACTCGTATTTCCTATGCCAGGTAAGTGGCTCACCCTAGCAAAGAATAACCAATTGGCTAGGAATGCAAGGGTCTACTGGGAATTGGAACCTTGAGTTATAAAATATGGGCAAGTTGGCAAGGAAAACCATCAGCTGCATCTTATCCATGATAGTATTTTTTTATTTGGAAAGGAACTTGATGAGATTCCAACAGGACAAATATGATCAAACAGGATATGTAGGGAGATTGTTGTGGATATTCATATCAGAGGGAGAGACAACAGGTGCTGGTATGAGGCATTGACGAACTTGAATTATATTTCTTAGCGTTGTATTAGTTTGTTATTCAATTTACTCCCTAAAAATCTTGCATTAGCTCTTGTCACAACCCATTTTCTAAACGAGCTGTGACCGGCACTCGGTACCTGAACTCGACCGAGCGAACCCTCTATACCTGTCGGTAATCTTCTATTTGTCACGCTATGAAAATAATGTAGTCTTTAAAATAGAATTTCAATAAATTAATTTTGGAATAATACTCCTTGTATCGATAAAATACATAATCCGCCCGAGGAGGGGCTCGCGTCTGATTAGCTAGTTGGTGAGACAATAGCTTACCACAAGGGGGGGAGGGGGACGTAGGGCTCCAGTATGTGAGTGAGCCCGCCCTACGGATCCCCTTTGTTCAATGGGGGTGTTCAGCTGACTTGCACTGATAGACCCTAAGACACTAAGAAGGCTTAGGCCGAATGCTTACCTTATGCTTAGTCGCACTTGTGGACGACGGCTATTCTCGTGATTCTCTTCTTGCGAAGAGAGATCAGATCAGGGGACTTTCTTGATCACCTCATTCTTCAACCATGTGTTAAGATGTGGCTAAAGTCTCTCAATTTCATTGCCTCACTCCGCTCACCTCCAAAACTTATTTCGTTCGCCTACAAAACTACCTTTCTTTATTTACTTCTGTGCAAAACCATGCAAAATGGACAACCACACTCAACTTCTAGATTGTCTATGAAGCCTCTAAGAATTAATACCTGACACTACTACTAATAATAAGAAAGGACGAATAATAAAGAATCTCCACGAACAAATGCAGAGCTCTTGGATCGACTGGTTAGTGGGAGGTATCCTAGCTTTTAGCCTGCTTGCCTGCAAAACTTGCGCCTACATTGACATAGGTCAATGTAGGTTCCCATGAAGAGAACGTCAGTACACCACAACGGTACCCAGTGAGTCTCAACGACCCCCCACTAAAGCGGGAACGAGATATTTAAAAGAAACTTGAAATATACATAGTTCATTAAAACCATGAGAACATAAAACATTTAAAGACAACTGAAATGACTTGAGATAATAAAATCCTGAACTTTAATTATATAAAAATATAGTTTCTTTTCTTTTATAGGGAGTACCAATTAACTCTGACATAACATGATTCCATAAAGTCACCGTGTGATCGGTACGGGTTCGATCTCCGCCTGATCGAATAGGCCTTTCACTGTGGCGCCACACAGTTCCATGTGATAGCATGCTGCGCGTTTTGTGCCTTGGCCGTGTCAGGCAAATCTCATACTAAACCCCCACTCTGGCACGAGTAGTTTCGGGTTCAACATTAACCACTAAAGGTCACGGGACCCTCCTCAGGATCTAAAGGTAACTCCCAAAATATTTTTCATAAAACTTTACTTGACCAGTTAAAGTTTCAATAAATTTCTTGAACATATTCCATGAACATAAACCATAATTTCTTTTGAGTAAAACATGACATGAATACATAAAGGGATTATTCAATATATTTTCAAATAATTCTTTAATCCATGAAACTTGATATACGAAAGCACGTAAATTAAATATAGCAAGATATGCAGATAAATATGTATAATTCCATGATAACTCTTGAACGTAAATTAGAATGGGGTTTAGCTAATATGCACTCTCTCGCTTCAATAAACACATATGAGCTCTTTATAGGCGGACTTTTGTGCGTAAAATCTCTTTAGTAAAAGGTTATATCAACTCACCTCGAATTCTCCCATCAAAACAAACGTTTGCTCCTATCCGTGCAGTTCCACCAACCAATTTCTTTATCACAAGATCCCCTTTTAGAGTTACTTTAATATCATGAATGAATAGTAGTTTCTTGAACATAGTCCATAATCATGTCTGAACATTGTAATTTAGTAAGGAGTAGTAGTACCTTTTGTGTGAACTTAAAAATTATCTGTCTAAGGCTAGGACATGGCAGAGAAGAGAGTTTCCTGCTCCGTTATATCTCCAACCGAGTGGGCCAATTGGATATTCGAATTCCTATAATTTATAATGCTCGAAGAAAGACTCAAAAGCTTTGGAGTAGTATCCCTGCCTTTATAAAACGTAATCCACGCATCCACGTAAGTGTGAAAAGCTTTATGTCCCTTTTTATAGTATCACTTAAAGTACTAAAGGGCCTTTAGAATCTGATGAAAACAATTCAACCATGGGCTTTGCTCACAGCCCACTTACTAAAAACCTCTTCCGAGAAGCACCTCTAGGAATAATATGACTAAGCAACTTGATTCCTCACATCAACATTGTATTTAAAGTTTTATTCCATCACTTAAAATCTTATTGCTCATACTTACTTCTAAACGATGTTTAATCAATTTATCCATCAATCCCGAGTCACACTTAGATCACAGCTAACACCATGAAATTTGTGTTATTTATTTATAGTGTCCTGAAACTTAAAAAAAAAATTGAGGAACGTTACAGCTCTAGTGTTAGATAGCGGATTAGCTAGCTGAGTAGGAGATATATTTGGTTAGCAACTACTTGATTTGCAAATGATCATTTTGGTTTTGTAATTAAACGAAATTATCTAATTACCAAAAAATATGTTGATAAGAGTGGGGTGAGAAAAAAAAATTCTTTTTTTAAGACATTATCTGCCCAAATCTTGATTATCGGAGTTATCCAATACCTATATTAATATAAAATAGCTAGCATGATAAAATAGTGAAAGGACACTCAAGTTGACTCGGATATTGTTGTTCGTTAAAAGGACTAGAATCAGTGTGTTCCTAAAACCAATTTGGCTGGACTTTTAACTACTACAAACTTAAACACTATAATTTTTTTTTTTTTTAAAAAAAACATAAAAAAAAGGTCGTTAACCAAAATTAGTTGGCCATATCATCCCATGTTGTTTTTGTAGTAGAAGTGACAACTTATATTTCTAACAAAATCAAGCATCGACAATGATTTAAGTCTCGCATAATTTCTATTCAATCCTTTTTTCTTTTAACATAAACTTTATTTTTATTAAACTGGTTTTTCAGAAATAGATTTAGTTGCAAATGAAGTGTATAGTCATTTTCATCTACTTTCTTATCTCAACAAGAACGACGAGTTCCAAGTATTAGCCTGAATTGATCAAACTTCTAATGTGAATTCATATAATTACGTACCATATTCTTAATCTTTAAAATAAAATATGCATATATATGAACCAAATAAAAGTACTACTCATAAATCTCAAATTTTCTCTAGTCATAAATAATTTTAACTTATTAATCAAACATACAGCTACTTAACTTCTCAAGCAATAGGATTTTCATATTTTCTAAGTGCTATATCAATAGTTAATGGTAACAGTCTCTTCGCCAATAACGTGCAGGTCTTGTTCGAATGCCAGTCAGCCAGTGCCCTTCATCCAATGGTTGTGATGGGAATTAGCATTGATATCGCTACCATATAGGAGTCCTGTTCAACAACTTCTGTTCGTTCATTCTTGGAGCAGTTAAGTGGATACAAAGAAATGTACGGAGGCAAAGATCCATATTCCCTAGCAAATTGACTGCAATGTGCTAAGTCTATAGTAGTATGATCTGGATGGCAATAATTTTGGCCTCCTTTCAGTAATTAACTCACATTCAAACCCAAAGGAAATGCTAAAGAAATGTTATAATTCATTTAACGAGTGACACGGATGTTGTCATCCTTCATTAATCCACTATGGCATAGAGAGTTATACAGCCGGAGTTGCTGTAAACGACAGTCTGCACTGCTGGGAATGATACGCTGCCTTTTACGTAGATTGATTGATTCCACCATGTTTAAGTTGTCAAAGTTTAACAAGGTTGAATACCGCCTTAATGATGGTTTGTAATAAACTTGCCTTCTGTCAACCTTAACAAAGCAGAGAAGTACCTTGAAGCAGGCCCCCACTCTTCCCCGAGAACGTCAAACGAGCATTATGTTTCAAAGTTTTTGGCCTATCAGACAAGCTTCCATTACAAAACGTGATTTAAGCTCCGCATCAAATGTCACGCTTTAATGACTTCCTTATTTGATGTTCATACATCAGATGCATACATCATGCTCTAATGAGCTTGATCTTTGCTGTCAACAAACTCATGAGAACAGAAGAAACCAACTCTGAATAAGCTGGACAAAAAACTGTACAGCACGAAGCTATAAATATCCTGACACAGATGATGCAGAGACGAATATTTGATTATGCACATGATATAAACAGTGACAATTACACCATAATAAAAGTGGACCTAGTTGGTCAACATTAAGTTTCAATTCCATACATGGGCAAAATTCAATGTCAGCATCTCTCTACATCATTCTCATTAGTCAACCACAGATGTAGCTCATTTTCCCAGGCACAACTGGCAGCGCCACTACGCAGTTCCTCTTTGTTTTTTTGTTTTTTTGGGTGCAGACACAGTTCTCTTTGCCAAGTATAGAAACTTGTCACAATCTTTTGCACCAATATCTGTTAATGTATCTACAACTGTCTTGATGTACCCCTTCAAAGAAGCTTTAAACTTCTGTGAGCAGCTTTTGTCACCCTCATCGACATCCTGAACACCTCCCCTAACAAGGCTACCTACTTGAGCACCATCCATATATGCTTTACATGCCACAAGAATATCTTGAGCACTTTGAAAGAAATGGCCTACTACAAAATCCTCAAAATACTGCAGCAAGAAGCACGATTGGAATTAGTAGTTGATTTAGGAATACAAGCGTGAAAAAGCCATTAGGAAGTCTCATGAAATTAGTCGTGAAGCATAACAAAAGAACTGATTTGTTAACAGATGGTTATGACCACCCATGCATGTACATTACCAATCACGCCAAGCAAACAATTGAGAAAATTACAGATACCTTTGGTGGCCGCCTTATCAGGTTGACCATTGTTTTCAGATTCAAAATATAAGTGCTCTCATTATACTGCAGTGAGCTTTCGTCCCCTTTGGCCGTGCCACTCGTGCCAGCATAACCAGGCTCATTGAAATAGGGCTTTGCATTCAAAATCAGCCCTTGTATGGATACCAAAACTTGTAGCATAGTCGACACACCAGGGATCCAAATCTCCTTCCCATAACCACCCCAAGTGTTAAGAAGGCTCAGGCAGACTTTCCCACAGTTATACAAGTTAGGATTGAGACGAAAGCCGAAGGAGTGGTAGTGCACATGCTGGCAACAATAGGTTGAGAGGTGTTAACTCAAGGTTGAGAAAGGAGAATAGTACAGTATTCAGACACAAAGTGAGACACTTACCGGTGGAACATTGGGATAATTGCTAGGAATGAAAACATCAAAGAAGAAAAGGCCGTCATGGTATGGAGTTCCATCAGCTCCCATAATAACTGCCCTCAACAGATCCATTCTTGATTCATACACCCTTACAAATATTGTATCTGTTCAATAAAAGGTGACAGATGAGTGTGGTTAAAAAAAATGGAAAAAACATGTATTTTTATAACTACATGGATGCTGCATTTTAAAGAATTCCATGACTGGACAAAATTGGTAGGCTTTTATATGTCAAATTCCGATGGCTAGATGAAAAAGAAAATCATATCACATCACATATGAGGCCAGGTGAAACAAAAACTTTGCTCGAATACCAGGCAGATCTTTCTCCAGGATCTTCCATTCCTCCTGTATTTTCTTGGCCCAATTCTTAGAAGGCTGCAATAGAGTGAAAGATATCATAACAAGACGCAGACAGAACCAATTGAAGTTATTTATTTTTACATAAGTTAAACTAACCGGGGTCACGGAAGAAGCCTTTTGAGAATAATGATGGTCCAAATGATCCTGAACAGTATCAAATTTTTTGAAAAGACGGAACTTCTTCGAAATTTCACCTAAAGATCCATGTTCCCCATTAGGATCCAGTCCCAAAGGAAGTGGTGGACTTCTATTTCCTGTAGTTGTTGCACCAACAAGAGCTGAACCGCTACGCGAAGTAGACTGGTCCCTTAGTGCCACAGAGGCTTTTTTTCGTGAAGTACTTGTAGTAGTTGACACCATTTTTTCTTTCGGACCAGGCATCCACGGGATCGGAGCCTTACCTCCAGGGGGAATTTCTATGTTATCAAAATGTGATTGCGAAATAGCATACTCGTCATAATACTTGTCCATGTTCTCATTAACTCCATAAAATAAATCAGATCCAAAATCATCTATAATAATTGGATTATCTGATGCTGAAGGACTATTCTTCCTTGAAGAGAGAACCCCCTGTACTGGTCCACTATCAGCTGAACTGCCATGACTAAGGGATGCATTGACCAAAATTTCCTGCACGAGAGGCAATTGACAAAATTAGTCCCCCAAAAACAGCATAAAAGATGGCCGCAGAAGAACTAGAACTTCGATAAGATCGCATTGGCAATTTTTGATTACCTTCCCCTTGCCACTAATTTCAACATTTCCATCAGTGCGCTTAACATCACTGCAGTCTTCCTCCGCGTCAACATCTATTATTTCATGGCAAACAACCTACAATAATATATTATTACTAGAACCGTGGCCAGCAATTACAAGGGAAAATTAATTAAGCCAAAACAGCAACGCTCGTCCAATCAATAAAACCAAAGATCCATGAGAATCGCTTGAAAATTTGAAAAAAAGAACAGAATCATCAAACAGACAACTTGTTAAGAGGTGTTAGCTAAAAAGAAGGACTCTAATCCTTCCTAAATATTCCTTTATCCTGGAGACGCACTTACACAGAGAAAGATTTCTAAGGGAGGAAAATGAAACTTTTATTCAGTTAAGAAGAAAACAAGATATGCTGGTATTTCTAGCAATGGGCACAGGCATTTCACGATTAAGGTAATATCAATCTAGTCTTTTTTTAATCAAGCAACCAAATAAAGGGCAAAAATTGCCTGAATACAAGAAGTATACCGAAAATATAGAAAACCAAGGTAATCTCAATCTAATATATAGATCAACTCAGATTTAACGATAACAAGGTCAATTCTGATTAACTTTTATAATAAAGATACTTTCAAAGTTGTGGAGGCCCGAACACCCTTTTTATATAAAGGTGGTGTCTAGGATAGCTTGTACACACCTCAACTGATCCACCAATTACCTACTACTTCCCACTAGCATAACGGGTAATTTCGTCCACCAAAAATTAGATAGATGAGAGAAAATTATTTTGCTTTTTTCCCTCAGTTGAAATTTTGACTCTGGCCACTCATGATTCTTCCAATCTATTTCAACTTCATTGATTGTCAGGCGACGCCTTTGGGTGCAAATGCCTAAGCACTTTACTCTCATTATTTGACAAAATAATACTTTATTGATGTGGGGATAACTCCTATATACAAGAGGTATAAAACACCTAGACAAAGATATGGCTCTTATAAAGGATTTTAATCATCCATGCAAGATTAGCTCTCAAATGTACAAAATATTTTCCAACCCTCCCCATCCAAACATCTTTGATTCCTCCTGCCTCCAATAGCACCCACATAAGCGCCAAAAATGTGAAAAAAGTGTCTTTGAGCGAGGGACAAATATACTAGGAAAATGATTGAACTGAGAGTTTAACGTAGCTTCGGCCTACCACCTAAACTGCTACAATGATAAGAAAGCAACTCAGTTCAAAAAAAGGAATAAAGACCCTTATTCGTCATTTTAATTCTTGTACCCGCAAGCACAGAAAAAATCAAGCATTTGTCACATAATGCCAGATGCTGACTCCCTTGCTCACACCATGTAACATTTATTAGACCTTCCCAGATATGAATCCAATACATTATATTTTGATTCTTACCTCCGAATTTGTGCATGCCATAACTTCAGACATATTTCCAATAACATAAAATGAAAATGCCTCA
Source organism: Petunia secreta (assembly GCA_029990175.1). Classification (NCBI taxonomy): domain Eukaryota; kingdom Viridiplantae; phylum Streptophyta; class Magnoliopsida; order Solanales; family Solanaceae; genus Petunia; species Petunia secreta. Next base: position 6,302,559 of record JARKIP010000053.1, read on the forward strand.
TGCAACCTTTGCATTTTCTCAAAGTCATGCAAGCACTAATCTCGAATTCATAATGTTATGGATAAGGGTAATAGCCGCTAAGTGTGAAGTTTTAAACAATGGATGGTTCTTGAGTGAATGAGCCTATAGAAGGGCATTTAGGCGAGGGACCAAAACCGGACGCCTGAGTTCTATTGTTGGCAAGGGCCATGATGCACTGTTGGAATGACTGTGAATGAGCCTATGGTTGACAGTTACCTCAGAAGCAGTGACAAGGGGATCATGCGTGACATAAACTTCAAGAGGGCCATATAAAACAAGTTCTTCCAAAACTACCTATGGGGAGACACAACGACAGTGGAGGGGGGTAATGGGAGACAAAACAACAATGTTGACGAACTCCATGTCACTATTTCTAATATAAAAAACATAAGCATCCACAAGCCAAAATCTTTAAGAACTTGCACGCATGCTCCAGCACTGAAATGCGCAATTCGCAAATGATCAAACCAAATAAGCCGAAGACAAAAACAGTAAAGTGTACAATAAGAGGCCAAATGTACAACAAAGTAGCTAGAGAACTTTATACCTTCTTTTTCTTAGGAGACCTTGATTTAGAACTCCAATTGACAGGTCGCGAGATTTCCACTACTTCTGCATCAATTGAACTCCCACCACCACCTGGGAACACTTTTTTCCTGTTCATCAATAGCACTACCATCATAAATCCCAATTTCTTTTTAAAAACAAGAAATAATATTCCATCAACATCACAGACCCACACACTTAAAAATAAAACAAGAAGGCAACTTTACAAAAGTAGTCGCTCTAACCAGTATGTATGGATGATTTACATATTATGCATACAGTATACATGAAGTATACAAAAAAGGGCTATTTCTTGTTTAAGCCATTGTTGAGACCGTGTAAATTTCCCGAAACAAACAAGAATATCATCAACTATGTATGTCGGTTTACTCAAAATTCAATAACATCAAAATCACAAACCCGTCTTGAGCCAAAGGTTTATCAGAAACCGTCTCTCTATCTCACTCAAGTAGGGTAAGATCCACCTACACCCCATTTATCTTATCATAAAAAAGGTACACTATACTTGGAAATAAAAAATCAAAAAACGTCACAAATACTTTTTCAAGAAAATAATAAAAGTGGGTGTTTACTTGGAATTGTGACAGACGTATGAAGGTAGCGGTTGAGGCGTCTCCATTGGGTTGACGATTGTGAAATAAGGGCTAAATTCTAAAGTGGCTTATCGATTCATGCAAAAATATTGAATATATGTTGCGTCTCTGCAGGGGATTCTATATGTTGTGTGCTTCCTTATAACCAGTCTAGTTCTAGTTTTTGTACGACTCTCGCTCTTCCCGCCTAGTAATGTAGATACCCCTACCCCCTCCCACTTTCGTACCCTCCCCCCCCCCCCCACTAGTCCCACCACTCATTGGGTGTTAAATTTCCTTTTATACTACTAGGTGTGAATCATATGATCCAAAATGATTATTTTTTTCCTTTTGTGTGTCCATTTACTTTTAGTAAGTGTGTGCATTTGTTTGGATTAAATTGAATGAAATATATAAGATTTAAAATTTTTGGTGTATTGATTAGGTTTCCCATTCAAAGAATCGAATCACTCATTTAAATTCAAGATATTTGAACTTCATGATTAAAACCGTGAGCTCGGTTCAAATTTTAGTATATTTTTCTGTAATATGGTTCAAATTTTAGTATATTTTATTTGCGGATTAAGTCTAGTGCTTAAAAAAAAGGTTTTAAGGTCTAGGAACTCCGCGGGAATTCTACATATGTATATTTAAAAGATACTTTCTATCCGCTGCCTACTTCAAGCCACCCCCCCCCCCCCCAAACAGTCCATCATGCATTGAGTGTGTTAATGGCCTATTAGGTCAAGCTTCAGTAATTTCACAATCAAAAGCACTTTTATAAAAATTATCTAAACATAATTCATTTTTTCTATATATAATAAATGTGAGTCCCTGGTACGATGAAGGGTATTCTGGTAAATGTGACTTCCTTTTTGCGTGAAGTATATCGCTAATTCAGTCTTGAAAATTAACACGTGTTCTCTGCTCCACTAACCCCTGCCTCAGTTATCCATTTTTTTCGGAATTTTCCTCCATTTTTTTCACTCCAAGGTCTCTCTCTCTCTCCGGCCCCTTTGGGACACGTGTAAACTTAGTTGTAAAACACCTATTGTGCCTTCTACTCATCAAATCACAAACCCTACTCCCTAATTGATTACTTCATTTCTTCTCTGCTGTTACCATCTCTCTCTTTGTATTTCTCCTTCCGACTTTCTCCAGTGAGTTTTCTTGTTCTTACTCTTTATTTTTGTTCAGTTTTTTTCCTTCTTGCTTTGTGTTTAATTTTGTGGTTTTTTTTTTTTTTTTTTTTTGTCTTCAGCTATTCAATTTTCTCATGAATATATAATAATTATCACGTCGTCGGTTTGGTAATGGCGATACAGTAGAAATTTTTAAAATTTTCTTCTTTGAGTAATTGTTTGTATGATATTAACAGCATCTCAGTGATTATTGGAAATTTGTTGTACTTTACTTTCCATGATTGTGATTATATATAATTTTAAGAATTGTAATGATACATAGAAGACTTTTGGTGCATCAAAGATGTTCCCCGTATGCTTCAAATAACATACCCTTTTTGAAGAAATCAAATAGAAGGTTTGGATATCTATAGAAATTGAAGGTGTGTGATAGGGAGTAGATAGCGATGGAGAAAAAAGATCATGAAACATTCATTTATTTATATGATTGCTATGATAAACAAATGTGAGTTATTTTGTGTGGTTGAGCTGAATTTCCACAAGTTAGGATTCGTAATTTCTTCGACTTAAATTGACATTTTCTTTTCGATTTAGTCACTATGTGAACTCCACTAGCACATACTTCAACAGTTAATTATTGATTCATCCAATTTTCCTTTGTTTTGTGAAAAGCCTTCTTCATTCTCTAGAACTTCATTACTTACAATCTGTGTTTTAGTTCTTGCAAATTTCCATACCAAGCTACTAAGATTAGTCATTTTGTTCTACTCTTGAAAATGAAAGTGTTTCAACTGTTTTCAGTGGCTGGTGGATCTAAGATTAGTCATTTTGTCATGTAGGTACATTATTGACGATAAAGTTTAACACATCAATTCTGATTGACCCACCTTATCCACAGTGTCAAACTGTCAACAACTATAAGCATGGTATTGCCTTACTAAAGAGAAGTTTTACGTTTTTGCTTTATCATTATTCTTCCACGATCTACTTGCGTTTTGTTATGTACAGGGCAATGGAAAACAAAGAAATACATCACTCTTTTGCTATGAGGATCTCTAATATCTCTTCCAGTTGATGAGGAAGTAGTACCAATTGCATATGTTCAATCACTACAAGACGTACACACAATTTAGATTCGCTTAACTCCATAAGATGATATCGGCTGTAGTTATGATAGTCATCAGTCTCATTCTTCAAAGACTGCGACAGACCTTCTCCATTGAGACAAAAGTTATCAATTCCAAGTGAGCTCCAGCCTTTCTATAGCTTAGTATGTTCACTCTGCGGATAAGATGTGAGAAGTCCACTCAGAAGAAAAAATTACTTGTGTCAACTGTACCAAAAAAACTACGCTAACTCCAAGTAACTTATTACGATTTTAAAGTCATATCTATCCTAAATTGTTCAAGAACCTTTTATTCCTATAAAAATGCATTAAAACGTACACTACTACTGGTGTCAGTTTGAGGTCGAACTTCAAGATACCTCCAGCGAAGCAACTGGAATGGTTGTGGGAAAAGAAGCAAAAAAAAAAAAAAATTGTCACTGACTGCAGAGGAGAATACGTTATAGTTTCAATTAGGGTACAAATTGTAGGTGTAAATAAAGCATTAGCTAACCAAGTCTAATAATTGTCATAGAAAGGCTTAATATATTTTTCCCAGAACGAGTCCCTGCCAATGCAAGCTGTGCGCACATGTTCTCCTGACCACCCCTCATGTTCTTCTTTCCTATTGAGGTAAGAGCACGCTTTAAAATTCAATTACCCATCTTAAACCTGAAATGAATGTTTGCAGCACACACTACTTAAGCTCCACTACTTGGCCTTTAATACTTTTCCTGATTCTCACACATCTGAGGACCTTACTTTGCACAAATTCTTTAGTTGTAAAAGGCACAAGCAAGATCAACTCTTGCCTTCTATTCATGCTCCATCTTTTGCCGCTTCTTTGTTTGAGTTACATCATGCAAGCATTGATGGATCTCTTTGTTTCTGTAAATTTTGTTGAATTATTTGATAATTATTTTATACTTTGAACTGCAGTTGACCTCCTAAACTCTAAAAAAAATTACTTAACTATTTTGGCAGGATTGTATGGTGTTCCTTTTAGCATGGGACATTGTTGACGCCCATAAACTCGGAAAAAATGTACAATGGAAGACTCATGTCTAACACACACTAAGAGATGGCTCTGCACTAGCTGCTGCTACACTGCGACATAGTTCTGCTCTGAATACAATTATTAAGATCATTTTTCGCATAGGCATACACAGTAAACATAGAGATAAGGTACGACTCTTATACTTTCTATGATTTTCACAAACAAACGGTCGCTTATTCTTTAATAACGTGCTTTCTTGGTATTGGATGCAGCTCTAATATTTGATGATGACAATCTTTTTCAAGGTTGGTGCTATGTCTCCAAATACCACAGATTGTTGCAAGAGCATGCTTAGTCTACTGACAAAAGGGAATTGAGTTTTTCTTTATAAAAGATCACTGTCGAGATCTGACAACAATTAACTAGGATAATTCACATAGGGAAAATTAGTAAATCTTGTATTGCATTTTGACAATTTATCTTTATTTACGGTCTTACTCCATTAGTATTCATAATTTGAGAATCAGAACATTGAAAAATTAAATACACATGTAAAATTAAGAATATTCAAAATGTATAATGTGATTTTTGATACTTGGTCATTAAACAAATACACCGTTGTGTTCAAACTTCAAAGCACAAGTCAAATGATGTCTAATAGTAGCAAATAAAAATTATCACATAAGGCACCCGTGCGTAGCATGGGCATGCCCTAGTTAAAAAAAAAAAAAAAAAGCGTCTGAGATGACTTGGAGCCCGTTTGGGTTAGATGATTTAAGATGGTTGATAAGCACTTTTAGGTGCTGAAGCTGATGTTATAAATTAGCAATTACGTGTTTAGATGAAAGTGTTGAATCTGGTAATAAGCAGTTGGTGTGTTTGGTAAAAAAGTGTTGATAAGTAATTTTTTTTGTTAAGATGACTAAAATGTCTTTTAAATTATCTACAAAAAATATAAATTTAAAAGTACTTTTACATTAAAAATGAAGAATTGAAGATGGTGTTCGAAAATTTTGTTCTGAAAATGAAAATTCATGGATTACCAAATTATTTAGGGGTAAAATAGTAAAATACTTGGTCAAACTAAAAGTGTTTATAGTTGAAAAGCCATAAGTTTGGTGTGAATAACTTATGGCTGATTTTGGCTTATAAGCACTTGATTTATAAGCACATTTAGTAATGTGGGTATTATAATGTAAGGATAATAAGTAATGCATGCATGGCAATGTGGAGATTCTTCCTTTTTTAATACTGATATATCACAAATTAATATATAATGTACAATTAAAAATATTTAATTTATTCTTCAAATAATTTAAAAAATTATTTTTACTAATTTGAAGGTTAGTTTTGTCATTTTATAATTTTAGTACCTGCATAACTAAAACCCGCATTATTATTCCACCTCCTATCCCGCATAAAATAATACATAGATTCCCTCATTAAGTTATGCAAGTATTATGTATTACAATGTAACCAAACATGGTATTAACTTTATACCAACATTAAAATTTGTCCAAACTAACCAAACATGGAATTAAAATAGTGTGGGATCTTATGCAGGTATTGGAGTTTGGCAGACACAACCGAACGACCCCTAAGCGTATCTATTTCTACTGACATAATGAAGCCAAAATGAAGAAGTGGACAACTTATCAAGAACAATGAGAAACTATTCATGCCAATTTGCAAGATTAAGTTAATGAATAGATAGGGCAGCTGCAGCTAAATACTTCTTTTTGAGTGAATAAAGTAATATCTGTGTAACTGGGGTTCTGTGGAATGAGGTATCAAATATCAATTGCCTCCTTTCAAGCCGTGCGACTTACCTAGACTTTTCAAACATCACAGGTGTAACATGTACTTGACAATCTAAATGGGTAGCTTTTGATACGTGCTCCTTCCTATTATAGATTAACTGTAAAGAGCTAAAGGTGTTGCTGTTATTTGGACTTAGTTGATTATACCATGTGGAACAGCCCATTAAGGCCAGAGGGTGTTTAGAGACCTTCGGGTCAGTCAACTGGAAAGTTAGCACAAGAAATAACCAAAATATAAAATATTAAGAAGATAAGAGATATACAAGCATAAAGGAAAGAGCTACTTCATGCAACAAGTCTTTGAACTGCAACCTGAAATACTGAACTTGTCGGACTAAATAGCCAACCTTTTTGTTTTTGTTTTAGAATAGTATCTAAAAATATGAAAGGCAAAAGAAATAATAATAAAAAAGAAAAAATTTAGTTGGTTTTGAGGTGTGGTGTCCCTGTGTGATAGTGGTGGAATAAATAGAATATGCATGAGGTACAAAGAAATTGAAGTTTGCAAGACATACTGTTAAAATCGACACAACTACACAATTTAAGTTCTCATACATTATAGTAAACGAGTTTTAGATATCACAAATTGATCTTTATATATCATATAAATTGAGCTTTTATAGGTCAAAAGATATTCAGGTGTTTAACTTTTTAACAATTCAAAAAAAAAATCAACTTTTGAAACTTTGGAGTTGTTCGGTAGCAAGCACTAAGGAGTTAATCACCACATAAGTAGTAGTATAAGTTAAAACAACGTTTGGTTTGAAGTTTTTCGATCATAAAATTTGGCGTAGGTTTAATACAATTGTTAGTTGTATTTGTGTATATTCTAATTTCTACCTAACTAATATATATAGTATAAGTTATGCAGGAATTCATGTATTTTTTTTGTTGAGTAGAAGGTGAAATTGGCATTATGACCTCTAATGTAAATTCTTACATTATTGATCCTTACATTATTAATACGCGTGTTATTAATCCCATACATTTTGTCCCCTAGCCAGACAACCCCTTAATATTTTTTTCTTTTCTTACTGCAAGCTCAACTTTATTTACTCTAACAAAAGTTGCCTAGTAAGAAGAAAATAAACAACGATACTAACCCCATATATGGTTTTACGTTTTCGTTGGTACTTCAGCGTAGTTTATTTTACTCCTATTGGACAATCAAATCTTCTTAGAATTTGTTTATGGAATAAAAATAAAAAAGGAAAAAGCTAATCACAAGGCTGAATAGAAGATGTAGACGGTCTACAATAGGAGTAAGACTAAGTTTAAGATAATTGAAACTAAGAAGATTTAACTGCAGAGGCAGCCAAAATAACAAATATATAATTGATTAGATAATAAAATAAACTTTCGTATACGTCAATGATAGATATTGAGAATATGGTCGTTCGAATATTATTAGCATTACCTCCAATAGCACAATTTTTACCCTATGACATCTTCAGTAGGTTAATTTGTCAAAGAATCAAGCGCTGGTTCGACTAAAACTCCACTCGATAAAATATAAACATTTACTTTTTATTTTAAACATAAAAGGTTATTGACTAAACATATATATTATTTAAAAAATTAAATTGTTAAAATTCTTTTAAAATTAAAAATAAGAAGAGAAAATTTTAACTACTTCCAGCCACATATATATATGAATTTGCGGATCGTTCTCTTCATTTTGAGGAGCAGAAGTTTGGGAGGAGGTGCCCGCCTCCATATCTGCTTGCTTGATCTTGATCGTCTAGCTGTCCCCTAAGCCCCTCTCATTAGCCTATGTTGTCTCAGTCTTGGATAGAGTCCTCAAAGAGTTACTTGAGTTCGGGTAGATTCGACCATCCATTGGCTGTCCAATTCAAATATCTTTTCGACTATTTCTCCCTTGAGTCGAACATATATATATATTGTTCTTTATGGTGATCTGCTAAGAATTGTTAAAATTTTTTTAATTCAAATTGTAGCGCTCCACATGAATATTCCTGGGCGATCCACTAGGAAGTGCTCAAAATTTTGATGTTAAGACTAAAAGTTAAATGATTTTTTAAAAAAAATCCCAAAAATATTAAACCCAATGCTAAAGTACACTATTTTTATATTTTCGCATAGAAAATATTAATGGATATTTACAAAGACAAAGGTGAAGAAGTAAAGTCTCACAATAACATGACGTAGCTTACGGGGAACTAGCTTTCCTAAATGCTCATAAATTAGCAGCAAATTGTCCAAGACTTTCAGTTGGTGTTATTTCATTTGCAGTTCATTTTCAGACGATCTTTACCAAATCAAATAATTTCACCCAGCGTCCCTAAAATTGATTGGTTCTGAGAATGTGTTTTCATTTTAGACGGTATTAATAAAATGGTCTTCGCTTCGTCCGTAAATGGTAAGCTTCGCCTCTTAGGAAGAAGTCAAGGAAGAGTGTTGCCTAAGACAGAAATTTCAACGGCAAGTGTTGCCTAGGTAAGAATTCAGGTTATATGATAGAATGTGGTAAGAATTCATGGATAAGTGCTTTCTAAACAAGAGGGTCAAATTACAAGTATTGCCTCTTAAACAGTATTTATGTATTGGCCTAAATCAGTTTAGACAATCAAATCAAATTTGGGACGAGTTTACAAGCAATGCTAAGTATCAATGCTGAGATAAAGCAATGAAATTGAACAAATTGATGAACAAATAAAGGAAAATTTCAGTATATGCAATGATTATAAATTTTGGCAGAGTTTCTGTATATATTTCTGGATGATTACATTGTAAAATGAAGAGCTATTTATAGACCAACGAATGCAAGAAGTTTAGGTCATGTTCTCCACATCCAGTCATGGCTATGCCCACTTCCTACTTCTATGGTGGATGTGATAGTGGGCTGAAATCATGGGGCAACCATCTTACTTAAGGTGGGAGGTTTCACTGAGGTTTAAACCATCTGCCTCGGGGCTGGCAGTTTACTGATTGACCGAGGTGAAGGTCCACTGAGGCATAGCCTAACCACATCCTTGGTTAAAGACTTCGGTGATGTTGTTGTCTTTCTCTAACCTTGGCTCCTGAGTATCCGTTCGGTAGACCTCGGATCATGCGTCCGAGGTGTTACTTACACGAGCCAAATTTTACCCAATACAGATAGTCCCCCCACTTCTCAGGCAAGTACTAGAGTAACCGAGGAGTGGAATGAAATTGAGCAAAAGAATGACCCGGCGAAATACACGCCAAGAAATTTAAAATGATTCCATCATTTTATCTAACCGTTGCGACTTACGTGGTGACCGTTGATTGGCTTCGAACGATCACATCTTTCTGTTTGATCTTTCTAACGTTTCTTGCAATGATGACTCTTCCCCTATAAATACCTCCACTTGACCAATTGTTTTCCCACTTGCGATCACTTAAGTAACAGTAAATAATTCTCAAAGCAAAGCAAGATTCATCAATTGTTTCTTTTCAGATCCTCTTTCAGAAACACCACTTCCTTCTCGCTATTCCGCCATGTCTGCAACTAACTCCGTTCAAGGTTCTAGTGGTTCAGAGAGGAAGGTTCCAGATCCCACCACCATGATCGTCACTGATGAGGTGGTGAACGTCGTTCCACCCTTGCAAATCATCACAACGACGGGCGTCGATGAGGCGATGTCCCATGCAGGCGGTTCTAGGCGGTGAAAAGCCACCGCTGGTCGCAATATAAGTATGGGAGAAAGTGAAGAAGTGATGATGATGTCACAAGTGATGGCCATGCTGACCATGAGGATGACGTTGGTGGCGATGACATCATCAATATTGATGAGATCAGTAATCAAGAAGGCGATGTCGGGGCTAGTAAAGCCGGATCGAAAACCAAGGCTGGTGCCTTGAAGAGATCTAGGAAGAAGATTCCTCTTGAGCAAGAGATCGAACCCCAGTTGGTTATCCCTTCGGATTTTAGTAATGAGAAGGATTTCAAGGTACAAAACCAATCAGAAGCCCAGCATGGGAAAAATAGGAATATACCAGTGCATGTGACACCGAGCCTGATTACCGAGGACCTGATAGAGGTCGTTCGAAAGGATTGCCAATGGGGACCCGAGGTGGATATTTTGGCACCAGCCCCGAACAGTTGTGTCTCCAACCACGTTCCGGGGTATTCTTCTGTTTATACGTACCCTTTTACCCTAGGCTTCTCTCTCCCTGTCCACCGAATAATATATATTTTTTACCGAACATACAATCTGTGTTTGGCACAGTTGGGCCCCGGAGTCTAGAGAGTTGTTCAAGCTCTCGAATTCTTAAGCCAACAAGTAGGGGTGCCTTTCACTTTTCACCATCTAATTGCCCTTTATTACCCCTATTTCCACAAGGCAGGGGTCGTGGCTTTGAACAACCGAGGCCAATACACAATCTTAAGAAAGAGTGAGGATCACGGCGACTGAGGCTGGTGTGATCGCTATGTCCTTATACCAACAAGTTTTTTGTCAACTGCCCCCGGTTTCTCCGAGGCGTGGAATGCCCAGTGTAAGTGTTTTCCTCAAAATTTTAATCTTCGCCTTCTTTGATTAGCAACTTCTTACTAATTTATCTTCATGCACAGCCAACAAAGTCCCAGTTAACCCTCTGAATGGCTTGCTCGATTGGGTAAAGGAAATAATGGCGATCCAAATGCATCACCTTAGGAAATGGATGCTTTTGGATGCCGAGGATGACAACCGTTGGGCATGTAAAAGGCATGGTGAGTTATTCGTCACACTGTGGCTCCTTTTTTTTTTTCCTTTTACTTGTTACTCAAATGACTTGATGTTTTGTTTTCTTTCTAGGTTTCTCAAATAAGGCGGTCAAAGAGATCGAGGGGGATGAGAAAGTAGATCAGGAGAAAAAGGAGAAGAAGAAAGAAAAAAGGAAGAGAAGAAGGAGAACACCTTGGCATCAGTAACATGGCGAGGCAACTCACCGAGAAGAAGAAGTCCAAGGTCTCCCCGGGCCAAGGGACCTAAAAAGGTGAAGATATCCTTATCAGTCGATTTTTCTGTGTTTCTACTCCTACTTCAACTTTCACCTATAAGCTTTCCCCTTGTTCCTCCACAGATTCGAAGAGGAAAAGGGCCTTTTTAAAGAGGCCTACTAAGGTGAAGCATCCTCAAGTCGACGTGACGACCGCTCAAGCTTCCGAGGCTGTGGCTGAAAAATGCCGAGGTCTCATTGATGAATCCAGCGAGGAGATACCCGAAGCTGTTCCTGAGGCTGTCCCCAAGGCTATTCCTGAAGTGCCTAGAGTGACCGAGGTGAAGGAGACCGAGGTGATCATTCTTGAGGAACCAGACCAGTTAGTTCCAAGGCCAAAGGTAAAGCCAAGGTTGGCGAAGGTTTGGTCTCCAATGTGGTTTGCGCATGCAATGAGCCTTCACAGTCTCCAACCTCGGTGAAAGCTTCAAGGAGATTGGAGCTTTCCACCAGCTCTAACTTGTTGGATTGCACCAAACAAGACATCATGGGTCTGGAGGAGTTGGTTGGGTCAAAAGAGGAGAAGATACTTGGCCATCTTAGCCCGATGAGGTTGATGTCTACCTCGGCTGCTTCTGCTCTCCGTGTAAGTTCTCATCCAATTTGTACTTTTCCTTTTTTTAAATTTGCAATGTCTGAATTTCAACACTTCCTTTCAGAGCCTTGTCCTCTCACTCAAAGTTGTGAAAATGGAGCACGCTAGAGCTGAGGAACTCCAAAATGTCAAGCACATTTTGGAGGACAAGAAGAGGGGCTACTTGGCTCAGATATCCGAACTTCAGTCCCAGTTGGCCGCATCGAACCTCGTGCTGGATCAAGCTCGCGAAGCCATTGCCAAGTCCGATTTGGATAAGCATGAAGTTGTTGCTGCTTTCGAGGTTCGGTTGTAGGCAACGAATGAGAGCTTTGTAGCTGAGTGTTTGGGGATAAATTTGGAGATCGAATGGCTTCATGCCGAAGTGAATTTCATCAAGGCTGAACATCTAAAAAATGGCCAAGATTATCATGACAAGCTGAAAGAGTATACAACCAAGCTCCAAGGACTAGAGAGTCGCGTGAGCCAAGTTCCAACACTCGAGGGCAAGGTTGCTCAACTTCGGGAGAAGATTACGGACCTCGAGAAGCGAGCCAAAGTTAAGGCTACCTGGGCGAAGTTTGAACAAGCGTGGGTTGTGGTCAAGACTCGACTAGAAGCTCTTGAGCAGGTTAAAGCTGGAAAGATTGTGTGGATGAAAAGATTGCTAAGGAACAAGTAATGTCGCCGAGGCCCAAAAGATCGTTGACTAACTTCCCTCAAGTGAGGGTTCAGATGATGATTTCGAAGATGATGGATATGGCAAAGAGAGCACCAAGAAGGGTACTTCTGAGGGGGAAGAGGATCCCCAAGATTAGTTTTTTCTTCTTAGACTTTTGCCTTATATTTTGTTTTTGTCGTGGCCATCGAGTCGATTTGTATAAACATCTTTTGTAGCCTTCGAGCTTTATGTTAATGAATGAATCTTTATGTTGATGAAAGAATCTTCACCTTTTGTTTCCATGTGTTAGTCTCTATTTTGTCTTGGATATTTTTTGACTGAACACTTAGATAATTTTTGCTTGCAAGGCTTTATAACTTGTAATAAATCGATGCTAACTTGGGACGACGTCTCGCCCCCGAGCTGAGGCATTAGAAAATGACTTCGATTAGCTAATACGTGTTTGATAAATAAGATCATAGAAATAAAGAGATGTTGAATCAAGTTTATTTCATTAATGACAACAACGAGCCAAAGCTGGCCTTTACATAAAACCTAGTCATAAAAGGACTTAGGCAAAATTCAAAACAACGCCACTATCGGGCGCATATTACAAAGTACTAAACTATTCTTCGGGCGGACAGTCTCTGGTGTTTTGAATAGCTGGTCTTTGGTACGTAGAGCCTCGAGTCGAACTTGACCGCACCCTATCTCTCCCACCCCTTAGTGTTCGGGTATGAATCTTTATGAAGATCCGAGCACTATGCCATTCCCTTCGCTTCCTGAAAAGGTCAAGCAAAGTTAACGAGGGGTTAGTGAGAGTCATTCGACCCAAGCTTCGGAGCGTTTTCGTCTCGTAGCCGTGGGTGAAGTTTTATCAATTTAGAGGTTACGTACCTTAGCGTTAGAAATAATACCGCTTCAAATTGGAGATATTCCAATTTAAGGGTTCGGGCTTGCCCTTCAAGTCATCCAGTTGATAAAATCATTTTCCCATGATAGCTTTGACTTTGTAGGGCCCTTCCCAATTCGCAACAATTTTCCCTCCATTTTTCTCCTTAGTTGATTGATTCGAAGCTTTCATCCCATAATTACCAACCTTGAAATCCCTAAGTTTGGCTTTCCTATTGAGATATGCTTCAATCTGCTCTTCTGAGCCTCCAACCGAATCAAAGCTAGTTCTCTTTTTTCTTCACATAAATCCAGCTCTATGCGCATAGCCTGTTGGTTTGCATCTCCGGTAGCATGAGCATACCGAGGGATGGGTTTACCTACCTCTACGGGAATGAGTGAGTCCATCCCATAAGCAAGGGATAAAGGGGTTTCATCGGTGCTGTTTTTCTCCGTAGTTCGCATTGCCTACAGCACCCCAGGCAACTCATCCAACCATGGACCTTTTGCCTCGTCAAGCCTTTTATTTATGTTCTCAATGATAACTCTATTCGAACATTCGGCTTGACCATTCACACTAGGGTGATAAGGCGTTGACACTATCCTCTTTATGCCCCCATTGATTAAAAAAGTGAGTGACCACCGATCCCATAAATTGAGAGCCGTTGTCATGAGTGATTTCTCTTGGGACATCGAATCTGTAGATGATATTTTTGCAGATGAAATCTATCACATCCTTCTGTCTGTCTTTGGAGAAGGCCCATGCTTCTACCCATTTGGAGAAATAGTCGGTTAATACAAGTATAAACCGAACACTTCCCTTCGCCTTTGGCATAGGGCCTATTATATCCATTCCCCATTTCATGAACGACCAAGGTGATACGGCCGAATGCAGAGGTTTGGCCTATTGATGGATCATTCGGCCGTGTTGTTGACACTTATCACACTTCTTCACAAAGGCTTTAGCGCTTGCACTAATAGTTGGCCAATAGTATCCAGTTCGAAGTAATTTGCGCACTAAAGCTTTTCCTCCCGAATGGTTGCCGCATTCGCCTTCGTGAACTTCTCTCATTACGTATTCAGCTTCTCCTGGGCCCAAACATTTGGCCATCGGGCCGCAGTATATCCTTCTATACAACTTTCCCAAGATTAACGAGTATGAAACCGCTTAAGTTCTCAGCTTTTTCGCCTATCTCTTATTGGTTGGGAGAGTCCCCGATTCTAAATAAGAGATGAACTTGGTTCGACAATCCCAAGTATGATTCACCGAGTTAACTTCCAGCTTCATATTTTTTATTTAAGATGAGAGCAACCGAATAATGGAATCAGTGCCCGAGTGTTCTTCCTCAACAGCCAAACGTAAGTTAGCTAAGGCATCGGCCTCGGTGTTTTCTTCCCGAGGTAGCTGTTGGATCTTCCATTCTTGAAATTTAGCAAAGATTTGTTGTTCTTGGGCTAAAATTGTTGCATTCTGGGTTCGCGAGCCGAATATTCCCCGAGAACTTGATTCACAACCAATTGAGAATTGCACCTCAACTCAAATTTTTCCACTCCCATCACTTTGGCCAGCTCCAACCTTGCTAAAGCAGTGTCATATTCGGCTTCATTATTGGTCACCTTTTCGAACCTGACTGGGTGTCTAATCCTTTCCCCCGTTGGAGTTACCAAGACGATTCCAAGCCCTGAGCATTTTGAATTTGTCACCCCATCAATATAAAGTGTCCATACCTCCGAGGTCCCCCCCTTGGATATTAAATTCTCCCTTTTTGCCTCGGTAAGAATTCCCATACTAAAGTCAGCTACAAAGTCCGCTAAGACTTGTGATTTTATTGCGGTCCGAGGTTGGTAGGTAATGTCATATTCTCTCAATTCTACCGCTCACTTGGATAATATACCTGACAACTCTAGTTTATGCAATATACTTCTTAAGGGGAAGGTGGAGACTACAGCTATTGGATGACATTGATATAAGGCCATAGTTTTCGAGCAGTAACAACAAAGGCTAGGGCTAATTTTTCAAGATGTGGGTACCTGGTTTCAGCATCGAGGAGTGTTTTGCTCACATAGTAGATGGGCTGTTGCTTGCCATCTTTCTCCCGAACCAGCACAGCACTCACTGACACCTCGAACACGGCTAGGTAAGCCAACAAAGTCTCACCATCTTTTGGCTTGGCGAGCAGCGACGCGTTAGCCAAATATTGCTTCAACTCCCTTAACGCTTCTTTGCACTATGGTGTCCATTCGAAGGCGTTGTTTTTCCTGAAGACTAAAAAGAACTTGTGGCATCGCTCTGAGGATCGAGATATAAACCAACTCAAGGCAGCGATTCGGCCAGTCAAGCGCTAAACCTCCTTCACGCCGGTCAGTTCGTCGGGATTTCTTCAATAGCCCTAATTTTTTTTAGATTAGCCTCGATACCCCGTTCGGAGACTATGAATCCTAGAAATTTCCCCAAACCTACACCGAAGGCACACTTTTCAGGATTCAGCTTAATATTGTATTGCCTTAGGACAGCGAAGGCCTCCCTTAGGTGATTCAGACGATCCTCAACCTAAATTGACTTGATTAGCATGTCATCTATGTACACCTCCTTCGACTTCCCAATGTAATCTCTAAACATACGACATACTAACCTTTGGTAAGTTGCACCGGCATTCTTGAGCCCGAAGGGCATTACTTTATAGCAGTATGTACCTCGGTCAGTAATGAACGAGGTCTTTTCCTCATCTTTGGGGTCCATAAGAATTTGGTTGTAACCCGAATAAGCGTCCAAAAAAGTTAATAGTTTAAGGCCAGCCGTGGAGTCTATTAATCTATCTATTTGGGGCAATGAATAAGAATCTTTAGGGCAAGCTTTGTTCAAATCTGTGTAATCCACGCACATTCTCCACTTGCCATTCTTCTTGAGTACGACCACAATGTTAGCCAACCATTCGGGATACTTCACTTCTCTTACGAAGCCATTGTCGAGCAGCTTCTTCGTTTCGTCCTCAATCACCTTTCTCCGTTTGCTGGCATGTGGGCTTTTCTTTTGCTTCACCGGGGTATAGCGTAGGTCCACGTTTAGGTTATGGGTCATGATCTCTGGATCGATAACGACCGTGTCGGTGTGGAACCACGCGAAGAAATCACTGTTGGACTTTAATAACTCGATTATAGCTTTTTTCGACTCTAGGTCCAACTCTGAGCCGACAAACACTTTTCAATCTGGGAGATCCTTCGAGAGTACGAAGGACTCCAACTCTTCAGTGGTTAAATCCTCAAATTTTTGCTTCCGAGGTTCTTGAATGCATACAGGGATCTTTTCCACTACTTCTTCTTGGGGGTCGATTTGGGAAGCCGAACCCCTCTTTTCACTAGACCCCGGTTGCTTTGATTGCTATTTCTTCGGTCCATTTGGGATGAATTCACTCTTCAACGCAACCGAATAACATTCTCTAGCCATTCGTTGCTCACCCTTAATCAAACGAATTCCCCAAGGGGTTGGAAATTTAATGACTTGATGAAGAGTAGATGGTACAACTTCCATTGAATGCATCCACGGCCTCTCGAGCATCACATTGTAAGCCATGTCCTCGGGCATGACTTGGAACATTGTTTCCCTGACAACCCCTTCTGCATAAGTGTTGAGCATAATTTTGCCCAAAGTCTTCTCTATGGAGTTGTTGAAACCTGTCAGGACGGTTGCCTTCGGGATGATTTGGTTCTTCAACCACATCTTCTTAACAGCCCCGTAGCTTATAATGTTAACCGAGCTACCGGGGTCAATTAAGACTCGCTTGATGTCTGAATCATTGATTCTTGTCATGATAACAAATACATCGTGATGGGGAAACATCATTCCATCGCAGTCGTCATCATCATCAAATACAATCTCTTTTCTTGAACCCCTTGTTTGGGTCATCTTTTCCATTGTTATTGACAACTTGGCAAACTTTTTGTCGGCGGCAAAGTTTACACCAATAACTTCATATCCATCAGATATCACAATCATAACCCTCTTAGGGGTGGTGCCCTCAGTGGCAGCCCATCCCCTCGGTTCTTAGCATAATATTTTTTGCCTTTATAAGTGAGAAACTCACCTAGTAAGCATTTCTTCAATAGATGAGCCACCTCGAGGCGAAGCTGTTGATACCCAATTTTGTCCCTCCTTTTCCTATAAGCGGCTATAATTTAACTTAAGGATGTAATTTGACCGTTTGTGCATAATTTACATTAAAAGGCATGCATTTACATATGTTATCCTCTACTTATATATTACATACTTAAACATGGCTATATTACATAATTTTGCATCATTTAAGCTATTTGTCAAAATGTGGTTGTTTGTGCAATTTTAGTGCATTTATAGCATTTAATAAATAATTGTGGCATTAAAATATTTATAGCTATTTATATTTAATTAGTTTAATTTGTATTCCAATTTCCTTTTATGAGTGCATTTTACTACTTGTCCATCCCATTTTATACAATATATATATGTACACACACACACACACACACACACACACACACACACACACACACACACATATATATATATATAATATTTTTATTTAGTGCCTTTAAGTAAAATATTAGCCATAACCAATCCATTTCTATTCCTTGATTTGTCATATTTATTTGAATTTGAATTCTTTTGAATTTAAATATATGCAAATCCCCTTCTAAAATATTTCTTTTAAAATTCTTTTTGAACCTAGACAATTGCTCGTCTAAATACGTTCACTTGAATTTTTCCTTTTTTCCCCTATTTTATTTTAAATTCCCAAACCAAGTCATTCCCCATTTTTAAGGAACCTATTTTGAAATATTTCTTTGAACCTAAACAAGCTTTTGTCTTGAAACACCCCCCCCCCCCCCCGCCCCCAATACCATCATATCCCCAGCATCACTCCCAAAATCTCTCCCTAATCTCCCTTTAATCTTTTCCTATTTTTTCTCCCTAATTTCCACCAATCACCAACAATACTCTCCTCTCCATTTTGTTATAAACTAGATACAATACACAGTACTAAGGGGACCTAGGCTGGCAGCAGCATAGTACAACTTCATCTTCGTCTTCTTCCTAACGCATAGAACAAATCACATACACCATCACCTGTACATACACCACCACACTATCTACACCAATGATACAAAAACATATACATACACTGTGGGATTAGATAGAACCAACAGATTAGGGACATTAACCATAGACCACCACATACAGATCGAAAACCACCAACACCCTTAATCTCCTCATCTTCTCCATACAGTAACACATACCAACAATACAACATCACACACACAGATCGATGCATACACAAACCAGAACATATGCATACACATATCTGAAATGGGAATTGGTGCAAAATGATGAGGGATCAAGGAAACAGTGGAAAACAGTGAGGGGGTCATCGGAACAATGAAAGAAAAAGAGGATCGAGTCTGGTGGTTTACGAATCGAACAGATGAAGGAGTAGCAGCGACGCCGCCGCTGTTATGTGGCAGCGGTCGCTCCTCCCTTGCTCCGCTTGTCGTGGTTTTGGTCCAAAACTTTGTCCTAATTTGCTCGTTCTGCTATCTCTATTTCCTTTGGCGTTGTTATTGTTGTCTGGTTAATCAGAAGTTGGAACGAAAATTGGAATTGAGATGATAAAGGAGGTCGGGTGGTAGCAACGCCACCTCCACTACCCATATGCTTGTTCCGTCGTTGCTTTGCTGATAGTTGCTTCGTTGACTAGCTTTGCTTATAATTGTTTGGGACTAGCTCATATTGTTATACATTTTCATTCTTGTCCTATTCTGCCTATTTTTCTATACTATTTATATTGTCTAATCCTTTGCTGAAGTATTGTTTGATGTAGTGTATCTTTGGTGAAAGGATTACATTGGCCTACACACTGATTTGATGGATATTACATCAGTTATTTGACATGTGAAACTATTTTATTTTGAAGCCTATGGACTGATTTGAACATGATACTACACTTAGGCTAATGATATTTTGAGGCCAAAATAGTCTCGTCCGGTATTTCCCTTACGTGTCTCGAAAACAAACAAAAAAAGGCAATGACGATATTTAATACTTTGCAAAGTAAGTGATAGTAGAGTGGTGGGATTGGAGGTACTTGGCATGGCAAACCGGCCCGGGCTCTGTGTTTGCAGCCGTATCAACATCCCTAACCTCTATTTGATTGCAATACACTGATCAGAGCCTAAATTTTCACAAAATCTATTTTTTCTTTATTTTATTATTATTTTATTATTATTATTATTATTATTATTATTATTATTATTATTATTATTATTTAATTGTCATACTAATTCATTTTCATATCTTTTGTAAAATACATTTGGAGAGATATTTTCAAAGACGACACCTTAGAAATACTTCTAATTCAACTTACTATTATAATATTTATTAATTTATTTTGCATACTAACTAAATTGATTTATTTTCCAAGTAGAAAAGAAACTTTTGTTATCGCTGTTATTTTTATTATTTTAATTATTATCACTAACATTTTCATTATTCTTATTATTACTATTGTTACTATTATTATTACTAACATTTTATTATCATTACTAACATTTGTATTATTACTATTATTGTTATTATTAACATTATTATTACTACTATTATTACCATTATTATTAGTAACATTTTATTATTATTGTTATCATTACCAACATTTTTATTATTACGATTATTATTATTATTATTATTATTATTATTATTATTATTATTATTACTATTATTACTTTCATGTTATTAGCACTAATCAATTTTACTTTTGTAAGGATCATTTGCATAAGTTGAGGACGACGCTTCAGAAATGTATCTTTGGTTGAAACTTGCCAAAGAAGAAGCAATTAATGGATTATACCTTTTATTTAATTGTTATATGTATATTGCTTAGTTAGATTATATTTTAAATCTCAATTATTTAATCCGGACGGTAACCACATTTGGTGGAGCCCGAGAGGTGCCTAACACCTTCCTCTCGAGTTAACTTGAACCCTTACTTAGAATTTCTGGTTCGTAGACTAAGTTTCGGAGTTAATTATAAAATTGGCTAGAAACAAAGTAGGTGCCCTAATACGCCTAGTTAAAAAATATTTTAGGTAGAGACTCCAAGTCTTTACCCATGAGTTCCAATAAGTCGAGCCCTATTTCAAATTTTAATCGATTCGGGAAAAAATGGGTGTCGACTGAATGGCGACTCCGCTGGGGATTGTCGAGCCCTATTTCAAATTTTAATCGGTTCGGGAAAAAATGGGTGTCGACTGAATGGCGACTCCGCTGGGGATATCAAGGTTCTAACCATAACAGACTTTTAATTGGGATTCTTTACATTTATTTTTCTTTTCTTGTTATTTCTCAAAGACTAATATTTCTTTCTTTTTCTTTTTGCAGGTTTGAAGCTTAGCATTTTATTGGCATTTTTTTTTAATTTATTATCTGTAACTGTTATTTTGTTTGAACTTCCTCCACTCCTGGAATATTTACACTTGCACACACCACGAACGATTGCGTGGACCCCACGGTCGTTGTACTATCAAACACCCCCTTAGGAAAAGTACGCGAAATTAGCCAACTAGTGAATCTTTTGGCAGTTTGTGTGCTTTCAACCCCTTAGTTGTCCTCCTAGGGGAACCATGTCCTTGTCTAGTAAACCCATTCTTGGAAGGTTCTTACGACGTATCTCACACTCCAAGTATTTTCAAATCTCCCATGAATTTTCTTTTTCTTTAAAACAATTTCACTTCAGGCTCCTTTTTGCATTTTTAATATTGTCTAGTTTCTATTATCCTATTTTTGAAACTAACTTGTTTTTTTTTTTTTCCTTTTACTCATCCTTTTTAAAAGTAATTTTGTGAAATACTTTAATATGTGCATCCTTTACAACACTCTTGCATTTTTAGAAAACATGTACATTTCTTTCAAAACTTGTACCTTTTTAAACTTGTGCATACCGCTCATACCTCCTGCCACTCCTGGCAACTTCTAAATCGTGCGTTGAAAATACGGTGGTTATGACCACATGTTCCCTCACAAAAATTCCTTTAGAGACTTGGAATCTATCTGGCCAATGGCGTTCCTGCTCCTGAGTCGTCTGCTTGGGAGGATAATAAACCTGGTCTAGCTAACTCTGTTCCTTAGTAGCAACGCTAAGAATCATGCATCATGACATATCATTAGTCGACTTGTTCTCAAGTCCAATAGGCTAACTTGTTCAAACAATCCGAACAAGTTTTTAACCCCCAAAGAGCGTTGGACATGATTTATTTGCATTTGCTTAAAGGGTTGAACGTGCAAATATGGACCGTTTATTGGCATTGTTCTGCATTCAGTGCTATTCAAAGGCACAAAGGTTACCTAATGGGCGTCAAAAGCCCAAATTGAATCAGAAATGATTGTTTATTCGTATTCAATGCCATTCAAATGCACAAAGGTTACCTAATAGGCGTCAAAAGCCCAAATTGAATAAAAAATGATTGTTTTTTCATAAACAGTCGGAATGATTCTGTATTTAATGCCATTCAAAGGCACGAAGATAACCTAAGAGGCATTAAAAATCCCAAATTGAATCAGAAACGACTATTTATTCCCAAAGGATTGGAATCATTCTATATTCAATGTTATTCAAAGGCTTAAATGGTAACCGATGAGGCATTAAATGCCCAATTTGAAGCAGAAATAACTGCTTAATAGACGGGATGACACATAATGCACATTTATCCTTTAAGAATTATATAAAGACTTGGCATCCCTGGTATGTCAAAAGTCCATTAGCATCTCAACCCACGACGACACATCTCTTCATGTTCTCTGTTGCATTGTTTTCAAAAGCTTGTGCCACACAATGATCATTTTGCTCACAATAGCGAATCTTAGGTATTTTTCTTCTCCCTTTTCCGATCGTTCTTCACATTTTCCAAAATATCATGGCCAATAGAACATTTGACATGGTTGCTGAAATCCCTCAGTTGCTCAGGGATTGGTGGGGAAACCTAAGCATAGATCAAAAAGACCGAGTCAAAATAGGGTTGGGGAATATGGTTTCACTTATGGAGCACACTGCAGTGAAAAAGATGATAGATGCAGCAGTACACTATTGAGATGCAGACCGAGCAGTTTTTCACTTTAGAAGTGTAAAGTTGACACCCTTGTTGGAAGAAATAGGCGAGTTAACTCAATTACCATTTGAAAGTGAGGAAATCTTGATGCCTAAGAACATTACACCCGATGAGTTCTTCGAAATGATAGGGTTTAAACCTGAATTATGCACAGCCGACGTGAGGCAGTCAGGAATCTCTCTGACTTCTCTCTACATCAAATTTGGATATGGTGAATCATTTCAAGAATTCGAAGATAATTTCAGCAGTAACCAAGCAGATTTGCAAGAGCGGAGAGTACTCGCTTTTGTCACCAGCTTCATAGGGACTGTCGTGTTTCCACAACACAAAGGATGTTTGCATGGTATCAATTGTCGAGGCCCTACTCAAAGACTTTGACAAGAAATACACTTTGATACCTATGTTTGTTACAGGAACGTATCGTGGTTTAGAAAGAAACAAGAAAGGCGTTGGGTTTTTCAAAGGTTGCAATTTACTATTACAAATTTGGTTGATAGAATATTTGCAAAAGATGAACAACACATACCAAGCCTTCCATTCAACACCAAGGGAGGACTACATCTTGACTCATACCACTCGCATGGACAGTGCTCTGGAAAGGTGGGATCGGCGAACAACTGTCGAAGGCTGGCACCACATGTTTTGTCAGTTGATATCTGAAAATATACAATGGATGTTTGATTACTTTTCCAGCACAACAGTGATCATACGGTCAGAGAGAGACTCATTTCTCATCTTAGTGGGCTTTAGAGGAGTTTACCCATATACTCCTTTAAGGGCACTTAGACATGTAAGGAGAAAATAGACTGTACCCCAAATAGCAGACATCAGAAGTTTCAAAGCAGATATTTTCGGAGGAGTGATACCGTTCAAAGACAAGATATTAGAATTTTGGAAAGAAAGGCAACGAATGGGATTCGAGACTATTGGACGAGACAGGTTTGATGCAGGCTATGATGAAGACTATCCAGACTTGCTTAGGAAAGACATAGCAAGAGTTGTTCAACTAAGAGCAACAATAAAAAGGAAAAGAAATGCTGATGAGTTAGAAACTGAGTGCAAGAAGCTACGCAAACAACTGGCAAGGGCACGTGGGAAAATAGAAAAGAAGCAAAGTTTGGCCGAAGCAAAGAACAAAGAAAAGGCAAATGGCGCAGTAAGGCAGAACTCCTGACAAAACGCATAAAATCTATCAGTGTATGGGCCAGCGAAGGAATGAATATTGTGGCTGACAAAGAAATAGAGGAGAAAGGAAGTAAGGCTTTGGAAATATTGAAGAACTTTACATTTGACATATCCCGGCTCTTAACTGATGCAGACAACATCACTTTTCAAGGAGACTCATTAGAGACAAGCTTGTCCGAGGGAGACTCGTTCGAAGAAGAAGAAGAAGAAGAAGAAGAAGAAGAAGAAGAATCTTCTGGGGATGCATCAGCATGAGAAGAATCTTCTGGGGATGCATCAGCATGAAAGATGTTCGCCTTACCATGATCTAATCTCCTAGAAATATTTTCCACCTTTTGTACTATTTCAATATCAGCCAATGTAACAAAAGTCGAATAAATGCAATATTATCTTATAGGCTCCACATTTTATTAGCAAACGAAATGATGTATGTGGCACAAAGCGCTTTTCAAATCATCATGCGTAAAACGGTCCTTCGCATTGTAGGATGCATTTCTTATTTGATATGTGTGCATTGCCTGAATTTGTTTGTTACTATAGGTCTCTAAAATAATCCTTTATTCCAAATTCAATCTCCTTTTAAGGCACCTCCTTTCCCTACTTTATGCCCAAATTCTGATATCTAAAATCTTTCGCATGTCCAAACTGTCTCTAACTCACTACCAAACTCAAAAATCTATTGCCCAAAAGGTTGGCTCGAGTTGAATACCAAGGCAAAAGATATGGTTAAGCAAGTGCACTTGTTAGGGATTTTCCAAAATAAGAAAGATTTTCACAGCAATTCTCACCAGCCCTCTTCTCTCTCTACAACATCTCTGTCACTCTTCAATTCTGCACACCATCATCATCTTCTTTCACATAGCATAATACACCATATCCATCATATAATATCATCACTAGAACAATAATTAGCTTAGCTGCACTACAAGCTACTAATAAGGCTATTTGGGTCTGGAAATGTGAGTCTTTTCAAAAAGAAGAAAGATGAAGTCTCTTTTGCTGCAACCATTCAAGACCCTACTTTCAACCACTATTATCAAACGCCGCCACCATTTTATCCCTACCCTCACATACCACCTGAATATCCTATTTACAACACTCACCACTCGACCTATATTCTACATCCCAGCACCAAATCGTCCACCATACCAGCAAAACACTCAACCCAACTACCGAAATGCACCACCATACCCTCCTAGGCCTCGCCCTGATGCAAACCAAAAAATGAAAATAAACTACACTCCACTAGACGAACCCCACACTCAATTATTCGAGAGATTGAAAATTATGGGGCTTATTGTCCCAGTACCTCAATTGTTCCAGCAAGCACTATGAACATGGAGAGAAAATTGAAAAAGCAAGAGAAATGTTGGTCAAACTCAAAAGCACACATGATTCACCTTAATAACTTTTGACACCAGTGTCCGAGGATTACTTTGTAGCACCTGTCTACACAGCCACACCACCTGTAATACATGACTGTGATCCAAGGCATTTCCCAAACTTGCTCCTGTCATGATCGAAACGACAGTAAAAAATGTGGAAGACAATAAGAAATTAGAAAGCAATGGATGTAGCAAAGACTTGCACACAACAAACAAAAACAGGCAAGCCAATTCGACTTTAAAAGGGAGGCAAAGACACAATGAGAAAGCTCTCATTATATAACAAACCTGAGAACTCCCTAAGCATTTGGAAAGCATATCTCTACCCACTAGCAAAAATAAAACAGGACGATGAAGTTATTTGAGACATACAAGAGCAAAGGTTGCTTTCATATAAAAGCACATGCGAGTAGACTTCTTGGAGCAATTTCAGTAGAAGGCTTTATTGGGGTGATATGAATTCTCATGACGACAGCTACAATAGGACGCGGTAATCTAAGAGTGCACATGATACATAGGCAACCTACATCGAGCTCGGTGGCTCAGCAATAAGATATTATCCAACAAGGAAAGTTGGTGCAAGGACTATATTGCAGTAGTCGGTTGACAAGTATGAAAGACGTTGAGTATCTCTTTGAAAGACACGTAGGCATCATGACAGACAATTCTGCAAGAAGAGATGACAAACGCACTCAAAGTCTTGGTGTTTGATGAAAGCCAACCCCCTTTCTGTCACACAACACAATCTGTTCCTTACACAACATCTTTACCACTTACGTTGACATTCAACTCCTCATCTCCCGCTTAAACAAGCATCGGTCGTTTGACCAAAATCCTTGCCTTGACTACTACATAAAGCACTTAGGCAATCTCTTGTGATATCTGGGCGTTCTATGATAATCTCCAAATTCAAGCGCTAATCCATCATCTGCGGTCTAGGCATCTTCTTAAAGTTCATGTGTCATTTTTGCGTCGAATCTTTGCTAAATAGGCCCACACGATTTTGTGCATTATCGCTCTGCGCTTGAACGTCGAAATTGGTCAAGAATCTGTATTAAGAAAGGCCGAAGTGGCATGACTTTTAAACCACTAACATGGGACATCGAGAAAACCCAGACGATCTCAATCCTACTTCCGTACAACTTGTGTATGGGCAAACAAAATCAGCTGGAACTATACCCATACAAGAGCCGCAAGAAAGAAATCCAATCACTATATAAACGAAGCTGGCAAACTTTACAACCTCACACTGCACCCAACTTACACAAAAAACAACCCCCCTGCTCCCCGCGTCAAGACTTTCAACAACAACCTTATCAGACTCAACACAATCAAGCACATACAAAAAGAAAAAACCTCACGCCTTTTCTCCTTTAGCTCAGTCAAAAGATATTGCACCCAACGAATAAAACTACTCCCTAGATACCCATTCCTAAATTTGAACCAACAAGATCTACACCGGTCACTTACACATTTAATACCATGATACCACAAGACATCCAGCACTGAAACACAAAGTTCAGAGTCTGATTGACCAAAGCAAGACAATGGTACAACAAGAACAAACAAAGGGAAATGCCAACTCCCAAACCACAAACACACTTTCTACAAAGGCCAATATATCAAAGTTAGTTCCATGACTTTTAAAAAAAAAAGCATGAAACATGAAGACACCTCATCATAACCTAAGATAAATATAATTTTGGATAACTTCCAAATCCGGCCAAATCCAAACACCGAATCTCAGTATGAGTATACAAGTATCCACATAATCAGAGTCATCAAAATACCCAATCACCACGCTAAATGACCAGTACAGATTCTAGCTAATACATTGGTGTTCAGTATAACGCAACCACCATCTCTTGGTGATATGTCATAGGCAATAAACTGGGGCAGAATTTTTGAAAATCCCTTCAAAAATTCCAAATGGCGCAAGCTTGACACTGGAGCAGAAGTTTTTGAGATACCCTAAAAATTTCAAGAAAGACGTTATAAAAGCAACACGATAGCTTTCTTAGCACACTGCATGACATAACAATGCTATTCTATTTTTTGCACTTCACTTTACCTTTTGATCGCAGGGTATACTGCCCGACGCAACATGCACTTCATTTTTATTCGCAAGGTTTACAACCCGATGACAGAGGGTAGACAGCCCAATAAAAGTTTGGCATGACAAAGGGTGGACAACCCGTTGAGAAAGTTTGGCATGATAGAGGTTAGACTACCCATTGAAAAAGTTTGGCATGACAGAGGGTAGACAGCCCGATGAAAGTTTTCCATGACAAAGGGTAGACAGCCCGTTGAGAAAGTTTGGCATGACAGAGGGTAAACAAACCGATGAAATTTTGGCATGACAAAGGGTAGACAACCCTGAGGGTAGACAACTCGATGAAAGTTTGACATGACAAAGGGTAGATAGCCCTAAGGGTAGACAGTCCGTTGAGAAAGTTTGGCATGACAGAGGGTAGACAGCCCGATGAAAGTTTGGCATGACAAAGGCTTGACAGCCCGTTGAGAAACTTTGGCATGACAAAGGTGTAGACATTCCAAAGGGTAGACAGCCCAATAAAAGAGTGGTAGACAGCCCAGAGGGTAGACAGCCCAGATGGTAGATAGCTCGATGAAAGGAATGGCATGGCAAAAAGGGTAGACAACCCGATAAAAAGAGTGGTAGACAGCCTGGAGGGTAGACAACCCATTGAAAGGAATGACATGACAAAGGGTATACAGCCTGGAGGGTAGATAGTCCAGTGAAAGGAATGGCATGACAAAAGGTAGACAGCCTGAAGAGTAGACATCCCGGTGAAGGAATAGCATGGCAGATGGGTAGACAGCCCAGAGGGTAGACAGCCCGATGAAAAGAATGGTAGACAGCCTGGCATGACAAAAAGTATGCAGCCAAATAAAAGAATGATAGAAACCCTGCATGAAAAGATACACAACTCAATACAAAAGGGGGTTGTACAGCTCGACGTGACAAGCACACATTTAAATGACAAAAAGCAGTGGCAAGATGATCCAATGACGTGAAAGTCTCTTTACGCATTTACATACATGCAATTTTGAAAAACTCACTTTTATCGCAGGACATACAATCTGGCGTTACACCTCGCGACGAAGCAATTATTTCCTGACGAGAAGCACTTAGTAAATGAATATCCCCCAGAGGAGAGGCACATATTCCCTATCACTGAGCACCTGAAAGCATACTAGACAACATCATTTTTCAAGGAGATCTCAACTCAACAGGGAATTTTACTTTATCTTTATTTTTATCCCTATTGGAATTATATCTTGATTTTGCTGCAGGGCACTCCCTGATCGCGCAACAAACCCAGCGTCATTTCCTATACCCCCACACCCGCTCCCCAAAAACCATTACCCACATGAAATTGTGCAACCACAAAACTTCAAGTACGTACAAAGCATCATCCCAAAACCCAATTCAAGAAGCTTAATCCTATAGACAATGTTTTTGCTACACCCGCAAGCTACCTATTTTACCGAAGTTCTCAAAGCTACAGTTCCATACTCGCACCAGTGATCTACCTAATCTTTTACTGTCGATTCGGTGTCAGTTTCGTATTCTTTCCTATTCAAGCCCATCTGTGTCAGTCGTGCGCATTCTCGTGCTTAATAGTGCCTATCTGTTTGAATCATGCACATGTATCGTGCTTCGCTCCTCAATGTTCCCCAGCTCATTCAATGTTGAAGGCAAGATGACTCATCTATCGAGTTGTAGTGGAAACTATGCCCATGTAAACTCCTCTTTATGGGTGTGTCGTGCACCACATCTACATAACTAGGATGATTACAAGCCTCTTTCTCCACACTCGATCTATCAATGCTACCTCCTCTTTTGACAATGCTTTTGTTGTACCTGCAAACTACCTATTCTGTCAATTTCTGACACGCCCAGAGCTGATCATCTCATAATCCCACAAGTAATCTGTCTAATCTTTCATTACAAATTACGATGTCATTTTGCATCTCCTTCCAATTAATACCTACTTTGTCTATTCAAGCCTATCTGCATCAATCGTGCATGTTTTCGTGCTTAATCGAGCCCATCTGTTTGAATCGTGCGCATTTATAAAACCTGCTCCTCAAATATTTCTCAGCTCAGTCAAGGCAATATTGAAGGCGAGATTACTCATTTATCGAGATTAAGTGGAAACTATGTACATATAAACTCCTCTTTATGGGTGTGTAGCGTGCCACATTTTTATAACTAGGATGATTATAAGCCTCTTTTTCCACACTCGATCTGTTGATGTTATCTCATCTTCGATAGTGCCTCTGCTTTATTCTTCATTTATCTCGCCAAAAGGCAAAGGCACACACGAATCTAAACTTTACATACTTGGATACGTTTAGGTTTTACATCCAAAATCATGCGCCATAAACATCTCACACAGGCAACATGCCATTCTAGAACTACACACCGCCCGATTCTCGGGAAACCCGAGATATGTAGGCAACTCAGAGACCGGGATTCGACCGAAACACCCCAAATCTCTCATTTCCCCTTTCAGGACCCGTCGTGACAAAATTGGCTACTCCATCAACTATCTTTGCCCGAAGATTCTTTTCATCATCCCCGGGCAAAGAAGGGCAGCTGTTGACACCCAATTTTTTCACTCCCTTTTCTATAAGCGGCTATAATTTAACTTAAGGGTGCAATGTGATTGTTTGTGCATAATTTGCATTAAAAGGCATGCATTTACGTGTGTTATCCTCTACTTATATATTACATACTTAAATGTGGCTATATTACATAATTTTGCATTATTTAGGTTATTTATCAAAATGTGGTTGTTTGTGCAATTTAGTGCATTTATAGCATTTAATAAATAATTGTAGTTTTAATAAATATTTATAGCTATTTATATTTAATTTGTTTAATTTGTATTCCAATTTCCTTTTATGAGTGCATTTTACTATTTGTCCATCTCATTTTATACAATATATATACATACATTTATATTTTTATTTAACACATTTAAGTAAATATTAGACGTAACCCATTTCTATTCCTTGATTTGTCATATTTATTTGAATTTAAATATATGCAAATCCTCTTCTAAAACATTTCTTTTAAAATTCCTTTTGAACTTAGACAATTGTTCGTCTAAATACGTTCACTTACATTTTCCTTTTTCCCCAATTTTATTTTAAATTCTCAAATCAAGTCATTCTCTATTTTTAAGGCACCTATTTTGAAATATTTCTTTGAACCTAGACAAGCTTTTGTCTTGATACACCTCCCCCAATACCATCATATCCCCAACATCATTCCCAAAATCTCTCCCTAATCTCCCCTTAATATTTTTTTATTTTTCTCCCTAATTTCCACCAATCACCAACGGTACTCTCCTCTCCATTTTGTTATAAACCAGATACAATACACAGTACAAAGGGGACCTGAGCTGGCAGCAGCATAGTACAACTTCATCTTCGTTTTCTCCCTAACGCGTAGAACAAATCACATACACCATCACCTGTACATACACCACCACACTCTCTACACCAGTGATACAAACACATATACACACACGGTGAGATCAGATGGAACCAACAGATTAGGGACATTACCCACAGACCACCACACACAGGGGCGGATCCAAGATTCTAAGGCTACAGGTGCCACTATTTGTATCTACTCTTAACTACAAAGGGCGGGTCGGGTCGGATTCGGGTCCGGTCCATAAGATTGTTGTTACTTCGAGATTTTTTAAGCATTTTTTCTCAAGAAAAGAATAAGTTAAGTTTAATTTAATTTTTTCACACTTGTTTAAAAATCTATTTGATTTAAGAACATAAACATTGCTATATAATTCAAAGACACCGCAATTTCAAAAATTTTATTTAAAAATAGCTTAATTATTGTTATATTTTTGTTTGACTAGATCATCTTAAATGTCATGTTTTATGGCAATTCCTGGCATAACAAAAAATTTAAATTTTTAATCTATGAGAATTAACTTAAAATATCTATTAGTAAAACCACTTAATTTTTTAAAACTTAGTAGAATATATTGCTTAAATTATTCACCAATGTGTATATTTAAGGTGTATCATCAAAAGGATAAACTAAATACTATTTCAAATCACTTAAAATCTTTTACCATAACTATTTATGAAATAAAAAATAATGGTAGAAACAACTTAAAAAAGAAAATAATAACAAAGAGAAAAAGAAAAGAAGAAAACTAAGAGAAAAGGAGAGATTAGAAATAAAAGGCAAAGAAAAAAGGGAAAAGAAATGAAAGAAAAGAGAAGCGTGTGTCATAGGAGTAGTTGGTAATTATTGTAAGTACTATGTTCCAGTGTAGCATGACTAAGACAGAAAATAATGACGCTGCAGCCTGGATTCGAACACCCGACCACTGGGACAAAACATGCTTATTGGACCAGTGGCACCAAAGCATACTTGTGTATTGTGGGTGCCAGACTTGATATATAGACTATTTTTCTGATAAACACACGTATATATACAAAGTTCCGCTGAAGCTTATGGGTGCCGTGGCACCCGGTCCGCCCCACATAAATCCGCCCCTGACCACACACAGATCGAAAAACCACCAAAACCCTTCATCTCCTCATCTTCTCCATACAGCAACACATACTAATAATACAACATCACACACTCAGATCGATACATACACAAACCAGAACAGATACACACACATATCTGAAAATGGGAATTAGTGCAAAACGAGGGGGATCGGGGAAGCATTGGAAAATAGTGAAGGGGTCATCAGAACAGTGAAAGAAAAAAAAGATCGAGACTGGTTGTTTATGAATCGAACAGAGGAGGGAGTAGCAGCGACGCCGCCGCTGTCATGTGGCAGCAGTCGCTCCTCCCTTGCTCCGCTTGTCGTGGTTTTGGTCCAAAACTCTGTCCCAATTTGCTTGTTCTTCTATCTCTGTTTCGTTTGGCATTGTTATTGTTGTCTGGTTAATCAGTACTTGGCATGAAAATTGGAATTGAGATGATAAAGGAGGCCGGGGTGGTAGCGGCGCCACCATGCAGTCGTTCCTCCGCCTCCCATATATTTGTTCCGTCATTGGTTTGCTAATAGTTGCTTCGTTGACTACCTTTGCTTATAATTGTTTGGGACCAACTCATATTGTTATCCATTTTCATTCTTGTCCTATTCTTCCTATTTTGCTATGTTATGTTATATTGTCTAATCCTTTGCTGAAGTATTGTTTGATGCAGCGTATCTTTGGTGAAAGGATTACATTGGCCTACAAACTGATTTGATGGATATTACAGCAGTTATTTGACCTGTGAAATTATTTTATTTTGAAGCCTATGGACTGATTTGAACATGATACTACGCTTAGGCCAATGACGTTTGGAGGCCAAAATAGTCCCGTCCGGTATTTCCCTTACGTGTCCCGAAAACAAACAAAAAAAGGCGATGATGATATTTAATACTTTTCAAAGTAAGTGATAGCAGAGTGGTGGGATTAGAGGTACTTGGCACGGAAAATCGGCCCGGGCTCCGTGTTTGCAGCCGTATTAATATCCCTAACCTCTATTTAATTGTCATACTAATTCATTTTCATATCTTTTGCAAAGTACATTTGGAGAGATATTTTCAATGACGATGACTTCAGAAATACTTCTAATTCAACTTACTATTACAATATTTATTAATTTATTTGGCATACTAACTAAATTGATTTATTTTGCAAGGTCTACTTTGGAAGAAAATAATTAGTACAAAAGAACCTTTTATTATTACTATTGTTATTATTAGTATTATTATTATTATTGCTATTATTATCACTAACATTTTCATTATTCTTATTATTACTAGTATTACTATTATCATTAGTAACATTTTATTATCATTACTAATATTTTTATTATTATTGTTATTATTATTATTACTATTATTACCATTATTATTACTAACATTTTATTATTATTGTTATCACTACTAACATTTTAATTATTACTATTATTGTTGTTATTACTAACATTATTATTATTATTACTATTATTGCCATCTTTATTATTCCTAAAACTTTATTAATATTATTATTTTCATGTTATTAACACTAATTAATTTTATTTTTGCAAGGATCATTTGCATAAGTTGAGGACGACGCTTCAGAAATGTATCTTTGGTTGAAACTTGCCAAAGAAGAAGCAATTAATGGATTATACCTTTTATTTAATTATTATATGTATATTGCTTAGTTAGATTATATTTTGAGTCCCAATTAGTTAGTCCAGCCGGTAACCACATTTGGTGGAGCCTGAGAGGTGCATAATACCTTCCTCTCGGGTTAACTTGAACCCTTACCTAGAATTTCTGGTTCGTAGACTAAGTTTCGGAGTTAATTATAAAATTGGCTAGAAACAAAGTAGGTACCCTAATATGAATAGTTAAAAAATATGTTAGGTGGCAACTCCAAATTTTTACCTGTGCGTTCCAATAAGTCGAGCCATATTTTAAACTTTAACCGGTTCAGGAAAAAATGGATGTCGACAGAAGCGCCTTACAATCCTCAGTCTGATGTCCATAATCAGCGTGGAACTCACAACGCAAACTTTGATCTCTATTCTCTGGAGATGTCCTCATATCTTTGGGCAATCGAACCCTTTTGTCCGACATCCCCTTTAGGGGAATTTACCAGCTCGGTGGTTGACGCATTGAAGTTGTAATCTGGTATCCAAGGTAGATCTTTATTTTTGGATACCAGAGCGGGCCACGTGGTGTTCTTTTGACTACCAATATGATTTCCCAACCACCGAGGCGTTGGCTTATGGATGGTCTACCAAGCCTTTGGCTTACATATTGTCTTTGCAAACTGTATGGCTCATATTGACACTTTTAGTTTCCTCGCGGTGGCTCGGCGCATCGTGATGACTCAGGGTGACTTATATAGTTTAAGCTTCGACTTGCAGCTCTCTATTCTGCTTCCTCCAATCTTATCTTGGTGGCAACTCTGTCATGTAACTCATTCCACGATTGACCTTGATAATGTTGAAGCTCTTTCCTTAGTTCGACTGCTGCTTTAGAGATCCGAACGTTAATATTTCTCTCGAAGGCCATGATGGCCAAGTTATCTCCCATGGGGGCAACTCCATCCTCTCGGCTTGGAATCGCTCGAGGAAGTCTTTGATGGGCTCCCCATATTGTTGTTTGACCTCAAAGATATCCTCTTTCCTTTGAAGAATCTTTTGTGCCCCGGTATGAGCTTTTTATGAATGCATAGGCTAGCTATTTGAAATCAGAGATAGATTCTGAGGGCAAATGCATATACCAATGTAATGCCCCTTTTCCAAAGTATCCCCGAATTTCTTCAAGAACATAGATTCTTTTTCAATTTCAGTTAAGTCTTTCTCTTTCACCATCGCCATGAACTCGGTCACATGTTCGACTAGGTCGGTGGTGCCATCATATTTCTTCAAGATTTACTTTTAAAATGCTTGGGAATTGGTGCTAGGGTAGCCTTGGGTTTGTAAGGCAATTGCCTGCATTTGTCGATGTCCAGCGCCCTCTAGGTCTTCCTTACCCTGGGGACGTTTTCGAGTCATTTTTTAACTTTGGCCTCGACTCGTGCCTCGATCTCTCTTTTCAACTTTTCGAGGTCTACCGAGGAGTTGGTCTCCGCCACGATGGGAACCGTCCTGAATGGTAGATTAGTGTTCAGTGCAGTCCCCAAGCCTCCAGACCTGGCTCTGTTTTGAGGTTGCGCCCGCAGGAACGAAGTTCGGGATGCCTTTATTCGGAGCTACGAGTTGAATATCAGTGGGGTTAGCATGATTTTTCATTGAGACTGCCTCTAAGGAGCTACAAAATTCAGCATTAAAGGTTGCTTACTGATCGAAGCAAGCTTGGAGGATATTCAAAGAGCCTATAACAAACGCTTGGAAGGGGTCGCTTGATCCTGATGAAGATGGATCTGTTGGAGGCGATGGTGGTATGGGTGTATCTTCCGTTGGAAGCAGTGCCGGTGGCATGAACGTACCTGTTTGTCCATTGGGAGGTAACTGGTGTACATGGGTGTCATATTCGTTGTTAGCCATTACGTGAAAGGAAGTGGGGTTGATTTATCGCTCAACCTTGGAACAAAGCATAATTGCTTGAATCCCCACAGACGGCGCCAATTTATATTAGCCTAAATCAGTTTACACAATCAAATCGAATTTGGAACGGGTTTACAAGCAATGCTAATCAATACTGAGATAAAGCAACGAAATTGAATAAATTGATGAACAAATAAAGAAAAACTTCAATATATGCAATGATTACAAAATTTGGCAGAGTTTCTGTATATATTTCTTGATGATTACATTGTAAAATGAAGAGCTATTTATAGACCAACGAATGCAAGAAGTTTAGGCCATGTTCTCCACATCCAATCATGGCTATGCCCACTTCCTACTTCTGTGGTAGACGTGATAGTAGGCTGAAATCATGGGGTAACCATCTTGCTGAAGACGGGAGGTTTCACCGAGGTTTAAACCATCTGCTTCGTGGCTGCCAGTTTATTAATTGACCGAGGTAAAGGTCCGCCGAGGCATAGCATAACCACATCCTCGGTTAAAGACTTCGGTGATCTTGCTGTCTTCCTCAAACCTTGGCTCCTGATTATCCGTTCGATAGACCTCAGATCATGCGTCTGATGTGTTACTTATATGAGCCAACTTTTACCCAATACAATTTATAGAGAAATAGAGGGCGGGAATACGAGCATCTATATAAGATTTATAAAATTAGTTGTGCTCAAAATTTATTTATTAAACATAACCGATAACATTTAATCTACTTACGGAGGTCAAAAACCGAACCAAACTTTTACCAAACTAGTCTTGGAAATGTGTGTTGTACGTTATATCCATACTAATTATGAGTCTTATTTATGTAAGCATAAAATATCTCTTAACGAATCTACTAAACATGAGATATCATCAATTTACACACTGTTAAAGGTACTAACTGGCATTATAGAAAAAAGAGTATGAAATGGCTACTTTTGTACATACCTGTTGTATCTAATTACATATTCTTACTGGAAAATCATGTAGATATTTGTGTGCCTGTAAATCTTTTATTCAGCCCCATTTACACGGTATCCCAATGCAATCATTATGTGCTTTTGGTTCATAAACATTAAGAAGTCTTACTATGTGGCAGTGTTTAGAATTTTAATAGGTCAAGCTTAGAAAGCAAGGTTAAGAGATTAAAGATATAGAAATAGAAAAAGTTAGCTCTTAAATGAAAATACATGCATGAAAAGTTAGAAAACATTAGTCGTAAAGAAGCTAACCATTAAATTTTCAAATGATCAAGTATATAAAAAAGAAAACAAAAAAAATTATAAAAAATACCAGTAACTATTTCATGAAGTATCCTTTTGTCTTTCTCTTTTGAAGTATGTTCAGCATGACAAATTTCAGTCTTACGAACTCACACTGCTAGTGCTAGCAAATGATGTAAGAAGAAGAAAACTTATGACAACCCTTAAGCCATAAATTTATAAACCCTCTTTACACTGATAACCACGTAGAAATTGAGGAATTTTTCATTTTGTAATCATAATCATGACATATTGCATCACTTACAGTTTGATCTAGCCTAAATATATATGTTTAGTGTTAATGGTCTCTCTGAAATAAATACTCTTTAAAGCATTTGAGCTAGTCTCTTGGTATGCTATGTCTATTTGGCTTTTTTAAGAATAAGATTAGATTGTTTTATTCTCTGAGAAATTTGGAAGGTCAGGGTTAAAAAAACAATTGAGAATTGGCAGATTAAATATATAGGAGTTGTATAAGCTATTTCATAATTGATAATACATGTATAAAATTTAATGAGAAGACATTTATCTCTGCAATAGCTAACTAATGGATCATGAATTATCAATTCACAAATTAAAGTAGCACCCAATTATAAAGAAGATCAACTTACCTCGAGATTAGTGTAAGGAAGTGGAAGAGACGCTCCAAATCAGCTTATTTTATTAAATCCATCTTTATTGGATCATTTAATGCACATCTTACAATTGAGAAATCAACAATTGGATTAGACGTGAAGGATATAAACAATGCATTTCTAATTTCTAATAAATTAGACTTATTGTTTTATCTTTAAAAATGTGAATTTACTTTTTTATACAAAGACATTCTTGGAATAATGTTTGATTAAAGGGTATAATGGTCGTTCACTTTTTACTTGGGGTATTCCTACTTTTATAATAATACTAGTCTTTACACACGCGCCTCACGTGTGTACCTTGAATAACAGAGAAAACAATAACAAAATATCATATGATTATAATAAAAGACTTAAAATAAGTTATGATTGTGAAAATTTATGTCACAAGAAGAGTCCACCAAAGTGATACTTTAATACTGAAAAGTTCACGATCAGATGACATAAGGTCCAAAATCCAGTTATAAAGTCTTCAAATTATTCGTAGAACCTTAATTTCCTACAAAAATTGGATATATTAACCTAGACTAAATAACAATTTTGTCAGGTAAAAAGAAAGAGAGAAAAAATAATGCGGGATTGAATGTAATAGAGAGGACTATCAAAATAAAAAGTGTAGAGTCATAAGCATATGTTCCAAACCAAAAACGTAAAAAAAGGAGCGTCATAAACATGTTAGGCGACCATCCTTAAGAGATCCCAAAATTAAAGTTGTATGAATATTTTAAAAATACATTCGCATTCGACATAAAAAAAAATCCACATACTACATCCTCAAATGGAAATAGGTCTCAGTACACATAATGAATATTGATTGTGGCTAAGACTTAAAATTAATTCTTTAACATCAATTCTACCGGATGAAAAGTCTAAACGAAGTAAATGAAACTTACCATAATATTTCTTTCTTCCTAGCCAATCATCAATATATAGTTCCATTGGCAGTGACTAAAAAAGTTAAAACTAATGAAAGCGCACATACATTATTTGGGTAGATAATGAAAGAATGAGAAAAATTGAAACATGCCAAAAGTTTTATTCCAATCAAAAAGAATAATTTTGTCAAAAGATTAAAATAGACACAAAAGATAAGAGCACCTCATGTGTTTGTTTATCTCAGCCTTGAAGAATTTGTTAGATGCTTTTTTCCACATTTTTTCCTATATATATGGATATTTGCTTCCTATTGGATGGAAATAAAAAAGTTATCAGACGTTTCCAAGAATATGTTTCTTCTACATCGTGGTCTATATATTCATGGAAGAAGTAATCGAAGAGACTCAACGTTTGATGAATTAATGCAATGGATTAGGTATTTACTGATTAGAGGCTAGATGCACTTTAGGTATTATCTACTACTATTTTATAAGTGGAAGTCTGTAAAGGTGTAAAGTCAAAAGACGAAAATACCATTCCAGCCAACTATTACTCCAAGAACTTTTCATGCCCAAAGATGTAACTATACATTCATAAAACTAATAAAAAAGATTTAATAAAGATAATCAAAAACCAAAATCGAAAGTGACAATTGTTGAAATATAAATGACGCCAAATAAGTGAATTAAATTTTATTTATTTTCTTTTTCGTTTATTCTTTGTTTTTGGCTTATTGCCTAAATAAGATATCAAAACCTTATACCAGATATTGATATATAAATCTCAATAGTTATTAGTTGATTCTTTTTTTAATCTTATATATAACTTGTTTTTTTTTGTTATTACGTTATTTTCGACTTATTGTCTAAAGAAAATAGCATCAAAATCTTAGAACAAACTTTGATAAATAAACGCAATATTGATTAGTTTATTCTCTTTTAAATCTCATGTATAATTTTTTTTTTGTTAATTTGTAGGGGATATATATATGACAATAAAAAATAAAGCACTCTCATATGTATTCATTTAATTTATTCAATTTTAAAAAATATTTTTCTTTATTAATTCACGGATAAAAGTATTATTTTACACAATAATTATTTTTGTATAGGTGTAGACCATAAAATTGATAATGATATCCTAGCCATAATAAGGAAGACATGTGATCGAATTACTATACAACTTTTACAAACCACTATTTTTATCCAACAATAATATCTTGATTTGTTCGCAGCCTTAAATATGAGGAAACAACAATTTCTATTAAAAAGGATAAAAACTTTAACATGTGTCACATGCCAATGTTGCTCACATTCACTTTTAAATTATGTATTATTGAGATATAAAAGAAAAGGAATTGATATTAAACAGAATACTTGATATATTACAAAATTTGCATGACTAAAATCGTTGAGGGTCTACCGGAAACAGCCTCTCCACCTTGGTGGGGGTAAGGTTTGCGTACATATCACCCTCTCCAGACCCCACTTGTGGGACTACACTGGTATGTAGTCATTGTTGTTGCATGATTAAAATCGTTTAAAGATTAATTACTAGCTCGACCGGAAAGTATTCAATATATAAGCACTTTGAGTTTACATTTTTTTATTTAATTTACGAACAGCTATACACGCTTATTACAAAATATTTATAATTTTTATACAAATTATTAAGAATACACGTGCAATGCGATCACGTGCATAGCACGTATCAGAAAACTAGTAGTATATAAATAAACTCAAAACTCCTTTTGAAGATTCTTTAAGAATTGGATTAGTCGACTTATGTACAGTAGAGGAAGTTTAAAAGATGAGGCTCATGCAACTAAAAATTTGTGAAAGCATTAATGACATTGAAATCAAACTTCGGAAATTCAAATAAAGAATTCAACTTAAATTTACATATATATTTTTTGGTTATCTTTAATTTTTAAAATTAATATTTATATCTTTATACCCAAATATTCTTGAAATAATCCTTGTTTGAAGGGTATAATGGTCAGTTACTTTTAACTTTATGAATTCCCACTTTTATATTAGTATAGATAGATAGATATAAATAGATATAGATAGATGAATGAATATGTCAAAAAATTTCTTGGACCGGCGAAACTAGTACCTACGCTACATATAAATGAGAAGCCAAACAGCTCTGCGTTGACATGCCTGGCTGGCATAACAGGGTATGTTGGGTAAGTTTAAAAGAGGTCCCAAGCAAGTCTTTTAATAATGAAAAGGGCCTCAAGTTTTAAATAATAGGTATAGGGTCCTCCATTAGGATTAGTGTTGATTGGGTAAAATATGTATAAAAACTTAACCCTCAAGTTTTAAAGTTTACACTTTGCACCTTCTAATAAACCCTCATTTTACCCCCCCCCCCCCCAAAATGGCAAAAAAAAAAATTCCCACCCAATAGCTCCCCCCCCCCTCCCGCCGTCCCGCACCACCCCCATCACTGCTCCGCCGATTCCGGCGAGTTTCCGGCCATTTTTTTTTTGTTCACTATCAGCTCCCCAAAGTAGATTCAACAACCATTTCCAAGTATATTGTGTATTTGCAAAAGATTTGTTCTAAACAAATTTGAGATTTGTCAAAATTTGCTCAGCCATTTACAACGCGAATCTCAGCTAATCGTCTTGGATTTTCATCCACATTTGGTCTCTGGTAAGTGTTCTTTAACTTTATCAACGAGAAATTTGATTTGAAGCTAAAAGCTACCGGATTGACAATTTTGAAGAACTGGGTTTGGTTTCTGGACAAACATTCGTCGACGAGATGGTTGATGTTTAAACATGTCGTTGATGTTTTTGTGCACATCGTATCATATGTTTAAACATATGTGGCTGCTGAGCGTATGTTTAACCAATTAAACATTTGGACTTATGTTTAAACATCATGCATGATGTTTGAATATAAATCAAGATTGCTAAACATCATTGAGAATGTTTAAACATAAATGCAAATGTTTAAACATATGAGCGTATGTTTAAAGTTTCTCAATGATATTTAGTAATCCTGAATGATATTCAACATCATGCATGATGTTTAAACATAAGTCCAAATGTTTAAACATTTTAACTGATGTGTAAACAACCTCAATGATGTTTAGTAATCCTGAATGATATTCAAATATCATGCATGATGTTTAAACATCTGAAAAAATGTTTAAACATACATAAATATATGTTTCAACATTTGTATCGATATTTTGACAATCCTGAATGATATTTACACATCACTCAGGATGTTAAAACATTATTCCAAATGTTTAAACATTTGTATCGATGTGTAAACACTGTACAGAATGTTTGAAGCAGTACCTTTCATAATTTGTGAATATGGCTTCTATAAAAAATTGTATTATGAAATTTATGCTATAAGGATCGAATTTAGACCATCTTTGTATCTTCAGGACAAATAATGGGGCCCGTATTATTGGTAGTTGATTATCTCGGCGAATGGGTGGAGAAAGCTAAAAGTTTTTTTTGGGTTCCCATTGTGAAAGAAAGTAGACCTATTCTTGTTAGTAAGCAGGTTACTTATAATGAGCTGGTTGAAAAAATCATTCAAAGTTGAGGAATTCTCGATGATCCGAGGGATCTTTCTATTACGTACGTGTTGAGCATTGCAAAGCAAAAGACTGCACCCTCTCACATTAGGAATGACATAGATGTCTCTATTTTTATGGCTGATGTGGATGCATCTGGTGCTAGGCCCACTCTACGTGTAAATATAGTTCCTCGGACTGAAAATTCTAATGAACAAAATCATGGGTTGGATGACATTGGGGAGGAAGCTTCATTAAATATGATTGTGCCTGAGAAGGAAGAAGAGGAAGAAGCAAAAGAAATCCAAGAAGATAATGAGGTACAGTTTCCTGATTCAATACCATCACAAGACAGCCACACTGGTTTCTACATTGGGCAAACATTCACGAACAAGCGCGAGTTGGTTGTGCTGTTGAAGCTTGCTGCAGTGAGAGTGCCTTTCTATTTTCAGTATGTGAAGAATAAGAAGAATGTATTTTGTGCTAGATGTGTGGACAAGAATTGCCACTGGTGGATTCGAGCCATGAAGTACAAGAGCTGTGACATGTATTATATCACTGTCTACAATAGCCAGCACACTTGTGGTTCTGAGCATTCTAAAAGCCATCATCCACACGCCACGTGCAATGTTGCTGGAGAGTACATGAAGAACATGTTTCATGATGGAAAAGCACCATCCACCAAGGAAATCAAGGATGCAGTTCTAGCAGAGTTGGGTTGCAAAATAAGCTATTGGAAGTGTCTCAAGGGCAGCAACATTGCAAAGTGTTTGGCAAGGGGGTCACCCGAACATGATTATGTCATTCTTGGTGCATACAGCTATATAATTCGGCAGTCAAATGAAGGAAGCAAGACAGCATTACAGCTTGATGAACAAGGGAGGTTTCTATTTTTTTTCTTTCTTACGGTTCGTGGATCAGGGGGTTTAAGACTATTAGAAAAGTGTTGGCTATTGATGGCACTTTTTTTACGGGTCCATATGGTGGAGTGTTGTTGTCCGCTGTCGGTCAGGATGCTCAAAATCACATCTTTCCTCTTGCATTTTGTGTAGTTGACAAAGAGTGCGATGCCGCCTACGAATTCTTTTTTGAGCAATTGGTCGGAATAGTCCCTGACGATGATGAGTTGTGCATTATCTCCGACAGGCACAGAAGCATTGAAAAAGCTGTTTTTAAGGTTTTCCCATTAGCTAACTATAGTTATTGCATGAGGCACCTTGGCGAGAATCTCCGCACGACTTTTCACTGTGGAGATTTAATTGCTAAATACATTACCGCGGCGGAGGCGTATATGGTTGCTCAGTTTGATAAGCATTTGAAAGAAATTAAAGAAATTGACCCGAGGGTATCCAACTACCTGGTTGATCTTGGGGTTGAGAAGTGGAGCAGAGCACACTTTCCTGGAAACAGGTACCTGAATTACACCAAACATATACTTAGATGTTTGAAACATAGTGTTGGATGTTTAAACATATTAACGAATGTTCCAGTATGTGTGACTGCATTTTTAAATATTTTAATATATGTTTGAAACATATCCGTAATGTTTAATATGTGTTCACAACAATTTAGCAGATGTTTGAAACATTATGGTTGATGTTTGAAATATTTTGGTTTATGTTTAAACATATATATTGATGTTTTTGTCTGTTAGTGCATTGTTATTGCTTGTGACATAATTTATTGTTCAGGTTTCAGATTCAGGTTCATATCAACTTTATTGTTTGTTAATATTGTAGGTTCAATGTGAT
The DNA here is from genome assembly GCA_029990175.1 of Petunia secreta. NCBI lineage: Eukaryota > Viridiplantae > Streptophyta > Magnoliopsida > Solanales > Solanaceae > Petunia > Petunia secreta. The sequence continues at coordinate 6,345,712 of JARKIP010000053.1, forward strand.
GACCACAAACATTGCCGAGTCGGTTAATTCAATGTTCAGGAATCACAAAGAATTTCCAATTGATGCGCTTTTCAATGCTATAAGCGAGAACTATGCTGAAAAGTTTCTTCAGAGGCGCATGGAATTTTTGTACAGTTCGAACACTTGTGTCCCCTTAATTCAGGAGGTGATATCAGCCAACAATTCATTGGGCAGCAAGCTTTTGGTGCATCGAGTGAATACCTATTTTTTCAAAGTCAAAGGAGGAGGTCCAACAAATATGACTTATGAGGTGGACCTACACAACAGGACATGTACTTGCAAGCGGTTTGATTTGGACAAGATACCTTGTCCACATGCTATGGCAGCTAGAGGTTGAAGTATCCAGATGAGTTTGGGAGAAAAAAATCTACGAATACACGTCGCCATATTATTATGTAGATTCCTACTTGCTTGCATATGCCGAATCAATCAATCCAGTTCCGGATGAACAATCTTGGCATGACTGTCCTCATGAGCTGAAAGAATGGAAATTACCTTGCCCTTACTTGAAACTTGGCCGTGGAAGAAGGAGGATGAAGAGAATTCCATCCGTTGGGGAGCGATTCAAAAAGAGGAGAAACAAATGCGGGAATTTCAAAAAGCTTGGCCACAAAAAAACTACCTGCCCAACAGTTACAAGACCAAGTCAGAATGATCCCACAAGTGTTTAGCTGCTGCTTTGAACAATCCTTTTATTTGGGTGTTTGTTGTTGAATTTCTGAACCTCTTTTTAGACAATCCTTTAATATGTAATCTCTATTCAGACAATCCTTTATTTATGTTCGTATTAAGTTATTAAGGTGTGTCTTGTTTTCTCATACTTTGCCTTCTTCTTTGTTCCATATAAAATGTTTTATCGCACTTGAGTCTGTTCCAAACATCTTGCACAATGTTTAAACATATAACAAAATGTTTAAACATCTTGAACTATGTTTAAACATCAGTGGAGATGTATACACATTAGATCAAATGTTTAAACATAAGTTAATATGTTTCAACATCAAGTGTAATATGTAAACATATTATGAAATGTTTTAGATTCCACCGAATATATTAAACATCCCACTAGATGTTTAAACATCACGACGGATTTTTCACAGTAACTGTGAAAAACTGCACGTCTACACTGAAAAGACGGGTTCTCCTGAAAAGACACATTTCAAAACTGCACGACTGCACTGAAAAGACACATTCATTCGACAAGGTGCCTCTTAAAGTGTAAACTCTGACTTTTAAAAACCACATTGACATCCTATAAATACCCAACACTATATGCACCAACAGTATATGTAAATTTTCCATCACCAACAACATAAATATGTCTGAAGCAGGATCAAACGACTCTTGCAGGTTGGCAATAGTGATCTGGCATCACGTCACAACCAACCAATACAGAATGCGCCACAAAGAGAACGACGGGGCGATATAAATTGGGAAGTTGCAATTCTAAAGGACGACATGGCAGAGATGAATCGAGCCATGGAAACAGTACGAGCAGATTTATGGCGTTTAAGGTACAGGCACGCGAGGGATCACCGAAGGGTCATGCAAATAATTACACAAATTTTAGATGAACTGGACCTGGAGATTGAAGGCGTATGAAGTTTATGATATATTTTAAGTTGTTATAAATTACCTTAGTTTCCGTATTTAACGTATTATTATGTTGTAAACTTTATATCATGTAACGTATTATTATGTTGTAAACTTTATATCCCAACGTTGTAAACTTTATTATTATTTAATTTAGCCGTTTTGTCTCTTTTTTACAACTGCTTCTTCACATTTTAGTATCATACTTGCAATGTTTAACAAGCAGGCGGGATCTTAAATATTTAACACAATGTTTAAACATATGTCATTACGTTTAAGATCTCACTAATTTACTTAAACATAATGTGTTAAACATAATATGATATGTTTAAATATGTTTAAACATATGTCATTACATTTAAGATCTCACTAATTTACTTAAACATAATGTGTTAAACATAATATGATATGTTTAAACATCATTCGTGATGTTTAAACATCATGACAAATGTTTAAGATTCTGCCAAATATTGTAAACATCAGCCTCTGATGTTTAACCTTTCGTAAGATGTTGCACATCATACGAGGTGTTTCAAACATCTTATGGTATATTTAAACATCATAGCAGATGTTTGAAACATATGACTATATGTTTAAACATTTCATCAAATGTTTAAACATATCATGCTATGTTTGGATGAAACAATCTATTTTTTGCAAGTATGCAACCATATGTTGAGTTATGAGACGTATAATTACACATTTTGAAAGATAAACTTAATGATTAAGTATACAAAGTATAATTCCATCGATATTGAAGGTGTTTGAAATGATAACACTGATGATTGGTATTTCTATCAATCAAGATGGAGGTGTTTGAGTGAAAGGTGCTAGTGTTATGAGTGATATCACCAACAACTAAGCGTTTACATGTATTTTTATTAAAAGATGAACATATTGGTTGTTTAAACTCCAATAATTAGTCGTTCCTATGTGCATGTGAATGATTTTGAACAAAATTGGAGTGAGAACTCTATTTTAACTTGTTCACTCATGTAGATGAACATTAATAAAAGAGTCTGGAGTGACCTATCAAGTGATTAGATTTAATCTAAGTTTTCATCAAAAATTGAAGGGTTTAGGAGTCAAAACGGTAAAAAAAAAAAAAAATGCTTTAAAGTAAGTATATATTGATAATTAAACTCATTCTTATTGAAAGCTCAAGCTTGAGCTTAAACATCGTACAAGATGTTTCAAACATCTTCTCATATGTTTAAACATCATAACAGATTTTTGAAACATATGACAATATATTTGCACATTTCATGAAATATTTAAACATAGTGAAAATATGTTTAAACATCGATATTCATGTTTGCACATCGACCAAGATGTTGGAAACATACCCACACGATGTTTCACATTCTTACGAAATGTTTAAACATTTCCTGAGATGTTTAAACATGTGTTGTGATGTTTTTATAAACCGCATTGATGCCAAAAACTGTTATTTGGAGCGAATGTATAGTATTTTTTGTGACAATGAGCAGTCGTATTTAATGTGAATGTGCAGTTATTCTAATGTGTAAAAGGGAAAAGATGAAAGGGTGTACGTGGGGTTATGAAGGTGTGTGTTTGAATTTATGAAGGGGTGTATGTGAATAGGCACATACACAACTACATATGAATGGGCACCTCCTGTGACTAGAGCTGGCAAGATGGATAAAATTCTCAATTATCCATCCAAATTATCCTCTTAAAAATGGGTCGGATAATTGATTTATTTAAAGTGGATAAAATATGGATTATATCCATATTATCCGCTTTAAAAAATGGATAACCATGGTTAACCAATGGGTCAAGAATGAACCATCACCATTACCCTCAGTCACTTTGTAAACATCTTCCAAGACTATCGCCCGTACCCCATAACCCTACCCCCACCCCCACCTCCACCCTCTTCCCTACTAACCACCACACCCTCACCCCAAACTCCTTACTCAACTCCACCCCCACCCCTACTCTCTGACAAGATGAAAGCTCATGAAAACGGTTAAAGAGTTTCCGATCACGTCTATTATATGAAGCAATGAGCTTAACAGATTATCCAAAATATTAAATGGGCTATAGAAGTACAGTTCATACAATTACAACAAAATACAATAGCGGGTTTATTTATCAAACCCAAAACATAGGTGGGGTGGCGATGAGGGTGGGTTGAAGTGGGGGTAAGGTTGGGGTATTAAAATTAACTTGGTAAACATTATTACTATATCCGTCTCACTTTGTTTGTCATACTACTAATTCAAGAGCCAAACTTTTTAAATTTGACTGTGAATTTGACATATTTAAAAAATAAAAAAAATGTACTAGAAGTCGCAGTAAATTACTTTTCAAAATACTTAAAAGATACATAAGAATATTGCGGTTAAAAAACTCGTTAGACCCTCAAAATCAGAACTACGACCAACAAAATAGGATTGGGGAAGTACTTTATAGTGAAAAAAGCCGCAGATAATATGGATAACCGTGTTATCCATCACTCAACCTATTTTTTATCCGTATTAAATATGGGCGGGTCGGATAATTATCCATTTTTTTCTTATCCATTTTTGACCAGCCCATATCCAATCCGACCTGCCCGTTTGCCAGCTCTACCTGTGACCATCACATATGCAACCGAAAAGGTACCAAATTTAGCCTATATATATGTTCCATAATTACTTCCATCCAGCCCAAACAAAATCTGAAGAAAACAACACAAACCAACACTATTAGAAAGCATTTGAATCTGCAGCAAGCAACAACATTAACAACAACAAAGATGCCTCGCCGAGGAACGCACCCAAGAGCACCAGAACGTGATCGTAGAGTGCCAAGGACCACTGAAATCGAATATGTCCGTGAAGATATTGCAACCTTGAGCGCAGATGTGGATCAATTACCAGCATATATTGGAAATATTGAGGATCAAGTGACGCAATTAACGACTAGGTTCGACGAATTCCTTGAGGATTATAAGATAAATATACATCTTATCAAGCGTATACTCCGTGGTATTCACGTTGAACTCAAGATTGAACCGCAGAAATACTCTACACCACCATGTCCTCCAACGGCACACATGTGAAGTGAAGATATAATGTAGTTTGAATTGTCTCCTTTTAAGTCTAGTCATTTAATTTTCAGTTTGTTTACAATGCCGTGTTTTGTAGTCTTGTATTTTTATTTTCCGTTTCATTGTTTTGAATAATTATTAAGTGGTATTAAGTATTTCTTATAAAAAAAAAAATAAAAAGGAAAGAAAGAAAGAAAAGAGAGCTTGTAGCGCATTAAACTAACCTTTTAAAGATAAATGTGATGTTTAAAACATATTTCGAGATGCTGGAACTTCTGTATAAATGTTTCAAATGTTTAAACATTTAGATAAGATGTTTACACATATACTGACATGTTTAAACATTTGGATAATGTTTCAGCATATTCCAATTAATATTTTAAACATGTGAATTATGTTTCAACATAGTCAAGTATGTTTACACATATGATGAGATGTTTAAACATCCACACGATGTTTCTTAAATCAATGAGATCTATAGTGCACACAACCAAAGTATTTACATAAAACATATAATTATCCTTACATGACGACCAACAAAACATAACATAAAATTAAGAAAACAAGCCAAAACAAATACTTAATTATCCTTACATGCCAACAAATACTTAATTTTCCAACCATAACTTATCAAACTACGGTACCATCTTCCCACGAAATATGTCCACGTCCCATTTCACCCTAAAATCCACCACGGTGTTGTCATAGAGCTTGTCCCAGGGAGTCTTTGTAAGAAGGTGCTCAATGAAGGCAAGGGCATAACCACCTGATGCAGTACGAGTGTTGTTTGTCGGGAGGTCTTTCACACGCTCATATGGCCACATTTTTTTGTTCAGGATATCTTCCGGCAAACTTTGGAACATCTCGCACTGTCTGATGAAAATGGGGAAAATGAAAGTGATGGGCTTGATCAGTGTGTCAAATTCATCATCAGTGTTTTCACTGTACAGGGAGCCGTATACCCTTATCTTACCTTCCTCCACAAGGAACTCCACAGTGACAAAATAAATACCTTTCAATTTGAACACACAGAAAATCCTCTTCACCCCAGCCCACTTCACACCCCTGGGTTCGGCTGCTTACCTTGTGCATAGTCCAGCATATCATCCTTGAATTGAACAGTCTCAAGCTGTACTTCTAGGGGCGCAGCCAAGGCATCAGCGAGTACACGATGCTTCTTGTAAAGCTCACACAATTTCTTAGAGAAATTCAAATCCAAAATGACATCGGATTTGAGATAGAACTGGGAGTGGGCATTTTTTTTAAAGTCTCATCATGCTCATGATTTCCTCAACATGCTGCAGAAAAGGAAAAAAAAAGGAAAAAGAAAATACATAAACACCAGGCAGAACATGTCAACGTCAGTGGAAATGTTTAAACACCAGACATAATGTCTAAACATCTTGTGATATGTTGCAACGTCGTATAGATGTTTAACATTACATAAACATATATGCGTAATGTTTAAACATTAACTAATATATTTACATATTATGTATTATGTTTACGCATATCATAAGTTATTTGTGATGTTTAAACACTGCTTGTTATGTTTGCACATCCCAATCCATGTTTAAATATCTGCTCTAATATATGCACTAAGAAAAAAGAATTAGGGTGAATTGCGTGTACCTTTTCCTTCAAATTGCTTTCCATTCTAATGATCCCTTCCAGATCCTTGTAATTGTACTCATGCCCAAGAAAAAGTGGACTTTTTTCCTCTTTCTTCTCTGCCAAGAAGGCATCCAATGCATCTTTGCTCTTCTTATCCACAGCCTTGTAAATATCAATCTTCCCCCTCACTATCTTCTTCTTCCCCTTTCTTCCTGAAGCAGTAAATGGGGATTTTAGAACTCTACTAGGGAACACTGTTCTCAAACTTGTTCTCTTGGGCACCTGGGTTTTCATCATTTCTCTCAACTGTTCTAACATAGTCTCAATCCCACCAACCTTCAACGTCATTTTATCAGTGTCCTTCTTGCACTTTAAGCATTTGCAAGTGCACTCTCCAGTCGATGTACCCACAACTGCTTCTTCTCTCCTCACAACTCCTCCTCTAGTACTGCCACCATCTTCTTTTCTTCTAGCAGGTCCTCTACTGCTACCATCTTCTTCTCTTTCAATAACTCCACCTCTACCCTCATCCTGTCTTCTAGCATATCCAAAAAGATCCCCAGCAATTCCAATGTACTCTCTTCCACTTATTCCAAAAAGATCAGCACCCTTGCCCCCACTGTATCCCGTCAACATTGCACCACGACTTAGCACAACATGTTCTAGAGGGGTGTTAGGAACAACAGCTTGTTTCCTCAACATTGTCACCCCATCCAACTGCTGCATCAAGCCATCAATCACCACGTCCTCTACATCCTCAAATGGCACAAAGTCATGTAGCACATCCCTCAACTCTTTGGGTGTAGGTACGAGGTAAGGGTGCACCTCCTGTAATAAAATAACCACAAATGTTAAAACTATGTATATATGTTAAATGTCTGTATATATGTTCCTAAAACATTTAATGTGATGTTTAAACATTACACGAAATGTTTATACATTTCATGTGATGTAGAAACATCACGACTAATGTTTAAACATTTCATGTAATGTTTAAACATCACTACTAATGTTTAAGCATTTAGTGTAACATTTAAACATCAGTACCAGTGTTTAAACATTGCATGTGATGTTTAAATATTTTGTGTAATGTTTAAACATCACTACTAATGTTTATACAAATAATGCAGTGTTGAATGTGAAAGATCTGAGGAGTAAAAGAAATCCTTACATGGGTGTCAACATGCTGGAACACTGCATCTGGGTCTTTTTCTACCTTCTGTTGAACCCCAAAAAATTACCCTTTCTTTTAAGAAAAGACAGGTTTCGGGTATATTTCAACAAAATGGAATTCTAAAGGGTTTCTTTGGAGTCGCCACCTAATTTAAGGATTATTAGGAACCTAAGTTAACTAATGAGTGCAATTTATTCTTTATTTAAAGGAAATTAAATTAAAATCAGAGATTCTAGGTAAGTGGTTCTATTAAATTCGAAAGAAGGTCCCTTGCGGGAGCACTTTCGAAAATCCGCTAAAAGCGGTTAATCCGGCGGTTTTCACGAATTTGTTAAGGATAATAAGTATATAAAGCTAATTTTATATAAGGATAATATGAACAATATAAATAAGATAAGATTTTAATTATGCCGATACTTAGATAAATAAATGACCCAATTTAAGATTAATTAAATGGATAATAAAATAATGATCAATTTGATTAATTAATAGAATAAATAAAGGTTAAATGAAGTTAGATAAGTAAATAAAAACAAACCAGGTAGATAATTGGATAATAATAAAGGATTAACTAATTGATTGAATAAATAGATAAATAAATAAGCAAATAGATTGATTAGATAAATGAATACTTATCAATGTTAATTCAATAAAGGAATAAATAAATAATAATTGATTAAATAAATAAATAAATATTTAATTGATTAAATAAATGATTAATTGAAATTAAATAAATTAGATTAAGTAAATAAATAAATAAAGGATCAAAATTTAATTGATTAACTAAATAAATAAATTGGATTAGCTAAATAAATAATTGAATATTTAATATAATAAATAAAGAAGCAATTCAAATGCGAATTATGACGAGGGTACAATTTTTTAGGCCTAATTTGATTTTGCACTCATTAATTGACAAATGATTCTAAACATCCATAAATAAATTGGCGATTCGCAAAGAAATGATACAAAGCATTCATATAAAAATAATTTAAGTAATTTACAATAATTATTCACAACAAACACCAGTTCTATTCTACAGGGCTCCTAAGACATGATTTCCTAAAGGGGACGGGAAAGAAGGAGTTTAGAAGGTAGAACCCGGAAGCGCAAACTCATCATTGAGCCTTGGACTTTGAGATTTTCGTTTTTTTTTTCGTTTCTTACATTTTCGGGGATATCAGGTCCCGAAAATGCGAAGCGAAGCAAATAACTTCAAATGCAAACAGCCGTCCCAATTTGTGAGTTTTAACCAACTCGTCCCCAAGTGAGTTCATGCAAAGAAGGTAAGAGGATAAGGATTAGTATATGATTAAAATGGAACTAAATCAAACCATGGAAGACAAACACAGAACTTGCATCATCAAAAACATTCATATTAGGAGCAGACCAAATTTTATTAGAGCGGATACCAACCTACAATTTCAGCGAGTGACTTAAGTAGACATTTCATTAGCAAATTAGCTTAAATTCACTTAGAAGACTTATCATACTAAAAGGGCACGTTTACCCTTCAGATAAGTACTTTAACGGTGACCATTTCAAGGTGTATGAGAGTATCTGAGAACATGACAGTTAACAAGATATTGACAGATTTGGAACAAGCTAAGCAGACTATCAAGACAAGTGAGAACCATGATGATAATTTGAGAAACAAACAAAGAGAACAATTATTAAAAGGCAAGCTTAGGCTAACCAGACTCAGAAATTCAAAGCCATTTAATTTTGCTCTGGTATTTTATTGCAAAAGCATCAATTTCTAAATTCACTAAAAAGCATGAACAGAACCAGAAATACCATGCTAGGAACCTGAAAGCGAAACTAAAACAACGGGCTAATGCCTTAAAGTTTTTTAGATGGGCACAGAGCAGGATTAGAAAACACGTCAAGGAAAACTCCAGGAAATCTAAGACAGCATGAACTATCACTCCCTGACCTTGGCAAGAAACAGCCCCTGCAAATACAAGCAATCATCTGCATCCTTAAACTTCAGGACCAGACCTCACACACTTACTCACACACGGCTGAACAACCCCCTTTACAAACTGAACTGGGTACAAATTCCAGAACCTACACCAACTTTAACAAAATGCAGCAACCAATACTCCCTCACTCACCAATACTCCTACATACTCTGCAGCAACTGAAACTGCTCAATCACACACTCTCACAACCCTGAAGCTCAAGAGCAAGCTAGGCTAGCCTACCCTGAACTGACTACCCTGCACCTCTACTCAAAAGCCAACACAGACCCTCTACAACACCTCCTAACCTCATACTATTGCCTCACTGCCCTAAACCACTCCAAGAACCTACACACTTAACCAGCCTCTAAGAAAGCACCTAGCAGATCTTGAGAACTAACTGCAGAACCTGCACACACCTCACATTCACCAGAACCAACCTATTAATATTTCTACAAGCCATCACAATCCTAGAAGCTGAACAAGCATGAAAGCTAATCCTGGGGAGAACAACCACAATATTAAGAATGCCCAAGCAAGGAGAAGCCAGCTGACAGTTAAAAAAAATATGAAAACTTGATAGAGAAATAAAAACAGGGAGAGAGAGCTTAACAGATCTTAATGAGCTAGAATAGGCAAAAAAAATTCAACAGAGCAAACTAATACAAAAGGAAACCAACAGGAAACAGGAAGCAAGCTACAACTACCTTCTTAAACCATTCCCTGCCTGAACAACCAACCCTCACAGACACCTAGGCTTCTCTAATCAGCCTGCGAACTACCAGGATTGACCCTTCAATACCCTGACTAAAATTCACAAACCAACTGCACACAACCTCTACTCTCACAGCCTCCAAACCACCAGGAACAAACACTTCTAGCAGCCCCTGAACTGGCTGCTCTGGATCCCACACCAAGAAACTGAAGCAACTTACATTTCCTACATACTCCAAACCTATAAACTGAACACACACACTTGCACACTGCATCCAAAAACTTCCTCAGGACCTCCCACCTGCCCTAACACACACAAACAAACTCCTGCATCTCCAGCAATCATCATAAACAACCCCTCTACATCCCTACTAATGCTGCAGAAACACCAACTCATGCCCTATCAAACTCCCTGAACAAAACTCCACCATCTCCAGACACCTATACAGCAGAAACAACCAGCACACTAAACTGGACACTAAATGATGAACTAGACAGAAAGGAAAACATAAAACTATTCATAATCTACCACTGGAAGCCCTTTCATTTTCATTTAACAGAAAAACAGGGCCTGCTTTGAAGAAACTTAATTCGGCAGAAAAGTTTCATGCTTAAAAGGTTTCCATATCCATTAGAAAATGTTCATTATCCCACTTAAACACTCCAGCAGTTGGCAATCAAATGAGCCATCATAACTAAGAAAGCAATAAGAGACTGGACCTTTAACATGAAAAACCACTACCTTTACTTAAGATTCATTATTACAATGCCATCGTCAAAACAAACTGAACTAAACAGAGGGTTTTGATCATTCACAAAAAAAAACATAGTTATTTCCTAGTTAAAAAGATCTGATCTTTGGCATGGTTTTAACTGCTTAGCAAAATCAGATTTTTGTGCTACTCTTTGGATTCAAAATCAAAACAAGTAAACAACATAATATAAATCTTGAAGTTTACATATCAACATTTAGACCAAAATAGAACTAAGAAACTGAATAAAAGGAGGTAAACATTACCTGTTGCTGTGCAGTAAACTAAAGCAAAGAACGGAAGAAAGCGACTCGAACACAAACGACGACGACTAGTGATGCGACTAATCGAACTTTGAAACTTGCCTTAATTCCGAATGAAAAAAAATGGACTATCTATTTGCTTAACAAAAGGAGAGTATATATTTGGGTAAACAAATGCTGCCGTTTTTTATGTGTGTAAATCCGAACCCCGCTTTACAAACTGAACTGAAAATTTTATTTATACTAAAAATTAGGGTTTTTTTACCTCGGATGAAAAATCTAAATTACCCTCCTTTCCTTTTGATCCATCTCTTGTGAGATAAGGGTGAGAGAGGTAAAAATCTCACCTCTCTCATCTTTATCCACACGAAATCGATCAAGGGCTCGGATTGATCGAGAATTCAAACCAACGGACGAGATTGAAGATCCGTTGGGAATAAGTTAGAAACTTCCGCAATGACACAGCTGGAACAGTGTCACTCGTCCAGCGAGGACCTGTACGGAGAAGATGATTAGCTGGCCGGGTTTTGTCGCGGGTCGCGGGTTGCGATCGGGGAAAGGGGAATTTGGGTCGGGTTAGGGATTTCTGAAATGGGGAAATGGGTGAGGGAAATTGGGTTAACTGAATTAAGTGTGTGTGTGCGATAGTATATATTAGTTTGCGTGGGTAGGCTCGATTTTAATCACAGGAACGTAATTAGCCTATCTTATCTTTAGAATTTAGTTAGGAAATGAAGGAATTGCACATGTATGTCACTATCTTAGGTTAGGAACAAATTCAACCTTTAGGATAATTAACATAAATGGGGGTGCCGTGTGGGTAGGACAAATATAAGGCTATGCAGTGCAATTTTAACCTTTTTTTCTTTAAAATCGATCAATTACCTTTGATTTTTAATAATTGATTTTTAATTTAAAATAATTAGACTTTAATTAAAGTTTTGGGACAAAATTGGGTGTCAACAGCTGCCCCTCTTTACCCGGAAAAGGATGAAAGAGTTTTTAGGGTAAAGAAGTTGACGGAAAACCAATTTTGTCACGATAAAGCCAAGGACTTTGATTCCAAGGATCTAAGTGTGTGGCTTATGGACATGGCCGAACTCCGGTTTCCGAGTTGCCTACATATCTCGGGCTGAAAGAGAATCAGGCCACATGTAGTTCAACGACACTTAGAAACGAAGACTCGCACGATTGACAAAAGAAAGGACGCACGAATAGGAAAGAATTCAAACTGACGTCTAATCTGAAATGAAAGATTAGGTAAAACTTGCTTGTTCGAGTGCGATTCTTCAGATCCTCGTTGACGAGTCTAGCTCATATCAACGATTGCCCCAGTTCACTGCTAAGAAAAAGTTCCACGTTATGCCCCAAATGCTGCTGCGACGCCGCTAAAATTCTGTAAAGACTTAACAAACGGTAAGCGAGCAACTGCTAATTTAACAAACGGTAAGCGAGCAACTGCTAATAAACTTTAACGGTAAGCGAGCAACTGCTAATAAACTTTGATAATTTTTGGAATGAGGAAGTAAATAAAATGATAATAAAAATTGTAAATGCTGGTTGTGATGCTATCAACAAGTTCTTCCTTCGACCAACTGACAAGATGCTCCGCCCGGAGAACCTCTAGGATGATCATTATTGAGATATGGTGTCTCAAGTCGAATCATGCACTTCAAATATAACAATGCCAATGTCGCAAGACAATCGACATCGTGAAACACTCCGAAAGTGGTGCTTCAGCCGACTTGTCTTAGACTATCACTAAATGCCAAAATTGTAAGACAACCGACATCGGGAAACACTCCGAAAGCGGTGTTCCAGTCGACTTGTCTTAGACTATCATCTATTTGAAAGAAATCTGCATATCCTATTTGTGGGTGGAAAGACCCAGATATCCTATTTGTGGGTGGAAGGACCCAGATGTCCTATTTGTGGGTGGAAGAACCCCAGATATCCTATTTGTGGGTGGAAGGACCCAGATATCCTATTTGTGGGTGGACCAGATATCCTATTTGTGGGTGGAAGAACCCAGATATCCTATTTGTGGGTGGAAGGACCCAGATATCCTATTTGTGGGTGGAAGGACCCAGATATCCTATTTGTGGGTGGAAGGACCCAAATATCCTATTTGTGGGTGGAAGAACCCAAGATATCCTATTTGTGGGTGGAAGGACCCAGATATCCTATTTGTGGGTGGAAGAACCCAAGATATCCTATTTGTGGGTGGATGAACCCAGATATCCTATTTGTGGGTGGAAGAACCCAAGATATCCTATTTGTGGGTGGATAAACCCTGTATCTTGCAAAATCTAAAATCGCCTGGCCTGTGCTGGTGATGCGATAATCGATCAAAAGCTAAAATAGAGTTGTTCTGCATATGCGATAAGGCAAATACTCTTCAAGGAACTAATAGTTGCGAGTTCTTGTCGTTTCGCTGCTTGAGATTTCTGCATTCAAAGAAAAATTGTAAGTACTATAAAATTTCTGGGAAGTTGCGACACTTTGCATTGCTTCTTCCACCTTGATGCTGAACTTTGCAGTAAATGCAAAATTTGCCCCTGTTTAATCAAAGAACAATTGTTAGTTTTTATCAAATAACGGTTGACTTGATTGAACACCTAATTTGGTTCGAATCTGCATTTTGCTTGCATGGCGATCAAATGTGTTGTTGTTGCGAAAAATCTGACATTCTTGAAACTCTTCTCTTTGCACAAGATAAACCATCTATAACTGCTTTGGCTTGGGTTATTTGGAAAAACGAAATTTCATTGATTTTGGGACTAAGCCCAACAAGGGGAAATTTTGATCACTAGCCATTTTTGGACGCGCTCAATGGGGACTATCCACCGTTTCAAAATTCATTGAAGAATAGCCAAAAATTTGCGCGCACACTTAAGCTCCATTAGCGTTGGAAAAACACCCCAGACTAGCCCCATAACAAAAAACTGGGGCTTTGAACAAAACTTGTTCAAAGCCCAAGTATTTTGTTATGGGACTTTATATATAAAGCTGAGTCCCATAACAAAATGATGGGGCTTTGAACAAGTTTTGTTCACAGCCCCAGCATTTTGTTATGGGTTATGAGATTTTATATATAAAGCTTCAGTCCCATAATAATGCTGGCGCTTTGAACAAGTTTTGTTCACAGCCCCAGCATTTTGTTATGGGACTGAAGCTTTATACATAGTCCCATAACAAAATGCTGGGGACTTGAACAAAACTTGTTCAAAGCCCCAGTATTTATACTGGGGTTAGTTTACTGAAGCTTCCCCAGTACAAATACTGGGGCCTTGAACAAGTTTTGTTCAAAGTCCCAGTATTTATACTGGGATTTGTCCGGAGGTGGCTATTTCTCAGCGAATTTGTTTTTGACGGCTACAAATCAATTAACGCGCGCCAAACATGCCCCTACACTAAATTTTTACCCCAATAAGGGTAGCAAAACATAACGTAATTCATTACAACTAGGACTAATAAAATTGCAACATAGTAGTTAAAACATAAGATAGTTGTGCAATAAAATGCCATTTCAAGCTGCAAAAATGCGGTCTTTTCAGTCTCTTTAGCTTGCAAACCGCTTCTTCTTTGAATATCTTGGGGCTGAAGCCTCGCCTTTAACAAAAATTGTGCCTGCGGGAGGAATGTTGCAATTACCACTGAATGGATCTTCTTGCACTATTATTTTGCCATTGTCAATCAAGCTTTGAATTTTGTATCTCAAGCCACTGCATTCTTCAGTATCATGACCTTGGATATTTGAATGATAAGCACAATGCTTTGACGGATCAAAGTGTGGAGGTAAGTACTTAGGAATTGTTCCTTTCCTTGGTTGCAAAAGTCCTTCAGCTTGCAACTTTTCAAATATGCTCGTCACAGACTCTTCTAGAGGAGTGAATGTATTCGACTTCCTCTTCTTTGACACCGGGTCATCGGAATATGATTGTTGAAATTGACTTTGAGAGCCTTGCAAATTTGAGGGTTTCTCTGATTGAGTGGTGTACCCAAATAAATCAGAAGGGATTTTTTCTGTTGCTATGCCTTCTTCTATCATTTTTCCCAGTTGGATCAATTCAGAGAAAGTGCTTGCATTATTGACAACCATTTTGGCATAGTCTATGCCTTCTTGCATGTCAATGAAAGCTGCTATTAACTTCTTCTCAGACAAGGGAGGATGCATCTTAGAAGCCTCTAACCTCCACCTCATAGCATATTCTGCAAAAGACTCATGAGACATCCTCTTAATGTTGTGCATATCAAACACATCGGGATCTCCTACTATGTTGAACTTGTATTGTTCCACAAAGTCATGAGCCATATCCTCCCATGTGTGCCATTTGGAAAAATCTTGTTTGGTATACCATGCAAGTGCCATCCCTGATAAACTTTGAATGAAAAATCTCATCCGCAAAGCTTCATTCTTGCCAATTCCAATCAATCTGCTGCAATAATCTTTCAAATGAGCATAGGGTCCCCTTTCCATCGAAAGTGTTGAATTTTGGTATCTGATACCCATGTGGAAGCTCAATGTCTGGGTGAATGCATAAGTCTTCATAGCATAAAGTCTGAATGTTCCTAGAGCGCAACTCATCTTTAATGACCTTGTGCAAATTGCGGATTTGTCTCTGCATGCTATGTAAATCAATTGTCTCAACTTCTTTTCTAGGCAATTCTCGTGGGCGCACTATCACTTGATTTGATTGACTCCCGACAGCAGGCATAGTGCTAAAAGGTGGTTGGCATAAAGTTGCAGCTGACCAAGCATTTGGATTGGTAAGATATTCTTGTGAGTTTTGTGGATATACGGTATGTATAGGCATTGGGTAATGAGGCATTGTTGAGTAAGGTGGATTAAAGGTAAAGCTTGTATTGGGCAAAGGTTTGCTAGTATTGACAAAGTTGACAATCCTATTCCTTTAGACCACATGTTCTTCAACATCATCATTCTGTGCTTGCAAGATACCCATACCAGAACTGGTTGGCCGAAGCTGCTTTCCCATGTTGTTTTGTCCTTGATGCAGATTCTCAGCCATTTCAGTGTTCAATGCTAGCCAACCTTTAACAAATGAATTCTACACATTGAACAAAAGCAAGTTAATACGTAAAATGATAAAGCATGCATAAAATTTCAAATGTAAAATAGGCCATTAGGCCGAATGGATGGGACCAAAATCCCGACTCAACACATGAGTAAAATATTTAAGAGTTTGAAACTCAATTATCAACAAAATTTGATTTTTCAAGACGCGAATTGAGGAAAACAAGAAAGTTTTTACTAAATTAGTATGTGTGCTAGACCATTTGGACACAAATTGCTAAAATGGTCGGCTTATTTTGAACATCAATGCTTTGCTCGACTATCGATTCTTGTTTGTCGCATAACAATCTGTACCAATTCATAGAAAAAACCGCTTCTGATAACTATGAAATCAACATCAATGTCTTCAATTTTCCTTCGCACAATTTTGCCCCAGTTATAACTTCAACATTTCAACTTGCTTCGCAAAATTGCCCCAGTCATGACTTCAACATTTCAACTTGTTTTGCAAAAATTGCCCCAGTTATGACTTTCAAAACTTCAAACTACTTATCAAAAGCTGCCCCGGTTGCAATCTCCCATGTCTTCTACTTGCTTTGCAAAATTTGCCCTAGTTTCTATCTTTGAAAAAATTAAAATTTAAATACTAAAGGGTCGAGCCCGATGGAGGAGCCTACGTATCCCTCCTTGGGAATCAGACCGTGCGTAGTTCTGCTTGCATAGAAGAGAATTTTCAAATGCTGGTGTAACCGAAAATCGATATGAGTTGCCTACGCTTCCCGCCTTGGGAAACCGGTTACTGTAGTTTGCTTACATAGAAATAGAGTCAACATTCATAAGTTGACATTCTTTCTTTTCCTTTCTTTCAACGAGCCAACAAAAGGAAATTACAATAATTACTTCCTAATAATGCAAATAAACTAACTTCTACTTCTGCAACTCTACTGCTTTTCTGGAACTTCATAAGCGCCTAAATGCCCTTCTTCGAGGGATTTTCCTTTGCATATGGTAAAATTAAGACAAAAGGTTCGCCAATGCCGTTTGTGGGTAGAATTTTAACATGGCCATATCTGATCAAGCTTTCAACTTTCTTCTTAAATAAAGCGCATTCTTCAATATTGTGCCCCTGCATCCCTGAATGGTAAGCACAAAATTTTCTCAAATTTTCAGGCTTATGTGACCAACACGGCTTTGGTTTTGCAAGATATACCAAACCGACCTTCAGAAGCCTTTCAAACAGGTTTGCATAAGATCCTGGTATTGGTGTGAATGCAACAACAGGTGCTTTGTGGCTGCTTGATTGAAAACCTGGATTGACAACCATTTGCTCGATGTCATAAGGTTTTTCTGCTATGGGTGGCAAAGGGCTTGGCATAACAGCTTTTCCTTTGACTTTAGATTGCGCCTCAACTAAGCCACACATTCTCTTGTCAGTTATTGCAACCGGCTCCGCTTGAAGCTCTGCAGATTTTCTTTTCAATGGACTGCCCTTTGCCAGAATCGGGTTCGAGAATTCATAATGTGTGACAAAGTCCCGGGCTAGTTTATCCCAATTGTCCAATTTCCAAGGACCTCGTATTGCAAACCATGTCAAAGCTGGTTCCTTAAGTGTCCTAGCAAACATCATCAACTTGGTTTCATTGCTTGGTCCATACCTTGCGACCCAGCCAAGGTATGCTTTCAAGTGATCACGAGGATTTCCTGTCCCGTCATACATTGGTGGATCAGCTGAGTCAAAAACATCCACATGTTCACTTTCTGCCTCCCCTAAGCTTACTTGAGATGGTAGAGCATTCTCATCTATCACTGTGCCATTGCTATCTTTAGCATTGGGAAGCCCTCCCCCGTTGCTTTTCTCATTGCTTGTTTTTGATGAGACACGGAACCCGTTCTCCAACAAGAATGCATGCAGATGGGGGAATTCTCGAGCATCACACTCGAATGCGGGAGCTACTTGACTTGTAGGAGGTGCAACGGTAGAGATAGGAGCAACAAGGTCACTTGGCCCTGGGCTTGGCACATTTCGCACTGGGTTGCGAGCATCCATGAGCGCGACAACCAATTCAGTAAGACTATCAAGTCTCTTCTCCAAACTCGCAACGGTTGCTTCAAGCTTGTTAACCTTGTCTTGGTGGAGTTCATCACTTTCGGTCAAATCAATCACAACAGTTTGGCGAGCCATAGGTCCTGATCTTGATGTTCAAAATAATTAACCCTTTAGCAACGCATACTGAATTTAATACAAATTTATTAAAGATGAAACTGACGGGTCAACTTATTCAAAAAGGAAAAATCGAGCCAGTACTGAAAAAGACCTAGAAGTTTGAGTAGGACACTCATTTTGTTAAAGCAGAACAGATGAGAAACGCTTGTTTAACTCTGAAGCTATTTTCAAAAGGAAGACACACTTGCAAATACTTTAAAATATGACGCTAAACAATCTTTTGCAAAATGACAAGACTAGGGTTAAGATAAACAAAATAACCTTGGAAAGGCATTTTAAACAACGGTATGCATGAATTCAGATGATAGATAAATGACTTCATAAAGCGATTAACTTTTACAAAAGATAGGTTAAAGTAACATAACATTAATCTTACCATACCGCTGAACAAATTTAATCACAACGCAATCAGTGCCAACAAATTTCAAGCAAGCAATACATATTTAGCAAGTAATCGCATATTGGACAGATAATTTGACATGTGGCAACCACAAGTAATTGAGCGTACATAAAAATGCGAGCGCTTCCTACCCTGTAAGGTGCCTCTTTGTGCCAGAGGTGGGCCTAAGACGCGCAAACAAGTGGTAACGAAAAATAGTTCATGCCAGTTTTGAGCAATTCAGATTTAGAGTAAGTAATAAATAATAACAATAATTGATAACCATCAGCTCTCCACCTTGAAACTGCAATTCCGTTACCCCAACTATCTTCTAAAAGTTGGCGTCAACTCAAAATTCTAACATAGCTCAAGCCCTCCACAGCATCTGCACAAAAATTCTAAAAAAAATGCCTAACCTTAAACAACCCTCCATATCTTTTGCAAACATCCTCTCTCCTCCAAGCACAACTCCTGATTGTTTTATAATATCCAGGGGTGAGATTTCCAACTGCCTTCATAATACCAGACTGCAAATCATAAAAGGTTCCAATTGACCTTTTACAAATAAAACCTCACCGGTCCTTGGCTCTGAACAAGCCTCTCAGCTTCCTAGGTTTTGCAAGGCTCACAGACCTTATTCATAAGGCTCCTCACTGGTCCTCGGCTTTGATCAAGCCTCTCAGTTTTCTAGGTAGCCGAGACCGCACTGGTCTTCAAGGAGGGACCCCATTGGTCGTTTATAGACATAGGGGCTTCACTCTCCTAGTATGCGACAAGCATACTTCAATTATCATGAATGCAGCTGGACAGTCAACATAGGCCTGCACACACGCAAAGCCATTCACGAGAGGGACCCCACTGATCTTTTATAGACACCAGGGGCTTCGCCTCTTAGATCTCACTACACCAGGCCATCTCCAAAACACAAACCAACCAAATCTGCCTAACTTTCCCCGGACTACACTTCTGTTTATGATCTCAATTCCGCTAAATTCTTCCATTTTCCGACCTAAAAGACAACACAGAAGACAAAATTCCAAATCTGATTTTGCTCACAACATGGTTAGGACTGAGGATTCGTTATCACACAGCACATGATATGCATTGTCGTTAGATTTCAAGAACCTGTTGACATAAGGGCGGTTTCCTAACTATGGAGGCGGTATCAAGGACCGGGTCCAGACTAAGGTGTAAATGCATGCATGCTCCTAAAAGTTCCATCTAAGAGTGGGCTAACGGTTGAGGCTGACTCGACCTATGCGGGATAGACCTGGCCTCACAACGCAGTAGAACTGGCCATGACAAAACCAGGCAATCTCAATATCCCGAACTAACTTTTGGTGACACGAAAGAATTTTCAAAGAGGGAGGTAAGGGCAATACCCTTCCTGCATAACTACCCGTCAAGCGGGTGCCCCGTGAAGAAATCGAGGAGGTGAAAGAGAATTGACATGCTCCATGAGGGAGGAAATATGAACGGAATGCGGACTATGCACAAATAAAACATGCTTCAATACATTCATTTCCAACAATTAACTCTACGCATGCAAACAAACAAAGAGTTAAGCTATGCATACATACAATCAACACATATATAAAGAAAGCAAATTCGTAAAAATCTTTTGGTTAGAACCATTTGCGTATCCCCAGCGGAGTCGCCACGCTGTTGAACCTCAAAAATTACCCTTTTTTTAAAGAAAAGACAGGTTTCGGGTATATTTCAACAAAATGGGATTCCAAAGGGTTTCTTTGGAGTCGCCACCTAATTTAAGGATTATTAGGAACCTAAGTTAACTAATGAGTGCAATTTATTCTTTATTTAAAGGAAATTAAATTAAAATCAGAGATTCTAGGTAAGTGGTTCTATTAAATTCGAAAGAAGGTCCCTTGCGGGAGCACTTTCGAAAATCCGCTAAAAGCGGTTAATCCGGCGGTTTTCACGAATTTGTTAAGGATAATAAGTATATAAAGCTAATTTTATATAAGGATAATATGAACAATATAAATAAGATAAGATTTTAATTATGCCGATACTTAGATAAATAAATGACCCAATTTAAGATTAATTAAATAGATAATGAAATAATGATCAATTTGATTAATTAATAGAATAAATAAAGGTTAAATGAAGTTACATAATTAAATAAAAACAAACCAGGTAGATAATTGGATAATAATAAAGGATTAACTAATTGATTGAATAAATAGATAAATAAATAAGCAAATAGATTGATTAGATAAATGAATACTTATCAATGTTAATTCAATAAAGGAATAAATAAATAATAATTGATTAAATAAATAAATAAATATTTAATTGATTAAATAAATGATTAATTGAAATTAAATAAATTAGATTAAGTAAATAAATAAATAAAGGATCAAAATTTAATTGATTAACTAAATAAATAAATTAGATTAGCTAAATAAATAATTGAATGTTTAATATAATAAATAAAGAAGCAATTCAAATGCGAATTATGACGAGGGTACAATTTTTTAGGCCTAACTTGATTTTGCACTCATTAATTGACAAATGATTCTAAACATCCATAAATAAATTGGCGATTCGCAAAGAAATAATACAAAGCATTCATATAAAAATAATTTAAGTAATTTACAATAATTATTCACAACAAACACCAGTTCTATTCTACAGGGCTCCTAAGACATGATTTCCTAAAGGGGACGGGAAAGAAGGAGTTTAGAAGGTAGAACCCGGAAGCGCAAACTCATCATTGAGCCTTGGACTTTGAGATTTTCGTTTTTTTTTTCGTTTCTTACATTTTCGGGGATATCAGGTCCCGAAAATGCGAAGCGAAGCAAATAACTTCAAATGCAAACAGCCGTCCCAATTTGTGAATTTTAACCAACTCGTCCCCAAGTGAGTTCATGCAAAGAAGGTAAGAGGATAAGGATTAGTATATGATTAAAATGGAACTAAATCAAACCATGGAAGACAAACACAGAACTTGCATCATCAAAAACATTCATATTAGGAGCAGACCAAATTTTATTAGAGCGGATACCAACCTACAATTTCAGCGAGTGACTTAAGTAGACATTTCATTAGCAAATTAGCTTAAATTCACTTAGAAGACTTATCATACTAAAAGGGCACGTTTACCCTTCAGATAAGTACTTTAACGGTGACCATTTCAAGGTGTATGAGAGTATCTGAGAACATGACAGTTAACAAGATATTGACAGATTTGGAACAAGCTAAGCAGACTATCAAGACAAGTGAGAACCATGATGATAATTTGAGAAACAAACAAAGAGAACAATTATTAAAAGGCAAGCTTAGGCTAACCAGACTCAGAAATTCAAAGCCATTTGATTTTGCTCTGGTATTTTATTGCAAAAGCATCAATTTCTAAATTCACTAAAAAGCATGAACAGAACCAGAAATACCAAGCTAGGAACCTGAAAGCGAAACTAAAACAACGGGCTAATGCCTTAAAGTTTTTTAGATGGGCACAGAGCAGGATTAGAAAACACGTCAAGGAAAACTCCAGGAAATCTAAGACAGCATGAACTATCACTCCCTGACCTTGGCAAGAAACAGCCCCTGCAAATACAAGCAATCATCTGCATCCTTAAACTTCAGGACCAGACCTCACACACTTACTCACACACGGCTGAACAACCCCCTTTACAAACTGAACTGGGTACAAATTCCAGAACCTACACCAACTTTAACAAAATGCAGCAACCAATACTCCCTCACTCACCAATACTCCTACATACTCTGCAGCAACTGAAACTGCTCAATCACACACTCTCACAACCCTGAAGCTCAAGAGCAAGCTAGGCTAGCCTACCCTGAACTGACTACCCTGCACCTCTACTCAAAAGCCAACACAGACCCTCTACAACACCTCCTAACCTCATACTATTGCCTCACTGCCCTAAACCACTCCAAGAACCTACACACTTAACCAGCCTCTAAGAAAGCACCTAGCAGATCTTGAGAACTAACTGCAGAACCTGCACACACCTCACATTCACCAGAACCAACCTATTAATATTTCTACAAGCCATCACAATCCTAGAAGCTGAACAAGCATGAAAGCTAATCCTGGGGAGAACAACCACAATATTAAGAATGCCCAAGCAAGGAGAAGCCAGCTGACAGTTAAAAAAAATATGAAAACTTGATAGAGAAATAAAAACAGGGAGAGAGAGCTTAACAGATCTTAATGAGCTAGAATAGGCAAAAAAAATTCAACAGAGCAAACTAATACAAAAGGAAACCAACAGGAAACAGGAAGCAAGCTACAACTACCTTCTTAAACCATTCCCTGCCTGAACAACCAACCCTCACAGACACCTAGGCTTCTCTAATCAGCCTGCGAACTACCAGGATTGACCCTTCAATACCCTGACTAAAATTCACAAACCAACTGCACACAACCTCTACTCTCACAGCCTCCAAACCACCAGGAACAAACACTTCTAGCAGCCCCTGAACTGGCTGCTCTGGATCCCACACCAAGAAACTGAAGCAACTTACATTTCCTACATACTCCAAACCTATAAACTGAACACACACACTTGCACACTGCATCCAAAAACTTCCTCAGGACCTCCCACCTGCCCTAACACACACAAACAAACTCCTGCATCTCCAGCAATCATCATAAACAACCCCTCTACATCCCTACTAATGCTGCAGAAACACCAACTCATGCCCTATCAAACTCCCTGAACAAAACTCCACCATCTCCAGACACCTATACAGCAGAAACAACCAGCACACTAAACTGGACACTAAATGATGAACTAGACAGAAAGGAAAACATAAAACTATTCATAATCTACCACTGGAAGCCCTTTCATTTTCATTTAACAGAAAAACAGGGCCTGCTTTGAAGAAACTTAATTCGGCAGAAAAGTTTCATGCTTAAAAGGTTTCCATATCCATTAGAAAATGTTCATTATCCCACTTAAACACTCCAGCAGTTGGCAATCAAATGAGCCATCATAACTAAGAAAGCAATAAGAGACTGGACCTTTAACATGAAAAACCACTACCTTTACTTAAGATTCATTATTACAATGCCATCGTCAAAACAAACTGAACTAAACAGAGGGTTTTGATCATTCACAAAAAAAAACATAGTTATTTCCTAGTTAAAAAGATCTGATCTTTGGCATGGTTTTAACTGCTTAGCAAAATCAGATTTTTGTGCTACTCTTTGGATTCAAAATCAAAACAAGTAAACAACATAATATAAATCTTGAAGTTTACATATCAACATTTAGACCAAAATAGAACTAAGAAACTGAATAAAAGGAGGTAAACATTACCTGTTGCTGTGCAGTAAACTAAAGCAAAGAACGGAAGAAAGCGACTCGAACACAAACGACGACGACTAGTGATGCGACTAATCGAACTTTGAAACTTGCCTTAATTCTGAATGAAAAAAAATGGACTATCTATTTGCTTAACAAAAAGAGAGTATATATTTGGGTAAACAAATGCTGCCGTTTTTTTATGTGTGTAAATCCGAACCCCCCTTTACAAACTGAACTGAAAATTTTATTTATACTAAAAATTAGGGTTTTTTACCTCGGATGAAAAATCTGAATTACCCTCCTTTCCTTTTGATCCATCTCTTGTGAGATAAGGGTGAAAGAGGTAAAAATCTCACCTCTCTCATCTTTATCCACACAAAATCGATCAAGGGCTCGGATTGATCGAGAATTCAAACCAACGGACGAGATTGAAGATCCGTTGGGAATAAGTTAGAAACTTCCGCAATGACACAGCTGGAACAGTGTCACTCGTCCAGCGAGGACCTATACGGAGAAGATGATTAGCTGGCCGGGTTTTGTCGCGGGTCGCGGGTTGCGATCGGGGAAAGGGGAATTTGGGTCGGGTTAGGGATTTCTGAAATGGGGAAATGGGTGAGGGAAATTGGGTTAACTGAATTAAGTGTGTGTGTGTGATAGTATATATTAGTTTGCGTGGGTAGGCTCGATTTTAATCACAGGAACGTAATTAGCCCCTCTTATCTTTAGAATTTAGTTAGGAAATGAAGGAATTGCACATGTATGTCACTATTTTAGGTTAGGAACAAATTCAACCTTTAGGATAATTAACATAAATGGGGGTGCCGTGTGGGTAGGACAAATATAAGGCTATGCAGTGCAATTTTAACCTTTTTTTCTTTAAAATCGATCAATTACCTTTGATTTTTAATAATTGATTTTTAATTTAAAATAATTAGACTTTAATTAATGTTTTGGGACAAAATTGGGTGTCAACACCTTCTCCTCCAACCAACGCTTCATCCGTGGTATTGTCTTCTCCTCAGGGTATGCCCTTAGCCTAAGTGCCGGAATAGCCTCTAACACCCATGCCATGAAAGCCCATGGAAATCCATACAGTGTATAGCTATTCTCAGGAGCCTTCCATCTTGTAAAATTCTTCAGGATGTAAAACACAGTCAAGTCAATGCTTTTTCTTCCCCATGGGTACTTGTAAAAGTATTCAGGTGTGCTCGCGAGACAAACAACCCATTCCTCAATACCACTGTTAGTGTCCTTTGAACACAACACTTGGTGCTCGAACCAACACAAACATAAACTGAACCTTATGTCATCATCTTTCACCAGGTCTTCACTCTCTATCAGTTCCAGAATATAATCACCACTTGCAGCCTTCTTCCCCTTCCTTGATACTAAATCCCACAAATCTTTCCCCTTGCTACGGGCTTCATCCATGAAATCATCAGGGGGAGGTAGGGCACAACTCAATTTTGTCATCAGGGAAAACTCCTGCATCCCAAAACGAAGAGGCAGATCATGGAATTTAAACCACACATCAAACTTCTTCTGACAAATAACCCGGCGAAGTAAAATGTTGTGAACCAGCTTTGGAGCAAAGACACACTTAGGTAAATCGATTAGGTGCCCGAAACAACTTTTCTTGAATCTTTCCATTAGATTAAAATGTTTTAAAGCTTTACGAAATTTTTCCAACTTCGAGTGCAGTGATGATCTGACCGTCACCTTCTTTGTTGCGAAAGCATTATTAAACTCCATCCACGTCTTCATTTGACTCAAATTAGGAAGGTCAGTCTTTATGCATGGGGTAACCTCATTAACCAACTCCACCTGAAATTGATATAAGAAAAATAATCATTACACAGTCACATTGCTAAGTAAGAAAACACTTTCATAATTTAAACATCGTTAAGATTTTTAAACATCACCCAACATGTTTCAAATATCTTATAATATGTTTGGAACATAATCTATAATGTTTGAAATAAATCCAAACATCATTTATTATGTTTGAAACATAATACAAAATGTTTGAAACATTCGGACTGATGTTTGAACATATTCGTATATGTTTGAAACATCATACAAGATGTGTAAACATAAGCATCGATGTTATCTCCTATTCTGTTGCCTCTACAAATTGATCCTCTGTTGTTGCTTGTGTTGTTGCTTGTGTTGTTGCTTCTGTTGTTTCTTCTGTTGTTGCAGGCAAATCATGAATGGCTTTTCTTCTTCTTTCCCTTGCCTCACTAACTCTAACTTGAGGCATATCACCACTTTCTTCTATTTGTTCATTACTTGGCTCTGCTTCTGCATCCTCTGTACCGTCTTCACTACTTCTTGATCTTTGTTGTTCCTCTTCCTCTTCGTGTTGATTTTTGCTAAGATCCCGACTAGCTTGACTAGCATGACTAGCGCTTGGGCTCTCAAAAGGGACCTGTAAAAGATCTGGTACTGCCCTGCTTCTTTGTCTTTTTGCACGAGGAGATTCACTTTCAGATTCCATGGAAACTTGCCTCTTTGTGGCATTGGTTGTGGTCTTCTGGACCTTCTTAGCAGCGGCAGCCGTAGCCTTTACCAGTTGCCTTTTTTGGGGGGCATGTTGCCTGCATACACAAATAAGTTTCTTTATAAGAACAAAATATGGTGCAAAAAAAAAAATCATACATGCAGGGAACAATCATCATGAGTAATGTTTAAACATCACACTGAATGTTTGTATTCTACAGGGGCTGATGTTTAAACATCTCTATTGATGTTTAAATCAAGGTAACATTTCTCCGGCTAAACATCCGGTGATATGGCCAAAAACATCTTACGGGATGTTTGAAACTGACGGATTTTGTTTAACCATATCACCGGCAACTACTCACAAATTTCAGTCAAAACTTCATCATTTCCTCCTTCAAACCAACCCCAGTCAGAATCATCAAACAAACAGAACTTTTAAAATGAAATTTAGGATTTTTTCTTGACACCAAAAACAGAACAAAAAATTGGTAAAAACATACAAACGGGTGAAGAAAAATAAAATATAGGTGTCAGAGAAGACTTACAATCGATAATCGGTGACAATCAATGAGTTTGACAGTCGGAATTTCAAGAAATGGCGCCGGGTCGTTGAAACGGGTCGGGTTTCTGGTCGGGTATGTTTGAGGAGTTTGAGAAGTTTGAGGAAATGTTTGGGGAAACGTTGGAAATATTTGAGGGGTTTGATTTTTGAAATGGTAGTGGGGTAGTGGAATAGTGGGGTGGGGTAGTTTGTAAGTTTTGGGTGTTTTAATTATGCCCCACAATTTTTAAAAGAGTCTAATCACCCTCCCACTTAAACTTAATCACCCGTTTGAGATAAAAGAAAAGAAAAAATAAATGAACGGACCCTTTTTTTCATTTCATACTTGAGAGAGGCCCTTTTTGTGTCATTTTCTCGGGTATGTTGGTCATTTTACTCACTTTGTTGACACGTGTATCTCAGCCCATTCTCTCGTCACATGTCTCCGCCACATACATGATTTTTGCTCTCCAAATCATCGTCAGAGAACTGAAATAATTGCTACTCCCTCCGTCCCAATTTATGTGGCACCATTTCCTTTTTTGTTTGTCCCAAAGTGGCACATTTCTTTATTTGGCAACTATTTAATGCATCATCTCTATTTTACCCTTGTTGGACCCTACATACTTTTAAACCTACCAACAACCTCTATTTTTTTAAACTCCGTGTCCGATCAAATGCCACATAAATTGGGACGGAGTGAGTACAAAGGTAATTTTCAGATCTCCAAATTCTCCCTCCAATTCTGGAAAAAGATTTACGATTGTATGGTATAATCACCCCTTAACTTGTTTTAAAAGTATTAGAATGTGATTGTTGTTTAACCTGTACCTTTACTAACCCTACGCATTCTTTAGGAATTTGGACTGAATTTGAAGCTTTGGGTCCAAATTGTGAATAGGTATTTTTATATGCTTAAGTATTAATTATTTAGGTTTCTATTGTTCTTCAAGTTGGAAATTTTGAAAAACTAGGGTTTGGAGACATTGTTTTTTAGCTTCAAAGTTGGAATTTCATAAACTCGACTGTTAATGTTTTAATGATATTAGCTCAGAAGTTGAACTTTGAATCCTGCTATGGTTTGGGAATTTGATGCTTATATGTTATACCTTAATTGAGACCAGCATGTCTAGAATGCACAACGTTAGCTGATCCTGGAAGAAATTGCCAGAGTACTCAATTACCTTTTAAAACTGAGTGAATTTGGTTTCTCTAAGAGCGACCCCTTCAGTCAGTTTGCAAGTCTGTTAGCCATATGTTGTGCACTGTTGAGTTTGGTATTAATTGGATACAACGATCTCAAAGATTTTCATTCTTGTTGATCTGAATTGGGTGCCACCCATTTCACTTGTACAAATGCTTGAAACTATTAGCTTTTGGATGGACAAATGAAGGATAGCAATCTCTGTAGAAGCGTGCCTTTCTGAGGCATGCATCAAGTCTACCGCAAAATTTATACATACTATTTGGAGGTATAATCAAGTCGAGCTGCAGAATCTAAGGTATGCATGATCTTTAATGAGGACAAATATTTCCTCCTGTATATATATGTTCTGTTTGTAGTACAAAGTTTCTGCGTTTGCTGAGAATGCAACAGTTGGAACTTCTATATTACTGTTCTTTGAGGTGCTAATTAGAACAAGTTATTTAATGGGAGAGAGTAGATTAGGAGTGAATCTTCACATAGATTACAGCAAAATACAACTAAGATATAAGGGAGGGACCGTGAGCTTAGGACAGTGGTTAAGAGGTAAGTCAACTGTCTAAGGAAAAGAACAAAAATTTAGTGCTGTTTGGTGGATGAGAGGAATAATATGCTAGTTACAAAAAAGACAATGAACTATAAATATGACTAGCAAAGTAAGAAAAGAAATGAAGCTAAGCTTTGCTTCCAAAGTTAACCACTTACAAAGAGAAAGGTAAGAACTGCAACAATGATAAAGGGAAAAAAGGTTCAAGTTAACATTCACAGATATTGATATGTTTTCATGTCATATAGATTGATATGTTGGTAAATGTTGTGAGTTGGTGTGAGTAACTGGTGTTAGAAATTGAAAATATAAATCTGATGGATAGGCATTTGAGGTGAGAATACATATATGACTACAAAATGTAAATGAGGTACAAATACAATTTTAAATTCTTCTAATGCCCATCCTTACTTTTTAACAACCCAACAGTATAGCTATTCCACTGCCTCTAGCCTTCTTGATGGAGTATTGACTTTTATTATGATCAAGCATTACACATTTAAGGGTCTTAATGTGTAGCAGACAAATGAGTGGAGTTGTGATGGCACCGACAATTTAATGGCCTGGCAACCCAGACGTTGTCGTAGTAGTTACTTCATTATTTGCGTAGATTATAAATATTGAAGTGCAGGTCATTCAGAAGATCATTCTTTAACGAATGTTAATCTAAATATTGGTTCCTCTTTTTCCAGTTCGATTTCAAATTTTTACAATTTTAATCTATGTGCAGATATAGACAAAATTGTCCAAGAAAATCAAATGCGAATTTCTTTTAACTTCTTGTGAAGTTGTGAAATCTTGAAGTTGTCAAGCATGGAGGAGTATTAGGTTGGTTTATTCAGAAAACAGGACCGGAAGAAACTGCCATATTGTATGTATAATAGAAGTCAGTTGTAATACAGAGAGAGAAATGAACAAGTCTAAAAATGATGCAACCTAAATTGCATCGAGACCATTCACTCGAAATCAAGCCAAGGATATACACGACGCTCACCTACACTTGGTTTGGAGAGGCATGGATGATATGAGCTTGGGAGAGGACTTAAAGACAATGCATTGGAGCTCAATCAATGTGCAAACTGGGCAGGAAACAGTGCAGGAAGCAGGGAAGCAAAACAGGGCAAAACAGGGGAACACCTGCTGAGCTTACTGCCTGAAGCTGAACTTTTGTTCTTCGCGATCGCGTGCATACCATCGCGATCGCGAAGGGGAATTATTTTGTCTTCGCCTTTGCGCCTTGTCTCGCGCGATCGCGCGGCTCAGCGTTTAAGTGTGCCTCGTGATCGCATATATCCCTGCGCGATCGCGATGAACACTTGAGCAGCTGCGGACCAGAATGTAGGAAAACATTGTAAAGGGGTGTTATAAATACACCCCTCTCTCATTTATTGCTTTTTAGCTTACTTTGAACACAAACACCTTAATGAGCATTGCTCTTGAACCTTGTAACCATTTTGGCTTGAATCAATTGGATGAATCCAAGTTGCTCTTCAATCCGTCTCTGTTCATTCTATTTGCTCGAGCCACGTGACTCTTGAGGATAGTTGCATAGCGTTAGGTGATTCTTGCCAATCGTTTGGGGTGTAACGGAACAAGTTCTTCGTTGCTACTCGAACCTTCGTGTGAGTCTCGTCTCGTTTTTATCTCTTTATCGCTTTCGTATTTTCGATTGCATCAGTTGGTATCAGAGCAAGGCTAGGGTTGCGTTCTTACGAACCCTCGTCCTACTCTTCGTGCTTGTCGTCTTTGTTTCGTGTTTATTTTCCATGTTCTTGTTCTTGTTATATTGAAAAAGAAGAAAAAAATTCAAAAACTTGAAAACCCAAAAATTTGGTAGAAATCGCTTGTTGTTACGATTTTGTTGGTATTGATTATCGGGGATTGATTGTTTACATAATCTCGACAATTGAGAACCAACAAAACACGTTTTGGAGTTGAGAATCAAAAGTTGGAAATTTTAACCCTAGGTGGAGAATTTGCCAAAATTTGCTAGAACTCAATTGGTGTTATGAATTCTTGTTTGTTTGGTATCGGGGTTTACTCCTTATAGTTTTCCCGTCGTTTTGATACCACCATAACATCATTTGGAGTATTGTAGTGAAAATCAAAATTTGATTCTTGAAGGTTTTGAAAATTCTTGAAGAACTTGTCAAAATTCATTGAAACAAGTTGTTTATTGGTTGTTTGTTTGGGTGGAACCAGTGGGGATTGTTTTAAACAGTTGGGAACACCATTTGGAAGCTTGAAAACTGAAAACAAGTTGAATTTGAGTTGTTGGTGTGCCAAAACTGCAGTTTTCTGTCGAGTTTCTGGTTCTGCTGCACAGACCTGCGCGATCGCGCAGTGTCCCACGCGAAAGCGCCCAAAACAATTTTCCTTCATCGTGATCGCGCCCCATCTCACGCGATCGCGAAGGGCACTGAATTTCCAGATTTTCCTGGACTGGGACAGAATGTTCGCAAAGCTATAGTAACAGTTTCCAACCACCAAAACTCCCATAGCATCATCAAATATGGTGAGTTCCTAGATCACAAACCAAAATTCATCCAATTCCGAATCCGTTTAGTGACGATTCGATCTTTGGACATTTGATCGCGTCACTTCCGGTTAGTACTTTGAGGGTAACAATTCTACCTAATTAGTACTAATCCATTGTGCGAATAGGATCCTCGTGCCTAGAAGGAGAGTAGAATTCAAAGAAGATTCGTAGTTCATTGTTTGGTTCAAGTGCGCACCAAATAGCTTAGCGTTTATCGAGTCCCATTGAATCCACTCTTCCCGAAGAGCATTTGGTTCTTGTATTTTGGTTTGATCATTGCGGAGGTTGCGCAACTACGAGGAGGCCATTGATCTCAAGCTTGTGAGCACCTAACCCAACTTGAGTGAACCCGAGCGACAAACAAAAGTAAGGGAGTGAGTGAGGATTTTTACTCTAATCTCTTTGCTTGTTTTTTATTGTTGTAGGTACAATGTCCAACGAAGGAGATGACACCACGAAAGATGCCTTGGCTACTATCCTTGCCAAATTGGATAGTATGATCCTAAGGATTGAGAACCTCGAGAAGGTGACTTCGAGTATCCAAACCGAGAAAGGGGCCTCGAGTGTCCAAGTTGAAGCCGGTGAAGGTACTTCAAGTTCCACCTTTACCCCGGAACAAGTTGTTGAGTTGCTTAGACAACAACGGGTAAAGGAAGACCGTGAAAGAGATGAACAAGTGTTGGGCAATACCCAACGAGTGAGCATTCCTCACATAGTGGGCAATCCCCAAAGAAATGTTCCACTTCCCGGACCTATTCGACATGTTCAACCTCTTGAGCAAGTTGATCAAGCTCAAGAAGGGGAGGAGGGAGAGTATGGTGGTAGTGAATATGGGGCTCCTAATCCGAATGGGAGAGCCATGAATTGGGGTCGCAATGTGGATAGGGGTAGAGGCCGAGGTCGAGGGCCACCCCTAGGGTATGTTGGAGGGAATGCTAGGAGGGATTATGGTGGTTATGGGGATAACTTTGGGGGCCAACCGGAGCCGTACCAAGGGGGTCGAGAAAATAACAACCTTAATAGTGTGAAGCTTACTATTCCTTCTTTCAAAGAGAGTAGTGACCCGGTGGAGTACATTGATTGGAAGTTGACCATGGAGCGAATATTTGACACCAATGACATGAACGAGGAAAGGAAGGCCAAGTATGCCATATCTTCTTTCGAGTCCTTTGCTTCTACTTGGTGGGAGTCGGTCAAGCGGAGTAGAAGGAGAAATGCCATGGCTATCAATGTTACTTGGGGAGAATTGCTTCGAGTGATGGATGAGAAGTATTTGACCGAGCAATACCGTCATGCCCAATACAAACTCCTCTATGAGTTGAAGTAAGGGTACAAGACGGTTGGGGAGTACTTCAATGAGTTTGAGCAAATTCGTATGACCCTAGACTTGGATGGGGAAGATAATGAGCCGGCCGAGATCCATTTTAGAAGTGGTTTGAATCGAGACATAGCATCTCAATTGAAGTTCCACAAGTATGACAACCACTATGACCTCTATGATGATGCGGTTGAAGCCGAGAAATGGCTCAAAGAGGAGAAGTCCGCTCGCTACAAGAGTAGCAATACTACTCCCATGAGTAAGCCAAAGGAGTGGAAGACTCCTACACCAAATGCAAGGTTTCCAAACACAAGTGGTACAATTGCTAGCAAGGATGTGAAGAAGCCTTATGAGAAGTCCACACCGCATATGGGAGATAACTCTAAAACTCACTTGAGCAATCCTATTTCTACTTCTACTCAATGCTATAGATGTAAGGGTTACGAACATCTTTCCAAAGATTGCCCAACCCGGAAAACTATGGTTGTAGTGGGTGAATTGGTGTATGAGCAAGATAGTGAGCCCGAGGATGAGGGAGTAGATGGTGATGAGGAGATTGATGAAGGGGAGGTTGCAATGGAGGATAATGATGATGCCCATGCCTTCCTTGTTGTGAGGATGAGTTTGGGGGCTATGTGTGTAGAGGATAGTGAAATCTTGCAAAGAGAGAACCTCTTCCATTCTAAATGCCGAGTCATGGGTCTCCTTTGTTCCATGATTATTGACTCGGGAAGTTGTGCCAATGTCATTAGCCAAACACTAGTTTCCCAATTGAAAATACCCACCTTAAAGCACCCAAGCCCTTACCGTTTGCAATGGCTTAGTGAGTGTGGTGAATTGAGGGTGGTCAAACAATGCATGATCAAGTTCAAGATAGAGAACTATGTGGATGAACACATGTTTGATGTTGTGCCCATGCAAGCATGCCACCTTCTCTTTGGAAGGCCATGGCAATTTGATCGACATGTGGTTCATGATGGCCGTGCCAACACCTACACGGTGAAGCATGAAGGTAAAAAGTTTGTGCTCAAGCCCTTATCGCCCAAGCAAGTAAGTGATGATTACAAGCGCATGAGGGAATTGAGGGAAGCGGCAAAGGCTAAGTCGGTTGTTGAGACTAACCCTTTGGCCGAGAGCTTGGTGGTGGCTCTACCATCTTCTACCGGTGGCATTCGTGCCATGATGCAACCGGGTGAACTTATGAGAGGAAATGATGGCGACAAACTACTCATTTGCCTAGTGTACAAAGGTATGATTCTTACTTCCGAATTTGATTATTCTTCTAACCCTTTGCCTAGTGCTTTTGAAAATGTTTTGAAGGATTATGGGGATATGTTCCCGGATGAGATGCCCGATGGATTACCTCCCTTGAGGGGTATTGATCATCAAATTGACTTTGTCCCGGGATCTCAAATCCCAAACAAGCCGGCATATAGAAGCAATCCCGAGGACACAAGGGAGTTGCAAAAGCAAGTGGATGAATTGCTTACCAAGGGCTTGGTGAGGGAGAGCTTGAGTCCATGTACCGTACCCGTGATCCTTGTTCCAAAGAAGGATAGCACTTGGAGGATGTGTGTGGATTGTCGTGCGGTCAACAAGATCACGGTAAAGTATCGACATCCCAAACCTCATTTGGATGACATGTTAGATGAGCTTAGTGGTTCTAGCATCTTTTCGAAGATAGACCTTAGGTCCGGTTACCATCAAATCCGGATGAAACCCGGGGATGAATGGAAAACCGCATTCAAGACCAAGTTTGGTCTATATGAATGGTTGGTCATGCCCTTTGGCCTTTCCAACGCACCTAACACTTTCATGAGGCTAATGAACCATGTGCTAAAGCCACTCATCAACAAGTTTGTGGTCGTCTACTTTGACGATATATTGATATATAGCAAATCAATAGACGACCATGTTGACCACTTAAGGCAAGTGCTTGAAATTTTGAGAGCCGAAAAGCTCTATGCTAATTTTAAGAAGTGCGCCTTTGGTGTTGAAAAGGTAGTCTTTCTTGGGTTTGTTGTGAGTTCCCAGGGAGTGGAGGTAGATGAGTCTAAGGTAGAGACCATTCGCGATTGGCCTACTCCTACCACCGTGACTCAAGTGAGGAGCTTTCATGGTCTTGCTAGCTTTTATAGGCGATTTGTGAAAGACTTTAGCTCCATTGCCGCCCCACTCACCGAGTTGGTAAAGAAAGACAAATTCTTTGTGTGGGGAGAGCCTCAAGAGAGAGCTTTCCACGAATTGAAAAGTAGGTTGAGTACCGCTCCCTTGTTACAATTGCCCGACTTCGGGAAGGCTTTTGAGGTTGAATGTGATGCCTCGGGGGTGGGAATAGGGGGTGTTCTCATGCAAGAAGGGAAACCCGTCGCCTACTTTAGTGAGAAGTTGAAGGGCGCAACCTTGAATTACTCCACGTATGACAAGGAGTTGTATGCCCTCGTGAGAGCTCTAGCCCATTGGCAACACTATCTATGGCCTCGAAAATTTGTGATCAAGAGTGACCATGAGTCACTCAAACATCTAAGAGGCCAAGAAAAGTTGAACAAGAGGCATGCCAAATGGGTGGAGTTCATTGAGTCTTTCCCTTATGTGATTCATTACAAAAAGGGTAAGGACAATGTTGTGACCGATGCGCTTTCTAGAAAATTCGCTCTTGCCACCACTCTCGCTTCTAGACTTATGGGTTTTGAAAGCATCAAATCATTGTATGCTCATGACCCAAAGCTCAAGAGCACTCATGATGCTCTAGTGAGTGGGGAAAGAGTGGAGAAGTACCAATGGGTAGACGGCTACATTTTCAAGAATGGGAGAGTGTGTGTCCCCGAGTCCTCTTGGAGAGACGTGCTAGTTCAAGAAGCACATTGCGGGGGCATGATGGGTCACTTTGGGGTGGACAAGACTTTGGCCATACTTAAAGAACAATTCCATTGGCCAAAAATGAGGCCTCTTGTGGAAAAGTTTTGCAATTCTTGCTTGGATTGCAAGAAGGCCAAGTCTAGATCCAACAACCATAGTTTATACACTCCTTTACCCATACCTACTAGTCCGTGGGTTGATCTTTCTATGGATTTTGTTATGGCCTTGCCCCGGACTAGAGGAGGACACGATAACATTTATGTTGTCGTTGACCGTTTCTCCAAAATGGCTCACTTCATTCCGTGCAAAAAGACTAATGATGCACAACATGTAGCTTCCTTGTTTATTGATAATGTTTTGAAATTGCATGGGGTGCCTCGCACCATTGTTAGTGATAGGGACTCCAAGTTCCTTAACCATTTTTGGAAGTGTTTGTGGGGTGCTCTTGGCACCAAGTTGCTCTTCTCCACGTCCCACCACCCTCAAACCGATGGGAAAACCGAGGTGGTGAACCGGACTTTGGGAGCTCTACTTAGAGCTATGACAAAAGGAAAGGCCGGGACTTGGATTGATAAGCTACCACTCATGGAGTTTGCATATAACTGCACTTTACATCGCATGATTGGCATGACTCCATTCGAGTGTGTATATGGTTTTAACCCTTTGATTCCTCTTGATCTTACCCCTTTGCCAAGGGATGTGGTTGTTGATTTTGAAGGTAAAGCTCGGGCCAAGGCATTGCTTGAACTTCATGCCAAGGTGCGGAAGACTTTGGAGGAGGCCTATGAGAAGATAGCAACCAAGAAAAACAAGGGAAGAAAGAAGATGGACTTCAAGAAGGGGGATTGGGTTTGGGTGCATTTCCGCAAGGAAAGGTTCCCCAACCAACGGAAAGGGAAATTGGCACCAAGGGGCGATGGCCCATTCCAAGTGTTGTCGAAGATCAACAACAATGCCTATGTGATAGATTTGCCCGGTGAGTACAATGTATCGACCACTTTCAATGTTAGTGACTTGACTTCTTTGGATGTAGGTGATGATACCTTGGAGGAGGACACCTTAATTTCGAGGACGAAATCTTCTCAAGAAGGGGAGGATGATGCAACCCAAATTGCATCGAGACCATTCACTCGAAGTCAAGCCAAGGATATACACGACGCTCACCTACACTTGGTTTGGAGAGGCATGGATGATATGAGCTTGGGAGAGGACTTAAAGACAATGCATTGGAGCTCAATCAATGTGCAAACTGGGCAGGAAACAGTGCAGGAAGCAGGGAAGCAAAACAGGGCAAAACAGGGGAACACCTGCTGAGCTTACTGCCTGAAGCTGAACTTTTGTTCTTCGCGATCGCGTGCACACCATCGCGATCGCGAAGGGGAATTATTTTGTCTTCGCCTTCGCGCCTTGTCTCGCGCAATCGCGCGGCTCAGCGTTTAAGTGTGCCTCGCGATCGCATATATCCCTGCGCGATCGCGATGAACACTTGAGCAGCTGCGGACCAGAATGTAGGAAAACATTGTAAAGGGGTGTTATAAATACACCCCTCTCTCATTTATTGCTTTTTAGCTTACTTTGAACACAAACACCTTAATGAGCATTGCTCTTGAACCTTGTAAACATTTTGGCTTGAATCAATTGGATGAATCTAAGTTGCTCTTCAATCTGTCTCTGATCATTCTATTTGCTCGAGCCACGTGACTCTTGAGGATAGTTGCATAGCGTTAGGTGATTCTTGCCCATCGTTTGGGGTGTAACGGAACAAGTTCTTCGTTGCTACTCGAACCTTTGTGTGAGTCTCGTCTCGTTTTTATCTCTTTATCGCTTTCGTATTTTCGATTGCATCAAAAAATGAAGGTGATTGAATTATTGGACACAAGGGGTGGACGCAATTTATAATTAGCAAATAAGGAGAACGCCTTCTTTGAATAGAAATAGCAATTATCAATTTCCCATGAGATTCTGTTCTCCTTATAACAAATCTAATGAATTTATGTTGCTTTTTAAGTACTTTATATCAATTGGTATGCTATATATAGTTGCATACTTGTATAATAAATATATATTTTACACGAGTCCTACTCCATATGTTATTGGAATTTATTTGTTATTTTTAAGAAGTGATAAAGCTTTTCGATAACTGAGAAATTCAAGAAGGTCCGCTCAAAAAATTGTAGGCTTTGGAATACTACTTGGGAAAATAGGAGGTCAATAGAGTCACTACAACCCTTGATTAACAACTATTATTCATAATTACTTTTTTTTTTAAATGAATGAGCCTTCGTTCTAAGAAGGCAACCATTGTTTTGGACTTGAAACAAAGAAGGGTAGGTAGTTCTTAGTAGCGCTTATCCAGCCTATTTTTGAGTGATGTGCAGCCTAAGTAACAGACATAATACTTATTGCAGGCAGCAGTAGCAATAGATCAAACACTAAAGTCTTATTGATTCAATGGCGAGGCATGTGAGACGTATAATATTGTGAACATGAGGAAGTGAAGAAAGAAGGTGGAGGAAGGAAGAATGGACCGGAGCAATTATGCCCATAACATGAGGATACACTGAAAGATGAGAAGATTGAAAGGTAGTACAAGAGACTACAAATTGTAGAGATTGGTTAGGAACCAGTTGGTTGAAGCTGTTGAGCTTAAACAAGCCAAAGGAATATGGAAAAGGGTCAAAATTACCCCTCAACAATCAGAAATGGGGCAATTATACCCTCCGTTTGCAAACGGTCTCAAATATACCCGTACCGTCACTAAAATGGGTCATTTCTACCCTTAAAACCTAACGAACCTCCATGTCATTTTTTTAGCCAATTTATAATTTATATAATTAATGACATGGACTGCCACATGGAATAAAACACTACCCCACCCCTTTTTATAACCCCATCTTCTTCTCCATCTCTTATGTTCACTGATTTTGGTTGTAAGAATCACATTATTGATTGCGCTATACAAGTAGCAATAGAGTACATGGTTGATGCACTCAAAATTTTCGTATGGAGAACCACGTACCAAAACTTGGCATTCTTAGATTGTTCGAAAAATGAAATGAAACTTTTCATAGTTCATACCCTATTCCCCCGTGAGAAAGTTTTCTACTTGGAAATAGATTGCAGAAAACCTGTATATGGTAGTACATTAGGGACCCTCTTGGCTCTATTCTCAATTTATCCTTCTTTCTTTTCTCTCCAAACTTTGATTTCCTTCTCTGCCATGACCTCATTTTCAGCTATGTATTTTATTGCTACAACTATACCACAATCAAAATGGAATTTGGACCAAAATAAATGAAAGATTCTTGAGATGGAGAACAAGTCACTAGCTATACAAAAGGGGTGGGATGATGTTCTAGTCTATGTCATTAATTATATAAATTTATAAGTGGG
Source organism: Petunia secreta (assembly GCA_029990175.1). Lineage (NCBI taxonomy): Eukaryota > Viridiplantae > Streptophyta > Magnoliopsida > Solanales > Solanaceae > Petunia > Petunia secreta. The sequence goes on from JARKIP010000053.1 coordinate 6,384,709, forward strand.
TTAAAAAATGACATGGAGGTCTGTTAGGTTTTAAGGGTAGAAGTGACCCATTTTAGTAACGGTAGGGGTATATTTGAGACTGTTTGCAAATGGAGGGTATAATTGCCCTATTTTCGATAGTTGAGGGATAATTTTGACCTTTTTCAGAAGGAATATGAAGGTAAATGTAGTTGTTTGAGTACCCGTCTATAATTGTATAATTGTTTGAGTACCCTGAGTGGGTACTCCCATAGATGATGTTCAAATACTTGCTGGCACTGACGACAACCTTGAGCTAAGCTTGAGGAAGTTAGTAATTTGGGATTTGCAAGTTTTGTTCTCTAATGTATTTTTTATCTTAAAAAATGAAGTATTGAAAAGAGTTCCCAGCAATTTTGAATAGTTTTCATGTTTCTTTCAGCGTACCAAACTGTTGGGCATTTCGTTACTAGTAATTACTAGTAATATAAAAGAAACAAAACATTGAAAATTAACACGTAGTACAAATATTTTTGTTTGTTTGTTCTCTCTTCTTCCCTTTTCATTTTCTTTACTTCAATGTCAAAACTCAATAGCTTTTTGTTGATAACAGTAAATTTAAGTTGAAACACATATTCATAAGGTTGTCCTCGCCTATAAGTTATGGGTTCGGCTGTAAAATATCATTGATGTTTGCATCAAGGAAGAATATATATATTGGAATGTTGTCCTTTCTCCGAACCTACGTGAATTCGAGATACTGTGCATCAGATTGTCCTTTGAAATCTATATTCCTAAAATAATAGTAAAAATTTAGTCTCGTAGCATGTTTGTACCGCGCTAAATGAATACTAGTCAGCGGTACAAAACTGTTTAAAGACTAGCCACCTCCGGACAAGTCCCAGTATTTTATACTTGGACTTTGAACATGTTAGTTCAAAGTTCCAGTATAAAATGCTGGGATCACTTAAACACTATTGGGACTAAGGCTGTCTAATAGCCCGGTTTGCTCCGGACCGAACCGGACCGGCACGGACCGGCGCAAGCCGGGCCAAATATAAAAAAAAACGGCACGTTTCCGATCCGGCACCTCCAAAATGAACCGGAACCGGTCCGGACCGGACCGGACCGGTAGAAGCTGATGGGCTTTAGCAAAAAATAGCTGTTGGGCAACGGCTATTTCACGCACAGCCGTTGGCCCAACGGCCAAAAATGGCTACTTTTGGCCCCCCACCCCCCTAGGCGCCCCCATACTCCCCAACCTATTTTTTCTATAAATACCATCATCTTTCATCAATTTATTCACAATTTCTCTAATATTCTGTCTAAATCTCTATCAATCTCTCTTATTTCTACAAAGGCTATTTGCTAAATAATTCAAAGTTGCTCTTGAAAAAAGTGTCTAAGTGCTAAATTGCATTACAAAAAATTATTTGGAGTGAAGTGGAATATTATTCGGTGCGGTTCCGGTCAAGTTTCAACTTTCACTTCCTAAGTTCTACAATCTACATTCTAAGTTCACGATATCAAGTAAACTCGTTCTTACTTTTTATTATCTATTTTATTTTTGTGCAATATTATTGTTTGTAGCATATTTTAGTAATTTGTTTGAAGCATATTTTAGTAATTATAAAAATGTCTGGACTGTGGAGATCAATTACTGGGCGTACGGGTAGCGGTCATAGATCACGTGCTTCTAACCGAGGGGGGGATGATAGACGTAGTCGTGCTTTAGGTAAAAGACCAGTTGGTACTTCTAGCGCTCCTTCTCTTCTAGATATTTTACTCAGGAAGATGACTCGCAATTTTTGCATGATATAAATTTTGATCAACCACTAGATAATGATATGTTAGAGACACAATATGAAGAAAATACCGAAGGGGCTAATTTAGATGATGAAACACCCACTAGTCAATTTCAAGGTGAACCTGAAGAAACTGAATTACCACCTATGCCTCCTAGTAGAGAACCATATGTACGACCCGAAAGATCGGATGTGTGGAAATTTATTACTAAAAATGTTCCGGTTCAGACCGCTAAATGTGAATTTTGTAAAAAAGTTTGGGATTTTAAAACCGGCAGACATAATAGTGGGACGGAAAAGTTGAGAATACACTTAGAAAACCATCATAAGGATGAATGGGAAAGGAGGCCGGGTGGCCCTCGTTCAGGGAATAGAATGGCTCCATCGCAAGGTAGTGGAGTCCAACAGGAAATTAACCCAGTGACGTGGGGGCTTATGCATTATGATAAGAAGAAAGATAGGGAACAAATGGCAAAAATGATTGCGGTAGAGTGCTTACCTTTTACATTTGCTTCTTGTCAAGGTTTTATTCGTTATATTCAAACCGTATATAATCCATCTTTTCAAGGTTTTCCAAAAACTACGGTTAGAAGTGATATTATAAAATTTAAAAATGAATATAGACAATATTTACGATATATATTTTATCACTTTGATTGTAGAGTTTGTCTTACTACTGATTTGGGTCGTGGTGTTAATGGGTATGAGTATTTAACAGTTACTTGTCATTGGATAGATCTTAACTGGGTAATGCAAAAAAGAATTTTAGCATATTGTGCTGTCGATGAACCACACACGGGAGCATTTATTAAGAGAGAAGTTTCGGATATTTGTAAGGCGTATTTTCTTAGTGATAAAATTTTAAGTATAACTCTTGATAATGCTGCAAACAATGATTATGCTATTAGTAAGTTAATACCCGCATTGCATCCCCCTTTTGAAGAATTGTTTCATGTTAGATGTGCATGTCATATATATAATTTAGTTGTAAAAGATGGCCTTAAGTTATTTGATCCTACTATTATGAAGGTTAGACTCGCAATTAGTTATATTTTTAAATCTAAAAAACCGGATAGATGGAGGGACTTTAAGGTAGAGTGTGTGAATGAAGGTTTAAATCCTAGAAGAGTTCCCAAGGAAGTTTCAACTAGGTGGAACACTGTATATGACTCTTTGAATGTTGCTTACACTTTACGAGTGCCTATTACTAATTATTTTAATCGCAAAGTGGCTGAAGTGTATCACCTAGAAGAATCTGATTGGAAAAATGTTGAGCGTCTTCTTCTTTTTTTAGCAAAGTTTTTTTATGCTACTAAAGAATTTTCCGGTCAATATTATCCTACAATCACTACCATGTTGTATTTTATAGCTGAAATAGCATAATTACTTAACGATTATAGAGTAGTGACTGGTTATGAAGTTGCGGTAGAAGCAATGATTGAAAAATTTAAAAAATATTTTTTTCCGATTCCACCACTTTATTACATTGCTTCTGTATTACATCCATGTTTTAAACGTTTTAATACGGAAATGCTAATTAGAGAAATTTATCGGACTTTGAGAATTACTGATGAAGAAGCACTAAGTGTAGAAATAGTTTGTGCGCAGGTAATTGTAGATTGCCAACGGATTTATGAAAGGTATAGGACTGCAGCTGATAATGTTGTTCCAAGTGTTCCAAGTGGAGCTGGATCAAGTTCAACACAGGCGAGTAAAAGAGCTACAATCGGATTGGGAAGTTTTTCCAGCCTTAATCAAAGGCTTTCTAGCAGGCATTCGAGTAGCAGCGGAGGGTTCAACGAGCTTGATGTTTATTTACTTCATGCTTGCAAGGAAGTTGATTATTTTGGAAGCGAGCAACTACTGCCATTTTAGAAGGATCAACAAGCACAGTTTCCAGTTTTAGCAAAAATGGCGCGGGATATTCTAACTATTCAAGCATCATCAGTTGCTTCAGAAAGCGCGTTTAGCCAAGGAAGATTACAAATTGGAGATCATAGACATTCATTGAAGGAAGAAGCAATGGAGACGGACGTATTATTCAGAGATTGGATTAGATCGGAGCGAAGAAATTTTGGATTTGCAGAAGAAGAACTAGCCGATGTAGAAGCATCAACAGAAATTTTATCAGGCGATGGAAATTTGGACAATGAAAATGATTATGAAGAAGATGACTCTTTGCCACCGGTTCCTCCAGAGGTGCCAGAAGAAATTATTCAGAAAATGAGAAATTTTTTTTATTAATATATAATTTTTGCAATTTAATATCTATGTACTTTGCAAAAAAAAAAAAAAAATCAACCATTATTCAATAAAATGCGTTACGCCTTGCTATTAAGTAAATTATAATCCTTTGTTATATTCTCAATTATCCTTTGCTATTAAGTTACCTCTTTGCAATTAAATACTAAATACTAAATACTAAATACTACTAACTTCTATTTATTAAGTTTGAAAAAATAACAAGTGTTATGTCTTGCTACTAAGTTATCAATCATTGTTTTATATATTCTCAATTATACTTTTAAAATTTAATACTTAAATATTAAATACTAAAATACTACATTACTTAATAGTTAATATTTTAATACTCCCTCTGTTCCAAAATGGTTGTCACAGTTCGGATTTCGAGAGTCAAACGAGTTCATTTTGAACGTGAATTTAAGCATATAATCTTTAAGTTTTTTGTAACGATGTTTATATATTTAGAAACTACATAAAAAGTACTATAAGTCACAATAATTAATAATTCAAAATATTTAAAAGACATATTAAAATATTACGGTCAAAGTTAAACTTGTTTGACTCTCGAAATCCGAACTATGACAACCATTTTGAAACGGAGGGAGTACTAGATTACTAGTATTATATAAATTATTACATAAAAAATAGATGTACAAAAAATAAAAACTACAAATGGTATTAAAAACAAACAAATAACCAAAAACAAAAAAACAAAAACAAAACGACAGAACCGGGCCGGAAACGGACTGGACCGGACCGGACCGGCCCACTGCAACAAATTGTCCAAATCCGCTCCCTTTTGAAAAATAGCCGTTGGCAACGACCATAAACGGCAGTTTTTCCCACCCCACACCCATAAACGCCCCTACAGCCCTCCCCTACCTATTTTTCTTATAAATACTCCCATATTTCATCAAATTAATCACAATTCAATATTTTCTATTCATTTCTCTTAAAAAATTTCTAAGAAAAGACTATTTTATTAAATTTCTATCAACATGGCTGCAAATGCAAATAATCCTAATCAAGTTCAAGGTGCTACTACAGCAGGTCCGTCTGGTGGTCCAAGAAGAACTAAAAGATCCGAAGTTTGGGAATTTATCACAAAAAATAATGATACCGGCAAAGCTCAATGTACTCTTTGTCAGAAAGTTTGGAATTGGGATGATGAATCAATGTTTTAAAAGGCGGGGGCGTTGGGCGAGGCGTTTTACCCTACATGGGGCGAGGCGTAAGCCCCGAGACACGGGGCGTAAGTCCCACGGATCTTCAATTCTATATTTTTATTAATATTAAAATAAGCTTAAATTCATTTTAAAAACTTAAAAGTTATATTAAAATTCTGCAAAAATATCATAAAAATCATTAGTAGCAGACGTATAGAATATTTTAATGCATGAGAAATTAAACTTTCTTTACTATTAACAATAAAAGATAACTTGGTCAGAGATACACCGGAATCATCACTACATCAGTAACATTAAGAGCTCAAATGGCACTCATTTTCCACAAAAAAAAAAAAAAAAAAAAAGAAGCATAATTGCACAAAAACTATATCACTTCTCTAAGTCTCAGCATAAAAGTTTCAATTCTATTCCAATAAGTCGAGCGCCGGTCTAAATTGCCAACAAGACTTCATAGCTGAAACAATTGCTCTTAGATGTCCCTAGTGCCTGCAAATGTACACAAAACATCCTAAAATGTCAAATTTAAAATAAAAGAGCTTTAGGGAGGATTTACCAAGTACAAAAAAAAAAATCCTTTTATAATATACCTCTCTGTATCAAAAAAATTATTATTCACATGTGATTAACACGGTCTAGCTTCAAAGTTTCATTCCAATTGCCTCTGATTGGAGCAGTTTTGCCAAAAAGTTTCACCAAAATCCCAATCCAATTGCATCTGATTGGAGCAGTTTTGCCAAAAAATCTTACCATTCAGCATATTGATCAATCGCTATAAAAAACGAGATTTGCATCCACTTCATCATCAATCTGCACATCTGCTAATCTTTCCCCACCCTCAACATGTACTGACTCTTTATTCAGATTAACGGAGAAGGGAATGATACAAGTTTAGCGCTTTGACATAGCAAATAAAAACGTAAAGCATAATAAAGAAGTACTGAAGCAGTAGCATACCTGACACCTTCTGCCTTTTGTTTGAGGGATCTAATCCACTTACTTCTTTTGAAATGCCAACCTCAATGATAGACTCGTGTGTAATGTTAGATTCAGGTGAGGTAAGTGGCACATTTCCAATGACATCAACATCAAATAAATTCTCTTCATCAAGCCAAGAAGGGTCTTCAGGAAGCACATGATCCTCTATTTCAGTGATCCATTCATCATCAGAATCCACTTCCCCGACTAGAATAGGATCGATAGCTCTCATTTTTCTTTGGATGCTCCTTTCTCTCAATCTAGTATTGTATCTTACATAAACTAGAGCATTTAATCTATGATGCTCCAGTCTGTTTCGCTTCTTGGTGTGAATCTAGCAAAAAAATTATAAATATAAAATTAGTTATCATACAGAAAGAATAATTAAAAAAATATATTAGAAAAGTGTAACTCTTACCGACTCGAAAGTACTCCAATTTCTTTCGCAACCTGATGAGCTGCAAGTTAGACTCAAGACACGAATTGCAAATCTAGACAACTCTGGAGTCCCACCACCAAAGCGCATCCACCAATCTGTAGGAGATCTTACTTTCCTAGAATCCATAGCTATTTGACTTGCAAATTCCCCTCTCAAATGATCATAATAATCTAACTGAACATCTACTTTAAATCTCTCGTTGTAGTCCAACATTCGTTCCATGCATTTGTACAAACCTTGTTTGATTTCAAAATTATTGATAAAGCTTTCCTCAAAGCGCAACTGTGGATTCAAATAGTACCCAGCAGCATGAAGTGGACGATGGAGTTGGTCAGTCCATCTAGCATCAATTCTCCTCCAAATGGGACCATATTTCTTTTCATTGCATCCCAAGTTTAAGGCTATATTTTCCTTGGCCTTAATAATCAGATGATACATAAACCCCATACATGGTTTTTCTTCAGAGTCTACATCCCTCAAAACAGACACTAAAGGAGCAACACTTTTCACACAATAAGAGACATATGGCCAAAAATTTTCATCAAACAGAACAGTGGCTCTCGTTTTCACCCCCTCATGTTTTTTTAGCCCAAGCACATGTATTCCAAGCTTCAGAAGAAAACATAGATCTAAGCGCTTGTTTTTGCCTTTGAATGCTTTGAAGTGTGAGATACGCAGTAGCAAAGCGAGTAACAGCAGGACGAAGAAGTTCATGATTATTTGTAAATGACCTCATTAAATCTAACACCCAAGTATGTCCATAAATAAATCTAACCACTGCCTTTGCTTTTGTAAGTGTATCTTGATGAATTTTCATTTTCCCTATGTCTTCTAACATGAGATCAATGCAATGTGCTGCACATGGAGTCCAATATACATGAGGACGAGTTTCCATTATTCTCTTACCAGCATTCACAAAATTAGAACCATTATCAGTAGTTATCTGAACAACATTTTCTTCTCCAATTTCATCTATGACTTTATTCAAATGATGTGCAAGCAATTCACCACTTTTAATAGAATCAGAAGCATCAATTGATTTAAAAAAGAACGTACCTGCTGGACTATTCACCAAAAAGTTAATAAAACATCTACTTTTTCCATCCGTCCAACCGTCTGACATAATTGAACAACCATATTGCTTCCAAGATTTCTTATGTTCATCTAACATCTTGTCAATGTTGGTAACTTCAGCTTTCAATATCCAAGTTCTCAATTCATGCATTGAGGGAGGCACAAAACCCGGCCCATAATTTGCAACCCCTTCAAACATTGGTAAGTAATATGGGTCATTTGCACTATTAAACGCTATGCCACTCGAGAAGAAAAACCTTCCAATTTGTTGGCAAACTTTTTTCCTTTCCTCTTTCTTCCATTTGGTGTTCAAAGTAGCTTGCCTTGCTTGAACACTAACAAAACCATCAATAGGACCTCTAGCCTTTGGATTTAAATTGGCCATAGATGGAGAAGAACCAGATTCACAACCAACATTACCACTTCCTGATGCAGCAGCTCTCATTTCTTCCAAAGTTACATTTCGCATGGTTTTTACATTTCCAAGCTTTAGTAATGCTTTTTTGCATTCTTCAGCTACTTCACTCGGCACCTTAGAACAAGCCTTTATCCCTCTATGGGTGCTTGCTAAATGCTGCTTCAATCTGTTGATTGTGCCACTACATTTATGATCACAAAATTTGCATAAAAAGTAATTCGCGTCTGGGATCATGATCGCATATTTCCATGCAAAATCTTTTTTGCTTACTTTTTGGGATTCCTCTTCTTCATCCATTATGACTTATCAATGTTTAACTACAAGAAATGTGAGACAAGACATGTAACAAGAAGAATATTAAAAAGAGAAACATTCTGTGAAGCAATATTCTTGATTTACAAAAGAATAATTAAAAAAAAAAAAAAACATAACAAGAATAAGAATCAGAGACAACTTAATCACTTCTGATTGAAGTTCAATCATTTTATCATCTAATATAACTTCAAACTGGTTGAATACTTGATTACAAAAATAAGATATAAAAAAATTAATAGGACGAAGCAATATATATTTCTTTATTTTTCTCAGAAAATAAAATGCAACTAATCAGGGAGGATTAATCACATAAGTCCAGACATAATACTAGCAATTCATCGCTGTAACCATATAAAACAGGAAAATTTCAACACAACACATTTTGCAGGTATGAGAAAAAAATAACCAACACTAAGTCGAAGTGTCGAACTAGAAAAGAAATTAAAAAATGCTATAACGTTACAACAAATTTATTTGTACTCTTTAAGATTTTATTTTTAATAGTTTACTTCTATCAATCTTCAAAAGAAATAGAGTAAATAATTGTTATTTTTAGCCGTGATTCCATCGACAATGAAGCTAAATATTAAAGGAAAAAATATCAAACAAATATTATGTCAAACATTTTTCAGGGAGATATATGAACCTAAACTAGCAAAAATAAAGATCTAACCTTTGAGAGTTTCGGAGAAAATTCGTCTTCAATAATCAACAGTCATCAATCAATGAAGAAAAGAATTGGGGTTGAAGAAAAGAATTGGGGTTAGGGATAATTTTTTCGCTGAGAGAAAGAGTGATTGAATGTTAGGTGGGGTAATGGGTTTGGGACTTTGGTATGCAGGATATTTTTTACTCTCTTACGTAATCAAAGTGAATTTTATAAAAAAAGTCCCTGATTTTAATAGTTCTCTTAGGCGAACGTTTTTGTTTGGGCGCGTTTTAGGTACGGGGCGTACGCCTCAATATCTAAGGCGTACGCCCACAAGATCTACGCCCTAACTCAGCGCCCCAGTGCGTTTTTTATGCGCCCCGCCCCGGGACTCGCCCCGGGACTCGCCCCGGGACTCGCCCCAAAAACGTTTTTGAAAACAATGTGATGAATCAAATACTGGAGGGACAATGAGGTTTAAGACCCACTTGGAATACCATCATGCCTACGAATGGGCAACTCATGATGGTGGCAAATATTTGCAACCACGTGATAATTGAGTGTTGAGTCGCTGAAGTTGAAAATTTATGTATTTTTCTAATTTCTAGTCTATTTTCATGTTTTTATTTTCTAATTATGCATTTCCATTTTTCAACTTAATGTACTATGTATATTGTTGAATAATATGTGTGTTTTGTGTTGTTTATTTAGATTTTAGTCTACCAATATTTTTTTTCTTCTATTTTAAACAATAAAAAATATAATTTAAAAAATAAAAAAAAATTAACGAAACCGATCCGGACCGGACCGGGACCGGAACGGTTTCATTTGCCGGTTCCGGTTCCGATCCGGCATTGGTGCAACTGCACCGTTCGACCGGACCGGGACCGGACCGGCACCGAATTTTTTTTAAACATTACACTGGACCGGACCGGCGCAGGCGCACCGGAATCGGGTCGGACCGGTGGACACCCTTAACTGGGACCTTGAACATGTTAGTTCAAAGTCCAAGTATAAAATCTTGAGACTTTATATATAAAGCTTCAGGGTACTATAAATATGAGTCATTATAAAATAATGCGACTTTGAACATGTTAGTTCAAAGTTGTAAAATACTATGACTAGACTTTATATCTAAAGCTCCAGGATACTATAAATATGAACCTCATTATAAAATAATGGGACTTTGAACATGTTAGTTCAATGTCCCATTATAAAGTACTGAGATCAGTCTGGGGTGTTTGCCAATACTAATGGAGTATAAGTGTGTGCGCGGATATTTGGCTATTCCTCAATTAATTTTGAAACGGTGGATAATTCGCACTTAGCGCGTCCAAAAATGGCTACACATCAAAATCACACAAAATAATAGTAGCACGGAAAATAAATTTTATTAATTGTAAACGCAATTGCAGATCAGGACAAAATTTAATCATTAATATAGTAGTATATTCAACTGAAAAGATCTAATAAATCTAGAACAAAAGTTTGTGTCCATTATGGATGATGCCTAGAGCTGGCAAACGGGCGGGTCGGATTGGATATGGGCCGGTCAAAAATAGATAATTATCCGACCCGCCCATATTCAATGCGGATAAAAAATGAATTGAATGATGGATATCCATATTATCCATAGCTTCTTGAATAACATTGAATTCTCTTTGTTCTCAGTTGGCCACACATGGCTGCCAAATTATATTCACTGTCAAAATTGATAATCCAATTGGATCTGAACTCATTCTTTAGTCAAAGACAAGGATGCAAGGTTATACTGATTATTGAACATAAATAGAGATATATGAAAACCAAGAGAACACATTAAAATCTATTGTGCAAACTAAAAAGAGAGTCCTATGTGAAGTAGTATCTAACCAAGTGTGAGTACTGAACATTAACAAAGTAAAAGACTAATGGACTACTAATGGAGCTGTAGTCAGCATTTCTTAACACCAGGAGAACAGATCACCAAAATGTTGCCAAATGGGTCCTTGAGCTTTCCCACGTGCCCACTGCAACAATCATCACCTTCTTCAGCTTCAGCAATTTCACCATCAGAAACAGCGCCAGCAGAGACAGCCTTGGCTACAGTAGCTTCCACATTCTAAGTCTCCAAGCAAAACACGCATCCACTTGATTAAACAAGTCCATTTGTTGAAGTAGACTTTGATGAGCCATCAATAATCTTATGGTGAGCATCCTGCAGTAATAACAACAGAACCAGCTTTCAGGAAACAAGAAAATTGCAGAGACTGAACAAAGGTTGCTCCACCAAACTGTTATAATTGATTCAATCCATGAACATGCTACCACTTTCCATTCAACAAGTAACAATAATGAAGGAACAGAGAGAACAGTTCTTGTTCAATTTCAAAACCAGCAAGCACAACAAAATAGAGCAAAGAACGATGTAGTGCAGCTCAAGATTAAATGTCATATATCATAAGTAGCTGCAACAAAATAGAGCAAATAAACCCCGCTGCAACAGCTAGCTATGATATACTATGTAGCTCCGGATAAAGATAGTGCGAGTATGATAATTACATAGCAAGAAACAAACTTTTTTGTAAAAAGAGAAAATTAAACTAAAACTTCAAAAGCAATATGATCATAATCCAATAAAGTTGGAACTGATTTGAACAATCATTAACAAGATAATCTAACCAAGATGAAAAAGATAGATATATAGCATGTAGCAGCACAAAAATCCAACAAAATGAATTATACACAGAGAAACATATACTCGCAGAATAATAACAGGAAAACAAAAGGGAAAGAAAAGAATGCACCTTTTTTCCACTCAACTAAAATCTGTGTAAACACGAAATATTTTGTGCTCCGACTGTTCTAACAGAATCTAAAATAATTGTCAAAATGTATTCACTTCTATGTTAATACTTAACTTTAAAAACAGCCCTTTATTTGTAACATGAACAAAAGATTAAACAAAAAGGAAGAGAAGATGAAAATGAAGGGAATGGTTGAAGATGGTTCAAAGAAAGACAGAAAAAAAGAGACAAAGATATTATTCAGAGTCGTGGAAAACGAGATTATATTATTGAATTTAGATAAAGACTTTGGAATAAAATATAATGTACCTGCCACTACTGGTTACAAGTTATAAAGATAGTGCGAGTATGATGAATCTGGTTCGGTAATATTCAACAGGAAGTAACTTCATGAGCTTGTAAAATCATAAGTAGTTGGCTTTTTTTTTTCAAATGATGAAGACTCAGAAATTTTGAAGCGAAGCTTAGGTCCCTTAAAGGTCTTAGACAAGCTTGTTAAAGGCCCAACATGACCTTTAATTGGAGTATCCTGTTACCATTTTGGGCAATAAACTTCTCTGTTTTAGGGGAGTACGCTATATCAATTGAGCACATCTACTGTCAAGAAGTTAAATATTAGTAGTAGTTTGTCGATATCACAAGTACTCTGCATTCACAACAGGATGTGCTTCAGTTATAGCCATTAGCTTCCTTTTTTGTCGCTATAATATCAGTTGTCTGACGGGTAGAAGAGCTAAACTATCGATAGTTGTATTGTACCATAGCATGGGTAAAATATGTTTCGACTGAACCTAAGCTGCTGCTACTGGACAATCTAGACCTCTTCTCTTTTACTAGAACTGCTACAACTCAACCAACAAAGGAACTAGGAAAGACTACATTCCCTACCTACTTTCAGTTCAAACCTAAATGAAAAGCTTATAACCACCAGAGTGCCAGCATCTTTCAACCAGAATCCAGACCATCAGTTCACTTTCAACCTGAGGACAGAGACAACTAGAGGAAAATTAACAGGAGACTGGAAGCTTCATTTGGAAAAAGAAATGAAACCTGACAAGAAACTAGAAGGAAGACCTTTAACAGACTTCCAGCATCAGAGAAACACCCTTGAACTCCCTCAATCCGACCCCTGCTACTCCTCCTTTCAACTGCAGGAACTAGGAATCCTGCTCCTTTACTTCTACTAAACTAAAGAAACAGAAAATTACATACACCCTCACAAGTCACAACCATTGCAGGACTGGAATCACCCATGCTACACACTTTTTAACAGCCAAGCAATAGACCTTCATACCCCCTCTTTCTCTTTAAAAAAGAAGACACATACCATAACCTAAAAAAAACTGAACTGCCTTCACCTTGCTGCTTCTCCCAATCAACTAAGAAATTAGACCTATCACCTCCTCTTGAAAACTCTCACAGACTCTTGAAAATCCTTTCAAACTCATAGAAAACATCCAACCACAACACATTAATATAAACAGCTGCAACAATTTATAGATCTTTGAGAGGACTAAGACAACAATTCTATCAGCTCATAAGGAACAAGTATCATGACTTATATATCAGTGTCAACCAACCTATACTGTATGTAAGCCTGCTTATATTGAAGGGCACGTTCAAGCATCTGATAGGTGGAATTCCATCAAATAGGCATATCTTGCCGAAGCTTTTTGGAACATCGCAGGCCAAGATTTTTAATGCATTCCACAAATTTTACTATTCTTCCTTCTGAATACTTGATGTGTTTAACACCCTCTCTGATTTTTACAAGAGTTACATCAATTTCTGCTAACCCCGCCTTAACAATCAAATTTAGAATGTGATTTCCACAACGTATATGAAAAAACTTTCCCTCAGAAACTAAAGAATTCATTAATGATAAATGTTGTTTCAAAGTATCTACGACGCCATTGTTGTAAGTCGCATTATCTAAAGTGAGAGTAAAAACTTTTTTTTCAATGACCCATTCTTGAAGAAAATTAATTAACAAAGGACCTAAAACTGCACCTGAATGTGGTGGAGGAACGTGGCGAAAAATCAGTACTCGTTTCTGAAGCTTCCAATTTAAATCCACATAGTGAGCAGTCACACACATATAGCCATTAGAAACGAGTGAAGTCCACATGTCTGATGTTAAACAGATTCTGCTAGGAATCACAGTAAGATCATTTTTTAGCAAATCTTTTTCCCTTGCATACAGTTTCAAAATATCTGCTTTTGCTGTGTTTATTGATATGTGCTTCACCGTTGGATTCAAATATGAATGAATATCTTTGTTGCCTTTATGTTCTGCGAAACTGAACGGATGATTATGTCTACATATGGCTATGGACATTTTTTTCTCGAAAGGTTCCTTGATCTATCGGTGTACTTTGATGCTCTTTCACATTCTTATGAATTGTGTACAAATGATGCTTCAAATTCGATGTTCCAGAAGTGATGCAGTCCAAATTGGCTTAGTTCCCAACCATCAAAGAGCCAAGCTTGAGAGCACAAAGAACACGAGTCAAAGGCTCGGGAAGCGGCTTGAAGATCATGCATTGGAGCGCCAAGGAAGGAGGACCACTTAGGCTCTAAGGGAGAGGCTCAAGAGACACAAATTGAGGTGTTTCAAGATGACACAGGAGGAGGCGGACCGCCCAGTAAACCAGGCGGACCGCCTAGTTGATTGACAGCCTCAGGAAATGGAGGAGGCGGACCACCCACTTGCTGCATGGTCTCAGGATCTCCAATGAGGCGGAGCACCTCCCATCAGAGGCGGAGCGCCTAGTGCTGTGAAGCCCCATCCAAGTTTTGCTCTATTTTGTTGTGTAATTACAACTATAGCCCTAAGTGACCTCTATTGCTTTAATTAGACTTAGGGGCTTTTAGTCATTTCACTTAGGAGTGTGGGAACACTATAAAAGCCACACTTAGTCTTTCATTAGAAGTTAGTTTACATGGTATGAACATTGAGAGAAGAGAGAATTAGAGAAGGTCGAGCCTTTCTAATCCGAAGCCCGAGGCTTCAAGAATCTTGTACGACTTGGAATCTATGGAGATTCACCACTAGTGTGAATTCCTTGTAAGGTTCGAGTTTCATTCTCCCTTTTGGTTAATTAAATTCATGTCTTGAATTCCAATTATCCGTTCTTTCTTCTCGTTTCTTGTCTCCCCAATCCTTGATTCCCGATATCTTTGATATCATCTATCTTGTGTTTTATCGCTTCCGCATAGTTTATATCGTTGTTTAGCTTCCGCGTGTTTTGCCCTACATCATTTGGTATCAGAGCAAGGCTCGGGTTATGTTCTTACAAACCCCCGTTCCTTGTTCATCGTGTTAGTATTATTGTTGTTGTGTTTGTTCTTGAAGAAAAGAAGGAAAAACAAAAAAAATAGAAAAACTTGAAAATTTCACAAAAATTGTTGAAACGGGTTGGATTCGAATCCTCAAGTGTTCAAAAGTATTGGGGTTTGTTCCTTATTGTATTCCCGTCATTTTGATACCCACATATCACAATTTGGTGTTACGAATCAAAATTTCGAAAATCAAAATCCCGAAAGTTTGAAAATTTCTTGAAAATGCTTCAATCTTGAATCGAAGCTTGTTTTAGATTTGAAGAATAGACTTAGAGAAAGAGAGGCAAGGCCTTCTTCTTTGTAGAAGCTTGAAGCTTCGGATTATCTCTTGCTTGGGACCTATGGAGATTCGTCACTAGTACGGATTCTTGTATGGTTCGAGTTTCCCTTCCTCTCTCGGATACTCAATTCATGGTTTGAATCGTTTATCCATTCTTTTCTTTTATTTCTGTTCTTCCCCGTCCCTTACTTTCTTGTTATTTTGTGATTGTTGCTTCCGCATATCTACTCCGCATCATCTTCATACCTGGAGGAGTTGCGTTGCTCGGGGTAGTCATGGTGGTGTCAGGGACGGACCTCGATTTGGGGTTGATCCGGCGGTATAAGATGTGAGTTGCGCCTCTACCATCAGCTATGGCTTTTGGTAGAAATGGTTGCAGTTCACTATTAAAGTTTGGTATCAGAGCCAATCCGGGTTCGATTCCTGGCTACACCATGCGAAGTTCGGGGACGAACTTGCTTTAAAGAAAGGGGGGATGATAAGGGGCTATCAAGGATTGGGTCCAAACTCATAAGGAGCTGCCCGTTCTGGGGTCCACCCCCTGGAGGAGTTGCGTTCCTTGGGGTGGTTATGGTGGTGTCAGGGACGGACCTCGATTTGGGGTTGATCCGGCAGTATAAGATGTGAGTTGCGCCCTCTTTCTCTTATACCACCATGTTGTTGATTTTTGGAGGTTTAAAACCATTGGGGATTGATGATAATAGTTGTATACACCTTTGGGTATCGTTGGTTTTGAGTATCGGGTTGAAAACGATCGAAAAAGTTGGCCAAAATCGCCAAAAACCCGTTTTCGGACTGTGCTGAAAATGCAAGTAGGCGGGGTGCCCAAATAGTAGGCGGTCCACCCATTTTTTGGTTGCTCTTTGTATTTTGAGTAAGCGGGGCGCCCACCCTAAGTAGGCGGACCGCCCACTCCTGGGGTGACTCCGTTTGGCTTCGTTTCGTGTGTTTTTGTGTTCCGTTTGCTTCCGTATCTCTTGGTTAGTGTTTCTAGGGTAATTGGCCTACTCAATTGACACTAACTCTTTAGCGTATTAGGACATTCGTGCGTAGAGGAGATTAGAAATCAAAGAAGAGTCGTAGAACGTTCTTTGGCCTCTAGTGCGCACTTTAAATAACCGTCCGTCCATTGAGTCTCATTAACTCCATTCCGAACTTTTATTTGGACATACTAGTTGTGATTACCTTGGTTCCCAAGTTGTAAAGGCCTCGCTCTTGAGCGTTCATAAATTGAGTGATACACGTGAGGGAGTGACTTTCGGGAGGTTTTGTGCTTTGGTGTTGCAACAATGTTGGATGTTGATTGTGGAGGCTATGGCTCATGTGGGGATGATGCGAGTTGCTATGACTCGTATGGAGATGATGGAGACTATGGTTCTTATGGTGAGGATGATGGCCATTACTATGATGATGGAAACCATGGCTCCTATGGAGATGAAGCGGTTCACTATGATGATCGTGAAGTTGAAGAAGACTACGAGGCTTGTGATGAAGAATGTGTTGATTCTTATGCCTCGAGTCAAGAATTTGAAGATGGTGACGCTTCAAGGTACATTGATCCTACTTACTCTACTTGTGATGAATTTGATCATGTTGATAGTGACATAGAGTGAATTGATGATGAAATTGATTATTCACATTATTCATTTGCATCTTCTCTTGGTGTTGCTAATGGTGTACAAGGGAGTAGTAGAGGACCTTCCATTAGTATGGGAGGTGGTGGTGGTTGTTCCATGGGAAATGGGAGGTTTGCATCTTCTAGCTCCCATCTGAAGAGTTTTGAGAAATGGTGTTACTCTTACCGTTACGGGGGTGTATTGCTCTAGTAGTGGTGGTAGGAGTGGTGCTATGGGCTATGGAACCAAGGCGAGAGGCAATTATGGGTTCCATAGTGGTACTCCTTCCTCGACTTTCAACAACACTTCTAATATTGGAAGAGTGACGGGAAGTGGAAGTTTTCCTAGTGGAGTTGCTATGAGAGGAGGGATGAGGAAGACTCAAGTTGAGGGTGATGTTTTTCTTGAACTTCCAAGTTCTTACTTGGATGATCTATACAAAACTTGGGTCTAAGGAGGTTCCTTGTTGAGGTGGAAGGTAATTGAGGGTACTTGCTCAAGATTGGTAATACCGATGCCAATTGCATTAGTACCTCGGTGGTTAATGAGTTAAGGCTACCTTGCTATGCCCTAGAGCATCCTTATGAGTACCACGGAGTGTGGATTTCCAAGCAAGCTCGGGTGTGCATATCTCATAGGAGCTATTGGGGTTATATGTGGTGTGATGTGTGCCCCATGCAACATTGTGATGTGTGGTTAGGTGAGCCATGGTTGCAAGGCAAGAAGGTGCAATATGTTCTTGAGAATGATATGTATTATGTGAGCAAGGGCCAAAGGAATTATGACCTTGAGCCTCTTGGAGCGAAGATCAAGTCATCTCCTAGTATACCTTCTAGGCCTATGCAAAGGGGAAAGGAGCAAGAACCTCATTCCATGATTGAAAGGGTGCAAACAAGAAGTCCTACAAACACAAGCAATGGTGGGACTAGTGCAAGAAAAGAGTTGTCAATTGTCAACAAGGTGAACCAACCACAAGTTGCAAACCCAAGTGGTTCACCAATGAAGAAGAAGGAGACGTCAAGTGATGAGTCTCCAAGTCCTAGATTCCGGGTTGATGTAAAAAGTCCACCTACTCCAGCTATGGGTATTCTTGGGCCTCGTCCCAATTCACCCGAATTTGAGAGACAAAAGATTGAGAGGAGTAAGGGAGTGACCGGTGACATTCCTCGAGTGGAAAAAGGAGAGGATGTGTTGAGTGATGTGAGCAGGATGTCACCACCCGAATCTACACCTAGCCTTGAAAGAAAAATGAGGGAAAAGAAAGAGGGAAAAAAGAGTGAGGACACCCCTTATTCTAACCTTAACCCTTTATCTTTTTCTTCTACTTGTTTGAGTACTTGTGTAGGTATTCTTGGAGGCAAACCGATGGAGCCTCAACCATGTTCCAAGATGGAAAGACAAGGTGAAGGCGATGCCAAATGTGAGCTACAAGGTGAAGGAACTACCCATGATACTTCAAGCACATTGAATGAGCCTGGATGCGACTCAAAGGTATGTGTTAGTTCTTCTATCCTTAAGCATGATACTTCCTTGTCTTATGGTATTGTTTGTGAAAACTCTATGCTAGTTGAAGATTTGTATGATTACAATGTGTTTGCAACTAGTGTAGAGTCGAATGGTCAACTTATGTGTGCCAATGAACCACTAGTTGAGAGGGTTGAAAAGCCACATCATGATATGAGCTCGGTTTTCATTGAACCTCTCTTTAGTGAGAATATTGAAGTTGACCTTGTATGCGAACCTTGTTATGACACCCCACCCATATTTGATAAAGAAGAAGATGAATTGCATGATAATCTTATTCTTCCCTTTGATTGCTTAATTGATAGCGGTGGTCTCTTGTGTCGTAGTGAGGATGGATGTGATCTTGAGGAGTCTCTAGAGTGTGAGATGGATCGATTTATTTTCGATGACTCCTCGAGTGATAGTCAAGGACCTAGTCTTGATACTAAGCTTTTGTGTAGCCATGAATTTGAGGTGCATGCCTTTACATTTCCATTGTTGGAAGGCAATCTCATTTGTGGTAGTGAATTGTATCGGACTAGGGTTGGTAGTGAAGTAGGACCTCCATGGTTTGAAAAGTTAGACTCTACGGATGATCCATTGTTTGGAACTCTGAGTGAGGAGAGTGGTCTTGAAATTGGTCGTGTTGACCTATCTTCTAGTAGTCCTAGCCTTCATTGTGTGGACTATAATGATGAAGAACCTATTTGGAGACCTTCCTTTAGAGTTTGTCTAATGAGGAGGATTGTCTTGTAGGTGATTTTGGAGGTAAGGAGATACCTCTTGGTGTGTGTAAGAGTGCTTTCAAGAAGGGGAGTGGAATAGTCGATGTTAGTTGTGAATTGAGCTATTTTACTTACTCCATCCCATATGTTGAGCACACCTTGAGTGTTGGACATACCAAAGCCAATGTGTCATATTGTGATAAAATTGATTTGAAGGCTTGGTGTGTTGGTAGTAAGCATAGGGGTCATACTACGTTTAATTGCTACATGTTACATGACATCTCTTTGCTTGTTTTGATGATGAGTGCTTGTTCGTTATGAGCCAAGAATTTATTGTTTCCTTTGGGAACATACGCTTTTTAATTGGTATTGATGCTTGGCTCTATCACAAGAGTGTGTTTTCCACACTACTTGCATTTATTCTTGATAAGCTAACCTACTTGTGAAGTAGGAAAATTTGGTTGTGCTTGTTTTGGATGTAGGCGTTGATGGTTTGATTTCGAGGACGAAATCCTTCCAAGAAGGGGAGGATGATGCAGTCCAAATTGGCTTAGTTCCCAACCATCAAAGAGCCAAGCTTGAGAGCACAAAGAACACGAGTCAAAGGCTCGGGAAGCGGCTTGAAGATCATGCATTGGAGCGCCAAGGAAGGAGGACCACTTAGGCTCCAAGGGAGAGGCTCAAGAGACACAAATTGAGGTGTTTCAAGATGACACAGGAGGAGGCGGATCGCCCAGTAAACCAGGCGGACCGCCTAGTTGATTGACAGCCTCATGAAATGGAGGAGGCGGACAGCCCCCTTCCAGAGGCGGACCGCCCACTTGCTGCATGGTCTCAGGATCTCTAATGAGGCGGAGCGCCTCCCATCTGAGGCGGAGCGCCTAGTGCTGTGAAGCCCCATCCAAGTTTTGCTCTATTTTGTTGTGTAATTACAACTATAGCTCTAAGTAACTTCTGTTGCTTTAATTAGACTTAGGGGCTTTTAGTCATTTCACTTAGGAGTGTGGGAACACTATAAAAGCCACACTTAGTCTTTCATTGGAAGTTAGTTTACATGGTATGAACATTGAGAGAAGAGAGAATTAGAGAAGGCCGAGCCTTTCTAATCCGAAGCTCGAGGCTTCAAGAATCTTGTACGACTTGGAATCTATGGAGATTCACCACTAGTGTGAATTCCTTGTAAGGTTCGAGTTTCATTCTCCCTTTTGGATAATTAAATTCATGTCTTGAATTCCAATTATCCGTTCTTTCTTCTCGTTTCTTGTCTCCCCAATCCTTGATTCCTGATATCTTTGATATCATCTATCTTGTGTTTTATCGCTTCCGCATAGTTTATATCGTTGTTTAGCTTCCGCGTGTTTTGCCCTGCATCAAGAAGAAGGGTGCAGTATGTAATTTTTTTCACAAACCTTACAAATGGCACTGAACTTTCCATCACTTGAAGGAATAGGAATTTGAGTAAACAAATCCCAAACAGTAGAAGTTTTTCTCTTGCCTCGTCTCAAAACTGAAGAACTTTGTTCATAAGAATCGGCAATTCCTTCTATTTACATCTCTACCTAAAGATAAAGTAAACAAAATCGATCAATGACATGGTAGAGATATAAGCAAACAAATAGAAACAATGAAGCAGGTTGGTTTTTGGTTCTTGAAAGAATGAAGCAGGCTGGGGTCTTCAATTTAGATGGTGAAGTTGGTTGAGAGAGTAGGGTTTATCCGTTTATGCCTTTATGGATTTATGGGTTGAAGAAGCAATAATAGGAAACACAGGATATTGGGTACTGGTGGTGACTTGGTAGCTAAAAAATGGGTAAAGTGGGTATTTTAGTTTTATCCATTTAACTTAATAGATAAAATGGATAATATCTATTCTGACCCAGTAAAAGATAACTCAATATCCATCCCATTTTAAGTGGGCCTAATTGGATGGATACTTATTTTATTTAACCACTTTGCCAGCTCTAATGATGCCTGTTGAATTGAGCTTACGTTATTGATAAAATCTTATTGTGATATGCAATTAGATTTATTATTTTTTGATTAACTTCTCTTTGGTGTTACTTTTATTTTGGCTCATTTGCAAAAATATGACACAGGAAGCTTTGGTTTACCAAAATATCCTCACTAACAGATGTTTACCAAAAATGCCTTTATTAGTTTAATGAAATTTTTTTCGGACCAAAATACCCCTACAAACCAATAAAAAGACGCGCCACAGTCCCTCCCCTTCCTTTTCTCCATTCACGCTATCAAGAAAACCATAAAACCCCATTCCTTTTACAGAATGCTCTTTTCAAGAGAAGATTCAACGTAAGATTTCTTCAAGTTGCAAGGGTAAAGTTCTCTGCAACTATTGCCAAGAGTTTAAGCTCTGGTGCAATCAGCACCCTACATACACTTCTTGCCTATTGCCAAGACTCTATGGCCTGTTGCAAGTGCCAACTTGCAGAGAAAGTCTCTGCAACCCTTGGCTTATAGCTAAGAGTTTAAGCTCTGGTGCAATGGGCACCTGGGAGAAACTTCTTGGCTATTTCCAAGACTTTAAACCCTCTTGTACGGGCCAACTTCAGGAAAAAAATCTCTGCAAGTCTTGGCAATAGCCAAGACTTTAAGTTCTGCTGCAAAGGGAAACTTACACTGAAAATCTCTAAAGTATTGGCAGTAGCCAAGATTTTAAACTTTACTGCAATGGGAGGCTTGTAGAAACTTCTTTCTTATTTCCAAGACTTTAAGCCATATCGCCATGGTCTCTACAACTACAGAAAAAGTCTCTACAACAATTGCCAATTGTCAGGACTTTAAACTCTAGTGGAAGGAGCAACTGGTACAAATAGTCTCTGCAAGTATTGGCAATTGCCAAGACTTTTACCTATATTGCAGTGCAAAATTTGCAAAGAAAGTCTCTGCAACTTTTGGTAATAGCCAAGATTCTAAGTTCTGGTGGAAGCGACAACTTACACGGAACATCTCTACAAGTATTGGGAATAGCCAAGACTTTAAACTCTACTGCAATAAGTACCTTGCAGAGAAAGTATATGCACCTCTTGGCCATGGTCAAGATTTTAAGCTCTATGCAAAACATGAATATCTAATAGCCATAGGCAATAAAAACCTTCAAATTACTGGAATCAAGCAAACACAAGAAAAAATTCCAAATTTCCAGCACACAAAGAAGAAAGAAGGAGACCAGGAATGGGGAAAGAGAGAAGGAAACATGTTCAGCTTAAATTAAACAAGTTGGGGGCAAAATAGTTCTTTCATAAGGGGGGGGTATGATGTGGAGGGCATTTACTTAAAATATTTGTAAGTGGGGGCAATTAGGTAAGACCATGTCTTATTGAGGGCAATAGGTGAAATTTTTTGTTTTATTTTAGGTTTATATGATTTTGTATGGGCTTATTTTATCTGAAGAAGCTCTTGAGTTTTGAAGGAAAACTGAATAAGAGAGAGAAATTTATGTTATGAACTAGTACAAGAGCGGGCAAAGGGGCGGGTTGAATTGGATATGGGTCGGTCAAAAATATTTTAGATAAAAACGGATAATTATCTGATCCGTCCATATTAAATACGGATAAAAAATAGATTGAGTGATAGATAATATGAATAACCATATTATCCATTTCACGTAAGGCCACATCTTAAAACTATACTTACTGGACTTTTACGTAAGTATTGAAATGTGTTGAAGATCGACTTATTCATCATCGAGTGATAGCTGATAACGGTGCTTTATTTAGGGAAGGTCAATTTCTTACCCACATCATTATATCGACTCCAATTGTATGAGGAACCAATGAAGTACTGATTTTCAATGTAGATGAAATGTTGCGCAGCACAAATAACTTTCACATATGTTGTGTGAATATACTCATGTCAATAAGTACATTTTTTCGACATACCAGATTCTGCATGAGAAAGAAAATTGGAATATCACAAATCGTTTCCATCCCTAGGACACTTAATATGATTTAGATTCTGCATTTCAACTAAGCTAGGACACTTAAATCTATTTGTAAATTTGAGTAGAAAGGACTATGGTTGTAAACTTATAATATGTTCCTTTACTTGCTTTCAGTAGTTAATCACCTCCATGAAGAACATGTTGCAGATATACAAATAAATAATTAGGTGTACGTTCTCTCGTAAGACCAGTCCTCAAATTGTTGATAATCTATTCATGCCTAAGATCTTTATAGGAAAACTATCACAAAGACACAAACGTTCTTTTCCAATCCAATTCCTCCAAAATGGAAATATATCGTTCATGTAACCAATCAACTCATTAATATCTGGACATCTTCTTTTAAAACTGTACAAGTCCATAAAAAAGTAACATTTTCTTCAACCAACAGAGTTTCTGAATTCGAACTTGGACGATCACAAATTAAGATCAGATTCACTAGGTAAAAACTACGGCCAAAAGTTAATTAAAATCAAAAGATTAATTTCCTTAACATGTTCCAACTTGAACATATATTCAATGATAACAAAAGATAAAAGAAAATGAGATAAGCTACTCATGTAGCCATCAAACATTAATTTTTCTGAGGGGCCATACTTGAGGAAACAGTCCTCCTTAAAATCCAGCCAATGTATGGAATGACCAGTTCCGTCAATCATTTTACTCAACCATCAAGAACCAATAAAGGTCATTTCAGTATGTTTTAAGCTGTTGTAAACTACTACAGATTGACCGCTTAGCCGTATATCTTGTATCCTCAAGTTTCCACTAACCATTACAAATTGACAATGAAAAGTGAAAACCATTGTCCGGAATTCACAAGCAAAGGAACAGAACAAGCTAATTTCTGAAAATGCACGTCAGTTTGCACCAATAGATATGAAGGATGCACATTGTGAATTCATTGAACAAAATCGTGTTAGACTCGACTCCAATAAAAGGCAGCTGCTTTTTCTCTATCAGATTTCCTTGCAATGTCTGTCCTTCACACTCCACTACCCGCCACCTGCATTTACATACAATAAGCTTTCTACTGATTCATTCCAACAAATTCAATCCAGTCATAACTAACCGTCGTCGCCCAAAAAATATTTTCTTTTTTGTCAAAATAGTAAAGGGGACAGCAACAGCAGATGGACAAAGGTGATGGCCTAAAAAAGAGTTGTCATCGGCCAAGTGTATAAACAGGACAGCCACAAATCAGCAATAAATACTTGCAGCAAGTGATTGAAAATGTTGATTCCACAACAGCCGAGTGGATGAAGAACATGTATAGAAACATCAAAGATGTATGAACCTGGTCTCAACACTCTGTCCATCTCCATAGCTACATCCACTAGGTCACATCTGAAAAAGAGAGAACTAAAAGTTCCTTTAAATGCCTACACATGTTTCAGTTCTATTGGGAATCTGAATTCATATAGCAAGCTTAACATTCTAGGATTTTTAAAACAGCCAGCACATGTGAGCACTACCAGCTTTTTTAGCCAAAAAGATCATCAATATCTTTATTTTGCCATAAATATTGTACTAACTGGTAAGTTGCACCTAGCAAACAAGAATTTAACAATCACATGATACTACTATTGTTGTTAAGAACTACTCACTCCGTTTATGTTTACTTGTCCACTTTCAGCTTTTCACTCCCACAAAAAAAAAATAAGAAAATTTAAACTTGACACATATACCCTTATTAATTATACTTGAAAAGTACAAGGTATTTAATTGGGAAGGTATTTTAAAAAGTACAAGATATTTAATATCAACGGTAAATTAGGAAGAACATAGCCAATTTTATCTTGAATTGCTAAAAGAACAAGTAAACTTAGAATTTAACTTTGGTGATTTTGGACAAGTAAACATATTGTAAAAACAAATAAAAAATCCCACATGACTATTGTTGAAGAGAGTAAAGTCACTTTCCATGCCACTTGACACGAATATGAGTTGTATCAATTGATATAAAAATTTAGTTTTTGCATATACATTGTATATTTTGGCGCCTATATCTTCCTCTTTTTCTTTTTTCTTTTTTCTTTTCCTCCATGTATCAATTTTTAATTTAAACAAAAAAAAGGTCTCATCTCCGGCGACTTTCAATTCCATTTATGGTCAAAATTCAATGTCAGCATTTCTCTACATCATCTGGTTGGTTGATAGAGCTTATGTTCTCAGGAATTGGCACTACACGTTTCATCTTTGTTCTATATTCTTTTGGGTACAGACAAAATTCCTTTCTTTGACAAGTACGGAAACTTGTCACAATCCTTTGCACCAATTTTTGTTAACGTATCAACAAGTGTCTGGATGAACCCCTTCAAAGAAGCTTTAAAATTTTGTGAGCAGCTTTTATCACTTTCATCAACATCCTGAACACCTCCCCTGACAAGGCTACCTACTTGAGCACCATCCATATATGCTTTACATGCCACGAGAATATCTTGCGCACTTTGAAAGAAGTATCCTACTACAAAATCCTCAAAATGCTGCAGCAAGAAGCACAATTGGAATTAGTAGTTGATTCAAATCACAAGCGCGAAAAAGCCATTATGAAGTCAAGAAATTAGTCGTGAAGCATAAGAAAAACTAATTAGTGGTTACGACCACCCCATTCATGAACACATTAACAACAAGCAAACAATTTAGAAAACTATGTATACCTTTGGCGGCCGCTTCATCAAGTAGACCATTGTTTTCAGATTCAAAATATAAATGTTCTCATTATACTGCAGTGAGTTTTTTTCTCCTTCGACTGTGCCACTTGAGTGTGCATAACCTGGCTCATTGAAATAGGGCTTTGCATTTAAAATTAGCCCTTGTATGGACACCAGAACTTGTAGCATAGTAGACACACCAGGGATCCATTTCTCCTTCCCTTGGCCACTCCAAGTGTTAAGAAGGCTCAGGCAGACTTTCCCACAGTTATACAAGTTAGGATTGAGACGATGGCCAAATGAATGGTAGTACACATGCTGACAACAATAGGTTGGGAGGTGTTAGATTCAAGACCGAAAAAGGAGAAAATAGTACAATATTTAGAGACAAAGTAAGAAACATACTGGCGGAACACTGGGATAATTGCTTGGAAAGAAAATATCAAAGAAGAAAAGGCCATCATGGTATGGAGTTCCATCAGCTCCAATAATAACTGCCCTCAACAGATCCATTCTTGATTCATACACCCTTACAAATATTGTATCTGCTCAATAAAAGGTTACCAGATGAGTATTGTTAAAAAAATGGAAAAGACATATTTTATAACTACATGGAGGCTGAGCTTTTCAGACTTCCGTGACTATAAAAATTGCTAGGCATTTGTATGTCAAGTTCCAATGGCTTGATTAAAAAGAAAATCGTGCACATAATGATGCCAGGTGAAACAAAAACTTTGCTAGTATACCAGGCAGATCTTTTTCCAGGATCTTCCATTCTTCCTGTATTTTCTTGGTCCAATCCTTAGAAGGCTGCAATAGAATGAAAGCTATCATAATAAGATGAAGCCTGAAATTAGAGTTATTTAAAGTTACTTAGAGATTAAACTAACCCGGTTCACGAAAGCTTGTTCAGAGTAATAATGGTCCAAATGATCCTCAACAGTATCAAATTTTTTGAAAAGACGGAACTTCTTTAGAATTACACCTAAAGCTCCATTTTGTTCCCCTTTAGAATCCAGTCCCAAAGGCTTTGGTGCACTTGGCGCTACAGAGGCTTCTCTTCCTGAAGTACTTGTAGTGGTTGACACTTTTTTTTCTTCGACGGAACCAGGCAGCCACGAGATCTGAGCCTCAACTCCAGGGGGAAGATCGATGTTATCAAACTGTGATTGCAAAACAGCATAATCGTCATACAGTGAGTCATCATAATCCATGTCCATGTCCTCATCATCTTCCATGTCGATGTGCTCATCATCTCCATAATCAGAACCAAAATCTTCTGTAATAAGTGGATTATCTGATGGTGAAGGGCAGTTCTTACTTGAAGAATGAACCCCTTCTTCTATTGGTCCACTATTAGCTGAACTGCCATGACTAAGGGATGCGTTGACCAAAATTTCCTGCATGGGAGGCAACTGACAAAATTACTCCCTAATAAAACAGCATGAAAAACGATCACAGAAAAAGAAATAGAAGTTTGGCAAGATCGCATTGGCAATTTCTGGTTACCTTCCCTTTTCCACTAGATTCAACATTTCCATCAGTGTGCTTAACATCACTACAGTCTTCTTCCTTATCAACATCTAGTATTTCATGGCAAATAACCTACAAATAATACATTAGAACTACTGCTATGCCAACAATTACAAAGGGAAATATTCATGCAGAAACAGCAACACTCGTCCTGTTAATATATCCAAAGATCCAGGAGAATCTCTTGCAAATTATAAAGAAAAAACATATACACAGTAATAAATCAGACAACATGTCAAGAGGTGTTTTAGCTAATCAGAGGGACTCTAAACCTTCCTCAATTTTCCTTTTTTCATGAAGAGGCAGTCATACATTGAAAGATATTTCTAAAGGAGGTAAAAGAAACTCCTATTCAGTTAAGAAAAAAACAATATATGCAGGTATCTCTTGCTTTTCTCACCTCAAAGGAACTGGGAATTCTAGCAGAAAATACAAAGTGCAGAGTGTTTCAGGATTAAGGTAGCCGCTATGTGTGGAGTTTTAAACAATGGATGGTTCTCGAGTGAATGAGCCTATAGGAAGGCATTTTTAAGGGAGGGACCAAAACCAGATGCATGAATTCTACTGTTGGCAGGGGCCATGATGCACTGTTAGTATGATTGTGGTGCTATTGGGAAAACTTGGAAACTCCATACTCACATGTGGATTTTTTCTAATGAAAAGGAAATTTTTTACTCAAAGAATAGTATCAAGGAGGTACTGAACTGTACAACACATCCCAATATAAATGAGCTACTCATCCTAACTCTGCAAGGAGCCATAAGCCCCGGGATAACTCACATATCAGTAATAGAATTCTTTTTGGTCGAAGGGTTCAAGTTCTGAATAATCTAAAAATAAAAAATACAATCTTTTACACCATAAAAAATCCTCCACTCCTTTCTACCCAGATTACATAACATGCACGAATCACGGTGGAACAGTAACATAGATTATCCGCAAGCCAACAGCTTTAAAAATGCGCTCGCTCCAGCACAGTCATGCGCAATTCCCAAATCAAACCAAATAAGTAAAACAGTAACGATTCAAAGAGGCTATTCAATCAAAAAGCAAAAACTTTGTACCTCCTTTTGCTTAGGAGAATTTGATTTAGAACTCCAATTGATGGGTCGGGAGTTTTCAACCACTTCCGCACCAATTGAACTCCCACCACCACCTGGAAACACTCTTTTCCTGTGCATCAATGATTCAATATAAACACCATCTTATAAATCACACACTCCAAAATACTTTTAAAATATTAAGATAACAAGAAAATCATCCACTTTGTCTGTGTTTAATATTCCATCAAAAACAGACACCCAAACAGTTAAAGAAACAAGAAAATCATTAAATATTTCTGTTGCTTTACTTTGCATTAAGTAACATCAAGATCACAACTTGTTTGGATGGCTGTTGCATGCATCGTAACGTATTGTATTCTAACGTATTGTTTTTGTCGTTTTACGATGTTTCATAATACAATATACTAGTAATTCGAAGAATGAACTTACAATATTATGAAATTAACTATACAAGGTAGAATTAATTAGTAGGGTAAGGGGGTAAAGTAAAAAAAAGAAAAAAAAGAAAAAAATAACGACGTGATACACCAATTCATTCTTTTACATAATATCCACTTTTCGTTGTTATGTAACGAAACAATAAAATTTAATGTAACAATCAAAAAGTATTTCTACAGTAACAATATGATACAATAGGATAGGTAATAACCATGCAAACAAGAAAAGAAAATCATCTTCTGGGAGAGTGTTGTTTACTTGGAATCGTGGGAGACGTATGGAGCTAGGGGTGGAGGGTTCTCCATTAAGTCGATATTGAGAAGCGGAGATTATTAGGGATAATAATAAACTAGACAGTTTCTCATCAACTATATGTATAGAAAATCAGACTATATATGTTCCGTGTCCACTGTGGATTCTTTATTATTATTATTATTATTATTATTATTATTATTATTATAATATAAACATACTCCTACAAAGAGAGAGAGAGAAAGGTTATGCTCTTCCCGCTTAGTTAAGTTGGTAGTTAGTTCTAGTACAAGATTTACCCCCAACCCCCTTCCCACTCGCACCCCCCACCATGCATTTAGGTGTTAATATTTTCCTTTTAGACGTGTACCGTATTGACCAATAATGATTTCTTTTTTCCTTTTGGTGTTTATTTACTTTCAGTAGGTGTGTGTATTATTTGGATTAAATCAAAACCCAAATTAAACCAAATATGTATAAGATTTATGAAGGATTGTAATCACGTAAATCTATATTAAATAGACTAATAAAATAACATATATCAAGAACTTAATTGTTATTCTCGTTAGCGGAAGCGCTAGGATCTTGACCATAGCTAGAATTACTGGTCGTCGGTGATTGTCACGTTCTTGATGGCAGTGGAAGATCTAGCCACTCGACTATGAGTTCGACGAACCCTGTAACTTTTACTTAGACCCTATATTTGTGTTAGAATTTTCACTTAATATGTATAAATAAACTATGCAGAACCCAATAAGCAAGAAGGGTTATAGTCCATAACCCATAAACATAAAATTCTGGTTCTGCCTCTGCTTGACGGATCAACCCCTTTCTCCACAATCTAAACACTGATATTTTGGTAAAGAGGAGTGGAAAAATATGTATTACTGTATATATAACAGTATACATAGTAGTTGTCCTCTTATAGGACTCTACTAGGTAACTTACATTTTTACCTGGATAGGCTGTAAGAGCACCAATTTAGAAACGTAGTAGTTGTCTTTTTATTTATTCTTTGTCTTATTTATTTTACGATGTAACTACATTAAAATAAGAAGAATAAGAAGAAGAAGAAGAAGAAGAATAAATAAGTATGACACAATATTAGATACGATGTAGAACATTGTATGTACAGTAAAAAATAACGAAGAAGAAATAAATGAATTGATACACTAAGATATACAAATTATATACTAGAAATTTGATAAAACAGATAAGAGTTTAATTAATATGCACCGACGGTATAATGATGTTGGGCATATTTTTCTATGTTTTGAGGTCAAATTCCTATGGATTCAAATATATTTGAAGTCGTTTCAGTGATTAATTATGCTGAACACCATATGATTATTTGATATTTCACTACTTAATTTTGTTTTGATTAAACAGGTGATTTGTAGCAATTTTTGGAGTATAAAAGGGAGCTTGTGGCGCAAAAGTTGAAGGAAGCTAAGTTGAGGCTAAGCATCCAAGGTGGCATCCAAGCAAGAATGTGATTTTGATTCAATCTGAATTGCTCCAAAGTAACTACAAAGCTGCGCTTTCTGGACAGCTCTGTTCTTGTGATTTAAGCAAAGCCAAAGCCGGCTGGGACTAGGAATTCAGCATGAAAAAAGCCAAAATTCGGAAAATACAAGTCCACAAGAACAAGGAAAAGAATATCTTGAAGTAAGATGTAGCTGGAACTACAACTTAGATTAGGATTTTCTAATTCCAAGTTAAGTAGGAAAATTGTAATGTCTATATAAGCTTATAGTCTATCAGATTTTTAGATCATCAATCCATACAATTCAATGCTAGGAGCTAGGAGCAATTTCACAGGATTCTACACAGGGTTCTTATTCTTCTTCTCTCTTACAACTTATGTTATTTCAATTTAATTACTGAATTTCTACCATGACTATGTGTAGCTAAATTCTTTGTTCTGGGATTATGGGTTTGCCATGAATGTTGATATTTAAAAGTTAGTTTAATTTAATTAATTTATCGCTTTGGGTTATTTATTTATATCATGTGCTCAATTATTTGATTGTTTGGCCAGCAGTTAAACACTATCTACGAATCTTGAATTGAACTTGGGAAAGAGAATTCTTGATTGCAATAGGATTGAATAAGGCAAGTTCTTGAACCTGGGCATCGAGGAATGGATTTTCAACTAGGATAGGAATATACCTTTTTGCCTTGCTTAATCACTTTTACATGAATTCTTAATGCATTTTTGTTAATTCTAATTCCATAAAAATGCTAGTTCTGGACACGTGCATCGCGCGTGTATTCCATCAATGAAGAAAAAATTGTTTGAGGTACACTATAAAAATTAAAGAGAAACATAAGTTTTTGAAATTGATGAATGATGATTATATATAACTCGCTCAAAAAAGAAAAATATTATTGCCCAAAAAAGTTATCGATTGTCTTATTGTAATTTCAATATAATATTAAATATAATTATGTGTGTACCGAAATCTTGGGTAATTTTCAAGTTCAAGCTAATATATTGTGAGTCTATTCGATGAATTTGAATGTCGAATGCAGAATAATCATATTAACTAATTTAGAAGTTGAGAGTTAAAAATTCACAAAAAAGTAATGTATCTGCAGCATAGAACCAAGGCCGAAATTAAGCGTAACATAGAATTAAAAGTTCTTATTATAACAAAGGATTTTTTTAAATGCCACCCTATGATATAAATTTACCTTATGATAGTTGTTTATCTTCATTAGTTCGCGGAATTTTGTAAATAGAGAAAGAAATAAAAAATAGGATCCCAACCTTGAGATCTCTTCTACGACGACTTTTCATTACATTGAGCTTATGTTAATTCTTCTTGTATTACTTCGTGCATCTGCCCATCAAAGAAATAAACGTTCATTACATCATTATTAATTGGTTCTGCTATATTATTCACACACACATGATTAATCAAATGCATATCTACGGAGTAATAAATAAAGATAATCAAGAATCATTAACATTCCTTTTTTTACATAGAAAGATATGTAACTGTGATCTTATACTCAAAATATAACTATAAAGAATTAGAAGACTGACGAATAAGGAAGAAATAGAAAATTGAAGCTTAAAAAGTGGTGTAGGTAAATACTGATAAATTTAATAAAGTAGATGTGTTCCAAGAATTAGACTTGAGACTTCCCATATAACCATAGAACAAAGTATTTTACTCTTTATTGTTTGTTTATTGGGTGTCAAATTGTTAAAAAAATTTATATATAGATATGTAAAACATGATCACGTATAAAACAAAACTATAAAATCTGACGCCATATTCCATTACAGGAAAGAAGAAATGGTAATCTATGTCTTTATATATTCAATTCGTTATTCTAACAAACAAATAAAGTAGAAATATCATTTTACATCTTGTCATTAGTCATTGTCCTCATCTACAAAAAACATGCTTCATCAAAACATTCAACTTAAGCATATGAATTAAAGTATGAAAATTAATTTACCAAAAACGAAACTGCCCCTTTACTTTATGTTTCTAATTCATTGTTTTATCTCCAACCTGCACAAAATAGTTCAAAAATTAGTGTATGCAATTCTACTGTGCATATAGAAAGTCTAGCATACCAACCTAAAGATAACAACATTGTGTACATGCACATAATTTTTTGAATTAAGAAAGTTTAATAAGCAAAAGGAACATGCTGAATTGCCAATTATGCTGACCGTAATTTGTCTAAGAAAAGAAAAAAGAAGGAAATTGTTCCTGTTGGTAGAACACATGCTTACCTTCCAAAAGACTGTGAGTTATCACTCTCACTAAATAAATTATAACTCGTTAGCTATATTAATTGGTTGGGGAATACTAAAGATCCAGTTCTCAAGTTTAAAGAATAACTCAAGCGGTTGTTTTTCCCATGAGAGCTATGTGAAAAGGCTCAATTCATTAAGAGATGTTCTTAATTTTGTCCATATCTATTGTACGGGTACCAACTAAATTTGTCCATCTTCCAATATACAACTTTTTTTAAAAATGGTTTATAATTTATTTTGAAGAAATTATATTTTTTAAGTTTTTAGGGATATTTTCGTCTTTCACTCTTTACTTTAGGGATTCCCACTTTTATAATAATGATGATAGGCGTTAAATTAACTTAAATAGACGAGTAAGAAATCGGAATATTTCTATAAGTAAAATTAACCATGTCGATTAGTAACCCA
Source organism: Petunia secreta (assembly GCA_029990175.1). Taxonomy (NCBI): domain Eukaryota; kingdom Viridiplantae; phylum Streptophyta; class Magnoliopsida; order Solanales; family Solanaceae; genus Petunia; species Petunia secreta. Next base: position 6,418,116 of record JARKIP010000053.1, read on the forward strand.
GATGAATTAATTATTCAAATTAACTGTAGAATTCAGCAGGATTGGTAGATATCCCATAACCCTGGAATAGATCCCCTTGATAACCAAAACTTTGATAGTGTGTTTTGATCAAATTACTTGCTTTAGTTATAATTCTAAATTAAAATTTTAATTTTTAGATACATCTTTAATCCACGAAACTAACTCTGTTTGTTTAGATAATTCAAAATCGTTTAATTTAGTTAATAGTTAAAAACCTAATTGTTTAATCGTTTGAGAGCAACATGTAACTTCTTTTTTACACCGTCGATTAATTAAAAACCTAATATTACAAGTAAATTTTCAAGTTATCTTATTTGTGTGTTTTTAAACTTTAATTATGCCAATGACTTGGCCAAGTCAAGTTTGTATTCTCACATTATTGCCCAAGATACCAACTATATGGAAGTGTTGCCATTGTGATTCTTGAAGGTAAATTTTTCCATCATGACTCAACAATTGATCAATTTTCTAAGCTAGTTAGCTATTTAAAAGGAGTATTAGACTTGAGAACATACAAAAGGAGTATTAGACTTGAGAACATACAAACAAATAAGATAATTTGAAATTTTACTTATAATAGGCTTTTAATTAAGCTACGGTGTAAAAAGAGGTTTACACCATCGATGCATATTTGTTAAACTCATAGATAATTTGAGATATAATGTAGAAACAATGCAAATACAACTTGATATAGTGAAGAAGATACAATAAAAAATGATCTGAATGAAAAACACTAGATCTAACGGAGAAACACCTAATATAAACGTAAAACACCATATCTTCATCGGAAAACACAATTTTTGAATAAAAATTACCATGTCTTCATTGAAAAATACAGTTTTTGAATAAACAACACCAAATGCATTACGAAAACCTGCAAATATGGAACACCAAGTGCTTTTATTATCGTTCGTTCATAAAGCTTTAAAGGAGGTAGGTGAATTTCAGCACCAAACTCTCAACCAAGCACTGTCATGAGAAGCTAAAGAAAATGGTCGGATCTGTTGCCGGAACTACGCCTGAGAAGGAAGATAACAACGGCGGTGTGAGGAAGAAGTGATGAGAAGTTGCGGAGGAGGAGGCTGTAGATAGAGGAGGTGACAAGAAGAGCAGAGAGAGGGAGTTAAAATGGGGGAAATGAGACGAGGAAACTAAGGTATTTTTTCTATGTTGTTTTTTTTAACTATGTTTTATAGTTAAATCTCAATTTTCTCTATATTTTATAATTATAGTAAATGTCTCCAAATTTTTTTAAAGAGATCCCCAATTTATAAATTTTACGTAATTTGCACTGAGTGTGCGCAAATAATTAAAATTTAATTAAAATAAACTCACATATCACTTAATCATAACTATGTAAAAAATGCATTTCTAGACAAATGTAATTCGCTTACTAGTTAATATTAACATCTCATATCCATTTCTTTGTAAGATAACAACTGAATCGAAGACGTCATAATTTTGAAACACTTATTATTTCCTTAATTTTAAATCTTAATTATAATTATTACTTGTTAAAAAGAATGTAAAAAATCTATTAATTCGACCCCATGATCAATATAATTCAACTAAATTTTTACAATTTTATACCATTCATATGTAGGAGATGGTTTTATGGGTAATGTCTGTATCGCTTAAATGCGTTCATTAAATTTTTTCTGGAAAGCAAGTTCAAAAAGTTGCCTATAAAAGGTTCGCTACAAGTAAAACATCGAACCTATTATGTCATGACCGAAATATTTTCTTAAGAAAAAGCGGAAAAATTGGTGAAAAGAATATTTTACTTATTCTTGACCCAAAAGATTTTAAAACTTGTGTAGTTGTGTTAAGGAAAAAATAATGTTATGAAGAAAGAATTCCACTGTCCTGAATTCTTAGGAGTTTTTTATACGATCTAATTTACTTACTCTAACCAGCCAAAAGTAATTTATTACTTTTACAGACTTCTTTTCTAGATATAGTATAAATATCCTTATAAAAGAAAAGTCTGAAGTGCTAAGTTTAATTTTTTTGAAAAACATCTTGATATATTCATCAAGATGGTGAGTTTGACCATTGGAGAGTGCTATGGGAAGTATGAAGATTCTAGTCAATGTTTAGGGGCCTTTTGCCTTACTCTTGCAAAAATATTGGATATTAGTACAATATACCATGATAGATACTCCCGAGTATAATGGTGCAGCTGACATGTGAAATCGTACTCACACGAAATGGTGAGAACTATGAGTCAAATACTAACGTTCCTAAGTCTATTTCAATTTTGGTGAAGCCTTAAAAAAACAATCCTTAATGGTGTTCCAACAAAATCTTTCTTGAAAATTCAGATAAAATCTGGACATCTTGAAAAACAAGCTTGAGTCATTTAAATATTCGGGGACGCCCAGTTACCGTTCGTATTTATACACACATTCAAAATAAAATTGATCCAAAACTTATTGATTGTCAAATGTGTGTTCCAAATTGAAAGATTCTAGAGGAAATATATATAGTGCTAAGAAAGTGGCATTGATTATAAAGGAACATTCTTTCCATTTTCATCAAATTGAGTTTAGAATTTTGATGGCTCTTATAGCTTAGTTTGATTTGAAGATACACAGTATGGATGTAAAACTGTTTTCCACAATTGGAATATTTTGAAGGAGTTTACATGACCCGAAAGTTTTTACAAATTTGGTAAAGAATCATCAAATGTACCATTCTAACAAATTCATGTACATGCCTAAACAAACTTCTAAAAAATAATACTTAAAATTTAATGAGTTATTAGGTTGCGACCTCCTTGAACTTAGCGACTTTTATTAGGCGTACACCTGAATTTTGCTTAGTCTTGATTATCTGAACTTGACGTTTTGATTTTCTCTACCCCTTATAATGCTATCCTTCCTGTTTTTTCATACACGCGTTCTACGTATTGGAAACAATGCTACTTTGTCTATCCACATGTGAAAATAAAGCTGACGTAGTTATACATTTGGATTAAAAAAATATATTTTCTTAATTGGCTAAATGAAATACCCTTTTTATTTTTAAATTTCTATTTTTCTCTTTCTTTCTTTTTTCCTTTTCTCTTATTCCTTCTCTCCTCTATTTCTCTACACTTTTATTCTCCTCTTCTCTTTCTTTCATTTTTCTATTCTTTTTTTATCTTTCTCTTTCTTTTTTTCTTTTTTTCCATACCATGACTTCCACCACCTCCACTAAACCTCATCCACTGCAAACCTCTCTTTTCATTCATTATTTTTTTCCCCTTTCATATTTTAATTTGATGGTTTATATATAATTTGAAATTTGGGGAGAGGGGTGATTTAGTGACACGACCCGAAATTCGGCTAGGCCGTGCGGGCACCCGACATCCTCCCCTAGACCCGTCGGGCGAACCCTTACCAATTAAATTAGAAAAATAAATATAATTCAATTCATAAATAAGAACAAAACTTTAAAAAAATACTGACATACTGATACCTCTAAGCTGTACAAAAGAAATTACAGCTGACTACCCTCATACTAGGTTTAGGACTATCCAGACTAGACATCTAATAGTACAAAATAGGCAGATACCTCCTGAAGGGTGCAAAATGCAGCTGAAATAATAAACAATAAACTGGTGGCCATCCGAAAAAAATCTGACTTACCCTGACAGCTGAAGTCGTCTTCGCTCCTGAACAACGCGGCGAACTCAATCCTGGAACGAACCAGCCAAAACGAAATAGATAGACAAGAAACAAACAACAAACAAGGGTGAGTCAGAAAGGACTCAATAAGTGGGGCAGACTAGCCACCTCAAAGAATAGGATAGCTAGCCAGGGAGAAGAAACAGATAAACCAAATTCCCCTTATTTAAATTATAAAAAGGCGGATCCAGATAACAACCGGAAACACGTATGAAACCATAAACTCAGCCAGGAATACGAGCCAGAAACATATCAACAAATAAGCAATGCACGTATAAGCAGAACAGTAGTTATGTACCACAAGTCTACACAATGGTATGAAAAGAAATGAAATGAAATGAAATGAAATCTGATGCAAGAAGTCACATGTGCCCGTAATTCCATCCCGAAGCGGAATACTCCTGCATTCGAGGGGAATCCAATCTGATAACCAACTGGAGCGGAATACTCCTGCTCCTGGGGTGGAATACTCCTGCACCCGATATAATATAAACCAGAGGCGGAATACTCCTGCACTCTCTTGGGGCGGAATACTCCTGCACCCGATATAATGTAAAGCTGAGGCAGAATACTCCTGCACTCTCCTGGGGCAGAATCCTCCTACCCTCAATATGATACAATGGAGCAGAATACTCCTGCTCCTGGGGCGGAATACTCCTACCCTCAATATGATACAATGGAGCAGAATACTCCTGCTCCTGGGGTGGAATACTCCTGCACCCAATATGATATGCAATGTAATGCATATGAATGACATATAATGCATATGAATGCAATGTGATGCAATAATAACCCTTCACCGGCGCGGGACTCTCATCGATAGCGGGAAAGTAGATGCCAACTCACAGCCAGAGTACAATGCTCTAACCCTCAATGTAATACCAACCACAGGACATAACATATAATATACAATGTAAATCCAAGGCTATGGCGTAATGAGTACGCCTATCGGCAGCTACACACGTAAGGAACACGTGGTAGAAAATCCACGAGGCCAATTGCCTCCAAAGAAATGGATATAAACACTTATCTTGTTGCAAAGTTGGTACATCCACTCAATAACCGCTTGTCCTTTGGTTTCATTGCCAAACGATCCCACTCTATTCAATAAGCAGAAAAATATATCAAATTAGGCTAAAGGCTTCATTACCTCAATGTTTCAGAGTGAAAATTCTACTTTTTCCGGCCCCTTTTCTCATTTTCTGACATTTTTTCACTGCGTTTTCTCTTTTTTTTTTTTTTTTTTTGTATCTGTACGTATGTACTATGTTTCTGTTTCTCAAAATGTACTTGCTGCTCATTTCGTTCTTAGCTTTAAGCTAAGGACCATCCACCGACTCCATTTAATTTTTGTCTTTTCCTTTTTTTTTCTTTTTCCTTTAAAATTTGCTGCGACGGTAAAAATTAAAACGGTACCCTACGATATTCGAAATAATTCCAACTTTTGCATACGAGTTATACAAAATATATGTAATATACTCACGGAGGCGGATCTCAAATCGGGTTCTCGAAACTAAAGATGCGAATTTAAATGGAAAAGAAGTCAAATTATTTAACTTTCGGCATTTTAGCGGAAACTAGCCGAACAACATCGAAATTCACTTTCGAAAAATCACAAATAATCATACGAACCTAACGGCACTTTCGAATCGGAGCTCGTTCGCCAAAACCGAGCTCGAAAATCTCTTTTTAATATTTATCGATAATAAAAACTGAAACCTTCTTCTGATGCCTACCAAACGAGGTCTGATTTAGCTCAAATTTTACAGACAGGTCCTAATAGACATTACGAATATTTTAAAATTATTGGCACGCCAATCGGAGTCCTAACATCCGAAACTACTGACCGAGGTCGTTTCATTCTCCTCCACTTAAACTCTCGTTCGTCACCGAACGAGCCTAAGTCTAAAGCAAGATTCACGCAAATAAGAAGAGAACCTGCACGACCTTCCTAAACTATTCCATGGGCATTATTTTCTGATTATAGGATCAGAATTATAATGCGCATATCAAACTTTTGGAATACAATATATCTGGATAATATGACAATACTATTGCCCGGATTATTCTGACTAAGATGATCCTTTCTCGATCACGTGAGGAGAGTTCTACATTTTCGAAGCAAAGATACACGGAACTTTGAATGGATTAACATGATTCAACCGATAATCACCTCTTCGATATACCTTTCGATATAGAACAGGTCGATGAAACTAAGAACTAACTCACACTTGATGCAATAGAGGGAACTTTTGAAGTACCTTGTCACTACACGTTATAGAAGATTTGATGCAAGCTATATTATTTTTACGAATTCACTATGCAACATCTCAGTTGATTTTAGTGTTATTCCGCAAACTCCTTGTGGGAATGTAGTTACTCATATCCTAATGTATGTCAAAGGTTCATCTGAACAGGGTCTATCGTATAAGGATAAGGATCATATAACTACTACTGGATAGTATAATGTAGACCGAGAATGATCTTCAGACTGAACATCTACCTCAGAGTATTGTCTTTGAATTAGAATTATTATGACTTGAAAAAGTAAAAATAAAAGAGATATGTAGTTAAACCATGAGCTGAGGCAGAATACCAGCAACAAAGTTGATTACATGTACACTTATAATGCTAAGGTAACTTCTCAAGGAGTTGAGGTGTGAAAGAGATATACATACCGATGATGGATTGTCGACAAGCTGCACTAGACCTTTAACTATAAATTTTCATGAAGTAAAACAGCGTCAGAATGAGGATCCAGTTCTAGTCGAATACAGACAGATAGCCAGAAGAAAATCGGAGTCACCATACAGGGTTACTACTGACGGTGTTCTCATGTATAAAGATAGACTTTGAGTCCTTAATGTTGCAGATTTACATGGACAGATTATGATAGAGGCACATTATTCCAAATACACTGTTCATCCAGGTTCGAATAAGATGTACCATGATCTTAAGCAGACTTATTGGTGGGACGGAATAAAGTGTGACATAGCAGAATTTGTGGCTCAGTATTCTAATTGCCAATAAGTTAAAGTCATGTCATCTTTCTAGACTTTATACTTTCAGCAGATACGTACGTATATATGATCAGGTTGCCAGCTTATCTCTATCATTAATAGATTATTAGTGGGTTTAGCAATGATCACACTCATTGTAGGTTTCTGTCGTGGCCCTAGGTTGGGTCGTGGCAAAAGTGGTATCAACGCCTTAGAGATTTAGTATTACCATTCAGTATTTGGAGGAAGACTCCTCCACTTAAAGCACAAACTCATATAGCTATTTGAATAGGAATACTCATCCCCGCACAGTCTACTGGACTAAAGAAGATTTAGCTAAAGGTTGAACGTTGGCAGATCTAAGCTACCAACTACCCTTTCAAGTTTCTAAACAGCTGCAACTCTTGAGTTAACAACTCCCTACCTTTGCCGTAAACACCACCGTCTGATAGAAGGTACTTCTATTACCCTTAGAAGCCTTGTAAAACAACAATGTTCTTACCTGGCTACCTTGGCACGCACTCTAGCCCAACACAGGGAACATCACAATAGGCTACTGACCGCCTAAGCTCCTTAGTGCCGGAAGAAGAAGAGATGGCAATAGACCGAGGAGGAAATAATTAGAGCTCCAGGAAGCTCATCTTCTTATTTGCTTGGCTACCAAAGCTAGACTACTTCCGAGTTAGGCTAACCAAAGAATCGAAATTGAAGAAATAGACATTAAATAAGCTTTATGGAATGACATCTATGCCAGTTTAACCTCCCAATAAGAAGGAAACTCTGACAATTTGCCAGAAAATCCTTTTATAACCGAGACAAGTTCATGGGATAACATGACTTTACTAATATCTCGAACCAAGAGGAGACACGTAGATCGAATATTACTTAATAAGCACTTTACACCGGAAGAAACAATGACACTCTCTGATGGTGATGAACTAGAATCCCATCATTCAACAACCACGAAATTCCGAGAAGAGAGGTAAACTGATTTGGCATAATAAGAGAAAGTGATACAACAGGATGCCAAGCAGACAATACTGACACTCACCCCCAAATCTCTCACATATAAATCAGATAAACTAGTAGGGTCTCACAAATTTCCTGAATGAATCATACTAGAAGCTCACCCCTCTACCACAATCGATTTTTAATAGAAACAATTTCCAATGAAACCATGGTAAGATAAACGAAGTCCAGACCGATCGGAATAATCAAATCTTACTCACATATAATGGAAGAAGAATTACATGGGTGTACTATATCGGATACCTCAGCATCCTGCCAGACTGACAGTTCATAGAACTACCTCTACAGCTGAGCTGAGCCACTACCCTGGTAATGACCTTCTGAAGAACCACTGTCACCACGCTCTCAACCTTTACTGGATGGTGGTATTTCTCTGGCTGATTGAGAATCTGAGATCTAAATGAAATCCCCTGCGACTGCGCAGATGCCTAATAACGAGAGAAAAGATGACTGCCTACTTGTCGGAGTAAGGAAAAATCCTCAAAGAATAGCCAGACTCACTACAATGATACCACCTTTTCGCTGAAAAGTGGAAACTGGAAAGATTGTTGATAGCTATAAAGAAAAGATTGATTCTGATCTTGACAAGCTACTGGCGCACTCTAAGAATCACGTAACACAAGCTGAGATAACCTGGAAGGTGACCTCCCAAAATAATCAGAACTTTTACCTCCAAATGAGGTACCATGGTGCCCACCAGGGCCACGAGATCTCTTGCTCTCCCGCTCTAACTCTTCCCGCTCTAACTTATGGTATGCCTCGTACCTCTGAGCAATATTAACAACAACATCAACTGAAATCTCAACTGAAATCTCTCAAGCCATCTGGGATCTCAAGGAAGGAGAAAGGTCATCAATAAATCTTTGAATCTCTCGAAAGGATCATGAACTAGTTCTAATGCATATCCAGCCATTCTATAGAATTCAATCTCATATTCTGAAACATCAATAGGCTAACCGACAGGCTACTCTGTCCAATCCACTCGAACTGGCAACACTTTTCATCTCGTTCGCTACTCGAAAGGAACTTTTCCACGAATCTAGAAGAAAAATCAAACCAAGTTAGCTAATAAGAGAGCGGCCCACCAATCCAGGGCTGGACCTGAAAATTGGAAAGCAGAATAATCAACACCATACCGCTCGATATAATCAAGAGCCTGAAGGATAGAAATACCCTGACATCATTTTACTATTTTTTTTAAAAAAAATCACGAGGTTTATCTGATACACTGCTTAAGAATATCGGAAGGTTCAACCGCGTGAAATAATGCAACCTCTTTGGGCACTCGGACCGAGCCATTACTTGGGCTAGCTAACCAGCCAGAATAACTAGAGGCACAACACATGCTGCCTCCGGAACATAATTTACTACGACAATATTAAGAACTGGAATAGGAGCTCCCTGAGACCGAACGTCTGCACATGCGGCAACCTAATAGGCTGCCCAGCGAATAATAGGTTCTAGCAGTATATGCGTTGCCAAGATTCTCGTAAAAATATCGTAGAGAGCCAAGGGAACCACAAGGCCCTGGTCCCTTGCCCATCGAGAGCTCGTACAGCTGGGACCTCCGTAACTAGATCGTCAGCACGATCAAAACACTCGGGGCTTCGTCAGTGCTAACCCCAGGCCAGACTGCTTCGTCTTGAACTCATACCGTTTGCTGATTCATCGCACGAGGGTTCACAATTAACACAAAGGAATTAACAAATTAACGAAAATACTTTTGCATCCTCGACCGACGCACGATCAGAAATGAAGGAAGTGAAACTTCCTAAATGCCATCATAGCCTCTCATAGATAAGTACGGACGTCTACGTACCCATCACCGAGACTCTACTAGACACTGTCTTAGTCTGGATAAACTCTAAACCGGGCTCTGATACCAACTGACACGACCCGAAATCCGGCTAGGCCGTGCGGGCACCCGACATCCTCCCCTAGACCCGTCGGGCGAACCCTTACCAATTAAAATAGAAAAATAAATATAATTCAATTCATAAATAAGAACAAAACTTAAAAAAAAAAAAAAACACTGACATACTGATACCTCTAAGCTGTACAAAAAAAAGTACAGCTGACTACCCACATACTAGGTTTAGGGCTATCCAGACTAGACATCTAATAGTACAAAATAGACAGATACCTCCTGAAGGGAGCAACATGCAGCTGAAATAATAAACAATAAACTGGTGGCCGTCCAAAATAAATCTGGCTCACCCTGACAGCTGAAGTCGTCTTCGCTCCTGAACAACGCGGTGAACTCAATCCTGGAGCGAACCTGCCGAAACGAAATAGATAGACAAGAAACAAACAACAAACAAGGGTGAGTCAAAAGGACTCAATAAGTGGGGCAGACTAGCCACCTCAAAGAATAGGATAGCTAGCCAGAGAGAAGAAACAGATAAACCAAATTCCTCTTATTTAAATTATAAAAAGGCGGAGCCAGATAACAACCGGAAATACGTATGAAACCATAAACTCAGCCAGGAATACGAGCCAGAAACATATCAACAAATAAGCAATGCACGTATAAGCAGAACAGTAGTTATGTACCACAAGTCTACACAATGAAATGAGATGAAATGAAATGAAATGAAATGAAATCTGATGCAAAGGGTCACATGTGCCCGTAATCCCATCCCGAAGCGGAATACTCCTGCATTCGAGGGGAATCCAATCTGATAACCAACTGGAGCGGAATACTCCTGCTCCTGGGGCGGAATACTCCTGCACCCGATATAATATAAACCAGAGGCGGAATACTCCTGCACTCTCTTGGGGCGGAATACTCCTGCACCCGATATAATGTAAAGCTGAGGCGGAATACTCCTGCACTCTCCTGGGGCGGAATCCTCCTACCCTCAATATGATACAATGGAGCGGAATACTCCTGCTTCTAGGGCGGAATACTCCTATCCTCAATATGATACAATGGAGCGGAATACTCCTGCTCCTGGGGCGGAATACTCCTGCACCCAATATGATATGCAATGTAATGCATATGAATGACATATAATGCATATGAATGCAATGTGATGCAATAATAACCCTTCACCGGTGCGGGAATCTCATCGACAGCAGGGAAGTAGATGCCAACTCACAGCCAGAGTACAATGCTCTAACCCTCAATGTAATACCAACCACAGGACATAACATATAATATACAATGTAAATCCAAGGCTAAGGCGTAATGAGTACGCCTATCGGCAGCTACACACGTAAGGAACACATGGTAGAAAATCCACAAAGCCAATTGCCTCCAGAGAAATAGATATAAACACTTACCTTGTTACAAAGTTGGTACATCCACTCAATAACCACTTGTCCTTTGGTTTCATTGCCAAACGATCCCACTCTATTCAATAAGCAGAAAAATATATCAAATTAGGCTAAAGGCTTCATTACCTGAATGTTTCAGGGTGAAAATTCTACTTTTTTTCCGGCCCCTTTTCTCATTTTCTGATATTTTTTCACTGCGTTTTCTCTTCTTTTTTTTTGTATCTGTACGTATGTACTATGTTTCTATTTCTCAAAATGTACTTGCTGCTCATTTCGTCCTTAGCTTAAAGCTAAGGACCATCCACCGACTCCATTTAATTTTTGTCTTTTTCTTTTTTTTCCTTTTTCTTTTAAAATTTGCTGCGACGGTAAAAATTAAAACGGTACCCTACGATATTCGAAATAATCCCAACTTTTGTATACGAGTTATACAAAATATATGTAACATACTCGCGAAGGCGGATCTCAAATCGGGTTCCCGAAACTGAAGATGCGAATTTAAATGGAAAAAAAGTCAAATTATTTAACTTTCGGCATTTTAGCGGAAACTAGCCGAATAACATCGAACTTCACTTTCGAAAAATCACAAAAGTCACAAATAATCATACGAACCTAACGGCGCTTTCGGATTTCGAATCGGAGCTCGTTCGCCAAAACCGAGCTCGAAAATCTCTTTTTAATATTTATCGATAATAAAAACTGAAACCTTCTTCTGATGCCTACCAAACGAGGTCTGATTTAGCTCAAATTCTACAGACAGGTCCTAATAGACATTACAAATATTTTAAAATTATTGGCACGCCAATCGGAGTCCTAACTTCCGAAACGACTGACCGTGGTTGTTTCATTTAGATTGTTAGAATGTGATTTATTGTGATTTTGAATCTTGTGGTGGTTATTTGGTAGTGGTTTCAGATTTTGGAAAATGACTTTGTGAATATTTTGATGTTTAGATTTAGTTTGGTGGTGGTTTGGTAGTTGCTACTGTGTAGGCAATAGCCATAGTCGTGGCAACTTTGAGGAGGAGAATTAAAAAAGGACAAAAGAAAATAGTATATAAAATTCGTAGATGGAAATGTCTTTTTTTTTTTACTCTATAAAGTATCTGATAGGGATTTTCTGCACGCGCTCAAAGTCACTTGAAGCTACTTTCTTGGCCAGGTGGTACTTCAAGGGCGGTCACGATTATAGAAATACTAAGTCTAGCGGGGTTATTAGGAATAAGCAAAGTTCATGTGTACACCCAAAAAAAAGTCGCCAAGTTCAGGGGGATCCCAACCTAGTAACTCAAATTTGATTGGATCATTACTAAATTATAATGGATTTTTTTCAATTTGACACACACTTATTGCCAAATGTGATAATATTAATGATATTACAAAACATAGCAATATTTTTATAAAAAAAAAAAAAATAAAATAAAAAAAAAAAAAAAAAAAAAAAACCTTAGCATTCCCCTCACATCACTCCCCATGCCGCCCCCTGCCACCTGTTGCCCCTAATACCGCTGCCAGTCTGCAGAAACACTCAGAAATTGTGCAGAAAAGATGCAAAAATAATGCAGAAACCCAGACATAACATATAAATAGACAGAAAAAATGCAGAAAATAGTACAAAAACAGTGCAAAAATTATGCAGAAATTGTGCATAAAAGTACAGAACGTAAAAACATGCAGAAATAATGCGAAAACAGTGCAAAAACTCATAAACATTGCAAAAATAATTAGATACAGTGCAGAAACAGTAAAAATATAATATAATAAAAATATAAAAAAATACCAAATCTGACCGGAAAACACCAGATGTAGCCGAAAACACCAAATTTAGTCAAAAATTATCATAGTTGAACGATAAAACATCAAATATGGGGAATTGGAGTATGAAAGGTAATGGAGGAGGGTGAGAGGATACGAAATATATAAAAACTTATCGAAAAAGTGACATGGTAGCCGGAGTTAGGTGTCGACCGAAACTTTGAAGTTAGATATACATCAATTTCACGAGAATTTGGGAAAAGTAGTAGCGAGAATGGAAAGAGGGAGTAGAGAGGAATTCAGAAATGTAGTTTTTTGTTTTTCTGCGGCGGCACAACGGGTTAGAGGAGGTCCGACAGTGGCAGATTGAGAGTAGAAGATGGAGGAGGGAGTGAAAATTGAAGAAATAGGAGAAGGATGCTAGGATTTTTATGTCTAAGGTTTATGTATTGGCCTAAACTGATCTTAGGTTACAAATCGAATTTGGATTGCGAATACAAGCAAATCAACGTATCAAAGTCGAAATTACAACAGTAACAACGAGAATACGGCGTAAATAAATGAGATTTCAATATATGATCTTGAGTAAAAAATTTGGCAGAGTTTTGGTATATATTTCTGAATGAATACAACATAAGAAATGAGGCTATATATAGACACACGAGTTCTGGATCACGTTCTCTTAATCTAAACCTTTCAGGCTCACGTCGGACATTTCTGATGATGGAGTTAGTGGGCTGAAGTAGTGGAGGATCGTGCGTATTTAGCTAAAACTACCCACCAAAGTTCATAGTGACGACCTCGGTGGTGTGAACTTGCTGATCGACCGAGGCTGAATTCTGCCGAACCATGACTTGAAGGCAATCTTCGGTAGTTGACTTTGACTGACCTCGGTAGCTTTGTCAACAACTTCAGTCCTCTGTGTACAAATTATCTGTTCGGTTAGCTTCACTCCACACAACCGATGTGCCGCGTGCGCGCACCGATATTTACCCAATACAGATAGTCCCCCTCACTTTTCGGGCAAGTTCCAGAGTTACCGAGGAGTGGAATAATTTTATGCAGGAGAATGATGTGGCTCAACCCTATCCAAGAGTTTTGAAACATCTCCAGTCATTTCAAATTACTGTTGTGTATTACGTGGTGATCGTTCGTTGGCTTCCGAACAGTCACGCCGAATTCTTTGATTTCCCAATGTTGGATATCATCATGATTTTCCCACTTGCACTCTCTCTCCTCTTATAAATACTTCACCTTAGAATCTTCTTCTCACTTTTTTTGATCAGTGAGCAACAGTGGAGAAAGGATAAAAATTCCCATTTCAAATAACTTCTTCACCTTCCAAGAAATCTTTATTTCTGTATTTACAATCATGTCTGCAACACAGTCCACCAAAGATTCTAGTAATTCTGGTGATAAAGTTTCACGCACCGCTGCTATGATCGCCAGCGGTGATTTTCTCGCCGTCGTCCCGCCGCTGCAAGTTATTGAGGCAGAGAGTGGTGGTGGCGAGGCGACATCCTTGGCTGGTGGCTCTAGGCGGCGCAAGGCTAGGATGGGGCATGACAGAGCTGAAGTAAGTGAAGATGTTGGAGGTTATGACTGTGCTGGTGATAAGGATGATGTCGAAGGCGACGACGTCACTAGTGCTAAAGAAATTAGTGGCCAAGGAGGCGATGCTAAGGTCAGCAAGGAGGGGTCTAAGACCGAAGCCGTTGCCTCAAATAAATCTAAGAAGAAGATTCCCATCGAAGAGGAGATAGAACCTCGGTTGGTTATCCCTTCAGATTTCAATAACGACAAGGACCTTAAGATCCAAGTTCAGTCCGATGCTCAATGAGGTAAAAATAGAAGCATACCAGTGCACGTCACTCCGAGTGTGATAACCGAAGATCTGATAGAGACTGTTCAGGCAGACTGCCGATGGGGGCCCGAGGTTGAGATAAGAATTCCAGCCCCGAATACTGTTGTTTCTACGCATGTTCCATGGTATTCTTCGGTTTATACATATCCTTTCACCATAGGATTTGGTTTACATGTTCATCGCATAATCGACACATTTTGTCGATCTTATAACCTGTGTTTAGCTTAATTAGGCCCTGGGTTTTGGAGGGTCGTGCAGGGTCTTGAGTTTTTAAGTCGATTGGCTGAGCTGCCTTTCACTTTCCAGCATTTGATCTCCCTCTACTACCCTTACTTTCATAAGGCTGGGGTTGTAGCCCTTTTACCTCGTGGATCTTACGCCATCTTAAGCAAAAGTGAGGACCACAGCGACCGACGTTGGAACGATCGCTATGTGCTCATTCCAACGAGGTTATTATCGGCTGACCCTGATTTTCCCGAGGAGTGGAATGCTCAGCATAAGTATTCCTGTCTTAGTTTCGTCCTTCGGTTATCTTAACTTGTCTTTACTCATTGTCATGTTTATGGTATGTAGCCAACAAGATCCCAGTTAACCTATCGGAGAACTTGCTTGAGTGGGTTACCGTGGTGATGACACAAAAGAAGCGTCCCCTTCGGCAGTGGATGATTTTGGCTGCCTTGGGGGAAAACCGTTGGTCGTGCAAGAGACATGGTGAGCTTGTTTGTCACACTTGAAATTTCTTTCTTGTTCTGAGTCGTTGCTTCTTAACATTTTCTTTTTTTCTCCATTTAGGTTTTTCCAACAAGGCTGTCAAGGACCCCGGGGGGGGGGTGAGGAAGAAACCGAGGAGAAGAAGGACAAGAAGAAAAAGGAGACAAAAGAAAAGAAGAAAGAGAAAAATCATCGACGCCAAGGAATGCGTCAGTCAGATGGTGAGGCAACTCGCCGAGGAGAAGAAGTCTAAGGGTTCGCTAGGCCAAAGGACTTCGAAAGGGTGAAGTCGTCCTTATAAGTTGTTTTAAAATTGCTTTAACTCTTACCTTGATTTTTACTTACAAGCTTTCTCCCTGTTCTTCTATAGACTCGAAAAGGAAGAGGGCCACCAAAGCAAAGCATCCTCAAGTCGAGGTGGGGACTGCCCAGGCTTCGGCAGATGTAGCTGAGAGACGCCGAGGTCTTATTGATGAGCCCAACGATGAAATGATCGAGGGTGACCTTGGGGTTGTCCCCGAAGCTACTTCTGAAGCTGCACCTGAGTTGATTTCTGTGGTCCCTAAAGAGACCGAAGTGATCGACGTTGAGGAATCTGATCACGAGGCCACCCAAAGGAAAGGGAAAACTAAAGTGGGCGAAGGCCCAATTTCAAATGTAGCCCAAGCCACCCATGACCCTGCTCCAGCCTCGGCAATTGCTCTTCAGATATTGGAGCTTCCAATTAATTCTAACTTGTTGGAGGGTACCCCTATTGACATCCTTAGTCTTGATGCGTTGCTTGGGTGCAACGAGGAACAATTTCTCAACAAGCTTAGCCCCATGGGTTTGATGGGTACCGCGGCTACCTCTGCTCTTCGCGTAAGTTTTCCCACATTTTCATTTTCTCACTTTATTGCTTCTTTACACTTGGCACTGATTGCTTTTTTTTCCTTGCCCAGAGTTTTGTCATTGCATTGAAAGCCATTCACTTGGAGCGCGAGCCGAGCGGGTCCAAGCAGTGGAGAATGCTTGGGGAGAGCAGAAGATAAGGTATGAGGCGAAGATCGCCGAACTGGAGGCGCGATCGGCCACTTTGAGCCAAGAGTTGGGGCGTGCTCGTGAAATTTCCGCCAAGGTCGAAGCTGATGCGTGCGAGGCTCAAGTTATCTCTGAGGCACGATTGCGAGCTTTAAAAGATGAGTGCGTTGGAGAGCGCTCGAGGCTAAGTCTTTAGGTCGAACACCTTGAAGCCGAAGTATTTCGCGCTAAGATCGGAGTACTTGAAGCCGGCGAGAAATACCGCGATAAGTTGGAGGAGTACACAACCCAACTTAGCGGATTGCAAGGCCAGGTGGATCAAGTGCCCGCCCTCCAGAACGAGGTTGCTAGGCTTCGAGAAAGGATCACAAACATCAAGCAGCGCGCCGAGGTCAAGTCCACGAGGGCGAAGTTAGAGGAGGCGTGGGCTGTTGTCAAGACTAGGCTCGACACGCTGGAGCAAGTTAAGGTTGGAAAATTGTCCTCGAAGAGGATATCATCAAAGCGCGGAATGATGCCGCCGAAGCTCAGAAAATAGTGGATGATCTGCCCTCCAGTGAAAATAAGACGAAGAAAACACTGATGAGGGAAACCCCGAAGATGGGATCAGTCCCAGCCTTAACTTTGCTTTTGTGTTTTCTATCCTTGCTAGTTTTTGTTTTTGTTTAGGCCTTCCGGCCTTGTGATGTAAATAACTTTATGGCCTTCGGGCCTTTCATGAATGAATGAATCTGCTTGTTACGCTTAAGTGTTAGCTTTCATTTTGTCTTATGAAATATTTTGAGCTGAACACTTAGAATAATTTTGCTTGCAAGTCTTAGTTTATACAATGCCGATGCAAGCTTAGAACGACGTCTCGTTCTCGAGCCGATGCATTTGAAATATAACTTCGGTATGTAAGATCATGGAAACAAAGAGATATTGAATCAAGTTTATATCATTGATGATATCAACGAGCCATAATCGGCTTTTTTTACATAAGGCCTAGTTTGAGTAAAACTTAGACGCAAAAACAAGTTGAAAATTGAAAACATGCCACTATCGGGCGAAAATACAAAGTGCTAATCTATTCCTCGGGCATGAGTCCCCGGCTGTCAAATAGATAGACTTCGGTGGGGAGGCTCAAAGCTAACACTCACTCCCCTCCAGTGTTCGGGTGTGAATCTTGATGAAGATCCGAGCACTGAAGATCGTCTTATCCGCTTTTTGAAAAGGTCAAGCAAAGTAAAACGGGGACTAAGTTTAAATATTTCAACCAAAGCCTTTGGAGCATTTTTCGGCTCGAGGCTGTAGGTGAATTTTAAATGATCAAGGAATGCTTACCTTGATGTCAAAAATAATACCGCTTCAAATTGGAAATGTTCCAATTTAGGGGTTCGAGTTTGCCTTGCAAATCTTCGATCTGATAAAATCCCTTTTCAACAATTGCCCTAACTTTGTAAGACCCTTCCCAATTTGCAATAAGTTTTCCCCCATTCTTTTCTTTTGTTGACTGATTCGAAGCCTTCAGCACATAATCACTAACTTTGAAGTCTCTAAGCTTGGCCTTTCTGTTGAGATACGCCTCGATTTGTCTTTTTTGTGCTGCTAACCGAACCAAGGCTAACTTTATTTTCTCCTCGAGCAAATCCAACTCTATGTGCATGGCTTGTTGATTGGCATCTTCGGTGGTGTGAGCGTACCGAAGACTTGGTTCGCCCACTTCCACAGGGATAAGTGAATCTATGCCATAGGCGAGGGAAAATGGGATTTCACCGGTGCTGTTCTTCTCCGTGGTTCGCATTGCCCACAACACCCTTGGTAACTCCTCGGACCAAGGACCTTTTTTCTCATCAAGTCATTTCTTGAGATTTTCAACTATCACTTTGTTCGAAGATTCAGCTTGTCCATTGTTACTTGGGTTGTAGGGAGTTGACACAATACTCTTTATTCCCCACTGCTTAAGAAAATCAGTGATAGCTAACCCCAAGAATTGTGGACCATTGTCACAAGTGATTTCTTTTGGGACGCCAAACCTATAGATGATATTCTTTTTGATGAAGTCAATTACGTCCTTCTGCTTAACCTTGGTGAAAGCCCCTGCTTCTACCTACTTTGTGAAGTAATCAGTCAACATAAGAATAAACCGAACACTGCCTTTACCCTTTGGTAATAGACCAATAATGTCTTCCCCACTAAATAAAGGGTTATGGTGACACAACTGAGTGTAGGAGTTCGGCTTGCTGGTGAATCATTCGGGCATGGCATTTCTCAGGATTCAGCTTCATGTTATACTGCCTTAGAATAGCGAAGGTTTCTCTCAAATGGCTTAGGTGGTCCTCTACCCCCAATAGATTTTATCAGCATATCGTCTATGTAAACCTCTATAGACTTTCCGATGTAATCTTTGAACATGTGACATACTAACTGTTGGTATGTTGCCCAGCGTTCTTCAGCCCGAAGGGCATCACCTTATAGCAAAAGGTACCCCGTTCAGTGATGAACCAGGTTTTTTCTTCATCCTTCGGGTCCATGAGAATTTGATTATACCCCGAATAAGCATCCAAGAAGGTCAATAGTTTATGTCCAGTCGTGGAGTATATTAACCTGTCTATCTGTGGCAATGGATAAGAGTCCTTGGGGCAAGCTTTGTTTAGATCTGTATAATTTACACACATTCTCCACTTGCCATTATTTTTTGGCACAACAACGACATTAGCCAGCCATTCAGGGTACTTCACCTCTCTTATCAAGCCATTCTCCTGCAGCTTCATAGTTTCATCTTCGATTGCTTTCTTTTTGACACCGGCATACAGCCTTTTCTTTTATTTTACCGGGGTAAAACGTGGATCTACATTCAACTTATGGGTCGTGATCTACGGATCGATACCGATCATATCTGAATGGGACCAAGCAAAGTAATCATCGTTGGAGTTCAAGACTTCGATTATAGCTTTTTATGACTCTGGGTCCAACTCCGAGCCGATAAACATTTTCCTTTCTAGAAAATCTTTCGATAATGTGAAAGATTGCAGCTCCTCGATAGTTGAATCCTCAGTTTTTTGTTTCCGAGGTTCTTGTATACATACTGGGATCTTCTCCATTGCTCCTCGGAGGTCATCTTGGGAACATGAATCTTCTTCCTCGTTAGACCCCGGTTGTATTGGTTGCTATTTCTTTGGTCCTGACGGGACGACTCCACTATTCAGCGCAACTGAGTAGCATTCTCTCGCTACCCGTTGCTCCCCTTTTGTCGAACGAACTCCACATGGGGTTGGGAATTTGATGACTTGGTGAAGAGTAGATGGAGCAACTTCCATGGAGTTAATCCATGGTCTACCGAGGATAACATTGTATGCCATATCCTCGGGCAAAACTTGAAACACTGTCTCCTTGCAAACTCCTTCAGCATACGTGTTGAGCGTAATTTCGCCAAACATTTTTTCGGTGGAGTTGTTGAATCCAATCAACTCAGTTGCCTTTGGAATAACCTCTCCCTTCAACCATATCATTTTGACAGCCCTGTAGCTGATTATGTTGATAGAGCTATTGGGGTCGATCAAGACTCGTTTGATATCCGAGGTGTTGATTCTTAGCATGATGACCAAAGCATCATAATGGGTAAACATCAACCCATCACAGTCATCGTCGTCGAACACTATCTCCTTTCCCGAGCCTCCAACTCGAGTTCTTTTCTCCATTGTTATTGACAACTTTATAAACTTCTTGACAGCTGCAAAGTTCACTCCATTCACCTCTGACCCACCCCCCCCAGTAATCACATTCACAACTCTTTCGGGAGGTGTTGCCTTTGGTGGTTGACCATCATCTCAGTTCTTGGTATAGTTTTCCTTCCCCTTATCCGTGAGGAATTCAGCCAGCACACCCTCCTTCAACAAGTGTGCCACCTCGAGGTGCAAGGCTTTGCCGTCCTTGGTGCGGTGACCGTAGTCTGTATGAAACTCACAGCGTAGACTTTGATCTCTTTTGTCCGCAGGAGTCCTCATATCTTTCGCTGCTCTCACCCCAGCCATCCCCTTCACTACATTGACCAATTCTGAGGTTGATATGTTGAAGTTATAATCAGGGATCCGAGGTAACTCCTTATTCTTGGAAATCAGAGCTGAGCTCGATGGGTTCCTTTGATTTGTGCTGGGGTAAACTTTTCCACCGAGCCGTTGGCTCACATGCGAATTTCCCAGCCTTTGACTAACAGGCTGCCTCGATGAAGTGTACGGTTCATACCTTCCCTTTGAATTTCCTCGTGGCGCCTCGACGCGATATGAGGATTCGGATCGATTCTTGTAACTGAAGCCTCGACCATTGTTCTTCCACTCAGACTCCTCCAACCTTATTTTGGTGTACACCCTATTGTGCAGATCGTCCCTTGTTAAGGTTTGGTACTGCTGGAGCTCTTTTCTCAGTTCGGTGGCAGCCTCAGAGTTTCGGACATTAATGCTCTTTTCAAACGCCATGATGGCCAAAGTGTCATCCATGGCAGGCAACTCCATCCGTTCGGCGTGAAAGCGCTCAAGGAAGTCTTTGATGGGCTCGTCGGTCCGCTGTTTGACTTCGAAGATATCCTCTTTCCTTTGGAGGATTTTCTGCGCCCCAGTATGAGCTTTAACGAACGCATCAACCAAGTCATTCAAAATAGAAATCGACCCCGCTGGTAAACGCATGTACCAACGTAAGGCCCCCTTCTCCAAAAATTCACCGAACTTTTTCAAAAACATCAACTCCTTTTCTATCGTTGTTAAATCGTTACTTAACACCATCGACATGTATTCGGTCACATGCTCAACTGGGTCAGTAGTCCCATCATATTTTTTCAAAAATTAAATTTTGAAAGTCTTTGGAGTTGGTGCTGGAGCAGCCTCAGGTTTGGGTCAGTAGTCCCATCAACGGGGTCAGTAGTCCCATCAAGCGTCCTTTGGGTCTTCGTTACCCCGGGGACACTTTTAAGCCATTTTTCTACTCGCGCCTTAACTCAGGCTTCGATCTCCTTGCTTAGTTTTTCAACATCCACCGAGGAGCTAGCTTCTGCCACAGTGGGAATCGTCCCGAAGTAGGGCGTAGTGCTAGGTATTGTGCCCGAACCCCTAGATGTGGCTCCATTTTGAGGTCCCCCTATTGTCGGGCCCGTAGGAAAGAAGGACGGGATGCCTCCACTTGGAACCACAGGTGGAACTCCATTCGGAGCTGAACTATTTCTCACTTCTGGCGAGGCACGAAATTCAGCATTGATAATAGCCTTTTCGGCTTGCTGCTCTTGAAGAGATTTCAAGGTTTAGATGACGTAGGCTTGAAAAGCCTCAGTGGAACCCGAAGAGGAAGGATCTGTTATTAGTGGTATTAGGGCGTGTTGGAATTTGGGTTCGATTGAACGCCAGCCTGTTCATCGGGAGTTGGCCGAGGTTCAACGGGATTTCTAGTACTGTTAACCATTTTTCAAGTGAAAACAAGAATCTGAACGAAGAAAACCGTTTAACTTTGGAACAAAGCATTGATGCTTGTATCCCCACAGACGGTGCCAATTTGTATTGGCCTAAACTGATTTTAGGTTACAAATCAAATTTGGATTGCGAATACAAGTAAATCAATGTATCAAAGTCGAAATTACAACAGTAACAACGAGAATGCGGCGTAAAAAATGAGATTTCAATATACGATCTTGAGTAAAAAATTTGGCAAAGTTTTGGTATATATTTCTGAATGAATACAACATAAGAAATGAGGCTATTTATAGACACACGAGTTCTGGATCACGTTCTCCTCATTTGAGGCTTTCAGGCTCACGTCGCACATTTCTGATGATGGAGTTAGTGGGCTGAAGTAGTGGAGGATCGTGCGTCTTTGGCTGAAACTGCCCACCGAAGTCTATAGTAACGACCTCGGTAGTGCGAACTTGCTGATCGACCGAGGCTGAATTCCGCCGAACCATGACTTAAAGACAATCTTCAGTGGTTGACTTCGACTGACCTCGATGGCTTTGTCAACAACTTCGGTCCTCTATGTACAAATTATCTGTCCGGTTAGTTTCACTCCACACAACCAACGTGCCGCGTGCGCGCGTTGATTTTTACCTAATACAGTTTATATACTCTATATTTCGTAATGAAGCCCCTCTTTCCTCGATATTATGTAATTATACCAAAATATGTCTATATTTTATAAAATATGTTCCCAATTTTTAAATTTGTGCAATTTTTCCCATTATAAACTCCAAACAAGAATAGAAATATTTAACTTTAATCTCATTGTAGGTTTATATTTGCATTTTGATATCTCCTATAGTAGTATATAATAAATATTTGTTCTACAAAGAGATAACTTTCCCTTTTATATTTAAAACATTTCACTTCTAGCCATTTTTTGCGCTTATATCCCTTCTTAAGGTTTGAATTCTGACGCTACTATCCCTTTATCCGGATGTCGTATAAGCAAACGAGAAAGAGCGTTGAAAACTAAATCCCAAGACCTTCAATTTGGTATATGATATGTTCTAAAATGACATCGTAAAGGTTACAAATTGAATTTTTCAAAATGGCTCGTTACATGGCAATTATTCATTCGATTTTCCGTAACTTAAATCCGATTTGTGTCAAACTTTATATTCAATAACTAAATATAATATATAGTCATATTATGACTTTAGACTGACTTAAATCATGCTTAACATATCATTAACGTAATATACGTCACTTTAGATATATGGAATGTTACACTTCCCTACGTGTCATTGTATCGTGAGGTACGTGTCCCTGCCGATTTACACCAATACAAAGCTATGAATGTATTATTTATGAGGAAAAATAAAAAAAAAATTTGTTCCTATTCATCCAAGTCTTGGTGGGTAGTTATTCATGATACATGTTGCTGGTGGAAGACACTAAGTATCCGTTGAATTTAGTCAGGTGTGTCACACCCCTTTTTTACCGTTTCATGAAAAGCGTTTCAGGTTTAGCGAGCGCTTGTGGGATTTTATTGCTTTCTCGAATTAGGGTTTCCATTTAAGAAAGTGACAGTGTTTTAAGGTACAAATTGTTTATTTTAACTCGGAGTCATCATTTGAGAAGTTTAAGGTATGTCAAGTCACCCAATATGGTACGTTAAAACACCTATGACTCGTCAGTAGTCTGCGTTTAGAGATTCCGAGTAAAATTTTCAGTTGACTCTCGAGAAGGTATTAGGCATCCTCGAGTCCTATGCCAAGTACAGTTGATTTTTTGTCGTGTTCCGATTTTTATGAATTAAGTTTGTTGTATTTGCCTTTTATTTGGTTATGTTTTGATTAAAGTGAAAGTCTTTCATTCATTGACAAAAACTCTAACAAAGATTATCCGCGAACACGTGTTCGTTTGAATCTTCCATATAAATAAGTTCCATGTAAACGTCAAACCTTTATTTTGTTAAGCCCGTCTAAGCGTGGATTGTACTTTGACTTGCTAAAAATTATGGTTTATGAATGTTACAGATTTTAAACATTTATTAGGATAGACACATTATTTCCAAAAATTTATATTTTGTCTTCAATTAAGCTTTGCTTGTATATTGTCTTTAAGCTTAATACTGCTAAATGTTGACAACAGTAACGAACTTTGTCAACAAATTTTAGCAACTAACCACCACTCTCAAAATTTTTAATGAGTAGCCTTACTTGAAAAGAAAATCTATGGCATCTAGGTTAAAGCCAATTGTAAAGAGGATTATCTCTGCAAATCTCCATGTTTCGACCCACTGCACATTCACCTAAAATAGATAGTCACTATCCTTTCAAATTCTTAAAGACTAATCTTGCTCTAAATATTTATGGCATTTAAACTTGAAAGCTATTTGAGGAATTTAATTACTTCTGCAAATCTCCACACTATAGTGTCACTCACATTTTCTCCATGATAAAGTTTACACTCACATTTGCTCCATGATAAAGTTTACTTAGCAGGGCTTCTTTTATATGTTTGTTTCACATCTAACTCATTTGGTTTCATATCAATTTAATGAAAGCTTATTTATTAAGAAAAAAGAAAACTTAACTACATAGATGGCCTTAATCTAAGTTGAATCTAAAATCATATATTCTATCAAATTATTTCATGGTTTTAAAGGGATGAACCTTGTTAACTTTGAACCTGTATGTTTCCTTTTTATAATTTGCACCAGCGGTTCCTTTTACACTGTTAATTTCAGATATGGCCACCTTTTACAAGTTTGAGTTTTAACCTTGCTCACATGTTTTAGATCTGTCCTTTTTTGCAAGGCCTGGCCCTTACTTTTGTTTTGACAAGATAAATGAGTTGTTTTTGCATCATAGAATATACAAAAAATTTTTAATAAGTAAATCTAAATATATTCATGGAAGCAAACAACATGAAACAATAAGTGGCCTTGAAATATGAAATGGCCTTGACTAAATCAGTTTGTACATGCTCGATGTCTAAGACATGGTCAAGAAGAAAATACATACAAGGTAAAGAAAAAAAATATCTAATAGCAAAATGGGCTTCCTCGACCTCGGCCTCTACCCCTATCCATATTGCGACCCCAATTCATGGCTCTCCCATTCGGATTAGGAGCCCCATATTCACTACCACCATACTCTTCCTCCTCCACTTCTTGAGCTTGATCAACTTGCTCAAGAGGTTGAACATGTCGAATAGGTCCGGGAAGTGGAACATTTCTTTGGGGATTGCCCACTATGTGAGGAATGCTCACTCGTTGGGTATTGCCCAACACTTGTTCATTTCTTTCACGATCTTCCTTTACCCGTTGTTGTCTAAGCAACTCAACAACTTGTTCCGGGGTAAAGGTGGAACTTGAGGTACCTTCACCGGCTTCAACTTGGACACTCGAGGTCCCTTTCTCAACTTGGACACTCGGGGTCACTTTCTCGGTTTGGATACTCGAAGTCACCTTCTCGAGGTTCTCAATCCTTAGGCTCATACTATCCAATTTGGCAAGGATAGTAGCCAAGGCATTTTTCGTGGTATCATCTCCTTCGTTGGACATTGTACCTACAACAATCAAAAACAAGAAAAGAGATTAGAGTAAAAGTCCTCACTCACTCCCTCACTTTTGTTTGTCGCTCGGGTTCACTCAAGTTGGGGTTAGGTTCACACAAACTTGAGATCAATGGCCTCCTCGTAGTTGCGCAACCTCCTCAATGATCAAACCAAAATACAAGAACCAAATGCTCTTCGGGAATAGTGGATTCAATGGGACTCGATAAACACTAAGCTATTTGGTGCGCACTTGAACCAAACGATTAACTACGAATCTTCTTTGAATTCTACTCTCCTTCTAGGCACGAGTATCCTATTCGCACAATGGATTAGTACTAATTAGGTAGAAGTGTTACCCTCAAAGTACTAACCGGAAGTGACGCGATCATATGTTCAAAGATCGAATCGTCACTAAACGGATTCGGAATTGGATGAATTTTGGTTTGTGATCTAGAAACTCACCATATTTGATTATGCTATGGGAGTTTTGGTGGTTGGAAACTGTTACAATACCTTTGCGAACGTTCTGTCCCAGTTCAGGAAAATCTGGAAATTCAGTACCCTTCGCGATCGCGTGCAGAGGGGTGCGATCGCGATGAACAAAGTTGCAGAAAATGACGCGATAGCGTGAGACACTGCGCGATCGCGTAGGTCTGTGCAGCAAAACCAGAAACTCGACTGAAAACTGCAGTTTTGGTGCACACAACACCCAAATTCAACTTGTTTCAGTTTTCAAGCTTTCAAATGGTGTTCCCAACTGTAGTAAACAATCCCCACTGGTTTTAACACACAAACAACCAACAAACAACTTGTTTTTCAATGATTTTTGGTCAAGTTCTTCAAAAGTGTTCAAACCTTCAAGATTCAAAATTTTGATTTTCACTCCAAGACTCCAAATGATGTTATGGTGGTATCAAAACGACGGGAAAACTATAAGGAGTAAACCCCGATACCAAACAAATAAGAATTCATAACATCAATCGAGTTCATAACATCAATCGAGTTAACCCCGATACCAAACAAATAAGAATTCATAACATCAATCGAGTTCTAGCAATTTGTGCAAAATACTCAACCTAGGGTTTAAATTTCCAACTTTTGATTTTCAACTCCAAAACGTGTTTTGTTGGTTCCCAATTGTCGAGATTACATAAAAAAACAATCCCCGATAATCAACACCAGCAAAATCGTAACAACAAACGATTTCTATCAAATTTTTGGGTTTTCTAGTTTTTGAATTTTTTTCTTCTTTTTCAATATAACAAGAACAAGAACATGAAAATAAACACGAAACAAAGATGACAAGCACGAAGAGTAGGACGAGGGTTCGTAAGAATGCAACCCTAGCCTTGCTCTGATACCAACTGATGCAATCGAAAATACGAAAGCGATAAAGAGATAAAAATGAGACGAGACTCACACAAAAGTTCAAGTAGCAACGAAGAACTTGTTCCGTTACACCCCGAACGATTGGAAAGAATCACTTAACACTATGCAACTATCCTCAAGAGTCACGTGGCTCGAGCAAATAGAATGATCAGACACAGATTGAAGAGCAACTTGGATTCATCCAATTGATTCAAGCCAAAATGGTTACAAGGTTCAAGAGCAATGCTCATTAATGTCTTTTTGTTCAAAGTAAGCTAAAAAGAAATAAATGAGAGAGGGTGTATTTATAACACCCCTTTACAATGTTTTCTAAGATTCTGGTTCGCTATCCCACAAGTTCTCTGCGCGATCGCGCAAGAAGTAATGCGATCGCGTGGGGAACTTGGCTCTTAGGCGCGCGATCGCGCGTTGTGTAGCGCGACAGCGAAGACAAAATTTTTCCTCTTCGCGATCGCGAAAGTGGTGCACGCGATCGCGAAGAACAAAAGTTCAGCGTCAGGCAGTAAGCTCAGCAGGTGTTCCCCTGCTTCGCCCTGTTTTGCTCCCCTGCTTCCTGCACTGTTTCCTGCCCTGTTTCAACATTGATTGAGCTCCAATGCATTGTCTTTAAGTCCTCTCCCGAGCTCGTATCATCCACGCCTCTCCAAACCAAGTGTAGGTGAGCATCTTGTATATCCTTGGCTTAACTTCGAGTGAATGGTCTCGATGCAATTTAGGTTGCATCAAATACCTAATAGCAAAATGGGCTTCCTAAGATAAGTAGCTTTGTTTCTTCAGCCCACAAACCAAATACAGCCAACCAAACTAGCATCAACAGCCAGCAAATACATATAGCAGTAGCCAGTAGCAAACTCATAACTCCCAGATCAAATTCTCTTTCTTTCTTAACCTTCCTATTTTCACTTTTGTTTTCAAAGTATTTTCTTTTTTTAAAACTATTCTCCATTTATTTTGAGAGTAAAGAAGTGTTTTCAGATGTAAAAATGTGTGTTTTTACAGATTGTGAAGTATTTTTTGATGTGTAGGGTCTGTCCTAAAGTGATAAGAAAGGGCCTCTTAAATAGAAAGGGGAGTGGAGTGTGTGATTGAGTAAAAATGACAAGGCCATGTGCCCAAGTCTTAGAATTTTCAGCCAATTATTTCTTGGCATGCAAGGCCTTGTACTAAACACAAAAAGTTGGCAGAAAAGCCCCTTTTTCAAGCTGCAAACCATTGTATTTTATTGTCCTTTCTTTGACCCCATACTATGATAGAATTTTAAACTTTTAACTCTATGGGCTTCAGCCCAAACTCTATTCACTAACACTTAAACTAACAAAACTACTTCAAGGCTTACACTAAATGGACCTAAAGTCCAAGACTCAAACTTCTACTAGCCTCATTAGTGTTGGCCCCTTGGCTCTCAGCCTAGATCCAATTGCACAAAAAACTAGCCAAATTCATCCCACGGTTGAGTCCAATTTCACTTGAGTTCAAAATGGCCAATTGAACTCAAATTTTGGAACAGATCCTAACAATCTTAAGCATTCTAGCGAGCAACAATTCTAATGTATTCATGCTACATATGTGACAAGTGTTCTTCCTTACACCTAAAGTACAATCACAGAAATCGGCTGAAAGTTTTCATGATCAAGTGATCACACCTAAAGTACAATCACATAAATTGGCTGAAAGTTTTCATGCTCAACACTTAATCATAATCCACATCAGTTTTCCCATTGACTATAGACAAACTAAAAAAAATTCTTATGATTGAAGCATTCACTAAAACTCACAAAACGATGCAGTTCATACTAGACAATGAATTAACTAAAGACATACATGACTTCTCACACGACTTGCACATGCACACACGACTTCATGCTTCAAATTATAGCTTCTATACATGGACTAGAGAGGTGCAACAAGTTGGACAGATTCATTCACCCAAAAACATGAACAAACAACCAGTTTACAACTTGATACTTGAAAATTTAAACACCGACTCACGGGCAATAAACATACCAATATGGTGTGTTGACACCCAATTTTGTCCCTCCCTTTTTAAAATTGACTGTAATTTAACTTAAAGGTGCAATTTGACTATTTGTGCAAAATGTGCATTGAAAATCATGCATTTACGTGCGTTATCCCCCTACTTATATATTACATATCTAAATATGGCTATATTACGCAATTTCACATTATTTAGGTTGTTTGTCAAAACTGTGACTGTTTGTGCAATTTAGTACTTTTATAATATTTGTGGCTGTATCACATAATTGCATCATTTAGACTACATGTCAAATTTGTATCGGTTTGTGATCATTTGTGCAAATTAGTAATTATCTGTGATTATCTATATTTAAATAATTTTATTTGAGTTTATTTAATGATTATTTGTGCATTTTATACAATATGTATATCTATATGTTTGTTTTCGCACCTTTAAGTTGAATATTGGCCAATTTAAAAGAAAAATGTCCAAATTCTTTTTTTATTAATTCCTCCATATTTTAAAATTACGACTAAATTTTTTATTATTTATGCTTATTTTTATTTATTGAATTACATTTTTCCTTTGAACCTAGATCAATTTCTAACCAAATACATCCTTACTATTTGAATTTTGAAAGGAGTATTTTTTTCAAATCTTTTCCTTGATTTTTGTTATCATCTAATTACTCCCATAATCCCCAAAATTAGGGCTGCCCATAGTATGATAAATACCGAATTACCGTACGAAATCGAAATATTTTTTACTTTGGTAATGATATTTTGGTATTTGGTATGAAATTTTAAAATTTTTGGTATTTGGTACGGTATTCGGTATCTATGAAGAAAATACCGAAATACCGAAAATACCGAAATACTTAATTACATATACAAATTATATGTATTATATTTATATAAATCATAATAGCTTAATCAATCTAAAGATGAGCTAACAAAATTCTAAATAGAATATCTAAAACTTGTGATATGATTATATATTTAATTAAAACTTATAAATATTTATAAATAAAATAGTATCAATACCATCAAATCTACTTTAATTCTTTACTAGAGAGTTGTCTTTCAAGCACCGTCAAAACTCAAAAGCTTGTTGTTTTGTGTGTAAAAAATATATTAGTTTATCATAAGTAGAATTAAAATTTTAATAATGAATTTTTTTGTGTAAGCTTGTGTAGTAAAGTTGGTTTAATTAAATTTCGGCTAGTGTTATTTGTACATTAGAGCTTTGCTACATGTTTTGTGGTGTTTTTGTATTTTGCGCTGATGTACTGTGAAGGTTTATTGTTAATTGCCAGATGAAGTTTCTTAGTTCATTTCACATTTCTTTGCAACATATATATCTATTATATGTAAGTCGAAGTTGAACAAACTATGGTTACCGACTTACCGTACCGAAATTACCGAAACCGAACATGAAAATACCGAACCATACCGAATTTATTTGGTATGGTAATGGTATGACATTTTTAAAAACCGAAATTACCGAACCGAAATGTGAAATACGTACCGTACCGTTCCACGGGTACCCCTACCCAAATCTCTCCCCAATCGCTCTTTAATCTTTTTCTAATTTTTTCCCTAATTTCAATCAATCACCCAACAACTATTTTTCTAACTGTTTGTTATAAAATTGCTTTTCTCTTCTCTCGCTCTCTGGGAATCAACACATATGGACCAAAGTACAACAATGATCAGAACTCCCTCATCTTCTCCAATCAACACACACTCAAAATGTAAACACACTCCCTCTCTCTAATCATATACGGATACACGCACACTCCTTCGGAATCACACAATACCAGCACAACGCCATTGTCTCTTCTTCTCCTCTCTCATACACAGTACATATATATATTACACACGCACACACTCTCTTCAGTCTTCTTCAAAAAAATAAAACACGGACCTCTCCCCCACCGGATCTCCTTTACTGAACACCAATAGTACAATACAAACTACACAAGAAACATCTGTTGTACAATAGCTCCATCCTCTCTTCATCCATCTCCATAAAACACAAGCACCGATCGCACACATACCCACCTACCATAACAAAAACAGGGAATATTGATCGGAACAGTGGAAACGAGGGAGATCGGGGCTGGGACAGGCATATCGGAGAAATACATAAACTGAGGCGAATTGGAATAGTGGTGATACACCGCCACGACAGTGAACTTGATTGGAAAACCACCATTTCCGGCGACCCTTTTTCTGTATTTCCGGCGACCTGTGTTGAAATCAAAACGAGGACATTAAGTTTGGAGCCGCAGCGACGCCGCTACTCGCAGGCGGTCGCTCCTCCTCTCCGCTGGTTGTGCTCTGTTCCGTTCACCAGTGTCCTCGCCGGAAACTCCACTCCGGTGCAGTCATTCCTTTATTTTTGTTATTCTTCGTTATTGATGATGCCTTTATTGTTTTAATTATGCCGCGCTTTATTATCGATGATGATGTTACTGACTTGTTTTTGTTCGATTCTTTTGTTGCGAGGTCTTATGATTCTATCCGGAAGTGCACTGTTGCTAAAAATCTGCCTGGACCTTACTGATATCAGACATATACTGTTTGGACACTGCACTTGGCCTATGAAAATATTTCTTAATTTGAGGCATACACACATTGAATTGACGTATATACAAGGATTGACGGATATACTACGAATTGACGAATGCTACACCGATTATGGCCAATGAAAATATATTTACATATATTGAGGCCTTGAGACTAATTTGAACATGATACTACACTTGAATAGTCCCATTCCCGTGTCCCTAAAACAAAAAGGCGATGACGATGCATATCACTTTGCAAAGTAAGCGATCGTAGAGTGGTGAGATTGAAGGTACCTGGCATGGCAAACTGGCCCGGGCTCCGTGTTTGCAGCCGTACCGACACCCCTAACCTCTGCTTGATGCAATACACCATTATGAGCCTACACTTTTACAAATCCATTTTCCCCTTTTTATTATTATTATTTTCATATTTATTATTATTGCTATTATTATTGCTTTTTACTAACTCATTATCTTTATATTTTTTGTGATGTAAAAATGGATGAAAGACGGCCTATTTTTGAAGGAGAACAACTAGAAGACAATATTTTATTTATTATTATTATTTAATTAGTATTTATTATTTTTATTCTTATTTATTATTATTATTATTATTATTTCACTTTATTAATTATCGTACTAACTTATTTTTATTTTTGTAAGGTACCTTTGGAAGAAGTCGATTCGTGGATTTAAAATCTTTTTTATTTAATTAATTATATGCATATTATCGTAGCTATTTAATTACTTGTCTATTTTAGTTAGCTATTATATTTGCTTATTTACTTAGAATCCCAATTGTTTAGTCCGGCCAGTGAACCACATTTGGTGGAGCCTGAGAGGTGTCTAACCCCTTCCTCTCGGGTTAACTTGAACCCTTACCTAGATTTCTGGTTCGTAGATTAAGTTTCGGAGTTAATTATAAAATTAGCTAGAAATAAAGTAGGTGCCCTAATGCGCCTAGTTAAAAAAATATGTTAGGTGGCGAATCCAACTCTTTACCCGTGAGTTACCCAATAAGTCGAGCCCTATTTCGAACTTTAGCCGATTCGGGTAAAAATAGGATGTGACATGGTGCGCTAATCAACCAGAAAACATTTGCGAGCTACCATTCAAACTGATATCCAAATCACGACTCAAACATGTTTTAAGCCAAACCATGAACTCATTCGATTAATCGAACATATAAGACAACTTCAGTTTATGCTAATACTAAAGCTAGCCAACAGTGAAAATAAGCCATTCAAGCAAAAGGGGAAGGAAGGGGCTCTTCTTCTATCCCGACACTAAAGCTCCATAACGGAACCTGCAACTTCACTGTTGCCGCCTCGTCCGCACGACCCCAGCTACATCGGACTCCACTACAGCTGCATCGCAGCATTATCACGAGCCAAGCACTGCCCGAGACACACCATTAATGCTACACCATCACAACTTTGTGATCACAAATACCACCAAAATATCAGCGACACACACTACAATTCCATCGTCAAAGTCGCCATCATCAAACCCCATACCAGTCTACTGCTCCCAACTTAACAAACCAAACAGCCTCGCCACCTTTACACTGTTGTTGCATCACCACCATTCCCTCACCTTGACGTCGACATACAAGCTGCCTCGGGCCAAATGCATCATCACTGCACCGCTATAGAATCACCATCACAGCCCTGGAACCACTCACAACACGCCTAAACACGAATCAACCCAGTCTCGAGTTCTTAGATAGCCATTCAGATCTGCCCCCCTCATTTTCTAACTGAAACGATCCCATTTGGGGTCGTCTCATCTAGAAACAAAAAAGAACGGAAGGAGGAAAACGAGAAAAAAATATAAACACCCACACACGCTGTCGTATCAGCTTTACATGAGGAGGAATTTTCAGCGGCGGTTCAAGCATATAGGATGAAAGAGGAGAACGAGACGATGTTTACCATGTAAAATTTCATCGGAGAGGACGAAGGGTCACCGGAAAAACTTCTAACAGTGTTTTTTAATCCCGATCTACGTCAAACGGCTAAAAATTTGGGGAATATACTTGGAGAAATGGAAAGAGGGGGTCGAGGCGAATCTATTGATGTAATTTTGGACGAGAAGAGGGGTGGCCGGCATTGCATGCGTTGGAGCTCTGGCGGCGGCGAAAAAATTTGCCAGGGGTCTATTAGGCTTTTGATTTTGGGTAAAATGTACAAAATAAGGGGAAATTTAGGAATTAAAAGGTGCTTTGCGTTAGGTCAGACAGGAATTGGGCTACAATATTGGGCTGAAAATTCTTCGTTTAAATGGACTATTTGGACACAAAACTAACTTATATCTTACACAATTAGCATAATTAATTAACTAATACACAACAAATTTTCTAACTAGCACATAAGAAAAATCAACTAAATATTACTCACAAATACAATCATTTTTTGATAATTTTTAAAAAATTTCTTCCTAATTAAATAGCTAAAATTAAAGATAAAATCAAGGCAAATAGACACGTATCAGATGATAATTAAGACAACGATTTTACATAATTTTAATTTTGAGCCAAAATCAGGTGATTACAAGGTGCGCACAAGCTGGCATGGATACCACTGTTATAAGTAAAAAAAAAAGATAATTAAACATTGTATTAGTTAATGCAAACTTCTATGTGGAGATTAAAGTTCTATGTGAGTGTTATATCTCCTATACTCAAACCAAACGATCCCTAAATGTATAATAGATAAATGTTTCAATTGAGGTGTATTAATGAAAAAAATAGTTACGTACAATTTTTAAGGGCGCCAATGTCCTTAGGGTTTTTTTTTTTTTTTTTTTTTTTTTGCAACTTTAGTTATGTGCGGAATAGTAATGCATGTATTAGCAATATGTATTAGAAATGCGAGTATAATGAAGGATTATAATGCAGAGATATTCATCGATTGAATTATATAAAATATTTCTTGTTCAATCATTAGTATATAAAAAATTATATACAATGTATAATATTTAGTTATTCTTTAAACAAATTTTAAAAGTATATTTAATATTATGAGAGTTAGTTTTATCAATTAAAATTTTAATACATGCATTGTTAATACCCACACTCTTATTAACTCCACTTTATATTCCACATAAATTAATACATAGATTCTCATATAACTTATGCAAATATTAGCTATGCAAAAAATGGAAAAAATCAAGCGTAATAAAAATTATGCTGAATTTAATAGTGAGAAAATTTTAGATCAAATATGCTCTCTCTCGTTTGTGAACCTATTTTCTTTTTAGTCTACTCCAAAAAGGAAAAAAGAATGATCCTCTCTAAATATAGAAATAATTTAATTTCAAGTTTACCAATATACTATTAACGAGATGATTTATAGCCACACAAATACAATTACATATTTTAAACAAATTTTTAAGAGTTCTTATTTTATCAATCTTTGTGTAAAGTCAAACAAGTTCACATAGATTGAAATGGAAGGAGTATTACATATACATTTTTAATGCGGTGATTAAATCCTCCACAATCGCAAACCGAACAACCCCTTAATAGTTAGACCTTTTATTAAGGGTTTATTGGGTGAGAGGGAGTTTTAAGTCCCTTAAATAAGAAAAGAAGACAAAGTCTAAGAAATGGGTGAGGGGGACACTTTTAAAATTGGTACTAATGACTAATATTTTTAAAGCTCCTAAGCTTTTTTATTGCACAAAGCCCCCACTTCTCATCTCCCTTCCCCAGCCTCCCAGCCCCCATCGGCTCCCCACCCTATCGCCCCATACCCCTCCGTCCATCCACCACTCCACCACTCTCCACCGCCACCTTCTACCACACATCGCTATCTTCTACCACCCTTCACTACTCACCTCCACCCCTACCACCCTCCAGTACCTACCACCACCTTCTACCACCCTCCACCACCACCCTATCACCCTCCACCACTATAATAAAAAGATGTTTACACATTTCGACTAAATGTATACACATCTCGATGATGTGTACACAAATAATTATATATATAATTATTTGTGTACACTTCTGACGAGATGTGTATACATTTTTTCAGACGTGAAAACATCTCCAAAATTATTTAAACATATAGTAAATATGTTTACACATCTGAAAAGATGTGTAAAACGACGAGAATTAAAAAAAATGGAAAATGGCTAATTTTGCTCCTCAACTATGAAATAGAACAAAAATACCCTTGTTTGGTTTGTGGCCCAAAAAAACCCTTGTTGTCATGCATTTGGCTCACAAATACCATTCTTTTTAACAGAGCTCCATGTCACTTATATCTCCTTTTAAATAATTTCTATTTTGCTCACCTGGAAATCCACCTTAGACAAGAGACTACCCCACTTAATTCCATCTAATAGTTTTAAGTGTTGGTATTGATCTCTTTCTTCACTTGAGGAACAAAGACAATGTTTAGCGGTCAGCAGATGCTTGCTTTCCTATGAATATTATTTTGACATTTTGTATTAATCTTCTCTTCCTCTCTATAACGTCATTTAAGGACTTCAATTTCAAGATAAGAAATTACTTAAATACAAAAAAAGTTTATACTTCTTTTCTTTTTCTACTGCATTATATTGATGGAGAAAAGAATCTTTTTATAAAATTTTATTTGTGAACACCAAACATGTTAATGGTAGAGATAAATTTCATTTCGAATAATTTCAACAATCCGGCAGTGATTATAAAGATATTGTTCTTGACCATATTTTGCCATATGGGTTTCGTTCACAATGGAAAAATATTTGTTTACATGGAGAGTTAGAAAATGAAGAAAGAGAAGTGCAATAGTAATCTTTAAAATCTTGGATTGTGACACGACCCGGATCCGGTTAGGCCGTGCGGGCACCCGACATCCTCCTCTAGACCCGTCGGGCGAACCCTTACCAATTAAATTATAAAAATAAATATAACAATTCATAAATAAGGACAAGACTTTAAAAAATACGGACATACTAATACCTCTAAGATGTACAAAAGAAATTACAGCTGACTACCCAACATACTAGTTTAGGGTTATCCAGACTAGACATCTAAGAGTACAAAAGAAGACAGATACCTCCTGAAGGGAGCAAAATGCAACTGAAATAATAACCAATAAACTGGTGGTCATCCGGAATAAAAGCTGGCTCACCCTGACAGCTGAAGTCGTCTTCGCTCCTTCACAACGTGGCGAACTCACTCCTGGAGCGAACCTGCCGAAACGAAATAGATAGACAAGAAACAAACAACAAACAAGGGCGAGTCAAAAGGACTCAATAAGTGGGGCAGACTAGCCACCTCAAAGAATAGGATAGCTAGCTAGGGAGAAAAGAAATAGATAAACCAAATTCCTCTTATTTAA
Source organism: Petunia secreta (assembly GCA_029990175.1). NCBI lineage: Eukaryota > Viridiplantae > Streptophyta > Magnoliopsida > Solanales > Solanaceae > Petunia > Petunia secreta. Next base: position 6,454,717 of record JARKIP010000053.1, read on the forward strand.
ATTATGAAAAGGCAGAGCCAGATAATAACCAGAAACACGTAAGAAACTATAAACTCAACCAGGGATGTGAGCCAGAAACATATCAACATATAAACAATGCACATATAAGCAGAACAGTAGTCATGTACTGCAAGTCTACACAATGATGTGAATTGAGATGAAATGAAATGAAACGTGATGCAAAGGGTCACATGTGCCCGTAATCCCATCCCGAAGCGGAATACTCCTGCATTCGAGGGGAATCCAATCTGATAACCAACTGGAGCGGAATACTCCTGCTCCTGGGGCGGAATACTCCTGCACCCGATACAGTATAAACTAGAGGCTAATTACTCCTGCACTCTCCTGGGGCGGAATACTCCTGCACCCGATATAATGTAAAGCTAAGGCGGAATACTCATGCACTCAATATCTGACATAAGAGCGGAATACTCCTGCTCCTGGGGCGGAATCCTCCTACCCTTAATATGATACAATGGAGCGGAATCCTCCTGCTCCTGGGGCGGAATACTCATGCACCCAATATGATATGCAATGTAATGCATATGAATGACATATAATGCATATGAATGCAATGTGATGCAATAATAACCCTTCACCGGTGCGGGACTCTCATAGACAGCCGGGAAGTAGATGCCAACTCACAGCCAGAGTACAATGCTCAGATCATCAATGCAATACCAACAACATGACATAACACATAATATATAATGTAAATCCAAAGCTAAGGCGTAATAAGTACGCCTTTCGGCAGCTACACACGTAAGGAACACGTGGTAGAAAATCCACGAAGCCAGGTGCCTCCAAAGAAATGGATATAAACACTTACCTCTTCCAAAAGTTAGCATTGCTAATCAACAACCGCTTTATCCTTTGATTTCATTGCAAACGATCCCACTCTATTCAATAAGCAGAAAAATATATCAAATTAGGTTAAAGGCTTCATTCCTCACATCTTAGGACAATCCGGTTAGGAACCTGATACCCTATTCGCATACGCAATACGCAGGCCAGGCCTATGTACAGGGTTCAGAGTCACATGACCAAATCCTAAATAAATTACATTTATATGTTGCCCATAACTCACTGAGTACGAATATATAATCAATTCCATTATCGGGGTCCAATTGACCCTTTAAATTATCAGTTGCAATGTCTAATATCTCAATTTTCACCGTCAAAATACATTCAAACATACGTAATAAACTCAAATAATATATTAAGATCATTACCTGAATTTTTCGGGGTGAAAATTCTATTTTTTCTGGCTCTTTTCTCATTTTCTGACATTTTTCTCTTCCGCGTATTTTCTGTTTCGCTTCTCTGTTTCTCGTTGTTTCATTTTTTGTAACGCTAAGGGATATATCCCTTAGCACCACCGCCCATGGTCACTTTCATTTTCTTTCTTTTTTTATTTTTCCCCTTTTTTTCTTTTTTCCTTTAAAATTCGCTGCTACGATAAAAATTAAAACGGTACCCTACGATATTCAAAATAATTCCAACTTTTACATACAAGTTATAAAAATTATATGTAACATAATCGCTAAGGCGGATCTCAAATCGGACTCTCGAAACTCAATGTACAGATTAAATGGAAAAAGATCAAATTATTTAACTTTCAGCATTTTAGCGGAAACTAGCCGAACAACATCGAAATTCACTTTCGAAAGTTCACAAAAGTCATAAATAATTATACGAACCTAACGGCGCTTTCGGATTTCGAATCGGAGTTCATTCACCAAAACCGAGCTCGAAAATCTCTTTTTTAATATTTATCGACAATAAAAATTGAAATCTTCTTCCGATACGTACCAAACGAGGTCTGATTTAACTCAAATTTTACCAACAGGTCCTAATGGACATTACGAAGTTTTTAAAATTATCGGCATGCCATTCGGAGTCCTAAATTTCGAAATGACTACTTAAAGTCTTTTCAGATTGACATTGAAAAATCACTTTATTGTCAGGTAAGGCGTAAACGAGACAATGAATATTGATAGCGGCCAAATATTAAGAAGAGCAAAGAGGATAAAGCTAAGTCGAGCTAGTCATCATTGTGTCTTTTTAACGATGCTGTAGTGTACTCAGGTTTCACGTCTTCTATTTTATCATAAAAGTACAGAATTTGTGGAATAGAACATATTATTGCAAATAAAAACTAATGATCTTTATTATTGCATGCTTCCATATCCATGTTCCAATGAAGAAGACACAAGTATTAAGTGGGGTAGCCTCTTCTCCAAGGTGGATGTCCATCTCAGCAAGAAAAAACAAGTACTTTTAAAAAAGGATATATGTGACATGGAACTCTGTTAAAAAGAAGGGCATTTGTGAGCCAAATGCCTAACGACAGGGGGCTTTTTTGGGCCGCAAACCAAACGAGGAGTATTTTTGCTCTTTTTCAAATAGTTGAAGGGTAAAATTGACCCTTTACATAAAAAAGAATAAAACGGACACGAAGAAAAAAAAATGAGGAGAACGAAGAAAAAATTCAAAATGAATAACGAATAAGAAAAAAAAGGGGAGACAGAGAAGAAGAAAGAAAAATAGCAAGGATGGTGATGAATGAATTTGAAAAAAAATCTAGAAGAAAGATGAGAAGAAGAAGAAAAAAGGGAGAAAGAAGAGAATGAGAGAGAAATAAAAGTCTGAAATGATTTGAATATGGGAGAGAGCAAAAATAAGTGTGAAGGAAGAAAAATGAAATATTTAAATTTTTTGAATTATGGGGTATTTTTATAAATTTCTACAAATTTTAAATGTTACAATTCGGTACTCATTAAGTTAATTAAATATTGGGTGGGTCAATATCATTTTTTTCTTATTTGGAAACTTGGCCTCATTTTTCTCTTTTTTTGCCCTTTGTGTTGAATAGTCAAGGTCCGGGTGTCTCATTTCCCTTAAGAGCCAAGCAAACACCAATATATAACTAGTAAACGTAATTCCCATTATAAATTCAAATTCATAGAAAATGGCAGGGAGGTCCAGTTCATCAACGATGATCGTAACAAACACGCCGGCGAAAGATCTAGCGTATACAAATTGCGCATATTGCTCACCTTCAGATCTCAGAAACTTCCTTGTACCTGGATCTAAGTTCGCTTATGCCCTCCTTGCTGATACTTTCGTTCTCACTCTTGCATATCCTTTTATTCATTCCCATCTTTATTTTATTTACTGCCTCCGATCCACTTGATTGTGATGTATTTCATAAATATGTGTATTACGAGCCTTTGTTTGCTTTGCTTTTTTAAACTTATTTTTCAAAAATGCTTTACTTTAGCTCAACGTCTTTTGGAAACAACCTCTCTACCTTACTCATACGGATAAGGTCTCTGTGATATCACTGGGCATGTTGTTGTATTCAAGTTAGCTATTTGAATGCAATTGATTTTTTTTCCTACTGCTAACTCTAACCTCGGCTGTGAAATTGATATTTTTGTCCTGTTTGTATAATAGACCTATTAGCGGAAACAAAGCTTTCATTTTATATGGAATCTGGAAAATAGTCATCTAAACTTCTACCAGAAGAGCAATTTTTTAAAACTTCTGATAGGTAAGGTTGTGAAGTAGTAAATGATAATGATGACACGCTTAAAGTGGATTCTGTTTTTTGTTGTCTTTATCTATAATTTCCTTTTCCTATTCTGTTCATAATGTAGTATTTAAATGATCGAAAGATAATGAGCTATGTTGCCTTGACTGTGAAATACTTCCCACGATGCTGTTCCTAGCGGTCAGCTTGGTCTTAATGCGATTCAACGACGCTATGCAAAAGTTTCTACTGGAGATTCTATATCTGTTAACAGGTTTGACAGAACCAATATTGCTTACTGTGGTCTAATATTCCGATAACATCAGTTAATTAATGCTTTCACTGTTCAAATTACAGATTTGTTCCACCTGAGGACTTCAACCTTGCTTTGCTTACCCTTGACTTGGAGTTTGTTAAAAAAGGGACCAAAGATGAGCAGGTAATCTAGTCCTGTCTCTGTTTCAGTAAAATTATTTGTTGTTCAACAATATATTGTGTGGTGCCATGCTCTATTCGCTTTGCAAGAGGTTGATTTTTCGCATATCTACTCTGGCCGTTAGAGCATTCACAGGTTTTACAATTTTGGTTGTAGTGTACTTTTGGCTGTATCTATCTTCTAGCTTTAGTTAATTCTGTTTTAGGCTTAAGCATCAAGAGTACTCTGGGTCAAACACTTCTTTTGCTGTAGACATTGCAAGTTCACCAAAATATGTCTTTTTGTAGGTGGATGCAGTTTCTTTGGCTAGTCAAATTCGGAAGAGATTTGCCAATCAGGTGAAAGCGCTATCTCCCTCCCTTCTCTTAGAAGCTTTCGTGTTCAGTGGTTTTTCTCTTATTATCTTGTATTTGATAAAGGTTATTGGGCAACACATATGATGTGGTTCTTGAAGTCTGTGCTTTCAAGAATGATTTTCACACATCCGTTTCCTTCCTTTAGAACTTTGGAAAATAAATAGGACTGAATAGCACCTGATCCTTAAATAATGGAAATTCAAACAAAAAAAAGTATATTTATTTCCCTTTTTTTGTGGTAACTGAGGCCTGTGGTGCACGATTCGAAACCCGGTGGATACTGAGCCACCCTTATACCTTTCTCCACTTAAATACAAGACTTTTGTCTGCAGCGGATTGATGTGCGCATAACCTAAACATCACAAGCTGGACCAAAGCCTTGGAGTTCATTAACAACTAATCAACTTAACATATTACAAATATGGTCCCCTCTTTGAGTCAAATACTTTTATCTTTGAAACATATCCCTGTTTTGGTGTCTACTTTACATTAATGAACACTTGTGCAAATGCAAGCACGTCTTACTGACTACTGAGAGAAAATGACGAACATATATTTACATCTCTCTTCTCTGCTTCAATTGATCAAGATAAATATGGAAATGCCTTGAGGTTGTCAGGTGGAATCAACAATATGATGACAAATACATAATTATAATAAAAATATGACATGAGGTTATCCTTGTAGTTGAGTTATTTTTGTCCTTACATGGGGTATGTAAGGGCTTTGAAGGGGTTTATAAAGGTATTGGACTACTCCAAGCCTTTAGATTTGAGTTGGGTGTCCAGAATTTTTCACATTGTATTAGAGCCAACCTTTTTGTAAGTGCATTCTCTCTCTAGTAAATCCACATTAGAAGTCCATGTGTGAATTCCAAAATCGAGTTGTACTTGCTGGTTGGTGTTGAGTTATGTAATTGCTGAGAGCTTTGAAGGTGCTTGTAACAGTCTTGGGTTGCTTCACCATACACTTGCAATTTTGGGTTGGATGATCACACTCTTTTACAGTAGCCGTTGGGACATTGTACATAACGTTTAAGTTATGGTTCATATTCTTTTTTTGAAAAGCTAATTGTTGTATTAATAAGACATCTAGGGGATGCATACAAAAAATTTGATTCTTATGTAAAAGATAAAGAGTAAAAAAAAAAATTAGAAATTGAAGTACATTATTTACATCAGAGAAGTTTGTCCAGCTATATATGTTCAAAAGACAGTTATCTTTTATGGAGGGGATTGAGCTGGCTTCTCCTTGAAAACATCTTCTATTCCTTTCTCTCCAATATCACTTAGGGGTCGTTTGGTTGGCGGGGCTAAAAACCATGGATATCCCATGAATTTGGGATTATATTTAGCCCCGGATTATAATCCCGGGATTAATAATCCCACCCCTTCTATGGGATAAGATAGTACCACATTTTTGGTATAAAATCTATCCCGGATTAGTTAGTACCACTAACCAAACACGGGATAAATGTTATCCCAAATTTAGTACCGGGATTATTATCCCTATCCCACAAACCAAACGACCCCTTAGTGTTAGCAAATACACTAAGTGATTTCTTTTCACCTGTCCAAACTTTGGTGGATAAACTTATCGGATACCTGTGGGCGCCGGGGCCCTGGATGCGCTAGCGATTGGCACATAGGGGAATGCTGGTGGAAGGTTGCAAGTACCCCGTAAATTAGTCGAGGTTCGCGCAAGCTAGTCTAGACGCCACCTTCTTATAAAAAAAAGAAGAAAACGAAAAAAAATTCTTAAGATATTCTTGGTTAACAATGAATCTCTTTAGGATATTGTCCCTTCCTTGCCCCCTTCTGACCAGAGGGAACCTGTACCTGTTGACAGGTCAAACCATCAAAGAAAATTCGACATTTCTTGTATAGAGACAGCTTTGCCGCTTTCAATTATGTAGGATAACTCTCTTCTACCATCCTTGTAGGGTAAGGATAGAGGTGAGCGTAATCTGTTTGTGAGGCGGGATCAATTTGGTAAATGTCAAAGCAGTGAAAGGTAAGAGGTTATGAAAAAATGTTTAGGATGGTCTACTAATAATATAAGATTGGCTTATGATGGTCTAGAAATAATCTTGCTAAGTTCTGAGATACTTGTGTCTTTTTTAGTGGACTAGCGCAGGGTGAAGAGGATCTATGCTCTTGTATGGTTTGCATCTAATATGATATTAGAAAATGATATAAAGTGGCTGTTCCAACCCTAACTCCGAGGCTTGCCAGTTAAGCCGCATCAAATATTTTGAGTATTTAAAGGTCCGTAGTTCGGTCTTGGAAATACTCGAGGTGTGTGTATATATTAAAAATTATACATAGGGGGAGTGTAAGGGCATGTGGGCGAGGGAAGTTTAGGTCACCAACCAGCAGGCAGAGTGGACCTATGTATTATAGTTGGGGTACACTGGCACTCATAGGCTTCTGTAAATTTCCAGAGATATGTATCAGATATACTCTGAAAGAAGACATATGAATAGACGTGGCACCCCTAATAAGCAATAACAGGAGTGCACGGGCTGAAGGCAATCAAGGCATCTCAAGGCTCTCTGTTTCCTGCTTAACAGGAGTTCAAAACTCTTTTCTTTTCCTTTTTTCTCGGACAACCGAGACTGCCCTTTGTGTAAATCTTTTTCGTTTTTCTTCTTCCTTGTTTTGGTTAAGATTAGCGTAAGTTTAGGCCAATATAAGATATAAAGAAAGCAACTAAAGCTAATCACTATGAAATGCTTTGAATAGCTAGATTAAATTGTATTTGGCTGATTGGTTGCGTATTTAATTGTGAATCCTTTTTTTTTTTTTTTTTTTTCTTTTTTACCTTTTATTTTCAACCAACATTCTTGTTTATTTCTTTTTGCTCCCTTTCTTCTTTTTTCTTTTGGTTTCTTACTTTTCTACTCTAAGACTCCTCTATTTTTTAAAAAACAGTGGAACTCTTTACTTTGAAAAATTATTTATTTCTTGAGAATTGAGATGAAAGCAATTGCAAGAAACTAAGGTTAATTAGTTTAATTGAAAAACTATATATCGAACTGAATTGCCTTCACCATATTATCTGATGATTGGCACACTTCCTTTTTTTTTTTTGGGTGACATTTTATTTTCCATTCTCTTCTAATTTTATTTGATAGAAAATAAAAAGAGAACAACCGACTTGATTGTCTTATCCTTGGTTCGGTGAGGGTTTGTACATTTGCGAACTAAAAACTTAGTATATTGAACCAAAATTACTTAAAACCCGTCTAAACAGACCAAACTCATTGTATGTGTATACTTAGTAGTAGTTCTGTTCATATTTAAGTCAGTTGTGTACCCCAGATCTTGAAATCTTGGGTGCGCCTCTGCCAGCGGGATTCCGATGTCCTGAGTCTATAGTTCTGATGAAAGTTCAATTTGCAGATTATGACAACTGGACAAAAGGTGACATTTGAGTATCATGGCAATGGTTATATATGCACTGTGAATCAAGCTACTTTGGAGGGGCAAGAAAAGTCTAATAAAATTGAAAGAGGGATGATTTCAGCTGAGACATACATTATATTTGAAGCTGCAAACTCCAGTGGAATAAAGGTTACTTCTTTCTGTCTTCAAGTGATATATCAATAGCTAAACGTTGCCTAAAGAAAATGGCTTTCGTCATGTTTGAGCACTTTTTGATTTGTTTCTTTCTGCAAATGTCTTCAATACAGATTGTCAACCAGCGTGAAGCTGCTAGCAGCAGCATCTTTAGGCAGAAAGAATTCAACCTTCAGTCATTGGGTATAGGTGGTCTGAGTGCAGAGTTTGCCGATATATTTCGAAGAGCTTTTGCTTCCAGAGTTTTCCCTCCACATGTGACAAGCAAGTATGGAAAGTTCTTGCTGAATAACAGAGTTCTTTTTCTTTTCATGAACTTGATTTTCTTTCTTGAATACAAGATGTGCGTAGAAAGGAGAGATGGTTGGCATCTCCCCCGAAATGGAGGGTAACAGCCTCTGGGCTTTACCTGTTATTGGACACATCCGCTTAACGCCACCCACCTCGGTGGATCTTACCCAATTTTTTATCGTCTACCTAAAAAAAATTCTTGAAGAAAAGATATAGCACAATTACTTCCTCATTTGGCCTTGGCTTTGGGATGAAACTGATTTTCAGGCTTGGTATCAAGCATGTTAAGGGAATGCTGCTCTATGGACCTCCTGGTACAGGGAAGACTCTAATGGCTCGCCAGATTGGAAAAATGCTAAATGGAAAGGAACCAAAGGTAGGTTCATGAAAGCTCTACTCGTTTATTCTTTCCTTGTTATCGTCGTTGTTTTGGAAGTTACACTGTTTGAGTTTGCGATTCTTTTTTCACAAGTAGGAGAGTTTATTTATCCTGGTTGGTCGTTCTGTTGCAAAATGTTTGTGTTTCTCCTAGTGTTCTTTTCTACATGTGGCGCTGAAGTACTCTGTTCCTTGCATGCTTGGCATAGTGTAGGATTTTGCCGTTTACTTCATAGTCCTGTATAAATTCTCTGAAATGGTTTGTCATGTAATCACTCGTTGCTCAAATATGTAATCACTCATTGCTACTCCAGAAACTTGTTACTTGGCTATTTTTCTGGTTCTCCCTTATCTGTGATAGTTTGCACTCCCATGCTGAAAAAGGATTTTGTCAGTGTATTATCAGCTTGGCTTCATCGTGAACAATGATGCACTCTGGTAATATACCTGTCTTTCACGATATTGCATAACCTTAAAACAGATTGCTTGAAGATAAGTTGAAAGTGTCTCAAAGTACTGTTCTCAGGTGGGAGCTGGGAAGGTTTGATGGCTAGCCATTACATAGTGCATGCCTCCCAAACAGGGTTTCAGGCCTGAGACTTACGCGATCTCTCTGACTTGGCTCCTTCTAAGAGTGTTAGAGCCTTGCCGCCTTCAAATTTTCACATAGAAGAGAGACATTTCATAACACCTTCATTCCTCCAATTGAACAGGAAATATGATTGGTTAAATTGCTGTTACTTCTTCGTCCAGTGAAACTTCCTCTTTGTGGAGTGTAGTATGAGACCATCGTTGAGGACTCGGCTCAATTTCCTTGTCAAGTTTGTTATCTTCTTCTGTATTTCAACTGTAATCTTAAAAGTGACTTGTTTCCCGCAATTGTTTGATTTAAATTACTTCACAATTGAATATAACTCAGTATTTGTAATCAGCTTGCTGCTCTCCTCGCTTTGATTTTACTCATGTTATTCGTCTAAGTTAGTGTATTGGGAATGTAGAATCTTTTCACATTTTACTAAGATATATTTTTACTGTCAGTACTCAAATTACATTAGATCTAATGTAAAGCTTAGTCGCTCATAATTTCCTACATTCTTGGCACTAACAAATGATCTGCGTGAATAGTGGAGAGATAAGTGCTTACATTTTTGTTTTTATACAAACTTAATGTCCTAGATTGCCGTCTTATGTTACTTATCCTTATTAAAAAAGGGTCCTAGACTGCGTTGACTATATGAAGAAATTGTTTGCATATGCTTGCAACATAAAGTGAGATAACAAGATTGACAGACGACTTCTTCTTAAATACTGTATGTGGTTATTTTAAACTGGAGGGAATCACCGAATCGGTCATTATGTGTTTATAAACAGTAAATGATGCTTAAAGTTTGAACAGAATACAAAGGAAATTGAGTTATTGACAGTTATGAACTCATTAAGGAAGAAGTATGGATATTAATGCACCTGGCCTTGTTTTTAAAGCTGACATTTTTTAGGATATCTTTCCCTTCATCTGTGTCTCAGTTTTCAGATCTTGCAGTCCTCTATATTTCAGAGTTTCAAATGATTGGAAACTACTTATTCGTACTTTTCTCCGATTTTTTGGTCCACAAAATTTGCTGCTTTGGTAGAAAAGTTTTTCTTCGCACATTTCATGATAGGTATTTGTATGCTTGTCCCTTCTAAGTTCTTAAAGCTCTACATCTACTTTCTAAGTTTTGTAAATCCAACATCATTCTTGAGTTCACTCAATAGCATCTATATTATAGTTCCCATCGCTTTTGGCTTCAATACCTGCAACAAAGATGAGACTGTCACATATCTCCATGTGTCTTTTGTTTTCGTTTTTGCTTTGTAGACTGTTGCCTTTTCTTTTCAATGAGATCAGCTCATTTAAATAGCTTTTCCGGAAGCTTATCAAATAAATTTATGAAGTTTTTTAAGCAATATTCAGTATGTTATTTGTTCTCTGATGTACTCTTTCTGTACCAACTTGGCACTTTTAATAAAATCCTTTACCTTTTCATCAAAAAAATATTCAGTATTTTGTTTGTATGTTGCTAATGCCTATTTAACTATATATCTGCTTCTTATTTTTCTTTGTTGGTCATTTTAAATTGTAGATTGTCAATGGACCTGAAGTGTTGAGCAAGTTTGTCGGTGAAACAGAAAAAAATGTGAGGGATTTGTTTGCTGATGCTGAGCAGGATCAAAGAACTAAAGGTAAGGGAGCTATCATGGCAGCGATGATTGGATTTTAACCTTGTTACTGTAATCCCTCATTTTTTTTTCCAGGTGACCAAAGTGAACTGCATGTTATCATTTTTGATGAGATTGATGCAATCTGTAAGGTGGGACCTCTTGAAATCAAGATTTTTTGATTATTTGAGATTATTACTCATGTATCAATTGTATTTAATCTGATTTTCTGTTGTTGGTTCAGAGGCTCTTTTTTCTTTTTTGTGTTTTCTGTTTTAATAAAGTGCCTCTGAGGCTCTTATATGAACTGCTGGTTGTAAAATAGAATATGTTCAAAATTTATATTACCATGGGTAATAAGTTCAAAATGTTAGTTTGTTTCATTGATGTCAGTATCAGCATTTGACTACTAAGTCTACATAAGTTTATCCGTAGCTTGTTTATTTAGTGGATTGATACACCCTTAAGTTGTGCTAGTGCACTCTGTATGTGACCAAATTTTCGTCTAGCTTGTGGAGAGTCATTCACTGCCTTATCACGATATTTGTCTGCAATTGATTCTATAGATATGGTTTCTCAGATGATGCTTTTGTTGTTATGCAGTCTAGAGGATCAACTAGAGATGGAACTGGTGTACATGATAGCATTGTTAACCAGCTCCTCACTAAGGTATGCACATCAATCTCTAGTTGTGCTTGCAGAGAATAGATTGACTGTATAATGACAGTAGAATGCAGTTACCAGCTATTAATTGTATCTGGTTGAGTGTTTCTTACTCTTCAGATCGATGGAGTGGAGTCTCTGAATAATGTTTTGCTCATTGGAATGACAAATAGGAAAGATCTGCTTGACGAAGCACTTATGAGGTGCCCTTGATTTTGTATCAGTTTTGTCTTATTGTTGAAGCTGATAAATGAGTTCATTATCAGTATTTCTTTGGTGATTATGTAATATCTTACGGTGCAATATCAAATACAATGCCATTGCTATAGGCCAGGACGACTAGAAGTCCAAGTCGAGATAAGCCTTCCTGATGAAAATGGTCGACTGCAAATTCTCCAGATTCATACAAACAAGATGAAAGAGAATTCCTTCCTTTCCCCTGATGTGAACTTGCAAGAACTTGGTATGCTCTCTCCACAGGAATCATGATATGCTGGTTTTTGTTGTATGGTTCCTTCAAAGTAGATGATGATATTCGTAAACTCCAGTTATGTCGTTGATTCAATTTAATAATTTGTCAGTTCAAAGATAAAATGTTCAAACTGAAGGTGTTTCCATGTCACTATTGGGGAGTAATTCGTTGTTGCTTCCCTCAGTCTACAACCTACACTGGTTATATGAATTCTGAGATTTTCCCCCATTTACCTTTGTGTGCAGCTGCACGTACAAAAAATTATAGTGGTGCCGAGCTTGAAGGTGTAGTCAAAAGTGCTGTATCATTTGCATTGAACAGGCAGCTAAGCATGGATGATCTTACCAAACCAGTTGATGAGGAGAGTATAAAAGTCACTATGGGTGACTTTTTGCATGCCCTCAGTGAAGTAAGACCTGCATTTGGTGCTTCCACTGATGATCTTGAACGTTGCAGGTTAGTTGTTAATGTACAGTCGATTGGTAATATTTCTTGAAACTGTTCAAGACAAAATCCATTTCAAAAATTGAACATAGTACATACTCCTCCGTCCCAATTTATGTTGTGGGATTTGACTCAACACGGAGTTTAAGAATTAGAGATTGATTTTACAATTTTCTAGAATTATCCTCGTCATATGAAAAGAGAAAAGGAAGAAAGAGAGGATCGGAGTAGTAGCTTTTAAAGTAAGTGGGGCCCAACAAGGATAAAATAGAGATAACACGAGGCTTGACAAAAAAATAGTAGAATTGTTGGGTTTATGTTGTTAAAGATCTTTGGAGAGGCAAGTTATATGAAATTGCAAATAGATCTGCTCGAGAACAAATATGTACCCTGCAGACAGATAAGGGCACGGTGCACAAAGCATCCCGCGTTCGCAGGGTCCGGGGAAGGACCCCACCCCAAATGGTGTAATGTACGCAGCCTAACCTTATGCAAGCATAAGTGGCTGTTTCCAAGGCTTGAACCCGTGACCTATAGGCCACACGAAGACAACTTTACCAGTTGCTCCAAGGCTACTCTGCAGACAAGATGAAAAAGAAAAAATATTAGTACAAATATTTCTGAGAAAGGGGAACCACTGGGCTGGTGTTAAATGTATTTGTCTCATATGTATTGATTGGAGGTCAGCATGAAGGGCTTAGGGCAGGAGTGTCTTAAAGTTCAACAGTTGGGAGAAGTATTCACATTGTTGGTGGCTTAAGTGCGGAAACTTGTCTGCCGAAGCTTGGATAAGTAAGGAATGATAACAGGATATTTAAATAAATTGTCACCACCGGAGTCTAGTTTAAGGGCTGTAGCACTTTGATTAATTCTTGGCATGAAGGTGACTTCACGAATCAACATTTTTCAGACTTAATGGCATTGTGGACTGTGGTGAACGACATCAACACATCTACAGAAGAACTATGCTATTGGCAGAACAAGTCAAAGTTAGCAGGGGGAGCCCCCTTATTACTTGTCTTTTGGAAGGCCCAAGTGGAAGGTAGAAGCTTTTTCTTATTCTATTTTATTTTTTATTTTTTATTTTTTTATATGTGGTCATTTATCTCAATTCTTTTTTGGGTGTGGTCATTTATCTCAATTCTTTTTTGGGTGTGGACAGTGGCAAGACTGCAATGGCAGCAACAGTTGGAATTGAAAGTGATTTTCCCTATGTCAAGATAGTAAGTTATTAAACTATTGGGAACTTGCATGGTTTCTGGAGATTAATTACAAATGCTCACTCTTAGACCCATCTCTTATTTCTCTTACCCCTCTGAATTGTTAGATTTCTGCCGAAACTATGATTGGGCTCAGTGAAAGCAGCAAGTGTGCTCAGATAGTCAAGGTTACGCACGTTTAACTTTGTGCAGTACTTTAGTCTAATCAGCTAGAAGTTAGATGACTTTGTATATACCGGTGTATTATTATTATTTGCATTTTAGTTTTTAACTATGTCTTGTGATAATATGTGGTAGGTATTTGAGGATGCTTACAAGTCACCACTTAGTATAGTCGTCCTGGATGGCATTGAAAGGTAATTTTTCCTGATACTAGATAAATGGCCTTCAAATGCATGATAATGTGCTTATGTATGTACACGTGCAGGCTTCTGGAATATGTTGCAATTGGCCCTCGATTTTCAAATTTGATTTCTCAAACACTGATGGTGCTCCTGAAACGTCTTCCTCCTAAGGTACTTCATAATTACTTGATATTGTACTTCAAGATGCTCATTTGGTACTCATAGTTGCCTGCTTGCTTCTTTTCCCACCACCTCTGTATTTTTGAGGCGGCTCATGGACATGTATTTATTAACTTAATGATAGCAACAGAAAGAAAAAAATGCTCGAGAGGTTTTTTAGGCGTGCTTCTGTGGTGACCCTCAAAAGAGATGTGACCCCTGCCTCCTTTTTCTCTCCCTTAGGGGTTGGTCTACCTCTATATCCTCCTTTTGGATGTGGTCGGAATGTAACTATTGTACATGCTTGTGCCTCTGTTGACTATGTTATGTTCTAGTCTAAAGGAAGTTGGGTGGACATTTATAAAATGGCAACTATGTAAAAAGTTAGTGGTGGCCTGCATCTCCAATGGATGATCTGTCTTTAGAAATGTTGCTCTCTCAAAGTCAAAGCCCGAAGCTGTTTAGCAGTTTGTCTCCCCATCGATGTCTTTTATTTTCTATTTTTGAGTGAGGCAGAGGAGCGAAACCAAATGGATTGGGTGGGTGGATGTTTATACTAGTTACAAAAAAATACTTGATGCTCGAGTAAATTGTACATAATAGTTTCCTGGCAGTGGAAAACCAAATCATTGTTAGAGGGTCCTGTGCCAAACCTACATGAATTGTAAAATTTTTTCCTTTTTTTGGGGAGAGGGGTGGGTTAGATTTCTCCCATTTCCTTCTTGAACCCAGTGTTGTGTAAGGAGAGTGCCTCTCGCCTAGGTGACGAGGCGAGGCGATGGGTTCTCGCCTTTGGGGAGTGAGGCGACGTGGGTGTAAAAAGGCGACTGAGGTGAGGCTGAGGCGAGAAAAAGGCGTCGCCTTTTTAGTTTTTTTTTTTAATTTTTAAAAGGGGCTGCTAACACTTTAAAACATAAAAAGCCCACAATTAGGGTTTCATAAAACCAAAAAAAGAAAGTTGCGGTGAGTTCTTTCCTCTCTACTGTTCTTCTTTCTTCTTTCTTCTTTCTTTCTTACTTCATTATTTTCCTCTTCTTTTCTTCTTTCTCCTCTCTCTTCTTTCAAGTTTATAGCAGTTTTTTCTTTTCTTTTTTCTTCTTCCTCTTCTTTCCTGTTCTTTTTTCTTCTTTCCTGTTCGGCTTACAGTAAAATGGCTTCAGAGGGGTAGTGGTAGGGGCAATATAATTCTTATAATCATGGGATTCAAGAAATTGGAGATCTTGAAGAAGAATAGATTTTTAGTATTGCTTGTCTAATGAATTATTGAGTCATTCAAGATCTAGACTTTTAGTATCTACTATGACTATCTATTTTTAGTTTTTAAATTGAAATGTTTGCTATTTATGCTATTGCTATTGAGATTTTGGTTATTCTGTATGCATTATAATATTTTGATTTTTTGGCATTAATTGGCGCCTTACTTTAAAAAGGCGAGCGCCTCGCTTCTCGCCTCTGTGAAATTGACCCTTGTCGCCTTTTGTTGCCTTATGCCGTCCAAAACAGTGGTTGAACCCATGAAACTATCTAGTTCTTTTGATCTTTGGTCCTAAATCCTAATATAAGGGAAGTCACAGATAAAATTAGGCACAAGTGAATTTGTGTTGTGTGACGATATCTAGAATGCTTAGGACAAGTATGTGGGAATGAGATTTTAAAAGCAAAAAGAACCAAATAAAAAAGCGACAAGGTCCATAGAAAAGCACAATTGACGACATTTAAATATCAAACATTTATGAATTTATTAAGTACTATAGTAATCAAATTGCAAATACAGCTTTACTCATGCTGATATTAATCCAACTTGTCGAAGTTGGAATTCAACGAAACTGCTTCATCACCACGTCATTATTGAAGCACACATTTCTGTGAAGCACGGGGCTTTGACCCATGGAGTGATAACCCTTCGCTTTGCATTTGCTTCATCGCTTTAAGCAAAGAAACGAGGACACTTTTAATAACACTTGGGATGATATGCTAGTTACTGCGCTGGATCTTAATTTCATTGTGGTTGCCTAGGCAACTGTTTTTTGCTGATGATTCTTACGGCTGGTTTCACGTTACAGGGTAAGAAGATTCTTGTGATTGGAACTACTAGTGAGGTTGGTTTCTTGGACTCAGTTGGCCTTTGTGATGCTTTCTCGGTCACATACCATGTTCCAACACTAAAGACAGAAGATGCCAAGAAGGTAAGAGGCATCAAACTTTCCAGAATGTTTGCGTTTTTATGAAAATTCCCTTTTCAGCCAAATGGCCCCCCCATAGATGAAGATTAGTACATTTTTATGGAAAAGAAAATGGCACTATATATTTATCTATTAGGACAAACCATAATAGTCAGACTGATAGGAGTATTGATATTCCAAACAAATTCTTATGTACTGGATGTCATATGACCAGAGCAATTGAAAGTAAAAAGAAAGAAATTCTATATTTTTGGGGAGCAGGTAGGTGCAGAACAGCTTTACCAGGACATCGCATTTGGTATTCCCAGAATAAACAAGTGCACTGTTTATGGTGCTAAATTCCTTACATATATCCACTGGAGCAAGATTGTTGTGGCTAGAAAATTACTGAAAAATAGCTTGTGAATTCTGACCTTGTACCATATTAAAAAAAAAAATCTCACTGTAGCAAAACTCTGGCTTTAGTCATTGATGTCACTTAGGGGTCGTTTAGTGTGCGGGATTAGTATAATCCCAGGATAAAATTTGGTATAAGAGTTATCCAACGTTTGGTTGTTGGGATTAGCTAAACTGGTATAAAAGTTATCCCAAAAACATGGGATTACCTTATCCCATATGGAAGGTGGGTTTATTTATCCCACATTTTGTCCCAATTTTGATCCAGAGATTGTAATCCCGGGATATCCCACGTTTGACCAAACGACCCCTTAATTTGTCAATCATATCTGTATCCGACTATCTGTTGAGCTCTTCAGGATCCCTTTTAAAATGGAGCAAATGAGCTAGCGATTTGAGAAGATATCTCATCAATCTCTCATTATGCTATATGCTTTCACTATTCTTATGTATTTTAGCTGTTGAATTCTAGTGCATTGGTACAAGATGTGCTACGAAATCTTAGTGATCGACTCCTGAACTCGTTCATTGGTGCAATTACTGGAGCCTAGTGCATCCCTACACTATATTATACTGCCCTGGTATTGATGTTTTGATATTCTTGCAGGTGTTGCAACAACTTAACGTCTTCTCCAGCGATGATGTTGATTCTGCTGCTGAGGCATTAAATGACGTAAGTTTTCTAAGCTTCATGTCTATCAGACGAGCGTGTTTTGCATACTTGTCTTTTCCCTATACCAGTAGTTCATATTTGCCTCATCACCTTCTGATAGTGAAGCTGCTTTAAGAAATTGAAAATTTTGGCATATGATAGGGATTGATTAATAACTCTTGTTTGCTTTGTTTTCTGATAGATGCCCATCAAGAAGCTATACATGGTTGTTGAAATGGCTGCTCAGGGTGAACATGGTGGGACAGCAGAAGCCATATATTCTGGCAAAGAAAAGATCAACATCTCACATTTCTATGATTGTCTTCAGGACATTGTTCGATATTGAGTGCTTCGAATATTTTGCTTCTGGAGTAGTTTAGGTAGGATCCATGGTCTTCATCTGAGTCCTTCATATTTTTTGGTGGGCTGGTTTTTCATTCACCCCCACTGATCGGGTTCTTGTAGTCACAAGTTACTGAGGTGTGTGTTGGGCCGTAGAAAGCTCAGTTCTGTAATTGGCGATCTAGTTAATATTTGTTTGAGTTCATCGGGAATGCCATTTATTTCTTAGTTAGTTTGACCAGTTAATACTGGCGCCTCAAGTGGTATGCTCATTGGAAGTCTCACTCTTTTGTTCCTTTGCCGTTGTTCTTACAGTTATTACTGTGATTTCTGTTGAGTCGAACTTTCTGCTGAATTCTAATATTATAGCTTGAAAGAAGTTCCTTTGCCGTTGTTCTTACAGTTATTACTGTTATTTCGGGAGTCGAACTTTCTGCTGAATTCTACTCCATATTATAGCTTGAAAGAAGTTCGTAGGTTACTAGAAACTTGAACCTAACACTCTTTCACTCTTTTGTGCGTAGCAAATCTGGAAACCCCGTGTTTGTTCTCAACTCTCTATTTTGCTTCTCCGTTTGTAACATCATTAGAGGCTGTGTACTCATTTAGTCAAATATATCTGGTTATATTTCCAGTTAAAGACGTTGGCTCTTGTGAGGCAATCACACGCTTTTTGTAACGTAAAAATTTCGCTCAGAGGTCACTTTTAATACCGTTATTTAGTTTGAGGTCACTATTTTTATTGGTCTTACACTAGAGGCCACTTTTGGGCCTTTACGAAATAAATATTGACTTAAGTTCTGTTCATTGACTGAAGATCAGTCCATACAGTCCTGGACTGAAGTTTCATCTTTAAGGACTGAACTTCAGTCAACATGGCCCTGGACTGAAGTTCCATCTTTAAGGACTGAACTTCAATCCAGGGCCCTGGACTGGAGTTCTATTTTTTAAGCGAAAGTGGCAACAAACTAAATATTTTGATATTAGTGGCCTGTGTCCAAAGACCAATGGCAAAAGTGGCCTTTCGTGCACTTACCTCTTTTGTAACGGAGGACAATGTAGCGTAAAATTTTCGCCCAGCAGCCAATTTTGACACTGGTATTAGCTTTGTGGCCACTATTTTCTTTGGTGTTACACTTGAGGCCACTTTTCGCTCTTTACTAGATAAGGTCATTAAATACACCTAACTGAAAAGACTTAATTACCCTTCAGTCTGATTACTGGACTGAAGTTTGAAATACTACTGATTGAAGTTCAAACCACATGGACTGAAGTTCTATCCACATGGATTGAACTTCTCAGCCCTTATGGACTGAAGTTCTATCCACATGGATTGAACTACTCTGCCCTGTGTACTGAAGTTCTATTTACAGGGATTGAATTTATCTACTCTTATGGATTGAAGTTCCATCCACATGGATTGAACTTGTTTATCCTTGTGGACTGAAGTTCCATCCACAGGAATTGAACTTCTCTACCTTTATGTACTAAAGTTCTATCCACATGGACTGATATATATATATTTGGGGGGTAATTCAGTTTTTTTTTTTTTTTTTTATAAATTTCTAGTGGGTGTAAAAAGCGGCTATAAACTAAATATTTTGGTATTAATCGCCTGTGCCCAAAGACCAATGCGAAAAGTGGCCACTTCAGATACAAAGCATTATTTTTCCAAGACGTGCAAGGCGCACCCCAGCCTTCCAACGGGAAAGACTTCAGCATAAAAGTCAATTTTCGTTCTTCCTATTCCCGCGCACGCCCCCCAATGTAGCGGTTTAGAAGAGTAAAAGTCAATTACTCAGTATAGTCACAGGTGGGCTCGAGTTGTAGGCTTAGTTGGGCCAGTATTAGTAGAGTTATTGGGTGAAGTGCACCAAAGGCCACTTTTGACAGTGGTCTTTGGTTTGAGGCCACTTTTTTTATTGGTTTTACATGAGAGGCCGCTTTTTGGAACTTCAATTCTTTTAAAGTTCAACCCACAAGGATTGAAGTTCAACTTCAGCCTACAAGGGTTGAAGTTTACGCATCTATACCTAAAAGTTCAGTCCTTAAAGATTGAAGTTGAAACTTCATAATTTAGGCATGAAGTTCAACCCACAAGGTTTGAACTTCAGCCCACAAAGATTGATGTTCCAAAAAGTGGTCTCTCATGTAAGACCAATAAAAAAAGTGGATTCAAACTAAATACCAGTGACAAAAGTGGCCTGTGGGTGAAAATTTTACAAAGTTATTTCGTAAAAATTTCGCGTAGGGGCCTGTTTGGTGCGCGCTAATTGATTTGTAGCCGTCAAAAATAAATTCGCTGAGAAATAGTCACCTCCGGACAAGTCCCAGTATAAAATACTGGGGCTTTGAACAAGTTTTGTTCAAAGCCCTACTATTTTCTTATGGGACTTTATATAAAGCTTCAGTAAACTAACCCCAGTATGAAATACAGGGGCTTTGAACCCCATTATTTTGTTATGGGACTTTATATATAAAGCTTCAGTCCCTTAACAAAATACTGGGTTTGTTCAAAGCCCTATTATTTTGTTATGGGATATTTTGTTATGAGACCTTATCCCATAACAAAATAATGGATTTATCCCATAACAAAGGTCCCATTATTTTGTTATGAGACTGAAGCTTTATATATAAAGTCCTATAACAAAATAATGGGGCTTTGACAAAACTTGTTCAAAGCCCCAGTATAAAATACCGAGACTAGTCTGAGGTGTTCCAACGCTAATGGTGCGTAAGTGTGCGCGCGAATTTTTGGCTATTTCTCAATTAATTTTGAAACGGTGGATAAAACTCATTGAGCGCGTCCAAAAATGGCTACACATCAAAATTTCCCAGTTATTTCTAGGGATTTTTACATTAAAAGACAAGCAATATACGAAAATTACCAAAAATGCCCTTATTTGCGAATTCTATCCGAAGTGTCACTCTTTTCCCGGGATAGTAGTCTGCCGCAAGTTTATACAAGTTTATACACGTGTATTAAATTTTATAAATTTGTATAGGTGTATATATGTAAGTAAATAAATTTGTATAAATTTTAAGATTTCTTTAGCATTAAGGATGTTTATATGAATTTTTACTTTTTCTTTGTGTATATTTTTGTATTTCTCTCATTACCTATGCATTTATTTATGTATATTCATGTATAATTTATTTTGAAAAAATTACACCACATAAATATTCAAACTATTAAACAATAAATAAACACATTTCAATTTTATTGAGTTATAAACATTTTCTAAGGGTATTATACATTTTGTAGCCACAATATATGAGGAGCACTAACAGACTTTAAGTGCCTTAAATATAGGAAAATTTGTTGATAGCAACGTTATTCACTTAGTAATAGTTAAAATCCTTTTTCCGTAGTTATAGGAATTTTTTTCATAAACACCGTATCTTTAGTAGCTGTTCATTAAAAAATTTTGTTTCCGTATTTAAGGTTATCATTAAAACTCAACTCTTTTTCTGTTCATCTTTCTTTTCTTTCTAAATACAAAATCCTTTTCTAAATTAACATTTTCTCTTTTTTATCAAAAAGCTTCATTGATGCAGCTTGGAATCTACTTCTTTCTCGAATTGCTTAATCCATTTTACTTTTATAAGTTAAAGTGAAAACTTTATCATTCTTACTCATGCTTCTTGTCATTTTTTTTTTAATCACAACAAAGTATGAAAATAGTTATCTTTTTGTGAATTATGTCTATTGATTTCTGGAAGAGTATTCTAGATCTTGGCGTTTATAGAATTTATATTTAATGCATATTATATAATTTATACAAATATACTTAATGTATATTAGATGTATGTATTAACAATGTTACTATGATGCGTATTTGAGGTTTAAAGTTTGTATATATGGAGATGATAATTTATATATTACATATATACGTAATGCATAATACATACATACATACATACATATATATGCGTATATATATGTATCAACTAAGTATACATGATATTTCTTTTGGTATATATGTGACATATTTTAATAGTTATGAGGTATATGTATACATGGATATCTCTATTTATATTTAATGCATACCAAATGTAATACAATTTATATTTAATGTATACATTACAAAATATTGCAATGGGCACAAATTGATATGCATAAACTATGCATATTCTCTACCCTTTTTTTTTTTTTTTTTTTTTTTTTTTTTGCATATTCTATACTGAACATAGATGTCTTCAACTTATTTACTAACAAACATGTATTTATAGTATAAATCTGGTGTATAATATGTAGTAAGTTACTTAATTTTGTTATATATTATATAGTTATGATAATAACTTACATGTATACTTATTGTGTATCTAATTAATAAATGTAATTTATTTGAAGATATTAAATGTATGTTATAATGGGAAAAATTATCGCTAAAAAAAGAATTGACATCTTAGTAGTTAACTATTATTTAAGCCAATAAAGTAGGGATATGTGATTGAATTACCAACTTTAAAATAAAATTTGTAACGGGTAAACCAACGGATTTCCATTTGTTGGGATTCCTTTTCTCGCTATTTTTAAGGAGAAAAATTGCATAAACATATTTTTGTAGGTTAATATTTGGCTAGCATTTGTGCAATATTTTCAATGGCTATTTGAACGTAAGACCTAGCTTGATTGTGGCTATTTATGTTAATAACTCTATTTCTATTTTTATGTATTAGCAGTCCAGTAGTAGTCCAGCCCAATGGGCTTATCTGTCATTTAGGGTTATTTCCATATTTCGCAGATTATAAATACTTGTAATAGCAGCCACAAGGGTTTTCATGTTGAGAATGAAGTTATTTTAATTTTTTTAATTTAATATTCTGCCTTTAGTTACAAAATTACACTTGGGCACGAGCTCAAGTTGTTACAATTTGATATCAGAGCATGGATCTTGGTAAAGGAATGTTAGAATCTTCTCCTTCTCTCGCCGTAGATGAAGGATGGAGGGTTTTAGAGAAGAAGTTTCAGGATTTTGCAGATGAAACAAATAAGAAATTTGATAACATTGACATAAGACAAAGTAACTTTGAAAACGACATGATTGAATTTGTTGCATCTTCGAAACAAATCGAGATCTATTATCCAAAATGAATACTGGTAAAAAGGTTGAGGTTGTGCTGTCAACATCGGCATTACCGGTCGAGGTTACACCGTCAATGTCGGCGTTACCGTCAGTTCCATTGACTGCAAACACGAGAGCAGAGAGTAGTCCCTCAGCCTCTATTGAAAATTTACGTAATAACACTCCACCACCAACGCCGGCTAACATTGCAGGGCTCAGATCCTTAGTTTTTTCTTCAGTTAATAAACAAGGAGCCTCAAATACCCCACTGATACAACTGACCCGACCCATGTCATCGTCCTTATTAAACCTAGCTTCGATAACCCAAATAACTCTTCGAACCATGCCACCTGTTAGCCCAAATGTGTCTACTGGACCCAACCAGCAGTTTCAACTCACGTCTTATCCACAGTCAAATATCCAAAGTGTACCTGTGCCATTTGGTTCCTTTAGCCGCTACCAATTAATTGGATTTCCTCTAGCAATCGTACACCTGAAAAGCATTCAAACAGTGACAAATCACCAAAAGCTAAGTTGACTTTGCTTAATTTTGATGAAAATGACCCCCTAGGCTGGGTGGTGCGTTGTGAAAATTTATTTAGTTTGTATCACGTCGTTGATGAGGAAAAATTGTGTTATGTAGTAGTGCATCTTAAGGAATTTGTGAGTAATTGGTTTAGAAGTTACGTAGGGGATAAGGGTGGAATAGTGACATGACGCGAATTTTATATTGATATTTGCTCTAAATTTGGCAGTGTTAAGCCTTATGACATCGTGGTGGAATTTAACAGATTAGACCAAACTCTTGACGTGGAAACGTACATCATAAGTTTGAGGAGTTGAAATGTTTATTGATGATTGCCAAACCCTTTTTGCCTGAAGTCTATTTCATTGAGTGTTTTATTGGTGGCTTAAAGCCTGGAATCCAAGCCTTAGTGTTTAATGAGAAACCACAAACACTCTTGGAAGCCTATAAATGTGCCAAAGTATTCGAAAAGGCATTTGTGTATTTGAACAAAGCAACCAATTCATTTTCCAGTCCTAAAAATGCTTTTCCTAACCAAAGCAAAACACAATTACCCACTACTAAAAGTGCCACTGTGATTAATACAAAGCAACCCCTGACCAAGAATCTGTCATTAGATGCACTTAGGGTAGCTGGTTGTGTTTCAAATACCACGAAAAGTACACATTGGGTCATCAATGTAAGGGAAAATTGTTGAACAACATGGAAGGAGAAGAATTATGTGATGCTATGGAAGATATTCCAGAGCAGAAAAAAGAGTTGACAGTAGAGGCCCAAGAAGAAGAGAAGTTGTCATTAATAGCACTATTGGGCCATTCCAAGGCCCTATCGACTATTAAGCTAGAAGGGTGGGCTATGAAACAAAAATTAGTTATCTTTTTGGATCCACATATTGTGGCCCAACTAAATTTTGCCACTAATGATCTAGCTCGTCCAATGAAGATCAAAGTGGCCAATGGACAATTTGTGTGGTGTGAGAAATTGTGCGAGGAGTTGTCACGACCCAAAATCCGAATAGGTCGTGAGGGCACCCAACTAACCCTGTCGGGCGAACCCACTTGATTATGAACGAATAATATAAGCTTCTTAATGAAAAAAATATAAATATCTCCATACCATAGAATAAAGTAGAAATAATCCCAACAATAAAAGGTTTAAGTACTCGCCGAATCATGAACATCTAAGAGTGTCGAGTATGTTATACAACTCCAAAATCTCGGGAATACATCAAAGGGAAGTATAAACTATGTAGGCGGCCACCACGGACGAAGGGTTGGCTCACCGCTAATAAAGGGATGCTCCACCTTGGTCAGCCACGATGCTCACTAGTAGATGGTGTTGAATCTGTAAGACACAAATAAACCAATAAAGAAAAGGAAAGGGGTGAGTCGAGTGACTCAATAAGCGGGGACATGGCTCCAAGTAAAGTAGCAAGTTGCTCACATATGGAAAGCAAAATAACTCGAATGTAATGGGAAGTAAAGAGAAGCCATTAAATTAACTATCCAGTAATATTCATACTCCATCATCAAAGTACCACGAACACTTTCATCGTAACTCGGGGGTAAATACTTAACCACGTTATACTACAATAATATGCACGGAACTACATCGTGCTATGATAGTATGTACGGAATTACATCGTACCTCAATAATATGTACGGAACTACATCGTACTACAATATTATATACGGAACTACATCGTACCACAATAATATGCACGGAACTACATCGTGCCACAATTACTTGTATAGAAGAATATATTATACATACAGTGTGGAGCAAGTCCACCAAGAAAGTGAAATACACTTACCTTGGTCCGAAGCTCACTAGCTACTCAACAAAGTTTTCCCTTTTCGATTTTCTTCCAAACCTTCTCGCTCTATTAAAGGAAGGCAATACAATTAATACCAAAGCTAATGATGGTTAGACATTAAAAATCTTACGACAAAGGGGTTAAGAAATCAACTTAAAAGTTAACCCCGGGCTCCATGATCAAATCTCAAAAATAGAACTCACATTCGTATTACCCTTAACCACACTAGTCTAAATACATAACCAAATTCGATATTGATACGAAATTGGAGTGGTGAGAATCTCAATTTTTAACAAATATATAACTTTCGGTTAAATACCACTTTCAAGATTCCAATACCATACCATTAAGGTGATAATATGTACCAATACTCCAAATGTTCAATCAACTATGTCTTATATAATACTTGAATTATAATTTAATAGCTTGAACAGTTATATACATAGATATGTTTTGATCCCCCACTAAATCGTTAGCAGGACACAAAAACTAAGGAACAGAGTGAACAAGTTCATAGTTGAACCGAATTACTCAAAGGGAACAAGGTTAAGAACATAAATTTCATTGTAATGACTAATCTCTACAAGCTATCATCACTGGCTCATTATAGAAATCATTATCCACTTCTTCTTATCACCTAATCATTGACTATCTATTTTAATATTAAATTGTTGCCAAGATTATCAAGTAGAGAAGGGCACATCAAATAAAAAATCTATAATTGAAACAGAGTGCAATAATGTCATTACCTGACTCTTGGACTATCCTTAAGAGCTTAGCTGATTAAATTCATCGTAGCCGCAGCTCATCTCTGTTATAGCTCACTCTTTGATATTTTTTTTTTCTTTTTGTTTTTATTCCCAAATGTCAAGGCATGATTCCCTAAAAGTGAGAGCTAGTATTAAAGTATGGGCTTAGTTATTATTTAATCACTTAGCCCAATTGAAATATCTATTTAGTCCAACAACCAACTAGTTATAAGAAAGTATCCACTTGGTCCAAAGGTCATCTAATTATTATTATTTTTTTAATTTTTTTGTTAACTCAAATTTAAATAAAATAAATTCATTATTATAAAATATCGGGATGTTACAGGAGTTTAGGTGGAAAATGGATAATGAAGAATTTTATAGTGACCTTAGATTACTCAAGGTTGGTAGTTGTGACATGGTGCTAGGTATGGATTAGATAGACATAGTTTCTCCCTTGTTGTTGCATACCAATCTCCTTGAAATTTCTTTTAGCAAAGGATCAAAGATAATCAACTTGATGGCTACCACTGATCCAAGTAAACTGATGCCTGCTGATTCAAAGAAGATGGCAAAGCTTATTACAAATGGATAGTGCAACTATGTTGCTCATTTGATGCTGATGGAAAATGAAAAAGAGGCAGAGCAGATACCTAAAGCAATTCAGCTTCTACTTGGACAGCTTGAGGACCTTTTCCAAGAACCCAAGCAACTGCCCCTGCTAGAGACTGTGACCATGCAATTGAGCTGCTGCCAGGTACAAAGCCTATTAACCTTAGGACTTACAGATATTCCTATGACCAAAAAAATTCCATTGAAGAGATTGTTGGGAAAATGTTAAAACCACAAACAGTAACCAACATCATGTCACCTTTTGCTTCTCCTGTCCTACTAGTTAAGAAAAAAGACTCTACCTGGAAGAAGTGTGCTGATTATAGGAGATTAAATGAAGTCACAATCAAGAAAAAATACCCAATTCCTATAGTGGTGGACCTACTAGATGATCTCAATGTGGTTGATTATTTTTCTAAAATGGATTTGAGGTGAGGGTATCACCAAATCAGGATGAAGGAAGGTGATGAACCTAAAACTGTCTTCAAGACCCATCATGAGTTATGGGAATTCAAAGTGATGCCCTTTGGGCTCACTAATGCTCCAGCCACCTTTCAAGCCCTAATGCATAAATTGTTTGGTCCCTACCTAAGGAGGTTTGTCTTAGTATTATGTGATGACATCTTGATCAATAGCAAGAACCTGGAGGATCATGTGGGGCACTTGAAGATTGTGTTGGAAGTGGTTAGGGAAAACCAACTATTTTCCAAGAAGTCCAAATACAACTTTGGACAAGAGAAAGTGGAATATTTGGTCACATCATCTCAAGGAAAGGGGTAAGCACTGATCAAGCTAAAGTGGAGGCCATGCTTAAGTGGCCATGCCCAAGATCTATCAAGGAGTTGAGGGGATTCTTAGAGTTGACGGGTTATTACAGGAGGTTCATTAAGGGTTTTGCCTTCATCAGTAAACCTCTAACAAACCTCTTAAAAAAGGGCAATTTCAGTTGGACCCATAAGCTACTTCAGCTTTTGAGGAATTAAAACAAGCAATGGTTAAGGCTCTTTTGTTGGCCTTACCTGATTTTTCCACTCCTTTCATTGTAGAAGTGGATGCCAGTGGTAAAGGGATTGGGGAAGTGCTGTCCCAAAAAGGGAGACCGATAACATTCATCAGTCAAGTTTTGAGTCCCAAGAACTTAGGGCTCTCAACTTATGAAAAAGAACTGTTAGCTTTATTGTTTGCCGTGGAAAATTGGAAATACTATTTACAGCCGAGTCACTTTATAATCAAACTTACCACTTTAGCTTGAAATTCCTAAAAGAGTAGAGAATCACTATTTCAATGCAACATAAGGGGATCACTAAACTGCTTGGGTTAAGTTGTGAGATTCTGTGTGGGCAAAAATACGCCACCTACTATTACGGAGATACGAGTCCAGCTGGCGAGACTAGACTTATCTTAGAAGTCACTGGTGGTACAAGCTAATCTTGAAGAAGCTTAGCAACCGAACAAGAACAACGGAAAGTAAACGAAAATAAGATAGAAGCTACACACATCCAAGCTTCAATCCAAACGAACCCAAGGAACCAGTCTTGGGACCGCTCGGCTAAAATGCAAAGGAATCACCTACACTAAGCAACAATACTCGAGAAGACATTCATGCTTCTTGCAAACTGAATGATCAAAGAAGTTATTCAAATGGGTTTCAACGATTGACCCAAGTTCTTATATCATTTCCACGATGGGGTTCAGCTCACGACGGAGTCTCAAATAGCATACAACTAATATTCAAAATTCAACAACTACCCCCTATCAAATGAAATACTAAGGGGTTTATATAGATAGCCCCAAGGTTAAACTAGAAAATGGTCACAGACGACCAATGAGAATAAGCCACGCAAGGCTAATATTTAAATGTTCGGGCACTCTGGTGCTCGGTCACTCTTTAGCCTCGAACACTTGAATTCGGACGCTCTCTTGCCTCGGGCGCATTTTTAGCCCTTCGGTCACTTCACTGCTCGACATCAATGTTGAGTGTTCAGTCACTTCCTTCTCTGGGCTCGAGCTTGCCGATATAGGTGCTCGGCCGCTCAACATTCGAACGGTTGCTTTCTCCCGACTATGCCAGCTGGATGTGAGCATCATGCAAAAGCTTGGCTTGGCTTCGTGTCAACGACCTTGATGGGTTGAATACTTGATCAGCACAGGTTCGGGCTGCATCATCCTCCCCTTCTTGAGAAGATTTCGTCCTCGAAATCGAGCCATCTTCAGTCTCTGATGCTTGGCCTACAACACAAGGAGTTAAGTCAGCAACATTAAAGGTGTTGGACATGTTATACTCACCTGGGAGGTCGATCACAGAAGTATGCTGTTGATCTTGCTCAGCACTTGAAACAGACCATCCCCTCGAGAAGCCAACTTCCCTTTCCTTTGGTTCGAGAATCTTTCCTTTCTGAAGTGAACCCACAACCAATCTCCCTTCTTTAATTCCAACTTTTAAGCCCCTTGTTTTTCTTAGATAAGCTTACTCAAGATTTTTCTTCACCTTAGCATGTAGCTCGATCAAGGCAGTAGCTCGGCGAGTACCTTCAAAATCAACAATAGCATCTCGAGGCAATGGGGTTAAATTTAGTGGAATCAAAGGGTTAAAACCATACACACACACACTCAAACGGAGTCATTCCAATCATTCGATGCACAGTACGGTTGTATGCAAACTCTATTATAGGTAAACGATCAGCCAGTTTCCGACCTTACCTTAGGTTAATGCTCGAAGTAAAGCTCCCAAGGTTTGGTTGACTACCTCGGTATGTCCATCAGTGTGAGGATGGTGAGACGTCGAGAATAGTAACTTGGTGCCCAGGGCACCCCATAGACATTTCCAAAAATGACTCAAGAATTTAGAGTCTCGATCACTCACAATAGTACGAAGGCACACCATGCAATTTCAACATATTATAAATGAACAAAGTAGATACATGTTTGCATCATCACGTTTCTTGCAAGGAATAAAGTGAGCCATTTTGGAAAAACGGTCGACTACGAAAAAGATGCTATCATGTCCACCCCCGACCTCGATAACCCCATAACGAAATCCATGGATATATCAACTCACGGTCAATCAGGTACAGGTAATGGAATATACAAACCATGAGGGTTGGACCTCGATTTAGCTTTCTTGTAATCTATACAAGCATTGCAAAGCTTTTCCACATCTCTTCGCATTTTGGGCCAGTGAAACTGCTTGGTTAAGATACCAAGAGTTTTATCAACACCGAAGTGTCCCATTAAACCCTCGGAGTGAGCTTCTCGAACCAAAAGCTCTCTCCACAATGACGCAGGCACACAAACCCTCCCATTTTTGAAGAGGTAGCCATCGTGCCACTGATATTTCTCTACCCTCCGACAACTCAAGATATCGTCTCGGATGCTCTTAAGCTTGGGATCGTGTTCATACATCAGCTTGATGCTTTCGAATCCCATTAATCTTGAAGTGATAGTGGTTGCTAAGGCAAACTTCCTTGACAGTGCATCAGCCACAACATTGTCTTTACCCTTCTTATAATGAATTACATAGGGAAAGCTCTCAATGAATTCTACCCATTTGGCATGCCGTCAGTTCAACTTCTCTTTGCCTCGAAGATATTTCAAAGATTCATGATCACTTTTAATCACAAACTCACGGGGCCATAGATAATGTTTCCAATAAGTGAGTGCTCGAACGAGGGCATACAATTCCTTGTCATACGTAGAGTAGTTCAAGATTGCACCCTCAAGCTTTTTGCTGAAATAAGCGATCAACTTCGATTCTTGTATAAGCACTCTTTCGATTCCAACTCCAGACGCATCACATTCAACCTCGAACTCTTTGCCGAAGTCAAGGAGTTGTAGTAACGGGGAAGAACTTAGCCTCCGTTTCAACTCTTGGAAAGCTCTCTCTTGGGACTCTCCCCACACAAACGGATGGTCTTTCTTTACCAGCTCGGTTAAAGGAGCTGCCACGGTGCTAAAGTCACGAAAAAACCTTCGGTAAAAGTTAGTTAAGCCAGGGAAGCTACGAATTTGAGATACCAAGGTTGGAGTCGGCCAATCTTTGATAGCCTCGACTTTTGACTCATCGACTTCAATACTATTAGCACTCACAACAAATCCTAGAAAGGCTACATGCTCAACACAAAAGGCACACTTTTTGAAGTTAGCAGACAACTGCTCTTCTCTAAGTTTATCAAGCATTAGCCTTAAGTGTTCGACATGTTCATCCACAGATTTACTATAAACAAGTATGTCATCGAAGTAAACAACAACAAACTTATTTATGAACGGTTTAAGCGTATGGTTCATCAATCGCAAGAAAGTGCTCGGTTTGTTAGAGAGGCCAAAAGGCATCACTAACCATTTATAGAGACCGAATTTGGTCTTGAATGCAGTTTTCTACTCATCACCGGATTTCATTTGGATTTGGTGGTAACCGGACCTAAGGTCTATCTTCGAAAAATAAGAAGAACCACTCAACTAATCTAGCATTCATCTAATCGAGGGATAGGATGATGATACTTTATCATTATCTTATTGACCGCTCGGCAATCAACACACATTCGGCACGTTCCATTTTTCTTCGGGACAAGGATAACAGGAACATCGCAAGGACTCAAGCTCTCTCGAACTAGGTCTTTGTTCAGTAATTCGTCCACCTACCGCTGGAGCTCTTTGGTGTCTTCGGAATTACACCGGTATGCAGGTTTGTGGGGTATTTGAGACGCCGAAACGAAGTCAATTTTGTGCTCGATTCTTCTCAACGGAGGCAATCCACCCGGAATTTCTTCAGGGAACATGTCTCCGAAGTCCTGCAAAACACTTTGAACAGCACTGGGCAAAGGGTTATCGTTAGAAAAATCATCATTAAAGTTTAGAAGGATACCCTTGTGCACGAGGCAAATCATCATTCGATCGTTGTCGTTGCCTCGTAGATACTCACCCGGTTGCATGATTGCACAAATGTTACTTTCCATGGGCGGTGAAATTTTGTCCTCGGCCACAATTTGTGTCCAAACGGGAGACTTTACTTTGGCCGCTTCTTTCAGCTCCTTCATTTGTTTATAGTCCTCACTGACTTATTTTGGAGACAATGGTTTGAGTATGAAACCTTCCCATCTGAGCTTAGCAGTGTAAGTGTTGGATCGTCCGTTATGTATAACCAACCGATCATACTGCCATCGTCGACCCAAAAACAAATGACAAGCTTGCATCGGTATCACATCGAACATCATCTCATCTTGATAATCTCCTACTATGAACTTGATCCACACTTGCTTGACAACCTTCAATTCTCCACATTCATTTAACCATTGCAAACGGTAAGGATGAGGGTGCTTCGAGATAGGTAATCCCATTTATGAAACCAAGGTTTGGCTCACCACATTGGCACAACTACCCGAATCAATAATCATCGAACAAACTTTCTCCCTTACTCGACACCTCGCAAGGAAAATATTTTCCCTTTGGCTGTCTTCTTCTTCAAGAGTCATACAACTCAAGTTTCTACGAACCACAAGAAACATTTCAGGATGGTCAGCTTCAGCTGCTTCACGACCATCATCAATTTCAGCTTGGTCAGTCTCCTCTCCATTCTCTTCTTCGGTGTCATTCGCTTGCTCATGGACAGTTCCATCATCGAGCAAAAGCATAACTTTGCGAGTCAGATACTCTTTTTATATGTGACCATAACCTCTGCATTTATGATACTGAATATTTGAAGCACTAGGACTATTGAGTTGAACTTTACCTCCCATCTCCTTGGAGTTATTAACAGTTACTCCCCTTTCGAAGGGTCTCTTCTGATCTCGGCCAGTGTTGGCACTTACTGGATTCAGACTCTTCCAATCTTTACCTTGGTTCAAAGGAGTTGAAGTAGTGACTCCTCGGTACCGGCTTGCTTTGTCATCCTTCGCCCATTTCTCAGCATCAATGGTTGCATGGAATACATCTACCAATGTTTGATATACATGCAGTCTCATTTGAGATGACACTTCTCGAGTCAGTCCATTTTTTAACCTAATGATGGCTTGCGCATCATCTTCTTCCATATGAAGAGCCAATCAAATCTTTTTGAACTCATCATAGTACTCTTCGATTGATTTGGATCCCTGTTTCAAATCATAGAGCTTCTGAAGTTGCTCTTGCCGATATTTGGCAATCACATACTTAGCATCCATCACTCTCTTCAGCTGTGCCCAAGTAAGAATCTCAGGATAGACATTTCTTTTCCTTATTTACTTGTCAGCTTCCCACCATGTTGATGAATATGCCTCGAACGAAGCAATGTCATGTGCAGCTTTTCACTCTTCGGTCATCTCATTTATCTCAAATATTCGTTCCAAACGAACCTTCCATTCAAGATATTGGTCCGGATCACTAGTTCCTCTGAAAGGTGGAATAGTGATCTTGACACTGTTCAAATTGGAATCACGAGCACCTCGGATCGGTTCCGGATACTCATCATAGTAGTCATCAGCCTACGCTCAAAATATCTATCAACATTTGCACCTCGCCTCGACCTCAGTAGTTTCCATGACCTTGTTCAACCTGCCTTCGTTGAACAAACGGTGGCTCATACTCAGCTTCGACCTCAGGAAACTCTCTATCATCGACCCCTTCATCAATGACCATGACTTGTCTTCGGGCCCTTGGAAGTGGTAATTTATCACCTCGGGGAATGCCCAAGTTTTGATGATCAACTTGGGGATTGCCCAAGTTTTGTTGTTCCACTTGGAGATTGCCCAAGTTGTGTTGTCCAGCTTGGGGATTACCTATAGCTTCATTTCGAACAACCTCATTCTTCAACCGTTGTTGTTGAACCAGCTCAGCAAACTTCTCAGGTTTCATAGGAATTGAGTTGCTAGTACCAGCGCCGGACCCAGGCAAGGCCACATACGCTTTCTCTTGCTTGAGATTTGCTACATCGAGCACTCACTCCTCTTACCTCGGCACTAATGCCTTGTATCGTGGCCAAGAGATCGGCTAACGACACCTGGGCAATTCAACACCCTTTCCGTCGCCTCCATTCCCGGCCATGGTACCTGTACAAATCAAGGACCAAGAAAATGTTAAAGGTTAGAAATCTCCTCACACACTTCCTCACTTTTATTGGGTGGCGCTCGGGTCTACTCAATTTATAGGTTCGGTCACTCAAAAACTTGCTGCTAATGGCTTCCTCGATTTGATCAATTTCTCTAAGACTCTTCGAATTTGACAAGTTACACTGTCTCTTTCGGGAAGAGTGAATTGATTTCAACTCGATAGAACGGACGCTATTTAACTGTGCACGGGAGGTCAAAGAATTTTCTACGATATTTTGGGCTTCGGTCACCCCACGCACGAGTTCCTATAAGCTCAAATAAGTTAGTACAACCTCGAGTAGAAAGATTTACTCCAGAGATCCACTAATGAGATTTATCGACCACAAGAAAGAAGATAACCTAGGAGAATCTACCATTCGTTTCCTCTTTTGGAAACCTCGGGCACAACAACTCTTGTACATATAAAAGTGGTCCCTCCTTGGTATGGAGGATCGTGTTTGATGATAGAACGTGCAGGTGCGCTGTAGAGGAGGCGCCTCATTGGAAATCGCGTGCAGGTACACAAGTGGGCAGAAATTTTTCGTCCTCAACATGCACCTCAACGAGCCATCAACTCTATCTAGGCGATTTGGTGGGCGACGCATACTATACAGCTTTCAACTTTTTCAGCGCAGTCTGTGGAGCAGCTGACGCATGGAAGACAACATTCAGCATTTTGCATGCGGACAATTTTAAAGGCGATGCCTTCAGTACAGCCTGGACAAAACAGTGGGTATGATTTTTCTGCAGGCTTTTCTCAGGTGACGCATGGACTACAGCCTTCACAAGTTGGGCGCGATTTTGCAGGCGGCGCCTATGTTATAGCGTCCCAGTATCTGGTGGCATGCTATCTTCACTTGTTTCAAGGCATCAAAGGTTGATCCATGATCATCAAATAAGACATGGTTCAATCCAAAAAACTAAGAAAAGGATGCTAGTTTATGTGATTAATAGGAGTATACTTTATTACTTAGAGTTTTATTAATTTTATTGCTTGCTAGTAGTTTGTTTGTAAAGATAAAATTTTATTGCTAGCTAGTAGTTTGCTTGTAAAGCTTAGTGTCAAGTTATTATGTTTGCTTGCGTTTGTGGTATTAGCATTTTCATGTGCTCATTCCAATAGGATGGCTATAATAACTAGGCACGTAGCTATTAATGCTCTAGCTAGCTATTATCTAGTCTTAGCAAGGTTTTATTATTTTCAAAGTGTAAAGACCTTATTTACTTTTCTATTGAGTATTATTAATAAAATCAGCCACTAAGCTATATGCTTAGTGGTATTTTGCTTAAAAAAAGTGAGTAAGTGAATCAAATATTTTGCTACTAAAAACAAAGCATGCTTTATAATGCACATTTGTTCAAACAATCAATATTGCACTATTAAGTTAAATATAGCCAAATTATAGAAAAAGGAGGGACAAAATTGGATGTCAAAAATATTTTGAATGAATTTAAGGACATGTTTCCTGAGGAGATGCCTTGTGGGCTGCCTCCTTTGAGGGTGATTGAGCATCAAATTGACTTCGTCCCGGAGTCCCAAATCCCTAACAAACTAGCCTATCGGTGTAACTCGGAGGACACCAAGGAGCTGTAGCGCCAAGTGGATGAGCTGTTGACTAAGGGGCTGGTTCATGAGAGTTTGAGCTTGTGTGTCGTGCCGGTGATTCTTGTGCCAAAGAAGGACGGGACATGAAGGATGTGTTGATTGCCGGGCAGCCAACAAGATAACGGTAGAGTATCGTCATCCCATTCCTAGACTAGATGACATGCTAGATGAGTTAAGTGGTTCTAGTGTCTTTTCAAAGATAGATCTTAGGTCCAGTTACCACAAAATCCGAATGAAACCGGGTGATGAGTGAAAAACTGCATTCAAGACCAAGTATGGTCTATATGAATGGTTGGTGATACCTTTTGGCCTCTCCAACGCACCTAGCATATTTATGAGATTAATGAACCATGTGCTTAAGCCGTTTATCAGCAAGTTTGTTGTTTTCTACTTTGATGATATTGTCACGACCCAATTTCCAAGGGCTCGTGATGGCACCTAAACAACATTTTCCTAGGCGAACCAATGAAACAAGATGCGGAAAAGAACAATAATGTGAAAAGATCATAAATGGATATATAAATATAAAAGGGTGAAGTACAAAAGAATATATCCACAAAAGAATTGGAGCATTCTAAGAGTGACTCAATAAAGTATGAATATACATCAAAGAAATCTGAGTCCTATCTCTAAGTGACTCCGGCGGTATGCCACCACGGTCTGTGTGGTCGGCTCACCTCAATCAAAAGTCTCAGAAGCCTCGGGAACCGCTAACGTCCGGGCTGCTGACTGGATGAAGGACCTGCGCACGTAGTAGAGTAAGTTATGAGCCGAAGCCCAGTAAGATCACCGACAGGCCCGCTAAGGTACCCTTGCGGGACAAGTCGCTACATGCATCATAAGCAACAACATACTATAGTAATCATACAATAAAGTAGTGAAATCACAAATAGATGTAACACATTCCATACACACAAGTAGTAACCAGAAGTCTCAAGGATTATGCCCATCCAACGTAAGGCATAGGTCAACTCAGCGGCGGTTTGGAGGTCCAATCTCTACTCCCGTGCCGACTAACCTAGACCTACGATGGACTAGCAACACCACTACTAAGTATCAACCATATACCGTGACCCGAAGTCACTATCACAATCATGAATAAGTAGACCAACGACCCGTAGTCGTTGGCTCATCTCAAATCTGTCTACGATCGCACCACACCCCCTGTCAAGTGCGTCGTATCTCAATAAATCAAGTGACCACACCACACCCCCTGTCAAGTGTGTCACATCTCAAAGATCAAGTGTCCACACCACACTCCCTGTCAAGTGTGACACATCTCATAGTATAGGCGACACCACACCCCCTGTCAAGTGTCCCTCTAACAGTATTAATATCCACGACATTAATAACAATAACAGAAATAATAACAGAAATATTAATAACGATAATATTTCACAGTCACCGTAACCCAGGTTGGTTATGCTAGCTGAACGTAAGGCGAAGGTTAACCCGACCACAGTTTGGGTGTACAATCCCTACTCCCATGTCGTCCAACCCAAGGTTACGTATAGACAGCACTACCCAACCCGGCACGTGAACAAATCAAGTACCAATATCATACAAAAGCCGGCAAAATCCTCGGCAAGACATTTATCATGACATGCCGGCAACATCCTCGGCCATGTCCCAAGTTTCTTGCTATCTAAGCATGGCGTAGCAAGCGTTACTACGATATAAATTTAAGCTACCTCGACGTAGCGTTTAGACCGGCACATACCTCGGTCGAGTCACAATCTCGCTATTTATAACAAACAATAATAGCAAGTAATTCACATCATTAATCCTAACCATTGTTAGGTATATATATGCGTACATGAAGCATACTAGCATGAAGGAAGAGTCCACAAGCACAATAGAGGTCAAGTCTCACTTACCTCGAAATTCGGGCTCAAATGCCGGGAAGAATCTCCTTTCCCGCTCGCCTTGTCCGCGAAGGACTCTCCACTAGGTCTATTAAGACAAGATATAGCACATATGAGTGCTCAATTATAGCTATTTAAGCCTATAGGCATCCTAGGGTAAAAATTACCAAAATACCCCCGGGTAGGGCCGAGCCCTAAATTTACAAAATGTAATTTTCCGGACTCCCCACGCTCCCGTGAGTCCAAAAGTACACTTAGATTCCACATGCGAGCCTTGCTCGATGTCTTTCCCCAATTCTTAAGAATCTAGGGTTCTAATCCATTTCCAAGAATCAACCCTTTGATTCTTGTGTTAATCAACATAAAGATGGATTGAAAGGGCTTACCTTAAGTGTAAGTATGATTGGGTCTTCAAGAAATACCCAAAAATCGCCTCAAGAGCTCTCCAAATGATTTTTATAAGTTATGAACCGAAATGGCCCGAAATGGCCTTTTTATAGCAGTTTTTTCCTCTGTGACAGCTTCTTTTGAAAAAATTATAACTTTTGATAAGAATGTCCAAATGACCTGAAAATGGTGCCAATAGAACCAAAACTCAAAGGGCTACAACTTTCATGTTTTGAGTTTTGCCTAATTCCTTACGGATTGGCCGGAAAATCAGCTTTTATCCGGCTGTTTGCGCCAAAACAGAACAGAAAAGTCGCACCAGATTTTCTACTGTTTTAGGGGCAAAATGGGACCCTACCAAGCTCGGAATGATCCCAAATTTTGCACACAAGCCATAAAATACTTGGGTGACATTCTCGTCAAGACGGAACTCAATTCGGACCTCCAGAACTCAAAAAGTGGGTCCCACGGCAAAGGTTCAATTTTCGACTTTCGCCAAAATAGCGAAATTTAACCAAACGACCTCGGAATCCAATTCCGAAAGTTGCTACAAGTCACAAATGACTATACGAACCTAACGGAACTTTCGGATCTTTAATCGGAGCTCATTTGCTCAAATCGAGCTCGGAAATCTCTTTTAACTCTTTTAAACTTCCGAAATGGGGACTTTATCAAAAGTCCTATCAAACGAGGTCCGTTTTCAATTTTGAAGGTTGCTACATATTATAAATGACGAGACGGACCTAACGGTGCGCTCGGATTTTCCATCGGGGTTCGTTTACTCAAAACGACCTATCGAAACCCCAAATTCCTTTCCGGAATTTCATAAACGGACCCTTTTCTCGAAAACCTATCAAACGGACTCCGTTTCGACTCAGATTTCACAGACGGGTCATAAATGACCTAACGGAGCTTTTGGGACTGTCGACACGCAAATCGAGGTCCCAGATCCCGTAACGACTATTTGAGGGTCGTTACATTCTCCCCCACTTAGACTCTCGGCCGTCCTCGGACGAGCCTAAGTCTAAGGTAGGATCCACACACTAGCCACGGAGCTGGCACGGATTTCGAGGACCCCTCGGTACCACCCGAAATCAATAAAACTTAAAAATGCAAATTCAGGCTTAGAAAATACAAGGATTTCATACCTGAATCATCGAACAAGCGCGGATGCCTCTCACGCATCTCGGACTCAAGCTCCCAAGTGGCCTCGGCAATGGAGTGATGCCCCCACTGAACTCTCACAAGCGGGATCACCTTCGATCTCATCTTACGGACCTCTCTAGCCACAATAGCAATAGGCTCCTCCGAATAAGCTAAGTCGCCATCTACCTCCACGGAAGCTATATCGATCACATGAGACAGATCGTGAACATACTTCCGGAGCATGGACACATGGAACACCGGATGAACAGACAGAGAGAGAGGCAAAGCCAGTCTATAAGCAATGGCGCCAACGCGCTCCAATATCTCAAAAGGCCCAATGAACCTAG
Source organism: Petunia secreta (assembly GCA_029990175.1). Lineage (NCBI taxonomy): Eukaryota > Viridiplantae > Streptophyta > Magnoliopsida > Solanales > Solanaceae > Petunia > Petunia secreta. Next base: position 6,493,549 of record JARKIP010000053.1, read on the forward strand.
GACTGAGCTTGCCTTTCTTCCCAAATCTCATAACACCCTTCATGGGCGACACTCTGAGGAATACCCGGTCCCCACCATGAACTCAAGATCTCTCCGCCTCCGATCTGCATACGATATCTGCCGGCTCTGAGCCGTGCGGAGTCGATCCTGAATAACCCGGACCTTATCTAAGGTCTGCTGCACCAAATCGGGCCCCAACACCTGGACCTCACCAGACTCGAACCAACCGATAGGCGAGCGACATCTCCGACCATACAATGCCTCAAACGGAGCCATCTGGATAGAAGCCTGATAGCTATTATTATACGCAAACTCTGCTAGCGGCAAATGGCTATCCCAATGGCCTCCAAAATCAATAGCACACGCCCTCAACATATCCTCGAGGATCTGAATGGTCCGCTCAGACTGGCCATCAGTCTGCGGGTGAAATGCAGTGCTGAGATCGACCCGAGTACCCAGCTCTCTCTGAAAAGATCTCCAAAACTGAGCTGTGAACTGAGCACCTCGGTCAGAAATGATAGAAACAGGAGCACCATGCAATCTCACAATCTGCTCAATGAAGATACGAGCCAGACGCTCCGAGGTATAAGTAGTCCTCACTGGAATGAAGTGAGCCGACTTAGTCAGTCGATCAACTACTACCCACACCGAATCATGCTTACCCACGGTCAGCGGCAAACCAACTACGAAATCCATAGTGATCTGCTCCCACTTCCACTCGGGAATGGGCATAGACTGGGTCACCCCGACTGGCCTCCGGTGCTCATACTTCACCTGCTGGCAATTCAAACACCGAGATACATAATCAGCAACATCCCTCTTCATCCCTTTCCACCAATACAGCTCTCGAAGATCATGATACATCTTCGCAGTACCCGGATGAATGGAATATCTCGAACTGTGAGCCTCTGCCAAAATCATCTGCCTCAGCTCCACAATGGCTGGAACACATACCCCGCCGTTAAGCCGCAAAGCACCATCATCACCAATCACGAACGAGGACACTCCCCCACTCAGGACCCTGTCCCGGAGATCTCTCAGATAAGGATCCTCGAACTGCCTTTCCCGAATCTGGGAAGCTAAAGACGACTGAGACCCCACATATGCAAGCACCCGGCCTGGAACAGAATCATCAAACCGAACCTCACTAATGGACAAAGCCTGCAACTCACGGGCCAACGGCCTCATATCAGCATCAAGATAGGCGAGGCTACCCATGGACTTCCTACTCAAGGCATCGGCTACAACATTAGCCTTTCCGGGATGATACCGGATAGAAAGATCATAATCCTTCAGCAGCTCTAACCAGCGGCGCTGTCTCCCGTTCAAGTCCTTCTGAGTGAACAAGTACTGGAGACTCTTATGATCGGTGAATATCTCACATGGCTCGCCATAAAGATAGTGCCTCCACAACTTCAGTGCAAACACGACAGCTAACAGCTCCAAATCATGGACAGGATAATTCTTCTCATGGACCTTCAGCTGTCTCGAGGCATAAGCTATCACCTTACTCTCCTGCATCAGAACGCTACCCAGGCCAACACCCGAAGCATCACAATATACGGTGAATCCCCCGGATCCACTAGGCAAGGCCAACACTGGGGCTGAAGTCAACAGAGTCTTAAGCTTCTGAAAGCTAGACTCACAGGCATCGGACCACAGGAAAGGAACATTCTTCTGGGTCAACTTCGTCAGAGGTGCTGAAATAGAAGAAAACCCCTCGACAAACCGCCGATAATAACCTGCCAAGCCTAAGAAACTCCGAATCTCTGTAGGAGAAGTAGGCCTAGGCCAACTCTGAATGGCCTCTATCTTCTTCGGATCAACACACACCCCATCCTTGGTCACCACGTGACCTAGGAAAGATACAGAACTGAGCCAAAATTCACACTTGGAGAATTTGGCATACAACTGCTGATCCCTCAGAGTCCGAAGAACAACTCTCAAATGCTGCTCATGCTCCTCCCTGCTCCTCGAATAAACCAAGATATCATCGATAAACACAATGACGAAGGAGTCAAGGTAGGCCTTGAACACTCGGTTCATCAGATCCATGAAAGCAACTGGGGCATTCGTAAGCCCGAAAGACATCACCAGAAACTCATAGTGGCCATATCGGGTACGAAAAGCAGTCTTGGAAACGTCCTCGGACCGAATCCTCAACTGATGATACCCCGACCTCAAATCAATCTTCGAGAAGAAGGTAGCACCCTGAAGCTGATCAAACAAATCATCAATACGCGGCAAAGGATACCTATTCTTGATAGTAACCTTATTCAGCTGCCGGTAATCAATACACATCCGCATAGAGCCATCATTCTTCTTCACAAATAATACCGGGGCACCCCGTGGAGACACACTGGGCCTAATGAAGCCCTTATCGAGCAAATCTCAACAGGAGCCATACGATACGGGGGAATAGATTTAGGCTGAGTGCCTGTCAATAGATCAATGCAAAACTCTATCTCCCGCATAGGCGGCAAACCCGGCAAATCATCAGGAAACACATCCGGATACTCACAAACAACCGGAACTCTATCAAGGGATAACTCCTCTGCCCGGACATCCCGAACTGAAGCAATATATCCGTCGCACCCACTAGATATCATCCTCTGCGCCTCCAAGAAAGAAATGATCCTACTCTTCGGAGAAGGCCTGGAACCTCCCCATACAACCCGAGACTCACCCTCTGCCCCGATCGTCACGGACTTGGCATGGCAATCCAAAGTCGCATGACAGGAAGCCAGCCAATCCATGCCCATAATGACATCGAAATCAGACATATCGAGCAGCATCAGGTCCACTAAGGACTCTACACCACAGATGGAGATCATACACTGCCGATAACCCCTATCTACACATATAGAAGACCCGACATGGGTGGCAACCATAAAGGGATCATCTAAGAAGACCAGATCCCTGCCCAAGCAAGGGGCAAATCCCGGCGACACATACGAATAGGTAGACCCCGGATCAATAAGAGCATAAGCATCGCGGCCACAGACAGAAATAATACCTGTGATGACATCATTGGATGCCTCAGCATCCTGACGAGTCATAGCATAGACCTGCGCCGAGCCTCCTGAACCCGGAGCTCTCTGAGACTGCTGTCTAGGAGGAATCTGAGAAACGGGCCTGGCGGCCTGAGGACCAGATGGTACCATAGCTGCGGATCCCTGGCGACCTGATGAAACATAAGGGAAACTCCTGACATAGTGCTCTGGAGACCCACACTCAAAACATCCATCACCTCTACCTCCTCTACCGCCTCTACCACCTCTGCCATGACCACCTCCAGACGAACACCTCCCATGATGCCTCTGATGGCACCTCCCGCACTGCGGCGGACCAGACTGCGACGAGCCACCCCGCCTCTGGGATGACTGAGGCCTCGGGGTCTCTGAAGAAAAATCCTGGGCAGGCAAAGCAGCAGCCTGGGGCCTAGACTGAGAACGGACCTGATGACCCTGACCCCTCTGAGCGGATCCACTATACCCACCAGACTGACGTGATCTCTTGGCTGCCCTCTCCGCGTCAGCCCTGGCGAAGATATCCTCCATCCGCCGCGCCACATCAACTATCTCAAAATATGACTTGTTGCCCATATCAGGGGCAACAGCTACCTGCAAGCGGGGATGAAGACCCTCAACAAACCAGAGGACCTTGTCCCTCTCCTGAGCCACCATAGCCGGCGCAAACTGAGACAACCACAAGAACCTGGTGTCATACTCTGAAACAGACAGGTTTCCCTGCCTCAACTCCTCAAACTCGCGCCTCTGTGCATCGTGCTGACTCTGGGGCACGAACCTGCTCATGAACATAGACACGAACTCAGCCCAAGACAAAGGAGGGAGGTCACTAGACCTCTGCCGCATCATGGAGACCCACCATGTCTCCGCATCTCCCGATAATCTGAAAGAAGCACACTGCACCCCTAAGGTGTCTCTAGTACCAAGAATTGTCAAAATCTTCTCACACTTCTGAATGTACCTCTGGGCAGTACATGTAGCTGAGGTACCGTCGAACTCTGGAGGCTGAAGCTTCATGAATGACTCTATCCTCTTGGCAACCTCCTCAGTGCCCATATGAGGAGTAGAAATAACAGGACCTGCCTGAGGAGCAGAAGCAGAAGGCTGGGCAATATGATCAGGAGCAGCCTCAGAAGTAGGCGTGCTCATAACATGTGTGGTCGGCTGAGGAGCCGAAACAGGAGCTGCAACATCATCTCTGACATGGACCTGATGGCTAGACAAGGCCATCAGTCTCATATACTCCTATGAAGAGATCACAATGGTGCCTGGCACAACAGCAGGCACAGGGGGAATAGATGCTGACAGAGTCGCTGCGGACACCGCAGGGATAGCTGTGTCCTGCCTAGTGGCTGACGGGCGACCTGCCCGAGTCTTCTTAGCAGCTGGCAGCTGCGTAGGTGCTGATGGCTCTCCCGCAGACGCGAGTGTAGAAGATGCAGCCCTCCTGGCTGAGGATGCTCGCGTCCTCGCCATCTGATACAATACACGAAAAAGGGTTAGCACCTATATAAGCTACTCAGCACGAATAGAGATGAAACGAAGGGAAAACATTTCCTAACATGCCTTTGTAGCCTCTCGCTCATAAGTATGGTCGACAACATACCCATAAGCAAGACTCTACTCAGACACTGCTCCAAGACTCCTAGGACTCGAATTAGAACCTAGGGCTCTGATACCAAACTGTCACGACCCAATTTCCAAGGGCTCGTGATGGCACCTAAACAACATTTGCCTAGGCGAACCAATGAAACAAGATGCGGAAAAGAACAATAATGTGAAAAGATCATAAATGGATATATAAATATAAAAGGGTGAAGTCCAAAAGAATATATCCACAAAAGAATTGGAGCATTCTAAGAGTGACTCAATAAAGTATGAATATACATCAAAGAAATCTGAGTCCTATCTCTAAGTGACTCCGGCGGTATGCCACCACGGTCTGTGTGGTCGGCTCACCTCAATCAAAAGTCTCAGAAGCCTCGGGAACCGCTAACGTCCGGGCTGCTGACTGGATGAAGGACCTGCGCACGTAGCAGAGTAAGTTATGAGCCGAAGCCCAGTAAGATCACCGACAGGCCCGCTAAGGTACCCTTGCGGGACAAGTCGCTACATGCATCATAAGCAACAACATACTATAGTAATCATACAATAAAGTAGTGAAATCACAAATAGATGTAACACATTCCATACACACAAGTAGTAACCAGAAGTCTCAAGGATTATGCCCATCCAACGTAAGGCATAGGTCAACTCAGCGGCGGTTTGGAGGTCCAATCTCTACTCCCGTGCCGACTAACCTAGACCTACGATGGACTAGCAACACCACTACTAAGTATCAACCATATACCGTGACCCGAAGTCACTATCACAATCATGAATAAGTAGACCAACGACCCGTAGTCGTTGGCTCATCTCAAATCTGTCTACGATCGCACCACACCCCCTGTCAAGTGCGTCGTATCTCAATAAATCAAGTGACCACACCACACCCCCTGTCAAGTGTGTCACATCTCAAAGATCAAGTGTCCACACCACACCCCCTGTCAAGTGTGACACATCTCATAGTATAGGCGACACCACACCCCCTGTCAAGTGTCCCTCTAACAGTATTAATATCCACGACATTAATAACAATAACAGAAATAATAACAGAAATATTAATAACGATAATATTTCACAGTCACCGTAACCCAGGTTGGTTATGCTAGCTGAACGTAAGGCGAAGGTTAACCCGACCACAGTTTGGGTGTACAATCCCTACTCCCATGTCGTCCAACCCAAGGTTACGTATAGACAGCACTACCCAACCCGGCACGTGAACAAATCAAGTACCAATATCATACAAAAGCCGGCAAAATCCTCGGCAAGACATTTATCATGACATGCCGGCAACATCCTCGGCCATGTCCCAAGTTTCTTGCTATCTAAGCATGGCGTAGCAAGCGTTACTACGATATAAATTTAAGCTACCTCGACGTAGCGTTTAGACCGGCACATACCTCGGTCGAGTCACAATCTCGCTATTTATAACAAACAATAATAGCAAGTAATTCACATCATTAATCCTAACCATTGTTAGGTATATATATGCGTACATGAAGCATACTAGCATGAAGGAAGAGTCCACAAGCACAATAGAGGTCAAGTCTCACTTACCTCAAAATTCGGGCTCAAATGCCGGGAAGAATCTCCTTTCCCGCTCGCCTTGTCCGCGAAGGACTCTCCACTAGGTCTATTAAGACAAGATATAGCACATATGAGTGCTCAATTATAGCTATTTAAGCCTATAGGCATCCTAGGGTAAAAATTACCAAAATACCCCCGGGTAGGGCCGAGCCCTAAATTTACAAAATGTAATTTTCCGGACTCCCCACGCTCCCGTGAGTCCAAAAGTACACTTAGATTCCACATGCGAGCCTTGCTCGATGTCTTTCCCCAATTCTTAAGAATCTAGGGTTCTAACCCATTTCCAAGAATCAACCCTTTGATTCTTGTGTTAATCAACATAAAGATGGATTGAAAGGGCTTACCTTAAGTGTAAGTATGATTGGGTCTTCAAGAAATACCCAAAAATCGCCTCAAGAGCTCTCCAAATGATTTTTATAAGTTATGAACCGAAATGGCCCGAAATGGCCCGAAATGGCCTTTTTATAGCAGTTTTTGTCTCTGTGACAGCTTCTTTTGAAAAAATCATAACTTTTGATAGGAATGTCCAAATGACCTGAAAATGGTGCCATTAGAGCCACAACTCAAAGGGCTACAATTTTCATGTTTTGAGTTTTTCCTAATTCCTTACGGATTGGCCGGAAAATCAGATTTTATCCGGCTGTTTGCGCCAAAACAGAACAGAAAAGTCGCACCAGATTTTCTACTGTTTTAGGGGCCAAACGGGACCCTACGAAGCTCAGAATGATCCTAAATTTTGCACACAAGCCATAAAATACTTGGGTGACATGCTCGTCAAGACGGAACTCAATTCGGACCTCCAGAACTCAAAAAGTGGGTCCCACGACAAAGGTTCAATTTTCGACTTTCGCCAAAATAGCGAAATTTAACCAAACGACCTCGGAATCCAATTCCGAAAGTTGCTACAAGTCACAAATGACTATACGAACCTAACGGAACTTCGGATCTCTCATCGGAGCTCATTTGCTCAAATCGAGCTCGGAAACCTCTTTTAACTCTTTTAAACTTCCGAAACGGGGACTTTATCAAAAGTCCTATCAAACGAGGTCCGTTTTCAATTTTGAAGGTTGCTACATATCATAAATGACGAGACGGACCTAACGGTGCGCTTGGATTTTCCATCGGGGTTCGTTTACTCAAAACGACCTATCGAAACCCCAAATTCCTTTCCGGAATTTCATAAACGGATCCTTTTCTCGAAAACCTATCAAACGGACTCCGTTTCGACTCAGATTTCACAGACGGGTCATAAATGACCTAACGGAGCTTTTGGGACTGTCGACATGCAAATCGAAGTCCCCGATCCCATAACGACTATTTGAGGGTCGTTACAGATATCTTGATATATAGCAAAACTGTAGATGATCATGTAGAACACTTAAGGCAAGTACTTAAAATTTTAAGACTGAGAAGTTGTATGCTAACTTTAAGAAGTGTGCCTTTTGTGTGGAGCGAGTTGTCTTTATTAGATTTTTAGTAAGTATTAATAGTGTAGAAGCCGATGAGTCTAAGATTAAAGCTATTAGGGATTGGCCTACTCCTACTACTGTGTCTCATGTTAGGAGTTTTCATGGTCTAGCTAGCCTCTATAGACAATTTGTTAGGGACTTTAGAACCGTGGTAGAACCTCTCACTGAGTTAGTGAAGAAAGACCAACTGTTTGTGTCGGGAGAGTCTGAAGAGAAGGCTTTCCAAGAGTTGAAGCGTATGCTAAGTTCTGCTCCATTATTGCAACTGCCCGACTTTAGTAAAGAATTTGAGATAGAGTGTGATGCATCAGGGGTCGGGATAGGTCGAGTCTTAATGCAACATGGGAAACCTATTGCTTACTTTGGTAAGACGTTGAAGGGTGAAACCTTGAATTACTCTACGTATGATAAGGAGCTATATGCCTTAGTGAGAGCTTTAGGCGATTTGGTGTTACGATTCAAAATTTCGAAAATTAAATCCAAAAGTTGAAAATTTCTTGAAAACGCTTCAAACTTGAATCGAAGCTTTGTTGATGTTTGTTAGAGGTTTAAAACCATTGGGAATTGGTTCTTATAGTTGAAAACACCATTGGGTATCGTTGGAACTGAGTAATAAGTCGAATCGGGGTGGTTTGTGTGCCAAAAACTGAAGTTGCAGTCGGGATTCTGGTTCTGCACAGCGGACCTGCGCGATCGCACAGGTTCTCACGCGATAGCACTGAGGGAAATCTAACCCTTCACGATCGCGAAGAGATGTGCTCCGACGGCGAAGTGAAAAATTAAATTTAGAAATTTTTGTTCTTCGCGATAGCGCTGTGTTGCACGCGATAGCGAAGAAGAAACAATTTTCCAGAATTCCAGTTTTGGGACAGAACGTTCGCAACGGCTTCCGATAAGTTTCCAAACATCAAGACTCCAATTGGTTCATTAAATATGATGAGTTTCTAGATCACAAACGAAATTTCATCCGATTCCGAAACCATTTAGTGCAAATTCGAGTCAAATCTTTTGTGTCCCGTTTGCTACCATACCTCTTGGTTAGTGTTTCTAAGGTAATTCGCCTACTTGAAAGATACTAATCCTTTAGCGTATTAGGCTATTCGTGCGTAGAGGAGAGTAGAATTCAAAGAATAGTCGTAGAACTCCTTTTTGGCCTCAACTGCGCACTTTAAATAGCCGTCCGCACATCGAGTGTCATTAATTCCATTCCGAACTTTAACTTGGACATGCTAGTTGTGATTACCTTGGTTCTCAAGTTGATAAGGCCTCGCTCTTGAGTGTACATATATTGAGTGATACACGTGAAGGAGTGACTTTTGGGAGGTTTTGTTCTTTGGTGTTGCAACAATGTCGGATGTTGATTGTGGGGATTATGGCTCATGTGGGGATGATGCGAGTTGCTATGACTCGTATGGTGATGATGGAGACTATGGTTCCTACGAGGGTGATGATGGCCATTACTATGATGATGGAAACCATGGATCCTATGATGATGAAGCGGTTCACTATGATGATCGTGAGGGTGAAGAAGACTATGAAGCTTGTGATGATGAATTTGATGAATCTAATGCTTCAAGTCAAGAATACGAAGATGGTGACGCTTCAGTGTACATTGATCCTACTTACTCTTCTTGTGACGATTATGAAAATATTGGTAGTGACATAGATAGAGTTGATGATGATGTTGATTATACAAATTGTTCGTATGCATCTTCTCTTAGTGTTGCTTTTGGTGTACAAGGGAGTAGTAGTGGACCTTCCATTAGTATAGGAGGCGGTGGTGGTTGTTCCGTGGGAAAGAAGAAACTTGCATCTTCTAGGTACGCTAAGCGACCTAATGCTTCAATTCCCATGAGGAGGTTGGTTTGAGAAATGGTGTTGCTTTTGCTACAAAGGGGTTATATGCCGTGAGGGGCGTGGATGGTTGTAGTAGGAGTAGTACTATGGGCTATGGAACCAAGGCGAGAGGCACTTATGGGTTCCATGGCAAGGTTCCTTCCTCGACTTCTAACAACATTTCTAATGTTGGGGGAGTGACGGGAAGTGGAGATTGTTCTAGTGGTGTTTCCACTAGTGGAGGGATAAGGAAGACCCAAGTTGTTGATGTTGACACTTGTGGGCATCCAAATTCTCATTTGGATGCCAATGTAAAAAACTTGGGTAGATGTAGGTTCGTTGTTGAGGTAGATGGTATTGGAGGATACTTGCTCAAGATTGGTGATACCGATGCCAATTTTATTAGCGCCTCTTTGGTTGATAGGCTTAGGATACCATGCCATAAGCTAGAGCATCCTTATGAGTATGATGGAGTGCGGGTTTCTAAGGAGGCTCGGGTACCCATATCTCATAGGAATTATAAATGCTATGTATGGTGTGATGTGTATCCCACGCGACATGTTGATTTGTGGATAGCAGTGCTTGGAGGGTAAGAGGGTGAAATATGGTGTGGTGAAGGATGCTTATCTTGTGGGCATAGGGCAAAGAGTTTATGATTTTGTGCCTTACCGGGCGAAGAGCCAAGTGCCTACTAGTGCACCTTCTTTGGCTAGGCAAAGGAGGAAGGATCAAGAACTTCATTCCATGGGCAACAATGTGCAAACAAGAAGTCCTACAAACACAAGCAATGGTGGGACTAGTGCTACAAAAGAGTTGACAAATGTCAACAAGGTAAGCCCGAAGCCACTTCCAAAGCCGAGTGGTTCACCAACAAAGAAAAAGAAGACATCAAGTGATGAGTCTCCTAGTCCTAGATTCCGGGTTGATGTAAAAAGTCCACCTACTCCAGCTATGGGTATTCTTGGGCCTCGTCCCAATTCACCCGAATTTGAGAGACAAAAAATAGAGAGGAGTAAGGGAGTGACCAATGACATTCCTCGAGTGGAAAAAGGAGAGGATGTGTTGAGTGATGTGAGTGGGATGTCACCACCCAAATCTACACCCGACCTTGGAAAAAAATGAGGGAGAAGAAAGAGGGAAAAAGAAAAATTGAGAGTGAGGACACCCCTTATTCTAACCTTAACCCTTTATCTTTTTCTTCTATGTGTTTGAATTCTTATGTAGGGATTCTTGGAGGCAAACCAATGGGGCCTCAACCATGTTCCAAGATGGAAAGACAAGGTGAAGGAGATGTCGAATGTGAGCTACAAGGTGGAGACATTCATGACACTTCAAAGGTATGTGTTAGTTCTTCCCTCCTTGAACATGATACTTCCTTGTCTTGTGATGTTGTTAGTGAGAACTCTAGGCTAGTTGATGATTTGCATGAACATAATGTGTTTGCAACTAGCGTAGAGCCTTTGGGTCAACTTGTGTCTGCCAATGAACCACCAGTTGAGAGGGTTGAAAAGCCACATCATGATGTGAGCTCGGTTTTCATTGAACCTCTATTTAGTAAAAATGTTGAAGTTGACCTTTTTTGTGAACCTTGTTATGACACCCCACCCATATTTGATAAAAGGAGAAGATGAATTGCATGATAATCTTATTCTTCCCTTTGATTGCTTAATTGATAGTGGTGGTTCCTTGTGTCTTAGTGAGGATGGTTGTAACCTTGAGGAGTCTCTAGAGTGTGAGATGGATCGATTTATTTTCGATGACTCCTCGAGTGAGAGTGAAGGACCTAGTCTTGATACTATGCTTTTGTGTAACCATGAATTTGAGGTGCATACTTTTACTTTTCTATTGTTTAAGGGCAATCTCGTTTGTGGTGGTGAATTGTATCAGACTAGGGTTGGTGGTAAAATCGAACCTCCATGATTTGTCAAGTTAGGCTCTATGGATGATCCATTGTTTGGAACTCCAAGTGAGAAGAGTGGTCTTGATGTTGGTCTTGTTGACCTATCTTCTAGTAGTCCTAGCCTTCGTTGTGTGGACTATAATGATAAAGAACCTATTTTGGAGACCTTCATTTGGAGTTTGTCTAGTCAGAAGGATTGTCTTGGAGGTGACTTAGGAGGTGAGGAGGTACCTCTCGGTGTGTGTAAGAGTGCTTATAAGAAGGGGAGTGGAGTATTTGATGTTAGTTGTGAGTTGAACTATTTTACTTACTCTATCCCATATCTTGAGCACACCTTGGGTGTTGGGCATGCCAAAGCCAATGTGTAACATTGTGATAAAATTGATTTGAAGGCTTGGTGTGTTGAATTTGATTGCTACATGTTGCATGACTTTGAACAGGGCAGGAAATAGGGCAGCACAAAACAGGGCAAAACAGGGCAGCACACTGTGAGCTTACTGCCTGCTGAAGGACGACTGTTCTTCGCGATCGCGACACTGTCTATGCGATCGCAAAGAGGAAGTTGATACACTGCGCGATCGCGTCTTCCTCTGCACGTTCGCGATGCCTGGAAATGAAGTCTGCTCGAACGCGTGTCCCCTTGCGCGATCGCAAAGGATTAATGTTGAGCAGCGTATCAGAATCAGCTGCAGGGGCAATTTTTGTCCATTTATCAATGTAAATGTATAAATAGAACATTAGCTCTTTCATTTGTTAGTTAGTCATTGATAGAAGATAGAATTGAGAGAGAACATTGAAGAGGCCGAGCCCTTCTTGTTGAAGCCCGAGGCTTCGTGTATGTCTCGACTTGGAACCTATGGAGATCGACACCTAGTTTAATTCCATTGTAAGGTTCGAGTTTCCCTTCTCCCTTTTGAATTCAATCAACGTGAGTGAATTGAATTCAATTCTTTTTTCTAATTTCTTGCCTTCCTAGTCTCGATTTCTTGTTATTTTTATCGCTTCCGCATTGTTTGTATCGTGTTTAGCTTCCGCTCGTTTTAGGTTGCATCACCGAATGAAGGGGTTCTGCTTGCTGGTAAATAAGTTTTCCATGTCGTTGACACTTGTCTCATTTTTGAACAAGGATTTGGCATCTTCTCCCATTGTTGGCCAATAGTAATCAGCTATGATCAACTTTCGTACCAAAGACTTGCTTCCGGAGTGATTTCCACACTCGCCTTCGTGAATTTCCCTTATTACATAACTTGTTTCTCCTGGGCCCATGTAATTCGCCAAAGGGTCGTTGTACATGCGCCTGTAGAGTTGATTGTCCACAAGGCAGTATCGAGCAGCTTTAGCTTTGAGTGATTGGACAGCCATCTTTTCTTCGGGGAGGATCCCTGCCTGCAAGTAATACAAATATTTGTTTCTCCAATTACCAAGTATGATTGACATTGTTTACCTCTTTAAGACTTTGGTTAAGTGGAGACTCGAACAGGTGTATGATTATTTCATCGGGTTCTCCTTCGATGACTGCTGGAGAGCCGAGGTTGGCTAAACCATCTGCTTTGATATTTTCCTCCCTTGGGATTTGCGCAATCTTCCACTCGTGAAAAAAAGAAGTTAAACGATTTTGTACCTTGCCGAGCAATTGCTGCATTCTTGTATCTCGAACACTGAAGTCTCATTGGATTTGGTTTAGCACCAGCTGAGAATCACTTTTAATGTCTAACCTTTGGATCATCAAGTCTTTGGCAATTTTAAGACCTGCAGCGAGGGCCTCATATTCGGCCTCATTGTTAGTTTTGGCATGTAGTTTGATTGCATACCTTAGCTTTTCACCCGTTGGTGCTATTAACAAGACTCCGACGCCAGTTCCCTTTATGTTTGATGCTCCATCCGTGTAAAGCATCCAGACTCTGGGGTCTGGGTCCTTCATCATGAGTTCTTCTTTTCTTGCTTCTGGAAGAATGTTAGCGTTAAAGTCTGCTACAAAGTCATCCACAAAGTCAGCCAAAACTTGTGATTTGATAGCAGTGCGAGGCTGGTAAGTGATAACGTACTCACTCAGCTTGAGCGCCCATTTTATTAGACGGCCAAATAAATCCGGTCGATGTAAAATACTTCATAAAGGAAACATAATTACAGTAGATATAGCATGGCATTGAAAATATGGGTTTAGTTTTCGTGCAGCTATAAGAAGTGCAAGTGCAAGTTTTTCTAAGTGTGGATACCTTGTTTCTGCATCAAGTAAGGTTTTACTGATGTAATAGATAGGAAATTGTTTACCTCCATCCTCACGAACGAGGACAACACTCACAACAACTTCTAAAACAGCCAAGTAAATCAGCAACACTTCCCTATGTCTCAAAAACTTTTAATGTGACTGACTTGACCCCTTTTGATGTAGGGTATGGTGATGCCGGAAAGGAGGAGACCATGGTTTCGAGGACGAAACCTTCCCAAGAAGGGGAGGATGATGTGGGGCATACTACCATAAGGCCTTTCACTAGAAGTCAAGCCAAATTGATTCAAGACATTCATCTCCACTTGACTTGGAATGACATGGAAGAAGACTCCGGGAGCGACTTGAAGATCGTGTATTGGAGTGCCATGGAAGGAGGACCACCTGGGCTTCTTGGAGAGGCATCCGGGACACATTTTGAGGCACTCCAAGAAGCCACAGGAGGACGCGGACCGCCCACTTTACTAGGCGGACCGCCCCCTCAACTCTTTGAAGTTTCCCAACTCTCTGAAGTTGGAGTAGGCGGACCGCCCATGTTACCAGGCAGACCGCCCACTCCCCTGTGGCCATGATATGCACTGAGAAGAGGCGGGCCGCCTCCTTTATGGGGCGGACCGCCCACCCCTGAACCTTCTAGATGGGACACCTCATTTATTTGCTTTGTATTCCCTATTCTAGCCCTACGTGGCATATAGCATTGAAGCCCACTTTACGGGTCTTTTAGACTTTATATGATATGTGTACGGCACCTATAAAAGGGCCATTAGTCTTCATTTGAACCTTAACTAATTTTGATGATTGATGAATATTGTGAAGAGTTGAACTCTTGAATTAATGAAAGTTACCCTTGTTGGCTTGAATTCTTCTAGCGGATCCTAGTTGATTGTCGAACCAACACCCGATCATTCTACTTGCGGGTCCTGAGTGCGACTTGATGGTAGTTGCTTAGCGTTAGGCGAATCTTGATACGATACGAGGGTTTCACGGAACGAGTTCTTCGTGGATACCCCGTAGGGAGTTCGAGACAAGTCTCGCTTCTATTGCCTTTTCTTGTTTCTATTTCGATCCTTATCAACATATAAAGCTAATGTTTGAAAACACCAACATACTAACAAGAAAAACCAGGATTCAATTCATAATCAACATATCACTTCAAAATAATGAGCTTAAAAGCCATAATATCTTAAAGAAGACAATAATTTCAGCATGTTTATTCTATTTAGGCGTCTCTAAATTGAATAGACACGACTATTTGGGAAAGAAAATGACTTTTTTAAAAAGCTACGTTTTAAAGCTATAAATAATGGTGTCCAGCGGTCCGAACCAGTCCAGTTCCGGTACGCCTTACCGGTTCCGGACCGGCCCGGCTTAAAAAATAATAATAAACGCTACCGATCCGATGTCGGTCTGGTCTACCAGTGCAAGTGCTCCACTGCCGTGTCAGAACTGGTACTGGCAAGGGTGAAACGGTCCGGTACCAGTTTGACCCGGTCCGGTACCGGTTCGATTCGAACATTTTTTTTATTTTTTGATTCTTTGCAATAGATTAAAAAATTATTGTAGATAAAATAAACAACACAAAAATATATTTTATTCAACAATACGAAAATACATTAAGTTGGAAATACATAATTAAAGACTTAAATTGACATACTAGAAAATAAAAACTAAAGTAGACTAGAAACTAGAAAAATACATAAATCATAGAAATTTCTCAAGTGCTTCAGGCCTTCTTAACGACTCAATTCATGTCACGCAAATATATTCCCCCAAGACAAGCAGCCCATTCTGCGCTATATTGGTTTTGCAAGTGAGTCTTAAACTTCCCTGTCCCTCCATGAGGTGATCCAGGTTGATAATTCCAAATTTTATTGCGAAGATTACACTGAGCAGTGCCAGTATCATGATTTTTCGTGATAAATTCCCAAATTTCGGATACAGCTCTTGGTCGGGAGGGAACTTCAGCACCTTGAGTAGGTTGATTTCCAGACATTTTGATAGAAAATTTAGAAAATAGCCTTTGATAGAAAATTTTAGAGAGAAATGAATAGAAAATATTGAATTGTGATTAATTTTATGAAATATGGGAGTATTAATAGGAAAAAATAGGTGGGGGAGGCCGTTGGGGGCGTTTATGAGGGTGGGGGAGGGAAAATAGCCGTTTATGGCCGTTGCAAACGGCTATTTTTGAAAAGGGGAGAGCTGAATTTTTTGGTTGGGCCGGTCCGAACTGACCTGGTTTGGATAACTTTTTTTTTAATCTTTTTTTTTATTTGAAAGTAGTTTTTGAATTTTAAATTAAGTATATGGCTAAAGAAAAAATAACAAATATTTATAAATTAATAGCAAGGCCTATAACTTGTTATTTTTTATATAGGTAAACTATAAGATTTAATATTTTCTATTTAGAGTATTTATAATTTTACTAAATAGCTAAATAAAATTGCAAAACTATTTATTAATAAGAATTATGATAAATAATTATAATTTAATAGTAAGACATAACACTTATTATTTTTTTCAAAGTAAAATACTATATAGTAAGTTAGTATAAGTATTTATTATTTCAGTATTTTAGTATTTACTATTTGCTACCATAGCTAAATAAAATGGCAAAAATATTTATTAATAAGAAAATAGAA
Organism: Petunia secreta; assembly: GCA_029990175.1. NCBI lineage: Eukaryota > Viridiplantae > Streptophyta > Magnoliopsida > Solanales > Solanaceae > Petunia > Petunia secreta. The sequence goes on from JARKIP010000053.1 coordinate 6,509,841, forward strand.
CAAACAATTATAACTTAATAGCAAGGCATAACACTTGTTATTTTTTTCAAAATAAATACTAAGTATTACTTAGTATTTAATATTTAGTATTAAATTAAAAAAAGATATAACAAAGGATAATTGAGAATATAACAAAGAATGATAACTTAATAGCAAGGCGTAACACATTTTATTGAATAGTTTTTTATTTTTTTTGCAAAGTACATAGATATTAAATTGCAAAACTACATATTAATAAAAAATATTCTAATTTTCTGAAAAATTTCTTCTGGCACCTCTGGAAGAACCGGTGGCAAAGATTCATCTTCTTCATAATAATTTTTATTTTCCACACTTCCACCACCTGATAAGATTTCGGATGAATATATTGTATATGTTTGTTCATTTTCTTCAGGAAATCCAAAACTTCTTCGCTCCAATCTAATCCAATCTATGAATAATACATCCGTCTCTATTGCTTCTTTCTTCAATGAATGTCTATGATCTCAAATTTGTAATATTCCTTGGCTAAACGCGCTTTCTGAAGCAACTGATGATGCTTGAATTGTTAGAATATCCTGCGCCATTTTTGCTAAAACTGGAAACTGTGCTTGTTGATCCTTCCAAAATTGCAGTAGTTGATCACTTCAAAAATATTCAATTTCATTGGAACCATGAAGTAAATAAACATCAAGCTCGTTGAACCCTCCGCTACTCGATTGCCTGCTAGAAAGCCTTTGATTAAGGCTAGAAAAACTTCCCAATCCGGCTGCAGCTCTTTTACTCGCCTGCATTGAACTTGAACCAACTCCACTTGGAACAACATTATCAGCTGCACTCCTATATATTTCATAAATCCGTTGGCAATCTGGAAATACCTGCGTACAAGCTTGTTCTACACTTGGTGTTTCATCAGCAGTAATTTCCAAACTCCGATAAATTTCTCTAATAAGCAGTTTGGTATTAAACCGTTTAAAATAGGGATGTAATACAGAAGCAATGTAATAAAGTGATGAAATAGGAAAAAAATATTTTATAAAATTTTCAATCATAGAAGCAACGACTTGTTCATAACCAGACACTAATTTATATTCGTTAAGTAATTCTGCTATTCCAGCTATAAAATACAACATGATAGTAACAGTAGGATAATTTTGACCGAAAAATTCTTTAGTAGTATAAAAAACTTTTTTAAAAATGTAAGAAGACTGAGAACAAGTTTCCAATCAGATTCATCTAGGTGATATTCTACAGCCACTTTGCCATTAAAATAGCTAGTTATAGCCGTTCGTCAATTGTAAGCAACAGACAAAGATTCATATACAGTGTTCCACCTAGTTGAAAATTCCTTAGGAACTCTTCTAGGTTGCAAACCTTCTTTCATACACTCTACCTTAAAGTCCCTCCATCTATCAAGTATATTAGATTGAGACTCAAGATTGTCCTTATATGGAGTAGAGTGACTTTCACTTTCAACTTGCAATGGCATGACAACAAGATTGATGGCTTCGGGCTCAAGTACCATAGGTGACTTAGGTTTAGCCACTGCCCTCCACTCCCTCATGTGTTTATAGTCCTCTCTTACTTGCCTTAGTGTCAAAAGCTTGAGCACATATTTCTTTCCTTCTTGCTTGACGTGTAGGAGTTGGTTCGGCCATCATGTACCACACATCTATCATATTGCCATGGCCTTCCAAATAAAAGATGGCAAGCTTGCATCGGTACCACATCAAACATGATTTTATCCCGATAGTTACCAATGCTGAACTCGATCAAGACTTACTTCACCACTTTGAACTCTCCACACTCGCTCAACTATTGTAAACGGTATGGACTTGGATGCTTTAGAGTGGGCAATTTCAATTGGAAAATCAATGTTTGACTCACTATGTTAGCACAACTTCCCGAATCAATAACCATTGAGCACACTTTCCCCATCACACGACATCTAGCATGGAAAAGGTTTTCACTTTGCTCATTTTCTACCTCCTCTTCCATGAGTATGGTACTCAAACTCCTCCTAACCACTAAGAAATAGTTAGGATCATCTCCTTACGCCGTAGCCTCTTCACAAGCAACTACATCACTCTCTGCATTCTCGGGCTCACTTTTTTGTTCATATACCAACCCATCATCCATAAAAACCATGGTTTTTCGAGTAGGACAATCTCTAGCAAAATGACCATACCACTTACACTTGTGGCATTGAATAGAAGAAGAAGTAGGAGTGTTCAATTGAGTTTTAGAGTTACCTCCCATATTAGGTGTTGGCTTCTCATAGGTCTTCTTCACATCACGACTTGCACTTGCACCACTTATGTTTTGAGTCTTCCATTCCTTTTGTCTACTCACGGGAGTAAAAGTAGTACTCTTGTAGCGGTTGGACTTCTCTTCTTTGAGCTACTTCTCAGCTTCAACCGCGGCTTCAAATAGTTCATGAGGAGAATCATACTTGTGAAATCTCAATTGAGAGACTACCTCTCGGTTCAAGCCATTCTTGAATCGAATGACGGCTTGTTCATCTTCCTCGGCATCCATGTCTAAGGCCATACGGATTTGCTCAAACTCATTGTAGTACTCTTCAACCGTATGTAGCCTTGCTTCAACTCATAAAGCCATTTGAGTTGATCATGACGATACTTATGAGTCACATATTTTTCATCCATCACACGCTTCAATTCATCGCAAGTAAAGTTCACAGGCAAAGCATTCCTTTTTCTTGACCTCTTGAACGATTCCCACCAAGTGGAAGCAAAGGATTTATAGGAAGATATAACATATTTGGCTTTCTTCTCTTCGACCATGTCATTCGTGTCAAACACTCTTTCCATTGACACCTTCCACTCAATATACTCAACCGGATCACTACCCCCTTGAATGTAGGAATAGTGATCTCCACAGTATTGAGATTATTGTTGTCACGACCCCCTCGGTAAGGCTGCGGTTGGCCCCCTAAATGGTCACCATAAGCATCATAATCCCTTCTCACATTCCCTCAAACATACCCCATGGGTGGCCCTCGACCTCGGCCTCTGCCCCTATTCATTCCCCGGCCTCCATTCATAGCCCTCCTTTTCGGATAGGGAGCTTTAAAGTCATTATCATTATCTCCGGGTTCCTCCCCTTTTTGAGCTTCATCTACTTGCTCAAGAGGTGCAACATTCCTACGGGGTCTAGGGAATGGAACATCTTCTTGAGGATTTCCCAAGTTGTGGAGAATGCCTACTTGTTGAGCCATGCCCAACACACGCTCCCTTCAAGCAAGATCATCCTTTAGCTTTTGTTGCTTAACAAACTCGGCAAAATGTTCGGGTTTCATGGTTTAGCCTTCATTTGTGCCTTCACCGGCTTCAAGTTGGACACTCGGGGTCCTTCTTTTAAGACTTTCAAGTCTTAAGCTCATGTCTTCTAACTTGGCCATTATAGTAGCCAAGGCATTCTTAACGGTATCAACACTCACAAGCCATGGTACCTATAAAACAAGCAAACGATTAGTGAAATAACCTCACACACACACCTCACTTGAATGTCATTCGGGTACACTCGTTTAGTGGTGGGAGATTTATCACTCAAGCTTGAACCAAATGTATCACGTAGTTGAACCATATTCCTAATCAACATTCAAACAATCCAGAAGACAAGCACTCTTCGGGACGAGTGGAATTAATGAGACTCGATGGCCGCTAGGCTCTTTAAGTGCGGACTTGAAACAAATGGTTCTACGAGTCTTCTTTGAGTTCTACTCTCCACTAACTACGATTATCCTAAAGGCTCAAATAACTATTACTAATCAAGTTGGAATGTTACTCTAATAGTACTAGCCGGAAGTAGTACAAGCGAACAAAACACGAAAATCTACGAAAAACAACTACCCGGGCACTCTACAGGAGGAGGCGCCCCGCCTCTGCACTGGGTTGGTCCGCCTGCCCAATATCCAGAGAGTTTTCACAAAAGTAGGCGGTCTGCCTCCCAGAGTGGTCCGCCTACTGTGTTCTTCAGCACAGTCTAAAATTCGTGTTCTTGGTCTTTTGGCTTCAATTTTCCAATGTTTTCAAGGTGTTTTCCCAATCCAAAGGTACCCCAATGTGTTTTCAACTACTATAATCAAATCCCAATGATTTATATCAACGCCCAATTAACAACAATCAAAATTCAATGTTCATCAAGTTCATAGCAAGAGTTTTTCAAGAACATGAGGTTCAAATCATCAAATCTTGTTTCACAACTTCAAATCACAAGATATTGGTACCAAATCGACGGATTTTTGGGATAGAAAAAATCCAATATCAATCAATTAATGGGTCAATCAATCCAAGAAACACTAGCAAATTTTGGTGTTTTTCAACTTTTTCAATTTTTTTTTTTGTATTTTCTATACACAATGATCACTAGAAATTTGATAAAAATTACATTTGAAAAAGTTGTAAACGAATTGTCGTAATTCATGTTCATTAGTGCCTCTGAGATAAAACTACAAGAAGTAAGTAAGGACAATCAGACATCACTATTAATTTCATGCACACACAGACACAAAGCAGTACTTAGGACAATCTGGGTACACTTATTCATATAGTGAGCCAAAATAGTCTGTACATTTTATATATAACTGAGGCCAGATCGTCCTCACTTCGCTTATCCACAAAAATACCCAAGAAAAAATAATATCAGGACAATCCGGCTGTATTTATTTATATATTGAGCTAATACTTTGTACACTTTGGAAAAGTTTAAGATAAAGTTTGTTGTTGCTAAACATATCAATTGCCCGTTTCCGCCCATTACTTAAAACCACTTTAGCATTGTGAATCTCTTTGCGATAAATTGATTACTGGCGTAGGATTTAGTTATTTGATCCAAGTGATTCGTGGAAATAATACTAATAAGTAGGGATATGGAGTAATTTGAAGTAGATCCAAAGGGATCGCAACCCCCACTTCCAAACACATTTGACGTTTTCCATTTACAAATTTAAGAGACATATAGAAATAGGATACTTCTGGTGCACCATAACAGATTTAAACCCCGTAAAAAAAGTCTTATAATATTGGCCCCCATAAGAAAAGTTCCTGTCGTCACCAGATATTACTAGCAGCTGAATCTTGTGATAGGAAGGAGCTTCCCGCTGGCGATTGTTAGGAAATTTTTTACTAACGGAACCAAAATTGTAAGACATTTCTCATGAGGGCTAAATTTGTAACAACAACGGCAGATCTCTCTGTTTCATGCATAACATGAATAAATTCAGCAAAAAGTTTTACTGCGCGCCCTGCATAAGAAGTGGTTTTACAAAATTGCCCGCATTAAATAATGTTTTTGCAAAATACTCTTATTTGACATGGAGCCAAGGATTCAAGGCAAAAATTTGTAAGTATTGGCACGGGGCCAAGACTTCAAGGGAAAGTGTTATTTTGCCAATACTTCACGTTATATGGCAAGAATGCAAGAAAAGACTGGAAGGGGGCAAGTCTTGGAAATTTGCCAAGACTTATGACCAAGTGCGGCAAGTGTTGCCTTTTGCCAATACTTGAAGGGAAAGTGTTGGCAAATAGAAAGGGGCCAAAGGTAAGTCACTTAACTCAAAGTCTACACATGTAAGTGGGATTAAACCCATTCAGGTTATTGCATTCATGGATGAACCTGAATTTGATATTGCAAAAATGGTTTGGGAAAGAAAAGATGAGGGTATTTGTAGAGCTAGAGGACGATGGAAACGACTCAGACATATTTTTCTCCAGCTTGGAGCAACCAGTAAATTTGCTTATGGAAACAAATTTTCTTGTTAGTTACAAGCCCCAAGAATGGCAATGTCCTCACAAGCATATTCCCTACCAAAAATAGACTATTCCTTTTCCAACTTGTAAATTTGCTTATGGAAACAAAGTTTTCCTACAGAAGGGGCAGAGCAAGTAAGGACAAGTAAGCCGGCTATACCATAGACACAAGAGTTTATCCTACTAAAGCCTTGCAGAATATGGATTTATTAGGGGTAATTCGGTTGAAGACACTTTATTTTCATCTGGTAATATATCTACTTCATAAAGGTAAGCTTGTCGCAGAACTGATCTGGTTACTGGATCAAACTGCTCTTGTCGAACTCCAAGCTGTCAATCTGAGTTCCAGGGGATGATTTGCTTCAAGACAGATCTTTTGGTGCATATATCATCTAAGGCAATAAAGTTCTTCCTGATGATCAATAGGTGCCGCATTTGGCTTCTATCAAAGAACAAATCCAACTTCTAAGAACTGGTCAGTTTCCCTCAATCTAGACTAGCTGTCAAGATGCTTGAAAAAATTGAAGATTACAGTGGAATCCACCTCGGAGAAGAAGAGGATCTTGAATCAGTCTTTTCAGCAGATGATGAGCCTACGGAGGAAACTCAAAGAATTATCTTCCAGCAAAACAAGTGCATCCCAAAAGACATAATTTATTGAAGACACAAAGATTTACAAAGAGAACTCGGTAATAGCCATGATAAAAATATTCCAGCCCATCCTCCATACCTCACTTGTTTATATTGATGATATTTTACTATTTAGTTTCCATACTTTCACCCTGGATGGTATCAAAGTTTCAAGATGGCCACAAAGGATCCAAGATTTCTATACTTGGATGGAGTCCATCCAAATTATCCATTTTGCCATGTCTTTATTGCACAAGCCAGTGATTTTCCTCAAGTGTTGAAACGTAGAGAAGGGTAAAGGGGAAGTCTTGGCCCAGACCCAAAATTTTGACGGGGCATTTCCATGAAGATTTTATTCATTAAACTTAATGGGAGAATTCTTGCAAAACCACTGTTAGCGCGGGAAACAAGGCAAACAATTGCTTATAGTGTCATATTTCTGCAAATCGGCCTAAATTCAGCCTCAGTCAATCTTACGCGCATAACAACGTGAAAAATTGATAACTAGACAATTTTGGATGCTCTAAGTGAGTTTTATCCACTGTTTCAAAATTAATTGAGAAATAGCTAAATTACCGCGCGCACACTTACAATCTATTGACGTTGCCAATACTCAGACTAGCCACAGTATTTTTTACTAGGACTTTTGAACTAACATGTTCAAAGTCCTAGTATTCTTTTACTTGGATTTATATTTAAGTAATTCATATTTAAGGGATTTACATTTATCCCGGAGCTTCATATTAAAAGTCCCAGTATTTTTTGCTCAAACTTTGAACTAACATGTTCAAAGTTCCAGTATTTTTTATTGGATTCATATTTAAGTGATTTCAGTATTCAGTAGTTTGAAAATTTTATTCAAAAATTCCAGTATTTTATACTGAGATATTTTCGGATCTGACTACCCTTCAGAGAGTTTTGCACCGCTAGTTAGTTTTCATTTAGCGCGGAGCAAACAGACTATTGGGCAAAATTTTTATCATAACAACAAAAGAAAATTGAAAAGGAGAGTGCTAATCGGCCACACCATCTTTGTCCCAACCTTGGCCACACCCGTATAATTACTAATATATCCTTAATATGTGTTTGGCCAGTTAAATAATTTTTTCCCTCCAAATTCTTCCCTCCAAACAAGCTATTAAATGTAGCTTATTCCCAAAACCTTGAACCCTACAAAATATCATGCGTGGGAGATGAAAGGGTAATATATTAATTTTACATAGTAATACGTATGTACATAGACTGTATTTATACGTATTTCTATTTTTTAAAATACTCTTTATTAATTAAGTGATATATTAATTTTACATAGTAATGCGTATGTATATAGACTGTATTTTTTATGTATTTCTATATTTTAAATATGGCTTCTAAATTAATTAAAATATATTTATTATACCATACACATTCTGACTACTACCACTAACTATACCATGTCTATTAGTTTTCATTGTTATTCCTTTACCGTTTTGAGTAACATCATTTCACAAACCCTAAATACAAAATTCACAATCATTTTTAAACATGAACACCATTCCATCAAGTCCTAATACGGATCAACTAAGAAATGAATTATATATAGCTCTAGGACTAACATCAGACGATAGTTTGACGAATGATGAATACCATTTGGATGACATTGATTCTGAAGGCGCCCACAATGATCTTGAAATACATGAAGGTAATGATCATATTGATGTTGAAGATAATGAAGTTGAAGAATTGTTAGAAAATAGAGAGGAGAGGGAAATAGGTGATGAGATTTCTGAAAAGGATCTAGCAATAGGGCCCTTCCTGGAATGACGTTTAAAGGAAGTCAAGCTATATATGAATTTTACAAAGCCCATGCTAGATTATTAGGGTGTTGTATTTTAAAACAAACATGCAACAAAAAAGGGGGGATACGATAAGGTATGTGCAATTTGGTTGTGATTGGTCAAGGATACCAAAACATAAGATATCTGACAAAAGAATAAATTCTAAGGCTAGAATCAATGAAATTTTTGATAAAGATGGATCATGTCGGGTTTCCAAGGTTATTAGAAAGCATAACCATATATTGGAACCATCGCTATCACAGTTGATGGCTGGACACAGGAAGTTTAGTAATTCTCTTAAGAGATGATCTAAAACCAATGTTCTAGCTGGCCTAAGACCATCCAAGAATATAAGAATAGTTGAAGTACTTGCTGGTGGGCCGGAGAATTTGGGTTGCACTCCTAAGGACTGTAGGAATGATATTATGAATAGTAAAAAGTTTGTATTGCAAGAAGGGGACGCACAAGCATTACTCAAGTTCTTTACTATTATGCAACAAAAAAAATAGGGAGTTTTTCTACTCAATTGATGTTGATAGTGTAGGTAGGATTTGTAACATCGTATGGGTGTATTCTCACTCAAAGGTGGCATATGAGGAGTTCCATGACATTATATGATTTGATGCAACACACCTAGTGAATCGGTATAATATACCATTTGCTTTGTTTGTTGGTGTGAATCAGCATAGACAGTCCACACTTTTGGGATGTGCTCTCCTGTAGAATGAGGATATTGCAAGTTACATGTTCATGATCTCTACATGGCTTGGAGCCATGGGAGATGTTTGTCCACAGGCTATCTTGACCAACCAGTATGAAAGCATTAAGGCAGCTATACATGAATTGATGCCAAATACGGTACAAAGATATTGTGTATGACATATATTCTCTAAGTTTCCTTTGAGGTTAAGCGGGGTTAGTGAATGTAAAAGAGCAAAGTCAGAATTTAAGGCCATGGTGCTAAAAAGCACTACTATAGTTGAGTTTGAGAGGAGATGGAATGAATACATTGCAAAATATAATATAAATAGAAGAGATTGGTTTCATAAACTCTTTCTAGAGAAGGAAAAATGGGTTCCTACATACCTAGATGATCATTTTTGGGCAGGGATGTTTCCTATTCAAAGAAGCAAAGGAATGCATGTTTTTTTTGATGGATTTATCACCCGTTAAAGCACTATGAAGCAGTTTGTTCAGCAATATGAGTTAGCTATAAGAGATATGTTTGAGAAAGACCTGGAAGCAGAATGTAGCTCAGATTGTTTGAATTAAAATGCTTGTCTGAATTCCCGTGGGAGGCACAACTTCAAACTTGCTATACTTACAAAATATTTGAATTGTTCCAAAAGCAACTAAAGAAGTTATATCATTGTGAAAATCAACACCCCTGAGGATGATGAGGCAGAACCTGGCGTGGAGAAATACATTATAACTGATTATTCAAAGAGAAGTTTTAGCCGTAGAGATCCATTTTTCTTCACTGTTAGGTACACTACTGTTGGTGAATATCTAAGTTGCTCCTGCAAATGGTTTGAAAGTAGAGGATATCTATCCTGCCATATACTCAAGGTTTTGGAATAATGAAATTATTGAGCAATTCATCTCATTGGAAGATATAAATGAGGTTGAGGTTTACGTTGACCCTTCAAGTGTGGGTGAGGGTGAAGCAAATATTTTACGTATACCTCGATACACTCATTCACGAGGACGTCCACGGTTGAACCGATATAGAGGACGGCTTGAAACATACTTTAGAAGTTCACAAAGTGGCGGTAGAGGAGGTGGGAGTAGCAGAGGTGGTGGTAGAGGTAGTAGAGGGCTGGTGGTAGAGGCAGTGGTAGGGCTGGTGGTAGAGGCGGTCAAGGAACTAATGTGCAAGATGAAGGAAATGAGGTAAAACTTACTTGCATATTCACTAGAATTCATTGAATAATTTTTTTATAAGTAATGCATATTTTATAATTATTAAATTTTTTTTCTGCATGCTGCAAGATGGTGCTCCAACACCACAAGTTGGTAGCTTGCCCGATCTAAACGAGGAAACTGAAGACTTGACTGTTTAATTTGATAGGATATAGGATTGAGCTTTTTTTAGTTGGTTTTGACATAGAATTCCTCTTAATTTATTTAATTTCTTTTTGTAATGAAACTTAATGAAAATTGACTTATTTAAGTTTCATTCTTAAAAAATGGTTCCTTTCATGGTTATGTTACGGTTTGAGTATTTTACGTGTCATATGGTCTAGACTAGTTTATGTGCAACTTCAATAGTATGAATTGATGTATCCAAAGTATAGGGTTACTTAACGCCTAGTATAAAGCTTGTATGCAAAAAAAAAAAAAAATGGTGCCTAACTAGACTCGAATCCCGTACCCCAAACTCACAATATCAAACTTATCACCACTTTGCTGGAATAACATCATCTGCTTACTCCACAAACCCATTTTATTTTATCCAAAGTATATGGTTACTTAAAGCCTAGCTTAAAGTTTGTATGCAAAAAAATCTTAAAATATGCCTAAGTAGACTCGAGCCCCAACCTCATAATATGTAACTTATGACCACTTTTCTGGCAAAGCATCATCTGCTATTCCACACACTATATTATTTTTATCCATACTATACACTCCAAAACCCTAACTGTCACCTCCTTTAAGTAATGGGTGTGACGTTCAACTTTCCTTATTAAAAGACTCGCAAAAGTTCTCCTTCCTTTGTAAGAAATATGAAAATTTCCTCAATAATTTTCTTCATTCTACTTGTTAACCCAAAAAAATGTCGGTTGATACAGCCAGCTCTAAGTACTATGGACCCGAAACATTTATACACACTTATGGACGGGAGACCTTTACCATGAAGTTAAGCAAATCATATGTAACTACGGATAATTTCATAAGTTTTATCGTTTTATTACCATTTTACGTGTTTTAAATATCCATAGCTTCTAATATTTATTTTTTTGAATTTTTTATGTTAATAGATCTTCCCAAAACATGTACTCCCTTTTTTGCCTGATGAATCACGTCCTGCTCTTGTTATATGTGGGATTGAGGAACACAATATGCGCCTGATTATATATAAAGGGAAGAAAATGCTAGGGAATGGTTGGTTACAATTTGTAAAGGCCAACAAATTGAGGATTGGTAAGACACTGCATTTTAGTATTGTGGATGTCCTTTGTGATGGTCACTTTGTTTGTCAAGTTCACATTATGGGAAATCCTCCAAATCCTGATGCTGATTCTGATGATGATTCATCAAGTTCAAGTGATGGTTCTGATTTTAGGGTAATGTTGGATTATGATGGTGATGGAACATGTGTTGATCCAATTCAGATTGATTAGAAGACTTTAATCAATGGGCTATGTTCGTCTATGGTTTTTGTTATTTTGTATTATGAAGACTTTAATCTATGGTTGTTTATGCTAAGTTCTTGTCTTGGCAATATAAATTGTATGTGTGTTTTGTTTAGGTTTGATCGGTTGAACAATGTTAACTATTTATCATGTTTAATCTATGTTTAATGTTTGTTCAATTTATCATGTTTCACTTCTTTGGTATAACTATTGTATGCTTAATTTCTATTGATTATATTGTTTCATCTATGAATTTAATATCTAATGTAACAATAGAATTGCAGCTTCTGAAAAAATTAGGTTAAAATCAAAAGAGTAGATTTCATAACTAGAATTTAATTCCTGTAAATTATTCCATGTTATTTACATGTTTAAGTCCTGCGTTTAAGTCCAGATTCGATTTTGTAGTTGTTAAATTTATAATATTTAGTCTATATTTTTCACATTTGCAAGACGAATAAAATGCCAAGTCATAACAATTTGGAATAAATAGCTTGTTAGTATATTGTAATAAGTCATAAAATATCTCTCATAGAATATTAAGAGCAATATCATGGACCATAGATAAATATTATTGATATCATAAAGAACAACATCATGGACCATTTGATTTATGAAGAAACTAGCCTTCATAAATTGTCACCATATTGCATAGCACGCATAGAATTTTAGTAAATACACCTAAATAAACTTCCCTACACCACTTGAGTTTGTGGCTTCAATAACAAGTTTGGGGAATTGACACTTGCTCTCAATCCTACTTGCGACAGCTTCCATACGCACAATCATCATCTCCTGGCTACGTGTATCTTGATCCACTAGGCGACTAAGATTTGCAATTTCACCACGCAGTTCTTGCACCTAAAAATTAACATTGTTCAATGTCCAGTTTACTGGAAAAACTTGTTGATCCACACGGCGACTGAGATTGGCAATTTCAGCATGGACAAAATATGTTCTATGTGATAGTCAAAGGTATGGTATAGGATGATGATTAGATTATGGAAATGTGTTAAGGTTTAAATAAGATGAGTATATATAAAGGCAATAGGCATTATTTGATGCATGCACTGCAAGAATCCATGCACGCCCAACCAATTGGAGTGGTGCCTTGTCTTTGGATTGAAATATTTTTGTGTCTTTTGCTATGTCCAATGTACACATATTCACATAGAGCTCTTTAATGCCTATAACTGACCTAAACCTTAACTTAGCTCTAATTTATCGGTTCAAATCACATTTCAAGGTACTCTTTGAGATAATGAACTCTCTTAATTTTGGTTAAATTATTCCATTTTCTAGTTGTTAAATTTAGTATATTTAATCTATCATTTTCACCTTTGCAAGACATGAAAAAAAGTCAAGTCCTTAATATTTCAACTTTCTTAATGTTCTAAATTATGAGAGAATGAATTATAGTGGTTAAATTGAGAATTTTTAAGTCTTTTCTGGTTCCATGAAAACTATCTATTATTCGTCAATATAAAATGCTTCTAATTGATTTATGACATCATTAATTCCCTTCGTGTTACTATTATCTATCCTAAATGTGGTTGTTTATTTGAGAACATTGCAACCTTTAAAACATATTCATAAAATGTGAAGTTTTAAACTGCATTTTGTGTAGGGTTCAAAACACATATGAATTTGCCTAATTATTTAAGTGAAGTTAAAATTAGTAAATATCCTTTTCCTCCTATTAACAATCGGAATAAAATCATGTTCCAATTGCAATTCTGAGTATTTGACTATGCTATAATTTTTTTTACATTTATTATGCCTTTTCCAGTTTTTTAGATATGTGAAATTAATCTATCATTTTATGAGATTATGAAGATTTTACAATAGCGTAAACAACAATATTAACAACATAAACACAAGGGTGTAGATTAACTTAACCATTCATTAAACAAACAACAAAAAACAAGTCTTGAATTTGGACCAACATGCATAACATAATAATACCCCTCCAATACAACCCTCCCCAATAAAAAGTAAAATCAACTACCCGCACTTCATAAACAAGTTAGGGAGTTTGGGGGAATAAATGGTTTCAACAACAAACTAACTAAGCTAGATAATGGGTGAGGGGGGAGGAAAAACAAAATCAGACAGATTAAGGACAGCACCACCAACAGCAGCATCTTCTAACCTCTCAATCTTTGATAGGATTCTCATAATGATGGCCTGGTTACACTCAAGCACCTTGATCTTCTCTTCAATGTCCTCAAGTTTGCACTGCATGTCTATTATCTTTTCACGCACACACTTTTCCATACAAAATATGTTATCATACTTGGTAGTTGTTGGCCACGAGTTGCTACTTTCACCTTCCATGCCTACAAAAATAATCAAGCAGAATAAATCATAATGCACAAACACCCTAGAAGTTTAACTAAAAAAATCTAACAAATGTAAAAGAAATGTAGCAAAACTTACCTGTCTTTACAAATGGCGGTTTTTTATCTCAAGAATTAAACAGACGCTTTAAAGGATGATAAAGGATAAGTGTAGTGACAATGAGGTTGAAAAAGCACTAATTGCCTTCTTAAATAGACAAACATACCCGTTCAGAATGGGTGTTTGTTTAAAATTGACACTCAATAGGTGTGTAATTTAACTTTTGCACACTTAATTACGTGAAATTATAAACATATACATTAATAAGACTGTTTGTTTAAAATAATAACCTCTAATTGTATATTTTGGATCGATTTTTTAGTGTAATTGGATTATGACACAATACAAAATACATTTAATAAAAATATATCAAATATTTTATGACATAAATTTAACATGAGCAACATTATTTGTGGGAGGTGTAAGGGTGTAATTAACTATGATCACTCACCTTAATTGCATCATGTAGTCACAATAATACAAATTTATGTGATCGCATTTATACAATAGCATGACGAACACTACGACATTATACCGGTAACCTTAACTCACCATAAGGACCAATGTGGGAGGTGTAAGGGTGTCATTAGCTATGATCAATCACTACAATTGTATCATGAAGTCAGAAGGATGGAAATTATACATGTTCAATTGTATACAATAGCATGATCAACACTATGACATTATGCCTGTGACCTTAACTCACCACAAGGACCAATGTGGGAGGTATAAGGGTGTCAATAGCTATGATCAATCACTACAATTGCATCATGAAGGCACAAGGCTGGAAATTATAAGTGATCACTTGTACACAGTAGCATCACGTACAATACGACATATTATCGGTGATTACTAACTAATACATTGACCAATAAGGTACATCTATGGGTGGTCAATACATATGATCACTAACTTTAATTGCAACATATAAGAACAAGACATGTGTTATAACTGATACCTTGTATATAATATCATGATGAACAATACAAAATTACACTAGTAAACCTTAGGGTTTAGGGTTAGGGTTAGGGTCTAGGGTTAAGAGTTTAGGATTTTAATAAGCAGATTAATTAAAAAAAAAAACCTACCTTATTTGAGCCTATCAAAACTCAAACCCTAAACCACCACATCAAGTCACTACACTAAACACCACTATGCTGGAATAGTATGTTCTACCAAAAACAAATAGATTTTAATTTCTTTAATTAATATTGTAGTTGGTCTCAATAGGTGTGCAATTTAATTAACGCATACTTAACGATGTGAAATTAAAAACATAAACATTAATGACACTGCTTCTTTCAATAATGATCCTAATTGCATATTTTGGACTGATATTATTGTCATTTAATTAATGACTCTATACAAATTACATTTAATAATAAATTTCAAATATTTTAATTTTCTATTAATTAATCATGAAAAATATTATATGTGGGACATCTAATGGTTTCATTAGCTATGATCACTTACTTCAATTGCATCATGTAGTCACAAGAGCACAATTACAATTGATCACATGTACACAATAGCATCATGAACACTACGACATCTTACTGGTATCCTTAACTCACCACAAGGACCAATGTGGGAGGTGTAAGTGTGTAATTACATATGATCACTCACTTTAATTGCATCATGAAGGCATAAGAACATAATTACAATTGATGACATGTACACAATAGCATCATGAACACTAGGACATGTTACCGATGACCTTAACCCACCACATGGACCAATGTGGAACATCTAAGGGTGTCATTACCTATGATCACTCATTTCAATTGCATCATGTAGGCAAAAGAACACACTTAAATATGATTATTTGTAGACATTTTTATTGGTAACCTTAAGGAATCTTTTGGTTGGTGAGACTACATATCAAGAAAATCCCATAACTAACCCCACCACCTCCTTGGTATATGTTATAAAAATAATTTAACAATAAAATCTATAACACAATTAATTAATATTACTAATCAAACGTGTGATAACTATTATCCTTATCAAACCAACCAAACGACCCATAAGGGTTTAGGATTTAGGGTTTAGGGTTAGGGAATAGGGAATAGAGAATAGGAAAAAGGGTTTAAAAAAGCACACAGAATAAAAAAGGAGCCTAATCAAACTCGAACCTTAGACCCCTACCTTATTTAATACACTCACAACCACTTTGCTGGAATATAATCATCTGCCATACGGCTAACTTTTTATTTTTTCGTTTACTATTGTAGCTTATTATATTTCGGGGGAATTCATGGAGGGAAAAATGTAGGCACAGATTTTCAAAATTAAAATGTCAAATGAATTATTAAAGATTTAGTGATATTTTGGACTCTTTCAATACTTGCACCATGCATTGTCACAAACACAATTAAATCAAGAAAATAGTTCAAACAAATCTAAACTAAATGGAATGTGGATGGATTGAAGAGGATTTCATAACATGGTTCAAGATGGATATCCCCTATTCATACATTAGCTGTGACAAATTGGTATCTTTTTTTAGCCTTATGTTATCTTAATTTTTATGTCATACTCTAATCTAATATAGGAATTTAACTATGACAATAATATTACTCTTTCTTATATTTGCGCAGTACCTTTCAAAGAGCATCTATCATTATCTTCCTCCTACTTCTGTTGAAACAATTATCCAATGTAAGGGGAAGAAATGGACTGCAACACTGTGTAGTGGTGTGTGGCGAAGACCCGCGAAGGGATGAAAAATATTTGTCAAGGACAATAACATTAAAAAATGATATATTCTTTTCTTTGAACTTGTTCAAGCTACACCAACAATTGTTATCTTCAATGTTGAAGTGAAAGTTTGAGAAATTCTTCAATGTTGAACTTCTATTGTTCATTTTCAATTTTATCAATGCAACTAGTCATTATGTTTTGATTTCTAATACAGACTATTTAATTTGCTTGACAACTTATAGTATATGTTGCTACACTTAACAAATGTTATGCCTAATATATTTGCAAACTCAATCAATTATAGGTTACTACACTTAATAAATCATTTGTTCATGATAGAGAAGTGCAACCCAAAAGATTTTCTAAGTCAATTGATTGTAACTAGGCGGTCCTACAGGGAAGTGCAATGGCTGCAGAGAAGAGTGTAAACGCTGCATAGAGAAGTGAAATAGCTATATAAAAAACTTAAAAGCAAGCTTAAACAATTATGAGACCATAGAGGGATTATTATACTATTTAATACGGTAAAACAAAATAAAACTGTTGCTCCCAACGCACACGCAAGTATACGTGGTCGACAAGTAATAAAGTGATAAGTAGAGTATCGTTCCCACGAGGACTATTCAGACTGACGCTTAACAAACAATTTCTAACTAACTATCCAGGGATCTTTTCCAACAGTGAGAGTATTATCAACTAAAGAACAATAATTTAAATGGTGGGAATTCAGTCAAACAATGGAGCAAACTTTGGTTGTAAAATAATATTAATGAGACGGTCCAGGGTCAGAGCTACGACCAATCCAGTTGAGTTTTTTAATTGATTCCACTCCTCGAATCTCGGATTACTAACTAACAGGTTAAATATACCCGTGAAAACCTTTCGATTCTTTACGGTCTATGCAGGCTACTCCAATCCCTATATGTCTATGGGTTGAATCACGTGCACGCATTAACGAATTCTGTGATTAGTTAAGCTAGGCGAGAAAGTATATGTCTACCCTACTCACAAATTGGTTCCCCGATGCCCAGGTTCACAATCTAGCCCTACTCTTTCTTATTGCGTTCATAAATTCCCTCTTTCGAGTTCAATCTAAGAACCATAGATAATGCCTAACTATCGGGCCCTAATAATTAAACAAGTGAAATCAAGAAAGAATAAATAATCAGTTATGGGATTCAATATGTGGAATTCAATCTTCAAACATCAACCTTCATGAAACGCTCTAACCCTCGAACGAAGGATTTAGCCACGCATACTCATAATCACAAGACAAAGATTTGATGAAATAATGATGAAAAGATTAATAGATGAAAGAATAGGAATTAAACCCTTGTTCAATGAAGTATGGTGCTCAACAATTGCTCAAAAGTCTGAACCTCCCCCTCAATAACTAAGTAAAGGAGTATTTATAATGTTTACAAAAGCCTAGCAATTAGTTACGCCTAAGCCTAGATGAAATAGGACTTCCAAAAACGCTCCAGGGGCGCTATAGTTGGCGTCCTGCGCCTCAAAATGCGCGCAACAAGGCAGAGTCCGTCGAATCTCGCACGCAACGGCCACGCCCCGCGCCACAAAACGCGCCAGGACGCTGGGCGCTGTAGTGGGCGCGGCGCGCCCCTCATGGCGCCAGGCCACTTCAGCTTTTCTTCGTCTGCAGCTTGCGTCGCGTCGTGCCTTCGTGTGCTTGATCCAATCCTCAATCCAATTCCAGCCTTTTCTTGCTCGATCATGCTCTTTAAATCTTCAATTGCACTTCATAACAACCTACAATCATACGACACAAAATCAGTGCAAAATCACATTCATCAACTAGAAAACGTGTGAATAAAGTATCAAAACGTGAGGAAATATTAAGGAAATATAGGCATAAAATTCCAAACATCAAAAACCCTATAAATAGTTTTGAAATACAAATTACGAATCCACTTCTAATCTTAAACAACTACCTTTTATAAGCATTACAATGGATTGGACTCCAAAGAAGAACATAATTGCTGAACCACTACAAGGTTCACCAGTTAGCCATAACATTTTGTATCAGGAGCTTAAGAATACCCATAAGAAGCTAGAGAGTGAGGTTAATGACTTGCTAGGGAGGTTGGTTAAAGAGAGTCACATTGCTTCATCCAAAGTCTTTTATTGGAAGACCACCCCCTAACCACACTTTACACCATGCTTGATGACCTGCCCATAACATCCATCGAAAGTGCGCCCAAGGAGCATTTTGTTATTGTTATAACTAGTGACACTGAATCTGCTTCCAAGTCCTCTAAGTCTGTGTCTGTTTCCCAAAAAATGGAGTAGTCCATTATGAACTTGTCTATTGTGCATGCCATACATATAGCATGGTATGTTAGTGTAGGTGTTTTTTTATTTTTACTTATGGTTGTTTAGTTTGGTTCTTGTCTTGACTTGGTCGTGGTCTTTTGCTGAAATTATGTAATGGAATATCATTCCATGAACTATCTATTAATGAATCTTATGTTATGGTAAAATTATTCTCCAATTCTTCTTTGCTTTTTGCACGATTCATTACTAATGACTCCGTCCTTATAAATATGAATAAGTATTTCACTATTAATTATTGATTCAAAATAGATTTTATGTGCAACCAATTTCCAAACTAGCACCATATTGGACAATGGCTTAGATCATGGGTTCGAAATCCATAATGAGGTTGTGGTCACTTATTAATATTACAAGCTTTACTTGCATTATCATATTTCTTTTCTCTAAGTGTATGCTATAATCCAACTTCAAAAGGCTAAACTCATGGGTTCACAATTCATAAACTAGTTTTTCAAACAACTTGAATATTTCAATTTCATCTAACTTAAGGAATTTAAGTTAATTTCTATGTATGACACATTAGACAAATGTAAACTAATGGAAACAAATTTATAATTGCTAGTTGAGAATACTTATCAAAAAATAAGTAAAGATATGCCTAATTGATTTAGAATTGAACTTTTCATTAACGACTAAGAATAATACCAAAACAGTCATTTCATGATTGGAAACATATTTTTACAATCAACTTGATAACTTCATCCCTACAAACATTCCACCTAATAAAGCAGAAGAAATAGCACTTGAATCACTGTCATTCTCAAACCCTACAACACTTTCATCTACAAACGAGCTTGAAGATGGTTCTTTATGGCCACTATTATTTTTTTGATAATCATATAAAACTTCTTTGGCTTCATCATAAGACTTGAAAGCCTGGAAGATGCTACCCTTGAAACCTACTACTATTGGAGCACACTCACGCCAAGAATTGTATAATCTGGGTCTCTTACCACGAAATACCACATACACCTTCGATTTGGACTTCTTCTTAACTTGATCATTTCTTTTGGAAGTCGTTGAACGCTGATATAGCTTCATCATAGCATTTGAAAGTTCGGAAAATACTATCCTTAACTCCATTAACCATAGGGGCACACTCACACCAAGAATTGTATAACCCCGGTCTCTTACGATGAAATACCACATAGATTTTTGATGATTTATTCTCATTCACATTGACCATGGTTCAATTGTCCTCCTTACTCTATTGGAGTGAAGACATGAAGAAAGTAGATATGGAACAAGTTTAGGTGAGGCAGTCAACAGTAAAAGGTGTATATATATTGCTCAAAGTATTAGGGTTATAAAATGACCAATCAAAAAAAGAGTTGAGAATTAATCTATAAGTATAGTATACAATTTTGTAGTAAATACACGAAAAATTGAGTATAGTATACTAGTAGTATGTATTTCGTATGTATTTCATGTGTATTTCGTATGTATTTTATGGTCTACCTAACCTCATTAACTACTTTATGGAAAATAATCAAATGCATGTGTAGTTGTGAAAGTGCTTTGAGAATTGACATTAAATTAATATCATGAGAGAGAATTACACAAATTATTCAAAATTAACTTAAAATCTGATGAGGGGTATAAATGAAACAAAATTACGTAGTATTTATTAAAAATGGGCGTGAAATCATTATAATGTCCCCATTTGGAACGTTTGGGCCACAATTAGTGTGGTCAATTATATTTTTCGGGCTGATTTGCAAAATATGCTACCGGAAGCAATGGCTTGCCAAAATGCCCTCAATAACAGTGTTTTAGTAAAAATTTCCTCCATTAGTTTAATGAAACTTTTTTCGGACCAAAATACCCTTACAAACCAATAAAAAGACGCACTCAGTCCCTCCCCTTCCTTTTCACCAGTCACGCGATCACAAAAACCTTAAACACCCATTCCTTTTACAGATTGCTTCGTTCAAGCAAAGATATGTTGCAATTAGCACATGTCACAGACTGTTGCTTATTTCCAAGACTTTAAGCCTTGTTGTAAGGGTAAAGTTCTTTGCAACTCTTGGCTTATTGACAATAGTTTAAACTCTGGTGCAATGGGAGGCTTGTAGAAAGTTCTTGCCTATTGCGAAGACTTTCAACCCTATTGCAATGAGGGGCTATAGCCAAAACTTTCAGCTCTGATGCAATGGGGTCCTTGTAGACACTTTTTCCCTATTGCCAAGACTTAAAGACCTGTTGCAATGGGGTACTTGCAGACAAACTCTCTGCAAGTCTTGGCCAGCTCTGGTGCAATAAGCACAAAGGAGAGACTTCTTGGCTATTGCCAAGATTTTCAGACCTGTTGCTATGGGGGACCTGCAGACAAAGTCTCTGCAAGTCTTGGCTATTGCCAAGAGTTGCAACTCTGGTGCAATAAGCACCTAGGAGAGACTTCTTGGCTATTGCCAAGACTTTCAGACTGTTGCTATGGGGGGCTTGCACACAAAGTTTCTACAAGTATTGGCAATAGCCAAGACTTTCAGTTCTGTTGCAAAGGGAACACATACACTGAAAATATCTAAATATATTGGCAATAGCCAAGAGTTTAAACTCTATTGCAATAACCAATTTTAGAAAAAGTCTATACAACTCTTGGCAATAGCCAAGACTTTACGCTCTGCTGAAAATGGGACCTTACACTGAAAAATCTCTACAGTCTTGGCTATTGCCAATACTTTAAACTCTACTGCAATAACCAATTTAGAAAAATTTTATACAACTCTTTGCAATAGCCAAGACTTTACGCTATATGAAATTTGAAGCTTCAAATCACCGGAATCAAACAAACACAACCAAAAGAATCTACAAAAACCTCAAACATAAATCAAAATGGAAATAACTGACAAATAAATATATAAACAGCCACAATAAGTATACAAATAAAATTGTAGGAGAAAAAATTTGCAGATATTATTAGGCTTAGTAAAAATAATAATTTAAATAAAAAATAATACAACAAACACACGAAAATGAGAAAAAATTAATCCTAAATCTGGAGCACAAAACGAAGAAATAAGGAAAGAAGACCAGGAACGTCGAAAGAGAGAGAAACCCTTTCAGCGTGAATTATGTTAGTCGGGGACAAAATAGTACTTTCACATGGGGTATGATATGGAGATCATTTACTTAAAATATTTCTAAGTGGGGGCAATTAGGTAAGACCAGCTCTTAATGAGGGCACTGAGTGAATTTTTTTTATATTTTTCGAATTGAAAAGGCCTTCTAGTGAAAACAGGTATTATCACCATTAATATACGATTATTATATAAATAAATTGTGTTACATTAAGAATGATAAATGTTAGTAAATCTATAGGCTGCTATGGACAAAATCTATAGGTAAGTTGATTATTGTGGAGAGAAGTCTTTTAGCCAATCTAGAGCATTCAATAAACGCGAAAAGTGTATCTAAGCATTAATTAAAGGATATCCCTTGTCTAAGTTCCATGCATGTTTCCATATAGGCAGATAGTAACTGGCTCAACACATGAAATAAAAGTACAGTATTTACTATACTAGTAATTTCTAACAAAAATATCTACTCCATCAATAAAGATCCTTCCCGATAATTAGTTTCAGAATTTGTTATTATTAAATCTTTAGAAGATCTTTTTATAAAGTAGGAAATGAATTTTATGCCAAGAAGCTCTAGATCATACTATCTCAGTTTCAATTTACACGTTCCTTACAAAAAAAAAAAAATAAGGGAGGTTTTAGACTATTTGACTCGTACTTGTATTTTCAATCTCACACCATATTAATTTCTTTTTCAATAAAGAAAATAATTAATTTTATATTAATATAATTTTAAAATAATACTCCCTTCTTCATCGGAAACAATCTCTTCACCTTGGTGGGGTAAGTTTGCGTATATCTCACCCCAAACCTCATTTATGGGATTATACTGAGTATGTTGTTGTAATAGTAAATATTATGGGAAAAAGTAACATGATAAATAAAATAAGACCAAAGTAGTACAAATTTTAATGTATTTTCAATTTTCACTTTTCAATTTTAGCAACATCTAATATTTTATGTCGCACCTTTCAATTTTAGCAATATTTAATATTTTATATTTGCACCATTCATTTATTGAGATGATTTTATATTTTTCGTACAATTATAACTTATTTAAAATTTTACATAAAAATAAGAAATGCACAAAAATTAATTTATCAAAATTATACGCCTAAGTTAAGATATAAAATAAATGTAATAAAACTATTACATAAACATAATTAAATGTATATAAAGAGATAAATAATAAAAAATAATAAAGAATAGTAATGGAGGTGATGAATAGTGTCACTCCAAATTTGAGGTGACACTATTCATCCCCTATTTTGAGGTCAAAAATGCAGTAGCATTGGAGCAATTTTACTCCATTTTCACCTCCATTTTGGCATTTGGCTCCAGCGTTGGAGATGGCCTAAGAAATTTTTGTTAAAAAAATACAAAAATTGTGACAATAATGAACCCGAGATGGCGGTAAAATTCTTTTTCTTTTTAAAGAAAATTAAGAAGACCATATTTGGTGAAGTTACAATTCTTCAGGACTGCATCTAAAAATATAACTGAATACAAATTTTTTAATAAAAGTAGATAATAATAATTTTGGTTCATCAATCATTCTAAGAAAGAAAGACAACTATTATGAAAAAAATCAAATTCATAAGTATATACAATTTGTCATCCTAACTGAAAGTAGGAAGATAAGGAGGAAGGCTGCACTGGTTTATACAATATCGTTATAGCTTGATAACTATACTTTCTTGACATTATTAAGCTACTGCGAGTGCGAGACCTTTTATTTTATTGAGTTTTATTTAAAACATCCAACAAAAATAGGGGTCTGCAAGTGTGTCTTGTGTATGGTTCTTTTTGTTTTCTTTTCTTTTTTGCATGCATGCAATAAAGGGACTCATAAATTTGTCCGCGATGAATTGACCACAGAGTACTTAAGTGTCGGTTTTGACACAAACGGGAAGTGGAAAAAGGATTTGTGCAAGAAATTAGAAGGAGAGAATGAATTTGTTAGCATTTTAATAGGTTGCTTTAGAATTGCATTTAGTGATCTTCCTCTTAGACAACATTAACAGCTGGTTTGAGAAAAATCCGAAGGTTTAAGATTCTACTTCTTTCTTTCCTTTTTTTTTTTTTTCATTCTCTATCTGTACATAAATCGTTCACATTATAGTAAAATCATTTTTGCCGAATTATTAGGAGTTTTCATGTAATTATGATCTGTAAAACTTAACCTTAGATTCTCTTTGATTCCTTTAAAATTTTCCATTTGGGGTCCTTTTGAAAGCTGTCAGATTCTCTGTATCTCAAGTGGATCATAGTCCAAGTCTGGATGGATTTTCTGTCCATATATAGCTATCCATTAGGCTTTACCTAAAGGACATACAGATGGCTTTACATTGATCGCCAAGTAACCTCAATGGCTATATAAGAACATATGCAAAGGTATAGCAATAACACCGGGGGCCTCAAAAATGTTGACGCAGAAAAAAGTCCCACGAAGAGGACTAGGAGTTGCTGAACTTGAGAGGATTAGATTGGAGGCACAACATAAAAACAATGCAACTTTGCAAGCAGTACACTGCCTCAATTCTCGTCCTGCCTCCAACCCTTCTTCAATACTTTCACCAATGTCGTCCACCATTGATCGACTAGGAGTTCCTCGGCTTGAACCCAATAATCTCACTTTTCAACCATGCAGTATGCTGCAAAGATCTCAACAGCATCAGCAAACTTCTAGGTCTTCATCTTTGGTAAGTCGATTGCTATGTATATAAGGATTGTATTAACATGTGTATAGTTTGTTTGGTTGTGTTTTAATTGCCGAGAAAATTACTTTTCTGGTGATTGAAGGTGAATATCTCATCATAATCAACATCCTCTGTACAATATTTTCAGATGGAGCCCCCTTCAAACCAAAGTTATAATGGCTTTAATCGTTCACCTCCTTGGCCTGAAGAAGTGAAGGTAATTCTAGTAATCTATTTGATCATTTCCATGCATAATAGGAGATGATGAAAGGCCTAAAGATTGCTTTTATGGGATGTCAAATCCTCTTAGCTATTTGGCCAGAGTGTTGGGATCGAAACAACATGGTGCATGCGGAAGCTAACACAAATATCAAAAGGGTTTAAAGCTATTAACTACATAGGGAGGAGATTAAAAACTACTAATAAAAATACTAAAATATAAAGTCTCACCTAAACATGAAGGACTACATACATTGTGGAGTTTTTGGTGTTGTTATTGTGAGAAGAAGATCCTCTATTTATAGGTGTTTAATAACTTCTCCAAGAAAAGGATAGGCTTGAAGGAGTTATAATCTTCTTAAAACTCTTTTTCATCTCTTCGAGAAAGAAGAGTCTTAACAAGTTACAAATTCAGGGCAAAAATCCTAACACAGAGGAGTTAGAGTTATGTGAATGTTGTTAAGTTATTGCAAAATCAGATGTGATACTTCCACTCGAATACTATTTCTTTTAGAGTAGTAAATTGTGTTAATTATGTCTTCTTCTGCCCAAAATAAAAGGTAACAATGAAATCCACTTTGTTGCAAAACAAATATATTTAAGCCTGCTCCCCTGGTTCAAAGAAAATGACCAAAAAGAGCACTAATGAATCTAGAGTAACAAAAATACCAGTCTCCTAACCTCTACCCCACTCCTTGTCCTTTTCAAGTGACATTTTACAAGGACGGAGCAGATGAAGTTCAATAGCGAAAACTCATAATGTATTTGACTATATGAAAACGTAATAGCTTGCTAATTTAAGTTACATTTTCTAAAGACCTCTCACTGTACTAAGGGCGACGAGGCTAGTGGTTAAGGCAAAACAATGGGGTGGATAACTAGTGGAGATGTAAGCTAATGAACTACAGTGGAGTAGGTAGGGTGAGATTTAGAGGCTGAATCAGTTGCATCCTTTATTTACTCCAGTTCTGGAAGATGCACTTTCTGGGACTTGGAGCGTCTGTTAAACATAGATTACTGCCAGCCATTACGTGATGGGGACGAAGTGGAACTCACTCATCAAATTTAGAAGGCTAGGTTTCTTGGTGGTGTATGTGTATTCAAAAAATTTGACATAGAATTTTCTCTTAGCTATATTTTGGTCTGCTGATGTTGTGATGTAGATGGTTGGCGTAAAGAGGCCTTATCCCTTCTCTCCAGAATTTCAACCTGTCCCTGCATTTCAGTGCAAATTACCTCAGAGCTCTGTTGCCCCTGTACCCAGATCACATGAATCAGCTCCCAGCAACAACACACGCTCAGTCAATGTAGAAGGGGGCAATACGTTAAGAAGGTTTTTATATCACCACTAGAAACTGCATGATTTTACTTGTTGTGAGCCCATAAATAATAGTTTGGCATTTTTTCCCAGAGAAGTTCCTTCAAATTCAAGAGTATTGTTCGAGTCCAAACCATCAAGATTAGTGATAGCAAGTAAAACTCTCAACCCAAATTTTCTGAGACTGGCTCCTCCTACAGCAGCTTTTCCACATTCAGAAGCAGTAAATTGTGGCAGCCCTGTACACGAAACATCCCGTGACCATGCCGAGTCTGGGGAAGGTCCGCACCCCAAAGAGTCTTCAATTAATTCAGCTCCACAAAGTCTTAAGCAATTTCACTTGGTACCCTCTCAGGTGAGGCTAAAGAAATGTCGCATTTTTATTCTTGTTCATGTACTTTGCATAATCTTGGTTTCACTACCTTCCTCACCTGTTTAATCTACAGGTAGTTGCTGCAGAAACTACAGCACTGTCAGGCCTAAGCAGATCAGTTAAAAATTCTAGCATCAGATTCTTCCCATCTACAAAGATGAAAATCAGCCAAGAAGGAACTCATGGAAGATGTCACAGTGAAGTAGGAGGAAACGTCGATTTGGAGCTGAAGCTATAGAAGTTAGTGCATGCTACAAGGTGTTTTTTCCAGGAGAATATAAGTAGTAATGTCTTGGTGAGGAGACTCGTTACCAGGTGCATCTGCAGGGATTTTATGCTTTTAGATGGTAGAATACACTCCTCCGAGTGAATGTCCATGCATTAATAGGATAGCTTGTAGGAAACTGCATATGCAAGTTAGTGCACGAAAAGGGATTAGAATATGCAAATCGTAAAAGAGTCATTCATTATCCTCTGAAGCTGAAGTTTGCTGCCTTGATAGTTCAATGCTTCTTCTTTTTAGTTGAATTTAATACGTGTCACACTAGAAAGTAACTGAATGCAAATTATCACTTGTTACAATCAACCATTCGATAAAATATGGAGATCGAGTTCTGCTTGAACTTGGTAGGTTCATGCAGTAAGGTTGTCTTGAAAAATTTGGACCTAAATGCTTATGGATATTGGTAAAGCAAGATACCTTCAGCTTAGTAGTATTACCCCAGATAAAAAGAAAATAAAAAAGTGTTCCATGTTCATATCCAGTTTTAGTCACATTGATGAACAAGGAAGTGTTCTCTCTTTACATCTTCTTTTTGGAACTTATCCTGGCTGTTGGAGCAACAAGTAAAGATTATTTCACTTATTAAAGCTAGGCCTGGGCATCGAGCGAGCGAACCGAGCCCGAGCCGAGCCCAACCGAGCTTACTATGTTACCGAGTCGAGCCGAGCCTGAGCCGAGCCGAACCGAGCTTTAAACTATACCAAGCCGAGCCGAGCTCAACCGAGCTTTGCTAGAGTTTGACCGAGCCCGAGCCGAGCCCGAGCTGACTCTTTTTCTTTTGTGTCCTCATACTTAATAATATAAAAAATAATATTTATTTTTTTTCATCATAATCATTAAAAAAAACAGTTTTAGAGATGATGTTAAAAATATGATAAGTAGTTAAAAACAGTTTTATTCTAAAGTCTTTGCTTAAAACTTTGATACATCATAAGAAATAAAATAATAACAATTTTATACTCTAAGCTTCTAAGCTAGACAAAGATTCTTCATCACTGGAAACAAAATCAACATCGAACACCAGGTTTTGACTTCTTGTTTCAGCATCTAGCCAATCTTTTAAAACTACACACATTTCTATTGAAGTTGCTGTCATTGAGTGTCTTGTGTCTCCTAATACTCTTCGACCTGCAGAAAAAGCAGATTCCGATGCTACAGTAGACACCGGAGGAGTTAACAAATCTCGGGCCATGGTAGACAAAATTGGATATGATTTTTGCCAATTTTTCCACCAGTCCAAAATATCAAAATTGTCTGCATCATACACTTGTTCACTGTTTAAAAATAAATTTAATTCTGTATTTATAGCCATATCACTTGAAGCAGCAGCTCTCTTTTTATTACTAATAATTTGTGCTAGAGGATCATTATTTGCACTGGAAACAATAGAAGATACACTTGAAGTAGAGGATCTTTCTAATTTATTATTTATTGTACTATTACAATTGGAGATTTTCTTTCACCAACAATATTGCGTTAGTAAATATTTTCATGACTTTTTTAAGCTTGTGTGATTAATTTAATACACATTTTTTTCTGCATCATACACTTGTTCACTGTTTAAAAATAAATTTAATTCTGTATTTATAGCCATATCACTTGAAGCAGCAGCTCTCTTTTTATTACTAATAATTTGTGCTAGAGGATCATTATTTGCACTGGAAACAATAGAAGATACACTTGAAGTAGAGGATCTTTCTAATTTATTATTTATTGTACTATTATAATTGGAGATTTTCTTTCACCAACAATATTGCGTTAGTAAATATTTTCATGACTTTTTTAAGCTTGTGTGATTAATTTAATACACATTTTTTTCTATGATTATTTTAGATCCTATTAATATATATTTTATTTTTGGTGAGAAATTCAATATTATGGTTATAATTTTACCATGTTAATAATTAAATGGTTAAATTAAAAATATGAATTGCATTTGATTTTTAGTATCAGCTATTTAGTAGGCTTAACCTTTACATTATGAGAAAATAAATTTGCTTATGTCAAATAAATAAGGATAAGAGTACAAGTTTATCAATTGTTAATTATATTAAATATTAAGTAGACTTCAAATTAGTAATTGAGACTAATGAATGAAAGTTATATTTTAAAGAGAAAATTACATAATAAATCAAGTTAACCGAGCCGAGCCGAGCCAGCTCTGTCGAGCCGAGCTTTGACCGAGCCGAGCTTGACCGAGCTTTGACCGAGCCGAGCCGAACCGAGCCAAACTTTGAATAAAACCGAGCCGAGCCCGAGCCGAGCCTCTTTTCAAAATGAGCCGAGCCGAGCCGAGCTAAAGGCAATCGAGCCGAGCCGAGTTCCGAGCTGGCTCAGCTCTATGCCCAGGCCTAATTAAAGCAATGTGATAGTAAGGAGTACCTCGTAAAAACCTTTAATAGAGAACTTGTCCTTTCATTTATTCACAACGACAAGAGAGGTGACATGCTCCAACTTTTCTGTTAAATAAACAAGTAACCAAGAAGGTAAACCAAAACTAAAGAGAACGGATAGAGCAGGAAAGCCATGGCAGATACCCAAATGGGGAATGATGAGCTGAAACTGGCAAGGCATCCCATTACTCCACAAACCAGTAGCACACTTAGCACTTCATCTGAGAAGTTCCATGCCAATCACCGGAAATATATTTAAAGAATAGGAAGCTGAATTCAAGGCCAAGCAGAAAATATTAGCTATATGGAGAAGTAGTTGATTAAAAAGACAATGTATTCATCAAACAGAAAATGGAATACTGGGGTTTCCAATCGATTTTCCATTAAACTGCTACATTTCCTTCGCAAAGGATTTAATTTCAGTCTCTGGAAACTCGAATTGGTCATTTTCCCTTCTACCAGATCAAACATAAAAAAACATATGGCCTCTTGCTTTCATCATCTGGAGTTCCAAGGACATTTGAGCAACATATATTCTCAAGTTAAAGGACTGATCATCAAACAACAAAAGTATTAGTATCAAACTAAGATTACCTATGAACCACATAAGAGAACTGAATCAACTATTACTCGAAGTTAGTTAAATGAATCATGGCATATCGATAGCGTCTCCAACCTATTTATTTGCAACCCAATTTTGACGGAGCTAAGTAAATTAAACTGAATTAAAGCATTTTAGTTTATTATTTCCCCCGGATGTATATTACAAACCACAAGTAATACCATTTTTTCACAAAGCATTTGTTAGTATGTACCCAAGGTTGAATCCGTATGGAGAACAAATACACAGATTCTACCGTCTGTTCCAACGGCAGAATTTCCATTCTTGAAATGTAATCCACATTAGAGTACAATCAAGAGGAACTAGCAAGTCCTATACTCAACTTCCTTGCTTTATTCCTGAATTTTAAACAATTTCCTTTGTAAAGATGATCTGTATTGCGGTGACTAGGCATTGCATAAATTTTGTATAATCAATTTTCCTTGTAGAGGTCTGCTTGCATCACCTTTTCAGACGTTGAAACCTTCGGCTCGAAGGCATTTACGATGAGCTTCAATCCATTTCTCACAAGCGGATTCACCATGCTCCACAATGCATTCATCCCTCAGCATCTTAGTTTCAGGGCAAGCGCAGCAAATCTTCTTCTTTGGCTTTGAATCAGGCATAGCAGGGTCGGCTGACTTCTGATCTTTTGGTCGTTGCGACAAAGATATGGCTGTGGATGTATTCTCTATTGGCAGTCCACCCATTGTTGAAGAATACTGGACGAAATGAAAATTAGAAAATAAATGATGGCTATCTGGAGGAGGCTTTAGCATGGAATATATACTAACAGAAGTAGACTAACAAGAGGACAAAGAAAGATCCATGACCAATGGTTTCTTAACTCATCAGAACTTCTAGAAGAAAGCAGCACGCCAAAAGGGTGTCTAATCTAACACACACACACACTAATAGAGCTTCAAACTTACAACTATCAATCTATAACGGTGTCCACAAAACAATGTTACTCCACCAGTTTACTTGAAGTTCATTTCCAAAGTCACAGGTTCAACTAATTCGACTCTCTCTGATTAACTATGAGCAATTGAGCGCAAGTGCAGACGAAATCCCAAACACTTGACCACAATCCCTAAGAAAATAAAGAGAACGAAAGTACAAGCATAGGATTCCACCACTTTCTGGCCCTCTCTCCCTTTTTCTTTTAACTCCTACACTCTTAATAGCAATTAAGCTCTAACTTCTAGTGTCCATGATACATCTTCCACTCACAACACTTCTTTGCAAAAATGAATTCTCGTGTTGAAAATTGTTTCGTCATTAATCATTTACAGTTTTAAAGAATTTGTCAGAAGCGCAGAAGTATAAATAATCTACATTAATTCGGATGCCAAGAGAGGCTATCAGGATATGTCTAAGTTATCTTACATAGAAGATGTGACTGAAGTTACGAGTACTCTCTTCTGCATACTAAAAGCAGCAATCCCCCCCCACCCCCCCACCCCCTTCCCCCCCCCCCACCCCCATATTTTTGAACCCTATCCCAGCTAACATTGCTATTGCAAATTCCGCAGCATCTAAGCGTGTTCAACAGCAGCAAACAATTTCAAAACGTATAAAGCTTCCACATACAGAAGTATCTTCCTTCACCTATCCTTTTTTTGGTTCCCTTTCCCAGTTGATATCATTACAAAGAGAAGTCTCACATGTAACTGTAAGTATATTTGGAACCATCCACATATGAGTTAATACTGAAGGTAAATAGATCATATTAGCAGAATTAGAATTTCTCCATGGGGAATACATCATATATTTGAGCTATATTGAGAGGAATGATTACTCCAAATGCTCCTCCTCTCTGCTTGTTCAGGCAAATGCTCCCCACCCCACCCCACCCCTCTCTCAAAACCATCGAACAAAAGAACGAGGAAAAACATTTCGTAGTTACATTTCTTCCCACCTTCTATTTAGCCAAATGCGGTTCCTTAGCATAAAATCTAGCTAATAAGTTCCGTGGCGAATATGATAATCTTTTTTGATAAACCTCGTGTTTGGGCCAGCTTGTGCGCACCTCGACTAATTCCAAGGGTTCTAAAGCATAAGTTCTTTATTACTAACATATCCAACAAACGATGAAATCTCGTAAACATTGGCTGGATGAAATTGTGATGTCGTTAATGACTTATGGTGTCATGTTAGTTTCTAGTTCAAAGAATGTCATCTATTAGGAGATTTAACAATTACACAACAAGATACCAACTAATTTGCTATCACATGGCTTCACAGGCTCACTGTACACAATGAAGTTGAGAATATAGTTATAAATGATACAAATATTATTAAAAAAGAATAAGTTTATTCATAGGTGCTTGTGAAACTCTATAGCTTAAAAAACAATGCCACGTTAACAATGCAGTATGGTATCTACTGGTAGCATCAACGTCAGTCAACAATTTTCATTGGGCAAAGCAAATACAGCGAAGCCGTAGTACTTGGATACCTCAGAATACACGTTAACCAGAACTATAATTCGGAAGGTATATGAACCTGTCCTAAAGAAGAAAAATTGGATATTAATAGAAAATGCAGAAGCATATGTGTCGATTTTCCATGTTTTGGAAAACAGAGTTATCTCATGCAAATGCTTAATCACAACCTTAAATTAGAATTCAGAACATGAAAAAAAAAATCAACACTAAAAATAGGATACTATAAATGTCCTTGAATGCAAGTCCCTATTCCTAACTAGTTCGCGATTGATGCTAATTGCTGCTACAGCTGATGAAGTTGATGATGAGGTGTTCTAAACCTCATGAAACAAAATTTACCTCCTCGCATGGGTGGATCCTTATGGAAGCAGCGTTGAAGCCACAAACACTGCTCCTGACTCGAAAAATGTGTGTATATGTATTTATTTGTTACATTTATTTATAAGTTCGTTAGACATAGTTTGACTTGGCATAATTTAAGAAAACAATGAAGACTTGAAACTTGTGTTCTTAAACATGCACAAATGTAAAAGCTAGTAATCTAAGGAATTCTAACTCCTAAGCATCTATAGCATTTGATTGACAAAGTAAATTAAAAAAAAAAAAAAAAAAGACCACAAATGGCGGATCAAGAATTCACGAAAAGGAGATTAATGTAAAGTTGTATTCGCAGAAAATATCAACTTATAAAAAAATATGAGGGTATTATGTACCTTCGCTTCTTTCTGGCGTTCTTCTTTCTGCTTGTTCAAGAGTCTGCGTCTGTCTGTCTCAGTGGACAAAGCCCTTGATATCTTTAATAGGAACTGCGGTGCCTTATGCTTTTGTTTTGACAGATTCCGCCTCCTTTTTTAGTATTGAAAAATGATAAATGCCCACAAATGTTCAAAAGTACACGCTTTCCCCCTTTTCACTTTCTTAGCTCTTTTCTTGCATTTGGAAAAATTAGCTAGTTGTTGTTTGGAATTTTATATAAAAGTACAAGTTTTAGAAGTTATTTACAAAACATAACAATATTTTAGCAAAATTATCCATTACAGGGGAAAGAAAAAGTTAATTACAAAATATAGCAAAAATATAACAATACTTTCTCATAACATAGCAAATACTTACATTCTTCCTCTCATATCCCCCAATATCACTTTTCCTCCTCCCGTTTCCCCCAATTTCACTTTGCTTCCCACCATTTTCCCTAATTTCACTTTTAATCCTCCCATTAGCCCCAATTTCACTTTACCTCCTCCCAATTTCATATTGTTTCAGCGATGTATCTCGCTGTTTCAGTACTATATCTAAGTTGTTTCAGCATTGTATCTAACTGTTTCTGCACCATTTCAGGTTGTTTTGCACCGTATCTAACTATTTCTAGACTGTATCTAGTTGTTTCAAAACTATTTCACCATTTTTGCTTTATTTCACGTTATTTTTTATATTTTGTTTCAGATTTTTTCACTAGCCATTTCAGACTGTACCATACTGTTTCAACTCTGTTTCAGGCTGTATCATAGTGTTTCAATGCCGTTTTCAAATTGTATCATACTGCTTCAATACCGTTTTAGACTGTTTCAACTCTGTTTCAGACTACATCATAGTGTTTCAATATCGTTTCAGACTGTATCATATTGTTTCAACACCATTTCAGATGGTTTCAACTCCGTTTAGACTGTATAATAGTGTTTCAATGTCGTTTCAGATTGTATCATAATATTTCAATATCGTTTGAGAATGTTTCAACTTCGTTCAGATTGTATCATAATGTTTCAATGTCATTTCAGATTGTATCATATTGTATCTCGTTGTATATGTGTTGTTTCAAACTGATATAATGTTTCAGGAATAATATCTCAAAATGCCAAGAAATTAATCCATAAAATACAGCAGAACAAATCTAAGAGGAAACTAACACACACAAAAATAAAAAACAAAATCAAAAATAGAAAAAGAATTTTTTTGTTCTTTTGTATGATGAAACGCTTGTAAGATTGGCAAAAACAGAAACAACGTGTCTTCAAAACCCAATACCCACTTACAAAAAATAATAACAGATCCAGCCTCAGCATTTATTTGATTTGACGATGAATCAAACTCCTCAGCCTAGTTTTGAGCATAAATTAAATCTACGAGATAAAAGCCTAGAATGCTGAACACGAGATACATTTCAACAGCCTAGTTTCTAGATTCAAGAACAGCAACAAGGCACTAATTAAACATTCATAGCGGCTGTGAATTGATGAAAAAGTAGTGGCGGTTCTGAGCAGCGAGTTGGGGGTGGTTCTGAGCAGCGGAATTGAATCATGTGTTATTGGATCTGGGGATGGGGGTGATGGGGACGGGGTGGTTGGGGGTGGAGGTGATGGTCGGCGTAGGGGGGGCGGGAAGGGGGGCTTTATGGGGGTGGAGGAAGAGAGGGTAAAGTGAGATATGTAATTTGGGGAAATAAAAGTGAAATGGATTGATTATTATGAAACGTGTTATGAAAAATATTGTTATGTGGTGTAATTTAAAAATTATTGCTATTTTTTTGTAATATAGGGATGTAGGTTTGTATATATATGTAAAAATTCCTTGTTGTTTTAGGGATTTTATTTTCAACATATAGAGATATTTTTTCTACTTTACAAAACATAGTACTACCTCCGTCCCAAAATGAATGTCTACCTTTCCTTTTTAGTTTATCCTAAAAAGAGTGCCTCTTTTCATATTTGGTAACTCTTTAACTCAAAGATTTGTTTTGGATTACAAAATTTAAAGGCAACTGCCCACATTACACACAACTTTAATTCTAAACCACTAGATTAAAAAATCTGCCCTATTTTCTTAATCTCCACACGAAGTCAAACCCAGACACTTATTTTGGGACGGATGCAGTAACATTATTAAAAAATGCTATAAAGCTTCGCAAAAAAAAAAAAAAAAGTGTAGGAAACCTTAATATCCCAATCTGGTGAAATTCATCATAAGTGATTACAAACTCTCTTCTCTCTCCTCCTTCTTGGCGACTTCTTGGTGACTTGGGAGTCTCATCATGATCAAGGCAGCCATGGCTGCTCATGATGTTGGGCAGGACCCTCCAAGGGTTGTCCAGCCCTCTGCCACCCTTCCTTCTAGCCCTAACGTCCCCATAAGCAATCCTCAACATCATACGCCAATATCCTCTCTCCCCTAATGCAAACTATTGAGAATACTCAAGTGAACTCGACTGTTTTTCCGGTGAGACACCCCAAAAAGATCAATGGTCGTCCTACTGTAGTGTGGTAAAAGAAAGAAATTCAACAAACCATAGCCGTTACAAAGTTGCAATATTGTGTTATGGGTAAGTTTAACTATGGAGCCCCGGATTTGAATGAATTGAGAAAGGTGATTCCTACTCAATGTGGCGTTAAGGGCCATTTTGTTATTGGTTCTCTTGACAACAGGACCATTCTTATTAGATGTTCATTAGTTTAAGATTATATCAATTTGTTATCCAATGATTGGCGATTGAAAATTAGACATGATAATTTTTTAATTCGAACCTTGAAATGGAGACCGTGGTACGATCCAAAGAAAGAAATAATTGCTATGCCTTGGTTGTCATTCCCTAATCTTCCGCAAAATTTTTTTGTCAAGGAATGTGTTTTTTCCTTAACTTTAGCAATGGGTAAGCCATTATATGTAGATGCTGCTACAAGAAATCATACAAGGCCAAAGTGTGCCCATGTCAAGGTGGAGATTGATCTCTTAGGAGAATTTCCTCAAGAAATTGATTTAGTTGAATTGGAAGAAGGCACAGGCAAGAAACACTCGAAGACTATTAAGATTCGATATGATTATATACCTAAATATTGCAAGGAGTGTTGTTTGCAAGGACACAATGATGAAGAATGTAGGGTTTTGCATCCCGAGCTATTTGTTGATAGAGAGGAACAAGAACAAGGACCCGGAAGATGAAGCTGTTAATTATGGAGATTCTGTCTCCAAGGATAATGATGAGAAACAACAAGTAAGTAGTGAGCAAGAGGATCTTCCATGTGCAAAATTTATTCAACAAGCTGCTACATCAATTACTAATTCGCATATGTCTACGGTACAAGCAATTGAAGGCGTAAAAGGGGCACACCACATAATGGTTTAAAAATGCACAACTAGTAGCAAAGAATTTTGAACATGTTATTTTACCATACCAAGAGCAAGCCAAGGAACCTGAAAAAGTGGTGGATATTGGGCAGGATGAGGAGCTTGACACTGAGTCCACAACACAAAATTATTTGAATGCGGCAGGTCAAGGTGATTTATCACCTCGTCATTTGGCAAATTAAAGAAAACAAGTGAAGCAGGCTAAGGATAAGAGAGATAGAAGTGTACCTTAGGACAGTGGTGTTACTAAAATGAGTATTGCCTCTAAATCTACTGGTAAACAATGAATTCAGCATTGATATGGAATATAACATCTGTGAAAACTCAATAGGCCTTTGAGAGACTTGTTATAATGAATAGACAAAAGCAGTTTTCTTTTATTGCTTTGACGGATTCATTTCAACACTACAGGCATATTGCCGGTCGGAATATGTTCTTGTTGGCATAATTACAATAGAAAATATGGGTTTTAGTTGATGAAAACTTTCAGGTGGAAAGTGTGTTTGATACTTCACATGTGTTTACCCTAAAACTTATTCACCTGGATGGCATTTTGGAGTTCACAACTACTTTTGTGTATGCTAGTACTGACAGACTGACCAGGGTAACCATACTTCACATGTGTTTACCCTAAAACTTATTCACCTGGATGGAATTTTGGAGTTCACAACTACTTTTGTGTATGCTAGTACTGACAGACTGACCAGAGTTGAATTGTGGCATTTTCTCTATGCTCAAGCAGCCGATATGGGGTCTCTGTGACTTGTGGGTGGTGACTTTAATGTAATTACGGATGAGTTAGAGAAATTTGGAGGCCTCCTTGTACCCTTTGTAGAAGTGGAAGATTTTATTCATTGCATTAACACTTGCCAGTTAGTTGAGCCAGGCTTCAAAGAGAGTATGTATACTTGGTGGAATGGGAGATCTGGCGATGCTTGTATTTTCAAGCAGCTTGATAGGTGTCTTATTAATCAGGTGTTTCAGGATTTGTTCCCCTCAATTTGAGGTAGAGCACTTGATTAAGCAGGGCTTAGATCATTCTCCTTTATTACTCACAACGAACATGAATAGGCCCACAATTAAGAAGTTTTTTAGATTTCTTAATTTTTTGGGTACATCATGATACTTTTATGGATGTGGTTTTAGACAATTGGACAGACTTCTTTGCTTCAGATCCTTTTTTATAATTTCTAATGCAAGCTGAAGAAATTAAGGAAGGCCTTTTCACAGAGTAGAGGCTTATGGTGATATCTTCAAGCAGATTGCTGTACTGGCGGAGGTTGTTCAAGTTCAAGAATTAGACTTTGAGCAATATCCTACTAGTGAGAATAGCGAAAAGCTTCAGAAAGTTCAGGCTGAGTTGATTAGATTCTACGCTCTGGAGGAACAATTTTGGAAGCGGAAAGCAGGAATTCAATGGTTTAATGATGGGACAGAAACACTAGATTCTTTCATGCACATGTTGCAGGGAAGAGAAAGGTGTTGCAACTTCGTAAAATTCAGGATGCTAATCAGGTTAGGATTGATATTGCACAGGAGGCTATTCGGTTCTTTAAAGACCAATTTTCAACTGATGATAATCCTACTGATTTTGAAATTCCGTATCATATTCCTATTTTGGTCACTCTGGATCAAAATAATGCTATTTGTATGATGCCGGCTATGGATGAAGTGAAGAATATTGTTTTTATGGTTCTGCTGGGGCTTTCTTTCAGAGTTGTTAGGACATAATTGCATTGAGTATTCATAAAATGGTGCACGCATTCTTTAGTGGGCATGACTTGCCTCGTTATGTTACTTCAACTAATCTGGTCCTCTTGCCTAAAAGGAAGGATGTTACTACCTTTACAGACATGAGGTTGATTAGTTTGAGTAACTTTACTAACAAGGTGTTCTCTAGGGTGATTCATGATAGGTTGGCTACTTTATTACAACATATTATTTCACCTCAGTAGTTGGGCTTTGTAAAGGGAAGGAGTATTGTTGAGAATACATTGCTAGGACAAGAAATTGTACATGACATCCGGGAGAGAGGCAAGTTGACTAATGTAGTAAACAAATTGGATATGGCGAAGGCGTATGATAGAGTGTCCTGGATGTTTTTGACTAAGGTGCTGCACAAGATGGGTTTTTCTGAGATGCTTATTGACATGGTATATCGAAAGTTGTGCAACAATTAGTATTTGGTGCTAATTAATAGGCAAGCATATGGTTTCTTCAAGTCATCGAGAGGGGGTGAAGCAGGGTGATCCTTTATCCCCTACTTTATGCATTTTGGCAGTTGAATTCTTATCCAGAGTTTTGAACGCACTACATCACCAAGTTCCTTAGGCCATAGTTGATTCAGTTCTAGATATTACTAGGATCCCAAGGAAGGAATTTTTGTTTATTTATCTTGGGGTGCCTATTTAGTATGGGAGGAGGAAGAATTTACGTTATAGTGATCTTGTCGACAAAGTGCAAAGAAAGTTGAGTTCTAGGATGGGCAAACTATTACCGATTGAAGGACGGGCTCTTTTGATCTCGTATGTCCTCCACAGCATGCCTATTCATTTTCTCTCTGCTTGTATTCTTCATGTATGTGTTATTGCACAGCTTCACAGTATGTTTTGCAAAACTTTTCTAGAGTAATTCTTGGGGGTAGTTCGAGTAGACATTGGGCGTCTTGGAAGGCTCTATGTCACCCTGTTACTGAAGGTGGCCTTGGTTTCTGAAATTCATATGATGTGTTGAAATCTATATTCTCAAAGCTTTGGTGGAGTTTCAGAACCAAGCAATCGTGGAGAACGTACATGAGCAACAAATACTTGAAGAAGCATCATGTAGTAGTTGTTCCTTGGATGAGAGGTACTTTTGTCTAATAAAAATATGTTGCAATGCAGAAAAGAGATGGATCATGAAATAGGTTGGCAAATTAAAAGAGGTAACTCTTATTTTTTGCTTGATAATTGGATAGGATTAGGGAGCTTGCATGATGTTACACCATCTGATTTTTATTATGATGAGACAATTGGTGTGGTGCATGAAACTGCATCCAATGGAATGTGGAATGAGGAGTTATTAAGACAGCTAGTGCCGGAAGATATTGTTGTACATATTCTTGAGAATATTTGTCTACCTTTTGCTAGGGAGGAGGCAGATAGGCCATATTGAAGTCCGGTTGCCAGTGGAAAATTTTCTGTAAGTTCAGCCTTTCAGTTGCTTAGACAAAGAAAATTTCTTTTTGATCTTTATAAGCATATCTGGATGGTTCCGTTTAAGATGTCATTTTTTCTATGGAGTTTGTGGAAAATAAAATTCCTCTTGATGATACACTGAAGAGGTTGGGTTTCCAATTTTCTTCTAGGTTCCGTTGTTGTGTTGTGACTAATTTTGAAATTATTTCTCATGTGTTTTTTAAAGCTCTTGTAGGGAAGGAAGTTTGGAATTATTTTGGTAGGCATGCTGTTTCTAATATTGATGGCTTGCAACATGCGCGAGTTATTAATTTGTGGTGGGATGCACCGGGGAATGCTCTTGAGAAACTAATTTTTCATGTCGTTCCTATCTTTATTATTTGGGAGCTACGAAAAAGAAGGAATGCTTTCCTTCACAGTGGCAAGTTGTCTAGAGCAAGGGTTATTTTTCTGGTGATGCAAAATATTCTCATGTTTTTAAAAGTTCGCACGAGGAATTTAAGGTATGCGCCATCAAGGTGGAGTGATTTGCTTTCTGTGTTACATGTAAATACGCCCAGATTGAAGTTTACAAAAGTCACTTGGTGTCCTCCTGAGGTGGGGTAGGTCAAATGCAATACTGATGGGGCTTCTAGAGGTAACACGATATTATTTCTCAAGATACACCACTTTACTGTTTTAAGGACCAGTTCCTTAAATCTGTTCCTTTACTGTATTATATGCGGAATTAACACTGTAAGTAAATGAACACCCAATATTAGCGTGGAAAAACCCCTTGAACTCGGGATCAAAAAACCACGACCTACTCTTCCAAGTAGGATTTCAACTTCACTATGTAAAAGATTCACTTGGTTACAAGACTACTTTCTTACTAACCTAGGACTAACTCTAATCCTCTAGTGACCCTTTTCACGATCAGTGAAGTTTTTCAAGTACACGACTTGAATTGAAATGATACAACTCGATAGTACCTACTACAGTTGAACTAAGACTGAACTTTTACAAGACTCAATCTAAGGAACATGTTCTTACTTAGTTCACTGTAGCTTAATGATTACACAAATACGATTAAAACTCTTTCAATGCTGAGACTCGATTCTCTCTGTATTTGTGCATACTTCAATAGCTGAAATGCTTCTCATTTTATAGATTGAGCTACCAAGAAGTCTTGAGCAATTAGAACTCCAAAGCTTCCAAGAGTTTGAGTCCTGCTTGAACTTCTTCACTTGATTACCCGAAATCTTTTAGCCTTATCCACTATTTAAGCAATCTGTTCACATCACGTTTAGACCTGCATAATTATCAAGATAAACATTAGTCTAAGGATAATTAATAATATCTCAGCTTAAATGATTTTACATGAATTATCTATTTAGCTGTAGTGATTCAAAGGAACATGTCCTTTGGATCTGTTCTTTAGTCATCAGTCAAAACTTCAAGCTTATCCAAGCTAACATTTTCCCCCTCTTTGATGATGACAAACTCATAAGTGTAGCTGCATGTCCTTAATGTCCTGAAGTACAACTTGAACCTCAAAAGCAATCAGTAGAGACTAATTTTATCATTAAGGATCAGATTTTCAATTAGGTATAAAGCTCACACAAAATAAAACTTACTCTTCCCTCTTTTGGTATCATTGAAAAGGCTGCATTAAAAATAATTCAAGTGTTAGAAAAATCAGCACATGGCCATTGAGGCAACTCAAAATGCAAACACAATTCAGACTAAAGCAACTGCAAAACAATGATATTAGCCATCCAAGACAAGTCATCATTAACAAAAGGTTAAACCAGGGGATACAAGCAAGTACTACAAAATTATTCAAAAACTAGAAAGGAAAAGACTAAGGTACTAGAACTAGTCTAAATCTCACTGGACAGAAGATGGCTTATGGCTAAGGTGATCAGGATGTGGAAGGACCAGGTCCCTGAGACTTGTTCAACAACTCAAACATCTGTTTGAGCATTCCCTCATTAGTCTCCTTTGCCTTTGTAGCCTCTGCCTTCCAGTAGTTCTTTTCCTCTTCCAATCTTGCTATTTCAGCAGCTTGTATGGCAACCCGTTGCCTGAATGCCCTCACCTTATTGTTCAAAAGTTGTTTACCAACACCAGCCAATGGAGGATCAGCTTGAACAGTCATATCACAGCTGATCAGGGTAGCACATCCAAACTTCTCCTTCTTAGTAGCCTTAACTACCCCCTCCCCCTCTCCAAAGGAATTTTCAATGTAGCAAACAAATCAGTCAGGATGAAATCAAAGGGCAAAGAGTGCTTTTTCTTCCTAGTAACAACTCTTTTGATCAAGTGGATCCTAAACCTGGGCCAATTGATCTGCTTATCTGTATCAAGCAGTTCCATAAGGACCAGGTCTATAAAGCTTGCAGTCCCTCTCTTCTCCTGCCTTGGCAGCATAATTTTGCTCACAAATTCAAACAGAACTTGGTGCTGAGGGTGCATTTCACTCTTCTGTACAGCCATTGGTTTTTCCTCTTCATCATTCTCAGCAAATTTTCTAGTAATTTCCAGCCCAGTAGGCAAGTTGGTCAAATCAAGCCACACCTTCTTGA
Source organism: Petunia secreta (assembly GCA_029990175.1). Classification (NCBI taxonomy): domain Eukaryota; kingdom Viridiplantae; phylum Streptophyta; class Magnoliopsida; order Solanales; family Solanaceae; genus Petunia; species Petunia secreta. The sequence continues at coordinate 6,552,124 of JARKIP010000053.1, forward strand.
TGTAGCTTTCATACCCTACAGATGGAATCCCCAGCAGTTCACCCAGTTCCTTAGTGTCAAAGGTGATTTTATAGTCATGGACAGAGGTGGTGATCCTGTCCCTTTTTATAAAGCAGTTCTTGTGAAACTCCTGAACTATCTCCTTTGCATACTTTCCTTTAATCTGAAGGACTATGTCCCTACAGCCTTGAACCTGCAATTTCTGCAACAACCAGACCATACCCTCTTCCTTAGAGAGTACCCTGCCTTTCAGAACTTTCCTGGTCATAATGTCATCATGGACACAGTGTTGAACCTCATCTCCCTCATCCTTACTCTCACTGTCATCACCAGCAAATGATTCATTAGAACTTGAATCAGAACTTTCATCAACCAAAGTTCTTTTGGAGGACCTGGTCCTCTTAGAAGACTTCACTGCAGCAGCTTTCACAGAACTTCTTGTCACACGCCTCTGTGCAACTTTTCTTTTCTTAGACTGAGGCATGACTACCTCAACATCTTCCATCTCATAATCTCCATCACTCACAACCCCCATTTCCTTTTCTACAAACTCAATTTCTTCTTCCTCAACAGGATCAGCAACCTGTTTTCCCTTTCCTTTTCTGCTTCTTTCCATATCAGCAGCCAAGGTTTCATCAGCAGCCTTGACTGCACTCCTTGTACTTCTAACCCCAGTAGCAGGTGTAGAGACAGAAGGAACAGGTCCTTTTGCCTTAGAGGAACTGTCACCTTTTTTCTTAAGACCTGGCTTATAACTGTCACTAATTTTCTTCAACTTTGCAGCAATCTCAGCAGACATTTGGTCATCAATGGGTCCTTTCCTAGCAAGTTTTCTCTTTAAACTCCTAATATTAATTAAATCAATAATAGGCCTATCTCTATCACTCATAGCATCATCAACATTTATCACATCCTCCATGGGTGCCCTAAAAGCAACCTCTGAAGACCCAGATGACCCATGCATGGGTTCTTCCAAACGTTTCACAGTTTCCCCTTCCCCCTCAGGAACAGTTCCAGACCCCTCTTCTTTTTCCCCTTCCTCCTCTACTATATTTAAAGGAGAGGCATAGTTTACCTGATACTGATAGATGATCATAGCCTCGACAAGTCCTCAACTTGTTTGACAGTCAACTCAGCAGTAGGAACTGGTCCTTCCCTCTGAATTTCTAGTTCAGGTACTTCAGGGTTATTTTCAGGAATTTCAGGGTTTGTGTTTGTGGTGTCCATAGGTGAAGGAGGGTTGGGAAATGTATTTGATCAGAGGTGGGTAGGGATGATGAGTTTCCTGGTGAAAGAGACATTCTAGCAATACGATTCAAGAGGTATTTTACTATTTTTTCTGAAATTTCTGTAATGCAATTGTGAGCAAAGTAGAAATAATGAGGGAGTAGGAGTGTATTTATAGGGTGAAATAGGTAGTGGAGATTGAGTGAAAGTCGATTACTATTACCTCATTGAAAGAAACTCAGTTGTTAAAGGACTCTTGGGAGTCTCCCGAAAAAGAGCCGTTAGGCTTCAAGTGACCTGATTTGACTGGGAACTGGTTGTTCGGATGGGACTCTTATGGAGTTTGGATATGATTAGGATTCCTAGTGGGATTTTATCCTAATTAAAAGTTACCTATAGTCTTAACCTTTTAAGATACATGAATAATAAGGAGTACATACCTGATTTTAATACGAGAAATCAGTGTCCTTCCAAATTTAATCAACTTTGTTCAATCTGAAATTCTAAGAGCATAAGGGTAACATCATTCAATTTTAGCAACTCTAAAAAGAAATTATGGCATAAGAGTATATAATGAAGTATTAAGCTGGACTGAATATTTCAAATTGACTTGAATAAAATTCATTTTAAGTGCAATTTTCTAGCCAATTATGAAGTAAAGCATTGATGAATTTAAGTGAATTTAATCATCCCCAATTCCAACCTATTTCTTTCAAAATGATCTCTTCCTAAAGCTTTTGTGAAATATCAGCAATTTACTTTTCAGTAGGACAAAATGCTATAGTGATCAACCGTTTTTTATAGTTATCTCTCAAGAAATGGTGTCTTATATCAATGTGTTTGGTTCCTTTGTGATGCACTGGATTTTTTGTCATGTTAATAGCACTAGTGTTGTCACAAAAGATAGGAACAGTTCCTACATCAACACCAAAATCTTGTACTTATTTTTAATCCATAACAACTGTGAACAACATGAGGCTGCTGCCACATATTCAGCCTCAGCAGTGGAAAGTGCCATTGAATTTTGTTTCTTGGTTCCCCAAGAAACCAAACACTCACCAAGAAAATGTGCCATACCTGAGGTACTTTTTTTTTTTATCAACAAGGAAACCTGCATAGTGAGCATCAGTATATCCAACAAGATTAAAACTACCACCTTTTGGATACCAAAGTCCCAAGGAACCTGTTCCTTTCAGATATCTCAATATTCTTTTAACAGCTTTCAAATGAGATTCCTTAGGATCTAACTGAAATCTAGCACATAAACCAACACTAAACACAATATCAGGTCTACTAGCAGTTAAGTAAAGTAGAGAACCAATCATACTTCTATACAGTTTTTGATCAACTGATATTCCATGTTCATCAAGATCCAATTTTGTGGCAATGGCAATAGGTGTATCAATTTTCTTAGCATTATCCATATCAAACCTTTTAAGTAATTCCTTAACATATTTTTGTTGATGGATCATAGTTCCATTTGAGATTTGCTTAATTTGTAAACCCAAAAAGAAATTGAGTTCACCCATCATGCTCATCTCAAACTCACTCCCCATCAAATTTGCAAATTCCTTACTTAAATTTTTACTAGTAGCACCAAAGATTATATCATCTACATAAATTTGAACAATTAAGAGAGGCTTACCTTTTTCTTTCAAAAATAGTGTGCTATCAATTTTACCTCTTTTATATCCATGCAGAAGTAGAAATTTTGATAGCCTTTCATACCATGCTCTTGGTGCCTGCTTGAGTCCATACAAGGCCTTGTCCAATTTGTACACATGTTCAGGGAACTGTTCATTCTCAAAGCCTGGAGGTTGCTTAACATACACTTCTTCTTTCAAGTAACCATTCAGAAATGCACTCTTAACATCCATTTGATGTAAAGTAAATTCCATGTATGTAGCAAAGGCTTTAAGGAGTCTTATTGCTTCCAATCTTGCAACTGGAGCAAAAGTCTCATCATAGTCAATGCCCTCCTCTTGACTATACCCCTGAACAACTAACTTGGCCTTATTTCTGGTTACCATGCCATCCTCATCAAGTTTGTTTCTGAAAACCCATTTTGTTCCTATTATAGACCTGTTCCTTGGCTTGGGTTCTAGATGCCAAACTTGACTTCTTTGGAATTGATTCAATTCCTCCTGCATAGCATTGATCCAATCTGTATCCTTCAGTGCTTCTTTTACATTTTTGGGTTTAACAAGAGATAGGAAAGTACTAAAGGCACACAGATTGTACTTTTTAACTGCTGATCTAGTTTGTATTCCAGCAGTCTTATCTGAGATTATTTGATCCACAGGATGTGAACCTTGATACTTGTAAGGCTTGAGTATCAAACCACTGTCAGAAGTCCCTTGTTGAGGGACAGTTCCTGAGGGAATAGTACTGCCAATTTGTGAGGTGGAACCAACATTTGTTCCCCTGGTTTCTGTGCCACTCTTTTCAGTTCTGTCCTGAGGAACAGTTACTTGCAGTTCACTTCTTACAGTATCCCCATCCAATGTCTGCATTTTTGGATCAATCTCACCATGCTTCAGCATTCCAATCTCTTCATCTTTCTATACCTGTTCTTGAGTCAGACTGTCAGTTCATCAAATTTAACATGCATGCTTTCGTCAATTTTCAATGTTTTGTCAGTTCATCAAATTTAACATGCATGCTTTCGTCAATTTTCAATGTTTTCTTGTTAAAAACTCTATAAGATTTAATATTTGAAGAGTAACCAACAAAGATTCCCTCATCACTTCTAGTATCAAATTTTCCTAAGGCATCTTTCCCATTGTTATGTATAAAATATTTGCAACCAAAAGCCCTAAGATGAGAGATATTTGGTTTTCTTCCCTTAAACGACTCATATGGAGTCTTTTCTATTAATGGCCTTGTCATACATCTATTTATTATGTAGCATGCATTATTGATGGCCTCAGCCCAAAAATTTTGTGGAAGATTTTCAGATATTAGCATAGTCCTTGTTATTTCCTCTAGAGTCCTATTTTTCCTTTCCACTACACCATTTTGTTGTGGAGTTCTAGGTGAAGAAAAATTGTGTTTAATGTCATTTTCATTACAAAAATTAAAAAACATATGATTTTCAAAATCAGTTCCATGATCAGACCTAATGGCAACAATGTGACTATCTAGAGTTCTGAGCTGTTTTTAGCAAAAATTGAAGATGCATTAAAAGCTTCTTCTTTAGATGCAAGAAATATAGTCCATGTAAATCTGGAATAATCATCAACCAACACCATAACATACTTCTTACCTCCACGACTAATTCTTCTCATTGATCCATACAAGTCCATATGGACCAGTTCCAAAGGTTTGGTAGTACTTACATGTTCCTTTGGTTTGAAGGAGGATTTTACTTGCTTCCCCCTGTCACAAGCTTCACATACCTTAACATCCTTAAACTTGATGTTAGGAAGACCTATCACCAAATCCTTGGACACAAGTTTGTTCAGTTTTGAAAGACTAGCATGGCCAAGTCTTTTATGCCATAGGAGGGGATCATTTTGCACAACACTTAAGCAACTCAAGCTTCCATCAGATAGTGTCAACAAGTCTACCTTGTAGATGTTTCCATGTCTATTTCCCTGCAAAATAATTTCTCCAGAAGTTTGGTTAGTCACAGTGCACCCAGTAGATGAGAAATTAACATTATTAGCTTTGTCACACAATTGAGATATACTCAATAACCAGTGGTTCAGCCCATCAACTAGAAACACATTGTCTATACTATGTGAATCAGACCTACCTACCTTTCCAATGCCAATAATTTACCCTTTCTTACCATTACCGAAGGAAACACTTCCTCCTTCAAAGGCTGAGAGTGAAAGGAACAGTTCCTTATGTCCTGTCATGTGCCTTGAGCAACCACTGTCCATGTACCATTTATGGTTCCTCTCCTTCACTCTAGCCTGCAAAAGAAAACTAGGGGTTAATTTTAAGAACCCAAACTAGTTTGGGTTCCTTTCCTTGATAAAAAGGATGAATCAGATCTCTCCTAACCCAGAATGGTAATGGTTTCTTTGTGTGAACAGTGTTCTTTCTCACAGAATTTTGAACTAGTTTATAAGACCTGTTCCTCTGTGCAGCCATTTTTAGAGATTGACAATTTTCTTTAAAGTGACTACTGTTCCCACAATGAGTGCATAGCCAGTTTTCAGGAAGTGATAGGTACTTACTCTTTGGATCCCATTTGGGTGAAGACTGTGATTTCATGAATCAAATACCCTTCCTATTACTACTATGATTTTTGTGTAACCATTCTAGTACTTCAGAGGACTTGTTCCATTTTACAGTTTTTCCTAACTCCATTTTTGTTTTAACTAAGTCCTCTTCCAAAGATCTTATCTTTTCATCTTTCTTGCACAGTTCATCAACTGTGACTTTCAATTTCTCTTCAGCAATGATCTGATGAGAATTAGCAAAGCCTTTACCATTTTCAACTATTTTAACATTTTCCAGTTCCTGAACAGTTGATTAAAGTGTGAGGACCTGTTCCTCAAGCATGCTAATTTTCCTTTTCAGAGTCAGTTTTAATTACTGCCTTTTTATGTTCTGTTTCTAAACTTTCAATTTCATCATGCAGTTGATTTTTGCCATCCCTTAGAGATTTAAACTCATTTAGCACAGTATGAAATACTTTAACTAATTTCTCTCTAGGCATGCTTTTTACATCTTGTCTAAGTTTAGAAACAAATACCTCAGCATCTTCTTCATTATCAGAGTCTTCAAGAACCATTAGAGCAAGATCCTCATCCAGATCATCATCAGATATTCATCCTCACTGTCTTGCCAACCAGCAACCATTGCTTTGGGATTTCCACTTTTCTTCCGGACCTGTTCCCTGGCCTTTTTCCTTTCTTCCACGTATCTCTTCCTCCATTCTCCTTCCATAACTGGACATTTGCAGATATAGTGTTCCATGCTTCCACATTTGAAGCATTCTCCAGCCTATTTCATATTAGAAGACCTACCCTGTCCACTAGCCCCCTTTTTCTTATTCAAATATCTGTGAACACTTTTGGCGATAAGGACCAGTTCCTTATCATCAATAGGTTTATCAACAGCAGTTAAGGCTAGGTTAGGTTCAGTTTTAACTGGTTCACCTATGTTCTTAACCTTTTTCTGTAGCTCATAAGTTTTCAAATTATTTATAAGCTCATCTAAGGATAAGGTAGTCAGATCCTTGCTTTCTATGATAGCACAAGCTTTAATCTCCCAAGAGTCTGGAATAACTCTAGTCAGGATTTTTTCTACTCTATCTTCAGCAGTTAAAACCCTTCCCAAAGAAATAAGTTCAGATGAAATAGCATTAAATCTAGTATACATTTCAGAAATTGATTCTCCTTCTTACATTTTAAAGCTTTCATATTCAGCAAAAAGGAGTGTACCTCTAGATCTTTTGACCTGACTTGTTCCTTCATGTGCAACCTGTAGAGCATCCCAAATTTCCTTTGCAGTGGTATACCCTCTAATTCTAGCGCACTCATCAGGACTGAGTCCACAGACAAGTCACTTCCTAGCTTTGGCATTCTTTTCCCACTGCCTTAAATCTTTAGCATTTCATTCCCTTCTAGTTTTGGGAACATCATTTCCTTCAGCATCCTTTTTCATTGGAATCATGGGACCTTCAGTTCCTATGTCCCATAACTCATAGTCCTCAGCCTGAAGATGATCTCTCATCCTTTCCTTCCACCATGAGTAGTATTTTTCATTGAATAAAGGAGCCCTAACAGTTGACTGACCCTCACCATTTTCCTGTGATGTACTCATTCTAATCCTAGGTGTTAGCCTTTTCAAGGATAACCCGCTCTGATACCAATTGTTATTTCTCAAGATACACCACTTTACTGTTTTAAGGACCAGTTCCTTAAATGTGTTCCTTTACTGTATTATATGTGGAATTAAAATTGTAAGTAAATGAACACCCAATATTAGCGTGGAAAAACCCCTTGAACTCGGGATTAAAAAACCACGACCTACTCTTCCAAGTAGGATTTCAACTTCACTATGTAAAAGATTCACTTGGTTACAAGACTACCTTCTTACTAACCTAGGACTAACTCTAATCCTCTAGTGACCCCTTTCTCGATCAGTGAAGTTTCTCAAGTACACGACTTGAATTGAAATGATACAACTCGATAGTACCTACTGCAGTTGAACTATGACTGAACTTTTACAAGACTCAATCTAAGGAACAGGTTCTTACTTAGTTCCCTATAGCTTAATGATTATATAAATACAATTAAAACTCTTTCAGGAAATTTGGAGGACTATGGAGGGTAGGGAAATAATGCATACTCATGTGTTAAGGGAGGGAAACCAACTAGCAGATTATTTGACTAATTATGCATTGGATAATGGTGCAACAGTGGCCAATTTTTTTTATTGATCCGGATGGCGAAGCAAGGATGATTCTCAATAGTGGCAAATTGAATGGGCACTACTTGCATGTTAGGCCATGGAGGAATGCTTGATGGTGTTGTTAAGAAGGAGAAATTGGAGCCTGCATGTTCAAATCAGTAATGAGAAGAAAATGGTGTTTGTTTTAGCTAACATAGTTTTCTTTTTTGTAGGTACAGTAAAAGAAAGAAACTTGAAGCAGATTTTTTGTCACCTCAATGGCCTGCTCAATGAGCAAAATTTCAACTTTGCAATTTTGGGGTAGAAAGTTTGGGGCCTTAACAAGCATCTCAACAAGCGAAATTTTACTTGTTAGAAGAGATGGTTGGGTTGATTTAAGTATGTCTGAGGGAAGTACGCTAGGAACGTTGATGGATAAACTGGAATCACAAGGAGCAGCTTGTACATGGTGAATACATTCTTTATTTAGAAGAGTTCATTATTTGTCTAAGACTTTAAATGAAACTAAGATGAGAGTTTTTTTTTTTTTTTTTTTTTTTTTTTTTAATTTTGCTTGGGAACTTGGCAATGGTATAGACTATGAATTACTACACCTATTATGTCTTTCAATAAGATTATTTTACAATGTACTATTGCCAATGCACGAGCTGTTGTATTGTTCAAGATCATAGGAGTTGGAGACGCATAATTTTTGGCTTCCAATTAACTTGCTAGAGTTCGGTGCACTGGATTATATTGGCCAGCCATTATTCTCACTTTGGAAGTGTTTGTTTGAAGTCTTCACAAGTTGGGTCAACTCTGGATTGGGAACTCATGGAGCAGCTTATGCATGATTGTTCAATTGATTGTGGCTACTCAATTAGAGGAGCAACAATCATCATTGGCGTCCTGAAGCGCCAAGTGAACATGCATTTGTTCCTACACATAAAACAACATAGTTAAAATTTGCTACATTGTATAATGACTACTGCACTAGTGTTTAACTTAGGATATTACTTTCATATTAAAGTATATTATTTCGAATTATTATATCTTCTTTTAATAGCACCACATGCTTATTCCATTGAGGGGAGTATAACGATTAGAGCTAGTGCTCATAATAGGTTAGACTTGCTTATATTGGCAAGTACTTTCATGTATTTTCGTTGTAAGATATTATAGTTTTTTATTATTTGAATTAATAAAATTAGTCACTAGGCAACATGTTTAGTAACCTTGATTGAAAAAAAAATCCCTATCTCTCTCTTCTCTCTTTTCACTAGCCCTCTCTCTCCGTGTCTCTCTCACATTTTTTGGCAACATCTCCAACTCCAGCGATGTCTATGCTATCACCGCCCCTTCCCCACCCCTTTCTCTAGCGACGGCGATGTCGTCTACTCCTCATTGCTTGCCATATCTTTTGTTCCTTGTATTTCTTCTCAGGCGTGTTTTCTCCAGCAATGTCTACATCGATCAGGAAGAAGGTGTGAGTCACTGGGTTCCAGATTTGGCAACTGTTGCTTCTTTTTCTTGACTTTCCCATTTGTTTTTAGAGGTTCTCCAACAGCTATGCAGACTCTATAGTGGTTATGATTGTGGTTGAAGGTGGACGAGAATGTCTGCCATGTGTATACACGTAATCTGTCTGTTGTACGTCCTATGTATCATTGTGTAAAAATGGGAGGTGCAACAAACATATAAAGTATTACAATAATGTTATAAAATATGTGTTAGTTTATCCATTGTATATACCTTTTATATACCGTGTATACCATATGTATTGAAACAATATACTTATAGATACAAAAGACACAAAAATATATACAATGACATACAATAAATGTATTGATGTATTTCTAGTGTATCTTCATTTTCTTATAGTGTATCATTGTATATACAGTGGAGATATACAAGACGTACAAGAATATACAAAAAAAAAAGAAACATAAAAACAAAAATTGTCGGTGCTTGGTGATGGTAGCTAGAGGTGGCAAACTAAGAGGGAAGCTATAGGTGATGCAATATAAAATGCGGAAGCTAAAAGTAACGGTAAAAGCAAGATGTAGCTTGAACAATAATTAAAGTAGCATCGAGGAACTAGTCTCGATACACCTTCAATGTAGTCGAGAGACACCTATACTACGAAAACTATACTCAAGAGATACACGACTCTTGCAAACGAGTTTGATCAAAGAGGATTGATATTTAATTGGAGGCAACAAGAGAAATCAAGCCAAAAGAGGGTTTTTAAATGAGAGCATTCTCAAGTGTTTGATTTAATTTCAAGGATTTCTAAATGAGAATAAACCCTAAGGGACGTATTTATAGTTCCTCCTCTCATAATATGAAATATCTAAATATTCCACAAGTTGGGTCAAAATAATTAAGACCACTCAGGGTCAAAATAGGAAATACACATAGGGTTCATTAAAATCTCGTCACTGCATTAACAAGGGGAGGCGCCCCGCCTCAGGAGCTAGGCGCCTCACCTCAAAAAATTCAGAGAGTGGCCTCAGAAAGAGGCGCTCTACCTATGCAATCAGGCGCCCCACCTCAACAAACTTCAGAGAGTTGTATCTTCAACACTTAGCCGCATTTTGAGTGACTTTAGGGGGAGGCGGCCCGCCCACTTTTTGAGGCGGTCCGCTTTGGCCTGAAGCTTGTTCTGGAGTGGTTGTGGAGTGATGAGGAGCTCTACCTTGTCTGTCCTCGCATGTGCTGAAGCGCATGATCTTCAAATCACTCTCAAAGCTTCTATCTTCCAAGCTCTTCCAAACCAAGTGTAGGTGAGCATCTTGAATCTCCTTAGCTTGACTCCGAGTGAATGGTCTTGAGGCAATTAGGATTGCATCATCCTCCCCTTCTTGAGAAGATTTCATCCTCGAAATCAAGGCATCATCCTTCAAGGTATCATCACCTACATCATAAAGAGTCAAGTCAGAAATATTGAAAGTACTAAAAACATTATACTCACCTGGCAAGTCGATCACATATGCATTTTTGTTGATCTTTGATATCACTTGAAATGGTCCACCCCCTCGTGGTGCCGACTTCCCCTTCCTATGGCTTGGAAATCTCTCCTTGTGGAAGTGCACCCAAATCCAATCTCCCTTCTTCAACCCCATCTTCTTCCTTCCCTTGTTCTTCTTGGATGCCACCTTAGCATAAGCTTCTTCCAAATTCTTCCTCACCTTAGCATGAAGCTCAAGCAACGCCTTGGCCCAGCTCTATCTTCGAATCTAACAACTGCATCTCTAGGCAAAGGGGTAAGATGAAGTGGAATCAAAGGGTTAAAGCTATAAATACACTCAAATGGAGTCATGCCAATTATTCTATGAAAAGTACGGTTATATTGAAACTCCATGAGTGGAAACCTATCAATCCATGTCCCCGCCTTACCTTTGTTCATAGCTCGAAGTAGAGCTCCCAAGGTTCGGTTCACCACCTCGATTTGCCAATCGGTTTGAGGGTGGTGGGCCGTAGAGAACAACAATATGGTTTCAAGAGTCCACAAGCACCTCAAAAAATGGATAAGGAACTTAGAGTCCCTATCACTCACAATGGTACGAGGCACCCCATGCAACTTTAACACATTATTAATGAACAAAGAAGCAACATGTTGTGCATCACGACTCTTTTTGCATGGAATGAAGTGTGCCATCTTGGAGAACCTATCAAGGACAACATAAAATGTTGTCATGTACATCTCTATTCCGTGGAAATCCCATAATAAAATCCATAGAAATATCAACCCACAGACTAGTAGGAACAGACAAGAGAATGTACAAGCCATGGGTGTTTGACCTAGACTTAGCCTTCTTGCAATCTAAACAAGCATTGCAAAAGCGCTCAACAAGAGGTCTCATCATAGGCCAATGAAACTACTCTTTGAATATGGATGAAGTCTTGTCCACCCCAAAGTGACCCATCAAGCCCTCACTATGTGCCTCACACACTAGCAATTCTCTCCATGAAGACTCGGGTACACACACTCTCCCATTCTTGAAGATGTAGCCATCTACCCATTGGTACTTCTCCATGCTTTCCCCTCTTACTAGAGCATCATGAATGCTCTTTAGCTTTGGGTCATGTTCATACATCAATTTAATGCTCTCAAAACCCATAAGCCTAGAGCAAGAGTGGTAGCTAGAGCAAACTTCTGAAAGTGCATCAGCTACAACATTCTTCATTCCCTTCTTGTAATGAATTATATAACGGAAACTCTCAATGAATTCTACCCACTTGGCATGCCTCTTGGCCCCTAAGATGTCTCGGTGACTCATGATCACTCTTAATCACAAACACCCTAGGCCAAAGATAGTGTTGCCAATGACCTAGAGCTCTCACTAGGGCATACAACTCCTTGTCATACGTAGAGTAATTCAAGGTTCCACCCTTCAACTTCTCACTAATTAGGCAATGGGTTTCCCATCTTGCATCAGAGCACCTCCAATACCAACCCCCAAGGCATCACATTCAACCTCAAAGGGGCCGTACTCAACCTACTTTTCAACTCTTAGAAAGCCTTCTCTTGAGGCTCTCCCCACACAAATGGTCTGTATTTCTTCACCAACTCGGTGAGTGGTGCAGAAATAGTGCTAAAGTCCTTCATAAATCGCCTATAGAAACTAGCAAGGCCATGGAAACTCCTAACATAAGAAACGGTAGCAGGAGCAGGCCAATCTCTAATGGCTTCAACTTTGGACTCATCAACCTCTACACCATTGACACTAAGAACAAAACCAAGAAAGACAATATTTTCAACACAAAAGACACACTTCATGAAGTTTGCATAGAGCTTCTCGGGTCTTAGAACCTCAAGGACTTGCCTCAAGTGGACAACATGATCATCTATTGACTTACTATATATCTAAATATCATCAAAATAGACAACCACAAACTTGTTGACAAACGGTTTCAAGACATGGTTCATTAACCTCATAAAGGTGCTAGGAGCATTAGAGAGGCCAAAGGGCATTACCAACTATACATAGAGACCAAACTTGGTCTTGAATGCGGTTTTCCACTCATCACCCCGTTTCATTCGGATTTGGTGGTAGCCAGACCTAAGATCTATCTTTGAAAAGACACTAGAACCACTTAACTCATCAAGTATGTTATCAAGTTTAGGAATGGGATGACGATACTTTACCGTTATCTTGTTGACCGCACGGCAATCAACACACATCCTCTATGTTCCGTCCTTCTTTGGCATAAGAATTATCGGTACGGCACACGGACTCAAACTCTCACGAACCAAGCCTTTGTTGAGCAATTCATCCACTTGCTTTTGCAACTCTTTTGTATATTCAGGATTGCTCCTATAGGCCGGCTTGTTTGGGATTTGGGACCGCGAGATGAAGTCAATTTAGTGCTCAATCCCCCTCAAAGGAGAAAGACCGCTAGGCATTTCCTTGGTAAACATGTCCTCAAAATCCTGCAAAACATACTCAATAACACTAGGCAAAGGATTAGGGTTAATAGCAAAATCACTATCGGAGGTCAAAACCATATCCTTGTGCACTAGACAAATAAGCAGTTTTATGCCATCATTACCTTTCAAGCACTCACCTAGTTGCATCATGGAAAAACTGTTACTAGTTAGAGATGGCGTGATAGCTTGATTCACGGCTATAGGCCTACTCTCCAAGGGAGACTTAGCTTTAGCCGCCTATTTCAACTCCTTCATGCGTCTATAGTCATCATTTATTTGCCTAGGCGTCAAGGGCTTAAGTGTGTATCTCTTGCCCTCATGCTTAGCCGTGTAAGTGTTGACTCGGCCATCATGAACCACACATCTATCATATTGCCAAGGCTTACCAAACAAGAGATGGAAAGCTTGCATAGGCACAACATCAAACATGAGCTCATCTTGATAGGTCCCAATCTTGATCAAGACTTGCTTCACCACCTTCAACTCCCTACACTCACTCAACCGTTGCAATCGGTATGGATGTGGATGTTTAAGAGTAGACAACTTCAATTGTAACACCAACGGTTGGCTCACCATATTGCCACAACTACCCGAATCAACAATCACTAAGCACACTTGCCCCTTCACTCTACATCTAGCATGGAACAAGTTCTCCCTTTGCACATCCTCCTCCTTCTCAGTACTCATGGAACTCAAACTCCTTCGTACCACAAGAAACATATTAGGATCATTTTTGACACCCAATTTTGTCCCGAATTTTTTTTAGTTAAATGTCTAATTATCTAATTAATGGAAAATTTTGAAAGCTAAATGTAATTGATTGATTTTAAAGAAAGAGGCCAAATTTGAAAGACGTAGCCTAAATTCTATCCTACCCCGCGCAACCCTCCATTTCTTTAATTTATCATAAAGGAAGGCTAAAATCGCAACTTACAACTTAAAATCCTATCCACCCTTGCAATTTCCTCAATTCCTTTAATTTTACCCAAAAGAGGCTATTTTCGTCCCTAGTCTAAAACTCTGGCCTATACGCACAAAATACATATAATACACATTACATACGCACAAATAAGCATATCAGCCCGGTAACCCAATTTCCTTCCCCAACCCGCGTAACCCCAATTCCCCTTAATCCCTAAACCCAATTGTGACCCGTTTCCCCAGTCTCGCGGCCTGACCAGCTAGTCATCTTCTCCGTACAGATCCTTGCTGGACGAGTGATGCTATTCCAGCTGTAGTTTTGGCATTTTCTCACTTATTCCCCAACGATCCTTTCATCTCGTCCGCATAATTTGAATCCAATCTATTCTGAGCCGTTGATCCGTTTCCTTGGAGATAAGGACGGGAGGGGCTCAAATTTGACCCTCTCACCCTTATCTCACGAGGAATAGATCAAAATATGAAGGAGTAATTTCGAAATTTCATAAGAGGTAAAACCCTAGAGTTTTTTACTATAAATTTATCACATTCAGGGTTTTAGAGGGGTTTTTTTGATTACAGAAAACTTCAGCATATATACATAAGCTTCTTTTCTTAGTTTTAAGTTCAAAATAAACAGTGTCACTACTTCAGTTGATTTTTGGTTGTGTCATCGCGTCGCCATTCAAGTCGTCGACTTTGTTCATCGCTTGTTCGAGTCGCTATTTTCCAAACGTTGCTCCTGTTACTGCCCTTAGCAAGGTAAAAACCCCGTTCTTTTATTTTTAATATTATTTTCTTATTTCAGGCAAGGCCATACTGTTAGTTCAATGATGATTTCGTATTCGAGCTCATTTTGTTTAGTATAGTATATAGAGATAACTTGTGTGATTAGTTAACTGGATCATTTGTGCGAATCTGAAGCGATGTAGTTGCAAGCTATCATTAAACTTTAATACAGTTATTATGAATTAAAATTAACAACTTTATACAAGGATGAGGTTTTACAGGTATGAAACTGGTTTTCCAAATTGATTAATGGTAAATAAGTTTGAGTGTTTGTGTCGGCTCTATTGTTGTTTGATGCTTGCTTGGTTCTGAGCTGAAATGTGAAATGTTCTTGGTTTCTGGAAGATGTAAATGGTGCAGATTGGTTTAGAAAGGATCTTAGGCTGTGTGGTTGTTTTAGGTATGTTATCAGCATGTGTGTGCAGGAGATCTGTTTGTATGTGACGGAGGGAGTAGTTCAGGGAAAGAGCAGGGAATTGTTTCTTTTGCTTGCAGGTTGTTTGTATTGGTCCAGATAGTGTGTGGAGGGTTTAGAAGTGTTCAGGTGGCCTTAGGTGTTGCAGGCAGTTAGAGGAGGCCTGGTATGTATGCAGGTGTTGTTTGGGGTCTGGTTTTGTTGGCCAGTGTGAAGAGTTGCAAGGGGGTGGTCTGATTCATTTTGCAGGCAGTGGGTGTAAATGGTGGAGTTATTTCAGTTAGTTTCAGGGGTATAGGAGTCAGTTTATGGTGGCTCAGGTAGTGAAGGGTTCAGGGGGTTGTGTTCGGTGTTGCAAGGTATTTTTTAATGGTTTGCAGGTTGAAGAAGAGTGTGTATGTAGTTTGTTTGGTTCGGGTATTTTAGCAGGAGATGTAAAGCAGTTTGTTTGTTCTTTGAGTTGAGAGATGTGTGTAGAGTTGTCTGTAGGTGATAGTAGGTTGGATTAGGATGCCTGGAAGTTGAAAGCTGATAGCAGAGGGTCTGTAGTTGTTCCTCAGGGAGTTTCCAGGTAGTCTTGAGGGTGAATATGGTCTATCATGATGAGTTCTGCAGTTTGTGAAAGCATGCAGTGAGGGAATAGTCTGGTGTCAGGTGTGAGCTTGGTTCTCAGGGGAAGCAGGGCATAGAGGAGCTAATTTGAGTCAAGGAAGAGCAGAGCATAGAGGCAATAAAAGAGCAGGGCATAGAGGAGCTAGGTTTGGTCCTATGAGATAGTAGTTTTCTAGAGATGTTCAGTCGGGGATGAAATGGAGCAAAACCATGTCTATTACCACTTATATGAGTTTTCTATTAACACATGTAATTACATGAGAAAGAATTGCTTGGGAATGTTGAGCGATCTGTGAGTCAGTGAATACGACTATATTTAAGTTTTCCATCAGATTTCCTGGAAAAGTTTGGAATAGAGAATCATGATTGTTTGCCTTACCTTCTGTTAATTGTGTCGAACCATCATATAAGATCTTAAACTTGAAAATTTTATATAAGCCTAAGCTGCATAGCAGGTCTCAGTTTTCACAGCCGATTACATATAGTTGCAAGTTATAAATATTGTGCAATGAGGTCTAAGATAAATAATTGGTCATCCATGGTCGCCTTTAGGTAATCTGAGCTTCTGTTATCACTTGTTGAATCCTTATAACTTCCTTTCTAGGAAGCCTGTTTGCACTGAACGTTGATTTAGATAAGTTTCGAGTACAATTTGTTAAGCTGCTTGTTCCCATTCAAATTTCTAGCTTTAATATTATACTTGCATGAACCTTTCACATGCTTTCTGTTAAGTTTGGCTAGAATCTTTTGGTAGTTGAATGGCAAAGTAATGGTCCAATTGCTTGTCAAGATATTAAGTTAGCTAATCAGTTTAGAAATTCGCTTTTTAGCTTGACATGTAAAGTTATTCTCTTATAGCCGTTACTAATTCCTTCTCTTTCTGTTTTCTTTGCATGAACTCTTGGGATCGAGTTGAGTAAAACTCACAAATTTGGGATGGCATATATTTGGGAAGTTATTTGATCCGCTCCGCATTTTCGGGACTTGATATCCCCGAAAATGTAAAAAGAAAAAGAAAAAAATGAAAATCTTGTGAAATACTGGGCTTGTATTGAACTTGCTATCCGGGTTCTACCTTCTAAACTCCTCCTCTCCCGTCCCCTTTAGAAAAACATGTTTTAGGATCCCCGTAAACTGGGTTAGGACTTTGCAAGATTAGAAGCTTGGTAGGATAGCCACTTTATTGAATTGTTATCTAATTGCATGTTTAGGATTGATTATAAATTGCTTATCCTGTTTCTTTGGGACGCGCCAATTAATTTAAGATATTAAGAACCGTTTTGTCAGTTAATGAGGACAAATTAAAATTCAATTAAATTTGTATATTTATTTTATCATTATTTATATTTAAATTATTTAATTATCAATTTACTTATTTTATTAAATATTCAGTTATTTATTTATTCAATTATTTATTATATATCTATTTACTTATTATTTACTTACTCATTTATTTATTTACTTATTAGTTACTTTTTTATTTATTTATCCTATATTTTTCTAAAATTCTAAATTATTTTATCTTTATTGAAATTCGTGAAATCGCCGGATTAACCGATTTTAGCGGATTTTTAAAAGTGCTCTTTTAATAAAAAGACTTTCTTTCGGAAATAAAAGAACCACTTACCTAATAATCTCTGAAACCAATTTCCTTTTAAAATAAGGAAGAAATGCACTCATTAATTAACAATTGGTTCCTAATAATCCTTCAATTAGGTGGCGACTCCAAAGAAAGCCCTTTGGAGTCCTATTTTATTGAAATTAAATCCCGATGCATACTTGTGTGCATTGTTTTGGGAGGGTTCAACAATCATCACCTTCAGCCACTTCCCCTTCTCCCTCAACCCGCTCATCTCGCTCAACTACCTCATCTTTGGGCTCACTCTCTTGCTCGCACACCAACCCATCATCCATTATTATCATTGTTTTATGGGTGGGGCATTCTTTAGCAAAGTGCCCATAGCCCTTGCACTTGTGGCATTGAAAAGAAGAAGCACTAGGAGTATTTAGTTGAGTTTTAGAGTTACCTCCCGACTCCTTAGAGTCACTCCTTGGTGTTTTCTTCTCAAAAGGCTTCTTCACATCTCGGCTTCTACTAGCACCACTGGTATTCGGGCTCTTCCAATCCTTGGTTCGGCTCACGGGAGTAGAAGAAGTACTTCTATAGCGAGTGGCTTTGTCTTCCTTACTCCATTTTTCGCCTTCAACGGCAGCGTTGTATGCATCTTGGAGTGAATGGAAAATATACAACCTCAATTGAGAAGACACCTCTTGGTTTAAGCTATTCTTGAACCGAATGATAGCTTGCTCCTCATCTTTCGTCTCCATCTCAAGGGACATTCAGTTTTTTTCGAAATCATTGAAGTATTCATCAACTGACTTGAGGCCTTGTTTCAATTCATAGAGTCTCTTGAGTTGCTCTTGTCGGTAGTTGGGTGTCACCAGGGGCGGATCCAGGATTCGGAGGTTGCGGGTGCCACAAATTCTATCTATTTAGCTACAAAGACCAAGTAGATAGGGCGGATCGGGTCGTGTCGCTAAAAAAAATTTCACTTCGACTTGGTTGATTTACCCTTTTAGTTGCTGTAGAATTTTTTTTCGTTTAATCTGATTATTCTTGTCCACTTGTTGGGGATTTTATATTATGAACTGATATTTTTAAAAAAATCACTAAAGAGCACCACTAAAAATTTGATTAGAAATAGTTTAATTACTATTTCTCTTATTTGATTAAGTTATCATCAATAAGCTCAAGTTAGTTTTCTTAACGTTAATTGTTAAGTTTTATGACAATTCTTTGACAAAAAAAAAAAAAAAACCTTCAAATTGTCAATCGATGAAAATTAACTCAAAATATATACTAATCAAAGCACTTATTTTCAAAAGTCAATAAAAGATTTGTTCAATTTATTCTGCAATATGTATATATATGTCAGAAAAGCAAAGTAAAGAAATAAAAACAACAAAAAAAAGAGAAGAAAAAGCAAAGAGAGAGAGAGAAATTAGTTAAATACAAAGGAAAAGAGAAAAAATGAAGAGGGGCATGGAAAAGGTGGATTGACTAAGGTAAGAGTCGTACTTGGGTATTCCTGTTGCAAGATATAGTTACAGAAATATTTGTGCTCCAATGGGGATTCGAATCTCAATTCGAGAGGCCAAAACACATCAACTCAACCACTGGCACCATGGGCACTTAATTGACAGAGGGTGTCATTCTTTGTATTTGTATCATTTCTTATACAGATGTACATAAATATACACAGTCTGTGTCCAAGCTAACGGGTGTCGTGGCACCCGCTACCATGTATATAAATCCGCCACTAGGTGTCACATACTTGTCATTCATCACAAGCTTCAACTCTTCCCAAGAAATGTATACGGGGAACCAAATAGCACGTCTAGACCTCTTAACTGACTCCCACCAAGTGGAAGTGAGGTTTGACAATATTTGCCTAATTTACCTTAATATTTCCGCACATTTTGATACGTTATTTGCCCATTGCACGAAATAATTGTGATTGTTGCGCTCACTTATTGTGTTTGTGATGTTAGAAATGATTTGGATGAATACGAGTGCAAACGGAGTGAAGATGGATAAAATCGAGCAAGAATTGATGAACTTAGCTAATTGTGGGATATGGCATTAGACGGAAAGCTATGGAGCAAGCTATGGATTTGTCATAGCTTCAAGCGTCCAAAAGCCATAAGCCATGCGTCGGATGGCCTGCAGCTTCAGACTTCCAAAAGCCACAAGTCATGCGACGCATGAGCTGTGGCGCACGACTCTCAGACGCCATGAGACACGCGAGGCTTTTCCTGTGGCTTTTAGTTCTACGACCCCAACTTTTCCAACGTAGTTTAGGCTTTGGATTAACTTATGGGAAGACTTTGTAAACACTATAAATAGTCATTAATGTCGTTTTTAGTAGGTGATCGAATTTCTGGAGCAAGTTTTGGAGTTCTTACACATTGAACCAAGGGTTTAATTCCTTTTCATCATCTATTACAATCTTTCATATTTCTTCCATGAATTCTTGTGTTGTTATTATGCATATGAGTAGCTAAACCTATCGTTCTAGGGTTAGAGTAATTACATGAAGGTTGATATATGAAAGTTGAATTCTTCCTATTAATTTACTATTACAGATTGTTTATTCTTTCTTGAGCCTAATTGTTTGGTTATTGAGGCCTGATAATTGAACACTATCTATGGTTTACAAGTTGAACTCGAAAGAGGGAACTCGTAAATGCACATAAGTAAGAATAGGGCTTGATTGTGAACCTGGGCCTCAGAGAATCGATTTGCGGGTAGGATAGACATATACCTATTCTCCTTGCTTAGCTAAATATAGAGTTCTTTAATGCATGCATGTGATTTAACTCCATAGACATATAGGCAAAAGAGTAGCTTGCATAGGCTCGTAAAGAATCGACAGGTTTTCACGAATATAATTAACCTGTTAGTTAGCAATCTAGGAAATCAAGAAGTAGAATCAGCTGGAAAACTCAACTTGATTGTTCGTAGCTCTGACACTGGACCGTCTCTCTTTCATTGATAACAACCTAGAATTTTCTCTATTACTTGACTTCAATTACTTGTTTTTAATTATTTAATTTAGTTAGTAAAAATCTCAATCATTGGAAAAAGATCCCTGAATAATTTTTAGGAAATTGTTTGCTAGAATATAGTCATTAACACTAGTCCTCGTGGGAACGATACTCGACTCACTACTTTATTACTTGTCGACCACGTATACTTGCGTATGCGTTTGGGAGTAACAAGAAGCATAGGCCTAAAATGAAGAAATAGCATAGGCTCTCATCCAACATGTCATCAGTATCAAAGACCCGCTCCAATTGAACCTTCCGCTCTAAGAACTTTTTCGGATAACTAGTCCCTTTGAAGGATGTGATATTGATCTTCACACTATTCAAGGTGTCATCACGACCTCCACGGTTTGGTTCCGGTTGACCTCCATAGTAGTCATCATAACTATCATATTCACGTCTCAAGTACCTTCCCACATATCTCCCTTGAGGTCCACGGTCTCTATTCATACACCGACCTCCTTGTATTGGCCTCCTATTTGGGTAAGGTGGTTCATATTCTTCATAATCATCAACAAGCTCGGGTATCTCCCCATCTTTAGCATCAACATCATGCTCATCGGGTACCACATTCCTTTGGGGCCTCATAAGTGGTGGAACATTGCCTTGGGGATTGCCCAAGGGTTGGGGAATTCCAACACTCTTTCACGGGGAGTAGCTTCATCTCTCAACTGTTGTTGTTGAGCCACTTCAGCAAATTGCTCTGGTTTTGCGGTTGAAGCATCACTAGTACCTTCTCCGACATGTTTTTGAACACTCGGGGTTCTTTCTCTCTCAATTTTTTTCAAGCCTTAAACTCATTGCTTTCACCTCGGCCAAGAGGTAGGCCAAAGTGGTTTCCGGCACTACTAAGGTCTTTTGTCCTTCTTCTGCCATGTACCTACTAGTAGCAAAACTAAAGAAGAGATTAGTGTAAAAGACCTCACCCACTCCCTCACTTTTGAATGTCACTCGGGTACACTCAATTTAGTAGGGTAGGATCTGTCAAGCTTGATTCCAAAGGCTCCTCGTTTTAAACAACCTCCTCAATAACCTACTGATTCCACAAGAACCAAGTGCTCTTCGGGAAGAGTGAGTTAATATGGCTCTATGGACGGATAGCTGTTGAGTGACTATTTGAAGCCAAAGAACTTCTACGAGTCTTTTTTGAATCCCAATTCCAATCTATGAACTAGTACTAATTAAGTAGGAAGATTACTCAAGGAGTACTAGTCGGAAGTAATGCAAACAAAGAACAAACGAAATCCTACAAAGTAAACAACCCCGCTCCCAAAAAGAGAGGAGGCGCTCCGCCCAATCAGGGAAGGTGCTCCGCCTGGACAAAGTTCAAAGAGGGACTACCGACAAAGGCGGTCCACCCTGCACTTCAGGCGCTCCACGTAGTGCTGAAACCTGCAACTTTTCTTCAATGCTTTTAAGTACGTTTCAGCCCATTTTTCACCCTAATTTTCCATTGATTTCCACTTGTTTCTCAATTCCAAGGGTACCCAATGGTGTATTTAGTGGTTACTAACAATAACCAATGATTTTCAACCCAAACACAATAACACCAAGCTTCGATTTAAGATTTAAAACAATTTTTCAATAGGATTTCAAAAGTGGGGTTTGATGCTTCAAACTTTTCATCCACAACACCAAAACTTGTTTCAATGGTGCCAAAAGAACGGGAAAACAATATTGAACAATTCCCGATAACTATCAACGATTGGGGAATCAAATCAAAACTTTTTCTTTTGAGATTTTTTCAATTCTTTCAACTTTTTTTCTTCTTTTTTTAATTTCTTGGAGATTAGTGACACATACATACTATCAGGCGTCTCAACTGATTATGTTCGCTTGATACTCTTCTGATTTTTATTGATTGGAACAGCAAGGAAGTGGTTCAAGGCTGAAAAGCCTGGGTCTATCACAAATTGGGATTATTTAGCTAAGAAAGTTTTGGCTAAATTCTATCCATCTGCCAAACAGCCAGAATACGAAGTGAGATTATGTCTTTCAGACAACAAGGCGGAGAATCCTTGTATTCAGCTTGGGAGAGATTCAAGTCATTGTTAAGAGATTGCCCGCACCACAAACAATCTAATTAGGTGTTGGCCCACAATTTTGTTGAAGGGTTGAATGCTCATACCAAGATCGTGGTGGATACTGCAGCTGGAGGCCAAGTATTGGACTTGAATTTTAATGAGATTTATGAATTGCTGGATAAATTTTCTCAGAGTAATCCTGACTGGTAGGGTGATGGTAGATCCCCAACGCAAAAATATACTGGGATACATCAGTTGGATGCATTCTCAGCGTTAACTGCAAAGGTAGATGCCATAGCTAATCAGATCAAAAAGTTAGCACTGCCACCAACTCAGCAACAAGTGGCACAAGTCAAACAAGTCCAGCAGTTCCAAAATTTCTGCGAGGTCTATGGAGAGGATCATACTACCGAGGTTTTCCCTCCAATCCAGAGTCAGTTTATTACGTGGGAAATCAAAATAGATTTCTGGGACATAATCGAAATCAGTTTGGCAACAACTATAATCCTAACTCACGAAATCATCCTGGTTTCTCATGGAGTGATAATCAAGCTGCTCAAGGTAATACGAGATCTTAGAGTAATTACCAGAGTTCATAGCCTCAGGCTCAACCACATCAGTCGAACAGTTCATTTGAAGATTTGATAAAGCAGATGTTGGCAGGTCAGCAGAAAATTATAGCAGACAATGCAGCTCAAGCACAGGCCATAAAGATCTTGCCAATGCTAAAAAAGATCTGGAACGCCAAATGGGGCAGCTAGCTGGAGCACAAAATACTAGAACACATGGTGCCTTGCCAAGTGACACAGAGAAAAACCCGAAGGAATTTGTGCAAGCAGTTACTCTGATAAATGGGTGAGCTCTAGAAGAAGTGCCTCCAAAGCCGAGGAAGCCTGTTGGTGAACTAGAGCCGAACACTGAAAAAAAAAGTTGATAAAGTGGTAGAGAAGCTGCCCGAGCTTGATAATGTCAGACCACCACCACCACCTTTCCCTCATAGGCTTCAGAAGCAGAAAGTAGATACAGCTTGCAAGAAATTTTTAGATCTTAAGTCAGATACAAGTGAATATTCCTTTGGTGGAACTTTTGCGTGATGTTCCGAAATACGCTAAGTACATCAAGGATATTGTGGCAAATAAAAGAAGACTGACTGAGTTCGAGACAGTTGCACTTACTGAAGAGTGCAGTTCCAGAGTCAGAAGCAAACTTCCTCAGAAATTGAAAGATCCATGAAGCTTCACTATTCCGATAAAAATTGGAAAGCATGAGGTTGGAAGAGCTTTATGTGACTTGGGCGCTTGCGTAAATTTAATGCCATCATCAGTGTTTCGAAAGCTATTCCTGGGTGAACCAAGACCAACCACAGTGACCCTGCAGTTAGCAGCCAGATCTTTGACATGCCCTGGGGGGGGGGGGGGGGCGGGGTTATTGAGGATGTTCTAGTACAAGTAGGCCAATTCATCCTCCCTGTTGATTTCATCATTTTAGATTATGAGGCTGACCAAGAGGTCCCGCTCATCTTGGGAAGAGGATTTTTGGCTACTGCTGATGCTGTGATTAGAGTTAGAGCAGGGAAAATGATCATGAGGGTAAATGACGAAGAAGCTGTATTTAATGTGTTCTGGGCTACTCAACTTCCATCACACTATGAAGAGCTATCTATGGTAAGAGTGTTGGATAGGAGTTAACTGCCTCTGAAAAATCATTTTTGGCTTCTAAGGATGATCCTCTTGAAAGAGCATTAATGTATGAAGATGACATGCTGAATGATGAAGAGACTGTGGAATACTTGGAGATTCTCAACATGCAGTGTCAATTTATCCAAGGCTGGAAGAAGTTTGAGGAGCTTAATAGACTGCTGACATTAGCTCCTGCTAAACCGTCTATTGAGAAAGCTACAGTTCTTGAACTTAAACCTTTACCTGCTCATTTACGATATACTTATTTGGGTGAGGGTAACACCTTAACCGTAATCCTTTATTCTTTGTTGTCTGATATGCAGGTTGAGAAGGTCTTAAGAGTGCTCCGAGAGCGCAAGAGGGAAATTGGATGGACCATTACGGATATTAGAGGGATTAGTCGTTCTTTTTGTATGCACAAGATCCTCTTGGAGGAGGGCCATAAGCCAAGTGTCGAGCAGAAAAGAAGGCTAAATCCAGTGATGAAGGAGGTTGTGAAGAAGGAAATTATCAAGTGGCTTGATGCTGGTATTATTTTTCCAATCTCTGACAGCAATTGGGTGAGTCCAGTCCAATGTGTTCCAAAGAAGGGAGGTATGACAGTTGTGACGAACGAGCAGAATGAATTGATTCCTACAAGAACAGTCACGGGGTGGCGGATTTGCATTAATTATAGAAAATTGAATAAGGCCACCAGAAAAGACCACTTTCCACTCCCCTTCATTAATCAGATGTTGGACAGGCTAGCTGGGCATAAATATTACTGTTTTCTGGATGGATACTCGGGCTACAACCAGATTGTGATAGCACCAGAAGATTAGGAGAAGATGACGTTTACATGTCCTTATAGTACTTATGTATTTAGAAGGATGCCGTTTGGACTATGTAACGCGCCGGGAACCTTTCAGAGATGCATGATGGCTATTTTCACCGATATGGTGGAAAAATTTGTTGAGGTATTCATGGACGATTTCTCAGTCTTTGGAGATTCGTTTGATGGCTTCTTGAAGAACTTAGATGTCGTGCTTCGCCGTTGTGAAGAAACCAACTTGGTACTTAACTGGGAAAAATGCCACTTCATGGTTCGAGAAGGCATTATACTTGGACATAAAGTGTCAAAGCAAGGGATCGAGGTTGATAGAGCAAAGGTTGAAGCAGTTGAAAAGTTACCACCACCTATCTCTGTCAAATGTGTGCGTAGTTTCTTGTGACATGCTGGGTTCTATAGGCGATTCATTAAGAATATTTCGAAGATAGCTAACCCCATGTGTAAATTGTTAGAGAAGGACGCAAAGTTTGAATTCGATAATGCCTGTCTGAAGGCATTTGAAGAACTGAAAGAAAGGTTGGTGACTGCACTAGTTTTTATTGCTCCTGATTGGTCTCTACCGTTTGAGTTGATGTGTGACGCGAGTGATACTGCTGTTGGGGCTGTTCTCAGGCAAAGAAAGGGTAGAATTTTTCACTCTATATATTATGCAAGCAAGACTCTTGATGCTGCCCAATCCAATTACACTACCATCGAAAAGGAGCTGCTAGATGTTGTTTATGCTTTTGATAAGTTCCGATCTTATTTGGTTGGCACTTGGGTTATCGTCTACACTGATCATGCCGCAATCCGGTATTTATTTGAGAAGAAAGATTCCAAGCCGCGATTGATTCGTTGGGTTCTTCTACTCGAAGAGTTTGATGTGGAGATCCGAGATCGAAAAGGGACCGAGAATCAAGTGGTCGAGACTTGTCGAGGCTGGAAGATAGAAAACATGTAGATGAGGGGCCTGAGATAAATGAAGTTTTTCCAGACGAGAAACTTTTTGCTCTGCAGGTAACCGAGGTGCCCTGGTATGCAGATATGGTGAACTTAATGGTGAGTAATGTTTATCCACTTGAAGCTACAGCTGAACAGAGAAGGAGACTCCTCCATGAGAGTAGATTTTATGTCTGGGATGAGCCGTATTTATATAAAATTGGCCCAGGCCAATTGGCGAGGAGATATATTCCAAGTGAGGAAGTCGAATCTGTGTTGCAAAGTTGTCATTCATCTCCCTATGGTGGTCATCATAGTGGTGATAAGACAGCAGCGAAGGTACTGCAGTCGGGGTTCTTTTGGCCTACTTTATTCAAGGATGCTCATGCCTTTGTTAAACAATGTGATCGATGCCAAAGAACTGGGAATATTTCGAGGCGCCACGAGATGCCCTTGAGTAACATCCTGGAGATTGAGTTGTTCGATTGTTGGGGAATTGATTTCATGGGTCCGTTTCCACCTTCTAGTGGCAACAAATACATAGTTGTAGCAGTCGACTATGTGTCAAAGTGGGTGGAAGCTGTTGCACTTCCAACCAATGATGCGAGTGTGGTAGTCCGGTTCTTGATGAAAAATATTTTTACTCGCTTTGGGACACCACGGGCCATCATCAGTGATGAAGGTACGCATTTTTGCAATCGTTTGTTCAATAAACTTTTGGCCAAGTATGGAGTGCGTCACAAGGTAGCTACTGCTTATCATCCTCAAACGAGTGGCTAAGTGGAGGTGTCGAATAGGGAGGTAAAGCATATTATTGAGAAAACTGTTAATACTTCAAGGAAGGATTGGTCTATGAAGCTTGACGACGCTCTTTGGGCTTATAGAACGGCATTTAAGACGCCTATTGGAACCTCTTCGTATAGGTTGGTTTATAGTAAGGCCTGTCACCTGCCTGTCGAGTTAGAACAGAAGGCGTATTGGGCAATTAAAAAGCTAAATTTGGATATGGAAGTGGATTGTGAAAAGAGGATGCTTCAGTTGCATGAGCTAGATGAGTTCCGTTTCCACGCTTATGAGAATGCGAAGTAATACAAAGAGCGGACGAAGAAATGGCATGACAAGCACATTGAGCATCGTCAATTTGAGCCGGGCCAGTTGGTATTGTTGTTCAATTCTAGATTGAAACTATTTCCTGGAAAGTTGAAGTCTAGATGGTCGGGCCCCTTTGAGGTAGTTCGTGTCACTACACATGGAGTGGTTGAATTGAGAGCCCCAGATTTTGATAAGTCATTTTTAGTGAACGGGCAAAGAGTTAAGCGCTATTGGGGAGGTTTGGTGGATCATCGTACCTATGTTTCATTGCGAGAACTATAAATTGTAACCGCCGTGCCACGACGTTAACTAAAGCGCTTCTCGGGAGGCAACCCGAGCTTTGTATGTAAATGCAAAAATAAAAGGATGAAAAATAGAAAAAGAATAAAAATACAAAAAGAGTCGTGCCGCGACGTTAAATCAAGCGCTTGTTGGGAGGCAACCAAATTTTATTATTTTCGTCATTTTATTTCTTTAGTATTATGTAGTTTATCGTTGTTTTTACAGGGCTCGGGACCTTCGAAAGGTGTGCTAATTTCAAGCGTTTGGCTTGTTGAGGTGTTGAACATCTTGTTTTGAAGATTCGGAGGCTAAGATCTAAGAATTAAGGCAGCTTGCAACATGTTGAAGCACTTAGATGGTTCGCAAAACAGCTTAGCTCTTAGAGGACTGAAATAGTGAACACCACGGAATGAAAGCTACAGCCATGCGTCACCTACACCATGGCGTTGCGTGAATCAGTGAGTGAACAATTTGAAACGCCATAAGCTGGCGTCGCTTTTACCATAGCGTAGCTCAAAAATTCAGAAGCAGCCCGAAAAGCTTCAGCCAAGGCGTCGCCTACGCCATAGCTTTAAGTAAAACAGTGAGTGGAAATTCTGATACGCTATACCAGGGTGTCGCTTGCGCCATAGCGCGACACTAAACAGTGAGGAAAGAATCTTGAAACGCCATAAGCTGGCGTCGCTGGTCCCATCGCGCGAGTACAAACAGTGAGTGGGAAACTTTGAGATGCTATAAGCTGGCGCCGCGTACTCCATCGCGTAGCTAAAATAGTGAAGGAACAAAATGGACACGCTATAAGCGTGCGTCGCATATGGTACAGCTCTCAGGTAAGTTTGAAAAAATTTAACGGGTCGCCCCACTTTCAACCCGTTAACCCGCTAAGTAACACATAAACACATAATTCCCTTTCCCTCTCCCACTTGGTTTAACCACAAAAACAAATCAAAAGCTGAGGCAAACAACGCTGCCCGTGATTCCCCTTCTCTTTTCCAGTCGAGCATCTCTTTTATCTCCACGAATATGGAAAGTTTCTCTCATCTCTCTCACTGATGCTACAAACATATCATCACAGTCCCCATGGCCCTTAGTTTATATTTTTTTGGTGGTAATTGTGAATTAGTTGTACCCTTGTCGGGTCTTGTTGAAACTGTGAACCCTTGTTGGGTTATGATTGGTAGTTGTTAAAGTGATCTCCCACAAATTTGGGAGGGTTGTTTCCCTCTAAATATTTGTGAAACCAAAGTTTAAAAATGATGAACACAAGGTGTTTGATATAATGCCACAATGAAGGCTTGTAACTTTGCGAATTCTTGAGTAGCATAGTTCCACAAAGGCATGAATTGAATAAAGTGAGGTCCGCATAATTGAATTGCTTACTTTTGATGCTTGTTTCGACTTGATCATGAGTTACTTACAATAAAGGGCAAGGTTGGACGACATATGCACCGAGGCTTCAATGCATACCTTGCCTATTGCCTCAACTACTTTCTTTGATTCCTTCATGTTAAGTTAGTTGTTTCATATTGTGTGAGTCGTTGTAGTAGTTAGAAACAAGTGTGGGGTTGTTTCTATACCCCGGGATTCTAATATCCAAATTTGTGGTGCAGGTATTATGGTGAAAACAACGCAAAAGGCCTCTTCTTCTGCTAATGCACCGGCTGCCCAAAGGCCAAAATTGGGGGTAGCCTCGACTAGTAAAGTGAAAAAGGGAAAAGCAAAGGCTAACGCACTGAGTAAAGCAAAACCAAGGGTTCCAAAAGAGGCAATCCCTATCCCAAGGCCCGGGGGAAAGACAAGGTTTGGTATATCTTTTGTGAAGAAAGGGGAAAGCCAGACTTGGTACAAAAATATGAAACTTTCGGGCTATATCCCAAAACAAGTTATAGATGAAAGGAAATTGATCCAAAAGTGTCGAGCAGTGAGAGAAGCAGTTCATGGGATGAAGTGGGATTCAATATTTGCGAGTCTGGGGCATGCGAATCTTGATCTTGTGTCAGAATTCTATGCTAATTGGGATCCAAAAGAAGCATGGCGAGATGATGATATGGTATAGGCTCGGGGATGTAAAGTGAAGCTGGATGCCACTGCCTTGTGCGATTATTTAGGGGTGGATGATCATGATACTGAGGAGCTCCACGACTTCATTAAAAGGCTTGACTATAAAGCTATGCGAGACACACTCTGTGGCGCGGATTCTACACATCTGTGGGAACTCTCAGAGGAGACTGGAAGGCACAAGTGTATGTTGTTCTTGCTATTTCAAAAGAAGGCTCGTGTCTAGATGAAGTTGATTAATGCTCGCATTCTACCATCTAGCCATTTTTCTAGTGTGACCAAGACACGAGCGTGCATGATCTACTTCTTCATGGTGGGAAAACCGGTGAACATTGGGTATTACATGCTTAGATTGATGAGGAGGATACGCCTCAAAAAGACGTGTCACCAGTT
This sequence comes from Petunia secreta, assembly GCA_029990175.1. Classification (NCBI taxonomy): domain Eukaryota; kingdom Viridiplantae; phylum Streptophyta; class Magnoliopsida; order Solanales; family Solanaceae; genus Petunia; species Petunia secreta. The sequence goes on from JARKIP010000053.1 coordinate 6,581,753, forward strand.
GTTTTTCCGTAACATTCTCACCCAGTATCTAGAGAAGGGGGGGGGGGTGCCTATTGATGCGATTGGTGATCGTATTGTCCCCGATATAGAGAAGAAGATTGATATTGCCGCGGTTAAGGGTGTAGTTGCTAGTACCCCTGCCAAATTCACCGTGGATGAGTGGCGTGAGACAGACGGCAACCTATCGGCCCGTAAGTATTTGATGATAGAGTATTTAGCAAAGGCCGCATGGATGGATATGCAGGCACTTGATCGGGCTATTCCTTTGTTGGATTCGTCCAAGCGATTGTTGGGCATGACTCAGAAGGTCTTGATACCCCCTGAGGAGGATGAGAACACAGATTCTGAGATCGTGGATAAAGACAAGGGCAGTGATGATGATGAGAGTAGTGAAGAAGAAGACGAAGAGGAGGAGGAGGCACGCACTGCACCACATAGGCCTGGAGGTTCTTCGAGAGCTCAGGCAGTTGTCCTTACCACTACACCTCCGATGGCTGCTGATGTTGACACTCCCGAGCATACTGAGCGGGAGGATTCTGATGAGGATGCGGAGGATTAGGCCGCTTGGCCTTCAGGGAAGTTCTCTTACCTCTTGTACTTTATTATTTACCGCACTGAGGACATTGCTTAGTGCTAAGTATGGGGTGGGGGACTTCCCAAGTTTTGAGGTTATGGATGATTGTACCTTTAGGTATTTAATTTTAGCAATTTTTATTTTTGTCACTTGACTTTATTTTTATTTTTATTTTTATTTAAAAAATGAAAAAAAATTAGAAAACTAATGAAAAATTCCAAAAAGATTTTCTTCTTAATTTTAGTTAATGGTACAGTCATCCGCCCCATGGTTTTTCTTATGGCCTCGGTTCTTTTCCATGTGTAGACCTTTGAACCGGGTAACTTTTATTTTTAGGAGTAGTATAGTATTAGTTAGTAGAGTATTTTTAGGGAAAATGGGAGAATGCTAGGTGCCTTTGGTTTGTTTGATACCGGTGAATTTGGACTTGAGCATTTACTTTTTGTGCATCCCTTTTGGTTTAAAAATTGTGATGCATGCCTAGAAAAAAAATTTGAATGACCTTCTTGAGATGCTTAGGTTCAACTACTTGACTCTTTTGTAAATTATTGCGCCTCAGTGCTTAAATTTTCAAAAATTGTACCTTGTTTGCTTGAAGCGAGAGTTGGAATGAAACCGTCTTTAGTGAACTGTGTGCCATGTGGGATGTGAGGTATTTTTTTATTATGTTCCGTGCTTGCATATTGATGTCTAGAACTTGCCCCGTGTGTGTTCAAAGCGAAATTATAGGTTTGCTCTAGTCGGGAGATGATACAGGCGCTTCTTTGATAAGCCCTTCCAGCCTTGATTAGCCTACCCTTTAATACTATCCTTCTTAAGCCCTTTTGAGACTATTGACCTTTTTGTTGGTACCCACATTTCAAGCCTTACCTTTTTTGTTCTTAATTATCTTCTTTTTGAACCCTTACTCCTTATAGCACTTTAATTGAAAAATATTTGATTGTTTGTGGATTTGTGGTTGGATGATTGGGTGGCTTTTGAGTGGAACCGATGAAAGAAAATAATATGGTGCATTTTGAAAAAAAGAGAATCATTGGCAAGGTTGAGAAAAATATTGAGAAGAAAAAAAATGAAATGAAAAAGAGATAAACAAAGAAAACAAAAGAAAGAAAAAAATCTCAATCCTTGCAAGTGTTGTGCAAAAGTAAAGTTGCGAATTGCTTAAATTGAGAGGAAATTACTTGTGTATGTTTGGGTGGTTGCTTGGTTGGTTTTGAGAAGAATGGTGAAAAAAAAATTAAAGTGAAGTATTAAAGTGCTTAGGGAGTTAGTCACTATTTATCCATATTTATCCTACCCATCCTTTAGCCTACATTACAACCCGTAAAGTCCTAGTTAATCCTGATTGGAGTGAGCTTACATTAGTGGAGTTCTACACTACGGGTAAGCCTATGGTACGTTGTGTGTGGAACGTGAACTTCTTTTGGAGAGCGAGTGAATTCTTTCTATATTATGTCCCTCATTTATTCTTAAAATTTATTCTTTCTGTGATATTTGGGACGCTCTCTTGATTACTTTTGGTGAAGGCACATGGTTTGCGCGAGATAGGTGAAGTTATTGACTTCTTGATTGAGTGAATGGGTGTGATTTTTTGAAATCTTGGTTTCATTGAGTCGGTTTTTAAGGTTGAGATGTCTTGGGTTGTTCGTTCTAGTGTTTTAAAACTTGGTGAATTTTTGGCATGATGTGGGTCACATGGTATGTATTTATACTCTTGTTTAATGGTCGGTATCAACCATAACCATAGGTAGACCTGTTCTATCAAGTATTGGTTTAGTTGGGAAGTTGTTTTTGGTGATTGCTCGAGGGCGAGCAAAGGTCTAAGTGTAGGGTGGTGATGTTTGGCAATATTTGCCTAATTTACCTTAATATTTCCTCACATTTTGATACGTTATTCGCCCATTGCACGAAATAATTGTGATTGTTGCGCTCACTTAATGTGTTTGTGATGTTAGGAATGATTTGGATAAATACGAGTGCAAACGGAGTGAAGATGGATAAAATCGAGCAGGAATTGATGAACTTAGCTAATTGTGGGATATGACATTAGACGGAAAGCTATGGAGCAAGCTATGGATTTGTCATAGCTTCAAGCGTCCAAAAGCCATAAGCCATGCGTCGCATGGCCTGCAGCTTCAGACTTCCAAAAGCCACAAGTCATGCGACGTATGAGCTGTGGCGCACGACTCTCAGACGCCATGAGACACGCGAGGCTTTCCCTGTGGCTTTTAGTTCTGCGACCCCAACTTTTCCAACTTAGTTTAGGCTTTGGATCAACTTATGGGAAGACTTTGTAAACACTATAAATAGTCATTAATGCCGTTTTTAGTAGGAGATCGAATTTCTGGAGCAAGTTTTGGAGTTCTTACACATTGAACCAAGGGTTTAATTTCTTTTCATCATCTATTAGAATATTTCATATTTCTTCCATGAATTCTTGTGTTGTTATTATGAATATGAGTAGCTAAACCTATCGTTCTAGGGTTAGAGCAATTACATGAAGGTTGATATTTGAAAGTTGAATTCTTCCTATTGATTTACCATTACAGATTGTTTATTCTTTCTTGAGCCTAATTGTTTGGTTATTGAGGCCTGATAATTGAACACTATCTATGGTTTACAAGTTGAACTCGAAAGAGGGAACTTGTAAATGCACATAAGAAAGAATAGGGCTTGATTTTGAACCTGGGCATCATGGAATCGATTTACGGGTAGGATAGACATATACCTATTCGCCTTGCTTAGCTAAATACAGAGTTCTTTAGTGCATGCTTCTGATTCAACTCCATAAACATATAGGCATTAGAGTAGCTTGCATAGACTCGTGAAGAATCGACAAGTTTTCACGTATATAATTAACCTGTTAGTTAGCAATCTAGGAAATCAAGAAGTAGAATCAGTTGGAAAACTCAACTTGATTGTTCGTAGCTCTGACCCTGGACCGTCTCTCTTTCATTGATAACGACCAAGAATTTTCTCTATTACTTGACTTCAGTTACTTGTTTTTAATTATTTCATTTAGTTAGTAAAAATCTCAATCATTGGAAAAAGATCCCTGAATAATTTTTATGAAATTGTTTGCTAAAATATAGTCATTAACACTAGTCCTCGTGGGAACGATACTCGACCCACTACTTTATTACTTGTTGACCACGTATACTTGCGTATGCGTTTGGGAGTAACAGGAAGCATAGGCCTAAAATAAAGAAATAGCATAGGCTCTCATCCAACATGTCATTAGTATCAAGACCCGCTCCAATTGAACCTTCCACTCTAAGAACTTTTTCGGATAACTAGTCCCTATGAAGGATGGGATATTGATCTTCACACTATTCAAGGTGTCATCACGACCTCCACGGTTTGGTTCTGGTTGACCTCCATAGTAGTCATCATAACTATCATATTCATGTCTCAAGTTCCTTCCAACATATCTCCCTTGAGGTCCACGGTCTCTATTCATACACCGACCTCCTTGTATTGGCCTCCTATTTGGGTAAGTTGGCTCATATTCATCATAATCATCAACAAGCTCGGGTATCTCCCCTTCTTGAGCATCAACATCTTGCTCATCTGGTACCACATTCCTTCGGGGCCTCATAAGCGGTGGAACATTGCCTTGGGGATTGCCCAAGGGTTGGGGAATTCCCAACACTCTTTCACGGCGAGTAGCTTCATCTCTCAACTGTTGTTGTTGAGCCACTTCAGCAAATTGATCTGGTTTCGCGGTTGAAGCATCACTAGTACCTTCTCCGACATCTTTTTGAACACTCGGGGTTCTTTCTCTCTCAATTTTTTTCAAGCCTTAAACTCATTTCTTTCACCTCGGCCAAGAGGTAGGCCAAAGTGGTTTCCGGCACTACTAAGGTCTTTTCTTCTTCTTCTTCCGCTATGTACCTACTAGTAGCAAAACCAAAGAAGAGATTAGTGTAAAAGACCTCACCCGCTCCCTCACTTTTTAATGTCACTCGGGTACACTCAATTTAGTAGGGTAGGATCTGTCAAGCTTGATTACAAAGGCTCCTCGTATTGAACAACCTCCTCAATAACCTACTAAGTCCACAAGAACCAAGTACTCTTCGGGAAGAGTGAGTTAATGTTGCTCTATGGACGGACAACTGTTAGAGTGACCACTTCAAGCCAAAGAACTTCTACGAGTCTTTTTTGAATCCCAATTCCAATCAATGAACTAGTACTAATTATGTAGGAAGATTACTCAAGGAGTACTAGTCGGAAGTAATGCAAACAAAGAACAAATGAAATCTTACAAAGTAAACAACCCCGCTCCCAAAAAGAGAGGAGGTGCTCCACCCAAGCAGGGAGGCGCTCCGCCTGGACAAAGTTCAAGAGGGACTACCGACAAAGGTGGTCCACCCTGCAGTTCAGGCGCTCCACCTAGTGCTGAAACCTGCAACTTTTCTTCAATGCTTTCAAGTACGTTTCAGCCCGTTTTTTCCCAAATTTTCCATCGATTTCCACTTGTTTCTCAATTCCAAGGGTACCCAATGGTGTATTTAGTGGTTACTAACAATACCCAATGATTTTCAACCCAAGCACAACAACAAGAACCTTCGATTCAAGATTTGAAACAAATTTTCAAAAGGATTTCAAAAGTGGGGTTTGCTGCTTCAAACTTTTCATCCACAACAACAAAACTTGTTTCAATGGTACCAAAAGAACGGGAAAAAAATATAGAACAATCCCCAATAACTATCAACGATTGGGGAATCAAATCCAAATTTTTTCTTTTGAGATTTTTTCAACTCTTTTAACTTTTTTTCTTCTTTTTTTCTTTTTGTCAAAAATAAAAACAAACAAGAAACTAAAGATATTACGCACGATGAACTGGACGATGATTCGTAAGAACAAACCCTAGCAGTGCTATGATACCAACTGATGCAATATAAAATTTAGAAGCTAAAAATAAGGATAAAAGCAAAATGTATCTTGAACGATAATTAAAGTAGCATCGAGGAACTAGTCTCGATACACCTTCGATGTAGTCAAGAGACACCTATACTTCGCAAACTATCCTCAAAAGATACACGACTCTTGCAAATGAGTTTTATCAAAGAGGGTTGATGTTCAATTGGAGGCACCAAGAGAAACCATGCCAAAAAAAGGGTTTTCCATTGAGAGCATTCTCAAGTGTTTGATTTAACGTCAAGGGTGTCTAAATGAGAATAAACCCTAAGGGAGGTATTTATAGTTCCTCCACAAGTTTGGTCAAAACAATGAGGACCACACAGGGTCAAAATAGGAAATACACCTAGAGTTCATTAAAATCCCGCCACTGCATTAACTGGGGGAGGCGCTCAGCCTGAGGAGCTAGGCGCCCCGCCTCAGAAACTTCAGAGAGTGGCCTCAGAACGAGGCACTCCACCTCTGCAATCAGGCGTCCCGCCTACGCAAACTTCAGAGAGTTGTATCTTCAACACTAAGCCGCATTTTGAGTGAGTTTGAGGGGAGGCGGTCCGCCTTGGACCGAAGCGTGTCCTGGAGTGGCTGTGGAGTGCTGAGTGCTGAGACGCTTCACCTTGTACGCCCTCGCTTGTGCTGAAGTGCATGATCTTCAAATTACTCCTGAAGCTTCTATCTTCCAAGCTCTTCCAAACCAAGTGTAGCTGAGCATCTTGAATCTCCTTAACTTGACTCCGAGTGAATGGTCTTGAGGCAATTAGGATTGCATCAATAGGGGATGGTTAGAGATGGCAGGGGTGGAGGGAATCTAAGGTTTTTCCTGCCTTTTATGCATATTGCTCTCTTTTAATGAAGAATATTGTTATATGTCAAAAATAATATAGTATTGTTATTTTTACCGAAAGCAAATTGTATGCTTGTATAATTGTATTACCAGTCCTTCTTATTTTAGTTTTGGGCCAATATTTTTCATATTACTTTACTCGAAGTACTTAGCATTAATTTAGATTGGTTGAACCGCACAAATATGAAATGGTAACTAATGGTTTGCATATTTTCCCTCAATAACACTAGTTCAACATAAATACCCTTCACTTGTTTAATCTGGACGGAAATACCCCTCACAACTTATAAAAAGACCCGCACTATCCTCCCCTCACTTTTCTCCATTCAAATGATCTCCAACTCTAAAAACCTACAACTTTTACAGATTTCTCCATTGAAACGAAGATTCAATGTTAGATTCCTTCAAACTCCTACTGAGTTTTACTAAATCTTGCATTAAATTCTATATAATTCCATTTGCAATATTTTGCCTTACATTCATTTGGATTAACTTGTAGAAATCTATGAAGTCTCTACAAGTCTTGGCATAACAAAGACTTTAAGCTCTAGTACGGGAAGCAATTGTTTGCCTTTTTGCCCACACTAAGAGATGTTTTGCAAAAATTCCCCCGTTAAGATTTAATGAAAAAAATTGGGGCCAAGACTTCCCGTTATATTTTTCCGCTTTTTAACACTTATCCTTTCAAGTATTGGCAATAGGCAATACTTGCCGCACTTGGTCGGAAGTCTTGACAATTGCCAAGACTTGCCATTGACCCCTGCTCGATTTTCCAACACTTGCATAACAAGAAATGTGTCATTCTCATTTGATAAAATTAAAAGCTGAGGTTGATCGACTTTTTTTGTTGCCGACTTTGTTGGGCTGAAAGGAAAAGTATACGGGGCTGTGTTTTTGTTTGTCAGTGATCAAATGGTGTCATTTTCTGTTGTGGACTTTGTTAGGCTGCGCCACACTGTAAAAATCACTAAATAATACTCCATCCGTCCCATTTTAGTTGTCGCTTTAAGCTTTTTCACGCCCATTAAGAAAGTCATTAAATAGGGTGTTTATTTTCCTATTTTATCCCTATTTAATGTTTCACCATTAACGTTTGAGAATTTTTTTAATTATTAGGGGTATAGTTGGAAAGAACTAATCAATTTAACCTTGAAATTCTAAAGTGACAACTAATTTGGGACAAACACATTTTGCTAAAGTGACAACTAATTTGGGACGGAGGGAGTACTTATTGCAACTTTTGAACATTTTGGTCCAAAAGAGAGGTTGATTTTGAACATTTTGTTTCCAGGCACGTCTATCTTAGTTGATCGAATTAAGTCCAACTTGAAGTTCCTTATTATAATTTTGCCGACATGTAATAGTAAATACACAATTTAAGACAAACTGGAAAGGGGAGGGGAGGGAGTTGTAGTGGGGTTGGCTATCAGCTTTTTGTGGCAAGGAATTTACTGTAAGCTTGGCGTTTGTGGAAAAATCTATAAGCTGAGACAGACACTGTAACTTCATTCAAAAGACCAGGCTTCCGAACAGTCGCTAAATTATTTGAAATAAAGGTATGACAACATGACAACGGTTTATGTTCTGGGCTTCTAGCTACGTTAGTCGGGTGATATATAGAAACAAGCTACTTTTGGCGCATCAGCACAGATTATTTATCCCCCGTAAAAAAAGTCATAAAAAATAACTCCCGTAAGAAAGTTCATGTAGGTCACTAGATCTTTCTATTAACAAAGATGTGGCGACCGCCAGGAGCTTTCCTCTAGTGTCGCCAGCAACTTAAATTGTAGCAGCAAGTATCTGCTTCGCGCAAAAACATCATGTTAGTCCAACAGAAAGGTTGATTTTGTATATTATGTTTAGGTACGTATGTTGCAGTTGATGGTCTTATTAAGTCCAATTTGAGCTTGAAGTTCCTGCATTCCTTACTTTAATCTGCCAACATGTAATAGTAATACAAAATTTAAGACAAATTGGAAGGGGAGGGTGTAGTGGGGCTGGCTATTTGGCAAGGAATTTACTGTAAGCTTGGCGTTTGTGAAAATATCTATAAACTGAGACAGACACTGTAACTTCATTTGTTCTTTTCAAAAAGTCCATGTTTCCAAACAGTCATAAATTATTCGAAACCAACGTATGACAACATGACATCCACGACATCACTTTAAAGTTTTGGAAGATCTAATAGAAAATATAATAATAGAGAAAAAGACTTGGTGAAAATTAATCCATTAGATCCAAAATCTGATCATCTGTTAAGTGCGCCAATGGAACAACCGATTTAGGTTACAAGGGACCCTCGTAAAGATACTTGAGGAATGAGTCATCGGCTGTGCTGTTTATCAAATCACTATCTTTGAATATTCATCGAGCAAGCTAATTACAGAAATACTGTTGACAGAAGTGCAATCATTTACTTGAATAATAAAGAGTTACACATTTTCAAATGGCGTTTATCCAATATTTTCACAAGATACGAGGCAATTAAAATGGTTTCTTTTGACTCTGGATCAATTCACAGTGGACTGCTGGATAGTAATAATTTAACAGAATAGTTCATCAAATTGCTCTACATTTCAAGTCTATATCATGTGCTGTTCATAAAATTGCTCTACATTTCACGTCTATATCATGTGGTGAACAGCTGAAGAGTCTTGGAATATAGAAATGGTAAAAATTTCACGAGAAACAAACACCTGGAGATAACAACAGTTGTCATTCTATTGACAAAATGTTTCAAAGATAAATAAAGGGGAAAAGGAAGCACTTTACAAGATTTATCCACAAACAAGTATTGTACAAGATTGAAGCAGAGAAGCACAATCTGGTAATACTTTATCAAAACTCAACTGGTTCAGGATTGAGACGCAATTGATTGATATTTTTGCATACTTGGAGAACTAGCAAACTTTGTGGTCTTGTAGATAGAAATGTAAATATGGACTCAGTGGGGGCATGAAATGGATACCACAATCAAGATACAATCTTGCAGAGCTATGGAATCCAAAGATCCATATACACAAGAGAGCAAGTGAAATAGGCGACAAAAGACTAATCAATCAAACTATTTTTTTTAATAACGGTGGTGACTAGACCAGCTTGCCTGTATCTCAACTAATCCCACTGGAAACCGACATCTCCTACTAGCAGCAACAGGTACCACACTAATCAATCATACTTTTCTCTCCGAGAGTAGACAAGAAAGAAAACCCAAGAAAGTCCTAAACCAATGTCAGCAACAACAAGTCTAAGCCAATCACGACCAAGATCCTCAAGTTTCCTCTCAAAATAAATTCTCCAAATGGCCATAGCAATATGAAGGAGGATACATCCCCTAGCAAAGAAGCTTTGGAAATCTTTGTCCTTAACAAATGCCACCATGAACAAGAAAAACCCAATTGCAAATAAAAGTAGTCCCGAAAATAAATCTGATGTTTGGATTATTAACTGATCATGAGGTATTGATCCAAGAAGCTTACTTGCACGTTCTCTGCCATGGCTAAATATAAATACTTCATTGCTATAAAACATCATTAAACCTCCTGAAGTTAAGGCCACTAAAGAATGGAGAATACATAAGAGGAAAAACCCAGATAAACCCATTTTGATCAATGCAAATACCAAGGGGTGGATCGGCAAGTTCGGTAGAATTCAATAACTTTTACTCGGATCCTATATCTGTGTTAAAAATTCACTCAACACCCATCTGTGTTGCTAAGCCTAAAAAAACAAATGAATCACATATATCAAATCTTTGTTTTTAACTTATGGTCATAAATTCGTAACAACAACGATAACATATACTCGGTGTGATCGCACAAATAGGATATAAGCTTACTCTTTAAAATAAACCATCGGCTCAAGAAAAATAAGATACTAATAAAATAGCATGATCAAATGTTCAAATTAAAATATTTCTATGTTTAGCCTCAAATTGGTAACAAGGAGTACCTGAAAAAAGGTCAGCCTGGGATATTGACAATAGGATGTTGGTCCATATACAGCTGCCCAGATGTCCACTTTTAAGGATTTTAAGCTTATTTGTGTGAGTGATATGGTATAAGGCAAAGACAGACAAATGGACAACAAGATTTAGATAGAGAGAGAGAGAGAGAGAGAGAGAGAGAGGGCTTTGGATCCAAAACCCAAATACTTAACAGCTGGAAAAGTGAGGAAAGAAATATGGAAAAGATTATTTTTCTTTATCTTTTTATAAAGGGATATGGAGAAGATATATATATCAAGAGAAACATAAGTGTCGGGACTGTAGTTTTGCTTAAGCTAACACCTAATTTTTGTGCTTAAACAAACAATAAAGTCGAACGCTTCTAAATTTGACCTTTTTACCATTCTATCTCTTTTTTACCTTATCTTTTCATTTCTGTTTATTGATAACTGGTGAATATCTTGTACTGGGCAAAAATCGACCCGCGATGATTCGCCCCGGTCATGCAAATCGATAACGACCGAACACATATCGGCAAGCCAGAGATCGAAGCAAATGAATGGATCTCCGAAGCTAGGCACCGAGGTCGCCACCGAAGGCAAGCCGCAAGCTGAGCTTCAGTGGTAGCCACCTCGATCAAGCAGCAGGGCATTGTCACCGAGGTCATTTATTCGTGCCTCGGTGAATCCCCTCGGCTCAAGCGGCTTTGCAGCCCACATCTTCAGCCCACTACCTTGCCCATTAACTCCACCCATAAATGCTCCAGACGTGGGTTGGCCATTAACAAGTAGTGGGAAACGTGGGATAACACCTTGTATCTATAAATAATACTTCATTTTACATTGTACGGATCCAGAAATATATACTGAAACTCTGCCCAAATTTGTACTCTCAATCATATATTCAAATTAAGTTATTCTTTCGTATTTACATCTGTTTTGTGCGTTTATTTAACTTTGATACGAAGATTTGCTTATATTCGAATCCAAATTCGATTTGTAATCCTGAACTGATTTAGGCCCATACAAATTGGCGCCGTCTGTGGGGATATAAGCAGTAACGCTTTGTTCCAAAGTTTCACGTCCTTTTTCATCAAAGCTTACAATTCAACGATGTTATGGCTGATAATAGCGATAACAATAGCGAACGGGCTGGCGTTCCGTCGAGCCAACAGCACGCATCACCAATGACAACCGAAGAGTTCCAAGCTTATGTTGTCACTGCACTAAGAGCTCTCCAAAATAGACAGGATGAGCAAGTTAACATCAATGCTGAGTTCCGCGCCTCATTGGAAGCGAGGATCAGTGCAGCACCGAACAGCACCCAGCCTTCGGCTCCTGGTGGAGGCATCCCGCTCTTCAATCCTACGGGCGCGATAACAGGGGGACCTCACAACGGGGTCACGTCTGGGGGCTCGGGAAACATACCAACTACGACGCCAAACTTCGGGACGATTCCCACCGTGGCTGAAACAACATCCTCGGTCGTGTCGAAAAACTGACCAAGGAAATTGAGGCTCGCATCGAGGCACGCGTGGAAAAACACCTCGAGGGCGTGCCGGGGGTAACAAAGGAGGAAGATGACCTCGATATTGATCAATATAGAGAGCTGCCCTTCAAGCCCAAAGTGGCTCCAGCCCCAACCCCCAAGAACTTCAAACTCATGTTTTTGAAGAAATATGATGGGACAAACGATCCCAGAGAACATGTGAGAGAATACATGGAAATGGTGAAGAGCAACGACCTAACGACTATAGAGCTCGAGTCGATGTTCTTGAAAAAATTTGGCGAGTCCTTGGAGAAGGGGGCTCTACGTTGGTATATGTGCTTGCCAGCGGGGTCGATTTCCACCTTTAAGGAAATTTCTAGCGCCTTCGTCAAGGCGCACACCGGGGCCGAAAAGATCCTCCAAAGGAAGGAGGATATATGCGAAGTGAAACAAAGGCCCGGTGAGCCACTCAAAGAATTTCTTGAGCGCTTCCATGCCGAGCGCATGGAATTACCTCGGATGAACGATACCCTGGCCATCATTTGAAAAAGGTATCAATATTCGCAATTCTGACGCTGCCGCTGAATTGCGAAAAGAGCTCCAACAATATCACGTCCTGACATGGGTGGATCTGCACAAGCGAACTTACTCCAAAATTAGATTGGAGGAAGCTGAATTCAAAGTCGAGGTTACCATCATAAAAACCGAGGTGAATCTTTGCACCGCGCCGAGGCGTCGTGAAGCAACCCGAAGGGGAGGTACGAGCCATATACCTCGACAAGGCAGCATGTCAGCCAAAGGCTGGGAAACTCCTTCGGAACTTTATACACGAATTCACACATAAGCCAACGGCTCGGAGGGAAGGTTCAACCTAACACGAACCAAAGAAATCCCTCAAGCGCAGCTTCGGCCCCAAAAAAGGATCTGCCTCGGATCCCTGACTACAACTTCAATATATCGACCTCGGAGCTGGTCAATGTAGTCAAAGGCACTGCCGGGGTAAGGGTTCCCAAGGACATGAGGACCCCGGCTGATAAAAAAGACCATAATCTACACTGTGAATTCCATGCAGATTACGGCCACAGGACCGAGGATTGCAAAGCCTTGCGCCTCGAGGTAGCTCACTTGCTGAAGAAGGGAGTATTAGTTGATTTCCTTACTGATAAGGGGAAAGACAATTTCTCCAAGAACCGAGGTGATGTGCAACCACCTCGGGCTCCACCTCCGGAGAGAGTAGTGAATGTCATTACCAGGGGATCAGAGGTGAACGGTGTGAATTTCGCCGCAGCCAAGAAATTCGCCAAGTTATCTATTACCATGGAGAAAAGAACCCGAATTGGCGGCTCGGGTAAAGAAATCGTGTTTGACGATGACAACTGTGATGGGATGATGTTCCCCCATCACGATGCTTTGGTCATCATGCTGAGGATCAACGACTCTGACATCAAAAGAGTCTTGATCGACCCCGGTAGCTCGGTCAACATAATCGGCTACGGGGCTGTTAAAAAAATGTGGCTCAAAGGGGAGGTTGTCCCCAAAGCAACAGTGCTAGCCTGCTTCAACAACTCCACGGAGAAAACGTTGGGTGAGATCACACTCAAGACGTTCGCCGAAGGAGTTATTAAGGAAACACTGTTCCAAGTAATGCCCGAGGATTTGGCATACAATGTGATCCTTGGAAGGCCATGGATCCATTCCATGGAAGCTGTCCCCTCCACTTTACATCAAGTGATTAAATTCCCTACACCTTGGGGAGTTCGATCAATCAAAGGGGAGCAACGAGTAGCGAGGGAGTGATACTCGGTTGCGTTAAAAAGTGGAGTTTCCCCGACCGGGCCAAAACAATAGAAACTACAGCAACCGGGGTCAAGCGGGGAGGACACCCGAGGGGAAGTCGAAAAGATCCCGGTTTGTATTCAAGAGCCTCGGAAGCAAAAGGCCGAGGATTCAACTATTGAGAAATTGGAATCTTTCACCCTATTGAAAGATTTCACTAATAGAAAAGTGTTTGTCGACTCGGAGTTGGACCCGGAGACGAAAAAGGCGATTATTGAAGTTTTGAAGTCCAACCATGACTGTTTTGCTTGGTCCCATTCAGACATGACTGGTATCGATCCGAAGATCATGACTCACAAGCTGAATATGGACCCAAGATTTCCCCCGGTGAAGCAGAAGAAGAGACCTCATGCCGGGGTCAAAAAGAAGGCGATCGAAGATGAAACCACCAAGTTGCAAGAAAATGGTTTCATAAGAGAGGTGAAATACCCCGAATGGCTGGCCAATGTGGTGGTTGTACCGAAGAAAAATGGCAAGTGGAGAATGTGTGTAGACTACACCGACTTGAACAAAGCTTGCCCCAAAGATTCATATCCATTGCCACAAATTGACAGGTTAATAGACTCCACGGCTAGACACAAACTATTGACCTTCTTGGATGCATATTCGGGGTATAATCAGATCCTCATGGACCCGAAGGACGAAGAGAAGACCTTGTTCATCACTGACCGAGGTACTTTCTGCTACAAGGTGATGCCCTTCGGCCTGAAAAATGCCGGGGCGACCTACCAAAGGTTGGTATGTCGCATGTTCAAGGAGTATATTGGAAAATCTATGGAGGTCTACATAGATGATGTGCTCATCAAATCGATCCGAATGGAGGATCATTTGAATCATCTGAAGGGAAGCCTTTGCTGTTTTGAGACAATACGGCATGAAATTGAACCCTGAGAAGCGCGCCTTCGGCGTCTGATCAGGCAAATTCTTGGGATTCATTGTCTCTGAACGAGGGATCGAGGCTAACCCAGATAAAATCAAAGCTATCGAAGTGATCCCTGAGGAGCTGACCGGGGTGAAAGAAGTTCAACGCTTGACTGGCCGAGTTGCCACCTTGAGTCGATTTATCTCAAGGTCCTCGGAGCGATGCCACAAGTTCTTCTCCGTTTTGAGAAAAAACAATCACTTCGAATGGACACCGGAGTTTAAACAAGCGTTGAAAGATTTGAAACAATACTTGGCTAAAGCACCGTTGCTCGCCAAGCCAAAACAAGGTGAAACATTGCTGGTCTACTTGGCCGTATCCGAGGTGTCTGTCAGCGCTGTGCTGGTTCGGGAAGAAGATGGCAAGCAGCAGCCCATCTACTATGTGAGAAAGACACTCCTCGACGCTGAAACCAGGTATCCACACTTGGAAAAACTAGCACTTGCTTTACTTGTTACTGCTCGAAAACTACGGCCCTATTTCCAATGTTACCCAATAGCGGTAGTTTCAACCTTCCCTTTAAGGAGTATATTGCATAAACCTGAGTTGTCGGGGAGGTTATCAAAATGGGTAGTAGTGTTGAGTGAATATGATATCACCTATCAACCTCGAACAACCATCAAGTCTCAGGTCCTAGCCGACTTCGTGGCCGACTTTAGTGTTGGGATTCTTCCCGAAGCGGAAAAAGAAAACTCCATGGCGAAAGGAATCTCCTCGGGGCTATGAGTACTTCATACTGATGGGGCAACTAACTCCAAAGGTTCAGGTTTAGGCATAGTCTTGAGAGCACCCACCGGGGAGAAAGTCAGGCACTCGGTTCGGTTCAAAAAAGTGACCAACAACGAGGCCGAGTACGAGGCAGCTTTAGCGGGTTTGGAGCTGGCTAAAGAAATGGGGGTGGAAAGAATCGAACTGAGGTGTGACTCACAGTTGGTAGTGAACTAGGTCCTCGGTGACTATACGACTCGGGAGCCCAGGCTGCAGTTATACTTGGATCGAGCACAAAGAATATTGGCCCAATTCCGAGAATGGCAAGTTAAACATGTGCCTCGGGAGGAAAATACCGAGGCTGATGCTTTATCAAATTTGGGTTCGGCGATTGACGAAGCTCACTCGGGGACTGACTAAGTGGTTCGGTTGTTGTTCGCACAAATGAGAAAGATGAAGTTGCAGGTCAATTCAGTGGACAACAGATGGGATTGGCGGAGTAAGTTCATTTCTTACTTCGACTCAGGGACTGTTCCCCAAGACAAAAAAGAAGCAAAAAAGTTAAGGACCCAAGCAGCCTCGTATCACCTGATCGAAGGTAATCTGTACAAAAGGTTATATTGTGGCCCGATGGCCAAGTGTTTGGGTCCCGACGAGGCAAGGTACGTGATGGCCGAAGTGCACGAAGGCGAGTGTGGCAATCACTAGGGGGAAAATACTTGGTGCGTAAGTTATTGAGAGCTGGGTATTACAGGCCCACTATCAGTGCCGATGCAAAAGCCTTCATGCAAAAGTGTGATAAGTGCCAACACCATGGGTGGATGATCAACCAACAGACCGAGATTCTACACTCTGTGGTATCACAATGGCCTTTCATGAAGTGGGGGATGGACATTGTTGGGCCACTGCCAAAGGGAAAAGGTGGTGTTCGCTTCATTCTAGTGCTAACCGATTACTTCACAAAATGGGTGGAAGCAGGGGCTCTCACCGAGGTAAAGCAAAAACAAGTAATCGGCTTCATCAAGAAGAACATCATCTACAGGTTCGGTGTCCTAAGAGAGATTGCCTGTGACAACGGTAAACAATTCATGGGGGCAGCCATCACTGATTTCTTCAAGCAATGGGGGATCAAAAGAATTGCTTCGACTCCTTATCACCCAAGTGCCAATAGCCAAGCCGAGTTGTCGAACAGGATCATAATTGAGAACCTCAAGAAAAGGCTTGATGAGAAGAAAGGCCCTTGGCCCGAGGAGCTGCCCGAGGTACTTTGGGCAATGCGCACAACAGAGAAGAACAGCACCGGTGAGACCCCTTTCTTATGCTTATGGCATGGATTCCCTCATCCCCGTAGAAGTAGGCGAACCAAGCCTTCGGTACGCCCACACTACCGAGGATGCAAATTAACAGGCTATATGCATAGAATTGGATCTGCTCGAGGAAAAAAGGGAATTAGCTTTGGTTCGGCTAGTCGCCCAAAAAAGGAAGATCGAAGCGTACCTCAATAGAAAAGCCAAACTCAGAGACTTCAAAGTTGGCGACTATGTGCTAAAAACCACAAACCAATCAACGAAGGAAGACAATGGGGGAAAACTTGTTGCAAATTGGGAAGGACCCTACAGAGTCAAGGCAATCGTTGGAAAGGGATCTTATCAAATTGAGAATTTGCAAGGCGAACCCGAACCTCTGAATTGGAACATTTCCAATCTGAAGCGGTACTACTTCTAATCAAGGTAAATGTTTTTTCAATCTTTTTAAATTCATCCACGGCCCCCGAGCCAAACAACGCTCCTATGGCCTCGATCGAAATGTACTAACTTGCTCCTCGTTCTATTTTTGCTTGACCTTTTCAGGAAGCGAACCGAACAATTTCCAGTGCTCGGATCTTCATCGAGATTCACAACCGAATATTGGGGGGGGGGGAGTGAGAGGCAGGGGTTGATACCGAGGCCGACATCGAGCCTCCCAACCGAAGCTTATCTATCCGACAACCGGGGACTGACGCCCGGGGAATAGATTTAGTACATTGTAAACTCGCCCGGCAGTGGTATGTTGTTAATCTATTTTTTTGTCTTTTCCAAGGTCCGCTTTGACTTGGTTCTATGTAAATAGCCGACCTCTGGCTCGTTGATATCAGTGGAATGATTTTGATCTTATATCTATTTTATCTGTATAAATCTTGCACTCCGAAGCTGCACAATACATCGACTCGAGGACGAGACGTCGTTCTAAGTTTGCATCGATTAAATTCAATCAAGTCTTGCAAGCAAGTTATTTATTTTTTACAACGTGTTTGGTATATGCAAAAGCCAACACTTGAGATAAAAGCATAAAAACCTTTCATTAAAAGAGCCCGAAGGCTAAGAATATTAACATCAAAAAAGACCCGAAGGTCCAAGATACAAGCATAAAAGCCCGAAGGCTTACAAAATGATGCTACCAGAAGTCTATGCCTCGGGAGAATCACCTCGATCCTCGGTGTCCCCCTCGGCATCTTCGTCATCTTCTTCATCTTCATCACCGCTCAAGGCTTCACTTGATGGAAGTTCATCAATGATTGCTTGGGCCTCCGTCGATTTCACCTCGGCCTTTGCAATCTCCTCATCCAAGTTGATCTCCCCGGCGCGGCATCGCTTGAGTAGCTTCAGCCGAGATTTGATAATGGCCCATCGCTTATCTAGCTTGGCTCTCTTGACCTTGATCGCAGCCCTACTTTTTCGATATGCGATTTCATCTCGAAGGGACTCGATCTCAGCATCTTTAGCTGGAAGATTGGAGTTCTCGTTTTCCAGCTTTTTGATATGAAGCACATGCTTCCTCAGCTGATCGTGATGTTTTTTGGCCATCTCCACAACTTCAGCTTTTGCTTGGGTCAGCTCGGCGCTTAATCTCACAGCCTCGGCCTCCAGCCTCGATCGCTCAGCTTGAAAATCATCACCAAGGGCTTTGATTTTTGCCTCAGAAGCTGCCTCGACCTCATGCAGATCAGACTGGGACTTGGACAAATCAGCCTTCAATGCAGCTATCTGTGCGTTAAAGCTGTCCCTTTGCCTATCCCATAGGCGAGCTACACGTCGGACCTCTTCATTCCTCGAGGTCTCAACTTCGATAGCCCTCAACGACAGAATGAAGCTCTGAACAAAGATTAATCAGGGAATCAAAATCAGCTATGAACCGAAGGTAAAGACGAAAGGAAATTTTAAGGCATAACTCAACAGCGATGAAACTTACCCTGATAGCATTGGTAGCCATGGTATTATATAGTTGGCATCGGGAAAATTCCTGCACGACTTTATCTTCCTCAGTCCCAAACAAAGGCGTAAGATTCAAGATGTCGGCTCGGTCACAGGACAACAAATTTGAAGAAGTCGGCACTTTAAGTTTCTGATAAGACCCCACCGAGGATGAAATCCTCGCGGATTCGGAATGCGCACTAACTGCGCCGGTGCCGGCCCCTTCTTCAAATGTAGAAGTGTCGGCCTCCACAACCTTGGCCTTGCCCTTATCCTTGGCAACTGCCACCTCGGATCCATGTTCTTGATCTTCGAGGTCAATAAACTCAACTTCTCTCCGAGCTAAAACTTCAGCAGCTGTATCATCGGGCTCATCGATCAGTCTTCGGCGCCCCTCAACTGCTGCCTTGGGTTGGGGATGAGTTTCCACCTCGGTTCGAGGAGCCACCGAACGAGAGGGCTTCTTTGAAACTGCCCTCTTCCTCTTCACGCCTACAATAGTGGAAGAAATTGGAACAAGAAAGTAAAAAAGGAACGATATTCGATGAATTTGACCGAGGATAAATATTACCTTTGGAGGATCCTTGGCCGGGAGCTCCCTTTGAAGCTTTTGAAGACTTTGAAGCCTTCGACTCCTTCAACCCCTTCAACTCTCCCGCCACTGAAGCCAGGTTATTGTCTGACTCGGTCTCCTCCCCATCCTTCTTTTTCTTCTCCTCTTTCTTCTTCTTCTTGCTTTTCTTGGTGTTAATGGCACAATTCGGAAAACCTAGTTCCGAGGGAAGAGAAGTCAGCAAAACAAAGTCAAACTCCCAAAATGACAAAACAAATAAAACACCACAAAAAAGCTTACCGTGCCGTTTGCATTGCCAACCGAAGTCGGCGGCCATCTTTATCCATGTCCTTTTAAGGCGTAAACGAGCCCCGGTCATTGCTCTCACCCATTCAGTCAAACCTTCAGGGGGTATGATGTCGACCTTGTTGGCTAAAGAAATAACAAAGAAACGAGGTCAGCTAACATGAATAGTCACCGAGGAATGAAATACAAAAGGAAGAGTACTTACGTGTGTTATTCCACCGTTCGGGGAAATCAGGTTCGGCGGATAAAACGCTGGTCTCCAGTAAGACATAGCGATCACTCCAGCCCCGGTCCCCATGGTCTTCGCTCTTGTGAAGAAGAGCGAACTTGCCTCGGTTGTTCAAGGCCACGACCTTGGCCTTATGGAAATAAGGGTAGTAAAGTGAAATGAGATGCTGAAAAGTGAAGCTCACCCCGGCCTTCGTACTCAACCAGTCCATATACTGAACGACCCTCCAAACACCGGGGCCTAATTGAGCCAAGCACAAGTTGTAGGCCCGGCAAAAGTCGTCAATAACTTTTTGCACTGGAAGGGAGAAGCCGAGGGTGAAAGGATAGTTGTAAGCGAAAGAAAGTCCTTCGACATGGTGGCAAACTCTGCTTGTCGGGTCAGGTATGACCACTTTCACCTCGGCCCAAATTTGCACTCCCTCCGAACCTGCTCAATGTAAGCTTGTGTTATACGGGTCGGTGTTGTGTTCACGAGAATATTTCTGTTCTTTTCTTCCTGGTCGGCTGATTGAACTTGCAGTTTAAGATCCGTGCCGTTGTCAAAATAAGAAGGGATTATTTGGTGAGGCTCGAGCTCTTGCTCGAGGGGAATCACCGGTCCCAAAGATCCCACCTCGGCGACGTTCCCACACTCGGTCTCGCCCACGGCATCATCACCTCCGTCATCACCATCCCTATAGATGACGTCGCTGACACCACCTACCATGGCGTCATCAAGCGTGACGTCATCCTCCTCTTCCATATCAGCATCATCAACCTCCACCGCCAAATCACACCTGGCTCTCTCCTTACGGCGCATAGAGCCCCCAACGCCAGATGACACCTCTCCGCCTTCCGCCGCAGTCGTGAGGACCGCCGGCGCAGCAGCGGCGACGTCGCCACTGGCAGTGGCAGCGACTAAGTGCGAAGCTCGTACCCCCTCGCCGGAATTGCTCGAATCTTGGCGTGAGTGAGTGGCAGACATGATTTAAGCTTGAAACTTGGAACTCTCGCGAAAAGGGAAATCAGAAAAGTATGGAAGCTCGTATTTTTTCTCTATAAGAACTGTTGATCGCAGAAGATGAAAGTGAAGGAAAGGGTTTGGTAGGGAAGTATTTATAGGTATGGAGGAGTCAGATGGTGGGGCATCATCATCATTGTAACGTTGGGAAGACAAAAATTACGGCGTGACCGTTCGGGGAACCAACGGATGGATGACACGTGTTTAGGAGAAGTGACCTGATGAGACGCGAACCGTTGACAAATTTTGAAATACTTGGATAAGATCAAGCCACGTCGCTTTCCCGCTAAAATTCACTCCACTCCTCGGTGACTTTGGTAGGTGACCGAGGAGTTGGGGGACTATATGTATTGGGCAAAAATTGACCCACGATGATTCACCCCGGTCATGCAAATCGATAACGACCGAACACATATCGTCAAGCCAGAGACCGAAGCAAATGAATGGATCGCCGAAGCCAGGCACCAAGGTCGCCACCGAAGGCAAGCCGCAAGCTGAGCTTCGGTGGTAGCCACCTCGGTCAAGCAGCAGGGCATTGTCACCGAGGTCATTTATTCACGCCTCGGTGAATCCCCTCGGCTCAAGCGGCTTTGCAGCCCACTTCTTCAACCCACTACCTTGCCCATTAACTCCACACGTAAATGCTCCAGACGTGGGTTGGCCATGAACAAGTAGTGGGAAACGTGGGATAACACCTTGTATCTATAAATAACACTTCATTTTACATTGTACGGATCCAGAAATATATACTGAAACTCTGCCCAAATTTGTACTCTCAATCATATATTCAAATTAAGTTATTCTTTCGTATTTACATCTGTTTTGTGCGTTTATTCAACTTTGATATGAAGATTTGTTTATATTCGAATCCAAATTCGATTTGTAATCCAAAACTGATTTAGGCCCATACATATCTTGTAAAGGTAAAAACTTATTTATATTGGCTCATTACATTAATTCATATAGATATATTATGGTTTACTGATAAAAATTTCAAAGTGCGAATAATTTTTTCTTAAATTTATACAGCATGCACATTAGAGAATTAGTTTTGGAGGAGTTAATGATACATTAAAACAATAATGACGTGTCTGAATTGGATGGAGAACATTAAAATAGCATTAGGTTGGCAATGAGAACATCATGGTAACCATTTAATTGGCTACTTGAACTTTAACATTATTGTTGAACTTTCACATTATCGATGAGAGTTCGATTTGTCACTTTGTAATATTCTCTTCTATCTACTCCCTCCAGTCTATTTTAATTATAATGTATTTCATTTATAGAAGGTCCAAAATGTTTATCAATTTAGAATAGCAAGATAAAATTTATCATTCTTTCCTACAAGACCTCTAATATTAAATGTTATCGAAAAATACAAACATCTCAATATAAGTAGCTATTTCTTGAAAATACCAAGAATATAAATGAGTAAATTAGTAAAAGTACTATTCTCTCCGGTCCATATTATTTGATGTTTGGGTGTTTTCATAGGTATTAAGAAAATTATTTTTTTAACATTAATTAGCAATGTAACTGACTGACTATATTAGCTCTTATTCAAGCTATTATTACTTATTATTTTGTTTAAAGTCATTTATTAGCAAGGGGTAACATTGTAAATATCAATTTCGATTTTCGAAAAGATCAAATATTGTGGACAAAAAAAAGAAGCTAAAACATCAAATAAAGTGGACCGGAGGGAGTATGTTTATTTATGATTTGTTTAGGTGTGTGCAAAGTCAATCCTTACAACTAAATTGGATCGGAGGAATTATCTTTTTCCATCCCATTTATTATTTAAAAAAAAAAATAGGTCGGCCGTCAAGTCCATGACAAGAGGAGGAAGAGCCAGTCGCTATTTTTGCTTTCATCATGATGCAGATACTATTTTGTAGCCTTGTCACTTAGATCATGGCAAGAAAGCTTGAAGTCATGGGCTTACATGATCTCTTAGAATAATTTGACATTGTTTTGGATATGATTGTTTTATTTTATTTCCTTTTCTTACTAAAACTTGACGAAATGCAATCATCCTTCTAGATATCTCAAAGTTGTAGGTCCCCCTTCACCATAGAGAACAATTTTTTTTTCTTCGATGATAGTGGACCCTGAATAGTGAGGAGGAGAAAAGTTGGTTGAGACCGTAGTATAACACAATTTTTGCAACTAGGAGTATTGGGTAGAATTCAATCCTAAGGAAATAAAAAAGAAGTTTTAGTAATTAATAATTTATTTTTAATATCCCAATCGGTGTTCGCAGTATGATATTCACTTTACGGTTTGACTAATTCGGATTCGCGCCGAGAAAGTACTCCCTATCAAAGGCGACTCCATTCCCGATACTCGAGTTCAAGATCCCTAGTTAAGAATGGATGAATACTTACTACCCCACCACAACTTGTAGTGGTTTCAATAATTAAGTCAAAATGACATATTCATCCTTAAAAATTATGGATACAGTAATAACATAATGCCACTGCGATAACAAGGTCACAAATTGAAATATCATCATTCTTCATAAATCCGTAAATCAACACAAAGAAAGACAGGTTGAACAAGATCCAGTGTTGCAAAAGCCAACAAGAACTTCATACTTTGTAAGTCGCAACTTTGGTTTTTTGATAGACAAAATATTGATGATGTGTTGGACTTTTGTGCATATTCGCAACTCCTTTCAAATGGTTTTTGTGTTTCAAAGCATTATTATTTGAGTGAATCTTATGTCATTCTCCGTATTTCAGGTTATTAAGAGAAATTGATATACAAAGCTGAAGGAAATGTGAAAAAGAGCAAAAACAAGTTCTATTTGGCCACAAAATTGAAGAACACAGAGATAAGGCAGCAATTGGATCGGCGCCTCGCCGAATAAGTGGCTCAAGAGGTCAACCATCTGCCAAAGGAGGAAAGAGTTCAAGCCTTCCAGCCGACTAAAAGGCGGACCGTCGAATGGGATGCTAAAAGCAAGCGGCGACCCCGCAGAAGAAGAGGCGCACCCGCCACTGTTCGCAGGACACCTGAAATATCTGCAAAGATCAAGAGTTGTCTGCAAGTACAAGGGCGCCTCGCCGAACCTGCATCTAATTCAAAGGGAGTAATTAGTACATGAGATCATCGGCGAGCTAGAAGATTATAAGGCTGCTCGCCGAATATGCGGCGGCCTGGTGCAAAACAAGGAAAATGACAAACTTGTAAATATTAGACTAGTTTTAAAACACATGCCTATAAATAGGCTGTTATGCCTCCGAGAAAACAGAACCTTTTTGAGCTTAGAATATTACTTTACTTGTTTTTGAATATTCTTGGAAGCTCAGAAAGGGTTTCAACTTGGATTTTATTGTAAGGATTTCGTTATCTTCAATATATTCTTATATGATTCTTGTCATTCCATCTTCTACTATTTATGTGTTAGACCCTAGTATGAGTTTAGGGATTTATTTATGAAAACTTGATTATCTTAGCTTAAATGTTGTACTTAATCTTGTAAAATCAATGGGTTAACATAAATCTAGCACTCCATCATACTTTCTCAACTAGGATTTAAGGAACAGCCGTACTTGAACCTAACCCTACTTTGCTTTCATCACCGGAAAGGGGTTGAAGGTGTAGTTTAATGGAGACTAGCAAGAATTTGGGTTACATTGGTTGTGGCCTACCCCATCTAAAGAGGAAGACCTAAAAAGTTCATCCCTACTCGGGTCTTTGGACTAGGGTTTCTAGCACTTTATTATTGACCCTAACAGGCTTGGTGAAGAAAATCCTCCCTATCCTGAGAGGGTTTTGAGGAATACATTAGAGGTCTGACCATTGACGTCACCCATGAGATTTTTGAGGTTAACACAAGTATTTAGTGATGAAAATCTAGTTGAATTGGATAAATCCCTAGCTCATTCTCATCGTTTACATCAATCATAATTATTTAGTTGTTTTATGTTATTTGTAGTCGTAGTTAAAATAATTCTACTTTATTTTTAGGAATATACGGAAAATTCTTAGAACCTGTTACTATTCATCATAAGACTAATAGATTGCTTTGTTAGCTCTTTGTGGAAATCGAGCCCAACTCTTATTGGGTACTATTATCTTTGACGACCGCCCCACACCCTTTTGAGCGTGGATCAAATTTTGGCGCCGTTGCCAGGAAGCTACGGTACATCTATTAGGTTGAATATTTCGTGTTCTAGTTTTGTTAATTGTTCCTACCATTTTACCTTGTGCTTTGTTTTACCTTGTTTAGGTGAATTCAAGTATGAGAAGGAATCGGGATAGAACTATGAGAAACCCCCTCTACAATCGTGCTAATGAGGGAGTTCCATTTCCAAACACGCCAATTGCCCTGAATGATTATTATGACGAGTCCGAAGAATATTATGATGACACTTCTCTTAGTGAGGAGAGTTATGGAATTCATGGTGTCTTTGAGGAAAATGAAGACCCTCAAGTTGAAAATGAAGCCTGAAATGATAGAAATCCTCATGGCAATGCTCAAGCCAATAAGAGAGTTCGTGTTGGTAACATTGATGGTGTTGCGGGCAATGCAAACCGAAGAGGCAACAATGTTAATAGAGGAGGCCGAGGTGAAAACCGAGGAGGCCGTGGTGCTCAAGCTAATAGAAGAGTCAATGCCAATCGGGTGAACAATGACAATCGGAACCAAAGGAATGCAAGGGGTGGTCGAAATGTTAATCAACATGTTCAAGAATTTTAAAGATTCGGAAGAGAAAGTAAATTTGGACACTTTTGCAAGTGCCATTGTGCCACCACCAATTCGTGGGAATGTGACTTTCAATGCCCCACGAGTGATCCTTTATGGACTTGATCAAAATGGACTTTTTAGTGGAAGCAAGCATGATGACCCAACCGAACATTTGAGGAATTTTGTGCAAACATGTCATCTCTACAAGTCGGCACATTGTACGGAAAAGTCTTTGCGCCTAACAGTCTTTCCTATTCTCTATCGGGGTAGGCTAAGGCATGGTTGAACAAGCTACCAAAGAATTCAATTTAAATTTGGGAGGAACTTGTGAAGCAATTCTTGGCAAAATTCTTGCCCAAAGGCAAGCAAGCTTTAATGAGAGACAAGGTGTATACGTTCAAGCAAGATCCTACCGATTCATTGTATGATGCTTGGGAAGCTTTCCAAGAGGTTTTACTATATTGCCCAACTCATGGTTTTGAAGATGATATGCTCTTACAATGTTTCTACCAAGGGCTCAACAAGAATAACCAATCGGCTGTGAACAACTTATGTGGAGGTGCTATCATGGACCATACTTTTCAAGAGGTCAAGGAAATTATCAACAATATTGCCAAACCCTGTGTTCCCAAAAAGCTTTCCCTTGATCTTGAAAATCGAACAACTCCTCCCATAAAAGCCCTCTATTGAAGAACCTCCGAAACTTGAACTCAAAGTACTCCCAAGCTACTTGAGATACACTTTTCTAGGCCAAAACTCCACTCTTCCCATAATCATCTCTTCCCACTTAACCAAAGAACAAGAAGACCAATTAGTTGGAGTGGTGAGAAAGAGAATTAAAGCAATTGGATGGACTCCTGCGGACATAAGGGGGATTGACCCGGGAGTATGAACTCACAAGATTCTTCTTGAAGAAGGGCGTAAACCAACGGTGGAACATCAAAGGAGGTTGAATCCTCCAATGCAAGAAGTCGTCAAGAAGGAGATCATAAAGTGGTTAAATGCGGGGGCGATTTTCCCACTCTCCGATAGTGAATGGGTCTCACCCGTTCAATGTGTGCCCAAAAAAGGAGGGATGACAATAGTTCACAATGAAAAAGGTGAAGCTATATCAACTCGAACCGTGACCGTTTGGCGAGTATGCATGGACTACCGTAAGCTCAACATTGCAATAAGAAAAGATCACTTTCCCCTACCTTTCATTGATCAAGTGTTTGATCGTTTAGCGAGCCGAGCTTACTATGGTTTTCTTGATGGATATTTGGGGTACAATGAAATCTCGATCGAAGCAAATGATCAAGATAAGACAACCTTCACATTCCCTTATGGTACTTTTGCATTCCGCAAAATGCCTTTTGGACTTTGTAATGCCCAGGCT
Source organism: Petunia secreta (assembly GCA_029990175.1). NCBI lineage: Eukaryota > Viridiplantae > Streptophyta > Magnoliopsida > Solanales > Solanaceae > Petunia > Petunia secreta. Next base: position 6,608,385 of record JARKIP010000053.1, read on the forward strand.
AATTTTCTAAGGTGCATGCTTGCACTCTTCTCGAAAATTTCTTAGAAGTGTTCATGGATGATTTCTCGATAGTAGGTGATTCTTTTGAAGATTGTTTATCTAATTTGGAGAAAATTTTAGAGAGGTGTGAAGAAACCAAACTTATACTTAATTGGGAGAAATACAATTTTCTTGTTTAAGAGGGAATAGTCTTAGGGCACAAGATGTCCAAGAAAGGAATTGAATTAGATCATGCAAAAATTGAAGTCATCTCCAAACTTCCACCTCCTACAACTGTCAAAGAAGTGAGAAGCTTCTTGGGACATGCAGGATTTTATCGACGCTTCGTCAAAGATTTCTCCAAAATTGTCAACCCATTGTGCAAGTTGTTGAAAAAAGATGCTAAGTTTGAATTCAATGAGGCATGTTTGAAAGCCTTTGAAGAGGTAAAATTGAGATTGATAGCCGTACCGATAATAGTGAGCCAAAATGAAATCTTCCATTTGAGCATATGTGTGATGCTAGCGATGTTGCATTTGGGGCCGTGCTTGGCCAAAAGGTTGAGAAGATGTTTCACCCTATCTATTATGCTAGCAAGACCATGAATGGAGCTCAACAAAATTATACGGTGATGGAGAAGGAGTTGCTAGCCATTGTATTTAGCTTTGAAAATTTTCGATCTTACTTGATTGGATCTAAGGTCATTGTGCATACCGATCATTCCGCAATCCAATATTTGATGGCCAAGAAGGATTCAAAAGCAAGGTTCTTTAGATGGGTACTCTTGTTACAAGAATTTGCTCTTGAGGTACTTGATAGAAAGGGAATTGAGAATTAAGTGGCAAACCATTTATCCCTTTTGGAGGAGGAGGGTCACCTACAAGAAACCCTTGAGATCAATGATTCTTTTCTGGATGAGAGGTTATTGGCGGTATCTTGGGAGGAAACTACTTGGTACACGGACCTAGCCAATTATGTTGCCTGTGGAAAGATCCCGGAGGATTTCTCAGTCAATCAAAAGAAGAAGTTGATCAAAGAAGCATGACAATACTTTTGGGATGATCCCTTTCTTTTCAAAGTATGTGTTGATGGAATGATAAGAAGATGTGTTGCCGAAGCCGAGAAAGGAGCTATTCTTGAAGGATGTCACTCCGCTCCTTATGGAGGACATCATGGAGGTGTTAAAACGGCGACAAAGGTACTTGAATGGTTTCTTTTGGCCTACTTTGTACAAAGATGCTTATGAATACACAAAGAGTTGTGATCAATGTCAACGAACGGGGGGAATCTCAAGAAGGTATGAAATGCCCCAAAACCCCATTGTGGAAGTTGACCTCTTTGATGTATGGGGAATCGACATCATAGGTCCTTTTCCAAGCTCTTATTGTATGAAGTACATCCTTGTGACGGTTGACTATGTGTCTAAATGGGTTGAGGCAATGGCCTTACCAAATAATGAAGCTAGAAGTGTCACCGCCTTCCTCAAGAAAAGCATTTTCACAAGATTTGGTACCCCTCGCACCATCATAAGTGATGGAGGAACCGACTTTTGCAATAGGGCCTTTAGCTATTTGTTGCAAAAAATATGAGGTAAGACACAAGGTTGCGACACCTTATCATTCCCAAACAAGTGGTCAAGTGGAAGCGTCAAATCGAGAGATCACGCAAATTCTAGCCAAACCGGTTAATGTGAACTGGACCAATTGGTCTAAAAAGTTAGATGATGCCTTATGGGAATATCGTACGGCATACAAGACTCATATTGGGATGTCACCATTCTAGTTAGTCTTTGGCAAAGCTTGTCATCTCCCCGTGGAGTTGGAGCATAAAGCTCTTTGGGCGTTGAAAAAGCTCAACGTGAATTTGGAAGAACCTTCCATGTCCCGGGTGGAGAAGTTACATGAACTTGAGGAAATGAGGTTTCTTGCCTATGAAAATGCAAAGCTTTACAAAGAAAAGATGAATATCATCCATGACAAGAAGATATGGAACCGTGCATTTAAGGCAGGGGATTTGGTGCTATTGTTCAATTCAAGATTGCATCTATTTCCCGGAAAGTTGAAATTCAAATGGAGTGGACCTTTCAAAGTGGTGGAAACATCACCTTATGGATGAGTCGAGTTAGAAGAGAAGGGAAGTTCAAAACTTTTCGAGTGAATGGTCAACGAGTGAAGCACTACTTGGGATGTGAAACCGAACCTAGGAAGGTCGCTTGCATCTATCTCTTGGATCCTTGAAGGATGAGGTAACACTATCATGCTGCGACGTTAAATCAAGCGCTTCTTGGGAGGCAAACCAAGTTTTACTTTCAGCATTTTTAGTTTCAGCAATGTAGTTAGTGTAAAAATCTTGCATTTGATCTTGATTGAAGTGGTGTTAGTGCAGGGAAAATGCAAAGAGTGAAAATCAAGAGAAGTTGAAGGAAGTTGAAAAGTGGGGAGGACCGCCGAATGAAGGGCAGAATCCAAATTGCGGTCCACCAACTGAAGTGTAGGCCGCCGGTTTAACCAGTGAAGAAACTTTTTCTGCGGAGTGGAGAAGTACTCAGCCGCTCATTCGGCGAGTCGTACATCCGACTCTGCAGGCGTCTCGGCAGACCAACCCACTTGTGCACAACTGGAGGACTTAAGTCCTACACGTCGAAGATTAGGCGACCTGCCAAAATAGCGGTGAGCCGTAGCTTCCATGGGCCTAGTCGGGTTACCCGACTATAAAAGGCACTAAGGTAAGATTTCTTTCCACTTTTCACCCCAAACCGCAAAAATCACGCACCCCATCACCGGAAAACACTATTCTGACACACCAACATCTCAAATAACACTCCAAATCACTCACGCACATCGATCTCACCGAACTACCGCTACTCCCTCTACCCGATTTAAGTTACATCTCAGATATGGTAAGAACTTAACCCCTTGATTTAAAATTTATCATGTTTTACATGTAGGGTAGTTAAGAATATCATGTTTGGGGTGGGATTTGGTAACTAACCTGCTATCCATGTTAGGTTGATTTTAGGATTTGTTCTTAAAACTTGAATTCATGAAATTAAAACCCTACAGTGTGTGATTTTGGGACTTATGTGATTTAAGTGAAGAAAGGAGTAGAAGAAGAGAGTAAAAGAAAATAATCCAAAAATTGAACTTGAATGGAACCTCGAACATACCTTGTTTGATTGAAAGCTTGAAAAAGTCTTGACCTTGTTATGATTTTTGGTTGAATTTGCATGAAATTTGGTTGATAATGTTGTCTCATTCTTGAGAGAGCCTTTGAAACTGATAAGAAGTTGAAAAGACCACTTAGGAGTGTGTTTGGGGGTGTTAAGGGAAGTGAGATTGGAAAAACTTGGAATTTGTGCACTGTAGGTAAATTGATTAAGGATTCGGCAAGTCGCCAATGAGGTATCATACCACACAATGAAGTGCGGAAGGCACTCGGCGTGCCTGCAAAAATAAGTGCGCGGTCGCCGGTGTAATTAGTGAGCTCACAATTTGTGCGAGTGAGGCTTGCCCATCGACGATTGAAAGGCGACTCGCCGCTTCATGTTCAGAAAATGTTGTGCAAGTTGCCGAAGTAAAGTGTGCCTCGCAAGTTGAAAGGTGAAGTGATTAGGCGGACCCTCAGTTTCTTTTGCGAGGCCGCCGACTCTCACAGAAGGCTTGTAATTTCTGCGGCTTGAATTGGCATCTCGCACTTTATGTGGCGACCAGCCGGTTCTTTTCAGCACTTGTTTCTGCGGGCTGCCTCTTCATGTCTGCCATCCCGCCTCCGTTTCTGCTGCCCGCCGTTTTAACTGTATCACATAAACTGTTTGAAATTTCCAACTGTTCTCTCCCATTCCATGAACTTCATATGTTATTTTAGTTAATGTTAGCTTAGTTTAGGAGTTGGATAGTGTAGTGATTCATTAACTAACACATGTTTTGAGTTGATTTTGCCCAGGTAATCATGAAGAAACAAATAGCTAAAACGGATGGAGCAAAGAAACCACCCACAAAAGAACAGAAAAGGGAGGCAGAAATGAAAAAGAAAATGGAGACTAATCAAGCCAGAGATGATCAAGAGAAAAAGGCACAGAAAAAAGAGGAAGCATTGTGGACCCAAAGCCAACTAAACAAAAGTCCACCCCTGGCCAAGGACCTTCAAACACTGTTGAAGAAGCTGAATCTGATGTAGAAGATTGGGGAGAACAGGGAGTGCAAATCAAGCTGGAGTTTGAGAAGGATCCTCAACCACAAGTTCAACAAGAATGAAGAACCTGAACTAATGTTCCATGCACAAAGAACCATAAACCCAGAAAAGCAAGTGCAAAGTGAATGGGCCAAGAAATATGGTGATGAGTTCTATGAAGAGATTGATAGAAGAAAATGGAAATTTTTGCTAGAACTACCTGGTGAGTACAATGAAGTGATGGTGAAAGAATTCTATTCACAGCTCTCGCAAGAGAAAGAAAAATCCATCAAGATAAAGGTGAGAAGGGTGGAAGTCTTCTTCAGCGATGAGGAGATCAATGAAGTGTATGGATTGCCAACACTCAATCAATAGGAATATGAATGCAAAGTCAAGATGTGGGGAACAGAACAAGAAGGAAGTTTAAGAATATGGCTTGCAGCCATCATTGCTGCCCCTGGAATTGTACACACCTGGATCAAACCAGGAACTCAAATCAGAAAAAGTAAGACTTGAACTTGATTGCCAAAGGTTGGAATGCAGTGATCCGTAGCAGATTCCTTCCTTCACTGAATGACACAAGAATCACAAACAAAAAGGCAGTCCTCACGGCATCTATCATGAGCTACTTCAACATTGATGTGGGGAAAGTCATATATGACGGAATTGACACCAAAGCTCATGAAAACTCCACTGCCTATGGTTTTCCATGTTTGCTCACCAAGCTAATGAGCCATGTACCCCTGTTGCTTTATATTGATTACATAAAGGAAGCTAAGGGCACTGTGGATCTCAAAAGGATCCAAGATGATGAAGTAAATGAAAGAGAGCAAGGAGTCCAGATAGACAAGGAAGAAATGGCAACTGCAACTCCTCAAGGGGGAAAGAGGTCACCAGTCAGAAAGATTCCAGCACCCTCTCCATCAGTGGAATCAGTCTCAGCCAATCAATTTGAACTCTTCAACATTCCCCAAGCACTGAAGGAGATTAATGATAATATTGTGGGCATGGACACCAAAGTGAGCCTTCTGAGAGGACCATCTGCTGAACTGGAGAAAGCTATTTAACCCATTGTTACTGCCATCAAAGAACTCACCAAGGCTGTGACAGACAACACCGCAAATGTGGCTGAGTTAGCTGATAGAGTGGCAGATCTGGAACACTCAGATTTGAAAACAAGAACAACACTGAAGCAGCTGAGAATTGAGAGAGAAGCAGCCCCCAAAGCGGAACCAAGCAAAGCAAGCAAATGAGTACAGGTAGATAGTGAAGAGGAAAAAATGGCTGGTGAAGAGGAAGAGGTTGATAGTGAAGAGGAAGATGCTGGAAGTGAAGAGGAACCAAAAAGAGGAAGCACTACAATGCAAGAAACTTCTGAGGAGATGATGGCAAGGCTCCAAGCTCATAGAGAAGAAAAATTCAAAAGGCAACAAGAGATCAAAAGAAAAAGGGAAGAAGAAGTAGAAAAAGCAAGCAATGAAGGCCCTGAATTGAAAAAGCAAAAGAAAGAAGATAAGGTGAAAGAGAAAGTGGCTACCAAGCCAAAAGAGATTGAAAAAATAAGTGTTTCCAAAGAAGACCCTAAAGCATATGGGAGGAAAAGGAAGATGGATGATATTGCAAAGAAAGGAGACAAAGAAGTTGGTAACAAAGAAGAAGAGACAGAAAAAGAGAGCTACACAGAAGGAGAAAGAGAGAGCCAAAATAGAAGAAGATAGGAGAAGAATGGAAGAAGCAAGAAAAAAAGTGAAGGCACAAGTAGCAGAGGCAGAGAGGGCTAGGAAAGAACAACTAGCCAAGCTGGAAGAGGAAAAAAGAAAGGAATTGGCTACTAAACCTGCTGCAACATCATCATTAGCTCCCACTAGAAAAATCCAAAGTCCAACAAGTGAGAAGGAACCACCAACAGCTCAACTTGAGAAGGACAAAGCTCCACCACCATCCTCATGACCATTTTAGGGAGCACTCTTACCCCTTACCTGTTAAGCTCTTGTGTTATTTTTGTTTAGTTGCTTTGGGACATAGCAACTTCTTATGTTGGGGGTGGAGTAATTAATTTTTTGTTTGATATGTCCTAAACTATTTTCATGTTTATGTGTTTTTATGTTTATATTAATGTTTAACTTAGGATGTTTTAATGTAGGTTGGTTATGTGATATTTATATTTATGTTTTTGTCTTTAGTTATGTCTTTAAATTCATAGTGTAATTGTTATTAATATCATATGAAAAATCCAAAAACACTGAAAAAACCAAAAACCCAAACAAATTGAAAAATTTTGAAAATCCCAAAAAGAAAAAGATTCCAAAGCTACTCCCGTGAACTAAGCTTGGGATGTTGCCTTCTCTTCTCTGATTCACACTTGTTGCGATACGTAGGCAACCCTCATGAAACTCATTTTTACTTAGGCCCGAAACAACAACCACCCCATTGTAAATACCACTTTTGTAAATAGCTTTGAATTGGTAAATAACCTTCTTGGTTTTCTTTAACTCGGTTCTTTTTCAAAGAATGTAATTCTTTTGAATTGGGCACTTTTTAGGACTCTAATCATAGAAGTGTAATCCTTGTTTTGTGACTTGTTTGATACCAACACATTAGGAGCACACATGAGAAAGTTTGTGGATTATTTCTTGAGAGTTGCACCTATAACCTTTAGGTTCTTGTGATGACTTTATGCATGTGTAGTATAGGCTAAATCCTCACCTTAACTGTTGGAAAGTTGATGTTCTTATCTCTAGTCCCGTATGCTAGTGAGGTGAGTTCTTACTTAAAACTTGTTAATTGCATATGCATATTAGAACTCGGCTTGTGTGTCCTTGAAAATGAATAAAGTATCAATTTAGTGGTGGATAGGATGATAGACATTTTTTTGACCCGTTTGAGCCTTTCAAGCCGCCAAATAAATTAATCCTCCGTTAGCCAACTCTGAGCCTTAATATCCTTTCTTTTGATAGCCATGTAAATAACCCGAGCCAATTCTAAGTGCTTAGTAGCACTAATCCTTATCTTGGCCCTACCTCCTTGAGGCATTGAAAGACGTATAACTTAGACTAAAATCTAAGTTTGGGGGAGGGGAACAAAGAAATGAAAGCTAAGTGGCTCTTTGAAAAGGAAGATGATTGTATAAAAAAAGTTGCAAAAGAAGAAAGGAGAAAAATCAAGAAAAGTACAAAAATAGCAAAAGACAAATTGAAAAGACAAAAATAGAAAGATAAGCAAGTGAAAGAATAAGAGCCACAAAAGCAACATCAAGAATGAAAAATGGGAATAAGAGCTAAATGTGAAAAGAAAGCTCAAAGTGAAATGTTTGCAAAGATAATGTAGTGCCCAAGGAGGGAATTTAGTCACTCTTTATCCAAATTATACCCTACTTTTATCAAAAAGCCTACATTACAACCTTAGAAGTCCTATTTGATCCTCCATTAATTGACATGAATGGAAATGACAAGTGATACTAAGGCCAAGCCTATGACACTGTATGTACTTAACTTGAATTCATCTTTTTTAGAGTGAGAGGTTAAAATTGAGGGCCCCTTTTGTTTGCATTATATTGAGAGATAGGGACCCATTCTTTGTGGTGAGAGCGTTAAGGGACTTGAGACTTGAAGGTACAACCAAGAAAGCCTTATGTGAGTTGAGAAAGCAATTGTGCTATACATGTTTTAGTCCCCACTAGAAGCTTTAGTAGATGTAGTGGTAACAATGGGGCTTGTGGTTTAGATTCTCATGTGTGAAATTAAGTGTTAATATCAACTAAAGTAATGGAATTCTTCTTGTCTCATTCCATTATTGAACTCAATCCCGATGCCAAGAAAATGAAATATGAGATAGTTCTTAATGTTGCTTGAGGACAAGCAAAAGCTTAAGTTTGAGGGAGTTGATGTGTTGGTATTTTGTGCATATTCGCAACTCTTTTCAAGTTTTGTGCCTTAAAGCGTCATTATTTGAGTGAATCTTATGTTATTCTCTGTGTTTCAGGTTATTAAGAGAAATTGATATACAAACCTGAAGGAAATGTGAAAAAGAGCAAAAACAAGTGTACTTTGACTACAAAATTAAAGAACACAGAGATAAGACAACAATTGGATCGGCGCCTCACCGAATAAGTGGCTCAAGAGGTCAGCCATATGCCAAAGGAGGAAAGAGTTCAAGCCTTCCAGCCGACTAAAGGGTAGAAAACAGAATGGGATGCTGAAAGCAAGCGGCGACCCCGCAGAAGAAGAGGCGCACCCGCCCCTATTCACAGAACACCTGAAATATCTGCGAAGCTCAAGATTTGTCTGCAAGTACAAGGGCACCTCGCCGAACCTGCATCGCAATTCAAAGGTAGTAATTAGTACATGAGATCATCGGCGAGCTAGCAGATCATAAGCCTGCTCGCCGAATATGCGGCGGCCTGACGCAAAACAAGAAAAATGGAAAACTTGTAAATATTAGACTAGTTTTAAAACCCATGTCTATAGATAGACTATTATGCCTCCGAGAAAACAGAACCTTTTTGAGCTTAGAATATCAATTTACATGTTTTTGAATATTCTTGGAAGCTCAGAAAGGGTTTCAACTTGGATTTTATTGAAAGGATTTCATTATCTTTAATATATTCTTACATGATTCTTGTCATTCCATCTTCTACTATGTGTGTGTTAGACCCTTGTATGAGTAGCTAAACTCATACTTGGGGTTTATTCATGAAAACGTGATTATCTTAGCTTAAATCTTGTACTTAATCTTGTAAAATCAATGGGTTAACATAAATCTAGCTCTCCATCGTACTTTCTCAACTAGGGTTTGAGGCACGGCTGTACTTAAATCTAACCCTACTTTGCTTTCATCACCCGAAAGGGGTTGAAGGTGTAGGTGATTCAATGCAAACTAGCGGAAGCAAATAACGATACGAAAATGCGGAAGCGATAAAACTAGATAACGTGATATCAAAAGAGATATTGGGAAACAAGGACTGGGAAGGCAAGAAACCAGAAGAAAGAATGGATAATCTACTCAAGAAATGAATTAATTATCCAAAAAGGAGAAATGAAACTCGAACCTTACAAGCAATTCACACTAGATGTTGAATCTCCATAGGTTCCAAGTCGTAAAAGATTCAAGAAGCGATCCGCTTCGGACTAGAAGGCTCGGCCTTTTCAAATTCGCTCTTCTTCAATGTTCAAAGCTAGCTCCTGAAGAAATGGCTAAGTGTTCTTATTTATAGTATTTCACAAGACGAAGTGAAATCTCTAAAATACCCTCAAGCCAAGTTAAGGCAATACACAACACTTAGGGGCAAAAAGGGAAGTTCAAGCCAAAAGTAGAGGTCTTCAGCGTTTGAGGCGCTCCGCCTGGATGTGGGCGCTCCGCCTGGATGAGCTTCAGATCAAAAGATGCCCCAGGCTTGGGCACTCCGCCCAGTGTTAGGCGCTTCGCCTGGTTGCCTTGAAGCTGGGCGCTCCGCCTGGATTCTAGGCGCTCCGCTTGGCCCTGATGCGTAGGTTTCCTCCCTTCAATTGAGCTCAAATGCATGATCTCCTAAGCTCTAGCCCTCGCATCCTCGCATCCTCCTAGCTTGGCTCTTGATGGTTGGGACCTAAGCCCAATTTGGATTGCATCATCCTCCCCTTCTTGAAAGGATTTCGTCCTCGAAATCAAATCATCAAAGCCTACATCCAAAGACAAATACAACAAAAAATCTCCTACTACAAGAGTAGGTTAGTGCCAAAAGTGTGTAAAACACACTCTTATGATAGAGCCAAGCGTCAATAACAAGTAAAAAGATTATGTCTCCTAAGGAAACAACAAGTACTTGACTCCACAAGAAAGTGCATTCAACATAAGAACAAGTAAAGAAATCAATAGGACATGGAACATACAAGATGTATCAATCAATTCCCCTATGACCCCTAAGCTTATGACCAACACACCACGCCTTCAATGCAATTTTATCACAAGGTGACACAATGGCTCTGGCATGTCCAACACTCAAGGTGTGATCAACATATGGGATGGAGTAAGTAAAATAGTTCAATTTACAACTAACATCAAATACTCTATTCTCCTTCTTAAGAGCACTTTTACACACACCGAGAGGTACCTCCTCACCTCCGTTTTTACCTCCAAGACAACCCTCATCGCTAGACAAACTCCCAAGGGAGGCCTCAAACAATGGATTATCTATAGAGTTAAGCATTCCAATCCATGGAGGTTCAAACTCACACTCTACCGTAGTTTGATACAAATCACCATTTCCATTGAAGTTTCCCTCATACAAAGGATTAGTATAGGCACACTTCTAAAACTCATTAGCAAGTAAAGGTGACGTTCTCAAACTAGTGACAACATCTAGCAAAGATGACGTTCTCAAATTAGAGACAACATCTACACTTGAGGAGTCATCAAAAATAATTCGATCCATCGAAAACTCTAGAGACTCCTCAAGGTTACAACCATCCTCACTATGACACAAGAAACCACCACTATCAAGTAAGCAATCAAAGGGCAGAATGAGATATTTATGCAATTCATCTTCTCCTTTATCAAATATGGGTGGAGTGTCATAATAAGGTTCATAAACAAGGTCAACTTCGATATTTTCACTAAAGAGAGGTTCAATGGAAGCCGAGCTCACATCATGATGTGGCTTTTCAACCCTCTCAACTAGTGGTTCATTTGCACATACAAGTTGACCCAATGGCTCTACGCTAGTTGCAAACACATTGTAGTCATACATATCATCAACTAGTGTGGAGTTAGCACAAACATCAACACAAGACAAAGGAGTATCATGCGTAAGGAAAGAAGAACTATCACTTACATTTGAGTCGCATCCGGGCTCACTCAATGTACTTGAAGCATCATGTGTAGTTCCTTCACCTTGTAGCTCATATTTGGACTCTCCTTCACCTTGCCTTTCCTCTATGGCACATGATTGAGGCTCCATTGGTTTGCCTCCAAGAATTCCTATACAAGAATTCAAACAAATAGTAGAATAAAGGGTTAAGGTTAAAATAAGGAGTGCCCTCACTCTCAATGATTCTTTTTTCCTCATTTTCATTTCAAGGTCGGGTGTACATTCGGGTGGTGACAACCCACTCACATCACTCAACACAACCTCTCCTTTTTCTACTCGACAGTTGTCTCCGGTCGCTCCCTTACTCCTCTCTATCTTTTGTCTCTCATATTCGCGCGAGTTGGGACGAGGCCTAAGAATACCCATAGTCGGAGTAGGTGGACTCTTTACATCAACCCGGAATCTAGGACTTAGAGACTCATCACTTGATGTCTCCTTCTTCTTCATTGGTGAACCACTAGGCTTTGAAACTTGTGGTTTCGGGTTCACCTTATTGACACTTGTCAACCCTTCACTTGCACTAGTCCCACCACTTCTTGTAATTGTAGGACTCCTCGATTGCATATTTTCACCCATGGAATGAAGTTCTCGCTCCTTGCTCCTTTGCATAGCCAAAGAAGGTGCACTAGTAGGCAATTGGCCTTTTGCCCAATAAGGTACAAAGTCATAAAATCTTTGACATATGCCCATAAGAATCACATCCTTCATAGCACTATATTGTAACCTCTTGTCATGAAACCATGGCTCACTTAGCCAAATATCAATATGTTGCATTAGATACACATCACACCAAAAATAACATTTATAATTCCTATGAGATAGAAATACCCGAGCTTCCTTGGAAACCCACACTCCCTCATACTCATAAGGACTCTCTAGCTCACGGCATGGTATCCTTAGCCTATCCACCAAAGAGGTGCTAATGCAATTGGCATCGGTATCATCAATCTTGAGCAAGTATCCTCCAATACCATTTAACTCAACAACGAACCTTCGTCTACCCAAGTTTCCTGGAGATGCATCCAAGAGAGAACTTGAATGCCCACGAGTGTCAACACCAACAACTTGGGTCTCCCTTATCCCTCTACTCATAGCAACATTGCTAGGGTCACTTCCACTTCCCGTCACTCTCCCAACATTAGAAGTGTTGTTGGAAGTCGAGGAAGGAACCTTGCCATGGAACCCATAAGTGCCTCTCCCCTTGGTTCCATAGCCACTAGCACTACTTCTACTACAACTATCCAAGCCCCTCACAACATTGATAGAACAATACAATCCCCTTATAGCAAGAGCAACACCATCTCTCAAACACCCCTCCGCATGGGAATTAGAAGTATTAGGTCAGTTAGCATACCTAGAAGATGCAAGCTTCTTCTTTCCCATGGAACAACCACCACCTCCTCCCATACTAATAGAAGGACCTCTACTACTCCCTTGTACACCATTAGCAACACCTAGAGAAGATGCAAATGAATAATGTGTATAATCAACTTCATCATCAATTCCCTCTATGTCACTATCAACATGTTCATATTCATCACAAGTAGAGTAAGTAGGATCAATGTACCTTGAAGTGTCACCATCTTCGTATTTTTGACTAGAAGCATAAGGATCAACACATTCATCTTCATGAGCTTCATAGTCTTCATCAACCTCATGATCATCATAGTGAACTGCTTCATCCTCATACGAGCCATAGTCCCCCGAGTCATTATAGAAATATCCATCATCACCCTCCTAGGAACCATAGTCTCCCTCATCTCTACACGAGTCATACTCTCCACAATCATCATCCGACATAGTTGCAATACCAAGAGAAAAACCTCACAAAAGTCACTCCCTCACGTGTATCACTCAATATATGAACACTCAAGGGCGAGGCCTTAATAACTTAGAAACCAAGGTGATCACAACTAGTATGTCCAAGTAAATGTTCGGAATGGAGTTAATGGGACTCGATGGACGGACGACTATTTAAGTGCGTACTTGAGGCCAAAGAAAGTTCTACGACTTCTTTTTGAGTTCTAATCTCCTCTACGCACGAGTGTCCTATTAAGCTAAAGAGTTAGTGTCTTTCGAGTAGGCCAATTACTCTAGAAACACTAACAAGAAGTTAAGAAACAAACGGAACACAAAACACACGAAACAAAACAAAACAAACCGGACCCAAAACAGGGGTGGGCGCTCCGCCCATAAGGGGAGGCACTCCGCCCAGTTCAAGTGGGCGCTCCTCCTAGCTGGTTTTCTGCCCAAGAAGTTGGGCGATCCGCCTTGCTTTAGGCGCTCCACCTGAAGCACGATTCACCAGACTCTAAGAACGAGCTTTTGGTGTTTTTGGCCAAATTTTTCAAACGATTTTAACCCGATACACAAAACCAACGATACCCAATGGTATTCAACTATTATAAATAATCCCCAATGGGTTTTCAACCCCAAACAAAACAACACGCTTCAATTCAAGTTTGAAGCGATTTCAAGAGTTTTCAAAATTTTGAGAATTTGATTTTCGAATTTTTGATTCGTAACACCAAATTGTGATACATGGGTATCAAAACGACGAGAATACAATATAGAACAAACCACAATACTTTTAAAGGGCACCTCACCGAACCTGCATCGAGGGGTTTGTTCCTTATTGCATTCCCGTCGTTTTGATACCCATATATCGCATTTTGGTGTTACGATTCAAAATTTTCGAAAATCAAAATCCAAAAGTTTGAAAATTCTTAAAAACGCTTCAATCTTTAATCGAAGCTTGTTGTTATTGTATGGGGTTGAAAAACTATTGGGGATTGATGATATTAGTTTTATACACCTTTGGGTATTGTTGATTTTGTGTATCGGGTTGAAATCGAGCCAAAAAGTTGGCCAAAAATCGCCAAACCCCGTTGTGGAGTTGCTGGAAAAGTTGCAGGAATCAACTCTTCGCGATTGCGAAGAGTAATTCTCCGATAGCGAAGAGCAAAATTAAATTTTGAAATTTTAACCCTTCGCGATAGCGCGCGTCTGGTCGCGATAGCGAAGAACAACTATTTCCAGAATTCCAGTTTTTGGGACAGAACGTTCGCAACGGCTTCCAAACAGTTTCCAAACATCATGACTCCAATTGGTTCATTAAATATGATGAGTTTCTAGATCACAAACGAAATTTCATCCGATTCCGAATCCGTTTGGTGCCAATTCGAGTCAAATCTTTTGTGTCCCGTTTGCTACCATACCTCTTGGTTAGTGTTTCTAAGGTAATTGGCCTACTTGAAAGACACTAATCCTTTAGCGTATTAGGGTATTCGTGCGTAGAGGAGACTAGAATTCAAAGAAGAGTCGTAGAACTCCTTTTGGCCTCAAGTGCGTACTGTAAATAGCCGTCCGTACATCGAGTCTCATTAATTCCATTCCGAGCTTTAACTTGGACATGCTAGTTGTGATTAACTTGGTTCCCAGGTTGATAAGACCTCGCTCTTGAGTGTACATATATTGAGTGATACACGTGAGGGAATGACTTTTGGGAGATATTGTTCTTTGGTGTTGCAACAATGTCGGATGTTGATTGTGGGGATTATGGCTCATGTGGGGATGATGCGAGTTGCTATGACTCGTATGGTGATGATGGAGACTATGGTTCCTATGAGGGTGATGATGGCCATTACTATGATGATGGAAACCATGCTCCGATGTTGATGAAGCGGTTCACTATGATGATCGTGAGATTGATGAAGACTATGAGGCTTGTGATGAAGAATGTGATGATGCCTATGCTTCTAGTCAAGAAATCGAAGATGGTGACGCGTCAAGCTACATTGATCCTACTTACTCTACTTGTGATGAATATGAGCATGATAGTAACATAGATAGAGTTGAAGATGATGTTGAGTATATGAATTGTTCTTATGCATCTTCTCTTGGTGTTGCTAATGGAGTACAAGGGAGTAGGAGGACCTTCCATTAGTATGGGAGGTGGTGGTGGTTGTTCCGTGGGAAAGAAGAAGCTTGCATCTTCTAGGTACGCTAAGCGACCTAATGCTTCTAATTCCCATGAGGAGGTTGGTTTGAGAAATGGTATTGCTTTTGCTACAAAGGGGTTATATGCCGTGAGGGGCGTGGATGGTTGTAGTAGGAGCAGTACTATGGGCTATGGAACCAAGGCGAGAGGCACTTATGGGTTCTATGGCAAGGTTCCTTCCTCGACTTCCAACAACATTTCTAATGTTGGGAGAGTGATGGGAAGTGGAGATTGTTCTAGTGGTGTTGCCACTAGTGGATGAATAAGGAAGACCCAAGTTGTTGGTGTTGACACTTGTGGGCGTCCAAATTCTCATTTGGATGCCAATTTACAAGACTTGGGTAGACGTAGGTTCGTTTTTGAGGTAGATGGTATTGGAGGATACTTGCTCAAGATTGGTGATACCGATGCCAATTGTATTAGCACCTCTTTGGTTGATAGGCTTAGGATACCATGCCATAAGCTAAAGCATCCTTATGAGTATGATGGAGTGTGGGTTTCTAAGGAGGCTCGGGTACTCATATCTCATAGGAATTATAAATGCTATGTGTGGTGTGATGTGTATCCCATGCGTCATGTTGATGTATGGATAGGTGAGCCGTGGTTGGAGGGGAAGAGGGTGCAATATAGTGTGGGGAAAGATGCGTATCTTGTGGGCGTAGGGCAAAGAGTTTATGACTTTGTGCCTTACCGGGCGAAGAGCCAAGTGCCTACTAGTAGACCTTCTTTGGCTATACAAAGGTGTAAGGAGCAAGAACTTCATTCCATGGTTGAAAAGGTGCAAACGAGAAGTCCTACAAACACAAGCAATGGTGGGACTAGTGCTACAAAAGAGTTGGCAAATGTCAACAAGGTGAGCCTGAAGCCACTTCCAAAGCCGAGTGGTTCACCAACAAAGAGAAAGGAGACATTAAGTGATGAGTCTCCTAGTCCTAGATTCCGGGTTGACGTGAAAAGTCCACCTACTCTGGCTATGGGTATTCTTGGGCCTCGTCCCAATTCACCCGAATTTGAGAGACAAAAGATAGAGAGGAGTAAGGGAGCGACCGGTGACAACTCTTGAGTGGGAAAATGAGAGATTGTGTTGAGTGATGTGAGTGGGTTGCCACCACCCAAATCTACACCCGACCTTGGAAAAAAATGAGGGAAAAGAAAGAGGGAAAAAGAAAAATTGAGAGTGAGGACACCCCTTATTCTAACCTTAATCCTTTATCTTTTTCTTCTATGTGTTTGAATTCTTATGCAGGGATTCTTGGAGGCAAACCGATGGAGCCTCAACCATGTTCCGAGGTGGAAAGACAAGGTGAAGGAGATGCCGAATATGAGCTACAAGGTGGAGACATTCATGACACTTCAAAGGTATGTGATAGTTCTTCCTCCCTTGAGCATGATACTTCCTTGTCTTGTGACAATATGTGTGAAAACTCTATACTAGTTGATGATTTGCATGAATATAATGTGTTTGCAACTAGTGTAGAGCCTTTAGGTCAACTTGTGTATGCCAATGAACCACTAGTTGAGAGGGTTGAAAAGCCACATCATGATGTGAGCTCGGTTTTCATTGAACCTCTCTTTAGTGAAAATGTTGAAGTTGACCTTGTTTGTGAACCTTGTTATGACACCCTGCCCATATTTGATATAGGAGAAGATGAATTGCCTGATAATCTTATTCTTCCCTTTGATTGCTTAATTGATAGCGGTGGTATCTTGTGTCGTAGTGAGGATGGTTCTAACCTTGAGGAGTATCTAGAGTGTGAGATCGATCGATTTATTTTCGATGACTCCTCGAGTGAGAGCGAAGGACCTAGTCTTGATACTATGCTCTTGTGTGACCATGAATTTGAGGTGCATGCTTTTACATTTCTAATGTTTGAAGGCAATCTTATTTATGGTGGTGAATTGTATCGGACTAGGGTCGGTAGTAGAGTCGAACCTCCATGGTTTGTAAAGTTAGGCTCTATGGATGATCCAATGTTTGGAACTCCAAGTGAGAAGAGTGGTCTTGGTATGGGTCGAGTTGACCTAACTTCTAATAGTCCTAGCCTTTATTGTGTGGACTATAATGATGAAGAACCTATTCTAGAGACCTTCCTTTCGAGTTTGCCTAGTGAGGAGGATCGTCTTGGAGGTGACTTTGGAGGTGAGGGGTACCTCTTGGTGTGTGTAAGAGTGCTTCTAAGAAGGGGAGTGGAGTAGTCGATGTTAGTTGTGAATTGAACTATTTTACTTACTCCATCCCATATGTTGAGCACACCTTGAGTGTTGAGCATGCCAAAGCCGATGTGTCACTTTGTGATAAAATTGATTTGAAGGCTTGGTGTGTTGGTCATGGGCTTAGGGTTCGTGGGGAATTTAATTGCTACATGCATATCCTTGATCTCTTTGCTTGTTTTGATTATGAGTGCTTGTTCTTGTCGAGCCAAGAATTTGCTGTCTTTTTTTCATAAGCTTTTTCATAGGTATTGATGCTTGGCTCTATCACAAGAGTGTGTTTTCCACACACCTTGCACTCTTTGTTGTTAAGCTAACCTACTTGTGAAGTAGGAAGGTTTGGTCGTGCTTGCTTTGATTGTAGGTTTTGATGGTTCGATTTCGAGGACGAAATCCTTTCAAGAAGGGGAGGATGATGCAATATAAAATGGCGTAGTTCCCAACCATCAAAAGCCAAGCTCGAAAGCACAAGGGATACGAGTCAAGGCCTCCGGAAACGTCTTGAAGATCATGCATTGGAGCGCCAAGGACGGAGGAAAACAGTGCAGGAAATAGGGCAAAGCAGGGGAGCACACTGGGAGCTCACTGCCTGCCGAAGAACAAATGTTCTTCGCAATCGCGACACTCTCAGCGCGATCGCGAAGAGAAGTATATTGCCCAGTGCGACAGCGTTCGATCTCGCGCGATCGCGAGGAGTTGAAGTCCTGTTTGTTCGATCTCTGCGCGACAGCGTCTCATTGAGCGCGATCGCGATGCTTTGGTTGATGCACTGTGCGATCACGAGCCCTCTTGGCGCGATCGCGATGAAGAGGAGCTGAGCAGCGAGCCAGAAACAGCTGCAGGGGCAATTTTGTCCATTTATCATTGTAAATGTATAAATAGCACATTAGCTCTTCATTTTCATTAGTTTACCTTGTATGAATAATTGAGAAGAGAGAATTAGAGAAGAGGCCGAGCCCTTCGAGTCCGAAGCCCGAGGCTTCATGTATCTCGTTAACTTGGAACCTATGGAGATCGACACCTAGTTTGATTCCATTGTAAGGTTCGAGTTTCCCTTTCTCCCTTTTGAATTCAATCAACGTTAATGAATTGAATTCGATTCTTTCTTCTATTTCTTGCCTTCCTAGTCTTGAATTTCTCGATATCTTAGATATCTCGTATCTTGTTATATCGCTTCCGCATATTTGTATCGTGGTTAGCTTCCGCTCGTTTTGCGTTGCATCAAACTAGAAGAAAGTACGGATAATCTACTCAAGACATGAATTAATTATCCAAAAGGGAGAAATAAAACTTGAACCTTACAAGGAATTCACACTAGATGTTGAATCTACATATGTTCCAAGTCGTACAAGATTCACGAAGCGATCCGCTTAGGACTAGAAGGCTCGGCCTTTCTAAATTCTCTCTTTTTCAATGTTCAAAGCTAGCTCCTGAAGAAATGGCTAAGTGTTCCTATTTATAGTTATTCACAAGACAAAGTGAAATGTCTAAAATGCCCTCAAGCCAAGTTAAGGCAATACACAACACTTAGGAGAAAAATAGGAAGTTCAAGTCAAAAGTAGAGATCTTCAGCGTTTGGGGCGCTCCGCCTGGATGTGGGTGCTCCGCCTGGATGAGCTTCTGATCAGAAGAGGTCCCAGGTTGGGCGCTCCGCCCAGTGTTAGGCGCTCCGCCTGGTTGCCTTGAAGCCGGGCGCTCCGCCTGGCTTCTAGGCGCTCCGCCTGGCCCTGATGCGTAGGTTTCCTCCCTTGAATTGAGCTCAAATGCATGATCTTTGAAGCTCTTGCCCTTGCATCCTCCTAGCTTGGCTCTTGATGGTTCGGACCTAAACCCAATTTGGATTGCTTCAGTAGGTTAATGGAGACTAGCGAGAATTTGGGTTTCATTGGTTGCGGCATACCCCATCTAAAAGGGAAGACCTAAAAAGGCCATCCTCGCTCGGGTCTTTGGACTAGGGTTTCTAGAATTTCATTTTGACCCTAACGGGCTTGGTGAAGAAAATCCTCCCTATCCCGAGAGGATTTTGAGGAATACATTAGAGGTCCGACCATTGACGTCACCCATGAGATTTGTGAGGTTAACACAAGTATTTAGTTTTAAGAATTAGTTGGATTGGATAAATCCCTAGCTCATTCTCATCGTTTACATCAATCATAATTATTTAGTTGTTTTATGTTTTTTGTAGTCGTAGTTAAAATAATTCTACTTTATTTTTAGGAATATACGGACAATTCTTAGAACCCGTTACTATCCATCATAAGACTAATAGATTGCTTTGCTAGCTCCCTGTGGAAATCGACCCCGACTCTTGTTGGGTACTATTATCTTTGACGACCTCCCCACACCCTTCTTGGTGAGTGGATTGAGCGTAGATCAATTGACGTGTCCTATCACATGGTATATCTTCTTTAGTTTGAAAACTAAATCAGACAGCTTTCTAATGGCAAGAAAATTGTATGTGGATTCTAGAGTCTACAAATGATTGCACTACTTCTCCAAATTGAAAAGAGAATTGACAAAAGAGCTTTCAGCCTTAATCTTGATAATCAGAATATGAACAATCTTTGCAACATCATGGTGATGAGGTCAACAATATGGCTGGACCCGTTTTTTGTAGACAAGTGTACTTCCAAAAACAGAACCACCAAGATTACAAAATCATTAGTACAATCTCTATATTTTATTGATTGTATCTTCTAATGAACCTTATACTCTTTTGATCAGGAACCTGTAAAAGTATCAACAAAAATCTACTTGCACTGGGTTTCATTAGCCGATGTAACAAGTCTATCAATAAGGCGTTGAAGCCTTAGAGCCCCTGGACCTGGTCTAAGCTGCGTTGGATTTCCAATTTGCGCACAAGATGGATTTCCCGCACACCAACCACCTGGTGTGAAGCTACCATTACCGCGATGAAGAAATTCTTGATCAATCGTGTCCAAAACAGGATCGTTTTTCTTGAACTTTCGTGCAAATGCAGCACCACTTGCTATCATTCTTCCCATGTCATTAAGGGATAGAATGTGCGGATGTTGTTTAGGAGGAGTATCCCAAGCAATATAGTGCAAGTCATGGTTAATAACAGTTGATGAGAACTCAGGGGCATTGCATACAACAGTCTGAAAGTAGCCTTCAGGAGAGGACACAAAATTTGAGTAGTACATAAGTAGATTCCTAGGAAGATTATCCCAACCCCATATGCAGTACTCCACAAATGCACGTGAGAGGACCGTCCAGGCTGAGCCTGTAACAAAATTTAACATGGTTTATAATTGCAAAAAGGAAAAGTAGACAGATATGGTGATGACATTAAGGCAAAAGTTAACTTGATGGTCCAGGCATGTAGTGTAATGGGGTATATTCGTAGTCCTATATATCACATCATATGGTAAGAACCTGACAAATTCATTTTTATCTTTACATAAGATTGGTAACTTTGCTAAATGATGTTTTAACTTTTAACAAACAAAATAGTGGAGCAAATGGTATCACATATATAACCATAATCTATTTTCATCTTCCAAGGCAACTCTATCTAAACTTTTGGATTCAGCAATATTGAAAGAGAGTGTTAATATTGATACACATTATGCAGTCTGAGCTGGATTTATGCAAGATATATCATCAGATTTCATCAGACAGCAATGCCAAATATGCATTACATGCATATGATCACATCCAAAGACTGAATGACGAATGCCAAAAGCGTCTCAACATGGTGCTCTTTCAACTCTATAAGCTTTTGACTGGGGTGGTACCAATAATTTAGTTTCTCTGTCTGTCATAATTAATGTGGTTTGCAAAAGACTACAATTTTCATAAGAGAGCACTTTAATTTTGAGGCAAGAGAAAACCCAAAATTCTGTGGGATCAAATATTTCGAGGTTGCATTTTCTATTTGCATTTGTGAAGAATAAACATCAGCAAACGCCTTCAAGAATACTTGAGCAGATTTAATTATCAATTCTAACCGGTAAAGAGCTTGAAGGCTGTGGGAAGAGTTCTCCTTGGTGAGACCCAAAATATATCAGACTTCGTGTTCTGATAGAGGCCAGGGTCAATAATAAGCGGCATTGCCCTTTGTGACCTGCAAAAGAATAAATAGAGCAACGTATAAGTTAAAGAATGAACAGAAAATACAGCTAAAGCACAAAGTGAGAGAGCTAGAGAAAAGGAGAACATACTCTTTCCATCTCAACCGGCTTGTGTGCTCAATGAAATTTAAGTCTCGTTTTAATCGAGAAAATGAGTAGATAAGATCTGCAAAATCAAGAATAAATCAAGTATCACTTTCAAGTACTAAAGAGGGCTGACTTGTGACCAAAGATTCGCTAAACAACTCGAGAACTAACCATCCTGAGTTACCAAGGGATAATCAGAAGCGCTGAGGTTAATAAACCAATCCCAGTGCTCATACTTCTTTAGGAGAATAGAGCAGGCATGTAGAGTGTTAGAAACCATGGTAGGACCTCGGTAAGTCACCATGTTTGCTTTCTTAATCATGTGCACATTCCCAACCTTGAGAAAAACAGGTTCTTTTGCAACTCTGGAAGCAAGCTCTAATCTCTCCTGTGGTGATGATTTTAGGTCCAGGTGAACAACATAATAATTCCATGGATGATAAATTGTCTTCAGCGTCCTCCAAATCTGTTCAAGATCACCCTTCGATCCAGATATCAAATAAGCAAAACGTGGAGCTGGAGGAGCAGCAGGAGGAGGTGGAGGAGGAGGAGGACCTGAAACTTGCTTGAATTTTGCTCCAGCAAACCTCAAGTTACTTTGATTTGCCATAACATGAGACGGGAACATTGAGAATACTGAATTGATTGTATGCAACGAGGAAATAAGGCCCATGTCAAAGGAGGTTGCAAGAAGTAACACAGACAGAAGTGAGCTTATAGCCAGAGGAAATATCCATTTTCTCTCCATGTTCATGGACCTCATTGCTGAACCTTATCATGTACGCTAATAAATCCGACTTTCTCTTTTCTGAAGTCAACAACAAACAAGTGGGAGAGGCGGGATTCCAACTTATGTCAATTTTGACCACTCAACCCCTTCTAAAGGAACGATGGCTAATAGGTGGATCGTCAACCACCTCCGTGATCTCAACTGTGGAAGTGGAATCCAGCGGTTTATCAATAGGAATAGGACATTTTGTGCACTCTGCCTTACTAGCTTTCTTCACTACCACAAAGAATTCACATCAAACTCAACTCTCATATACTATTGGCAATCACAAACCAAAATGCCCCACAAGCCTGTTGCTGATGAGTGGTTCCTTTTGTTGGTTGTTACTACTATTGTTTAGCAAAGGACTGCCTTCTCCAAATTGATCCCATGACTTATACTTTCTGCATATGCTGTTGAATCAATAAGCCACCACGTCAAAGGTCAGCAATAGCATTGTTTGAAATAAAATGGTGAAGAAACATCTGAAAGAATCCTCAAACTATCCATGAGCTAAAAGTTGGTAGAAAGACAAAACAACACTAGTACTATTGTAAGCATGCTAACGTTCAACTATAATACTATATTCCAGCATGTCATTAAATATTACTATATGGGAGGGCCGAATGGTAACATCCAAATGAATCTTCTTTGATAAGGAAAACACATAGAAGTAAACATCCAAATGAATGTTTTTAGCAGAATAAGGTCAGAACGTTACATCAGGACTGCATTTGTGATCGAAGAAAGCAAAACATAGGCAAATGATTTTGTCCTAAGCTGATATCTATGTAATCTTCACAAGTATTAAATTTGTAATTGCACAAAAATAGAACGTAATAGGATATTGCCGAAAAGAAAAACGAGAACTCTATGCAACAAGACAATTAGTTATATGCTCGATCTGCCTACTACATCATTATAAAATCATGTAAGAGTATGATACAAGAGAAAGATTTCAATTTACATGTCCATTTTGACAGAGTGAGTGAGGACAAAAAGAGAACCTTATTTTGGATAATTGATATATGGGATTGGTTATTGAGAAAGATATGATCCTTTGCTTTGTAGACGTCCAAGAGTGAAATGGAAAAGAAGAAGAATGGACTACGGACGTAACATGGGACGAGCCTCGTCCCTTTGGCTTTGTTGAGCTATTCTATTAACCGACTCCCGGGAAACTATCCCACATTCTCAATTTTTTTTTTTTTTAAACAAGAAAAGTAAAAAAAGCTATTTCTCGACTTTGGAGTTGGCCTAAGGAGTAAGGATGGTGTATTGTGTAAAAATCAGCTCACTTATGAGTCGGCCCGGTAAGATAAATTGACAACCGCCGAGCACGTGACGACAAACCAATGATCGAAGCAATGGAATTGATCACCGAAGTCAGACACCGAGGTCGTCGCCGAAGGCGAGCCGTAAGCTGAGCTTCGGTGACGTCCCCCTCGGTCAAATAGCAAGGCCTCATCAGCGAGGTCACATACATGTACCTCGGTGAATCGCCTCGGTTCCAGCGGCTTTGCAGCCCATTACCTCAGCCCACTAACTCCTTCCATTAATGCCAAGAACGTTGGTCTAAGCATGACTGATGGTGGAGAACGTGGGCAAGACCCCTAGGCCTATAAATAGTATTTCATTTTGTATTGTACGCATTCAGAAATACATACAGAAACTCTGCCAAATTTTGTACTTATTGCAATATATTGAAATCAAGTTACTTTCCCGCATTTACGCTTATTCTTGACGTTTTATTGACTTTGATACGAAGTTTTGCTTGTATTCCAACCCAAATTCGATTTGTGATCCTAAACCGATTTAGGCCCATACAAATTGGCGCCTCCTGTGGAGATATAGCAGAAACGCTTTGTTCCAAAGTTCAACGTTCTTTTTTTGTTAAAGCTTATAATATTCTCGACAACGATATGGCTGACAATAGTAGAGATCTAGATGATCAGACTAACGTTCCGTTGAACCAACAGTCCTCATCTCCAATGACAACTGAAGCCTTCCAAGCTTTTGTTGTTGCTTCGCTCAAAGCTCTTCAAGAACGGCAGGATGAGCAGCGCACATCAACGCCGAATTCCGCGCCTCGTTAGAGGCGAGGAACAGTTCAGCACCGAACGGCACCCAACCTTCGGTTCCAAATAGAGGCATCTCGATCTTCGTTCCTACGGGCGCGATAACAGGGGGACCTCCCAATGGGGCCACGTCTGGGGGTTCGTGAAACATACCAGGCGCAACGCCACACTTCGGGACGATTCCCACCGTGGCAGAAACTACATCATCGGTCGACGTTGAGAGGTTGACCAGGGAGATTGAGGCACGCGTCGAGGTGCGCGTTGAAGCTCGCGTCGAGGCACGCATAGAAAAGCGCCTCGAGAGCGTACCGGGGATAAAAAAACTAAAGATGAGCTTGACATAGACCAATACAGGGAGTTGCCATTTAAGCCCGAAGCGGCTCCAGCTCCAACTCCTAAAAACTTCAAGCTCATGTTCTTAAAAGATTACGATGGGACCACTGATCCCAAAGAGCATGTAAGGGAGTACATGGCGATTGTAAAGAGCAATGACTTAACGGCAATAGAGCTCGAGTCACTGTTCTTAAATAAGTTTGGCGAATCCTTGGAGAAAAGAGCGTTGCGCTGGTACATGTGTCTAAAAGGGTATCATGGCATTTGAAAAGGGCATCAATGTTCGCAATTCAGGACGCCGCTGCTGAATTGCGAAAGGAGCTCCAACAATACAAAGTTTTGACATGGGAAGATCTACACAAACGAGCTTACTCCAAGATCAGGCTGGAGGAGGCTGAGTTTAAAAGCCGAGGTTATAGTTACAAAAACCGAGGCGAATCCTCACATCGCGTCGAGGCGCCGCGAGGAAATCCGAAGGGGAGGTATGAACCATACACCTCTACAAGGCAGCCTGTCAGCCAAAGGCTGGGAAATTCCTTCGGAAACTCATTCACAAGCCCACATAACGGCTCGGAGGAAAGGTTCACTCCAACACGAACCAGAGAAATTCCTTAGGCCCAGCTTCGGCGTTGAAGAAGGAACTGCCTCGGATCCCTGACAACAATTTTAATATATCGACCTCAGAGCTGGTCAATCGAACCGAGTACTGCAAAGCGTTGCGCCTTGAGGTGGCTCATTTGTTGAAGAAAGGAGTGTTGGCCGAATTCCTTACTGACAAGGGAAAGGACAACTACTCCAAGAACTGAGGTGATGGACAGCCGCCTCGGGCTCCACCCCTAGAGAGTGTTGTAAATGTTATCACTGGGGGGTCAGAGGTGAACGGGGTGAATTTCGCAGCTGCCAAGAAATTCGCCAAGCTGTCAATCACAATGGAAAAGAGAACTCGAGTTGGGGGCTCGGGTAAAGAAATCGTATTTGATGATGACGATTGTGATGGGATGATGTTCCCTCATCACGATGCCTTGGTCATCATGTTGAGAATCAATGACTAAGATATCAAGCGAGTCTTGATTGACCCTGGTAGCTCGGTCAACATAATCAGCTACGGGGCGGTTAAGAAGATGTGGCTCAAAGAGGAGGTCATCCCCAAAGCAATAGTGTTGTTGACTGGTTTTAACAACTCCGCGGAGAAAACTTTGGGTGAAATTTCATTCAAAACGTTTGCTAAAGGAGTTAGCAAAGAAACACTGTTTCAAGTGTTACCCGAGGACATTGCCTACAACGTGATCCACGGCAGACCATGGATCCACTCCGTGGAGGCTGTTCCCTCCATGCTGCATCAAGTGATCAAATTCCCTACGTCTTGGGAGGTTCGATCAATAAAAGGAGAGCAACGAGTAGCAAGAGAGTTCTCTTCGGTTGCGTTGAGAAGTAGAGTCGCCCCGACCGAGCCAAAACAATAGCAACTAATGCAACCGGGGTCAAGCGAGGAGGACCTCCGAGGAGAAGTTGAAAAGATCCCGGTTTGCATTCAAGAGCCTCGAAAACAAAAAGCCGAGGACTCCACCATTGAGGAACTGGAGTCTTTCACCTTATTGAAAGATTTTCCCGAAAGAAAGGTATTTTTTGGCTCCGAGTTGGACCCAGAGTCGAAGAAGGCAATCATTGAAGTTATAAAGTGCAACAACGATTGCTTCGCTTGGTCTCATTCAGACATGATTGGTATCGATCCAGAGATCATGACCCACAAGCTGAATGTAGACCCAAAGTTAACCCCGGTGAAGCAGAAGAAAAGACCGCACGCCGGGGTTAAAAAGAAAGCGATCGAGGATGAAACCACGAAGTTGTAAGAAAATGGTTTCATAAGGGAGGTAAAGTACCCTGAATGGCTGGCTAATTTGGTCGTCGTACCAAAGAAAAATGGCAAGTGGAGGATGTGCGTGGATTACACTGATTTGAACAAGGCTTGCCCCAAAGACTCCTACCCATTGCCAGAAATAGACAAGTTAATAGACTCCACGGCTGGACACAAACTATTGACCTTCTTGGATGCTTATTCGGGCTACAACCAGATCCTCATGGATCCGAAGGATTCGTTCATCACTGATCGAGGCACCTTCTGCTATAAGGTGATGCACTTCGGTTTGAAAAACGCTGGAGCGACGTACCAGAGGTTGGTATATCGCATGTTCAAAGAGTATATTGGAAAATCTATGGAAGTCTACATAGATGATATGCTCATCAAGTCAATCCGAGTGGAGGATCATCTCAATCATCTGAGGGAAGCTTTTGCTGTTCTGAGGCAATACGACATGAAATTGAACGCTGAGAAGTGTGCCTTTGGTGTTGGGTCAGGCAAATTCTTGGGATTCATTGTCTCCAAACGAGGAATCGAAGCAAACCCAGATAAGATCAAAACCATCGAGGAAATCCCCAAAGAGTTGACCGGGGTGAAAGAAGTTCAGCGCTTAACTGGCTGAATCGCTGCCTTTAGTCGATTCATCTCAATGTCCTCGGAGCGATGCCACAAACTCTTCTCTGTTTGGAGGAAAAACAATCACTTCGAATGGACACCGGAGTGTAAAGAAGCGCTGAAAGATTTGAAACGATCCCTGGCTAATGCGCCGTTGCTCGCCAAGCCCAAGGATGGTGAAACATTGCTAGTTTACTTGGTTGTGTTCGAAGTGTCAATCAGTGCGGTGCTGGTTCGGGAGGAAGATGGAAAGCAGCAGCCCATCTACTATGTGAGAAAGACACTCCTCGATGCTGAGACCAGGTACCCACACTTGGAAAACTGGAACTTGCTTTAATTGTTACTGCCCAAAAACTACGACCTTATTTCCAATGTCACCCAATAGAAGTAGTTTCAACCTTCCCCCTAAGAAGTATATTGCATAAACCTGAGGTTTCGGGGAGGTTATCAAAATGGGCGGTAGAATAGAGCGAATATGATATCACTTATCAACCCCGAACATCCATCAAATCCCAAGTCTTGGCTGACTTCGTAGCTGATTTTAGTGTTGGGATTCTGCCTGAAGCCGAAAAGGAGAATTCATTGTCGAAGGGAACAACTTCGGGGCTATGGATACTTCACACCGATGGGGCAACTAATTCTAAGAGTTCGGGATTAGGCATAGTGTTGAAAGCACCCATCGGGGAGAAAATCAAGCACTCGGTTCGGTTAAAAAAAGTGACCAACAATGAGGCTGAGTAAGAAGCGGCTTTAGCAGGTTTGGAGTTGGCTAAAGAAATGAGGGTGGAGAGAATTGAGCTAAGGTGTGACTCCCAGTTGGTAGTAAATCAAGTGCTCGGTGAATATACGACTTGAGAGCCTCGAATGCAGCTATTCTTAGATCGAGCACAAATGATTTTGGCCCAATTCCAAGAATGGCAAATTAAACAAGTACCCCGGGAGGAAAATACTGAAGCTGATGCCCTAGCGAATTTGGGTTCGGCTGTCGATGAAACTCACTTGAGGACTAATTCAGTGGTTCGGTTGCTGTCTGCACAAATGCGAGAGATAAAATTGTGGGTCAACTCGGTGGATCACAAATGGGATTGGCGGAGTAAGTTTATCTCTTACTTCGACTCGTGGACTATCCCCCAAGATAAAAAGGAGGCCAAAAAGTTGAGGACCCAAGCGGCTTCATATCATATGATCGAGGGTAATCTGTACAAGAGGTTAATTGCGGCCCGATGGCCAAGTGTTTGGGTCCCGACGAGGCTAGGTATGTGATGGACGAAGTGCACGAAGGCGAGTGTGGCAATCACTCAGGGGGAAATTCTTTGGTGCACAAGTTACTTAGAGCTGGGTATTATTGGCCCACCATCAGTGCAGATACAAAGGCCTTCGTGCAAAAATGCGATAAGTGCCAATGCCACGCACGGATGATCCACCAACAGGCCGAACCTCTGCATTCGGTTGTGTCACCATGGCCCTTCATGAAGTGGGGGATAGATATTGTGGGACCCTTACCGAAGAGAAAGGGTGGTGTTCGGGTCATCCTCGTGTTAATTGATTACTTTACTAAATGGGTGGAAGCAGGAGCTCTCACCGAAGTTAAACAAAAACAAGTAATCGATTTCATCAGGAAGAACATCATCTACAAGTTCGGTGTCCCGAGGGAAATTGCTTGCGACAATGGTAAATAGTTCATGGGAGCAGCCATCACTGATTTCTTCAAACAATGGGGAATCAAAAGAATTGCTTCGACCCCTTATCATCCAAGTGCCAATGGCCAAGCTGAGTCTTCAAATAGGATTATAATCGAGAATCTCAAGAAAAGGCTTGATGAGAAAAAAGGCCCTTGGCCCAAGGAGTTGCCAGGCGTATTATGGGCCATGCGGACAACAGAAAATAACAGCACCGGTGAGACTCCTTTTTCACTTGCTTATGGTATGGATTCCCTTATGCCCGTGAAGGTAGGCGAACCAAGTTTTCGGTACGCTCACACCACCGAAGATGCGAATCAACAAGCCATGCGCATAGAATTGGACTTGCTCGAAGAGAAAAGAGAGTTGGCTTTAGTCCGGCTAGTTGCTCAAAAAAGACAGATAGAAGCATATCTCAATAGGAAGGCCAAACTTGGGGATTTTAAAGTTGGTGATTATTTGCTAAAGGCTACAAAATAGTCAACGAAGGAAGAAAATGGGGGAAAGCTTGTTGCGAATTGGGAAGGACCTTATAGAGTCAAAGCAATTGTTGGGAAAGGATCTTATCAAATTGAAGATCTGCAGGGCACGCCCGAACCCTTAAATTGGAACATCTCCAATTTAAAGCGGTACTACTTCTGAAATCGAGGTAAATATCCTTTGCTCATTTAAAAATTTACCCACAGCCTCGAGCCGAACAACGCTCCAAGGGCTTCGGTCGAAATGTACTAACTTGCTCCTCGTTTCATTTTGCTTGACCTTTTCAGGAAGCAAATTAAATGATTTCCAGTGCTCGGGTCTTTATCAAGATTCACACCCGAACACTGGGGGGGGAGTAAGGGGGTGGGTTGCAACCAAGGTCGAAAATGCGTCTCCCAATCGAAGACCATCTATTTGACAACCGGGGACTGACACTTGAGAAATAGATTTAGTACATTGTAATTTCGCCCGGTAGTGGCATATTGTTAATTAATTTTTTCAAGGTCCGCTTCGACTTGGTTTCATGTAAAAGCCAATTTCGGCTTGTTGATTTTATCAATAAAATAAACTTGATTCCATAGCTCTTTGTTTCTATAATTTTGCAATCCGAAGTTGCACTTTAAATAAATTGACTCGAGAACGAGACGTCGTTCTAAGTTTGCATCGGTTCTATTAAGTCTTGCAAGCAAGTTATCTATTCTAAGTGTTCGGTACATGCAAAAACTAACACTGAAAATAAAAGACGCTAAGTCATTCCATTAATAAGCCCGAAGGCTGAAAGTATCTACATCAAAAAGACTCGAAGGTCCAAAACATAAACATAAAAGCACGAAGGCTTACACAAAAGAAAAAAATACAAACAGAAGTCTAAGCCTCAGGGGCGTCACTCCCCTCCTCGGAGTGCCCCTCGGCATCTTCTTCATCTTCCTCATCTTCATCATCGCTCAAGGCTTCACTTGATGGGAGGTCATCAATGATAGCTTGACCCTTTGCTGCCTTCTCTTCGGCTTTGACAATCTCTTCTTCCAAGTTGAGCTCGCCAGCGCGGCACTGCTTGAGCAGCTTCAACCGAGACTTGATAACGGCCCATTGATTATCCAGCTCAGCTCTTTTAGCCTTGATCTTAGCTCTATCTTTGCGATCAGCGATTTCGTCATGAAGAGCTTCAACCTCGACCTCACGAGCTGAAAGTTTGGAGGTCTCACCCTCCAACTTCTGAATATGGAGCACATGCTTTCTCAGCTGCTCATGGTGCTTCTTGGCCATCTCCTCGGCCTTGCCCCTTGCTTGAACTAGCTCGGCATTTAGTCTTGCAGCTTCAGCCTCCAGCCTCGAACGCTCAACTTGAAAGCCATCACCGAGGGCTTTAATTTTCACTTCGGAAGCAGCTTCGGCCTCGTGCAAATCGGATTGGAACTTAGACAACTTAGCCTTCAGTTCTGCGATTTATGCGCTGAAGCTGTCCTTTTGCCTATCCCATGCACGAGCGATGCGCCAGACCTGTCACCGAAGCCAGATCGTCATCTGACTCGGTATCCTCTTCATTTTCTTCTTCTTCTTCTTCTTCTTCTTCTTCTTCTTTTTGTCTTTCTTTTTGTTGATGGCATGGTTTGGAAAACCTGGCACCAAGGAGAAAGAAGTCAGCGATATGATCAAGAAGAGTTGGGATAACCATTTATGCAGTAGATTATTGATGACTTACCATGCCTTTTGCATTGCCAACCGAAGTCAGTAGCCATCTCCATCCATGACCGAATAGGACGTTTGCGGACCCCGGTTACGGCCTTGAACCGTTCGGTCAAATCTTCCGAGGGAACAATGGCAACATTGTTGGCTGGGAAACAGGAGGACAAAATTATTTGAAATCAACAAACAAACAAACAAAAAAAGGAAGCAAAAAATGACGCCAAGGACGAAGGAATACTTACGTGCATTATTCCACCTCTCTGGGAAGTTAGGTTCGGTGGATAAGACGCTTGTCTCCAAAAGAACATAACGATCACTCCAGCTTCGGTCCCCGTAATCTTCGCTCTTATGGAGGAATGCGTAATTGCCTCGGTTGTTTAAAACCACAACCCCGGCTTTATGGAAGTAGGGATAATAAAAAGAAATGAGATACTGTAGGGTGAAACTTACCCCGGCTTCTTTACTCAGCCAATCCAGGCATTGAATGACCCTCCAGACGCTGGGGCGTAGCTGAGCCAAGCATAGATCGTATGCTCGGAAAAAATCATCAATAACCCGATAGATGGGTAGGGTGAATCCAATGGTGAAAGGGTAGGTATACGCAAAAGATAACCCCTCCACATGATGGCACACTCTGCTAGTGGGATCAGGGGCGATTATTTTCACCTCGGGCATGAATGCGTAATTCTTCCGAACCCGTTGAATGTGAGCTTGAGTGATTCGGGTCGGAGTCGTATTCACTGGTATATTCCTATTTTTTTCATCTTGATCCGCAGACTGTTTTTGTAATTTTAGGTCCTTCCCGTTGTCAAAGTGGGAAGGAATGATTTGGTAAGGCTCAAGCTCTTGCTCGAGGGGAATCTTTGGTAATTTCTTCTCATGACCCGAAGGTCCTACCTCGGCTTCATGCTGCCCATCGGCGGCGGGCAGTTCACCCCCAGCTTCTTCGGCCTCAGCGTCCTCTTCTCCCTTGCCTTCGGCATCGTCACCCTCAAAATCATCAACCCTACGGATGACGTCACCCCCACCTACCTCCATGGCGTCATCACCCATGAAGTCATGCTCTCCCTCTAAGGTGACGTCCTCGTTTACCGCGGAGACGTCACGCCTAGATCTTTCCTTACGCCGCTGGGAGCCGCCAGCGCTCGAAGTCACCTCACCACCACCTTCCGCCTCTACCACCTGCAACGCCAGCACGGTGGTTATGAAATCACCACTAGATATCAAGGCGCCGTAGCGAGAAATCTTCGCTCTCTCGCCAGAGTCACTTGAATCCTGTCTAGAGTGTATTGCAGACATGATTATAGAGTTAAAAGCTTGAGATTTTTAACAGAGAAGAATTGATCAGAGTGGCTAATAGAAGTTCTTGATCTTTTATCACTGTTGCTTGCAGATATTAGAAGTAGTGAGAATGGCTTGGTGGGGAAGTATTTATAGGTGTGGAGACAAGTGGCGTGGCCTTCATCATTGTAACGTTGGGGAAAGCAAAGAAAACCGCGTGGCTGTTCGATCAGCCAACGGGTAGGGGACACGTGTCATTGAGTAGAAATCTGAAAGGACGTGTACCGTTGACAATATTTGAAACGCTTGGATAAGATTAAGCCACGTCGCTTTCCCACGGAATCTCACTCCACTCCTCGGTTACTTCGGAAATTAACCAAGGAGTGGGGAGACTATCTGTATTGGGTAAAAATCAGCTCACTTATGATTCGCCCCGATAAGATAAATTGACAACCGCCGAGCACGTGACGACAAACCAATGACCGAAGCAATGGAGTTGATCACCGAAGTCAGACACCGAGGTCGTCGCCGAAGGCGAGCCGTAAGCTGAGCTTCGGTGACATCTCCCTCGGTCAAATAGCAAGGCCTCATCACCGAGGCCACATACATGTACCTCGGTTCCAGCGGCTTTGCAGCCCACTACTTCAGCCTACTAACTCCTTCTATTAATGCCAAGAACGTGGGTCTAAGCATGATTGATGGTGGAGAATATGGGCAAGACCTCTAGGCCTATAAATAGTATTTCATTTTGTATTGTACGCATTTAGAAATACATACAGAAACTCCGCCAAATTTTGTACTCATTGTAATATATTGAAATCAAATTACTTTCCCGCATTTTACGCTTATTCTTGACGTTTGTTGACTTAGATATGAAGTTTTTCTTGTATTCCAACTCAAATTCGATTTGTGATCCTAAACCGATTTAGGCCCATACAGATGGTAATTCTGCAATTTTTGTAAAACTTTTTTCTTCAAAAAGTTATTTCATTTTTGGAGTAGACCGTGAATTATAACTTCATTTTTGGAATAGGCCGTCAATAAGGGAAAAATGACCAAAAAAAGATTCAGAACTACCCACCATGTTTGTGATTTGACTTATATGTCATTCGTTAATTTATCGGCTCATAGAAGACCTCATCGTTATCTTTTAAATAAAATAAACCTATATAAAAAGATTTAAAAAAAAAAAAAAAAAAACCTTTTGACACTAACGGTGGAAGTCACGTCTGGATATATTTGGACGTTTTTAATTTTTTTGAGATATAATTGGACCTTTTGCGATTGCTCAAGGACGCTATTGCTTTTTTTTACTTCTAAAAAGTATGGTTTATCTATAAGGCCTAAGACACAACTTTGAAAAATAACAAAAACCATATGCTTAAAATATTATCAGCAAATTATTTCCATTAAGATTAAAATAGTATAATTTGGGATAAAATAATAATAAATAGATTTGATTAAGCATAACTCTTGACACAATTGAGAGAGTACTCAACTAGAGCGGAATGTGGGCTTGCATTTAGTGCGGGATGAAGATTAAATTAATCAAGGAAGCAATAAACACGAATTATATATTAATTACTCCGTTTAGAAAAAAATAAAATACTAAGAATTCCAAGTTTTTGAAATGCATGTTCGTTAATTTTGTTGCCTTCTAATTTAATTCATCGTTTTCCCTCATTTATTATAGGAACTTTACCTCTCTTGAATCGAATGAGTATTTCTGGTACTAGACATTTACTTGCACAGTGGTCAACTTTCAAAAATAATTTTTTATATTTAAATAAAATAAATGTGTTTTATTAGCTTCATGTGTTCATTTTCTTGAATGGATAATTTAAATTTTGTTCTCTTTGTTTTCTTGTCAAATGTGAGATCTAAGTAAATATATGTTGATATTGCTTCCGCCTTTAACTTTAGACATATTTTCGAACAATTATAGTTCAAATATAGCTCGTCCTAAATATCCCGACGTGGTCTCCTATAGTTATTTGATCCTTTTTAATTGTTCAGGGGTTTTGTTTGAGCCAAAAGAAAAGAGAGTTGGCTTCTATGAGCTGATAGGTTAACGAAAGACATATATAAGACAAATTACGAAGTTAGGAATAGTTTTGAACCCTTTTTAAATAAAATATGCATACAATGTCAGCATTGTTTAGTCAGTCATGCTCCTATATCAGTGGCTAAAAGAACAAAGTGATTATAAATTCATGTGGGAACATAGAAACAATAATGAATAAAGTAAACTGACCAATAGAACGCAAAACATGGAATGGAATCACCACTAAAATTAAACAACCTGCAAGTTCCCACCCAAATTCCGCACATTTTCCCTATATTCCTTCCTTAAAGATTTGAATTTGATGCTCAAGATAAATATTTTTATGCTCTAGATGTTTACATCAAACCAGCATAGCATACTGTCGTACATGCATTTTTCTTACCTGTTATTGTTAATTAATAATTAAAATATAATCTCACGTCATTAAAATTAAATTATTTAACCATAATAGCTTTAATATAAACAACCCGTGCATATAAGTTTGTAATGTCGACAGGATATATAGAACAATCGTCGGGATAAAAGAGTAATATTTACGTGCTACTCTCTTTGTCTCAATTTATGCAAAAGTGGTGGACTCTGCACAGAGTTTAAGAAATAAAAAAAGACTTTTTAAACATACATTTAGAACAAACATTAGAAATTAATGTGGCTATGAATTATCTCATAAAGGTAAATTGTAGTACTAAATATAGAAGTATCATTTTTTCAGACTGACCAAAAAGAAAAGACCTGCACATAAAATGCGACGGAGTGAGGATTTTGGTTATGGATATCCTTTCTCTTTTTAAATAATTTTCTCTGACACTATGGTTTATGCAGTTTTCTTTTTACAATTCTAATCCTTTCGTGTATGTGGAGGCATGTTTTTGCTCTTTCCTTGCGCTACTAAGCTATTTGAGTGAGCAGCTGAGCTGATAGACTGGTAGATACTAGAGCAAGTCTCACACAAAGGTCTATGCAGTTTATATTTACTTCACATAGTAGTTAGTTTAGTGTTACTAGTAATGTACAAAGTCTTCCACATGAATTTAGTGTCAACTCTATTTTTGTTTTTTTACCAGAAAGTTCAGCGTGAATTGATTCTGTAATTCTGTAACACAGATAATTTCTATTGACATTGCTCTTTTATTCCGACGATTGTTCTGTATATCCTGTCGACATTACTACAGTAAAGCTAGTTCGTAATTGATATGTTCTATTTCCTTCATGATCAGAGATATTGAAGGCAATTTCTGGTTAGTACTCAAAGTGAAATCATGGGTATGGATATGGAATCTCAGTTTGCCCATGTTACTGTTGAAAGTGGTATTCAGCAGAACAACATTGCGAAAGAAAATAGGAAAATGAGTATTGTTGCAGGGCTCATCCTATAAAATTTGGTGCTAAAGAACCACCTAAGGAGGAACGTAATAGAGTTCCTTTAATCGGCCTCTGGGAGAATGCACTTGATGGATGGCCTGAACAAAAGTTAGATCCATTCTTTCTACATCGTCAAATATCGGAGATTTGAAGACAAAAAGCTCATTACCAAAATTGAACAGGCCGAAGTCGAGCTACAGAAAAAGAACAATGCAAGATCACAGATCATTGAAAAATTGAAGGCTAGAAGAGTGAGTATCACTGATAACTTCTTTTGGCGGAAAACAAATTAAATTCAATTTGTTTCTATCATGTCGTGTTGTTTGTATTACATTGCTGTCCCGCCTTCTACCTAGTGATTTTAGACCACAATGAAAACAAAAGGAAATCCAAGAAATGCAAACCAAAAAAGAAAATGGTTTGGAACTGTTGCACCTGGTGCACCTTTGTAAGACACTAGAGGGAGGTGGGGAGGTTGAATAGTGTCCTTATCTAATTTTTGAATTCTAAAACTTGCTCTTAACTTGATTGTGATGCAATCCAAATTGAGCCTAAGCACCAACCATCAAGAGCCAAGCTTGAAGGGCGCAAAGGATGCAAAGTCAAGAGCTTCGGAGATGAGTTGAAGGATGCATGCCATAGCTTTTGTGAAGGGTGGAGTGCCCCAGGAACATCCCAGGCAGAGGCGGAGCGCCTCACAAGGTGGGCGGACTGCCTAACCTTCAAAACCACCCAAAATTCTCAAAATGCGGCCAAGTGTCAATTGCGCAACTTTCTGAAGTTTGCTGAGGCGGAGCGCCCAGTGCACAAAGGTGGAGCGCCTCATGCTGAAGCACTCTCAAGACTCCTGAGGCGGAGCCTAGATGGGATTTTTGTCAACTTTGTAGACTATTTCCTTTTTTGACTCTGCGCGGTCTTTATCATTAAGGCCAACTTGTAGGACTATTTTAGACTTTATTTAGAGTGTCGAAAGCCTATAGAGATCACACTTAGGCTTTTATTTCATTTACCTTACCTTGAATATTGAATATTGAACTTGAGAGTATCTCAATGAAAAAACCACTTTTGGGCTTGAATTCACTTGGTGAATCCAATTGAACTTCAATCCTCTTTGATCAAACTTGATTGCAAGATTCATTGTAATCTTTTGGTTAGTTTGCTTAGTATAGGTGTTCTTTGAGATCATCAAGGGCGTATCGAGACTAGTTCCTCAGTGCTACTTTGATTTTTGTTCAAACCATGTCTTGCTCCTATCTCTTTTCTATCTCTTCTTCCTTGGTTTCTATTGTGTTTGCTTCCGTGTATTTTATATTGCATCAGATTACCTAACTCACAAAGAACAAGATTCCTTGGAAGTTTTACCTATCTCTGAAACATAAACTAAATGCAGAATATAAAGAACACATAGATTTTTACGTGGAAAAATCCTTGCTCAAGGGATCAAAAACTACGACCCAACACTCTTAGAAATTAAACTTTCCCTAAAGAAAAACTGAGCAAGTTTTAGATTACAACGCAATATAACCAAGGAACTAACACTCTTAGTACCTAGAACCTTCCAAGCTTCACTATAGCTTGTAAGGTTGAAACTACATCTCCAAAAGTATTCTTATCTCTTTGCTTCTAAACAAGCTAATATTATTACAACTCGATAGCCATAACAGAAACTAGACAGAACGGACTAAACTATGAAACTCGAACTCCTCCAGGTTTTGCTGTCTTGCTTCTGTTCTTGCACACAATAACTCTCACGAATAATTGCTCTTGATTTGTGTTGCTCCCAAACGCACACGCAAGTATACGCGGTCGCCAAGTAATAAAGTGACAAAGTCGAGTATCGTTCCCACGAGGACTATGCAGACTAGTACTTAATAAACAATTCCTGAACAAACTATCCAGGGGTCTTTTTCCAATGATTGTAAGAGTTTTTATACTAAAGTGCAGTAATTAAAGTGCTGGAATGTAATCAAGCAATGGGGCAAAACTTTGGTTGTTAATAATATCAAGGGAGCGATCCAGGGTTAGAATTACGAACAATCCAGTTGATGTATTCAATTGATTTCACTTCTTAAATCCCGGGTTACTAACTGACAGGTTAATTGTAATTATGAAAACCTTTCAGTTCTTCACAATCTATGCAAGCTACTCTAATCCCTGTATGTCTACGGGTTAAATCACATGCACGCATTAACGATCCTGTAATTAGTTAAACTAGGCAATCAAGTATATGTCTATCCTACCCGCGAATTGATTCCCCGATGCCCGGGTTCACAAACTAGTTCTATTCTTCCTTATTACGTAATTAGGTTCTCTCTTTCAAGTTCAACCCAAAAACCATAGATGATGTATAACTATCGAGCTCTAACAATTATACAAGTTAAATCAAGAAAGAATAAGTAACCCGTTATGGGATTCAATCAATGGAAATCAATCTTCAACAATCAACTTTCATGTAAACTCTAACCCCAGAACGTTAGGAAATTAGCCACACATATTCATAATCACAAGGCAAAGATTTGGTGTAATAATGAAATAATTGATGTAATAGATGAAAGAGTTGGGAATAACCCTTGTTCAATGAAGTGTGTAGCTCTCAATATTGCTCCAAAGTCAAGAACTCCTTACAAAAACTAAGTAATAAACTATTTATATTGTTTCCAAACCCTTGTAAATAAGTTAGACCCAAAACTAGAAGGAATAGGAAGTAAAATCGCGCATAAGGGGCGCTATAACGGGCGCCCCGCGCCCCGAAAAGCGTGCAAACGACCAGAACACGCCTCCAGGCTTCGTGCCTTAGCCCTGCGACGCGCCTTGAAACGCGCAGACCTCCTCGCGCTATGGCTGGCGCGGCGCGGAGGCTGCAGCGCTAGGCCAAAAATTGCTCTTTTCCGCTCCAAACTCGGCTCGTGTCGTGCCTTTGTGTGCTCGATCCAATCTTCAATCATCATCCAATCAATTCATGCTCAATCAAGCTTCGAAACGCTCCAAATGTATCGCGTAACGACCTACACACGAACAACACAACATCAGCGTAAAACCATATTCACAAGCCACCAAACAAGTGCAAAACAAGCTCAAATGTGCGGAAATATTAAGGAAAAGTAGGCATAAAGTGCCGAACATCACCACCCCACACTTGAACCTTTGCTCGCCCTCGAGCAAGTCAAAACTAACTCCCCAACCTAGGTAAAACAGGTCTGCCTATGACTATGGTTGATACCGACCATTGAACCAATGCGCACATGACTACCATGGATCCACAACATGCCAACAATTTACCAAACTCAAAAATAATGAGAACAACCACCCCAAAATAGCTCAAATGCACAAACTCAACTCGATGCAACCATGCTCCCACAAAATTACACCTATCTACTCAATCAAAAGCCATCAACTTCACCGAATTCATGCAAACCACGTGCCCTCACCAATATGAAAGAGAGTGCCCCCCATAGATCACACACAAAAACAAATATCATGAATAGAACGGGGCAATAACAAATGAATTCTCTCACTCTCATGAAAGGCTCACATGTCACACACAACGTACCATAGGCTTGCCCGTAGTGTAGGACTCCACTAATGTAGGCTCACTCCAATCGGGATTAACAAGGACTTTAGAAAGGTCGTAATGTAGGCTAAGGGGCGGGTAGGATACATATGGTAATAGTGACTACCTCCCTAAGCACTTTAATACATCACATTTATTCCAAACACAAGTCTCAACAAACCACCCAATCACAAGTACCACACATACACCTTCTCAACAAGTAGCATATTTTCTTTTCAATCACACACTAGCAAGGACAGGATATCTTTCTCTCTTTTTTTTTTCTTTTCCACAATTTTTCAATTTTTGCTTTTTTTTTTTTCTTTTCATTTCATTTTTTCAATTTCATTAACTTCCATCCTTGCCAATGTTTTCCACTACCTCACAATTTTCATAAGTATTTCCCTTTTATTAGCTCCACTCAAAAGTCTCCCAACATCCAACCACAACTCCAATCATCTACACAATGTCAATAAAGTGCTTAAGGAGTAAGGGCCAAAAGAGTCAATTAAGAACAAATGGGTAGGCTCGGGGTGTGGGTGCCAATCAAAAAGGGTCAATTCAAATCACAACAACAATTTTTCAAGGTATATATGTAAGGGTAGGCAAGTAAAAGAAGGCCTTGTATCATCTCCCGACTAGAGCTAACCTAGGATTTCGCTTTGCACACACACGGGGCAAGTTCTAGACATTAATATGCAACATGGAGCAAATAAGAACATGCCTCACAACACACATTGCACGCAATCCACACAAAAAGGCTCAATCAACAACTCTCAACCAAGCTTTTAGAATGCAACTTGTGGAAATTTAAGCACTCATGCACAAAAGTTAGCAATCAAGTCAAGCAAGCGGACTCAAGCATCTCAAGGGGGTTGTTCCAATTTTTCCTTTTTTCCTAAGCATGCATCAAATTAAAACCAAGGACACCACAAATAGCACATGCAATCAAGTCCAAGTCCACCGGTATCAAACAAATCAAAGGCACCTAGCATTCTACCTTTTTCCTTAGCCTAGGGTCATCTAAAACTAACTATCCTAATCCTAAAAATGAAAAACTACCCGGTTCAAAGGTCACCCCGTGGAAAAGAACCGCGGCCATAAGAAAAACCACGGGGCGGATGACATGTACCACTAATAAAACTAAAAGGAAAATCTTTTTGGAATTTTTCATTGGTTTTCTAATTTTTTTTCATTTTTGCATATAGTAAAGCAAGAAATAAATCAAAACAAAGTCAAGTGACAAAATAAAAAGACCTAAGGTACATGCATCCTAAACCTCAAAATAAAAACTAGATAAAGGGCAGTACCCCACCCCACACTTAAACTAAGCAATGTCCCAGTGCGACAAAGAAGTAAGTGCAAAAGGAAGAGTACAAGAAAAACTGCCCTGAAAGCTGGATGGTGCACGGGAGTGTGGACCTAGGCCTCCGCCTCATGATCAGTCTCATACTCACTATCTGGATCATTGGCCACAATATCGGAATCAGTGTTCTCATCCTCCCGCGGATCCACCCGTCCAGCCTCAACCTCGCCCAGCAGGACCTTCGAGGTCTCCGTCAACGAGACCTTGCGGTCAATAATAGTCATATCAACGCCCGACTGACGGGCCATAGCCTCTATCATCAAATACTGACGCGCGGCCAAGTTGGCACTTGTCTCCCGCAAATCATCTGCCGTCAGCTTCACCGGTGCTGTGGTGATCACCCCCTTGACCGAGGCAATGTCAAAAGGCCTCCCAAAATCAAGGACAATGCGATCCCCGACCTCATCTGCGGGGACGCCCGCCTTCTCTAAATACCGGGTCAAGAGGTTCCCAAAATACAACCGACTACATGATTTTTCATACCTCTCTTGTTTCATCATTTTCAACATGTAGTACCCAATGTTCACCGGCCT
The DNA here is from genome assembly GCA_029990175.1 of Petunia secreta. Lineage (NCBI taxonomy): Eukaryota > Viridiplantae > Streptophyta > Magnoliopsida > Solanales > Solanaceae > Petunia > Petunia secreta. The sequence goes on from JARKIP010000053.1 coordinate 6,649,425, forward strand.
CCCGGTCATGAAAAAATACACCATGCACGCCCGAGTCTTAGTGACCTCGGAATAATGGGAACATGGAAGAATCCGTGCATTTATAAACCGCATCCATACACGCGCCGGCTTGATAAACAGGGAGAAGTGCATAAACGAATGTCGCCCAGACGCTCCTCGCCCCCACTTATGCGTGGAGCCCTCACCACACAAAGTCTCCCGCAAGGCCGTGTAATCCGGTTTCTTGATGTAATTTCTCAACTCCTCATAATCGGGGTCCGCTACCCCCAAGAAGGCATTCAATGCCGTGGGATCTAACTTCACCTTCACTCCCCTAACCGTCACCATGTTATCATCCCTCCACACCTCATCGGGCTCCCAGTTAGCATAAAGTTCTTGGACCATGTCCAATTTGGCGTGCCCCGGACTCTCAAACACTGAGTCCCACTTGAGGGCAATGATCTTCTCGGCCACATCTCTAAACTTTTGTAGCACCGGCCGTTTATCAATGGCTTGCTCGGGGATGTACCCCGCAAGCCTTACATTTTTATACCATGTTTGGCAATCTCCCTTCTTCACGAAAGGGAGGCCATACCGAGTCTTGCCTCCGGGACGTGGTATCGGCACCGCGTCCTTTGGAATCTTGGCCTTAGCCTTTGCTTTTGCCTTGGGCTTTGCCGGTGCCTTACCCTTTTGCTTTGAGGAGGAAGGCTCGGTTTGAGGTTCTCTCCTCGGGCCCGCAGTAGATGAAGAACTCGCCTTTTGAGATGTGGCTACCATGGTACCTACACAAACACAAACTTCAATGTTAGATGTAAAGCTATGCACCAAAAACAATTCAAGCTCAAGGGTACCACCCCACACTTAGCACACACTCTATGTGGCAATCACTTGTTTCAATGGCACGAGCACCCCACACTTGAACAAAACTAGCCTTGGCAAAATATGCCACGTTTTGAATTTTTAAAATCAAGCTAGTGTGGGTGCCTCATGATCAAATCTAGTGTGTATGCAACACCTAATGTTTATTGTAAGCCTAAGGAATGCATTGCTACTCAAGAATTCACAATGTCATTGATATTTCATCTTTGAGGCTTTTTCACAAACACCTAGTGTGCACAACTTTGAACTAGCAATTTCAATTTATTTTGTAATGTGCCAACCCTCCCAATGTGTTGGGAGATCTCTTTTTTACAAGTCACAAGGTCTATACTAAGCATCATAGACAATTAAGCATATCAAGATTGAATTTTTATGAAGATGCTTGTAACTAGTTAAGAGAATCACCCATGAGCAATTATTAAGACAACTTACATGTTATTGAGAAGGAAGAGTAGTAATGTACTTACTTGATGGTGTTAGAAGTGATTGCACAAGATTTGGGATGAGTTCAAGTGTTGCAAGTGAATTAGTGTGTGTGTAGAGAGTGTTTGTAGTGAAAATAAGGGAGAAAGGATGTTAGGAATTGGGGTTATAGGGCATGGGGATTAAAGAATTTCGGGTCAAACCCGTTGACCCATTTTGTAAACCAAAAATTGGCCAGCCGCGATAGCCTCCGCGTCGCATGCCCATCGCGGGCAAGGTTTGTAAGTTTCTGCCTAGCCTCGCGCGATTTCCTCCGCGGCGCATGCCCATTGCGCGCAACTTTTTGAGGATTCTGCCTAGCTTGGCGCGGTGGGAGGCGCGGGGCACTCCCAACCGCGCCTAGCTTCTTTGTTTCACTTTTTCTCGCGCTTTGGGAGGCGCGGGGCACTCCCGAACGCGCCCACGAACGTTTTTTCACACCGAATTTCGATTCCAAGTACAAACCAAGCGTGGGACATGTCTCGAGATGTCCCATCCCCCTCAATGCATTCATTTCACCTTATTTAGCTCACCCGATTCCTGCAAAAACGACACACAAAAACAACAAAAACGTGACAGTATAAAAACAAAAGAAAACTAAACTATTACAAGTACAAACTCGGGTTGCCTCCCGAGAAGCGCCTTATTTAACGTCGTGGCACGACGGGTATAAATCAAGGGTCCCTCAAAGTGATTGAAGTGCGGTGATTCACCGTACCTCCCCAATAGTGTTTCACCCGTTGACCATTAACCAAAAATGTGCTTTCAGAACCCGGGGCTCTCAATGCAACCGCTCCATGTGCGGTAACCCGAACAACTTCAAAAGGCCCCGACCATCTCGACTTTAACTTGCCCGGAAACAATTTCAACCTCGAGTTGAACAACAATACACGCTGCCCGGGCTCAAAAGAGCGATGCTCAATGTGCTTATCATGCCACTTCTTTGTCCGTTCCTTATATAATTTCGCATTTTCATACGCATGGAAACGGAACTCTTCAAGTTCATGCAACTGGAGCATCCTCTTCTCACCCGCTAAGGCCATATCAAAGTTGAGCTTTTGAATAGCCCAATACGCCTTATGCTCTAATTCAACCGGCAAGTGACAAGCCTTCCCATAAACAAGCCTATATGGAGAGGTTCCAATAGGCGTTTTGAATGCAGTTCGATAGGCCCAGAGAGCATCATCTAACTTCATAGCCCAATCCTTCCTCGAGGCATTCACGGTCTTCTCAAGGATTTGCTTGATCTCTCTGTTAGACACTTCCACTTGGCCACTAGTTTGGGGATGATAAGCAGTAGCCACCTTGTGGCGAACCCCATACTTGGCCAATAATTTATTGAACAACCGGTTACAGAAATGCGTACCTTCATCACTAATGATAGCCCGCGGTGTCCCAAAACGAGTGAAAATATTCTTCTTCACGAACTTCACCACCACACTCGCATCATTTGTAGGAAGTGCAATGGCCTCCACCCATTTAGATACATAATCAACTGCGACAAGGATATATTTATTTCCCATAGAAGGTGGGAATGGACCCATAAAATCAATACCCCAACAATCAAACAGCTCAATCTCCAAAATATTGTTCAAAGGCATCTCGTGACGCCTAGTAATGGTACCCGTTCTTTGGCAACGATCACATTGCTTCACTAATGCATGAGCATCTTTAAATAAAGTAGGCCAAAAGAAACCAGATTGCAGTACCTTTGCAGCTGTTCGATCTCCACCAAGGTGGCCACCATAAGGAGAGGAATGGCAGCTCTGTAGAATCGGCTCTACTTCTTCCCTTGGAACACATCTCCTAGCTAGTTGATCAGCACCTATCTTGTACAAATAGGGCTCATCCCACACATAAAATCTGCTCTCATGAAGGAGTTTACGCTTTTGCTCAGCAGTTGCCCCAGGGGGATACACATCACTCACAAGAAAATTTACCATGTCAGCATACCATGGTGTTTCAGCTTCTTCTAGAGCAAAAAGTTGCTCATCAGGAAATACCTCTTTAATCTCAGGCCCCTCATCTACATGATCTCTATTCTCCAGCCTTGACAAATGATCAGCTACTTGATTCTCAGTCCCCTTGCGATCTCGAATTTCAACATCTAACTCTTGCAATAGGAGAACCCAACGAATAAGTCTCGGCTTGGAGTCCTTCTTTTCAAACAAATACCGGATTGCGGCATGATCAGTGTAGACAACAACACGAGTGCCAACCAAATAAGATCTGAATTTATCAAAAGCATAAACCACGGCTAGCAACTCCTTCTCAGTGGTAGTATAATTGGACTGGGCTGCATCAAGCGTCTTGCTTGCATAATAGATAGAGTGAAAAATTCTTCCTATTCTTTGGCCTAGAACAGCCCCAATAGCATTATCACTCGCATCACACATCAATTCAAATGGCAAAGACCAGTCAGGAGCAATGATGATTGGTGCGGTCACCAACCTTTTCTTCAACTCTTCAAACGCCTTAATACAAGCATCATCAAACACAAATTTCACATCCTTCTCCAACAATTTGCACAAGGGAGTGGAAATTTTGGAGAAGTCCTTTATGAACCGTCTATAGAATCCTGCATGTCCCAAGAAACTACGCACCCCCTTAACAGAGATAGGTGGTGGTAATTTCTCAATAGCCTCTATCTTTGCCTTGTCAACCTCAATCCCTTGCTTTGACACCTTGTGCCCAAGTACTATGCCTTCTTGAACCATAAAGTGACATTTTTCCCAATTCAGCACCAGGTTTGTTTCTTCACAACGGCTCAGCACAGCATCAAGGTTCTTCAACCATTCATCAAAAGAGTCACCAACCACTGAGAAATCATCCATAAACACCTCCACAAATTTTTCCACCATGTCAGTGAAAATAGCCATCATGCACCGCTGAAAAGTCCCTGGGGCATTACACAACCCAAATGGCATCCTCCTAAATGCATAGGTGCCATATGGACAAGTAAAAGTGGTCTTCTCTTGGTCTTCAGGGGCTATCACAATTTGATTGTAGCCCGAATAACCATCCAAGAAACAATAATACTCATGGCCTGCTAGTCTATCCAACATCTGATCAATAAAAGGGAGTGGGAAGTGATCTTTCTTGGTGGCCTTGTTCAGCTTCCTATAATCAATGCAAATTCGCCACCCTGTAACAGTTCTTGTAGGAATCAACTCATTGTTCTCATTCTTCACCACTGTCATGCCCCCTTTCTTAGGAACACACTGCACCGGACTCACCCACTTGCTGTCAGAGATAGGAAAAATAATACCAGTATCCAGCCACTTGATGACTTCTTTCTTCACCACCTCCTTCATGATTGGATTTAGCCTCCTCTGCTGCTCTATGGATGGCTTATGATCTTCTTCCAAGAGAATTTTATGCATGCAGAAGGAAGGACTAATCCCTCTAATATCAGCAATAGTCCAGCCAATAGCTCTCTTGCGCTCTCGCAATACCCGCAACACCTTCTCAACCTGCACATCAGACAACAAAGAAGAAAGGATCACGGGCAAAGTATTACCTTCACCCAAATAAGCATAACGTAAATGGTCTAGGAGCTTTCTCAATAGACGGTTTAGCAGGAGCTAAGGTCAACGGTCTATCAAGCTCCTCAAATATCTTCCACGCTGGGATGAATCTACTCTGCATATTAAGAACCTCCACAAATTCTTCAGTATCTTCATCCTTCAGGATATCATCATCATCACATAAGAGTGCCCTTTCCAAAGAATCAACATTAGAAGCCAAGAATGACCTCTCATCAGCAGTCAACTCATCATCTATTACCTTTACCATGGACAACTCTTCATAATGAGAAGGAAGCTGGGTAGCTCTGAACACATTAAACACAGCTTCTTCCCCATTTACCTTCATGATCATCTTGCCAGCTCTCACTCTAATAACAGCATCAGCAGTAGCCAAAAATCCTCTTCCCAAGATGAGAGGAACCTCAGGATCAGCTTCATAATCAAGAATAATAAAATCAACGGGTAATATGAACTGACCCACTTGTACAAGCACATCCTCAATAATCCCCTCAGGGAATGTCAAAGATCTATCAGCAAGCTGCAGGGTCACAGTAGTGGGTCGTGGCTCACCCAGGCCTAGCTTCCTAAAAACTGAAGAAGGCATCAGATTCACACTAGAACCCAAATCACATAAAGCACGACCAACCTCATGTTCCCCAATTTTCAAAGGGATGGTAAAACTGCCCGGGTCCTTCAATTTTTGCGGAAGCTTGCTTCTAACTCTGGAACTGCACTCCTCAGTAAGTGCAACTGTCTCAAACTCAGTCAACCTTCTCTTGTTAGCAACAATATCCTTGATGTATTTAGCATATTTGGGAACATCCCGCAAAAGCTCCACCAAAGGAATATTTACCTGAATTTGACTCAATATCTCCAAAAATTTCTTGCATGCTGCATCAACTTTCTGCTTCTGAAGTCTCTGCGGGAAAGGTGGTGGTGGTCTCACAATAGCAGACTCGGGCTGCTTTTCGGTTACCTTTTCTGCTTCTTTTTCCACCTCCCTATCAACATTTGGCTCTAACTCACCAACAGGCTTCTTTGGCTTTGGGGGAACTTCCTCCAGTGCTCTTCCATTCCTCAAAGTCACTGCTTGCACAAATTCTCTAGGATTCTTCTCTGTATCACTCGGTAAAGCACCCCGAGGTCTATTATTTTGTGCTCCAGCAAGCTGCCCCAATTGCCTTTCAAGATCTTTCTGTGCATTGCTCAAATCTTTTATTGTTTGTGCCTGAGATGCTGACTCATCAATGAGCTTTTGCTGCCCTGCAAGAATTTTCTTGAGCATATCCTCCATAGTATTAGACTGATGTGGCTGAGCCTGAGACTGTGATCCCTGCTGTGGTGCATTGTTTTGAGTAAATTGGGCTCTCTCATTACCCTGAAACTGCTCACGGGTATCTCTCCAAGAAAAATTTGGGTGATTACGCCAACCCGTGTTATAATTATTACCATACTGATTTCGGTTTTGGCCCTGTGATCTGTTCTGATTACCCACATAATACACTGATTCTGGGTTAGAGGGACAAACCTCAGTGCTATGATCCTCACCACATACCTCACAAAAGGCCTGAACTTGCTGCACTGGAGCTGGTTGTGGCTTTGCTTGGAGAGCCAGCTTGCTGATTTGATTGGAAATTGCATCCATCTTCGCTCGCAACTCTGTGATTCCATCTAGTTGAAGTACCCCAGCAGCTTTCTGTGTAGCCGCTCTGCTAGCCCCCTCACTAAGTATATTAGCTCTGCCATCACCCTGCCAATCAGGATTGCTCTATGAAAACTTATCAAGTAAGTCATAGATCTGTTCAAAATTTAAGGCCAACACTTGGCCTCCAGCAGCAGCATCAACCACAATCTTAGTATGTTGGTTCAATCCCTCAACAAAAGTGTGTGCAATAACCTCATTAGTTTGATTGTGGTGAGGACAATCTCTCAATAACGCTTTAAATCTCTCCTAGGCTGCATATAATGATTCGCCTTCAAACTGCCTGAAGGACAAAATGGCACTCCTCAACCTGGCCGTCTTAGCCGACGAATAAAACTTAGCCAAGAATTTCTTAGCTAAATCCTCCCAAGTAGTGATAGACCCAGGCTTTTCAGCCTTTAACCACTTCCTTGCTGTCCCAATCAATGAAAATGGGAACAAAGTCATTCGCACATAATCAGTAGGCACACCTGTCGGTGTATAAGTATCACTGATCTCCAGAAAGTTCTGCAAGTGTTGCTGCGGATCTTCATGCAGGAATCCACCATATTGCCCCGTCACATGCAGCAACTGAATCATGCCGGGCTTGATCTCAAAGTTCCCAGTAATAGCAGGCTTCACAATACTTGACTCTACTCCTTTCAGACTAGGAAGAGCCACATCTCGCACTGCTACTGTTTGTTCTTCAGCCATTTCAACAGGAAGAGATGCAAGTACGATTGCTAATGCTTCTCGATCTCTCGCTTCTTTCCTTGTCTTCCTCAAGGTTCTTTCAGGCTCGGGATCAAAAGGTGCGAGTGATTCGTCCTTTTTGTTCCTTTGCATTCAAAACCTATTGCCTGAAACAGCACAAGAAACTCAACAAAAAATTAAACCTGAATAGCAATTAAGTAATTGTTCAAAAGTAATTAGTCCGTAATTAGTCCCCGGCAACGGCGCCAAAAACTTGTTGCTCCCAAACGCACACGCAAGTATACGCGGTCGCCAAGTAATAAAGTGACAAAGTCGAGTATCGTTCCCACGAGGACTATGCAGACTAGTGCTTAATAAACAATTCCTGAACAAACTATCCAGGGGTCTTTTTCCAATGATTGTAAGAGTTTTTATACTAAAGTGCAGTAATTAGAGTGCAGGAATGTAATCAAGCAATGGGGCAAAACTTTGGTTGTTAACAATATCAAGGGAGCGATCCAGGGTTAGAATTACGAACAATCCAGTTGATGTATTCAATTGATTTCACTTCTTAAATCCCGGGTTACTAACTGACAGGTTAATTGTAATTATGAAAACCTTTCAGTTCTTCACAATCTATGCAAGCTACTCTAATCCCTGTATGTCTACGGGTTAAATCACATGCACGCATTAACGATCCTGTAATTAGTTAAACTAGGCAAGCAAGTATATGTCTATCCTACCCGCGAATTGATTCCCCGATGCCCGGGTTCACAAACTAGTTCTATTCTTCCTTATTACGTAATTAGGTTCTCTCTTTCAAGTTCAACCCAAAAACCATAGATGATGTATAACTATCGAGCTCTAACAATTATACAAGTTAAATCAAGAAAGAATAAGTAACCCGTTATGGGATTCAATCAATGGAAATCAATCTTCAACAATCAACTTTCATGTAAACTCTAACCCCAGAACGTTAGGAAATTAGCCACACATATTCATAATCACAAGGCAAAGATTTGGTGTAATAATGAAATAATTGATGTAATAGATGAAAGAGTTGGGAATAACCCTTGTTCAATGAAGTGTGTAGCTCTCAATATTGCTCCAAAGTCAAGAACTCCTTACAAAAACTAAGTAATAAACTATTTATATTGTTTCCAAACCCTTGTAAATAAGTTAGACCCAAAACTAGAAGGAATAGGAAGTAAAATCGCGCATAAGGGGCGCTATAACGGGCGCCCCGCGCCCCGAAAAGCGTGCAAACGACCAGAACACGCCTCCAGGCTTCGTGCCTTAGCCCTGCGACGCGCCTTGAAACGCGCAGACCTCCTCGCGCTATGGCTGGCGCGGCGCGGAGGCTGCAGCGCTAGGCCAAAAATTGCTCTTTTCCGCTCCAAACTCGGCTCGTGTCGTGCCTTTGTGTGCTCGATCCAATCTTCAATCATCATCCAATCAATTCATGCTCAATCAAGCTTCGAAACGCTCCAAATGTATCGCGTAACGACCTACACACGAACAACACAACATCAGCGTAAAACCATATTCACAAGCCACCAAACAAGTGCAAAACAAGCTCAAATGTGCGGAAATATTAAGGAAAAGTAGGCATAAAGTGCCGAACATCAATTTGCTCTGTTGTGAATTCTTGAATGCGTGAAATATTCTGGCCGAAACAACTTGTATTTATAGAGTTCTTGAAATCCTTCTATGACTTAGCTTGGAACTCTTTTTATAATTCGGAATCCGTTTCTAATAAGGTTTGACAACTTTCCTTATATGAAACCTAAGTTATTTTGCCTAATTCTTCAATCCTTTTTCACTAAGGAAACTCTTCTTAATCAGTGCCGCTTCTAAGTTCTTCCTTCTTCAACCAGGATTAAGACTCCGACTTCAGCTGCTATCTTTTTCCTTCTTCATCTCGAACTCGAACATCAACCCAAACAACCTTGTCTTCAACTTCAAGTGTGAACCTTTTCATTGTCCACTCAGCACCAGATCCTTTGCCATTCATCAAAAATATACTTCAACAAATTCCCCCCTTTTAATGATGACAAACAATATTTTCTCACTGAGGTTTTTAGCACAAGAACTTATATATACAAACACTAAACTAAAAATGAACCAGGGTAATAACAGTTAGCGAATTAGATCACAAATATAAACCAATCTAAACAGCAACTAACTTCCCCTTTTTGTAATCATCGAAAAGTTCACAGCTCATGAACCTGCTCAACTTAAATTAAGTCAAGTTGACTCTAGTGCCATAGGCAGCTAGTCAACCTTTCAAGTCAGGAACCTGTTTCAGACAATAAATACCAGCAAATAGCAGTAAAGGATATTTTAACAAAATATGTGCCAAACCGGCTTAAAACATCCAAAACAATATCAAAATATTACAAACCAAAAAGTAATAAATTGTCTTAACAGGCTGATAAAATGAACCAACTTAAAAGGACTAAGGAAGGGACCAGTTTGGAATTGGGGAATATCGGTGAAGTTAAAGTGTGCAAGAAACTTGGCGAGACGATGCAAGTTTCCTTCACGTTCCAGCTTAGCGTCCAGCCTGGCATTCTCAGCATTCAACCATGCCAGCTCTTAAGTCTGTCTCTCCAGCTGTCTCCGATACACCTCTAATCTCCTATCCACACGTGCATCAGGCACTTCCTCAGGATCCCCAACCAAATTGATTGGTTTCTCAATAGGTTCACCATCAAGTCCATAGTCACAAGACCTCAGTATGTTCCTCCCAAACATGTCATTATTATTCGGCTCTGTCCATCCACCAAAAGGTACTCCAAAGAACTGAAACACTTTACCCAGGAGAAAACCATACACTACAGCATATTTCCCTAACCCCATATCTACAACCATACCAATGTGCTTGATCATTAACTCAGACAAATTTACATGAACCCCCTATCAATCAGGTCCATGTAAGTAAGATCAAGAAAATTAGCTTCACTCCCCCTTTCAGATCTCTGCAACATATTCTTCAACACAAATTCATACAACAATTGGTGGAACGGGGCCATAGCCTTCTTTTTCACCTGAGTTGCCCTTATTAGTCTGGGTTTCCTCGCAAACTTCCTGGATACCTCCAGGGCAGACACACCATCTCGTCTAGCCGGCCATGAATTTCTTAAATATTCACTATACCCTTGGGACGGAACACCCAAAATCACTCCTAGTTCTTCACAATTGAACTAAATTACCAGAACTTTCACAATCGTGGTCACTATTCCTTCAGTCACCGTGCAATTAGTGTAAAACTCACGAGCCTCTTTCTCATAAAGCTTAACAGTTCTTTCACTGAACATGTTCAACCAACCTTGAATCCTTAGTTTCTCCACCAACTGAGTCATCCATTCTTGCTCAAGGTCGACAAGAATTTTACCCGTCACCAATGGCAATGCCCTGAAATAGTGCACTTTTCTTTTCTTCTCTTGCTTATCATCAACAAATCACAAGTTTCACCTTAGAACCTTTTCCAGGAACCTCAGGTTCTTCAACATCCTTTTCATGTTGTTCCCTCACAGAACCTTTAGTTGCAGGTCTCCTAGTACGACTACCAGCCTTTTTGCTACACTCTCTTACTCCTTCATCAAAGTCACCAGTACTCCCAACTTTTGAACTACACACTAATTCACCACCCTTAACTAACCTCCGCTTCTTCACTACTTTAGACTGAACCTCTACCATAGGCCTTTTCTCCAACTTTCCTCTAGTCCTCCACCACCAAAACCTCTGTCTCACTAGAGGAATCCTCACAAGCTTGAGGAGTTGGATTTTCCTGTATACTCTCAAGATATACAATATTTAGGGGCTCAGTAAAACCTACACCTTCTTGAATATCATTCTCATAATTATTTATGCCTAAAATTGTATGTCTAAGTTAAACAATTAATTATAGTTGGGGTCACAAGAAATACATTAACTACAACGGAAAAGTATGTAAATATAATGAACGCAGTAATGAATAAATAAGATGAAATAATAAAGTGAAAGGCAGAGCAATTTTTATTCCTTGAGAATAGTCAAATTCAGTGTTGAATCACCTCCTTTTTCAATACAATGTTAGGAGGGGTATTTATAGTTGTGATACCCAGTCCTAAATAAGGTAAAATACAATGACTAATAAGGCTATGGGCCTATAACTCAAAGCGGTGGAATATGTTAAACCCTAACTAGAAGACAGTAAACTGTAGGCGGCAGGATATATACTCTGTGTCCTATGACCGTGCCGCCTAAATGGTCGTTGGGTCCATGAGTAGGCGTGTATCCTCTATGCCTAGTGTATAAGTCTAGTAATAGGTGCTGTATTTTTTCCCACACAGTCAGTCCCCCCGCTTGCTGAGTGCTGTTGCAAGCAGTCAGGAAGTGGAAGCAACGTGGATGTAAAAAGATATCTTATTGGCTCCTTAAGACTCGCAGTCCCTTTCTTCTGATTGGCTGATACCAATCCCATGCACCTTCTTCAGGAACTGCCATTAACTGCTCCATATCATTTCAAATCTCCAGCAATAATAACGTTTCTCTGCTTTATGCTCCATCCGTAGCCTTTTCTGCCTATAAATAACGACTTCATGACAGCGGAAAAATTGCAAACTCTTCTTCAGAAAATACTTCACTTCTTGAGCTATTTTTATGATAACGAGAAAATTTTCTTCCCTTAGAAATTTGTCTTTGATCCTTGTTTGATACTCGCAAAAAACATTCTTCACTCCGAATGGACGTATGAAGAAACCATAGGAGGAAATTCGCCTACAGTTGCCTCATTTTCTCTCTTAGTCCATAAGGAGATGGATGAAGTCCTGTGAATCATAAAGTTTGATCAGGATTCTAATGATGTCCTTTGGGATGTTTTGATTGTGTCATGTGCACTGCGGTTCGCTCATGTGATATTCTTCTTGTCATGCGGGGCCAAGATGCTTGGACCTTTCAGCTGTTATGAGGCTTCTCCATCAGGACTTTTCTGGTGCTCAGGTAGCCTCTTTGACGGTGTAGGGTTGAAGTCTACTTTTCTGACTCCATTCCATGGTAGGTAGGAGGACATAGTTCCAAGCCATGGGTGAATTAGTGAGTCATCGAGCTCTAACTCTGCTCATGTTTTGGGGGTTGTCTCTTCGTTCGGCCGTATTGCTGCTGCAATATCTCATCGGCCGCTGGCTGTGGGATACCCAAGGGAAGAGGATCCCTTGTAGTAAGTCGCCAACACAAGTATTTTCATCCTTGGTGAGCTTCTGATTGTGCTTGAAGATCCGCGGGGCATTGCACTCCCATTTGATCAGTTGAGGTTGAAGCGAATGTTCAAGTTTTCTCTTTAAGTTTAGCGGGTGAAATGGAGGTGATTAGGCCTGTAATCAGACGCTTCCGAGGGCCCTTGCTTTTATAAAGAAGATGGGCATTTTTTGCACCATCGCCCGTATGCTTTGAAGGAATGCTCGGGCCGGCATATCTTAAGCTGCCAAAAAGAAAAGAAGAACTCTAGACTGTTTACGACTTGTAGCGACAATCTAGATGAAGGATTTTCAGCCATGTTAATCCTGAGGAGTTCTTTGTTTTTAGTCTTCCATTTCTTTTTTTTCCTACAATTGTTATAAATATTGTATTCAGGAAGAACTAAATGTATATTATAAGCCTACGGGCTGTCTGTTATTAATTAAACGGTCGTTCATCAATATTCTTATACGTACTTGTGTTATTAGCGGTTTTTTAATGTATAGTCAAGCAGTATGTTTGTGCAAATAAAGATTAGATGGCTTTCGGTCATCCTGAATGTTCTAATCGTTTAAGAACGTTTATCAGTGAGCCTGCCTTAGGCAATTACGCCCATTGTGCGCCAATATTTGGCGGCTAGGTTGCATATATAGGAGATGGCTTTTCGCGACCACAATGGGACGATCTTAGCCCGTGTGATAACATGCACTTTTGTGTCCGACTTCAAATGTCTCTGCTTAGTTACTACACGAAAAAGGCTTCCCCGTCGGTGTGTAGGTGCAGTTGTTGAATTAACGAGTTCAACTCACAAATAATGTTTGGTGGCTGAGCTAAACGTGATATAGCTCTAAGCGAGTAATGTACCATACTTTTTGTGGCAAAAAGTATGCGTATTACTTCAACTTAGGTCTGGCCGGGGGCTATGAATAGTTGGATCGTAGATGGATCTGAATAAAAATAACTGAAAATAGTAGTTTTATTGACAGGGGGCACGAAGCCTGAGATGTTATGGGTGAAAACCCGTAACATGATTGATGAGTATGAAAATACTGTGGTCAGAAGTAAAACATAAAAATAAAGGCTTTTAAGATACTTTATGCTCGTCCCTCGGAAGGTTCAGAGGCATGTGTTTGGGCTTCCCTGCTCAAGGGTGCTGAGCCTGGAGATGTTACCTTTGGGCCGTTGACAACTCGATGGTATAATTCTGTGCCAATTAAAAAATAATGAACGACTTGCTTTCGCAGTTTTCTGCTTTCTGATTTGTCTTCGGGGAGGATTCATTTGGTGAGGTATTTGATCAGCGTGTGACACTGCCGTATGACAAATCCTGTGTCTGGAACTTCGAGGTTCATCAGGTCCACAGGGGTTAACTCAATCACTATCTGTTGATCGCATGAATCTTCAGCCACTTCGCCACTGTTTGAACTTTCTTCTTGACGGGCAAACTTTCACGTCTGAAAATTTTTCATGAGTGCTTTCATTCACTCCTACCGATCTGGTGTGCAGATGCCCTCAGGTGAAAACTTCTTTGACTTGATCGGCGATCAGTTGAGAGCCGCTGAAGAGGATGACCTCCCTGGCCCCCAGTATGTAGGCTAAATCAAGAGCTTGAATTATGGCTTTATACTTTGCTTCGTCGATTTGAGCTCTGGCGATCTTGCAAAATATCATCCCAACGGGTGTCCTAACCCACAGATCGAGATCGAGTTCTTCCCTTTTTAGGTCCACTTCAATGCTGATTTCCCAACATCCGGGCTCGATCATTTCATAGTTTCTGATTGACTCCACCGCTTGTGGTTTTAGCTTCTGCACGAAGTCTGAGGTGAAACCCTCTAGTTCCTGTGATTCGACGGCTATCCGGGGTTGGTAGATAATGTCATACTCTCTAGTTTCTTGGCCCATTCTACCATCTCCTCCGACAGTCTGGGTTTAGACAATATGGCCCATACCAGTATGGAGGAGATCATACTGACCGTATGGTCCATGAAATATGTGCGCAGCTCCTGAGTCTCCATGGCCATTGCCATAATAAACTGAAAAAATAAAGGCAAAAACTTGTCTCGGTGCGAAGGTATTTTGCTGGCGTACTTCACGGGAAATTGTCTACCATTCTCTTTTCGTACAAGGACTGTATTACATGCTATTTCTGAGATCGAGACATATAATAATAGATGTTCACCTAGCTTTGTCTCAGTTAACACCGGAAGTTGTAGGAGCTGCATATTAGTCTAGGCTACGGTTAGGTAACTCTGTATCACCCATAGGGGTCCCCACTTGTCTTTGCAGCACCTCAAAAAACTGACATACCAATTTCGTGGCCTTGGAGAATAGTTGATCACCGCCAATCGATCTCGTAGTTCACTTATCTTTTCTTTGACTTCTCGTTCCGTGGCCTCAAAATCGATGGGCTCCTCTTCAGCCATATTTATTTTTGCTACTGTCTGTAAATCAAGATTCTTGCCATTGGCAGGATGATACTCTCTAAGTGAAGACCGCTAACCCCGTAAGTAAACAATCCCGTGTGCGGTCGGGTATTTGAAAACTTGATGAAGCGCAGAGGGTACTCCCTTGACATTGTGTATCTATGGCCGTCCCAAGATGACGTCATATGGTAGATTTCATTTCAATACCTGGAAGGAGGTTATGCTCGTCACGCCTTGTATATGAACCGATAGAGCTTATTCTCCAGCAGGCTCTTCTCGGGATCTATTGAAACTATTTATCTTTCAGGTGCTTCAGGCTACTCAACGGCATAAGCAATTATTCCAGAGTACCTACCCACGAATAATATTCATGCTACTTCCCGGATTGACCATGGCTCGCTGGACGCGTAGGTAAAATATTTCCACGGGCATGATGAGGTTGTGTTGATGTTCTGCCTCTTCATCCAACCCAAACAGGATTGGACCTTTTAATTCCCATGGCACCATAGTCCTCATGCGTCGAGTTCAATAGTTTATAAGATTGTGTTGATAGTCTTTAGATTTTCAGAATCTGGTGCTTTGGAACGCCGTGGTCCTTCTTCAATTAGATATTTAAGGTGCCCTTATTTCAAAAGATGCTCGATTTAAATTATCAAGGCTTTAATGTCGACTATGGCATGACCGTCGCTGCGATGAAAATCACAATAGGCCATTGTGTTCCTCTCCATAGCTCCTTTCGCGGTAGGCGACCATCAGACCCTTGGATCTAATCTACCAAAGTGATTGGCGACTAGATCCACGACGTTGACTTGCAAACCAAAATCCCTAAAGTTACGAGGTTCTATCCGCTTCTCTTGAGATCATGATGCTCGGGAGTTTTTTTGCCTTCCAGCTCCTGACTGGTTTTGAATCTTTGGCTTAACCCTTCTTCCATTCTCTTCCCCTTCTAAAGAAGGCCTCGCTGCTCTTTTCCTTCGCTTGTCTTTGGGGTTATGAGAGTTGTTTGGCTTCAAGCGAAGCTTTTCAGTATACCTTTGATGCAACACACTCCATGTGTTCACGGGGTACTGGGTTAAGCTCCACTGCAATTCTTTGGTACCAACGATCCTTTTGAATTCAGACTCTTGCCAAAAGCTACCACAGTGATGTTGTCAGGGACTGGAGGAAGCTCCATGCGTTCCTTCTAAAATATGTCAATGTAGTCCTTTAGCAGCTCGTTGTCCCGTTGACGTATCTCGAAGATATTTTGCATGCGCTTCTACCGCTTGCGGGCACTAGAATGCGCTTTCTTGAACAAGTCTTGCATATAAGTGAATTATTTGATAGACCCCATTGGTAGATGAGTGTACCAAGCGAGGGCCCCTTTAGTCAGGGTAGAGCCAAACCAGTTCACTAGAGCAGACTGAATTTCTTCCTCAGTAATCTCGTTGCTCTTCACGGTGGTGTAATATGAGGCAATATGCTCGTCCGAGTCAGTCGATCCATCATGCTTCGTGTTATCCAGTAAGCAGAAGTTATTTGGTATGTGGACCGATGTAACACTTGCCTTGTAAGCATGTTTAAAAAAACTTCTGCTCATCTACCCTGGTAACTTGGGGTTGAGCACCCGACACATTACCAATTCGGTTGTGGATGGCCTTTATCTCTTTTATGAGGTCCTGATATGAGCTCCTTTAAGTTCTTGGTTGTTGATTGTTGATGAGCCTCTAGTGGTGGCATCCATGTTGAGCCTTTGATTAGGAGCTGATGCTGGTGAATTGTTCGTGGGCAATAGTCCTCGCGGGGATGCTGGCCTTTAAGTCGATTCGGCAAACATTTCTCCTAACTTCTGGGATATCCCATTAACTATGTTGTTTGAGTTCTGCCCAGACGCGGTTTTGAGGAGATTTACAAGGAAACCTCTTAATTGAAAATTACCTCACACAGGTTGATCCCTTTCCCGTCACTGGTAACAAGGATCGGTTCTCGAGAGGTGTCTTTCCTCTGCTCAACGGGATCCTTAGGATGTATGCTGGGATCATCGGTATCCTCTGCGGACTCGTCTACTGCGTTGGCAGTGTTTTTTTGAATGCTATCGTCATCAGACATAATCGTGCCTTTTCCTTCGTAGAATACATACAATTGCCTGGACTCTATGGTGCGCGCCAAACTGTTTATGCCTAAATTGTATGTCTAGGTTAAACAATTACTTATGGTTGGGGTCACAAGTAATACAGTAACTACAACAGAAAAGTATGTAAATATAATGAAACCAGTAATGAATATCAAGACGAAATAATTAAGAAAAAGGCATAGTAATTCTTATTCCTTGATTATAGCCGAATTCGATGTTGAATCGCCCCCTTTTTCAATACAATGTAAGGAGGGGTATTTATAGTTGTGATGCCCAGTCCTAAATAAGGTAAAATAGAGAGACTAATAAGGCTATGGCTCTATAACTCAAGGCGGTGGAATATGCTAAACCGTTACTAGGAGACTGTAAACCATAGGAGGCGGGATGTATACCCTGTGTCCTGTGGTCGTGCCACCTAAATGGTCGTTGGCATTAGGAGCGGGGTGTATCATCTGCGCCCGGTGACTTGTAAGATAAGTCTAGTCTCGTGAGCTGGACTCATATCCCCGTAATAGCAGGTGGCATATTTTTTCCCACACAATAATCATCAATCTCGTTGAGATCTGCGTCATCACCAGCCACAGAAGTTGAGAACAAACCAGGTTCTTTCGCAGGTTCCAATGAAGATTCTACAGATTTCTCTTCTCTCTCTCTCTCTCTCTCTCTTACTACAGCCACTTCATTCATAGGAATTGTCACATGAACAGGTTCCTTGACAGGTTCCTCACTCACCTTCTCACCACCTTCACTAATAGCATTTTTAGAATTTTCATTTTCCATTACATCTACCACTTTCTTTTCTTTCTCAGAAATTTCATTAACAACCTCTTTTCCTAATTCTCCTACAGGCTCAGGAGCTACACTACTGTTAAGATTAACTGTAGCAGTAGAGACACTAGGGTTTACCTTTTCAACTTCTTGAACGGAATCTTGATTTGTTTCATCCCTCTCTACCACAACCACTCGGAATGCTTTCTCCTTTACTAGTAGCTTCCTCTAAAACCTTTTTTTGCCTTAATTTCGCAAACTTCTTTGCCATTGAAATTTATCAACTCGCCGCAAGTTTCTTTGCTTTTTGACTTAATTTAGAAATTTTGAATTTAGGAGAAGTAGGGTTTACAATGTTCTTTGAAGTAGTTGACATGGTGAGAAAGTTTCTGGAAATTTTTTAGAGAGAATGAGAGATGTTTCATAAGGTTAGTGTGTTTAGTTGTTAGAAATAATGAACACACAAATACATACACACGCTTGATGTTATTGACGTAATGAGAAGTCATCACGTGTACCGGATAGTGAAACGGGGGCTGATGGGATGTGTAAAGGCTGAGTGTAATTATTATGCTGAAAATTCTCACGCTACCGCATCAACAAAATTTGAATTTTAAAATTGGCAACTAATCCGGCGACACTTGTGATTAATTGGTAACAATTTGGCCACGTAAGACACAATTATACTTTCAGTAAGCAACATTGGATGCGTACCTGAACGTCTAAGCCCCAGGTTCTTAAGCTTTTGTCCTCTACTTAAAAAATTATTTGCCAGCATCTAAGTCATGAAAACAGGTCCAAACAAGGTTAGCAAGCAAAACAATTAAGTTTCAAAAGTATAGTCAACTAAACAAAGCTAAGCTAAGTTAAAACTAAAACTTCTCTAGCCAATCATTGGGAGAACCAGGTGCTGGCTCGATCAGTGTATCTTTGTCATCCCTACTCAAGCTTGTTCTTGTCAAGTTGTATCATGTTCAAAGCTTTAGTAAAGATGTCAGCAATTTGATCCTCAGTCCTACAAAAATTCATAGCAATTAGGCCCTTTTCAACATTATCCCTTAAAAAATAATGCCTAATATCAATGTGCTTTGTTCTCTTATGTTGGATCGAGTTCTTGGCTATACTAACTGTAGTGGTATTGTCACAAAAGATTGGAATTGGTCCACACTTGATTCCAAAGTCCTCTAACTACTGCTTGATCCATAATAGCTATGAACAACACAAAGCAACTGCTACATATTTAGCTTTTGCTATAGATAATGCTATTGAATTTTGCTTCTTTGTAGGCCATGATACAAGACAAGGAGCTAGTAAGTGGGCCATCCCAGATGTACTTTTCCTATCAACCAAGTGATCAACATAGTCAGCATTTGCACAACCAATTAGATCAAAACTTCCACCTTTTGGATACCATAAGCACAAATTTTGAGTTCCTTTCAAATATCTTAAGATTCTCTTGACTTCTGTTAAGTGTGACTCATTTGGGTTTGTCTGGAACCTTGCACACAATCCTACACTATAAAAATATCAGGACGACTTGCAGTTAAATACACCAAAGAACCAATTACCCCTCTGTACTTAGTTACATCAATCGACGCACCGATTTCATCCAGAGTCAACTTTGTTCCAAAGGTTATGGGTGTGCTCATGTCCTTAACAGTTTTCATGTCAAATTTCTTCAATAATTCCTTGCTGTATTTCTGCTGATGGATTATTGCGCATTCCTGAGTTCATTTGATTTGCAAGCCTAAAAACAAATTCAGCTCACCCATCATACTCATTTCAAACTCATTTCCCATCAGGTCGGTGATGTTTGGCATTTTATGCCTATAATTCCTTAATATTTCCTCACGTTTGGATACTTTATTCGTACGATTTCTAGTTGATGAATGTGATTTTGCATCGATTTTGTGTCGTGTGACTTGTAGGTTGTTATGAAGTGCAATTGGAGCTTTGAAGAGCATAATCGAGCAAGAAAAGATTGAATTTAGATTGAAGATTGGATCAAGCACGCGAAGGCACGAAACGAAGCAAGCTGCGAACGACGAAAGCAGGAAAAATGGCCTGGCGCGGTTACTGGCGTGGCGCGCCCCTATAGCGCCCACTTTCTGGCGCGAGGCGGGGCCGTTGCGTGCGAGATTCGACGGACTCTGCTTGGTTGCGCGCGTTTTGAGGCGCGGGGCGCCAGCTATAGTGCCCCTGGAGCAGTTTTGGAAGTCCTATTTCGTCTAGGCTTAGGCGTAACTAACTGCTAGGCTTTTGTAAACATTATAAATACTCTTTTACTTAGTTTTTGAGATTTAGTTCAGACTTTGGAGCAAGTTTTGGAGGAGAAGGGAGGAGCCCTAGATGTCTTCTAAACAAGTTCTTTCTCTCTTTCTCTTATTCTTCTCTTTAATTCTATAGTTTGTTCGTTCTAGGGTTAGAGCAATTACATGAAGGTTGATGTTTGAAAGTTGATTTCTATCTATTAATTTAACATTACAGATTGTTTATTCTTTCTTGAGCCTAATTGTTTGGTTATTGAGGCCTGATAATTGAACACTATCTACGGTTTACAAGTTGAACTCGACAGAGGGAACTTGTAAACGCAAATAAGAAAGAATAGAGCTTGATTGTGAACCTGAGCATCAAGGAATCGATTTGCGGGTAGGATAGACATAGAATTGCTCGCCTAGGTTAACTAATCACAGAATTCGTGAATGCGTGCACGTGATTCAACCCATAGACATATAGGGATTGGAGTAGCCTGCATAGACCGTGAAGAATCGAAAGGTTTTCACGAATATAATTAACCTGCTAGTTAGCAATCTAGGAAATCGAGAAGTAGAATTAACTGGAAAACTCAACTGGATTGTTTGTAGCTCTGACCCTGGACCGTTTCTCTGTTATTGATTACAACTTAGAATTTGCTCAATTACTTGACTTTAGTTACTTGCTCTTAACTATTGCATTTAGTTAGTAAAATCTCAACCATTGGAAAAAGATCCGTTAATAGTTCTTAGGAAATTGTTTGCTAGAATTCGGTCCGAATAGTCCTCGTGGGAACGATACTCTACTTATCACTTTATTACTTGTCGACCACGTATACTTGCATGTGCGTTGGGGGCAACAAGTTTTTGGCGCCGTTGCCGGGGACTAAATAATTGACTGATTTCTTTTTGAACGATTACTTATTTTCTATTCAGGTTTAATTTTTGTTTAGTTTAGTATTGTGTTACTTGTCTTATCATGGCATCTTTTAATGAAACTTGGTCGAATGATGATTGCTCAAATTTTGAGGATCTCGGTCTACTTTGCGGAGGAACCCACTGGTTATGTGAATTTTTTACCACCTTTGATTGGAGTTTTTGTAAATTGTGTGGTGGTCGGTGGAATGATTGTCGTAAGTGTCATGCTCCTTCCCCCAATAATTTTTGTGATGATTCTAATGATGTTTATGAGTTTGACAGGAGCGATAAAGTACAGGTTGTTAGCGAAACTTGGCTAATGGAGCAAGCCAAACTCTTAGAAGCTTATGGGGATTTCAGGAGTGAACTTACAAATATGACGATGCAATTTATGGAAGAAAGAGTGGAGCTCGGACAAGAGATCGACCAATTTGGCTTCGCTATTCACGACTTGGAGGCGAATTTGAGTGATATAGTTGAGGTGTCTAATGCCCAATTATCAGTTGTCGTGATTAGTAGATTTGAGATAGAAGAGCTTAGAAGCCAATTTGAGGAGCAAAAAGTGGAATTCCTACCATTCGACCCAATATTAGTTGATGATGCCAAGGTTGAAAAAATTACATTAGAGTCAAGTGAGGAAATAGAAAACATCATATTTGAGGACTCTAGTGTTTGTGCAAGTGAGGGTGTCAAAAGTAATACAATTTTAGAATTGAAGTGCATTGGACCTCATTCCAATAATTTTTCAACATTGTGTTTGGATGGTGACATGAAAATTGAGCCACCCGAGCCTATGAAGAAACCAAAGGAGGAGGAACAAGGTGCTTATATTTTAAAGTTTGTGATGCCGAGGAGACAAAACGATATCCCTCATGTAAAGGCGAAGAAGTGCAAAATGCGACATTGGTTACTTGGTCCTTTTGTATTTTTTCCACCACCTCAATACCATAGTCATAAGTTTGAGGCAAACTTGGGAATTCAATTCATTAGTTAAAGATGGAGACAAAAGTGATGAAGTTGTCTTCGTCGTGCCACAACGTTAACTAAGGCGCTTCTTGGGAGGTAGCCCAATTTGCTTGCTTTACTTTTATTTATTTTTATTAGTATTTTTATGGTTGTATATTACTTTGGGTGATTCTTTGGATTGCAGGTTCATGTAATGTCGAGTTTAAGTGTGGGGTGTCCTCACCCTTGCCTAATATTGATGACCTGTTGGGGGAAGTCTGAGTACCTCATGCTATACAGAAGCTTGGAGGATGCTAGCACCAAGGGCTAGAGCTTTCAGGGAGTTTTCTTACCCACTTGCAATATTAATTCATTTACTTGTTCGCATTGAGGACAACACTTGATTCTAAGTGTGGGGTGGGGGAACTTCCGTTCTTTTTAAGGTTAGTGATGCATGTACCGTTAGGATTTTTCTTTTGTCACTTGACTTTATTCTTATTTGTTTCTTGCTTTAATATATAAAAAAAATAATAATTTAGAAAACTAATGAAAAATTGCAAAAAGATTTTCTTTTTAGTCTTTGTTAGTGGTACATGTCATCCACCCCGTGATTTTTCTTATGGCGTCGGTTCTTTTCCACGGGGAGGCCTTTGAATCGAGTAGTTTTTATTTTTATTAGGATTAGAGTAGTTAGTTATAGGCGGCCTTAGACGAAAGAAATAGGTAGAATACTAGGTGCCTTTGATTTGTTTGATACCGGTGGACTTGAACTTATTGCATGTGCTATTTGTGGTGTCCTTTGGTTTTAAATTGTGATGCATGCCTAGAAAAAATGGAATGACCCCCTCAAGATGCTTGAGTCCACTCACTTGACTTTGTTGTGAACCTTTGTGCATTAGTGCTTAATTTTCTACAAGTTGCACCCTGATTGAGAGTTGTGATGGAGTCATTTTGTGTGGACTGTGTGCAATGTGTGTTGTGAGGCATATTCTATTGTATTCCATATTTGCATATTGGTGTCTAGAACTTGCCCCGTGTGTGTGCAAAGCGAAATCCTAGGTTTGCTCTACTCGGGAAATGATACAGGCCTTCTTGAATAAGTCTTTGACCTTGATTTGCCTACCCTTATATACACCTTGGATTTGATTGTTGTGATCTCTTTGACCTTTTGTTTGCACCCACACCGCAAGCCTACCCACTTGTTCTAAATTGCTTTCCAATGACCCTTTACTCCTTAAGCACTTTAATTGATAATTGTATATTATTGTGGAGTTTGTGGTTGAAATATTGCGAGGTTTTTGAGTGGAACCAATGAGGAGACTATCAGATAAATTGTAAAGTAGTTGATTATGAGCATTGGCAAGGTTTGGAAAGAATTGAATAGAAAAAAAATGAAAAAAAAAAGAAGTTAAAAAAAATTGGAAAAAGAAATAAAGAGAAAAGAAATGAATATCCATCCTTGCTAGTGTTGTGCTTAAAAGAAAAAAAATTGCTACTTGTGAAAAAGGTATGTGTGAAAATTGGTTGGGTGGCTTTGATGAGATATGTGCTTAAATTGATTGTGATATATTAAAGTGCTTAGGGAGGTAGTCACTACTACCCATATGTATCCTACCAGCCCCTTAGCCTACATTACAACCCTTTAAAGTCCTAGTTAATCCCGATTCGAGTGAGCTTACATTAGTGGAGTCCTACACTACGGCAAGCCTATGGTACATCGTGTGTGACATGTGAGCTTTTCATGAGAATGAGTGAATTCTTTCTATGTTATTGTCCCCGTTCTATTCTTGATATTCATTGTTTTGTGTGATACTTGGGGGACACTCTCTTTCTTCATTTTGGTGAGGGCACACGGTTTACATGAGATAGGTGAAGTCGTGGCTTCTTGGTTGAGTAGATAGGTGTGACTTTGTGGGAGCATGGTTGCAATGAGTCGAGTTTGTGCATTTGAGTTGTCTTGGGGTGGTTGTTCTCATGTTTTTGTGTTGGTAATATTATTGGCATGTTGGTTGGATCCATAGTAGTCATGTGTGCACTTGTTCAATAGTCGGTATCAACCATAGTCATAGGCAGACCTGTTCTACCTAGGTTGGGAAGTTATTTGTAATTTCTCGAGGGCGAGCAAAGGTTCAAGCATGGGGTGGTGATGTTTGGCATTTTATGCCTATAATTCCTTAATATTTCCTCACGTTTGGATACTTTATTCGCATGTTTACTAGTTGATGAATGTAATTTTGCACTGATTTTGTGTCGTGTTACTTGTAGGTTGTTATGAAGTGCAATTAGAGCTTTGAAGAGCATAATCGAGCAAGAAAAGATTGAATTTGGATTGAGGATTGGATCGAGCACGCGAAGGCACAGAATGAAGCAAGATGCGAACGGCGAAAGCAGGAAAAATGGCCTGGCACGGTTACTGGCGCGGCGGCCCCTATAGCGCGCACTTTCTGGCGCGTTTTGTGGCGCGGGTCGGGGCCGTTGCATGCGAGATTCGACGAACTCTGCTTGGTTGCGCGCGTTTTGAGGCGCGGGCGCCAGCTATAGTGCCCCTGGAGCAGTTTTGGAAGTCCTATTTCGTCTAGGCTTAGGCGTAACTAATTGCTAGGCTTTTGTAAACATTATAAATACTCTTTTACTTAGTTTTTGAGATTTAGTTCAGACTTTGGAGCAAGTTTTGGAGGAGAAGGGAGGAGCCCTAGATGTCTTCTAAACAAGTTCTTTCTCTCTTTCTCTTATTCTTCTCTTTAATTCTATAGTTTGTTCGTTCTAGGGTTAGAGCAATTACATGAAGGTTGATGTTTGAAAGTTGATTTCTATCTATTGATTTACCATTACAGATTGTTTATTCTTTCTTGAGCCTAATTGTTTGGTTATTGAGGCCTGATAATTGAACACTATCTACGGTTTACAAGTTGAACTCGACAGAGGGAACTTGTAAACGCAAATAAGAAAGAATAGAGCTTGATTGTGAACCTGAGCATCAAGGAATCGATTTGCGGGTAGGATAGACATAGAATTGCTCGCCTAGGTTAACTAATCACAGAATTCGTGAATGCGTGCACGTGATTCAACCCATAGACATATAGGGATTGGAGTAGCCTGCATAGACCGTGAAGAATCGAAAGGTTTTTACGAATATAATTAACCTGCTAGTTAGCAATCTAGGAAATCGAGAAGTAGAATTAACTGGAAAACTCAACTGGATTGTTTGTAGCTCTGACCCTGGACCGTTTCTCTGTTATTGATTACAACTTAGAATTTGCTCTATTACTTGACTTTAGTTACTTGCTCTTAACTATTGCATTTAGTTAGTAAAATCTCAACCATTGGAAAAAGATCCCTGAATAGTTCTTAGGAAATTGTTTGCTAGAATTCAGTTTGAATAGTCCTCGTGGGAACGATACTCTACTTATCACTTTATTACTTGTCGACCACGTATACTTGCGTGTGCGTTGGGAGCAACAGTCGGTAAACTCATTGCAAAGGTTCTCATTGGTAGCTCCAAAGATGATGTAATCTATATATACTTGAAAAATTAGCAGGTGCTTGGCTTTCTTCATCAGAAACAAAGTGTTGTCTATTTTTCCTCTTGTAAAACCATTCTTCAATAAGAACCCAGACAACCTTTCATAGCAAGCCCTAGGAGCCTGTTTCAACCCATATAATGCCTTGTCAAGTTTGTAGACATTAGTAGGAAACTCTGAACATTCAAAACTAGGTGATTGAACCACATACACCTCTTCATTCAGATATCAATTAAGGAATACTTTTTTTACGTCCATCTGATACAACTTAACTTCCATATAAGCTGCAAAAGCAATCAGCAACCTAATGGCTTCCATTCTCGCAACAAGTGCAAAGGTTTCATCAAAATCTATGCATTCTTCTTGACTGTAACCTTGAGCCACCAGTCTTGCCTTGTTCCTTATTACTAGGCCATGTTCATCCAGTTTGTTTCTAAATACCCATTTAGTTCCAATAATAGACCTGCCCTTAGGTCAAGGGACCGGGTGCCACATGTTACTTCGTTCAAACTGATGAAGTTCCTCCTACACAGAAATCATCTAGGCTGAATCCTCAAGTGCTTCTCTTACATTCTTGGGTTCTATTAAGGGTGTCTAGCGGCCCGGTCCTGTCCGGGACCGATTTTTTTACAGATTCCGGTCCGATCCGATTGTTGGGATTGGGTAAAATCGGACCAAACCGGCCGTTCTGGTCCGGTCCAATCCGGTGGAAAAATAAAGATTCGGGTTGAGACCGGCGTCGGCAACCATTAGGCCGATTTTTCCATTCCGGACCAGTCCGGTCGGTAACGTGTTATTTTAAGTTTTTTTTTTTTTTAAGGCAAATACAATAAAAACTAAAATAGAAGAGCTATAAAAATTTATTTTAAGATAATGTAAACTGTAAAGTAAACACTAAACAAACTTTGAATTTGGAAAAGAAAGACAAACACTTTATTGAAAATTAGAGAAATACATAATAGAAAGACAAATTAGAAAATTAAAAATTACACAGTTCTTCAACGGCACAGATAAACGCCTCCCCCCCGAGCGCTCCGTTCGGCGTTATGTTATTATTCTAAGTGGACCCTAAACTTTATCGTCCCTCCACCATGATCACCACCAGTGTAAAATTGTCACTGTCTCCCAAAAAGACTATATTTAGCAATATGAGTTTTATTATTTTTGGTAATAAATTCCCACACTTCATATCAATGTAGTCGTTCCTCACGCTGATTTTCACTAGGACCAGCAGGTGTAGAAATTTTAAAAAATAGCCTTTGATAATAATTTTTTAGAGAAATAGATAGAAAATAATGAATTGTGATGTAATTGATGAAATAATAGGGTGTATATAGATAAAAATAGGTTGGGGAGGTATGGGGGCATTGGAGGGGGAGGGGGAGGGTGAGGAGGAAAATATAGCCGTTTTTTACCGTTGGCCAACGACTATATTTGAAATGGGCTGATTAAAAATCGGTCCGTTCCGTTGGCCGATTCTTTTTTTTTTTTTTTTTGGTTTCTTGTCTTTCGTTTCAAGTGATGGACAATTTTTAAATTATGAAAAATTGAAAATATAACAATAAATTATTACTAACTTTTAATATATATTTAGGATGTTAAGTTTATTTCAAAGTTCAAAATTTGAATTAAAAACTTTTAATACTTTTTCAAACTTTGAAAAGTTTGAAATTAGGTTCAAACTTTTCAAAGTTAATTTGATAATTTCAGACTTTGAATTAATTTGATAATTTTAAACTTTGAATTAATTGTATAGTTCGAACTTTCGAACTTTGAATTAATTTAGAAACTATTAAATTAATTGTAGTATTTTTGCGCAAAGAATAAATTAAAAAAAAACAAGAGTTGTGATGAAATTCCAAGGCATGGAGCAATTTTATTGATACTTGTTTAATACATAAGTAGTGCCAAGTACATACTACATAGCCAAACTTTCAAACTTGTTATTTAAAAATCATAATTTAGAAAATTACATTCTATTAATTATATTGGCTAATTTTTTGAGGATAGCCGTAGGCTTTTCTTTATGAACTGGTGGTTTTTGTTCCAGTTCATCTTTTTCTTCTTCTTCTTCTTCTTCTTTGCCAGTTTGACTCCTTTCACTTGTTCCGTCGTTTAAAATTTGATCGATATATTTCTTGTCATTTTTCTTATTAATTTATGGTTGTGCAAAGTTTCTCCGCTCAGCTCTAATCCAATCCCTGAATAAAACTGCTGTCTGCACTGACTCTTCCTTCATTAAATATCTGTGACCTCGAATTTGTAATCTTCCTTCACTAAAAGCGCTTTCCGAGGCAATTGATGAAGCTTGAATTATTAATATATCCCGACCATTTTTTCAAGAATTGGAAATTGCGATTCTTGAAGCTTCCAGTAATCTAGCAAGTCATGGCTTCCAAAAATTTTAAGTTTATTTGGATATGGAATTAAATAAAGTTAGACCTCATTCTATTCCTCCCCGTACTCGTCCTGTTCTTCTAGCAACCTTTCATCAAATCTGTCGAAAGTGCTCATCCCCGCATGCGTTTTGCTCATTTGAGCAGAACTTTCACCGGTGGATTGTATTGGTGCAGTTGGTGTAGCACAGTTTGTCTAAGCTCTATACTTTGCAAAAACAGTCATGGTATCTGCAAAAATTTTAGCACACGCATCTTCTACACTTGGAAATCAATTAGTCTCAATTTCAGTAGGAGTAATTTCTAAATTTGCATATATTTTTCTAACAAGGCGTTCAGTTAACTTAAGTTTAAAAGTAGGATGCAACATACCAGCAATGTAAAAAGAGAGGAGGAATAGAGAAGAATATTTTCTAAATTTTTAAATTATAGCATCTACAACCACCTTTTATACTTCATATTTCCTATGTTCTTTCAATAACTCCGATACTGCAGCGATCTAATATAACATTATAGGAACAGTTGGATAATATTGTCAAGAAAATTTTAAAGTAGCATGATAAAAATTTTGTAAAAACTGAAGGAGATGAGCAACAAGGTTCCAATCTTCATCTTTAAGGTGATAGGCTTCCATAAAATGCTTATTATACATTTGTGAAATAGAACATTCTATATTCATAAGCAATATTCGATGTTTCATATAAAGTGTTCCATCTAGTACAAATTTCCTTTGGGACTCTCCTAATTTCCACTCCTAATTCTATACATTTTCTTTCCCATTCTTTTTTTCTATCTTGGCTTTTTATTCTAAAAATACAAGTAATAGCTACTTTCACCTTTTCGATAATGTGGTTAAACAAGTCAAGACCATCTTTAACTACTAAACTGTAAATATGACATACACATCTAACATAAAAAAAGTCCTCAAATGGGGAGTTCAAAATAGGTCTTAAGTTCCTCAGTGCTTCTGTATTGTTTGTAGCATTATCTACCATAATACTAAAAACTTTGTTAATTAAACAGTACGTACGACAAATTGATGAAACTTTATTTGAAATATAATTTGTCGTGTGTGGTTCATCAACAACTTTATAGGCAATAATACATTTTTAAAAAATCTAATCAGGATTTATCTAATGAACAGTAATTGTAATATAATCACAATTATTAGTAGAATAACTCATATTCATAGTACGACATATTCTAGTATCAAAGTTATCAAATAAATATCGCAAATAATCTTTACATTCATTCTTAAATTTAATAATATCATTTCTAACAGTAGTTTTTGGAAAACCTTGATAATAAAGATTATATGTACTCTGAATATAACGAACAAAACAAGTACACGAAGGAAAAGTAAAGGGTAAAGCCTTACTATATTTTTCCTATCCTTTTGCTTATCATGACGAAGAAGCCCTCATATTACTGGGTTAAGTTGCGTCTGGGTACCCAAAGATTGATCATGCGCTACTCCCCCATGTTCAATCCCTTAATAAATATCCCCCCTCTCCTCATTGCCCATTTTTTAGGATGTACAATTTTTAAGCGCGTCCTAATTTTACCCGTCCCATCTTCATTATCCGCAGTTTTTAAAGACCAATCCTTTTTACAAAGCCCACATACGGTCTGTTCTGCAACTCTCTTTTCAACAAATTCCCACATCTCAGATCTATCCTTACGTTTAGCCGGTTCTCTAGTAGGAGCTACATGAGGCAAATCAGACTGAACTTCAGGTGGACTAGCATGGAATTCATTAGGTTGTGTTTCTTCTAAATTAACCCCTTGTGTGTTATGAAATTCATATTATGCTTCTAATATTTCATGATCAAGTATATTATTAGCACTAATATTATGATAATAGTGAGATTCATCTATTTGGGTGAACTGACTAGA
Organism: Petunia secreta; assembly: GCA_029990175.1. Taxonomy (NCBI): domain Eukaryota; kingdom Viridiplantae; phylum Streptophyta; class Magnoliopsida; order Solanales; family Solanaceae; genus Petunia; species Petunia secreta. Next base: position 6,679,101 of record JARKIP010000053.1, read on the forward strand.
ACTACCAAAAATTCCTTTACCCATATTTTCCCGACTACCACGTGCCCGCGCCCCACCAATAGTTCCAATTGAACCTATTTGAGACATAATTATAGCAAATTAAAAATAAATTGTTGAGTTGGATGTTTTGAAGAATGACAAACGAAGGTTTAGTGACTTGGAGAAGAATTAGTCCTTAATGAGAAGGGCACAACTGATTGAAAAGATTTGTGGAATGCAAATCCATGCAGAACTAGGAGTAGTGGCGCGTAGACCTATGCGCATCCTAGCTAGCTTAAAGAAGTTGTGCCGAGGCTGTCTCATTGAAGTGTAAACAAGAGTTAGTGCTGAATAAGGAGAGTATGTCAAGGAAATCTTGACTTTCCATATTTACAAGGTTTCCTAGTGAAACACTGTTAGGGTTACAAAGCCCATATAAAAGCAGGTATTTGAGGCAGCTGATCTCAGTAATTCACCATGAGATTTGAGAGCAAACACAAGGCGAATTCAATAACTCTTAAAGTGACGTAACTGTTGAAGACAACCAGCGAAGAACTAAGAGTACAATCAGTGAATTAGTTTAGGTTCTTCGTTATAGTTGTCATAGTTTTTATGCTTTGATTGTATTACCTATCTGGTTATGTTAGAAGCCACTGAAATAGGTGAACTTTCAGTGATTGTTTTGTAAAGCTAGAGCTTAGCTTTATTGAGTGATTAATGTCTAGAGTTTAGCCTCTTGGTTACAGAGTTTGTAATCTAAAACTTGTTCTTTGTGTTAGTGAAGTGGTTTCAAAATCCCAGAGTGTGTGTCGTGGTTTTTCTCCCTTAAGCAAGGAGTTTTCCACGTAAAATCACTGTGTCTTTTTAGATTGTTGTTTACTTTTGTGTTTGTGTTTTCCCGTAGACAACAGCTCAAGAACATGGTTCTTGCAATTAAGAGTCAGGTTCTTTGGCGAAAATCAGAGGACACTATTCAACCCCTCTCTTCTAGTGTCCATAGGAGGTGCTTAGAGTATAACAAGTGGTATCATAGCAGGTTAACACCTTGAGAAGGATCAAATCATGAGTGCACCACCTGCTATTACTGAAGGACAATTGGTTCTGAGGCCTGCACAATTCAATGGGCAATACTACGCTTGTTGGAAGAACAGAATGGAGAATTACATCTGTGCAGAAGATTATCAACTATCGATAATAGTTTCTGAAGAAAATCTGACTTTGACAAAAAGTTGTTGGTTAAGGAGTTGCTGCTCATACTGAACCAAAGGAAAGATCTGAGTATAATGATGCTGATTACAAGATGATAGAAAAGAATCACAAGGCCAAGAGGCTTGTAATCTGTGGATTAGGTCCTGAGAAGTTCAGCAAGGTTTTATCTTACAAGACTGCTAAAGAAATCTGGGATGCCTTGGAGGTTGCTCATAAAGGAACCACTGAAGTCAAGGACTCAAAAAGAAAAATGCTAAAAAGACAATTCGAGCTGTTCACAATAGGCAAAAAGGAGTCAATACAAGATATAATGATAAGGCTGACCATCGTCACAAATGAGATGAGACACTGGATATGGAACTCCCCAAAATTTGAAATGGTTGATAAACTGCTGAATGTTCTTCCTAATGCTTGGGAACCAAAGTTGATTGCTATAATTGAGTCAAAACCACTGAAATCTATCAAGTTAGAGGAACTAGTAGGTAGTTTGAAGACTCATGAGATGATGAAGGAGTCGAAGAACAAATCAGTGACTAAGAAGGACAAGATCCTCGCACTTGAGGCAACTGAGGAACCTGAAGAGTATGTGGACTTACAATCAGTTGAAGCAGCAATGGTCAGTGCTCTCAGACAGAAGTTCAATCTAGGTAAGTTCAAGGGGTTCAAGAAAAACACCAAAGATAATACTGGGAGGAAGAATATAGTTGATAGTCCAGACTACTCAGGGTGCTTTAAATGCTTCAAGAAGGATCATGCTATTGTGGATTGTCCAATGTGGGAAGTTGAGTGGATGAAAAATAGAGCCACTAAGGAGAAGGACTCTTCTAAGGACAACGATAATGACAAAAAGAAAGTCAGACGTCCAACTAACTTCAGAGCAGAAAGAAGGAAGAAGAAGGAAGCCTTTTATGCAACTTGGGACCAACTAATAGTGAGTCTGATGGAGAAAAGGAATCAGAGGATGAATCCCCACTAGCATTGGCCAGACTGATAGCTGAAAACTCAGACGGGACTGGTTCATATAAAATAAGAGAAGGAAGAAATCTGTTTAGACCTTCCTTGTTTGATGGAATCAATTATAAAAGGTGAAAGAAGCAAATGAAAGTATTTCTTCAGGCCATGGACTACAGTCTCTGGTTGATTGTGAAACGAGGACCCCATGTCCTTGTGAAGAGAGTTGCAAATGGATCCTTGATTTCAAAACTGGTAGAAGAACTAGACCCACAAGACTTGGATTGGCTTCAAGCAAATGCCAAAGTTATGTTGTATCTCAAGAATGGAATGACTTTTGATGTACTAGCTAAGGTGAATGGATCCTTGATTCCAAAACTGGTAGAAGAACTAGACCCACAAGACTTGGATTGGCTTCAACCAAACGCCAAAGCTATGTTGTATCTCAAGAATAGAATGACTTTTGATGTACTAGCTAAGGTGATGGATTGCAAATCTGCCAAGGAAACTTGGGAGAAACTTAAGGAGTTCTACAATAGAGATAGTCAGAAGAAAGAAGCCGCTCTCATGGCAACCGATGGAGAGGAAGTGGCTCACTCAGCTGAGGTATGCCTCTCTAAATTGAACGGAAAATTGCATATATACTCACCTGACAATATGATACTGATAACTGCCACCTTAATTGAGGGCTATGAAAAGGTAGAGTCTGAGAAAGATAAACTATCTGATGCTTTGTTTAACTTAAAAACTAGATGCAAGAATCTTGAAGAAGCAAATGCTGAATTTGAAGAAATTAATGCTTCTCTAAAGGGAAAGGCTCTTGTATCTAATTTTAAGATCTCATAACTTGAACTTGAACTAAATAAGATGAAGAATGCAAATGGTAAGCAGGTAATCAGTGAGGTTCAAACTTTTCTCGAGAATGAGCTTAAAAGAACAAATGAGATTCTTTGTCAGGAAACTGAAAAGAACGGAGTTCTTAGAGAAAGGGTTGAAAATGCTGACTATGAACTCACCAGATTAACTAAGTGGAACAAATCTTCAGAGAAAATGAATTGGGTTTTTGAAAACCAAGTCCATGGAAAGAAAGGTTTAGGTTGTAGGAAATCACTGCCTCCCTATAATCCCAAAAGCAAATATGTAGGTCTGCCTTGCAACATGCTTTGTACCTTCTGTGGTTAAAGAAAATTGCATAAAAATGAAAAAGACTAAATCTAAAAAAAAAATTGCTTCACCTGATTGGGCTACGAAGGAGTTAATTCATCCATTCTCTCATAAGAAGGGACCCAAGCTTATCTGGGTTCCTAAATCTAGCCCTTGATTTATTTTGCATGCTGGAAAGAGAGTGAACAACCCAAGTTGGATTCTAGATAGTGGGTGTTCAAGGCATATGACAGGAGACAGAAGAAATTTTCTCTAATTCGCAGCATTTCAAGGAGGCAGTGTAGCCTTCAGAGGAGGAAAGAGTGGTCATATTATTAGCATACGAAAAGTTGGGAGATCTTTGGATCATTCTATTGAAAATGTATATTGTGTTGATGGTCTCAGACACAATCTACTAAGTATTTCTCAACTATGTGACAGAGGAAATGAAATTAGTTTTTCATCTGTGGGATGTATTATGAAGAACCTACAAAGTGGAGAAGTGGTCATGGAAGGAAAAAGAGTGGAAAATGTTTAGAAGGCATCATTGGGATCACTTCCTGAGAACAATTTTACTTGTTTGAATGTTCAAGAGAGTGATTCACAGCTGTGGCACAAAAGGTTGGGGCATGTTAGTCTTTAACAGCTTAACAAGCTAGCATCGAAGGTACTGGTTCGTGGATTACCTACAAAAAGGTTTGAAGAGATTAACATGTGTGATGCATGTGTCAGGGGAAACATGTGAGATTATCTTTCAAGCCAAAGAAAGTGGTGAGCACTTCAAAACCACTCGAGCTGATTCATATGGACTTGTATAGACCGATGAGAGTCAGAAGCATAGGGGGAAAGAGGTTCGTGATCGTGATAGTTGATGATTACTCGAGCTATACACGGACTCTGTTCCTCACATCCAAAGATGAAGCATTTGATAGTTTTAAAGAATGGGCTGGGATTGTGCAGAAAAGATTAAGCTTGGAGTTGATAAGCATCAGATCAGATCATGGCACATAATTTGAAAATTCTAAATTCTCTGAGTATTGTACTAAATACAGTATTGATCACAACTTCTCAGCACCAAGAACCCAACAGCAAAATGGGGTTGTAGAGAAGAAGAACAGTTCTTTGGAAGATATGGCAAGAACTATGATGTTATCAAGTGGTCTTGCAAGGAACTTCTGGGCAGAAGCAGTAAATACATCATGTTACTTGTTGAACATGTGTTCCATAAGAGCTATTCTTAACAAAACTCCTTATGAACTTCTCAGAGGAAGAAAGCCAAATATTGCTCACTTGAAGCCATTCGGTTGCAAGTGGTTTGTACACAATAATGGTAAGGAGGCTTTGGGTAAATTTGATGAAAGAAGCGATGAATCAATCTTTTTGGGATATTCCACTCAGAGTAAAGCGTATAAAGTGTTCAACAAAAGGACTCAGACAGTTGAGGAAAGCATGCATGTGGGGTTTGATGAGTCAGACAAAGCAGTTGCTGAAAAGCAAGGAGATGATCAGTCTATAGGTCTTGCACGAGAAGATCCTGCTGAAAGCTTGGAGAATCCAGAAGGAAAGGAAGAGCCAGATGATGAAAATGGAGAATTGACTCATGGGGAACAAGGAGTCAATATGTCAGGGGGGACGGCTGATCAGGATAATGAACCAATTGAGGAAGAAAGACCTACTCAAAATGAGCTGCAGGTCCTTCCCACCAAATACAACTAACGCCCTAGAAGTTTAAAAGCTCACATCCTTTGGAAAATGTGTTATCTGAGTTGTATGCTGGATTATGACTAGGTCTGCCTTGAAGAACTTCTGTGCGTTCTTTGATTTCCTATCCTCTATGGAACAAAAGAATGTAAAGAAAGCTCTCGAGGATCCAGACTGGGTAATAGCAATACAGGAGGAGCTGCATCAATTTGAGAGGAGCAAGGTGTGGCATCTGGTTCCGAGACCTAAGGACAGATTAATCATTGGAACCAAATGGGTGTTCAGAAATAAATTGGATGAACGTGGCATAGTAACCAGGAATAAAGCAAGGCTGGTGGTTCAAGGTTACAGCCAAGAGGAAGGAATTGACTATGATGAGACTTTGCACCAGTAGCTAGGATGGAAGCTATAAGAATGCTGATTGCTTTTGCTACATATATAGAATTCACACTATATCAGATGGATGTAAAGAGTGCATTTTTAAATGGCTATCTTAATGACGAAGTGTATATGGTACAGCCACCTGGTTCTTGAACGGTGATTTTCCTAATCACGTATACAAACTTGATAAGGCTCTATATGGTTTGAAACAAGCACCCAGAGCTTGGTATGAGAGGTTATCAAGTTTCTTGCTAAAGAATGGTTTCTCAAGGGGAAGAATTGACAACACCTTGTTCCTGACGAAAAAGAGAAAAAATCTATTGGTGGTACAAGTATATTGTGATGACATTCTTTTTGGTGCAACTAATGAAGAATAGTGCAAGGAATTTGCGATTTGATGGGCAATGTGTTTTAAATGAGCATGATGGGAGAATTGAAATTCTTCTTGGGGTTGCAGATCAAACAGACTCCTGAAGGAACAGTGATTCATCAACAAAAGTATATCAAAGAGCTGCTGAAGAAGTTTGACATGGAAGGAGCTAAAGAAATGACTACTCCTATTGCTCCGGGAATAAAGCTAGATATGGATGAACTCGGTCCTTCCAAAAATAAAATCAATTATAGAGGAATCATTGGGTCCCTTCTCTATCTTACTGCAAGTCGTCCCGATATTGTTTACAGTGTAGGACTTTGTGCTAGATTTCAACCAAAACCCAAGGAGTCTCACCTAACTGTTGTCAAGAGGATATTGAGATATTTGAAAGGAAATCAAGACCTATGTCTATGGTACCGCAGGGGTGGTACATTTGACCTAATCGGTTTGGCAGATGCACATTAGGCAGGACATCTAGCAGACAGATGGAGCAGTTCTGGAATGGCACACTTCCTTGGTCCTTGCCTGGTTTCTTGGGCTACGAAGAAGCAGAACTCAGTAGCTCTCTCCACTGCTGAGGCTGAATATGTTGCTGCTCCATCCTGGTGTTCTCAGTTGCTATGGATCAAACAACAACTGGAGGACTTTGGAATCAAATGTGGAGCTGTGCCTATTTTCTGTGACAATACAAGTGCTGTGAATATCACCACGAACCCAGTCCAGCATAAGAGAACCAAGCACATTGATATTAGACATCATTTTTTAAGGGATAATGTTGAAAAAGGTCTATTACTATGAATTCATGCAGGACTGAAGATCAAATTGCTGATATCTTCACCAAGGCGTTGAAAAAAGTTCAATTTGAGAGAAACAAATTGGAGTTAGGGATGACCAAAATACATCGATGACCCAGCACCTGATTCCCAAGGTTTGGCTAGTTAAGTATTTATTATTCTGCTTGTGAACACTGTTTTTATTTTCCAGACTAAAATTGTACTTTGTAAGTATACATGGTTAACTAAGTCTACAGTGTAATATCTAATCAGTTCCCACTGAAGAACCAACTGAACATGTAGAAAGAACCACTTTCGGCATGAGGAACCGTGTCCAGATACATCTACGTAGCTATTTATGTTAAGTACTATGATTGATAATGAATTGTTCTTGAACGTGCATCTCTAAAACCTTCCGTAGTTGTGTAACCACCTTATTTTATGGATTTTTTTTTTCAATTACACTTTCAAAATTCAAACCTACCCCACTTAAACTAGGAGACTTAATGATAATTGTCCTATAACAGTCACATCAACACTTTCCCGGTTTCCCAAGAACTCAAAAAGGTTTTCATCTTTTATTGTCATCATTATTCCCTACTTTCTGGATTACCGTAAATTCTCCTTCTTAACTCTCTTCTTCTCATAATTCATCCAAAGCAAGACAACCATCCTTCTCAGAATCTCTCTATTTGCAAACCATCCAAAACAAGGAAATCATCTTCGCTAAAAACCTTTTCAAGAATTCACTACAATGTCTCAAACACAGTCCTCTTCCGCATCACCGACAAAAACATCAGAGACCCAAACCTCCAAAAAACCCTCTCTCAAACCTCCACCAACTACCTTGGCTGAGAGAATCGTCATGGCACGATCGAAGATTCATATGAAGGTTGGGAAAAAGATTTCCTGAAAGACAACATCAAAACCCTCTGCTCTGGTGACTGCACCTGTGGTTTCTGACATGCAATCAGTTGGGGTAAGGCCTGACTCAACCTAGACTGGTACTACTGCTTTAGACCTCATATTTAGGCTTGAGAAGCTTAATACTGAAATTCTAGTAACTAGTATGGATGAAATTGTAAAAGTGGTGGAGTGTGGTAGTGCAACTGATGGGGGAAAATGTAGAGGTGCAAGAGGGGAATGTCGTGGGAGAAACTATTGAATCTAGACCTAGAACTCATGTTTCTAGTGTAGTTGAAGGAATTGCCGTGGTAGATGCTGTGACAAATATGTTGGAAAAATTGAGAGAGAAGGAATCTGTTGAGTCTCAAAAGGGCCCAGTCGATGAACCTAGTTTAGAGGTTTCTCCCTTAGAGAAAGTACAAGTGAAGGCTATCTTGGGTGGTCTAGTTGGTGGAGGACCAAGTTCTGCTGAAATTGTCAAGGAACCTGAGAAAGAACCTGGTTCTTCCACAATTCCTGAGGCAATTGATGATGCAGAACTGGATTGGACTGATTCAGAGGAAAAGAAAGAAAAAGAGACTCAGATAGAAGATGCAAGTGCTGGGGAGGTGGAGAAAATTCAAAAGAGATATATTAAAAGAAAATTTGGTGAAGAAGATGAAAAATTGTTGAAGAAAGAAGAGGAGGAAGAGGTAGTGTTTGTGAGTGAAACAATGGCTGTGAAAGAAAAGAAGAGACGGCTAGTAAAAGGAGGAAGAGTAGTGTCTCAGAGAGGAAATATAGATGAAAGTGAGGATGAGGACTCTCAGACTGGTGATAGTGTGAGGGAGTCTACTGTCTCTGCAGCCCCTAGGAAGGTAGCTACAAGGTCTGCACTGAAGCAGCAGCTTGAGAACTTGAAAAACATTCTCTAAAGCATAAACAAACCGGGGTTGAAGAAAAGTAGGTGACTGATGATAAGGAGGATAATGATGAGGATGGAGACTATGTGGAATCAAGTGATTCAGACTCTGACTGTGAAGAGGAGATAAAAAAAGAAAAAAGAAAACCAGGATGAAGTAGACAGGGTGGTCTTCTTTTTTATGGTAGCATTTGGTGTGATCTAGAGGAGCCTGAGATGAAGCCCTTGGTCAGGAAGGTGATGGACCAAGGGTGGATGAAGCTTTTCACAAGGGAGGACATGTGTCTGTATGTTGATGAAGTGAGGGAGTTCTATGTGAACTGCAGTATAGCTGGGAGGAGAGTATTCTCTGTAGTGAAGGGTGTGGAGTTGGATTTTGGTAGAGATGAGCTGGGAGTCATACTTTATGTGCCTGCTGAAGGTTACTGCAGGTATGTGAGGTTAAAATGGCCAAAGAGAACTGATAAAGTTACTCCTCTGGATGTTGTGAAGAAATTCACTAGTAATCCCAGGCTTAGAAAAGAAAGGAAAGTTGACAAGAAACAGATGGAACCAGCTCATCAGCTGGTATTTGAGTTTGTACATAGGTTCTTGCTACCTAGTGGGGAGAGGAACAGTAAAGTGTGTGCTCTTGACATGACTTACATGGACTTGCTGGACAGAGGGATCAAAATTAACCTGCCTGGGATGATAATTAGGCACATAAAAAGGATTGCAGACACAGAGAACAAGCCACATTCTCTTGTGATTTCTTCAAGGAAAAGAGAGCCTCCAAACGCTTAGTGCAAGTTAAGACGAAAGAAGCTGATGAAAGTGGGGAGTTTGGGTCAGAGAAAGCTGTTGAAGTAGTTCAGGAATTGGAGCAGCACCTGTTGGAGCTAAATAAGGAAAATGCAGAATTGAAGAAACAGCTGAAGGTGAAGGATCAAGAAACTGATAGCCTGACCATTAAGTACAACAAGCATGAGGCCGAGCTGGTGGTAGAAAGGGAAAAAAATTCAAAGAATCTTGAAGCACCAGCCAAGCACTTCAACCTGAGAAGCTGAAGCCTGCTCATTCCTTTGCCCTGCTTCTGCCCCAAACCCTTCCTTATTTCCTTCCCTATACCTTTTATTTGATGCAAATTTAAGAGAATTTATCTTTTGGTCTGTATCTAATTTGGGCTACATATGTGTGTGCTCTGGATGATTGATTTTAAATTGCTTTTGCTATGTTTGTGGTTTCTTTTATAGTATTACTAGTTCTAGTTGGGCCCTTGGATTATTCATTATGTTCTTAGCTAACTTGTTTCCTTGTGCTGTAGTATGGGCTGTACTAACTTGTTCTTACAGGATTTTAAAATCTTTTCGATAATGCCAAAAAACGGAAGAAGGAAATATTGTTGTTAGGATATTTGTAACCTAACTTATCTGTTTTAAATTCTGTCAACTGTATCTTTGTTTTTGTATCTTGGTGTTTGTATGTACATGTTCTTAGGCAACATTTGCTTGTCATCATCAAAAAGGGGGAATTTATTGAGTTGGATGTTTTGAAAAATGAAAAACGAAGGACTTAGTGACTTGGAGAAGAACTTAGTCCTTAATGAGAGGGGCACGAATGATCGAAAAGATTTTGTGGAATGCAAATTCATGCAGAACTAGGAGTAGTGGTGCATAGACCTATGCACATCCTAGTGAGCTAAAAAAAGTTGTGCAGAGGCTATCTCACTGAAGTGTGGACAAGAGTTAGTGCTGAACAAGGAGAATATCATAGGGAAATCTTGACTTGACATATTTACAAGGTTTCCTAAACGCCGCTAGGGTTACAAAGCCCATATAAAAGCAAGTAATTGAGGCAACCGATCTCAGTTATTCACCGCGAGAGTTGAGAGCAAACACAAGGCGAATTCAATATCTCTTAAAGTGACGTAACTGTTGAAGACAACCAGTGAGGAACTAAGAGTACAAGCAGTGAGTCAGTTTAGGTTCTTCATTATAGTTGTCATAGTTTTTATGCTTTGATTGTATTACCTATCATCTTATGTTAGAAGCCATTGTAATAGGTGAACTTTCAGTGATTGCTTTGTATAGCTAGAGCTTAGCTTTGTTAAGTGATTAGGTTCTAGAGTGTAGACCCTTGGTTACAGAGTTTGTAAACTAAAACTTGCTCTTTGTGTTGGTGAAGTGGTTTCAAAATCCCAGAGTATGGGTCGTGGTTTTTCCCCCTTGAGCAAGGAGTTTTCCACGTAAAAACACTGTGTCTTTTAGATTGCTTTTTACTTTTGTGTTTGTGTTTTTCCGTGGAGGCAACAGCTAAAACAGGGTTGTTGCGATTAAGAGTTAGGTTCTTCGGCAAAAATCAGAGAACACTATTCAACCCCACCCATTCTAGTGTCCATAGGAGTTGGTTGGAGTATAACATAAATGTATGAGAAAAAATTATAAAAGAGTACGAAGAACGAACGACCAACCAAATATAACTGTATAATTAAGGTGAAGTTGATACTTGATCCTTCACTCCAATTAATTAGTTGAATACTTGATAATCTAAAACTTCAACGAATAGCCAAATTGATATTTCAACCAAGTAGCGCCTCCAATTTACCCAATACTCGATAAGTCAAAACTTTACCAAATAGCCAAATATAACTTTGATAGCAACTCCAACTAAAACTTGATAATGTAGTCAAATTGTAAAATTTTAACAAATAGCCAAAGTAGCAAATTAGCAATAGTGAGATAATTTGAGAGAGTTGGAGAGAATTATATGATTTGTGTGAAAATATGATGAAATAATGAGCTATTTATAGGAAAAAAATAAATTCAGATTCATCAAATACCACATGCACACTTTTTCCTACAGTTAAGGTTCTTTTATTTAACACCTTATAAGCCTTACTTTGTAAAGAATATCTCAAGAAGATGGCCTTATCACTTCTAGCATCAAATTTTTCTAGAGGTTCCTTCTCTCTATTATGCACGAAACACTTGCATCCAAAAGCTCTTAGATGTGCAATGTTGGGTTTCCTTCCTTTTATCAGCTCATAGGGAATTTTCTCTAGTAGAGGTCGAATAGATTATCAATTGAGTAAATAGCAAGCGAAGTTAACTACTTCAGTCCAAAAATTCTTTGCCAAACCGCTTGAGAACAACATAGTTCTAACCATCACGAACCCCTTATCTCCTGTGCTCCTTACCCTCAGTGGCCCACACAAGTCCATGTCAACCATCTCAAGTGGTTTAGAAGTACTTAACACTTTCTTTGACTTGAATGAAGATCTTACATGTTTCCCCCATCACACAAGCATCACAGATCTTGATGTCATCGAACCTCTTGCTTGGCAATCCACGAACCAGATCCTTTGACACCAACTTATTCAACTGAGTCAAGCTTGCATGTTCTTATCTCTTGTGCCACAGTTGTATATTGTTCTCAAGAACATTCAGATAAGTCAAATTATTCTTAGGAAGAGAACCTAACGTATCCTTGCATACATTGTTAGCTCGTTTCCTTTCCAGTACCACTTCACCAGTCTGCAGGTTCTTCACAATGCATCCTACAGACGTGAAACTCATTTGATTTCCTCTATCACATAGTTGGGAGATACTCAACAGGTTATGCATCAAATCCATCCACATAAAGTACATTTTCGATAGTATGATTGAGGGACCTCCCAACCATTCCAATACCAATAATTTCACCATTTTTACCTTTTCCAAAGGCCACACTACCCCCTTTAAATGCTGCGAGTGAGAGAAAGTTTCTTCTATCTCCTGTCATGTGCCTGGAACACCCACTATTAAGAATCCAGCTTGGGTTGTTCCTTCTCACTTCAGCCTGCAAAACAGAATTAGGGATTAGTAACAGGAACCCAGACTAGCTTGGGTCCCTTTTTGTGATAAAATGGATGAATCAAATCTTTTCTAACCCAATAAAGTAAAACTGACTTTAAATTCTTTATAACTGACCTTTTTGCAATACTAAATTCTTTTCTATAATGACCAGTTTTTCCACTAAGAAAACAAAGTTTATTGCAAGGAAGTCCTACATATTTACTATTAGGATTCCAGGCAGGTAAAGGTTTCCTATGTCCTAAGCCATTTTTACCTCTGTTATGATTTTCATGCAACCAGTTCAATGCTTCTGAAGACTAGTTCCATTTAGCGAGTCTGGTAAGTTCATAGTTAGTCTTATCAACCTTTTCTTGAAGAACTCGATTCTTCTCAATTTCTTGATGCAGAACTTTGTTTTTATTTTTAAGCTCAGTTTCAAGGTTGATTTGAGCCTCACTAGCTACTTGCTTACCAGAGCCTTCTTTCAATTTAAGATTCTCAAGTTCAAGTGTAGAAACTTTCTGTTGCTCCTCAAGCACCTGTTTCTTTAATTTCTGTTTTCAAGTTCAAAGGCTGAGACTTTCCGTTTTAGTTGAAAAACTTGAGCATTACTTGATGCAGATCCATTTCCAATTTAGTTTAGCTTCATCTAAGTTTTTATTTTTAATTTTATCATCAGACACAACTGAGATCAGCTGGTCCTTCTCTGAAAACAGTTGTTTCTTCTCAACCCCTGGACTTTCAATACATTTGATTAAAGTTAGTGCAAGCAAATTTAGCTCTCTTAGGGAACAAGTAGGAAGTTTTGTTTTTAATTCATCAAGACTTACCTCAGGTATACTATCAGTGGGAGATTCTTCAACAAGAGCCATTAGCACCAATAGAGAGTCATCATCAAATTCTTTTTCTTCCGAGTCAGTGTCACTATCAGATACTCCCCACTCTGTAACAAAAACTTCATTATTCTTTTTTGGTTCTCCACCGTAGATAATGTCCAACTGTTTCCATAGTTCTTTTGCAGTTGAGCATCTTGTAATATGTTTATACACATTAAATCCCAAACCACAATGAAGTATTTTCATGGCTTCAGCATTCATCTGAAGTAATTTGAAATCTGCTTCATTCAATTATTCTACAGGCTTTTGGACCTCGTTCCCAGACTTACCAGTATTTGTGAGAACCATAGGATCATTGGTAGTAATGTTCCATAGCTGATAGTTCCTTGCTTGCAGAAAGGTTCCATTCTAGATTTCCAAAACTTGTAGTGTTGACCGTTGAACTGAGGAGGACCGTTGATGTGATGTCCTTCAGTTATGATCGGTAGTGAACTCATAATTCAGATCCTTTTGAAGATGTTAATCGTTATATGAGAGAAGCTGCTCCACTTGTTGTACCTGGTGCACCTTTGTTAGACAGTAGAGGGGTGAATGGTATCCTTACCCAATTTTTGAATTCTAACTTGCTCTTAACTTGATCTCCTAACTCACAAAGAACCAGGTTCTTGCAAGTTTCAACTATCTCTGAAACTTAAACTAAATGCGCAATATAAAGAACACAAAGATTTTTATGTTGAAAAATCCTTACTCAAGGAATCAAAAACCACGACCCAACACTCGTGGGATTTAAACTTTCCACTAAAGGAAAATTGAGCAAGTTTTCGATTACAACACAATATAACCAAGGAACTAACAGTCTTAGTACCTAGAACCTTCCAAGCTACACTATAGCTTGTAAGGTTGAAACTACCTCTCCAAAAGTAATCTTTTCTCTTTACTTCTAAACAAGCTAATATGATTACAACTCGATAGCCTATAACAGAAACTAGACACAACAGACTAAACTATGAAACTCGAACTCCTCCAGGTTTTGCTGCCGCTTTTATTCTTACACACAATAGCTCTCACGAATAATTGCTCTCAATTTGCTCTGTTGAGAATCCTTGAGTGTGTGAAATATTCTGGCCAAAACAACTTGTATTTATAGAGTTCTTAAAATTCTTCTACGACTTAACTTGGAACTCTTTTTATAATTTGGAATCCGTTTCTAATAAGATTTGACAACCTTCTTTATATGAAATCTAAGTTTTGTTGCCTAAGTCTTCAATCCTTCTTCACTAAGGAAACTCTTCGTAATCAACGCCGCTTCTAAGTTCTTCTTTCTTCAACCAGGATTAAGACTCCGACTTCAGCTGCTCTCTTTTTCCTTCTTCGTCTCGAACTCGAACATCAACCCGAACAACCTTGTCTTCAACTTCAACTTTGAACCTTTTCATTGTCTACTCAGCACCAGGTCCTTTGTCATTCATCAAAACCATACTTCAATAGGAGCCACATCCAGAATAGCGTTATTCTAGTCCGGTGTGCTTCAAGTGTTGCTGTGGTCAATAGGAGCCACATCAAAACCATACTTCAATAGGAGCCACATCAAAACCATACTTCAAGTGTTGTTGTGGTCACACTCAGTTGTCTTTTGTGTGGTGTGCTTAAGTGTCTTTATATTACAATATTCTTTGACACATTATAAACTTACTATAGTTTAGGAACATGCCCAATCTTTTATATATATATATATATATATATATATATATTTGTATTATCTTGAGGAAAAATATTCGCAACTCAAGGGTGAGTTCAGATATGCATACAAGGGAAATGCTCATCTTCGGATTGAAAATTAGATAAAAGGAAGAGTTGAATTAGAAGTTCAATTACTTTTAATTTTCAGAAACCTGTTAACCAAAGTTGGCATCATCATATTGCTGTATTTAATTACAACTTGGAATTGTTATGAGCTGAACCTAATAGGGATGTGAATACAATTATAAGTTTGTAACAGAATAGTTTTGAATATCAACCCCTTTTCAATACTAATGGTTTTAAATCCTCCACTTTAATTTTGCCTTATGGTTGCGAGCTCTCAAAAATAGCATATTAATAATACCTTTTACCAGGCCTTCTGAAGTTAGTTGCATGTTTGCCTAAACACTTCTTTTATATAGAGCATCTCGTAAAACTGATTATATAGTCCTTGGTTGTAGGCAGATAAAGTGCAGCTCATTGAACAAAGGAAAACTCTAAGTGCTGAGAATCAGGAGTTTTGGACAAAGATTGATGAGAAAAGACATAAAGTAAAACCACTGCAGGAGGCCCTAGGCGAGCTCCGTGGTGCTAGGGATATTGGTGGAAAGAGGGGTTATTGTCTCTGTTTATCTGAGGGGGAGCTTAAAAATCTTCTAAGCTTTAGTTTCTTTCCCCCTCTTCCGTTTGTTTTTCTTCTCTCTTTTTCTTTCCGCTTCTAATTACCTCCATCAAGTGGAGTAAATGGAAAAGCCATTATGGTAGTTAAGTTTTCCTTTAATTTTAGTAATTCATTAGATCAAAACTCTGGAGTAACGCATCCAACATGAAATCATTCCTCTGAACAAGAAGAGAAGCAAATTCTTAGAGAATTCAAGCAACTTGAAGGAACAAAGGAAAATGTTTTAAAAAATGCAGCTAATAGAGCAAATATTCTGGAAACGAAAGGTGACAAGTCAATCTAAAACTAGGTCAAGGTAAGGAAATTTCTATGCTTACCTAGATAATAACTTGACCTTTGCATTGGTATGCTTTGGTAACTGTCTGATGACTGGCCTAATACTTTTATACAGTATCTTATAAGTGTTGACCTGGATGGAGTTCAGAAGGAGCAGTAGGCAGTAAAACCCAAGCTTAAGAAACTGGATGCACATTGATGATATAACCAAGCAGATCAATTCATTGGATGAGGAATTGAAAGAGATAGTACAGGAGAGAGAAAACACTTACAGGCATATTTTTTAATTGAGAAAACAACGTGATGATGGGGTATGTTGCTCTGGTTTCCTTGTCGATTGAAATATCCTATCACTACAAGGAGATTATGGTTCATTCTAAAAAAGAATAAAATTAAAAAAAAAAAAAGCTACAAGAAGGTTATGGTTTACGCTATGTCTGTTTATCTCATTTATTGCCTTGGTGTATTATTTGAGATATGCGCTTCATTAATTTTTACTTGTGCCCTTTGCATTTTCATCACTTCTCTGTATTCTTTCTATGTCGAATAACAAGTTTATGGTTGTGAGAAATTGTATAGATGAGATGGCTTCTCAGTAAGTTAAACATATGTGTACGAGCTCACAAGTGTCTTGCCAGTTGTATATCATCTATCTGAAACCTTTTTAGGTCATAGTTTGTTTTACTCCATGGAGTGAATACAACACTGGAAATCTAAATGGAAAATCTTCAGTTTCTCTTGACAGTACAAAGATTTTGTTGTCTTATCTTATTTATTGGTTATATAGAACGTATATTTTACCTTTAGATTTGTCTTGACCTAGCAATTGTACTACAATAATATCACTTTTTAGTAGAACATCCTCCCATTCCCGGCAAAAAATTAATAAGTAAAGCTGAGATTGCATAAGATAAGAAACTAGTGAAGGAATTATATGTCATAGCACACTAGATTTTATGTTTATCTGATCCATCAGAAAATTGACCAGTGCATCTGGATACTGAGTATGAATGGTTTTCATCTGCTGAAAGAAAGATTGTACGTGATAAGTATCTGGAGTAACAATTGATTTTTATAAGTATGTCCTTCAATTGTTTTCAGAACTCTCCTTTCTACAAAAACTCCATGATGTTACAGAAAGACAAGCAGCTTGCGGATAACAAGGATATTGAAGCCCTAAAATAAAAGACAAGCAGCTTGCGGATAAGAAGGATATTGAAGCCCTAAAATAACTTACTCTTGCGGAGGTATGCTGGGTCCTTTACCATCTTTAGATGCTAATTTTTTGCTTTGCATGTGTGTTTTAGAAACTTGTTTTTGGCCTTCAGGTTGAGAAATTTATGTCTATTTGGAGTAGTATTAAGTCTTTTAGGGATGACTATGAGAGGAGAATTTTTCCATCACTTGACATTAGGCAGTTGAGCAGGGATGGCAGGATGAGAAGCCTCTGGGGTTATCAGAGAAACCGATTGTATCACAGACAGAAGTTGCAGCGAGAGTTAATGTGAGTCCACCAAAGGAAGATGCCATGTCTACCGCAGAACTTGATGCTTCTTCAAAGCAGAACGATAATACAGATAAGTATAGCAAGCAACTATAGAATGCAAACGGCAAAAACACAAATAATCTAAAAGAGAAATCAGGTTTAGTAGTGATGATTGTCAATCCTAAATGTTTGATTATCAACTACTTTAGAAATCCACATTTATTTAGAATTCTACAGTGATTTTAGAAAGTGTGCCGTACTTTAGAATTCCACATTAAATATTATACATAATTTTTTATATCTATCTCTCAATTGTGTACCTACTCGAACGGTGAATTACCAACTTTATAATTTTTGTATAACAGCGTTTGTCTTTATTTTGGCTGTTTCTATACTTGACGTGGTTTATTATTCCTTTTATTAGATCTATAAGCAAGAGTACACGTGGAGATCTCAGTACATACGTCGTAAATTAATTACACTTCTTCTATAACTATATGTTTAGTTGTCTATAAACTTCAGATCGTTTATTATCAAGTTCATCAGATCTTCAGAAATTTTGTGTCTATATTTAGTTGTTTAAACACTTTAATTGGTTTAGTATCATTTTTATCAGATCTATAACCAAGAGAACACATGGAAATAACAGTACATACGTGACACGACCCGGATTTCGACTAGGCCGTGCGGGCACCCGACATCCTCCCCTAGACCCGTCGGGTGAACCCTTACCAATTAAATTAGGAAAATAAATATAATAATTCATAAATAAGGACAAGACTTAAAATAAAAATACAGATATAGAGATACCTCTAAGCTGTACAAAAAGAATTACAGCTGACTGCCCAACATACTAGGTTTAGGGTTATCCAGACTAGACATCTAAGAGTACAAAAGAAAACAGATACCTCTTGAAGGGAGCAAAATGCAACTGAAATAATAAACAATAAACTGGTGGCCATCCGGAATAAAGCTGGCTCGCCCTGACAGCTGAGGTCGCCTCCGCTCCTTCACAACGTGACCAACTCAATCCTGGAGCGAACCTGCCGAAACGAAATAGATAGACAAGAAACAAACAACAAACAAGGGTGAGTCAAAAGGACTCAATAAGTGGGGCAGACTAGCCACCTCAAAGAATAGGATAGCTAGCCAGGGAGAAAAGAAACAGATAGACCAAATTTCTTTTATTTAAATTATAAAAAGGCAGAGCCAGATAACAACCGGAAACACGTAAGAAACTTATAAACTCAACCAAGGATGCGTGCCATAAACATATCAACAAATAAGCAATGCACATATAAGCAGAACAGTAGTCATGTACCGCAAGTCTACACAAAGGTATGAATTGAGATGAAATGAAATGAAGTGAGATGAAATAAAGTGAAATGAAATATGATGCGAAGGGTCACATGTGCCTGTAATCCCATCCCGAAGCGGAATACTCCTGCATTCGAGGGGAATCCAATCTGATAAACAACTGGAGCGGAATACTCCTGCTCCTGGGGCGGAATACTCCTGCACCCGATATAATATAAACCAGAAGCAGAATACTCCTGCACTCTCCTGGGGCGGAATACTCCTGCACCCGATATAACGTAAAGCTGAGGCGGAATACTCCTGCACTCAATATCTGACATAAGAGCGAAATACTCCTGCTCTTGGGGCGGAATCCTCCTACCCTCAATATGATACAATGGAGCGGAATCCCCCTGCTCCTGGGGCGGAATACTCCTGCACCCAATATGATATGCAATGTAATGCATATGAATGACAGATAATGCATATGAATGCAATGTGATGCAATAATAACCCTTCACCGGCGCGGGACTCTTATCGACAGCCGGGAAGTAGATGCCAACATACAGCCAGGGTACAATGCTCAGATCCTCAACGTAATATCAACAATAGGACATAACATATAATATACAATGTAAATCCAAAGCTAAGGCGTAATGAGTACGCCTATCGGCAACTACACAAGTAAGGAATACGTGGTAGAAAATCTACGAGGCCAGATGCCTCCAAGGAAATGGATATAAACACTTACCTCGTTCCAAAGTTAACACTGTTACCCAACAACCGCTTTGTTCTTTGAATTCATTGTCGAACGATCCCACTGTGTTCAATAAGCAGAAACATATATCACATTAGGCTAAAGGCTTCATTCCCTACATCTTAGGGCAATCCAGTTAGGAACCTGATACCCTATTCGCATACGCAATACGCAGGCCAGGCCTATGTACAGGGTTTATGGTCACATAACCAAATCCTGACCAAACCCTAAATAAATTACATTTATAAGTTGCCCATAACTCATTGAGTACGAATATATAAACAATTTCATTATGGGGGTCCATTTGACCCTTTAAACTATTAATTGAACTTATTAAAACGATGTATAATATTTCAAGTTTTACCGTTAAAACATATTCAAACACACGTAATAAACTCAATTAATATATTAGAATTATTACCTGAATGTTTCAGGGTGAAAATACTATTTTTCTCCGGCTCTTTTCGCATTTTCTGGCATTTTTTTCTACTCCGTCATTTCCTTTTCTCTGTTACGATTCTTATTTCTGTTATATGTTTCTCAACGAAATTTTTGGCTAAGGATTTGATATCCTTAGCCCACCGCCTCCCTTATATGGTTTTGTCCTTTTCCTTGTTTTCTTTTCTTTTCTTTTTTTTTATTTTCTTTTCTTAACAAAAATTAAGACGGTACCCTACGATATTCGAAATAATTCCAACTTTTGCATACAAGTTATACAAAATATGTATAACATACTCGCTAAGACGGATCTCAAATCGGACTCCCGAAACTCAATAAACAAATTAAGTAGAATAAAATTTAAATTATTTAACTTTCGGCATTTTAGCGGCAACTAGCCGAACAACATCGAAATTCACTTTCGAAAAATCAAAAAAGTCACAAATAATCATACGAACCTAACGGCGCTTTTGGATTTTGAATCGGAGCTCATTCACCAAAACCGAGCTCGAAAATTTCTTTTTAATATTTATCGACAATAAAAACTGAAACCTTCTTCTGATGCCTACCAAACGAGGTCTGATTTAGCTCAAATTTTACAGACAGGTCCTAATGGATATTACGAATATTTTAAAATTATCGATACGCCAATCGGAGTCCTAACTTCTGAAACGACTAACCGAGGTCGTTTCATTCTCCTCCACTTAAACTCTCGTTTATCCTCGAACGAGCCTAAATCTAAAGCAAGATTCATGCTGATAAGAAAAGAACTTGCACGACCTTCATAAACTATCCCATAGAATTTTTCTGATGATTAATGAATCAAAATTATAACACGAATACCGAACTCTTGGAATAAAATATATCTGGATAATATGATAACACCATTGTCCGAATTATTCTGACTAAGATGATCCTTCCTCGATCACGAGAGGAGAGTTCTACATTTTTTAAACAAAGATACACCAAACTTTGAATGGGTTAACATGATTCAGCCGATAATCACCTCTTCGATATACCTTTCGATATAGAACAGGTCGATGGAACTAAGAATTAGCTCACGCTTGATACAATAGGGGAAGCTTTTGAAGTACCTTGTCACTACACACTATAGAAGATCTGATGCAAGCTATATTATTTTTATGAACGTACTATGCAACATCTCAGTTGATGTTAGTGTTGTTCCGCAAGCTCCTTATGGGAATGTAGTTAGTCATATCCTGATGTATGTCAAAGGTTCATCTGAACAGGGTCTATCATATTAGGATAAGGATCACGCAATTACTACTGGATAATATGATGCACCACGAATGATCTTCAGACTAAACATCCACTTCAGGGTATTGTCTTTGAATTGGAAGTATCATGACATGAAAAAGTAAAACTAAAGGAAACATGTAATTGGACCATGAGCTGAGGCAGAATACCAGCAACAAAGTTGATTACACGTGCACTTATAACGCTAAAGTAACTTCTCAAAGAATTGAGGTGTGAAAGAGATATGCCAATGACGGATGGACGACAAGCTGCACTAGACCTTTAACTCTAAATTTCCATGAAGTAAAACAGCGTCAGTATGAGGATCCAGTTCTAGCTAAATACAGACAGGTAGCCAGAAGAAAACCGGAGTCACAATACAGGGTTACTACTAACGATGTTCTCATGTTTAAAGATAGACTTTGTGTTCCTGATGTTGCAGATTTACGTGGACAGATTATGATAGAGGCACATTATTCCAAATACACTGTTCATTCAGGTTCGACTAAGATGTACCATGATGTTAAGAAGATTTATTGGTGGGACGCAATTGATGAGACCCAAATCGAGCCAAGACACCTTTCCAACATGTAACAAGTTTGGAAGAGGCAAAGGATGCAAGGGAAAGAGCTTCGGAGATGAGTCAAGCATGTTTAGGCGATGGAGCATCGGTGCTCTACCCCACAGGCAGCCAGGCGCTCCGCCTAGGCAAAGCAGGCGCCCCGCCTGAGATACACTTGGCTCAGGTGCTCCGCCCAGCCCCCAGGCAATCCGCCCAACCCCTTCCACTGATCAACTTTGTGGGCGCTCCGCCCGATTTGCTGAAGCACGGGATTTCAAGTGTAAAGTTACTATTTTGACCTTGCATGGTCTTTTAGCTTAAAGCCTAGCTTGTGGGCATTATAGACCTTTTACTTAATGCCTAGAAACCTCTATAAATAGCTAGATAGCTTATTTTATTCCTTAGTCTATTTTGAATGATGAATTAATATTGTAAAGAGGGATCTCTTTGGGTTTATGAAAAACCAACGTTTGTTTGGGATTTGCATGCTTCTAGTGGATTCTAGATGGACAACGACCCGCCCCGACCATTCTACTTGCGAGTCCTAGTTGGCTCGAGGGTAGTTGCCTAGCGTAGGTGTTCTTGACATTCTCTCGGGGTGTAACGGAACGAGTTCTCCGTTGCTACTTGAGATTATTGATCGAGTTACGTCTCGTTCATTATCTTTTACTTTTCCGCATTTGATTCTTATCAGTTTGGTATCAGAGCAAGGCTCGGGTTTTGTTTCTACAAACCCCCGACCCTTGATTCTTCGTGCCTAGTATCTTCTTTTAGTTTTCTTGTTGTTGAAGTTATTGAAAGAAGAAAAATACAAAAAAAAAAAAAAAAAAAAAAAAAAAAATTGTCGTAACTTTTTGGTGTGTTCGATTCTTATTATGAGTGTTATAGATTCTTGATCCTTGTTGAAAACCCGACGTTTGGGTACCACAATCTTGTGGATTGTATTGGAATTGAGAGATTTGAAAATTTGAAACCCCAAAATTGATAAACCCTACCAAAACACTTTGTTCTTGATGAATTTGATTGATTCGTGGGATTTTTTATTATGGTGTTGTGGAATTGATTACCGGGGATTGTTCTTCATTGCAAAACAAACAAATTGAAACAAGAATCGTCTGATTCGGAGTTCGGTAACATCGTTTTTAAAGAATCGAAACCCACCTTGAATCTTTTGAAACCCTTGTTGAAACCCCAACTTGAAAACTTTGAATCATGATTGAGCCTTGTTTTTTGGTTTTTTGGGTGTGAAATTTATTGGGGTTTGAAGGATATATCAATATTCAACTTTGGGTACCTTGAATTTGTGCAAAAAACGTTGAAATCGGACCAAATTTTGGCTTGAAATTGAGCAAAAACGGAGTTGGAAAAGCAGGGGCCCGACCCCCAGGCGCCCTGCCTGACCCCCCCCCCCCCCCCCCCCCGTTGGAAAACTTGAGGCGCTCCGCCCAAGCCCTGAAGGTGTGGATTTGGTAGTTTTCCTTAGGCTTTCTTGTTTGTTTGTTTGTTGCCTAACCTCTAATTAGTGCTTATCTAAGTAACTTTCCTACTTAATAATCTTTCATTGCTATTAGGTTATTCGTGCCTTAGTTGGAGAGTAGAACTCCAAGAAGATCCGTAGAATCCTTTGACTCAAGTCCTTACTTTAAAGTGCTTATCGTACATCGAGTCACGTTAACTCCACTCACGCCGGAGTACACTTGACTTGTGAGTTGATTGATTGAGTTGAGGATTGTTGTCCAACTACTTGAAGCTTTTAGGACTCAAGACCGAGTGAAATATCCAACACCACTAAATGAGTGACCTGAGTGCTATACACATGAGGGTGTGTGTAAGGTGTTTTCACTAACGTTTGCTCTTCTTGTAGGTACAATGGCTAACGAAAGTCAAGATTTTATCAAGGATGCCTTGGCTAATCTTCTTGCCAAGATGGATATCATGGGCCAAAAGATTGAAAATCTTGAGAAGGTGACCACAAGTCTCCAAGTTGAGGCCATTGAGAGGAGGACTCCGAGTGTCCAAATCGAATCCGGAGAAGGCACAAGTCATAGCACTCCTATGACTCCCGGACACTTTACCGAGGTAACCAAGAGATATGAAAAAAGGAAAGTTGAAGCACTTCAAGAGTGTATGTTGGGTAATACCCAACCCATGGGCAATCCCCACAACTTGGGCAATCCCCAAAGAAATGTCCCACTTCGAAGACCCTTAGATTTGTCCCACCTCTTCAGCAAGTTGTTGAGGCTCAAGAAGAGGAGGAGGCCGAGTATGGTGATGAAGCCTATGGGTATGATTCTCTTTATCAACCTAGGAGGCAAATGAATTGGGGTCGAAATGTGGATAGGGGTAGAGGCCGAGGTCGAGGTCGAGGTTGAGGGCCACCCATGGGATATGTTGGAGGGAATCCTAGAAGGGATTATGGTGTGTATGGTGACCCCTATGGATGCCAACCGGAGCCTTACCATGGAGGTCGTGATCTTAACAATCTCAATAGTGTGAAGCTTAATTTTCCAATCTTTAAGGGAACTTGTGATCCGGAGGCATATATTGAATGGGTACTACTCATGGAGAGGGTGTTTGACACAAATGAGATGACCGATGAGAAGAAAGGTACTTATGCTATTTCATCCTTTGAGTCTTATGCTTCTACTTGGTGGGAGTCCACAAAGAGAACGAGAAGGAGAGCGGGTGTGCATGTGAATGTGACTTGGAATGAGTTGAAGGATCTCATGAATACCAAGTATGTGACTCCTAGGTATCGTCAAGAGAAACTCAAGAAGCTTTATGATCTAAAGCAAGGTGTCAAGACGGTTCATGAGTACTATGATGAGTTTGAAAAGACCCGGATGGCATTGGATATGGTGACCGAGGAGGAAGAGCAAGCCATGATCCGTTTCAAAAATGGCTTGAGCTATGGTATAGCTTCTCAATTGAGGTTGCATTCTTATCCTTCACTTCAAGATTTATTGGAAGCCGCAATTGAAGCCGAGCAATGGCTTAATGGAGAAAAGTCCAACCGTTACAAGAGTAGAAACCCTACTCCGGTGAGCCAACCAAAGGAATGGAAGACTCCAAATGCAAACTTTCCAAGTGCAAGTGGTACAAGTGCTAGCAAGGAAGTGAAGAGAACATATGAGAAGTCTACACCACCATTGGGAGGTAATTCTAAAACCTACTTGAGCAATTCTACTTCTACTTCTACTCAATGCTATAATTGCAAAGGGTATGGACATGTTGCTAAAGATTGTCCTACAAAAAGAACCATGGTTGTGGTAGGCAATTTGGTGTATGAGCAAGATAGTGAGCCCGAAAATGAGGAGGATGAGGAGATTGCTTGTGAGGAGGGTATTGAGGAAGGAGATGATCCTCAAATGTTCTTGGTGGTTAGGAAGAGTTTGAGTACCATTCTCATGGAAGAAGAGGTGGAGAATGATCAAAGGGAAAACCTCTTTCACGCTAGATGCCGAGTCATGGGTGTAGTTTGCTCCATGATTATTGACTCGGGAAGTTGTGCCAACATAGTGAGCCAAACATTGATTTCCCAATTGAAGATACCCACCTTAATACATCCCAACCCATATCGATTATAATGGCTAAGTGAGAGTGGGGAGTTGAAGGTGGTGGAGCAAGCATTGATTGAGTTTGGCATGGGAAGCTATAAAGACAAAATCTTGTTTGATGTTGTCCCGATGCAAGCATGCCATCTCTTATTTGGGAGGCCATGGCAACATGATAGATGTGTGGTGCACGATGGCCGAACCAATTCATATACGGTCATGAATGATGGGAGGAAGTATGTGCTTAACGCTTTGACTCCAAGGCAAGTAAGGGAAGACTACAAGCGAATGAGAGAGTTGAGGGAAGCGGCTAAAGCCAAGTCACCCATTGTACTTGAACCCGAGGCAAACAATCTTGTTGTCTTGCCAATGCATGATGAAAATGATAGTCACTCCACTTCAAATGAGAGAGAAAAGAAAGAGAGAAGTGAGGGAGTGACCGGTGACAATCTAAGAGAGGAATTGAGGAGTGATGTGAGTGGATTATCACCACAAGCTACACTTGACCATGAGGTAAAATTGAGAGAGAAGAGAGGTGAGGAAAGAAAAATTGAGAGTGAGAGCACCCATTGTTCTAACACTTCTCCATCTTCTACCTTTTCTTGTGTAAGCTCTTGTGTAGGTACAAATGAAGACAAGCCATTGGAGCCTCAAACATGTGCTTGGAAGGAAAGACAAGAGGAGGTAAATTCTCAATGTGAGCTTCATGAAGAAGGAGTCGCACATGACACTTCAAGCCTTGTGAGTGATCAAGGAAGAACCACAAATATAAGTGTTGCTCCACCTTTTCATGAACCTACTAGTTATTTGTCTTGTGATGACTCAACACTAGTTGGTGATTGTGTTGCATCTAGTGAATATGCCACTAGTGAAGAGTCTAAAGGTCAACTTGTGTGTGCTTGTGTAACATTAGTTGAGAGCCTTGCTAAGCCACATCATGATGTGAGCTCATTGTTCAATGAATCTCTCACTAGTGTAGACTTGATAGTTGACAATGATTGTGACCTTTGCTATGACACACCGCCAATCTTTGATACAGGGGTAGATGAGATAGTTGATCATACCCTTGTTGATATGCTTCTATTTGGTGGGTCTATGTGTTATGGTGAGGATGATAGTGCCCTTGAGGAGTCCAACTTGCATGAATTTGAAAAGGTTGTCTATGATGGCTCCTCAAGTGAGAGTAGTGAACCTAGTCTTGATAACTTGTCTATGCTTGATCATGATGTTGAGATGCATGTTTTTACTAATCCCTTGTTTGAAGGCATTCTCATTAGTGGTAACGACTTGTATCGGGCTAGGGTGGTTAGTCAATTGGAACCCCCATGGTGTGACGGGTTTGACTCCTTAGGCAACCCCTTGTGTGAGAATTTGAATGAGGTAAATGAATCTTTGAGTGGCCCTACTATTGCTTGTTTGGGTTATGATGAAGAAGAGACCATTATCAATACCTTTCTTGATAGTTTGTTTTTTGAAAAGGGTTGCTTAGGTGATGAAATGGGAGGTGGAAAGGAATCCCTTGGTGTGAGTAGGTATGCTTTAAAGAAGGGGAGTGGAGTACTTGATGATACTTGCATGATGGGTTATTTGACTCACTCCACTCCACATGTTGATCACACTTTGAGGAGGGATTGGTTTGTTGATCTTGAGCATAAGGTTCAAGGGGACTTTGATAGCTTGATCTTGCATTTTCCATGTCCCCATGACCTATTTGCTCCTTATTGTGTTGCATGCATATTCTTATTGAACCAAGCACTTGATGATCTCATTAGAGATTTGGTATTTGTTCTTAACATTGATGCTTGGTTATATCACAAGAGAGTGTTTTCCACACTTCTTGCACTAACCTACATTCAAAGTAGGAAATCTTGTGTTTGCTTGTCGTTGCTTGTAGGTTCTAAGCTCCATCTTAAGGCAAAGGAGACCTTGGAAGAAACCTATGTCAAAGTGACTATCAAGGGTTACAAGGGAGGAGAGAGTTGGGCACCCCAAAGAGATGATGCCATGTACGTGAATGCATTGATTTCGAGGACGAAATCTTCTCAAGAAGGGGAGGATGATGAGACCCAAATCGAGCCAAGACACCTTTCCAACATGTATCAAGCTTGGAAGAGGCAAAGGATGCAAGGGCAAGAGCTTCGGAGATGAGTTAAGCATGTTTAGGCGATGGAGCATCGGTGCTCCACCCCACAGGCAGCCAGGCGCTCCGCCTAGGCAAAGCAAGCGCCCGGCCTGAGATACACTTGGCTCAGGAGCTTCGCCCAACCCCCTCCACTGATCAACTTTGTGGGCGCTCCGCCCAAGAAACGGGTGCTCCGCCCGATTTGCTGAAGCACGGATTTCAAGTGTAAAGTTACTATTTTGACCTTGCATGGTCTTTTAGCTTAAAGACTAGCTTGTGGGCATTATAGACCTTTTACTTAATGCCTAGAAACCTCCATAAATAGATAGATAGCTTATTTTATTCCTTAGTCTATTTTGAATGATGAATTAACATTGTAAAGAGGGATCTCTTTGGGTTTATGAAAAACCAACATTTGTTTGAGATTTGCGTGCTTCTAGTGGATTCTAGTTGGACAACGACCCCGCCCCGACCATTCTACTTGCGAGTCCTAGTTGGCTCGAGGATAGTTGCCCTGTGTAGGTGTTCTTGACATTCTCTCGGGGTGTAACAGAACGAGTTCTCCGTTGCTACTTGAGATTATTGATCGAGTTACGTCTCGTTCATTATCTTTTACTTTTCCACGTTTGATTCTTATCAGCAATGAAGTGTGACATAGCAGAATTTGTGGCTCAATGTTCTAATTGCCAGCAAGTTAAAGTCATGTTATCTTTCCAGACTTTATGCTTTCAGCAGACAGATACGTATATATAATCAGGTTGCCAGCTTATCTCTATCATTAATAGATTATTAGTGGGTTCAGCAGTGATCAACACTCATTGTAGGTTTCTGTCGTGCCCTAGGTTGGGTCGTGACAAAATTGGTATCAACGCCTTAGGGATTTAGTGTTACCATTCAGTATTTGGAGGAAGACTCATCCACTTAAAGCACAAACTCATGCAACTATTTGAATAGGAATAACCATCCCCACACAGTCTGCTGAACTAAAGAAGATTTAGCTAAAAGCTGAACGTAGGCAAACCTAAGATACCAACTACTCTTTCGAGTTGCCCAACAGCTGCAACTCTCGAGTCACAACTCCATACATTTTCTATAAGCACCCCCGTCCGAAGGATCAAATCAAAGGTCAAATGATGCCTCTCATTACCCTTAGTAGCCTTGAAAAACAACAATGTGCTTACCCGGCTACCTTGGCACGCACTCTGGCCCAACACAGGGAACATCACAATAGGCTACTGACCGCCTAAGCTCACCAGTGCCTAACAAAGAAGAGATGGCAATGGACTGAGGATAGAAATAATTAGAGCTTCAGGAAGCTCATCTTTTTATTTGCTTAGCTCCCAGAGCTACACTACTTCCGAGTCAGGCTAACCAAAGAATCGCAATTGAAGAGATAGACATTAAATGAGTTTTATGGAACATCTATGCCAACTCATCCTTCCAATAAGAAGGAAACTCTGACAATTTACCAGAAATCCTTTTATAACCCAGACAAGCTCATAGGATAACGTGACTTTACTAGCGTTTTGAACCAAGAGGAGATACATAGATCAAATATTACTTACTAATCACTTTGCACCGGAAGAAATAATAATACTTTCTGATGGTGACGAATTAGGATCCCATTATCCTACCAACATTGAATTTCGAGGAGAGAGGTAAACTGACTTGACATAATAATAGAAGGTGGCACCAAAAAGATGCCAACCAGACCATACCGACACTCTCTCCCAAGTTTCTCACATTTAAACTAGATAAACTAGTAGGGTCTAGCAAATGCCAGGAATGAATCATACCAGAAGCTCGCCCCTCTACCGCAACCGATTCTTAATAGAAAAGACATCTAAGGAAACTATGGAAATATGATAAGACAAACCATTTCCAGATCGATCGGAAAAATAAATCTTACTCACATATAAGGAAAGAAGAAATACACAGGTCTACTACATCGGATGCCTCAGCATCCTGCCAGACTAGCAGTTCATAGGATTGCCTCTGCAGCTGAGCTGAACCACTACCCTGACAAGCACTTTCTGGAGAACCACTGCCACCACAATCTCAATCTCTATTGGATGGTGGAATTTCTCTGGAGGATTGAGATCTAAATAAAATTCCCTGCGACTGTGCAGGTGCCTGAGGCCGAGAGAAAGGACGACGGCCTACTTGCCGGAATAAGAAAAAACTCCTCAAAAGATAACCATACTCACGACAATGATAACACCTTTTCAACTAAAAATGGAAGCTGGAAAGATTGTTGATATCTATAAAGAGAATTACTGGGTCTAATCTTGATGAACTACTCGTGCACTTTGAGAATCACGCTCTACAAGCTGAGATAACCTAGAAGGTGACCTCCCAAAATAATCAAAACTCTTACCTCCAAATGAGGTACCATGGTTACCCACTAGGGCCACGGGATCTCTTGCTCTCCCGCTCTAACTTATGGTATGCCTAATACCTTTGAACAATATCAACAAAGACATCAAATGAAGTCTCAACCTCAATTCCTCGAGCCATCTAGGATCTCAAGAAAGGAGAAAGGTCACCAATAAATCTTCGAACCTTCTCAGAAGGTTCATGGACTAGTTCTAGTGCATATCTAGCCATCCTAAAGAATTTAATCTCATATTCTGAAACACCACTAGGCTAACCGACAGGCTACCCTGTCCAATCCACTCAAACTGGCAACATCTTTCATCTCGCTCGTGACTTAAAAAGGAATTTTTCTCCCACGAATCTAGAAGAAAAATTGAACCAAGACAGCTAATAAGAGTGTGGTCCACCAATCCAGGGCTGGACCTTGAAACTGGAAAGCATAATAATCAACACCATACCACTCGGTATAATCAAGAGCCTGAAGGATACAAATAGCCTGACATTATTTTTTAAAAAAAAAAATCACGGAGTTTATCTGATGCATTGCTTAAGAATATCAGAAGGTTCAACCGCGTAAAATAATGCAACCTCTTCGGACAGTCGGACCGAGCTATTACTCAGGCTAACTAACAAACCAGAATAACTAGAGGCACAACACATGCTGTCTCCGGAACATAATTCACTGCATCAATATTAAGAACTGAAAAAGGAGCTCCCTGAGATCGAACGTCTGCACATGCGGCAAACTGATAGGCTGTCCAGCGAATAGGTTCTTACGGTATCTGCATCGCCAAGATTCTCGTAAAAGCATCGTAGAGAGCCAAGGGAACCACAAGGCCCTGCTCCCTTGCCCATCGCGAGCTCGTACAGCTGGGACCTCCGTAACTAGATCGTCAGCACGATCAGAACTCTCGGGGCTTCGTCAGTGCTAGCCCCAGGCTAGACTGCTTCGTCATGAACTCATACCGTTTGCTGATTTGTCGCATGAGGGTTCACAATTACCACGAAGGAATTAACGAAAATACTTTTGCATCCTAGACCGACGCACGATCAGAAAAAAAGGAAGTGAAACTTCCTAAATGCCATCATAGCCTCTCGTAGATAAGTACGGACGTCTACGTACCCATCAGCGAGACTCTATTAGACACTGTCTTAGTCTGGATAGACTCTAAACTGGGCTCTAATACCAACTGACACAACCCGGATTTCGACTAGGTCGTGCGGGCACCCGACATCCTCTCCTAGACCCATCGAGTGAACCCTTACCAATTAAATTACGAAAATAAATATAATAATCCAAAAATAAGGACAAGACTTAAAATAAAAATACAGACATATTGATACCTCTAAGCTGTACAAAAAGAATTACAGCTGACTAACCAACATACTAGGTTTGGGGTTATCCAGACTACACATCTAAGAGTACAAAAGAAAACAGATACCTCTTGAAAGGAGCAAAATGCAACTGAAATAATAAACAATAAACTGGTGGCCATCCGGAATAAAGCTGGCTCACCCTGACAGCTGAGGTCGTCTCCGCTCCTTCACAACGTGACCAACTCAATCCTAGAGCGAACCTGCTGAAACTAAATAGATAGACAAGAAACAAACAAAGGTAAGTCAAAAGGACTCAATAAGTGGGCAGACTGGCCATCTCAAAGAATAGGATAGCTAGCCAGGGAGAAAAGAAATAGATAGACCTAATTCCTTTTAGTTAAATTATAAAAAGGCAGAGCTAGATAACAACCGGAAACACGTAAGAAACTTATAAACTCAACCAAGGATGCGTGCCAGAAACATATCAACAAATAAGCAATGCACATATAAGCAGAACAGTAGTCATGTACCGCAAGTCTACATAATGGTATGAATTGAGATGAAATGAAATGAAGTCAGATGAAATGAAATATGATGCGAAGGATCACATATGCCCAATCCCATCCCGAAGCGGAATACTCCTGCAGTCGAGGGGAATCCAATCTGATAACCAATTGGAGCGAAATACTCCTGCTCCTGGGGCGGAATACTCCTGCATCCGATATAATATAAACCAGAGGCGGAATACTCCTGCACTCTCCTGGGGCGGAATACTCCTGCACCCGATATAATGTAAAGCTGAGGCGGAATACTCATGCACTCAATATCTGACATAAGAGCGAAATACTCCTGCTCCTGGGGCGGAATCCTCCTACCCTCAATATGATACAATGGAGCAGAATCCTCTTGCTCCTGGGGCGGAATACTCCTGCACCCAATATGATATGCCATGTAATGCATATGAATGGCATATAATGCATATGAATGCAATGTGATGCAATAATAACCCTTCACCGGCGCGGGACTCTCATTGACAGCCGGAAAATAGATGCCAACTTACAGCCATGGTACAATGCTCAGATCCTCACTGTAATACCAACAATAGTACATAAAATATAATATACAATTTAAATCCAAACTAAGGCGTAATGATTACGCCTATCGGCAGCTACACACGTAAGGAATACGTGGTAGAAAATCCACGAGGCCTGATGCCTCCAAGGAAATGGATATAAACACTTACCTCGTTCCAAAGTTAACACTGTTACCCAACAACCACTTTGTTCTTTGAATTCATTACCGAACGATCCCACTGTATTCAATAAGTAGAAAAATATATCACATTAGGCTAAAGGCTTCATTCCCTACATCTTAGGGCAATCCGGTTAGGAACCTGATACCCTATTCGCATACACAATACGCAGGCCAGACCTATATACAGGGTTTATGGTCACATAACCAAACCCTAAATAAATTATATTTGTAAGTTGCCCATAACTCACTGAGTACGAATATATAATCAATTTTATTATCGGGGTCCATTTGACCATTTAAACTATTAATTGAACTTATTAAAATGATGTATAATATTCAAAGTTTTACCGTTAAAACATATTCAAACACACGTAATAAACTCAAATAATATATTAGGATCATTACCTGAATTTTTCATGGTGAAAATACTATTTTTCTCCGGCTCTTTTCGCTTTTTCTGGCATTTTTTTCTACTGCGTCATGTCCTTTTCTCTGTTACGATTCTTGTTTCGGTTATATGTTTCTCAACAAAATTTTTTGGCTAAGGATTTGATATCCTTAGCCCACCGCCTCCCTTATATGGTTTTGTCCTTTTCCTTTTATTTTTTCTTTTCTTTTCTTTTTTTTTATTTTCTTTTCTTAACAAAAATTAAAACGGTACCCTACGATTTTCGAAATAATTTCAACTTTTGCATACAAGTTATACAAAATATGTGTAACATACTCGCTAAGGCGGATCTCAAATCAGACTCCCGAAACTCAATATGTAAATTAAATAGAATAAAAGTCAAATTATTTAACTTTCGGCATTTTAACGGAAACTCGCCGAACAACATCGAAATTCACTTTCGAAAAATCACAAAAGTCAAAAATAATGAACCTAACGGCGCTTTCAGATTTTGAATCGGAGCTCATTCACCAAAACCGAGCTCGAAAATCTCTTTTTAATATTTATCGACAATAAAAACTGAAACCTTCTTCCGATGCCTACCAAACGAGGTCTGATTTAGCTCAAATTTTACAGACAGGTCCTAATGGATATTATGAATATTTTAAAATTATCGACACGCCAATCGGAGTCCTAACTTCCGAAATGACTAACCGAGGTCGTTTCAATACGTCTTAAATTAATTTTACTTTTTCCATGATTCTATGTTAGTTGTTTATAAACTTCAGATTGTTTATTATCAAGTTTATCAGATCTACTTTAGGTAACGTCATAAATTTGTCCTGGTCTCCATGTTTAGTTGCTTACAGAATTCAGTAGGTCTATTATTATGTAAAACAGATCCAGTTATTTTCTTCGATGAAAACAAAGCAGAAACAGGAAAAACAATAGCAACACAAACATGTACATCGACAGCGAAATTCCCCCCATTTCATTCATATATTTTTAATAATTACAACATTAAGAGCTTTGTTTAATCGAAAAGCTCTTTAAAATAACAAAAAAAGCATAAATAATTAAACAAATATAAAACATTAAAAATACTTAAAGTAAACATATAAACTAAGGGGAACCATGGGGGTGGTGAGGTCGTCGGAGTTGATACCAATGCGGTGGCACATTGCACGAAGAATACGTGCAATGTGACTAATGTTCATCTCTTGCCACAACCTATCCTCGTTTATAGTTCATATAAGAAGGTCAAGTGGTTGGCGGATGAGGAGTGCATCTTGGGTGGGTGGGTGCACCATTGTTGTAGAGAAAAAAGCTTAAGAAAAGTTGAGATTTATTAGTTGAAATTGTGTGGATAAAAGAGTAAAAAATGGTCCTATTTATAGATAAAGAAGGTGAAGGGAGCGCGCGCGCCGGGGGGGAGGGGGAGGTCTAACAGTCATTGTTTAAACACTGTTTCTAGAGAGACTTTTCCCTTTCCTCCATTGGCGACGTGCCCAACATGGGCAGTGCACCCTTTAATTTACCCGAAAGTTTACACATAGACCTATTATCTACCACCCAATATACTTAGCTTACTCATTAAGTTTGTTGTCTATTAATATACAACACCTAGTTATCATTGCTTTTAAAATATTGTCTCGTCTTTTGTTTATGCATTTTTGATATATGATCAAATAGCCAACTTAAACGATAAATATTCAATTTAATATATATCCAATGTGTAGATCATGTATAGTAGTTTATACACTATTTTATTTCTAGTTGTCCAAAAAAATTTGCAACTACAAATATCAATAAAGCCAGTTAAAGTTCATAGTCAACCACGTTATGATCAATTGACAACTACACATACTTGGCAAAAAAATACCAATTTCTAGCGCATCAAGAGTATAGCGACAACATATCTAAGTATATTAAACAATAAGACAAAGTAAATACAGGTAATTTTGAAGCGAACATACGTAAATTAGTCAATTGACAAGTACATAAAAAAGGTTCAAAAATAAATTATTAGACTTAATAAATTGCAATAAATCACTGTGTATTTTGAGCAAGAGGGCAAGTGTTCTCTTGTGGCCGGGTCGTTTACATTTTGAACATCTATTCTTTCTCTTCTTGGACGTATATGATTCCTCCCCCCATCGATGGAATGCGCTTAACTCTTTTCCTGCCCATTTTGACATCAACCTGAGGTGGCCTTATGGTGACCGGCGTATAATCGGGAGGCATAATCCATTCTTCTTCCGGAGGAATCGGACGAGTATTGTGTCCATATGCAAGTAGGTACATGTCCCTCCTATAATACTTAGAAGTGTACTAGTAAAAAAAACTACCATACTCATCTCCAAAGGCCAAACGAATCGATGTCGTCGCGTTGATGCACATGATCATGTCGAAGTCAAATTACCTACATGAACAGGTTTTTCTAGTCAGACTCACAATTTTCCTTGTTAGTATAATCTTAGGCTCATCTTCTCCCACAACGGCAAAATCACTGTTGTCTAGGTTATACACCACAAGAATGCTGGCAAGAGCCATATGATGCTTGAGCAGCTTCTCAATTCGAGGGACTAAGATGGTGTTCACCTTGTTGACAAACCCACGATGCTTCATGAAAATTTCATGGAACCTCTCATTAATAGAATTAAACAGGGCGATAACCGGGAATTCCTTTTCATCTAAGAACATTGCGTTTACAGATTCTGAAATATTGGTGGTGATAACTTCGTACCTGTGACCTGAGAAATATGCCCTGCTCTATTTTTCTGGTCCAACACCAACAAGACAGTCAGCAGCCGCTGCATTTTTTTACGAAGCTCTTTTAGTTTCTTATCGAAAATCTCTTAGCTGTAAGCTTGAGCTGTAGTATAATACTTATCCATAAAATCACCCCTAAACCTTTTACGAATGTTATCAGCAAGGTGCCTCATGCAATATCCATGATGCACTTGAGACTAAACCCTTGAAATTCCGTTAGCTATGCTACTAGCGCGATTAGAGATGATGCACAGCTCCGGGCTGTCAGGTACCACGGCCTGCAGGTTCTGAAAGAAGAAGGTCCAAGAATCGTCGCACTCCACATCGAACACACTAAAGGCCAACGAAATAATATGGTTCTCTATGTCCAGCGCCACCGCAACAAACATTACACCTTCATAAGGCTCCGACAAATGAGTGTCATCAACAGATATTACCTTTCTAAAATAATGATATCCTCTAATCCAAGCACCAAATGATACGAAAAATAACAAAATGAATAGTCATCATTAACAGCCAGTTGGACATGACTTCTGAGATTCTCTTTTTTGATTGAAAACCGATATGCATCTAAAAAAGCGTACTCGTGCTCCGTCGTCCCCCTCACCATAACCCTTGCAATATCCCTTGCCCTCCAACTCTTCCAATAACTAGCATTTATTTTCAGATCATGAACAACGGTCACGTTGACATCTTTGGTCGATGGACCCTTGTTTCTAATAAACCTATTTTTAACAAGACGAGCGATGACCTCTGACGAAGCTTGAGGATAGTGGATCGCAGCATTCTCAACCCCACAGGTGTGATCACCATAGTACTTAGTGATCTCAAATGTATCAGAAGTTTGGTACTTCATAGCGCGTACCATCTACTTGCATTTCAGCGTTGCACATGCCCCATAATACAAAACTTTTATACTCTTCTTCGTGCAGAAAATATACATTTTCTTAATCGCCGCTAACTTCAATGAGTAAACCAACTCATTCTTGTTCAAGAATATTTTACCCTTATAGAAACATGTGCCATCATTAAGAATATTACTGGACTCTGTTCCAGCAGACCCCCCAACAACATCGGTCTACGTTTCAGCAAACCCCTCACACTCAAATTCATCGCTTTCATCACCGTCGGTACTCTCCTCTTTATCCACGTTCGCGAGATAATATCCACTATCCTCAACCACAGGCCTAAAAACATCATCCCATTGATCATCATCAACTGCTATAGGAGATGCTGCAGCAGCATTTGAAGCTGGGGCGAATGCCTCGACTATCAAAATATAAATAATAGGCCTACTTCCATTACCATCTACATCTAGGAGGTATATGGCAGATCACTGTCATTCCTAATAAATGAAGGAGCTATTTTACCCCCTCATAGGCACAGCACCAATAGCATATAACTAATGGACGCATCGCCCCAATCACAGGTTAATTGTCCGTATTCAATGACGCTATCAACCAACTGTAAGTGTAAGTACTTACGAGTCTAAAAAATGAGTTGACTGCAACTCTCTTTTTGATGAGTTCGCTTACATATCTGTAAACTCTATGTGATATGCATTTGAAGAATAAAGTTATATGCTATGTGATAACTAGTTTTGTATCAATATGTGGTGATGGCACAATAGACACAACCAGAGTTATACTTTTAGTGAGCAGCTAATACTTTCTCGAATTAGATAGGGTGAGAGATGAAATGTTTTTCATTTTATATTGGCAGAATACATAGATAGCCCCTCGAAGTTTGCTCCAATTCCCAGTTGAATACTTTAACTTTCCAAGTGATCAGATAGACACTTCTACTTGATACAGGTGTGTCTCGTAAATTCTCGTATCGAGCAGACCTTATGCGTGAACTACAATCGCGAGTGACGTGGCAAACTACCAAATCAGATTGTGACACGTGTATTTTTAATAAAAAATTAACTTTGCCTTTAAAAAGATAAAATGCACTAATTTTTGAAGTAAAAAACATTTAGCAACCCCCCACCCCCACCCCCACCCCCACCCCCACCCAACGTTATCTTCCTCTTTGTCTCCAACTGTCCCTTTCCCCCATAACTTCTTTTTCTAATAACCTGCCATGTTTGCTGCTTTTTCCCCTCTCTCTCCCCTCTTCTTCTTCCTCCAATTAACTCTTTCCCAGTCACTCCAAAACCCCAAAAAACCAAAAAGGGAAAAATGGTGGAAACTGGAGAGGAAGAAGAAGAAGAACAACACACATTCCTCGATGAAAACAAAAAGCAAAAACTCATCGGGGAAACAACCTCAATATCGTCGAAGAATCTGAAGATTCATTTTTAATAGTTTTTTGATATGGATTTTGCCCCCCTTCCCCTCTTTATTTTCTTCTTTTTTTCTGACCACCCTCATAATTTTCTTCAACATCATCCATGGATTGAAATTGTTTATAGAAATTTCTGGGATTATGTTGGGTGTGGATTATACTTAATTGAAGCTGTTTTGTTCATGGTTTCTTGGTCCTTTCTGTTGCATCGGTCT
Organism: Petunia secreta; assembly: GCA_029990175.1. NCBI lineage: Eukaryota > Viridiplantae > Streptophyta > Magnoliopsida > Solanales > Solanaceae > Petunia > Petunia secreta. The sequence goes on from JARKIP010000053.1 coordinate 6,716,847, forward strand.
CGTCGGCGGCGGTGGAATTAATTTTGCCTATGTTTCTTGAACTTTCCAGCATCTCTATGGCTAATGAGTAAAGTTGCTGCTACTTCAAATTTCCAATAATAGGAAGAAAAAACAAAGTACCGCTACATTGACTTATTGATGGATAATGAAGTTAATTGAAATGGTATTTTGAATTTAAGCAAGTGCATGATGGTGTTAACTGTTACAGTGGCGAGGTAGGGCTGAGGATGGTGGTGAAAATATTGTAGTGAAAGAGAGAATGCAGTGGGGCACACATAAATTTTTTTACCTAAAAATAAAACAGAAAACGGGAAAATGCAAGGCGTCACGCGCTTTGATATATCTGAAGTACACATAATTCGCCATGCTATGTTCACGAGATATGTTTCTGTCAACAAGATGTGTCTAGTTGATCATTAGGAAAGTTGAGGTGTCTATATGAGAATTGAGGCCAACTTTGAGAGACCATTTATGTATTCTGCCTTTTATATTTGTAACTTGAGATTTTTGGGTGAGAGAGACTCCTAAGTCTTTAAATAGTTTTTTAGGACTCAAGTCTCAAAAAATAGGTAAAAGGGACACTTTTAAGATTAGTACTAATTACTAACATTTTAAAAGTCCCTCAAGTTTTTCTATTTATACAAAGCCCTCACCTCTCATTACCCACCCCCATCGACCCTTACCCCTCATCCGGCCCCCACCCCCATCATCCCCTCCCCCACCAATCTACTATTCCACCACCACTCTCCACCACTCATCGCCACCTTCTACCACCTCCTACCACCCTCCACTACCCACCACCACCTTCTATTACCCTCCACCAGCAACCACCACCCTCCACCACTCCAATAAAAGGATGTGTACACATCAGTTGAAATGTGTACACATATAATTAAGATGTGTACACATCTCGTCTGATGTGTACACATATTATTACATGTGTACACATCTCGTACACATATAATAATATGTGTACACATCTCATCTAATGTGTACGCATATTATTATATGTGTACGAGATGTGTACACATATTATAATATGTGTACACATATTCAGACGAGATGTGTACACATCTTTTCCAGTCGTGAAAACATCTCCAAAATTGTATAAACATGCAGAAAATATGTTTACATATCTGAAAAGATGTGTAAAACGACTAGAATTACAAAAAAAAAATTAAAAAAATGAAACGGGAAGGAAGAAAACGAAGAAGAACAAAGAAAAATAAAATTGATACGAAGAACAAGAAAGAAAAATAACGTGGATGGTGATGAAATAAAATTTGAAAAGAAAGCTAGAAGAAAGAAGAAGAAGAAGGAAGAAGAAGGAACAAGAAAAAAAGAGAGAGAAAGAAGAGAAGTGAGAGAATTAAGTTTGAAATAATTTGAAATATGAGAGAGAGTGTAAAAGTAGGTGGGAAGGAGGGAGGTTGAAAATTTGAAAATTGGGGTGTTTTTGTAAATCCGAAAATATTTATTTTGCCCATAAGTTTTTAGTGACTACACTTCAGTCCTCACTTAAGTTAATTAAAGGTTGACTTGGTCTTGTCCCTTATTCTTATTTAAAGACTTGGGAGGTCTTTTCCCCTCTTTTCTCTCTTGTAACTTGGGTTTTGTGGGTGAGAGGGACTTTCTAGTCTCTTAAATAAGAAAAGGGGACAAAGTCTTTAAGAATTGGGTGAGGGGGACACTTTTAAAATTAATACTAATGACTAATATTTTAAAAGCCCCCAAGTTTTTTTATTTACACAAAGCCCCCACCTTCTCATCTCTCCTCTCCAGCCCCCACCCCCCATCCGACCCCCCACCCCTCTGCCCATCCATCACCACCCTCCACCACTCTCCACTACCACCTTCCACCACCTACCACCACCTTCTACCATCTTCCACCACCCTCCACAATCTACCGCCACCTCCTACCACCCTCCACCACCTACAACCACCTTCTACCACCCTGCACCACCACCCCACCACCCATCACCACTTTAATTAAAAGATATGTACACATCAGTCGAGATGTGTACACATATATTATATGTGTACACATATAATTATATGTGTACACATCTATCGTAATATGTGTACACATCTGTACACATATATTATATGTGTACACATCTATCGTAATATGTGTACACATATAATAATATGTGTACACATCTACCAAGATGTGTACACATATAATATATGTGTACACGTCTGACGAGATGCGTACATATTTTTTCTAAACGTGAAAACATCTTCAAAATTGTTTAAACATATAGAAAATATTTTTACATATCTGAAAAAATATGTAAAATGATTAGAACTAAAAAAATATGAAAATTTATGAAACGGGGATGAAGAAGAACGAAGAAAAAATAAAATGAATATGAAGAGGAAAAAAGAAAATGGAGACGAAGAAGAACAAGAAGAAAGAAAAATAATAAGGATGGTGGTGAAATAAAATTTGAAAGGAAATTTAGAAGAAAGAAGGAGAAGGAAGAAGAAAAAGAGAGAGAAAGAAGAAAGAGAGAGAAATAAAAGTGAAATGATTTGAATAGATGAGAAAGTAGAAGTAGGTGGGAAGGAGGGAAAATTTAAAATTTGAATTTTGGGGCGTTTTTGTAATTTTTGAAAGTTTTTTTTCTGGCCACAAGTTTTAAATGTTACAATTTGACCCTCACTTAAGTTAATTAATTATTTGTCCCCTTTTCTTATTTTGAAACTTAAGAGGACCCTATGCCTCTTTTTTCACTTGTAACTTCAACTCAAATGGAATTAGATGTTGATCAAAAGGGAGAAAGAGATGCGTCAAGAAATTTGTATTTTGAAGCTTCATAACTTTTTCACTTTCAACTTCATTTCAAGTATCAGCTTTCATGGTTATTCCAATTGGTGAAGATCTGAACACTAAAAGGTCATAAGGTAGATTTTGTGCTCTAGTGAATTATCTTTCTCTGCCTAGTGAATTCGATTGGTGATTTCTTCTAGATTCACATTTTCTAGGGAAAAGGTGAGCAAAGGAAGAATTTTCCTCCTATTAACTACAATTGGAATACGAATCAGTAAATGAGGGAGAAACATGAAAATATTTTGGGGAATTTTCACAAATATACAACTTTTAAGTAATAATTACATAATCCTAGCACACTTCTTTAATAAACAAAAAAGGTGATAGGATAAAATTTACAAAACTAGCAGAAATAGGATAAAATTCCATTTAAATAGGACTACTAATTAAGAAGCCCTAAAAATAAGCATGAATGAATGGAATGAGATTAACTACCATCCAAAAAAGGGTCCCTCATCCGTCCCTTTCTTTTCCATCCAAAGTATTCTAAGTACATTCAGAAAAATTTCTTATCAAATATACCAATTAGAAAAACATCAAAAGGAACACATCCCAATACAAGTCGAATATACCTTGTGTATTTGTAAAATTTTCTAAATTACATCTCAATAAAATTTGAGTATACCTTGTGTATTTGTAAAAATTTCAGATTTATCCCCCAATACACTTTGAATATACGTTATGTATTTGTAAAAATTTCAAAGTTACAGCCCAATACACTTTTGAATATACCTTCTGTATTTGTAAAATTTCTAAATTCAGACTAAGCCCCCATTTGTTTATAGTTTTTGGGGACATTTTTGGGAGTTTTTGGGAGAAAAACTGTTTGTTTATGCTATTTGACCAAAACTTCTTCCAAAAAGTCTCAAAAATTCAAAAAGAGCTTACTTTTTGAGCAAAAAAGTTGTGTTTACATATCAAAGTTCATTTTATAAGAGCTCAAAAGCCTTTTTTGAGCCAAAAAATTTGTTCCCAAAAAGTATGTCAAAACATTTTTTCATTTTCATATTAAACTTCACCCAAAAAGTGTTTCCCAAAAACTATTTGGGAATTTATGTCCAAACCCTAGCTAAAATTAGATATCTTAACATTTGTATCTTGAAATCTACTTTGAATATACCTTCTATATTTGTATATTGAAGTTTTGATTGGTTAATTAAATATATCCTAATTATATACATGGTATAATAGTGGTATATTATATATTGTGTTGTTACTTAGGTATATTTAGTTGCATACATGATATAATAAAGGTATATAAGTGTATAATAAGAAAAGAAGAACAATGCAACCAACTACTCTATCCAAAAGTCCATGTATATTTTATGAATATTTAACGAGATTCACTTTCCTATTAGTTTTACTTCTGCCACACATTAAATTTCAATATGAAATATTGAATAAATAATTGACCACAGAGTGGAAAAAGTTTGGTGATAAAACTTCACCTGCCAACAAAAAGAGAAGATTATTTTGATTGTTTCCGTTATAATAGAGAAGGGAAATATGATGGAGGAATGAAGATGGGAGAGATATTTAAGGAATATATTAAATGATAAAGCATATCCCTTTCCTAGTGGGTAGTTTTAAAATTTTACGTACTGTCTTAGTAAAAAAATCTGCTTCTTATGAAATTATTCACAAACACTATTGATGTAAATATGGTCCTTTGAAGTGTTGTATAGTGTAAAATTCCCAAATTTTATTAATATTAAAATAGCTACTTGGCATTTTGCTATCGCTATGGGCCAACCTCTTACGCTTTAATGTGTATCATGTTCTCTTTTTCATATGAACTCTTTGTATATGGCTACTTTGGTATATTTATGCTGTGGTACTGGTATGTTTCAGGTTGGATCACATAATGGAGGTTTGATCAGCTTGGATGAACTATCTACGCTGTGGTCAAAGATGGAAAGAAGCTGCTGAGACTGAATCTGAGGATGACTGCTTGCGCACTATAAGCTTTAGCTTGAGCTTTTACATCTAATTTTTGGACAGCTAAATCTCGCTATGTTTAGCTGCTTGCTCTAGATCCAGTCACCTTCGTTGGTTAACATGCGGCACATGCTAGTTTTTTGCTCATTTAGGTCTATGAAGATTTGTCATGTTGCACCTGCTGATCGAAGAATATGGTTATGGTTTTTAACATTGAGCGAAATAAAGTAAAAGAAGAATCCCGAATCAACAAACTAAAGGAAGAGAGTATAGGTTTTGTGGGTGAAAATGTGGTCTCTGTCTACTTCACATTCGGTAGGTCATTAGTACATCAAGAAAAGGATATAATACAACAATCTGCATTATGAGGATTCTATCATGGTTGGCAAAATTTTGCACTAGCTTGCTAGCCTACCACAACCCTCCTCCTTTAACCGGGCTTGAGACCAGCAATGTAAGCAAGCTCACACAGTCAGAATTAAGAAAAGGATATAATACCTATCGTTGTGTGCATAATTTTACAATAAGTAAACATGGACCCTTGGACTGGAAAGGAAGAAGTTTTGTGTAGGCCCTTTTCTTTTACAGTGGATATGTTAATATCTTTTCCATTTTCTTTGCCCCTTATCTAGATGAATAATTGGGCGGAGAGAAAAACTGTATAATTTCCATTTTTCAATTGCATGAGTGAAGTGTTTTCATCGTTGCAACTTTGTAGTTAACCAAGCAAATTTGGCTTGGAATAGTCAGAACCTTCAAATGGCGTGCTTAGATGCAGCAGTCTGTTGGCTTATATCTAATTCGCTTCTTCCAAGTATTAGGTAGTGGTTATCAGGTATTTACTGTTGGAAAGAGGAAAGTTGTTCTAGCCATTCCACTGACTTAAATAGGGAGCACACGAAATCATAGACGGAACCTTCACTAACTTGTTTATTATCTAATGTTTATACATACAACACGCAAAAAATGTTGGTACATTGTAACATATTCTAATTTTTAGATATCTGAAAAGAACTTGATTGTCCTGAACCCATGATTTTCAGGAAGAGGTCCATTCCCTGGCCTGACAGAAATTATCACTTCCAAACCTGAATAAAGAAAAGGTGCAGAAATCTCAATGAGATATAACAGAATGAAGGCATTGTATGAATGAAATCTCACAGGCACTGGGAGCAAGGATCAATCTAGTTGAGGTGCAGCGTGAGAGTGTCAATTTCCATAATTCTGACACAATCTTAAAGTAGAAATGAGGTCAAATGAATACTTGTAATCAGGAATTGAAAGAGATCAGTAAACTATGACAGTAAACGCATCTTCAATAGACTGAACCAGTTAGACGCAGCATTTGCATGACATAGAATAAGACACGTCCTATTTGTTTTAGTGGTAGGAAAGGTGATAGGTTGTGTAAGACAAGCAAAATAGTACCTGCTGCCTTTGCAGCTATGGCTTCTTGATAGACGTCAGTCACAAACAAAATCTCAGATGGGCTATCTACTCCCAGAGATGCTGTAATTTCAGTGTAACTTTTTGTTTCTTTCTTATTCCTACAACAAATAGGAGAAAGATGAATTACTTGAAATGAAAAGAGAGATCAGGATACCACTACAAAATCATGAGATATGCCCTGCTTAAAGGTAGTAATTTACCCCACTGTTGTATCAAAAAATCCAGAGAGATATTTCCTGAGGTCCCCATAGTTTGTGTAACCAAACAAAAGCCTTTGTGCCAATCTGCTTCCACTTGAGTATATGTAGACCTTAGGGACAAAACAGCTAGTCATTTGGCCAGCATATGGAGATATAAAAGGTTATAGACTTCAAAATACACCTTGTCAGGATAACAAAGAAGAAGAAGAAAGCATTTAATGCAGCAGGGCTGGAGCCGTTAATGATTACAAAAATTCTTTTTTTTGGGGATAAAGGATAAAAGCAATAGTTTCTTAATGATAAACCAACATTAGATCTTAAGTTGTACTGAGCTCGTTCAAAAAAAAGAATTAAAAAAAAAACGCCCAAATGCAGAAACAAGGGAAGAATGAGAGTAACCTTGACGCCCAAAGCAGCCCATCTCTCAAGAGCTTCAGGAACGTCATCAAAAACAAGTCCCTCTAACTCATTATTTTGAAACCCAGTTTGCCATATATGCCCCTGAGTATTAGAATATGAAACAAAGCCCAAATTGTAACGTCTGTTGAAACCATAGATTATGTAGATAGGACAAGGGCAAATGTAACTTCACCACCATTCTTCCTAACCTGTAACTCCTTTAAGGCAGTAATCTTTCGGTCAGCTTTAATCATTGCCTCAACATTAGTAACCAAAGCTGCAATTACCTCCTCCTTCCCAGCATCATCAGAGGGGATAGGTACAGCACCAGCAACACCATTTTCCAAGTCTTCTCGTACCTGAAAGATGAGAGTAAAGGAGGCAAAACTAAGTTCGCTTTTCAGCATGGTAGCTAATTATGACTTACAGCCTTCTTAAGCTCCCCATGTATGGGAAACAGTTGATACACATGAAAAATGTCTGGTAAAAAAGGTGTATAACAGTACCTTAACGTAACAATGGATACAATGCCGCAGACAAAAGTCTAGTATTAAGTGGAGAAGCGTGGAGGGGCAAGCCAATTATGCAGAGAGTTTCGAACCGTGTGCCATTGGCCCTAGGGGATTTCTCAGTTATTAAAAAAAATGGATACAATAAAGACTAGAGAACACTAGTTGAGTCGGGGATTCTAGATACGATTAATCCATGATGCAACTTGTAATGCAAAACCTACCAATAGGCCCACAATTAGATACCACCTCCCTGAAACTCCCATGCCAGATCCACATCAAATTATTAAAATACTTATTGGGTTTTAATTTTATTCAGCTTTAGTTTTCACATCTTAGTTTATGTCTATTATCATGTAAAAAGAAAATTTGAACCCAAGTTCAGTGTTGCCTTTGATCCAAAGAACCAATTTGCTAATCTTGAAAATTTCCAATTTCATCGACAGCAGCAAACTCCTTCCTCAATGACACATTATCCAACCCTTCTGAAGCCCAAATGAACTTGTAAAAATATCCTTTAATCATTTATGTTCTCTATTATAATTGAAATCAAAAGGCAAAGCACATTCAACACAGATTTATTGTCCAATATAAGTATAACAGTGTGTCTTATTGTGAGTGTAAAACGAAGTACTTATGAAAAGCATTTCTTTTTTTTTTCCTTCTTTTGCAATTGGAAAATTCAAATGGACGGTACGAATCTAATAGATGTGTAATAACACATGTATATCATAACCATGGAGAGGAGGTAGGGGTGTAAACAGTCCACCCAAACTTGGATTTTCTAGAGATTAGCTAGAGCTCAACTTGAGATCAACCTAGCATGAAATCTAGAGCTTGAGTTGACTTGACTAAAATTTTGTGCACTCGGAGGTTGGCTTGGTTGGTTCGAACCAACTTCAGCCCTACCTAATGTTTGTCAAACTACAGAAAAATGGACCTTTCAGCTATATGATTGACCAAATGTGAAATTTGAGCATATATGTGAGGCATGAAGATAGAGTGATCTTATTTGACACAACTAGGGATTTTGTTTGAGAATGAAGATTCCTGAGTCTAGCCAGGAATATTTAAGATCTGTCTCAGCTCATTTGACTACTTAACTCGAAAAGAGACGAGCCACCTTGAGAAAACAAAAGGCAAGGGCAAGCAAATATGGAAAATGAGTTGAATAACCATATAAATCTGACACACAGATACTATATAAGGAAGGAAAGTAGTTATTCTCAACTTACTTTAAATCCATGAGGTATTGAATGCTAAAAGGAGACATAAATTTAAACTCATCCACCAACATGCTAAGCGAAAAAACACAAAAACGACTAGATTTGTCTATGATCCCCTGGGGCCATTTTTTAGCATGGATCCAGCTGCAGATTAGGTCAAAGAATATCCATGTGAGATACAACTTTTCCGTAATCTGGAAATGGCCAGATTTTCATTGATTAGATTGTCAGGTTATTTACAGCAAAATATTTGTTAATTTTCATCCAAGCTTTTGGGAAAATTGGCACATAAAAAACATAAAAAGTAATGACATGAGAAAATAAAATGTTCACCGCACTATTTTTCTTTTTGCAAAAGAAGAATTATCTTCATCTACACAACTCTCTTCTCGAAGCAGTTTCCTCAGCAAGGTAGCTTACTTGAGCACGTAGTAGCTTAATATCCTCTAGGGTTTCCACTGAATCATATGTTGCATCCAAATGTCTCCCCACATTCTCACGAGCGTAAGGGAAAAGAACATCTGTAACAAATGATATTGGTGTTGTGGTCCCTTCAATATCCAAAACTATACAGCGCTGCATGAAAACAAAAATCATTACGCGGGCACGCAGCAAGAGCTCAATTATATGCATATGAAGCTTAACCAAAATCATGAATTTCAAGAAACTAGAGAATGGTCCAAATAATCAAATGATTACCCTTAATGGTTCAATGTTACCATTCGAAGCAAGAGCACCTGCTTTTGCAGACATCTTAATATTTTGAATGCTGCTTAAAGCACCATTGGAACTATGAATGGGACCATGAGTTGGTGTTGTCCAGTCCAGTCCAAACTGATAAAGTTTAATTGCAGCATCAAATAGGTAATGGTAACACTCAGCCTGGAGGACAAGTAGCAATTAGAAGAGGTTAAAATAGAATTAACCACAAAAAAAGCCTTGATCTGAGGACTATTTTCTCTGTCAAGTTACATTATTCTTGTATAATGTAAAGTTATATTTAAGCAGTATCAAGGAAATACTGCAGAGATACAGTCAAGTAACATTATTCTAATAAATTTTTTTAAATATTAATACTACTATCTAACTCAACCAAACCTTTTCTGCACACAACCCCCCCCCCCCCCCCCCCCAAAACCCATAGCTACCAGTCACTGATAAGTTCAGATATTAAGTAATAATGACACCTAGAAAGCACAAGACAAATATGCTTAACAAAACAAACCTGAGTTTTAGCACTGATCCAAGAATCTCCCCAGACATATATCCCATGGTTTCGGACCAGCACGGCCGTTGTCTTTGGGTAAGTTTTGATCTATTCAACATGGATAAAGGATCATTACTTCCCTGGATACGTGTCACTCAACAAGAGAATCATTTAAGACAAGATTCAAACTCTTAAACACATATCTTTCTTTCAAAAGGATAAATTGAGAGCAAAGATGACAGCTGGCACTGTGCTTCTGGCACGTCACAATGAAACAGCAGTAGAAATATTTTGTATGCTCCTACAAAGTTAAGGAAAAAATAGATGCATCTTGATATGCATGATTCAAAAGAGCTTCTTTAGGCAGATAAATTTAGCGTTCTGTAGATTTTCCCATTGCAGCATGTCATACTAAACCTGTGGGCATTTATCCTCCAAATTTAGAGACAAGAAAATTAGAGAATTGGGTATTATTTCAAACCCTGATCCACATTTGTTTTCCAGAAAATATGGTTGTCTCGTGTAGAATAATAAGTTAAGCATTTAATGATACCATCTCTCGATGGAGCGTCTTCTAGTGACTCTAGTTTTACCATTGAAGATAACAATTCCAACGTCGAGCTTTTGTTGCTTTTCTCTGTTTCTAATGACCGAGAACATCTCTTGCAAATCCCCTCCTTAATAAGAAAGAGAAGTTATCTTATCTCTCCTTTGATTTGCTTAATGTACATGTGCCCAGTGTTGTTAATTGTCTTATCTACTGGTTTTACATGCTAAGTTACTTGGACTCGGGTACGAGTATCCGACACGGGTACGGATCTAGATGTCGGATTCGGCAAAATCTAAATTTAAAGATTCGGGGGTATGGATCCGCACACGGATACGGGTGCGAGGATCTGTCTAAAAATTTTCAAAATTCTAAAAATAAAGTCATAATCCTTAATTTCGATTCTTCCTAGAGAAGTCCTCTTCCCCAATATCTCTGTTTTTCTCTATTAAGTCGTCTTCCCAAAAGTTACCCTCAAAACATAAAATCAGAAATTCGAGAATGTCGACAAAAGACGAAAAAGAGACAAAAGACTATAAATTTATGCATAATTTTGAAGGTATCTCATTTCCAATGTCTATCTTGAGAGTTTATTTGTCAAAAAAAAAATCTTCAATTTTCTGTGGATTTTGGTCAAAGTATCCATTTTTATTTGACCACATCCGGTGTGAATCTCGTGTCCTATCCGACACGGATCCTATCCGACACGGGTACGGCGGCAATTTTGAAGAGTCCAAGTAACTTAGTTTACATGTGCCTAGTGTATTTTCTTTATGTAACATCGGGGCCATTTCTTTCTTCTGAACTGTTATATAGGAACAATTTCCTGGTAAAGAAGGACCAATTTTAGAAGCTTCAAAAGTAGGAAAATTTGGGTGCAGACTAGTTTTTCTTACTAAAAGCATGGTCCACTTCAGTGGAGAAGAAACTGCAGTCAGTCTATTTGTTAGGATTAACTGAATGTTACACTCATTAAGCTAAGATACAAAACCATAGTCCCAAGATTCATATTAAAACAGAAAATCAACCAACTTAAAGTTGAATGTTAGATCAAAACTATAAAACATCTTGATTTCATCAGCAAACCAGGATTTCTGACTAGATCAGGTTGCTCCTACTAACCTGAACTGGTCTGGTAGCACCTTAAACCAGAGCTGCTAGTTCTGTGTTCTATGTGAACAGTAAACATCTTGTACATCTGGGTTTTGCTGTTTAGTTCCATCAAATATCAGTATTTGTTTACCTATATTTTTCAGCTTCTTAGTTCTCTGCATGTTCTAAAGAATGTAAGGAAAAGAGAAAATTTGATTTCAAAAGCTAATTAAAATTGTGGGTTTTTGTATAAAGGGAACCCTTATTCTTTTGTAAAGAACCAGCATTATATTAGTGCTAAATTAATTAACTTTTACCACTAACATTCCTGCTTATCAATAATAATAATAATAAATAACAGTAAAAATATTTGTTAACCAGTATAGAACAGGTTAAAAATCCAAAACCAGCCAGTTATATAGATACAGTAACTTGCAATTGATATAGTGGAAAATATAAAAGCATCATTTATCGAAAAATTGTGTCCTTTGTGTATGCAGTGCCAGCTGATTGATTGTTCAATTCCTGCTGCTAGAGTTTGAGTATGAGTTACATAGATCTTTGCATCAACTTCTTCAAATTGATAAAGTGAGGTATAGTACAATGACATCCAGATAGATACAATTTCATCAGAGAGCACTGACTTATACATAAAGAAGCATGTTTTCTTCACAAATGAAGCAGTAAAGAAGGACCGGCAAATTGTCACTCATACTTTACTTAATCAATTCAGATAAGCAGACTAATCAAAGTAAGCAAATTTAAAGACCCTAATAATAATATAAAGTAAGGGAACTGGTGAGGCTTGGGGCGGGTGGAGAAGACAGTATCGAAAGTAGCTGATGCTTGCATGTACCTTTAAAAACAAAGGAGCACAATCAGAACATTTGGGAGGCTTATGCGGGTAAGGTTTGGCCAATGGCACAGATAAAACAGATCCATTTGATGACAACACATACATATCCTCTTCCACCATCCTTTCCTTTAGCACCCCTAATCAAACAACCCAAAACACACAGTACTCAAATAACAGAAAAGGGGGAAAATGCATAGAAATTGAGCAATTTTAGTCTCACGAACAAAATCAATTTAATTGACTCTAGAAGCAGTACTCCTTCCATTCCAATTTATGTGGCAACATTTTCTTTTTAGTCCGTTCCAAAAAGATGACAGATTTCTAAATTTGCAAATACTTTAACTTAAACTTCTCATTCTACCTTAATGAGAAACATTTATAGTTACACAAATGTTAAACAGAGTTTATGACCAGAAGTTTCAAAATCTGTCTTACCTTCTTAAAATTCGTGGCAATTCAAACATTTTCATATGAAGTGGAACAAATAGAGTAAATATTTATTGATTCGATATAAACACGAAGATAAAATGTGAAATGGGTGGTTTCTTGCCTGAAGGGGACATGACAATAAGTTGTTGAGGTTTAGGAATGGAGTCATCATGAACCTTAATGGTGATGCTGCCACCAGTGCCAGAGACCCATCCTTGCTTGTAGAAATGGCGGCACAGCTCGGCTATTAAGGTCTTTGTTTCTTGTACTTTGCTGCCTTCCAAGTATGCTTGTGAGTTTGTAGCCATTTTGACAGCACCACTCATTGCTAGTGGAACTGCTGAAGCTATAGACATGCTTGCTTATTTGTAGTAAGAATTATTTTTAAGGATGGTGGATTTTAGACACAACTGTTTGTGTGTCGTAGGTAAAATATAACGAGATGAATTAGCGTCCAGGAGCTGATTGATCGAATCCGAATTAACCCAAGCTGAACATATGATGTATGGCGCATATTTTTCATTACAATTTACAAACCAAATCTGTGTGTATGTGATAAACGTGGCACAAAAAGTACCCTCTCCTGGAAGCGTGTGAGATATATAAAATAAGTTTAATATGTTAGTACTAAATTGATACAATATTGCCAGAAGTAGAGAGCAGTATGTAGAGAGAAATATTTCTTATTATTTTCAAGTCTATCAAATGAGAAGGCAAGGGTCCTTATTTATAGATAACCATTGTCGTTGATTTACAAGTTGCACTAATTAAAAGGGTATTCAAGTTGCAAGACAAGTTGGTTTACGAGTTGGATATTACAAGTTGTTAAGATAAAGACATCCACTTGAACAAGTTGATTCATTACACTCCCCCTTGGATGTCTTGATAGATAGATATTGTGCCTCATTAAAATCTTACTAGGAAGAATCCTTTGGGAAAAAAACATAGTGAAGGAAAAAGAATACACACACTTTGTAATACGCATTGAGAGCTCACTCATTAAAAACCTTACAAGGAAAATCCAATTGGGACAAAACCTTGTTAAGAAAAAAAGAGTGCAGCGCATATTTTACTGCCCCTGATGAAAACATCATTTAACATCTTGAAGACGACACATTCCAATCTTGTAAACCAGCTTGTTAAATGTTGGGGTTGACAATAACTTACTGGGTAGATCTACCAAACTTTTGAGGTTGACAAGGACATAGTGGGCAGATCTACCAAACTATCACTGGAATGAGTTCTTCATCCTTAATTTCATCATTCTTTTGAAGATCACGATTGAAAGGAATTTTGCTTAATATTGTCTCCTTTAGTTGTATCTTCCTTATAGCTGAATTATCCATGCAATATTTCATATAATATTATTAGGATATTATTCTTCAAAGAAAGACCACATTGTTGTTCAATATGTTGAGTTTTTGATCTCAATCATTCATATCGTCGGCTAGCTTCATACATGCATGGCTATTTGAAGATGTAGTAGAAACAGTTGATTTTGTAAAATGCCATAACATAGTTGTGCATCCACAAGTAAATAAATAGCACATTGATATCAGGTTTTATATCGATCAAGTAGATATATCGTATTCTTCCAATGTCTTTGAATTGAGGAAAAAATCAATCTTGTCAATAAGCTTATCAGAGAAGCTATAACTGGTGGAGTATTGTTGGCAAGAAACTTCAATGGATCCATTGCATTTAAATATGATATTTCGATGCCAAGAAGCTCGCTAAGGCAATTTTACCATATGTGGCCGAATTGTTTCAATCCGTATAAATATGTATGAAGCTTCATTGAACAGGTTTCCCGGAAACCTTTATATGCTTCAAGCATTTTGAATTCTTCAAGGATATTCATAAATATTTTATTTTCCAATGAGCCATATAAAAGGCTGCAACAAAAATTATTAGACGCATATCAAGTCTTTCATGAACTTCCAGACATACAAGATACCCAGGGGCGGATCCAGGATTCGGAGGTAGAGGGTGCCACTTTTTATATTTTACCTTTAGCTATAAAGGCTAAACATGAATGACGTATCGGGTCGACTGAATATTTTACTTTGATTAGCTTAATTAAACCATTTATTTGCAATCGATTAATACGTTAGGTTCAACAAGTTATTTTTTGTATATTTCTTTTAAATTCTATAGTATGAAACAACATTGTAAAAATATAAAAATAAAACATAAAAGAGAACCCCAAATAGAAAATTTGCTCAAAATTAGTCTAATTACAATTTTTTTTGTTTGACTAGAATAATTCGCCTTAAATAAACTCAAGCTAATTTCTTTAAGTTAATTGTCAATTTGTATGGCTATCTTTTGCACAAAAAAATTATAAATTTGTTGTAAATAAAATATAAAATAGCAGTAACAATATAAGGGAGTATAGCAATGATATGGAGAGAGATAGAAGTTTTATTGCTCTTTCAATTTCTGTGTGTTTTACAAGGTGAAGAACACCCGTTTATATAGGCTAAAGATCATTGCTATAAAGTTACAATAACTTATTCTCATCTTTAATAGATACATCAATTTAATGAGTCCATTCAATGGATGAAGTAATGAACAACATGTTCATGAATGGACATCCACATTCTGTGGATTTATAACACTCCCCCTTGGATGTCCATTGGAGTATGCCTCGTTAAAACCTTACTAGGAAAAACCCAGTGGGAAAAAGCCTAGTGAAGGAAAAAGAGTACACACATCTTATGATACGCATTTAGAGCTGCCTCATTAAAAACCTTACCAGGAAAACCCAATGGGACAAAACCTTGGTTAAGGGAAAAAGAGTGCAGCGCATATCTTACTCCCCCTGATGTAGACATTGCTTTATATTACGGAGACTACGCATTCCGATCTTGTATATTAACTTCTCAAATGTTGAGGTTGGCAATGCTTTAGTAAACAAATCCGCCAAATTATCACTTGAACGTATTTGCCGAACGTCTATTTCACCACTATTCTGCATATCATGAGTGATTTTTTTTTTTTTTTGGGTGAAATGTGTTTTATTCTGTCTCCTTTGATATATCCTTCTTTTAGCTGAGCTATGCATGCAGTATTATCTTCATATAATACAGTTGGAATCATTTGCAAAGAAAACCCACACATTTTCTGAATATGTTGAGTCATCAGTCTTAACCAAATGCATTCACGGCTTGCTTTATGAATTGCCAATATCTCTGCATGATTTGAAGAAGTACCTGCAATAGTTTGTTTTACTGAACGCCATGATATAGTTGTGTCTCCACATGAAAATAGATAGCCTGTTTGAGAGCATCCTCTATGTGGATCAGACAAATATCCAGCATCTGCATAGCCAGTTAATTGTGACTTGCATTCATTTGAATAAAACAATCCCTTATCGATAGTCCCTTGAAGGTATCTGAATATATGCTTAATACCGTTCCAATGTCTTCGTGTTGGGGAAGAACTAAACCTTGCCAGCAAACTTACAGCAAAAGATATATCTGGTCGAGTATTATTGGCAAGCTACATCACTGCACCAATTGCACTAAGATATGGTACTTCAGTGCCAAGAAACTCTTAATCATTTTCACAAGGTCGAAATGGATCTTTATTTACATCAAGCGACCTCACAACCATCGGGGTGCTCAGCAGATGTGATTTATCCATGTAAAACCTCTTAAGAATCTTTTCAGTATATGTTGATTGATAGAGAAATATTTCTTTTGTCAAATGTTCAATTCGTAGACCAAGACAAAAATTAGTCTTTCCAAGGTCTTTCATTTCAAACTCTTTCTTCAAACACTCCATAGTATTCGTGAGTGCTTAATGAGTTCCAATAATATTCAAGTCATCAACATACACAGCTATTATGATGACTTTTTAATAAAAACACAAGGACAAATTGGATCATTTTTATATCCTTCTTTCAATAGGTATTCGCAAAGGCGATTATACCACATACGCCTCGATTGTTTTAATCCATATAAGGATTTCTGAAGCTTTATTGAACAAGCTTCTCGGGAACCTTTAAATGCTTCGGGCATTTGAAATCATTCAGGGATTTTCATGAAAATTTCATTGTCTAATGAGCCATATAAATAGGCTGTGACAACATCCATTAGACGCATCTCAAGTTTTTCTTGTACTGCCAGACATACAAGGTATCTGAAGGTGATTGCATCCACCACAGGAGAATATGTCTCCATATAATCAATGCCAAGTCGTTGCGAAAATCCTTGTGCTACAAGTCGTGCTTTATTTCTAACGACTTCATTTTTCTCATTTCATTTTCGCACAAATACCCATTTGTACCCCACTGGCTTTACACCTTCAGGTGTTCGAATGATTGGTCCGAAAAATTCACGTTTATCAAGTGAAGTCAATTCTGCTTGAATTGCATCTTTCCATTTTGACCAGTCATTTCTCTGTCTACATTCATAGAAAGATTTTGGTTCAAGATCCTCGTTTTGTTGCATTATCTCAACAGCAACATTATATGCAAAACTGTTGTCGATAACAATATTATTCCGGTTCCATAGTTTTTCCGTAGAGACATAACTTATTGAGATCTCTTCAATTTCATTATTTTCAGGTACCCGAGCCTCTCCTGAAGAGGTCTTATTAGTTGTTATGTCTTTATGCTCGTTTTGAGCAATTACCTCCGTAGTATGATCATTTTGATGATTTGCTCCTTTTCTTTTTCGAGGATTTTTATCTTTGGAACCGGGTGGTCTACCATGCTTTAGGCGTGCCTTAGACTCACTTGCACAAATAGGTTGCCCTACCGGGATATCAACTCGAATTGGAGCATTTGCAGCTGGAATATGGGATTTAGTTACCCTTGGTAGGTCAGTGAATGCATCTGGCAGTTGATTTGCAATATTTTGCAAATACACTATCTTTTGAACTTCAAGTTCACATTGATTTGTACGAGGATCTAAATGAGATAGTGTTAATGCATTCCAGTCTATTTCTTTTTCCAGCTGCTTATTCTCTCCCCTAATGCTGGGGAAACTGATTCATCAAAATGACAGTCAGCAAATCTTGCTGTGAATAAATCTCCCGTCATGGGCTCAAAATATTTAATAATAGACGGAGATTCATACCCAACATATACCCCTAACCTTCTTTGGGGTCCCATATTTGTGCGGTGTGGTGGAGCAATTGGCACATATACCGCACATCCGAAAATTCTAAGATGGGAAATATTTGGCTCCTGACCAAAAGCCAATTGTAATGGGGAGAATTTATGATAACTTGTCGGCCTGATCCGAACAAGGCTGCTGCATGCAAAATAGCATGTCCCCATACTGAAATGGGTAATTTTGTTCTCATAAGTATTGGTCTAGCCATTAAGTGGAGGCTTTTGATAAATGATTCAGCTAGACCATTTTGAGTATGAACATGAGCAACAGGATGTTCAACTGTAATCCCAGTTGACATACAATAATCATTAAATGCTTGAGAAGTAAACTCAGCAGCATTATCATGACGAATTGTCTTAATCACATAATCTGAAAATTGTGCTCTCAATCTTATTATTTGAGCAAGTAACCTCGCAAATGCCATATTGCGAGTTGATAATAAGCACACATGTGACCATCTTGTAGATGCATCTACTAAAACCATAAAATATATGAATGGTCCACATGGAGGGTGTATGGGCCCACATATATCACCCCGTATACGTTCCAGAAATGCGGGGATCCTTGTCACAACTTTAGTTGCTCTAGTAATTAATTTTCCTTGAGAACAGGCAGCACAATAGAATTCTTTAAATTGAAGAATCTTTTGGTTCTTCAATGTATGCCCATGTGAATTCTCAATTATATTGCGCATCATATTATAACCGGGATGGCCCAACCGGTCATGCCAAATAATAAAATCATTTGATTTAGTAAACGTTTTGTTTACTATGGCATGTGATTCAGCTCTGCCAATGCTTGTGTAGTACAAGCCAGAGGAAAGTGCGGGGAGATTTTCAAGCACATATTTCTCACCCGCTATCATTGTAGTAGTATAAAGATATTCAATCTTTCCATCAGTTTTAGTCTCAATATGATAGCCGTTTTGGCGTATATCTTTGAAACTTAATAGGTTTCTTTGAGACTTACTACAATATAAAACTTCATCAATAGCCAAATATGTTCCTCCAGGTAATAGTAACTTGGCTTTTCCAGAGCCTTCAATCAATTTTGTACTACCACTTATTGTATTAACATTGGCTCTTTTCATAACCAAATAAGAGAAATATCTCTTATCTTTTAGAATTGTGTGCGTTGTAGCACTATCCAGGAGACAAATATCTTTGTTATTGAACTTGAATCCAACTGAAGACTGGAAAATTTCCATTTACTTCATAAAAAGACAAATTACATAGTAAGAAATATTGAATAAAATAAAGTACAAGAAAAGTACTTTTTAAATATTGAAACATAATTAAAGATGACATTTTTTTTTAAACTTAAAAACATTAAAGGTAAAGACATTATTCTTTATTAATTTTATTCCCCAGTTACAACGTCAGTTCTTCAGTTACGATTCTCAAAGAAGTCTCCAGCTTCTAAATGGGTAATATTTGGGAGGCCTTCAAAAACATCATCATCTTTCACGGCAAGATACGCCTCAGTCTCATCATGCTTGTCAGCAAGATGTGTCAGATGTGTCCTATTGTCATTATTTTGAAAGTTCAAATGTGCCTCCACATTATTTTCATTTCTTTTAAGCGAAGCTTGATAGAGCTTGACAAAATGTTCAGGCGTACGACAAATTTTCGCGCAATGGCCTTTCACACCACATCGATGGCGTATATTATTATTCTTGCCTTTTGAAGGATTAGCTTGAGAACCCTTATTGTTCTCATATTTATTTCCACCGTGATGATGATTATTATTTCGTCCCTTGCCGCGCCCACGACCATGGCTTTTACCACGGTAATTATTTTGCCTTCTTTCAGGCATATTATTTATTGCTACCACATTCACCTCAGGGAATGGAGCATGTGCTCCCACATTCACCTTAGGGAACGGAGCAGATCCAGTGGGGCGGGCTTCATGATTTTTGATCAACAGAGAATTATGTTGCTTAGCTACCAGAAGGCATGAGATCAACTCAGAATATTTTTTGAATCCCTTTTCACGGTATTGCTGCTGTAACACCATATTTGATGCATGAAATGTGGAAAGTGTTTTTTCCAATAAGGCATCATCATCAATAGGTTCTCCACATAATTTTAATTGAGAACTTATTCTAAAGACAGTAGAATTATATTCTGTTACGGTTTTAAAATCTTGTAACCGTAAATGAATCCATTCATCACGAGCCTTTGGTAGTACCATGGCTTTCAAGTGATCAAACCGTTCTTTCAAATTAATCCACAGTTCTAGTGGATCTTTCACGATTAAATATTCAATTTTTAACCCTTCATCAAGATGATGGCGAAGAAAAATCATGGCTTTCGCCTTATCTTGGCTCGATCTTTCATTTCCTTCCTTAATAGTATCGCCAAGACCTTTGGCGTCTAGATGTATCTCGGCATCAAGCACCCATGATAAATAGTTCTTGCCGGATATGTCAAGTGCCACGAATTCAAGCTTTGATAAATTTGACATAGTAAAAACTATCAAAGACAATAAAATAACTAGGAATTTATATAAATGATAATCATAAATTATAACAGTGACATGAAGGAAAACTAATCTTTCTATTCCCTTTTTTTTTCTTCTAATTAATGACATCCATCATTATGGATAATTATAGTTTTTCATATCATATTCAAAAGTTAGATTAACGAGATTTAATAATTTTAATAACACAACTTTAAATTCGTGAAACATCTTTTCAAAACTAAAATGATAGCTCAGTAATGCATTATAAAAACTTGTTTATCTAAACATATGCTGCTGTTGTAAAAATCATTTTAGTATATGTGTAATTAATATAATACATTTATTTGTAAATGAGATATATTATGATAAATAAATTATATATAGTTATACCTCACAGATGGAAAAAATTGGTACTTAATTTGGAGAAGATTAGAGCTTCGTGCTGATAACGTGTTGTAAATAAAATATAAAATAGCAGTAACAATATAAGGGAGTATAGCAATGATATGGAGAGAGATAGAAGTTTTATTGCTCTTTCAATTTCTATGTGTTTTACAAGGTGAAGAACACCCGTTTATATAGGCTAAAGATCAATTGCTATAAAGTTACAATAACTTATTCTCATCTTTAATAGATACATCAATTTAATGAGTCCATTCAATGGATGAAGTAATGAACAACATGTTCATGAATGGACATCCACATTCTGTGGATTTATAACAAAATTTTCAATCTATGACAATTGATTCAAAATATCTATTAATCAAGCTACTTCATTTTTAAAAAAGGTAATTTATAGGAGATACTGGCCAAATCATTCTATATATAGATTAATATTGCTTCATCAAAAAGAGAAAACAACGGCCTTCAACCATTGGCACCACAGAGCCATTTGTTACACTGGGTGCCAGAATTAATAATTGTACGTATTCTTCTGTAAATATACCTAAATATACCTATATATACAAAGTCTCGGCTGAAGCTAGCGGGTGCCGTGACACCCCCTCCCTCCCACTAGATCCACCCCTGAAGATACCTAAAGGTGATGCATCCAGCAAGGAGAATACATCTCCATATACTCAATGCCAAGTTTTTGTGCCTCAAGTCGTACTTTATATCTAACGACTTTATTTCTCTCAATATTTTCGCACAAAAAAACTTATTTGTACACTACTGGCGTTACACCTTCAGATGTTTGGGCGATAAGTCTGAAACTTCACATCTTTCAAGTGAAGCCGATTCTGCTTGAATGCGTTTTCTCCATTTTAGAAAATAATATCATGTATGTATTCCTAACAGACTTAAGCTCAAGATCCTCATAATCATATAAATATTGAGATTTATAATATATGTAAGATATCGTCGACGATAATTTATTTCGGTTCTCAATGCTTTATAACATATAGATATCTCTTCATATTTATTATTTTTTAGGTACCTGAACATCTCCTGATGAGGTTTTAGGAAGTGTTATGTTGTGGACTCTTCTAAAGCCATGCCTCCTTATTTGACCATCATAATCAATTGATCCTTTCCTTTTTCAAGAATTTTATTAAGAGCATCTGGAAATATGCTCTTAATAAAATTAATTTGAACAAATACTTAACCATGCAAGTATTATTGCAGGCTTATAATAATGCACATATGACATTCTCATAGATGCATCAATCATATAATAATTATATGGTCTACATGGCAGGTGAACGGGCCCATATTCACCTTTTATACATTCCAGAAATGCGGGAAACCTGATTTCAAATTTTAGTTGGTCTAATCATGAGAACGAGCAGCACAAAGAGAATTCTTGATTCTTCAGTATACACCCATGTGAATTCTCATTTATATATTTTGTGCATCATATTTGAACCGGGATGGTCAATTCGGTCATGTCAACTCATAAAGTTATTCATCTAGTAAACTTCTGGTTTACTATAACATGGGCTTTTCGTATCAATTTTAGTTTATTGTGGCATGCATGTGATTCCAGCATTCTTAAATTTGTGTAGTACAAACTGGAGGAATGGGCGGGTAACTCTTTATTATATACATATTTCATTATGACTATAATATGAAGATATTAAATCTTCTCATACTTGTAATCTCAATATGATACACATTTTGGAAAATATATTTGAAACTTAACAAGTTTCTTTGAGACGTACTACAGTAAATATTTCATCAATTTTATATTCCTCCATGTAGTAATAAATTGGCTCTTCCAGAGCTCTTGATTAATTTTGTACTACCATATTTTTCATGACACCATTCATATGGTGAATATCTCCTCGAAGGAGAAAATTATATAATTATTCCCATGGTGAGTCATTATAGGCAAGATCGATTTCTTGCTTCACTTGCTCTTATGTAATTTATAATAATACATAATTTTGATGTATGTTCTGTACAAGAGCAACGACCATTCATGCCACAGTAAATAATAAATTCATTCTACTGGAACCTCTTATAGAGGTGAGTTGTGGTACTTCATCAACCACGCATGGGCACATCCGTATTCATATATTTTATTATATGTTGCCACATTCACTTCGGGGATGGGTCTACATTCATAATATTTATTATCAATTGTCTCAATGACCTTCAGAGAATGGACCATAATCATCTGGATTTGCCTCATAGTCACATACCACATTGATGGCATTATTATATTACCCTTTAAACGGTTAAACTGAGAACCCTTTATTGTTCTCTTATTTATTTTATAATGATGACTATTATTTCTTCCCTTGTCACGTCCACGACCCTGGTCTCTACCATGGTAACTATTTTGCTGTCTTTCAGACATAAAATTAATTGCCTTCTTTCAGACATAAAATATTTTGCCTTCTTTCAGGCATACTATGTGTTGCTACTACATTCACATCTAGGAATGGAGCATATGTTCTGCTCCCACATTCACCTTAGGGAAAGGAGCTCGTCATGCTCCCATATTCATCTTAGGAATTGAATATATATTGTTCCCACGTTCACCTTTATGAACGGAACATATTTATTGACGGACTTTATTATTATATTAATAACTCGTTATTTGCCTCTGTCATCAATATGGTGCACTTGATTGTGAACCCAATATCTTATCATCATGGTGTGATGGGATTTTAAACCACCATCTTACACTCAACAAATGGCATAATAGGTTAAGAGCCATACTCATGAGTCAATTTCATAATATTTCATACAATTCCTTTTATCTCCAAATTGTTGCTACTTCAAGAACAGTTCCGGGGCATGAGACATAGAGAATATATTTTTCTAAAGTTTCTTCATCACCAATAATTGTAACAATAGTAATAAATAATGTATATCTCACAATTATTAACTCTTGAGAGAGTCCATTTTCAACAGAAAGTTCTGGCAACAATTATAAAGATTTCTAGAAATTGAACCTTCACATTTTTTTTTCATTTCAATAAATTCAATTATGCGAAATGAATTATAGATTATAATCAATAACCATCACAAAATTATACTTTAAAAGTCACGAAAACTTGTCCAATACCAAATATATAAAAAAAAATGGGGAAACTAATCTGATGTTCCGAAAAGAAACATTCAAAGCTCAAGAAATTTATGTCATGGCTCAAAGCTGTTACTATGAGTTATATGGTGATGATCACAATAAATTCATCTTTTAAGGCTAAATAAATGCTCACCTCGAGTGCGAAAATATAGATATACTTAGTGATGCATATAATATTAGAATGATTCCAAATATATAACTGTACCGATATGTCATTGCATTCTATATTTCAAAATCATGTAGACGCAGTAATAGGAAAGCGCATGTGTCCAAATTCCAATTATTTATAGACCAAGTGATGATAAACAAATTTAAACTAAGGGTAAGCAAATAAGGCTCATATGCTTTATAAATTTGGCTACTCCAGAAATGAACGATATTAATATTATTAGTTAACCAGAAACCCATGATGAATATATCTCATATGAAATTGTATTGAAAAACGTGCATGTAAATGTGCTGTATGAAGTCATACGCTTTCAATAGATAAAATAATTTTATTTGAATCTTTTATATAATAGAAGTTTTGAAAAAGAACCTTTTATTGCATATGGTATTACAGCTTGCTATGAAACAAAAGAAAAGTTAGATTACTGCTTACCTTTGCATGGCACAAGTTGTTTGCAAGTAATATTTAAAGGTTACAAAATCTGTACTTCTATCATGAAAAGACAACCAGATAGTTTGTAAACCAAAAAAATAAATAGAATAATATAGGAATATAATACCTGGTTCGTTTAGTTAAGTGATGTACAAAATTTACAATTTCCATAAACAATAGCAGATCAACCACCATCGGCAATTGGAATTAAATTTAGAAAAATCAAACTCTACTTTGGATAATCTTAGAGACTCGTGCTGATAACGTGTTATAAAACAAAACTAAATTGATACAATATTGCAAGAAGTAGAGAGTAGTATGTAGAGCGAAATATTTTTTATTATTTTCAAGTCTATCAAATGAGAAGGAAAAGGTCCTTATTTATAGATAACCATTGCATCCTAACATCAACTTGCAATGCAAGTTCATTTACAAGTTGTACTAATTAAAATGGGTATTCAAGTTGCACGATTAGTTGGCCATTACAAGTTGGATATTACAAGGTGTTATGATAAAGACATCCACTTGAACAAGTTGATTCATAACATAATATAGAATATTAATGATGTTGTGCATATTTGTAGATGTTTTAATATCAACTCACTCCTAATTTTATTGTTATTTGAGTACTTTTATGGAATGATATGCCCAACTAGGTTAGATTTTGATTTGATACCGACTTGGTGTTAGTTTTATTATTATGAACAAATTTGGATGACTTTGACAAAGAAATGGATGAACTTCTGGATTACCTCTTACATTGCAGCCAACTAGAGTGGAAAGTTCTTCAAGAGGTTAAGTTGTGAAGGAATAATTGGTTGCTCCAGCTATGAGGTTACTTCAAGACCTTCAAGGGAGTTAGAAGTTAAATAGTTAAAGGGTGTTAGAGATAAAATAAAGTTTTGCTTATCAAATTGGAAGCTTGGCAACGAGATTAGAGTGAGCAACTAGGAAAGACATTCCCGATGTTAGCAGGAAAAGGACAGCTGGGCAATTCCTATACTAAATAAATAAGGGTTTAAAGGCATGTTATTGAGGAATATAAAAAGGCTCATTAGTAAATGGAGGGGACTCACGTTGGAAGATGCTCTACTTTAGGAGCAGCAGAACACGTGAAGCAGCTAGAGTTCAAGATTACCTCAACACCACGAGTTTTTCTTTTTCTTTCCTTAATTCTATAGTTTTTCTGTTCTAGAGTTTGGGGATCTCCATAAATATTGAAGTTCAGATGTTAATTTGAGTTTATTGATTTTTCTTATTGGGTTATTTATCATTTCTTACACTTAATTATTTGATTATCTGGCCAATAGTTGAACTCTATCTATGGCTCATGATTCAAACTCGACAGAGGAATTTCTAAAGTGCAATAAGAAGGAATAGGGCATGATCTTAAACCTGAGCACCGAGAAATGGATTTGTGGATACAATAGACATATACCGATTCACCTTGCTTAATCACTATACATGAAAAATAAATGTGTTCTTGCTAACACTAATTCCATAGACATATAGGCATTAGGTTAGCTTGAATAGCCGAGCAGGTCCACAACAGAGTCCTGTGAGAAATATTAACCCTGTCGATTAGTAATCCAGCTAAATTAATTAGTCAAATTAAGTGAAGAATTCAACTGGATTGGTAGATTTTCCATAGCCCTATAATATTTTCACATTGAATCCAACCTCTTGAATTTAGCTTCATTAGTTAACTTCTTTAGTTTAATTATTTAAGTTAAGTTTAAAATAAATTCATACTTATCGAAGCGTTCTCTTGTTTAAATAATTAAGAGTTGTTTGATTTAGTTAATAATTAATCACAAGTCTCTGTGGGACGATACTCGATCCCTCAAATACTTTATTACTTGTCGACCACGTATACTTATGTGTGCATTTTGGAGCAATAATTGAATACAATTGCCTTTTATTAATTCAAATATGACACGGCCCAGTCATCCGGCTAGGCCGTGTGGGCACTCGACATCTTCCCCTAGACCCATCGGGCGAACCCTTTCTATAGATTTCAACAACAAACACCAAACCAACCTTGAAACGATAAATAAAACTTAGAAAAACATAGTTATAATCTTTATATATAGTACTGAAGAAATTACAGCTCCCTACTCAATATACTAGGTTTAGGGCTATCCAGAAAGACATCTAAGAATACAAAGAAGTATATACATCTCTCGAATGGAGCAAGATAAAACTGAAATAATAGATATAAAACTTGTGACCATCCTGAACAGAAGCTGGCTCACCCTTACAGCTGAAGTCGTCTTCGCTCCTCAATCACACGGTGAACTCAATCTTGGAATGAATCATCCAAAACAAAATAAATAGACAAGAAATAAAAAAGGGTGAGCCGAAAGGACTCCGTAAGTGGGGGCTAGCTAGCTACCTTACAGAAACATGTAAGCTAGCCAGGAAGCATAGTGACTATACAATTCATGCTTATACTAACCAATCAATATACTCCTGAAAACGTACACATATACCAGTAGCTCACTACTACCTCGAATTACTCACATAACACCAACAGCCAATCCCCTTCTGAACTCAGGTATCAAGCAATAATATCTACATCAAGGACAAACTAGCTAACAAAAGGAAGCGAGAAGTAAACGATAGACAAATAAATAAATCTCATATATCGTACACACCAAAGATATGGAATAACAATCAAGTATCACACAACAATCCTTGTCACAACATGATATGAATGAAGTTTGCAATAGGGGTCACATGTGCCCGAATACCATTCCGGAGAGACTCCATCGCACTCTGGTGGTATTTAACCTGATGTGAAATTCATCGCGCTATCAAGTGTGCGAACTCGTTAGCGCACTTATGATGAAAACTCCAGAGCATATCGATGATACAAAATCCATAGCGTATCAATTATAAGAAATCCATAGCGTATCAAGATTTACATAAGGCGATGTGACATTCATGGAGTATCAACAATTCACAATACCACTCTAGCAATAGTAAGTCCCTCTAATATCAGTGCATATTCATAACTATTACCAACACATGTCTTTCTTCACTAAGTCAAAAGATATCTCAAGATTCACAACTTAATAAGGCTTCTCTATTCCTCAGTTGATACCCATAATCACAATTTAACCCTCTCGCAACGTATTGCTAAATTGAAGGCCTACCAACGGATACCAAAGGGATAACAGTAATCTTTCCCTCAATATGACATTTACACTAAGTATAGCACTTAATATGCATATATATAATAGAAATTTCATACACTTGGCTTGATACCGAGCCTAATGTAAGACAATACATCATAATGGCACGCAATACAAAGATACAAAGCAACAAGTCATAAAGCAGTAAAATACCTCAAGATAATAAACAAATAGAATCTCGGCATAGTAAGTATGCCATATGGTAGGTACGCACCTGAGGAACACGTGGATTGATCATCCATGGGCGGAAGGCCGCCGAAGAATAGGATGAAACCACTTACCTTTCAATCTCGGAACGAATCAAGAAGAGAAATTCCTTATATAAGCGCTTAAAAACCGATTCTTTGGCTATTAGCCGTTGATGGAAGAAAATTACAAAAATTCCCCTGGGTGGGGCATAGCCGAACGCCCATAGATTTTACATTTACGGACTCCTCATACTCTTATGAGTCCAAATATTCGGTTAGATTACTTTTTTCGAGTTCATTTCACATGAATTCCCTAATTCCTTGAGTCAGGGCTCTAACCCACTTTCTTTCCAATTTAAATTCATAGGATTCTAACTTAAGTTTCATGAATTAATGATGAATTTGCACCTTAAATTTGGCTTGGAACTGCTTAGAAACTATTTGAATTGGATAAAGAACAAAATAAGTCGACAAGGCCATTTTATACCCGGAAACGGCGTCTTCGAGCCAACCCTAGCGCCCACGCGCCACCCTATCTCGCCCTCATGCTCCTAGGAGAGCGGTCCTGCTTAAAAGTAGCAGAATCAACTATGCACGCGCCCCTAAGTTTGCGAGCGTGCATGTCTGTCCAGAAGGTGCAGAATTTTGCACCATCAGCTGCTGGTGCTGCGATTCGAGTCCGAACGTGACCACACGAGACTCAGAGTGAACCCAAATTTTGTAAACAATTGATGATACTCCTGAAGACAGATCTCGATCGAATCTCCGAAACTCAAGATATGGGTCCCATAGAAAGAGGTCAATTTCTTGAGTTTCAAGACTTTAGTGAAAACTATCCGAACGACCTGGAATTTCGCTTCTGAAAGTTTCCACAGGTCAGAAAGGACCATACAAACCTAATGCAACTCTCAAATTTTGAATTGGAGCTCATTTATTCAAATCAAGCTTGAAAATCTCTTTTAAGTATTACCGACAATCGATATGAAAACCTTCCTCGAAAAACTATCAAACAAGGTCCGATTTAGCTCCAATTTGTAGACAGGTCCTAATTGACCCTACAGAGTTTTGAAGACTATCGACACATAAATTGTAGTTCTAACTCCCGAAAGAACTAATCAAGGTTTTTTCATTCTCCTCCACTTAGACTCTCATTCGTACTCGAACGAGCGAGAGTTTTTTTTTTTTTTCTTTTTTTTGGGCCAGAGTACTTTACAATCAGCACGGAGAACACTTGAAACAAACCCCCAACTCGATTTGTACAATGTGATAACACTGACACCAAGATGATAAGGCGATACTCGATAAATCACGACAGTTAGCTTAAGAGTCAACATTATACTTAATTTACATATAGCCAATCAAATCTTCCTCAATTTCTAGAGGAAAACTTTTCATTCTTGGAATAAAGACATACGAATGCGCTGGCATTGATCGGTACCGATCAAACCGGCTTATCACCTTTTCCCCGAATACTTCGTGGTATTGAAAAGTCGACATACTTGGAAACTAACTTATGCGTTAGCGATACTTTCATGAATATCATCCGCATCTAAGGCTGTTGGAATACTCACCCACTTTTCATATACTCATACACCTGCTCGAAATAAAAATCATCATAATTTTTTTAGAATCAAAACTCCCTTAATATCACTGCTACCAATAGTTGGGACCTTCCACAAGCTAGATTGACACCTAGCAGAACTGGATATTTTACAATAACCCCGGAAGGATCTTAGACGCACTTCCAAAGCATCTACACCGGAAAGACCAGATGAATTGGCATAGAGGCCGGCAATAATACTCTTCTCAATACTGAAAAAAAGGATAATAAACTTGAAACTCGACTTACACTTCGATGACGCTTGAAAGATTTACCCTTGGCATCTAGAGTTGGAGGAAAACTCCTCCATTTAGAACACAACCTCATACATAACTAATTTGGAATGAGGATCTTGAAGTTGCCCTTCCTTAGTCCACTCAACTAAGGAAGACTTAGCTATAACATAAGCAGAACGTAGCTCGGACCTGAGTTACCAGATTACACTCTCGAGTTGTCAAGGAACTAAAACTCTCGAGTTCACGACTTCTAAGCCTTTACCACAAGCTCTACTGCTTGAGGGCTTCGATTCACGAGCCAGACGACGCTCTCCATTACCTTTACCCTTAGTAGCCTTGAGACACAAACATCATGCTTATTCGGCTATATTAACACACACTTTGGCTCAATTAAGGGAACAACACAAGCGTCTACAAACCGCCCAAGCTAACTAGTGTCAGAAAAAGAAGAGATGGCACTAAACTGAGGATAGGAATAATTAGATCTTCAGGAAGCTCATTTTCATTTTCTTGGGTACTAGAGTTAAACTACTGTTGAGTCAAGCTAGCAGGAAAACCGCAATGGGAGAAATAAACATTGGGTGGAGTTATGGCACAACATTTATGCCAATCCCAATCTCCTAATCAGAAAGAAGCTTTAACAAGTTGTTAAAGAACTCACTGAAAAATTCACTCTACAACAGAGATAAGCTCATGGCATAAGATATCATTACTAGTGTCTCACACCAAGGCGAGATACATAGATCAATCTTTAGTTACCAATCGCCTTACACTCGACGGAATAATGACACTATTTGATGGTGGCGAATAAGATTCTCATCATTTACAAATGCTGAATCCAGGAAAAAATAACAGCTGACTCGACATAATGACCAGAGATGGAACACCATGATGCCAAACTGACAACATTGATACTTACTTCAGTCACCCTTACACTCAAATGAAATAGACAACCAGGTTCTCACAACCTCCGGAAATAAGACATACCAAAAACTCACCCCTCTACTATAACATATTTCTTTAACATAAACGATACCCCAGAAAACCCATAGAGACATATTAAGATAGATGAATCTTGGATTAGTCACATGAATCAAATCTTACTCACAGATAAGGGAAGAAGAGTTACCTAGGTCTACTGCATCAGATGCCTCAATATCTTGTCTGAATGGCAGTCCATAGAACCTCCAGAAGCACTACTGCCACCATGCTCCCGACCCCTGCCGGTTGGTGCAACATCTCTAGCTGACCAAAATCTAAATGAAATCCCCTACGACTGCGTAGGTACTTGAGGGAAAGAAGAAGGACGACTGCTTCCCTACCAGAGTAAGGGACAACTCCTCCCAAGATGGCTAGACTCATGACAATGATAACAACTTTTAGCTGAAATGGATGATGGACAGACTGCTGATGACAATGAAGAAGCGACTGAGGATGATTCTACCCAAATACTATCGCATACTGAGAACCATGCACCCACAGCTGAACCGATTTGACAGGTGACCTATCTTGACAATGAACACCCTCACCCTCGGGTGAGGTGTTAGAATGACCCCCAAAACCACGGGGCCTTTATTATCTCCCTGTTGCAGCTTGGGAAAACCTTTCTTGTGATAAACCATATCATAATAGAGATAAGACCCTAGGTTATATTGATGCTGAAGGAATTTCATGTGGATACGAGAAAGAAATTGTGGCTGACACCCAAGATGAGCTACCACACTTTGAAGATCTCACGTCGCAGATTGATCTAGCCTAACATGTGGCCCTCCTTGGTCACCCTGAGGCATATTACCTACTGTCACCATCTCAAGAACTTCAACCTGCATTAAAGAGGTAGTATCCGGGACTGGAATTCAAATAATGGGGTCCTAAATTCCGGCATCGACGACAATTTGAGGGACTGCCTGAGGCACTAAAGGCACTTGAGACATCTAAAGAGCTAAAAGTCCATAAAGCCTTAACATAGCATATTTAATAGTTGGGGTGACCACGAACCCTCGATCAATCACTATGGTTCTAGCCTCAGACTGATCCGCTACTTGACGATAAGCTTCACTTCTTTCTTGGCTGATACTTACCACCTCTAGAACACGCACTACTGAAGCAATATTCTGAGCTTCTACAAGAGCTCCCAGAATCTGGGCATTAATATCCATGGTAAACTGAGGAGCTGCCTGCAACATAGGGGATTCTTGGGATCTTTGACTAGCTAGGAATCTCATAAAATACTCATAAACAAGTGGAGAGTCCATGAAAACTAGATCAGCTTGCCTCTTTGAAGCCGGTGCTGATACCTGAGGCTGGGCTCCACTTCCACATCGACCACCATCATGACCATGCAGTGAAGCTAATATAGCGGGTGCTGCCTCTAATGCTCTAATTCTACGCTAAATTACCACACGAGGTTCTACCATTTTTGCAAGGGATTCCATACAGGGAACTTAATTTCATACAAGAAGACCAATGCACGATTAACAAAAAAAGAAGGGAAGCTTCCTAAATATCATAATAGCCTCTCGTAGATAGGTGTGGAAATCTTCGTAACCGTCAATAGGACTCTACTAGACAGTGTCTTAGTTTGCATAGAAAGTCATTCGGGCTCTAATACCAACTGACATGACCCGATCATCTGGCTAGGTCGTGCGGGCACCCGACATCCTCCTTTAGACCGTCGAGCGAACCCTCTCTATAGATTTCAACAACAAATATATATATATATATATATATATAAAGTTGTACCAAAAAATTATTGCTGCCCACCCAATGTATTAGGTTTTGGGCTATCCAAACAGACATATAAGAATACAAACGAAGCATATATATCTCCCGAATGTAGCAAAACACAACTGAAATAATAGAAATAAAATTGGTGACCATCCTAAACAAAAGTTAGCTTACCCTGACAGGTGAAGTCGTCTCTGCTCTTCAATCAAGCGGCGAAATCAATCTTAGAGCTAACATGCCGAAATGAAATAAATAGACAAGAAACAAACAGAGGGTGAGTCGAAAGGACTCCGTAAGTCGGGACTAGCTAGCTACCTCACATAAACAGGTAAGCTAAACAGGAAGACAAGAAACTAACAAATAATAATCACGTAACAACTATACAATGCAACACTTATACTAACCAACCAATACATTGCTGAAAATGTACATATATACCAACATCTCACTACCACCTCAAATTACTCGCATAACACCTGCACCGAATCCCCTCTTGAACTCAGATATCAAGAAATAATATCTATATCTAGGACTAACTAGTTAACCAAGGGAAGAGAAAAGTAAACAATAGAAAAAAAAAATCAATCTCATATATCGAGCACACAAAGACATGAAATAACAATCAGGTATCACACAATAATCCTTGTTAGAACATGACATGAGTTCAATTTGTTACAATAGGGTCACATGTGCCCGAATAACATCCTGGAGAGGCTCCCTCGCACTCCGAGAGTATTTAACCTGATTCGAAATCCATCGCGCTATCAGAGGTGCAAACTCCATAACGCACTTACGATGCAAATTCTAGAGTGTATCGATGATACAAAATCCATAGCGTATCGATGATACGAAATGCGTAGAGTATCAAGATTTAAATAAAATTATGCGACATCCGCTGTTTGGGCCAATGATCGTTCAGGCGGCATGGCCATAGGACACAAGGCATAAATCCCATCACCTTAGGTTTACAGTCTCCTATTTAGGGTTTAGTATATACCACCGACTTGAGTTATAGACCCATAGCCCTATTAGTTTTTGTATTTTACCTTAATTAGGACTGGGTATCCACTACTGTAAATACCCCTCCTTACATTGTATTGTACAACCAATCGATTCTATTCTCAAAGAATAAGAATACTTTACTTTTCTCGCTTATTATTTCTCTTTTTTACTTACTTACTTTTTCATCATATTTACTATATTGATTGTGACCTCATTCTAAATTAATTGTTTA
The DNA here is from genome assembly GCA_029990175.1 of Petunia secreta. NCBI lineage: Eukaryota > Viridiplantae > Streptophyta > Magnoliopsida > Solanales > Solanaceae > Petunia > Petunia secreta. The sequence goes on from JARKIP010000053.1 coordinate 6,750,442, forward strand.
ACCTAGGCGACAGATTTTAGGCATAAATAATTTGGTGCCCACTATGGGGCCCAAGCAATCGTATGTATTCTACTAAGGAAAAAGCGTAGTCATGTCTGATGCTAGCAGCAACATTTCGAAGAACACTACAGACGCAATTGACAAATCCATGAAGGCTCCCAACGATCCCATCGTGCTGCCAAAGGATCTCCTTGAACAGCCAAAAGACCCTTCCCGGGAGCCAATCCTGTTGCCAGCAATGAGGAAGGTGATCGATTACTGGAAGGTAATCCCGAATTCAAAATTTCCTTGTTGATCTCCTCAAAACTATGTTAGAACAGGCAAAGCGGAATTCGAGAAATATGGTCGAAGGGATATCCCAGAAGTTAGGAGCAATGTTTGCTGAATCGTCTTAGTGGCCAGCATCCCCGCGAGGACCAACGCCCACGAACAATTCACCAGCTTTTGTTCCTAGCCGCAGGCTCAACATGGATGCCAACAATTAAGACCTTAAGGGAGCGCCTATTATTCAGGACCTCATAAAGGAGATGAAGGCCATCGACGACTGGATTGGTAATGTGTCAGGTGCTCCACCCCAAGTCACCATGGTAGATGAGCAAAAAATTTATAAGCATTCTTACAAAGCAAGTTCTGCACTGGTCCGCATACCAAAGCGCTTCTACCAGTCGAATAACTTGAAGTATGACGGCACATTTGATCTGGATGAGCATATTGTTGCGTATTACACGACTGTGAAAAGTAATGAGATCACTAAGGAAGAAATTCAATCTGCTCTAGTGAAGAGGTTTGGCTCAACTCTGACCAAATGTGCCCTCGCTTGATACAGTCAGCTACCAATGGGATCTATCGAATCATTCACTCAGATGCAGGATTCGTTCAAAAAAGCGCATTCTGGTGCCCGCAAGTGGGAGAAGAGCGTGGCAGACATCTTCGAGATTCGTCAACACGACGATGAACTATTGAAGGACTACCATGATAGATTTCAGAGGGAACACATGGAGCTTCTAGCTTTCGGCATAAGTCTTAACTCTAAGGGATCATTGGCCACCAGGGAGTTGCAGTGGAGTTTGACTCAATATCCTGTGATAACATGGAACGCCTTGCATCAGAGATATACCGAGAAGCTTCGCCTGAAGCAAGGAGAATCATCCAACCCCGAGGAATTTCGTCCTATTTTCCAAGACGTCAACTGCCAAGGACAAAAATTGGGATACGTGGAGAAACTTTGGGCCGAAGACAAAGGGAAGCGAAACAGGAGGGATTATAGAGATGATTTCTTGAAGCGAGAAGATAGTAGGAAGACCTCAGCACCATCAAACAAGGGGTCACTCAGTGGATTGGGTACTTAATAAGCTCAAAGAGTTTGGATTATGCGTCAACACCGTAGAATACGGTGGCCTAGCAATATGAAGGCCAAGCCGGGCAGAAGGAACAAGAATCTTTTGTTGTGATTTTCATAGGGATCACGAACATAAGATGGTCAGATGCAGAGCTCTAATCCTGGAAGTCATGAGTCTGTTGAATAAGAGTTATCTTAAGGATTTGCTCACCGACAGGGGGAAGTAGATTTACGTCAAAAATGGAAATTAAGATTGACCACCAGATTTACCAGATCCAAAGAGGTCCATCAATGTCATAATCGACGGACTGACGTTGCTCAAAGAGTCAAACCACATCGGGGTAGCACCCAGTGAGGGTCATGTCCGGGATGAGATGATCCTATTTAGTGACGAGGATAGCACCACTTGTAGTACTTCTCACCATGATGCCTTAGTTATAACACTCAGAATAGAGGATACAGAAGTCAAGCGTGTCTTGGTCGACGCCGGTAGTGCCGTCAACCTCATAAGGTGGGATACTGAATGTGATAGGAGTCGAAGACAAGATGGCTCCAATTGTCTATACACTGGCTGGCTTTAACAATTCTTGTGAAAAGTCTATTGGAAAAATTAACCTTGTTGTTCACATCCTAGAAGCATATTATATTTCATCTTTTCAGGTAATCAATGGAGGTATCCCCTACAATATGACCGTAGGATGGCTATGGATCAATCAAGTCAAAGAAATACCATCCACTTGGCATCAGAAGCTTAAATACTCTACCAAATGGGGATAAAAGAAGTCAATAGAGACCAGGAGACATCAAGAGAATGTTACACAACGACCATCTTGAGGGAAACTTTCCTTGAAGAGGTGCTTGAAGCAGGCCTCTTTGAAGCCATTGAAGACCCCAGAACCTCAATCAACTAAGACTCTAATTCCGATTTTACGGTTGATTGAAGTGTCTTCGAGGGGGAGAAGGAGCAGGGATAATTGGAAGTTCTTTTCTTTTACAGTATTTGCTTTATTCAGTTCCTTAGTTTTGTTTTTAAATTACAATATTTTCATGCTCTTATGTTATGTTACGTGTTTTCACCCACAACATTCCAGGCTTCGCGCCCCTATTAATAAACTACTATTTATATAGTCAGGTTTCTACAAATTAAGATCCATTTACGATCTAAATATTCATAGCCCTGGCCAATTACAAGTTGAAGTAATACAATCACTTTTCGTGACAAAAGTAGGGTATGCTACTCGCTTAGAGCTAGAGCACGTCTAGCTCAGCCACCAGGCATTATTTGTAAGTTGAACTCATTAATTAAACAACTGTACCTACATGCCGACGGGGAGGCCTGTTCGCATAGTGCTAGAAAGTGTTAAATACTTGAGTAACTAAGCAGAGACATTCAAAGTCGGACGCAAAATTGCTCGTTACCACACGGGCTAAAGTCGTCCCATTGTGGGTGCAAACAACCATCTATTACAGATGCAGCCTAAGCCGCCAACCATTGGCGCACAACGGACATAATTGCTCGAGCAGGCTCACTGATAAATGTTCTAAACATCAGAACATTCAGGACGTCCGAAAGCCATAGGTGCATATGCCCACAAAGGTACAATGTAACGTTACTTATTGTTTACGATGGAAATTAAAAAGTGTCACAAACATGTAAACAAGTAATTCAAGTTATAGCGCCTCAAAACGGGCCCAAAATTATAACATTATGCCCAAAAAACATAGGCAATTGTTCAAAACAAAGATGGAAAGTAAAAAAATCGTAGGCATCGGGGGTGGATTCCTAATCCTCTCTTGGGGGACTTCCTTCAGCGGAAACACTCCGCGAAGGTCCTGCTTCACCAACTGTAGGTTCCTTATCTAGCGTTTCATCTCCTCTGAGCATCTGCCTGTGCTAGAAGCTCGGTGTACGAGGCAGTCTCGATAGTCGGGTCGAAGTTCTGGTCGTGGCAGGAGCAGCTGCGATGTTCGCACTATCTACCTCAGCTATGGGGTGAGCATTCATTCGCTGATTCTTCAGATGAGCGTCATTGCAGAGGTTGTCACGAACTCGCTCGTGCGACGTCACTCTGCTTTACAACCTATCATTTTCATCTTAAAAGAAGACGGAGAGGCCCTGGGCATCTGAGACATTTTTCTCGGTAGCATTCATTCTCTCCTCCACACCTGACAACTTTCATTGCAGGTCCTCCAAAATCGCTTCCAGGCAGTTCACATTGTTACAATGTAGTTGCTCTGAGACCTGGGCATTTGTAAGTGAAGATTTGAGAGTCTCCATAGTATGCTTACGCTTGCAAACCTCAGTGGCCAGTGTTTTGTCCAGGTTCCTGCTGTTCAGAGCCTCCATCCAATAGGCTTCACGAGTGGTCTGGAGCTCTCCTTTTAGCTCTTCAACTTTCTCCATGAACGGTTGTAAGTTGGCGACTTGCCCGCGTAAGGTTTTGATCTCCTTAGAAAGACTTCTTTCTAGACCCCCTCGGTGGAGTATCTCATGATATACCATCAACCTCTGGGCAAATTGAGGAACAAGCATTCAACGAAGGAAAGCAAAGTTACAATTCATAGAATGAGGAAGAGAGCATCCGGCAGAATCTCAAGCAGCTCATGACAATTATAACCAGAAAAGTGTCCTTTCTCAACGGGGCTGATAAACTCAGCAGTGTGATCTGTCACAACCCTTGGGGTCTTGAACATTTTAACTCCCACGGCAATAGGGATAACCACCTCCCTGGCTCCACCCACAGGTTCAGCCACAGCATCCATGGCCACCTCCTTGCCAGGACAGTGTTGGAAAGAGTCATAGGTCTCAGGAGCCGAAGTCAGCACAACAATAAGCAGAGGTCTAACCTGGCAACTAAGGCTCAAAGTAGGCAGATGGTGCTACCACTTCATCCTCCACGCTGGCCTCCTCTTCCGCTATGGGGGTCTCTTCTATCAAGTGCCTACGCTTTCGCGTAGACAGACCAGATTCAGCAGTAACAACTGGAGTAGTCTCAACAGCTTCAGGCACGGGTACTCGGAGGACTTCACCCTCACCGCCAAAAATCACTAGAGTTTCACTGGCAGCCACCATGCTAGTAGACCTGGAAGATCTTTTCCGCTTTGAAGAATGAGAACTGCTTGCTCTCTCTATAATTCTCCTACCAGAAGTCTGCACATCAGGTAAAGGAGCAATATATGGGGGCAACAATCTTGATCTCTCTCAACGAGGGTATTTTACGATGAGAAAATCTGGAGGCAAAAAAGGGAGATGGTAAAGACATTGGAAGATTCAAGGTGAAAGGAAAAATTTGGCAGCACTAAATTACCGTGGTCTTTTGCCCTCCAGCCGTTTGCATTTGCTAGAGCTGTGAAGGTCAAAGAATCAAGGGATTTCTTGCAAAGATCGCAGTGATCCACTTCGTTAACTCATCATGGCGCAACAAAATAGCAGTCACGGAATTCACTGAGGAAAATAGAAATCAGTTCCAAGAAATAGCTAGTATCAAGGCATAATGAAGGCTTCACAAAAACTTAGAATTTATGTTGAAGACCTCTGGGAAGGGAAGAGAGAAAACTATGTAGGTCGTTCGTACAGCGACGTATCTGTGGACCCAGGCGCGGTCTTTGGAATATTCACTTTTGGGAGCCACACCTTTCTTCCCTCGTTCTATAAACATCAGTATACCAGCCTTCTGCAGACGAGGAGAGTAGAAATCCAGAAGATGCCCGAAGGAGAATGCAATTTGAACATGATTAGCCAAATGATCCAGCACGGCCACTAGACGCTAAAAGAAGGGCTGATTTGGCCTAAGCAGATGTTGTACCGGCAGCATATGTCCTCAACAATCACATGACTACATTTATTGAGGTGTAGAGTGAAAGGGTACATATGGACCATCAAATAACCAGCTCGATGAGAAGAAATTCTTTCTTCAGCATCAGGAATGATGATGTTGGCAAACTCCGGCTACTTAAACTCGTGCCTAATAAGCATCAGGTCGTCCCTCAAAATCGTAGAAGGGTAATATTCTATGGAAAGATTACTATTGTCGCCTTCTTGTTTAGGAGTTTGGCCCTGCATACAGCCATCACCTTCGAAACTAAGGGAGGTTGGGAGGTAATCTTTGGCTCTGAAGTGTGCAGGGAGGAAATTTGGTCCTTGTGCCATGGTAAAGGATGAAGTTTTTTCTAAGAATGAAGGAATGATTATCATTTGGAAGAAAGTTCTGGAAGTTCTTTAAAGATCGATGAGTAAATCCCTACATTTACGACATATACATACACGTCTTTGGGGATTACTTGAATGAGTAGCTAAATGATCTTCGTCACATGCGATCATAATTATGATTACTATAGTTTATGTGATAAATATCCCCATAATTATGGGATATGAATAGAGCAGTGGCAATATTGGAAAGATACGCGAAAAATCCCTCCAATCATGAAAGGACACGTTATTGTACCGAGGAATTTGCATTAAATGCAACGTAAGTGAAGAGGTAAGGATACGAGCATCAGTACAGTCGCACCTTTACATCTGTTATCACGCTCCTTTCACTTCCTAACTGCTCGCGTCAGCACTCAGCAAGTGGAGGGACTGACTGTGTGGTAAAAAATATGGCACCTGCTATTATGGGGATACGAGTCCAGCTGGCGAGACTAAGATTATCATAGAAGTCACTAGGCACAAAGGATACATACCCGCTCCTTGGTCCAACGACCGTTCAGGCGGCACGACCATAGGATGTAGGGCATACATCCCACCGCCTTTGGTTTACAGTCTCCTAGTTAGGATTTAGTATATATCACCACCTTGAGTTATAGGCCCATAGCCTTATTAGTCTTTATATTTTATCTTAATTAGGACTAAGTATCCACTACCATAAATACCTCTCCTTACATTGTATTGTACGACCAATCAATTCACCATAGAATCAGGCTATTATCAAGGAATACACAAGTCTTTCATCACTTAATCAGATGATATTTCAAGATTGACAACTTAATAAGGCTTTTATATTCCTTAATTGATGCCCATAATCACAATTTAAACCTCACTCGCAACGAATTTCTAAATTAAAGGCCTACCAACGGATACCACATGGATAACAATAACCTTTCCCTCAATATGACATTTACACACTAAGTCTAGCACATAATATTCATATATACAGTAGGAAGTTCATACTTTTGGCTCGACACCGAGCCTAATGTAAGACAACACATCATAGTGGCACGTAATACAAAGATACAAAGCAACAAGTAATAAAGCAATACGACACCTCAAGATAATAAGCAAAAAGAATCTCTGCATAGTAAGTATGTCATACGGCAGCTACGCACGTGGGTAGATCATTCGTGGGCCGAGGGCTGCCGCAGAATAAGATGAAACCACTTACCTTTTAATCTGGGGCTGAATCAACTATTGAACAAATTCTTTTCCTCCTGACGCCCCCTGAAACCACTTTTCTTTAAGCCAAAGGAGAGAAATTGCTTATATAAGCGCCCACAGTCTGATTCTTTGGCTATTAGCCTGAGATGGAAGAAAATTATAAAAATTTCCCTATGTCGGACATAAAAAAATGCCCAAAAATTTTACATTTTCGGACTCTTCATAGACTCACGAGTACAAATATGCTATTAGATTACATTTTTTGAGTTCATATCACATGAATTCACCAATATCCTAAGTTAGGGCTCTAATCAACTTTCTTCCCAAGCTAAATTCATACGATTCTAATTCAAAGTTCATGAATTAATGAAATTGGCTAGTTTGGACTCCTTACTTGATGATATCCACTAAATTGGTACCTTAAATTTGGCTTGAATCTACTTAGAAACACTTGGAATTGGATAAGGAACAAAACAAGCCGACAAGGCTTTTTATACTCGAAAAACAGCACGAAGCCAACCCCTGAGCGCTTCGCCCTTCGTGCTCCCTGGAGAGTGGTCAAGCTTAAGAGCAGCAAAACCAATCGCGCACGTGCCCCCATGCAAGCAAGCGCTGGTTTGCCCAGAAGGTGTGGAATTCTTCATCAGCACCTGCTGGTGCTGTGATTCAGGTCCGAACGTGACCCGACGGGACTCGGAATGACACCAAATTTCGTACACAAGGCATAAAATTTTGTGTGACATGCTCGCGGAGACGGATCTCAAATCGGATCTCTGGAACTCAAGATAGGGGTTCCACGGAAAGAGTTAAATTTCTTGACTTTCGCGACTTTAGTGAAAACTATCTGAACGACCTCGAATTTAACTTTTAAAAGTTCCCCTAGGTCACAAAATACCATACAAATTTGATGTAACTCTTGAATTTTGAATCGAAGTGGATTTACTCAAATCGAGCTCAGAAACCTCTTTTAAGATAAACAACCAAAATGGAAACCTTCCTCACTATCAAACGAGGTTCGATTCAGCTCACATTTTGTAGACAGGTCCTAATAGACCCTAAAGAGCTTTTAAAACTATTAGCTTGCTAATTGGAGTCCTAACTGCCGAAACGGCCGATCGAGTTCGCTAAAAACTAAGTTAGTATTACTATAACTTAAACGGAGACTTTTTTCATTTTTTTTCGACAAAAGAGTCATTAGACTGTCGCATTTGGATTCTGACAATGAAAGTGGAGGTAGCGTAGCATATGTGGCCAACATCTTCTTACTAAATATGCCTTTCTACCTTTCTTAATGTTTGAATTAGGGGATTAGATACGATATAAAATTAACTCAGACCTCAGTTGATGAGGAGCTCGACTTCTATAGGAGAGAAGGAGATAGAGCAGTTAGATAAGTATAGTGTTCTAGAAATTGGAAATGTAATCTCATTTCATTTATTGTGAAAAGTGTAATATATATACTTGCTGGAGGTGAGGTACTCGCTGCCGACGTGCCAATGAGTGAAACATGCTTGAATTAATCCTGTTAAGGCCTTGATCAACATATCTGCAAGCTGTGGCATGTGGAAATATGATGGATTACAACGAATCCATCTTGAACCTTATCTCTCACAAGTGACAATTGGTGTCTAGGTATATGTTAAGTACACTCGTGAAAAAATAAGGTTCTTTGCTATTTGAAGAGCTGATTGGCTATTGTTGCACTTGGTGCACCTTGAAGACACTAGAGGGGAGGGAGGGAGTTGAACAGTATATATGCCAGATTTTTTATCACCTAGAAATTGCTCACAAAGTACCAGGTTCAAGATGAGATTCAACTGGACGTAACCAATAATACGCAGAAGTGAAGATAAGACAGATTTCAAGCAAACAAGCAAGAAAGTAGACTAGAAAGACAAAAATTAGAAGAAAGAATGGGATTAACCATCAAACATGAATATTATTCTAAGGAAGAAAGGAAAGTTGAACCTTACATGGAAGACATACTAGGGATGATCTTCATAGGTTCCAAGCAGAAGATATAATTGAAGCTTAAGAGCTTCTCCATAAAGGCAACACCTTGTTTTGTGTCTATTCTCAATATTCTGAAGTAAGTAATGAAATAAACATAAGTGTGACCTTTTATAGATTTGGTTCACACTTCTAATTTTTTAAAAAGTAGCCATAAGTTGGCTAAACAAGCAAAGCCATGCACGACCAATTAGATAATTAAGTCTAAAAAACTAGGCAAAATTTCGTGTCTGAAAGCTGCAGGTGGGTCCTGAGTGGGAGGTGGCCATCCCTGGAGGGCCCTGAGAGCACTTCTTCCAGGTAGGAGGAAGGGCGCTTCGCCCTAGGCTGAGGGTGCTCCGCCCTGGCCAGCCCAGAGAGTGTCCGGCTTGACACTTAGCCAATTTTTAGAGATGTTTGAATGAGGGTGCTCCGCCCTTTTTTGGAGGCACTCTACTCCTGGGAGTTGCAATTTCTGGAAGCCTCTGAACTTGTCTGCGCGCCCCTCCTTGAGATATGGGGAGTCCACCCCTGGGGTTCTTAGAGCTGTGCGCTTCCAACTCTCCTCTGAAGCTCGCTTTCGCATCTCCTTAGCTTGACTCTTGATGTTTGGCATCTTGCCTCAAGTGGGACTGCATTAAAAACTCCTTGCTCAAGGGAATAAAAACAATCCAAGCTCTGAGATTTGAAATAACTTTCACTAACAACAACGAGCAAGTTTTAGATTATAAAACTATATAACAAAGGAACTAAACTCTAGTACCTAAACAACATACAATTAACTCGATTATACCTCCCTCCTCTAATAGGTTATAGCTCAAAAGAACAATTTTTCTCCACTAAATGAATACCTAAAAACGCTTCTTGAATAAGCACAATAGGTTACAATGCAATGACCTAAATACATAGTGTATAATAAAAGGTCTATATGTGTGGAAGAAAGTGTTACATGTTGTCTTTGATATATTTGACAATTTGGCTGAGAAAGGCTTGCAGGGTGATGATCAAGAGATACGAATTTCAAGAGAAGAACAAGTTGAGATATGGAAATGCGGCTAGATATAGTTATATTTCACCTACTTTCGTCACGTGTTTATGCTTTTACTTGAGTTATTTTAGAGTACTTTGAATAGAATTTCTCGCATTTGGTGTGTTTTATTTGGTAGGGAATAAATTGACAATATGAAGCATTTCTGGACCATATGTGAATGAAATCAGGGGCTTTGAAGTCAGAGTAGAAGCCCAAGGGTCGTGCAAATAAAGGTCGGAGTAACAAAGAACAAAACTGCAAAAAAATAACAATTTCACGACGTACGTGCGACATGTCATGGTGCACATCATATAGGCTTATGTCATGTGGTATATTAGAAAAGTTCCAACTCTCAGTATTTTGCCTTGTCGTGGTGCGTAGCGCATTGCTCGCGGTAGGCTATTTTTCCTGATCCGAGTTTGCTATTCATTGAGGGCAATTCGATTCTAAGTGTTTTTACACTGTATAAATACATCTTAAACCCAATTTTAAATGACTATTTGCCTAATTAACGTACAAAGGAGACAAGGAAGAGATGAGATCAAGATTCTAGGTTCTACTTCATCCATCTGTCAGTATTTTTATAGTTTTGTATTCTTATAGTTATTCCATTGATTTGAGCATGATTATGATTGGCTAAATCACCCATTCTAGGTTGATTGAACCACTTCAATACTTATGTGTTATGAATAGTTGTGTTGATTGATGAAACAATCTTTCTATCTAAGCATTTATGATTTTTATGATATTGCTTCATAGAGCTCCCAATTGATTGTGTCTTTTATTCTTGTGCATCCAGGGATTGATTCATAAATTAGGGTTAAATACTTAGAAATACTTCAACTTAAAATAAAAGTATTACTTAGGTTGTGATAAAGGTGAACTGTGACCATTGATCCTTATTTTGAACCACAACTATGGTTCTACCTATCTTCATTAATTAATTAAAAAAGTAGTTATTAGAAGTTGCGATTAGTATGCGGAAGTAGTTGTGGAGAAGTTGTTCAATAGGAGAAAGCAAGTTGAATTCTTTAATGCATTTTTCTAACACATGAGTAGGGTTAGGTAGATCAATCCTTAGTTTTTAATCTCTTGAATCAACTATTCTCTACTACCTTGTTTTTTACTTTATTGTTAATTTCTTGTTACTTAGCCATTACTAGAAACCAACTTAATAATACAAATTTTAGAAGTTAATTGAATAGATACTTTAGTTAGTTTAGCAACTGGGTTTCAAGTGTTCTCTATGGGTTCGACCTCGGGGCTTTAAGTACAAAGCTTTATTTTTTCGTGACCGCTTAATCCCTTTTATAGGGGCGTTATCAGGAATCCTTAGAGGATGGTGTAGATAAGAAACCAACAGCTGAACATGTGGAACCAGAAGACACACAGTCAGAGGAAAATAATGGAATGAGCGCTGGAAATGATCATTAAGCTGGTCCCTCTCAACAGGGTGCTGAAGGAAACACCTCAACCATCTAGTTAAAGCCTTGAAAGCATCAGAGTTCATATCCCTTGGAGAATCTGGTGTCTGATCTGAACTCAAGGATAGTGAACGGAGGAGCTTTGAAGAATTTATGCGTCTTTTATGCATTTATGTCATCCATTGAGCCTAAAAACACATATGAAGCCTTGGAGGATGTAGAATGGACAATCATGATGCAAGAGGAACCTAATAATTTTGAGCGAGAAAAACTTGGCACTTGGCTCCTAAATATAAACATAGAAGCGTCATCGGATCAAAATGACTTTTTAGAAACAAGCTTGATGAGCATGGAATGGTAACTAGAAACAAGGAAAGACTAGTGGTGCAAAGGTATAGCCAGGTTGAAGGCCTTGATTATGAGGAAACTTTTACACCAGTTGCAAGGATGAAGGCAATCCGGATGCTGATCGTATTTGCAAAGTTCCCTTTACACTAGATGCACGTCAAAAGTGACTTTCTAAATGGATATTTGAATGAAGAAGTTTACGTGATTCAACCTCTAGGTTTCGAAAGTCCAGAGTTTCCTGATCATGTGTACAAGCTAGATAAAGTACTATATGGTTGAAAAAAGCTTCTAGAACATGGTTGAAAGACTGCCGAAATTTTTTCTAAGGAACGGGTTCACTAGAGAAAAGGTTAAAAGTACCTTATTTATAAAATGGAAGGGCAAAGATATGGTGGTAATTCAAGTATATGTTGATGACATCATCTTTGGAGTGACAAGTGATTATCTTTATAAGAAGTTCTCAAAGTTGATGGGCACTGAGTTTGAAATGTGCATGATGAAGGAAAGAGTCCTCTCATTTGCTTGGTTATAAAATTAGTTTTGAATCATGTTTAGTTTTATAGTGTTAAAAGTGTGTTTGCATATATGATTATGGTTTATGTCAATGATAACTAATGTGCACCTTATAGACATTAGGCTATTAAGCTAAATATACCTTAATTTCAAGTAAAACTGGTGCAGAAGATGCCAGGTTTGCACCTAACTGCTCAATTATATTCTTAACGTATGTCAAAATTGGTACATAATTAAGCAATTTTAACTGCCAAAAATAGTGTCATAAGTTCCGCTATGTCAAAAATTTGAATTCAGAAGGCACATCAGTTACGAATATTCCCATTCTCCATCAATCACCTCAAACTTTTTCCAATCCCATCAAGTTTCAAACTTAATAATCCTTTATCAAAACCGTCTCTTTCCAAATTTACTTCCAATTCTCTCCAAAACAAACCCAAGCCTAAATCCCAATCTTCTCTCAACCATAAAAACCCAAGGGTTTCTTGACAATGTGGAACCCCGAAAATCAAAAGTATCCGCTAGTTTATCAGAGCAAGCTGTTTCCAAAATTAAAATTTCTGTTTCTCTCAAAAGAACTATGAGCAAGCGAGCAGTGATCGTGGCGAGAAAAGTTACGAAAGAATGAAGAGTTGCTCTGCGTGAATCGACTCAGCAGGAACCTGCAAAGCATGGCGTCTCAAGGAGAAAAAGCTGATAAGTCCTCTTAGAAACAGGAGAAAATGAAACCTACTAGTGTTGAGGTAAGGTTTGAACCATCTAAGCTTACTATTAAAGTTGAGAGTATTGTTGTATCTGAGAGTGTGGGAGAAATTGCTTTGGAAAAATTGGTTGAATCTAAGAGTGAAATAGGTGGTGTAAGACCTAGTTTCGATAAATTGCTGATATAAGAAATATAGGAGGAATAGATGTAGTAAAGAAGGTTGGGAAAGAATCTGAGAAGGAAACAACTAAACCTAATGTGCATGCTGAACCTATAGTAGATGTAAGAGAAGGATAACCAAAGGAAAATAAAATTTGGTGAAGGAGAAATATGTGTCTTTGAAGGTCACCTTAGTCCAACCTAGTCTGACTAAGGCCCCCAAGACAACTGGTGAGGCAATATTGGATTGGATTGATTTTAAGGGAAACAATTCTACTAAAAGACTGGCTGCATTTAAAATTGTTGAAATTTTTGCATTTGAGACCTTACCACTATTTGGAGGCCCCAAAGTTGATTATGTACGGGGTTGGAGTTATTCTGTACCTATGGATCTTATAGAAGAGTCTGAGGAAGAAGAAATTGAACTGTAGAAGAGAACTAGAATAAAGAAAATAGAAGAGAAAGTTACCAAAGTTGATACCCCTAGGATTGAAAAGAAAAGACGGTGAGAGGAATGGGTGAGAGAGTGGGTTCAAACCTTATTGAATGAGGAGGTTAGAGGTGCGATACTAAAGCTGGAGGTATGGCTAAGAAGCTACCTAGTAAGGTAGGTCCTTCTTTTATAGGAAGAAAGCCTTCTAGCAGGGCTACCAAAAAGTAGGAATAAAAAAAACTGGCCAAAGCTATTGAGAGAACAAAGAAGAAGAAGCCTGTCTCAGAACTTAATGATGAAATGTCTTCTGAAAATGGGAAATGAGGAGAAGGCAGTGCCTAGAAAGGAACCAATTGACTAAGTTGCCAGGTTTCAACCTAGGAAATTTGTAAGGAGGAAGATTTTGATATATATTCATGGACCTGCAATTGAACAGTTGCTGCAAAAGTTGGAGATACAAGGTTGCAAGATCCTGTTCTTATAGTGTGAGAGGTGGTCTTACGATGCTGCAGTCAAGGAGTTCCACATATTATGAAGTAGTGGAAAGAGTGGTGACCTCATCTTTGAATGGTGTGAAGTTTAGCTTGAATAAAGATCCTCTAGGAAAAATTTTGGGTGTTTAGGGTGATAGTACGCATAGTATGATAAGTATAAATGGGCTCCCAAGTTTGATGAAGTGAAACCCTTTATAGTTACAAAGAGGTTCACTAGAATTCACAAGTAAAAAAAGGCTTGGAAGGTTTTGAAGAAGAATATAGAACCATTTCATCAGCTAATGTTTGAATTTGTGATAAAAAAATATGACCCCCAAAAAGGAATGAAGGTACCAAGCTACTTTTTTAGGTCAGAATTATATGGACATATTGCTTAGCGAGTCCATTATAAGCTTCTCTAAGCTGATGGTCAAACAAATTGAACATATAGTTGATCCAACAAGATGGAAATACAGTCTGGCTTATGGTTTTTTGGTGACTCTTGTGCTAGAATTCTTCAGAGTTCCATTTAGTGAACCATACATTCTAACGCCTAGAGATCTTTTTGGCAAAAATTTCCTCTATTTCTGCGACTTCTACAAGGAAATGATACCCACCAAGAGCACTAAGCAATCAAAGAAGGTTATGAATGTAGACAATACAAGCAATAGTGAGGATGATGAGAAGGATGATCAGGTTGAAGGGCTGCATGTATAGGTTGGGGTGTTGCAGAATGAGGTTAAAAGGATCAAGCAACAGTTGCAGGCGAAGGAGCAAAAGATAGCTCGGTTTATACTTCAGAATGATAGAGTTGAAGCTGCCTTGGTGGTCGAAATGAGTACCAACTCTAAGAATATTGCTGCTCTAGTTCAACATTTCAATCTAAACCCTTGAAGCCATCTGAACTAGCTCTTTCTCATTCCTCATCCTTGCTTATTTCTGCATCAGTTTAAGACATTTCTTTCGGATTGTAACTATTTTTGGTTCACCAGGGTGTGAACTCTGGATGATTATTTAAACTTTCAATTTATCTTTTTTCTATATTAAGTACTACTTGGTAGTTTCTTATTTTTTGGGCCCTTAGTTGTTAATCTATGGCATATCATGCATATTATGCTTTATGCCTATGGCTACAGACAGGATATCTTGAACTATTTTGACCTTGTAGGAGTTGTATCCTTTTGATGATACCAAAAGGGGAAGAGAATATGTGTTGAGATGTATTAGTGTTTGAGTTAGTGATCCCGTTCTACTTGTATTCACACACTTTTAATGTTTGCTGAGATGTGTTAGTGTTTGTGTTTGTGACCCTATTCTACTTGTATTCTCGTCTAAGATACTTGATGCAGCACTTGTAATCACCTAATTTTGGTACTAAAGAAAAGAAAAAAAAAGGGCTCAAAACTTTGTGTTTTCTTTTGGAAGAATACATAGATGGCCCCTTGAAGTTGGCCTCAATTCCCAGTTGAATACCTCAATTTATTCAATGATCAGATAGACACCTCTTCTTGGCAGAGGTGTGTCTCATGAACACCTTACGCCGATAGGACAAATCACGTATATCTCACCCACTTTTAAGCGCGTAAGAGCATCTTTTTTTTAGAATAAAGTTAAAGTTTATGTGGGTCCCACTCTAAAAAATTAAAACAAAAAATAAATCTTCCACAATTTTATCTTCCTTATTGATGAAGTAGTATATATACTGCGTAGAGCACTATATGACAATATGTACAAAAGAATTTACAGTCTTCTTTTGTCAAGAACAATAAACTAACAGTCCAACAACTTTTAGTTCAAAACACAAATACCCAATTCAATTAGCATCGAATCCCGTTTACAAAATCCGACCAAACCAAGCTTTAAAACAAAAATCAGAAGAAATATCTGAAGAAACTCAACAATCACAATTACGGATTATAGAATATGTGGAAAGAAGAAAACAAGTACAGAATCCCATGAAGTATTTATCAAGAGAAATGTTTCTTTGTTAATACCAAAAGGATAAGAAAGTTTTTCTCTTGACAAATGAACATTCATATAAACCAAAAATTTTCAAAAACATGTAATAACCAAAAGATATACAACAAAAGTAGAACAAAAATTGGAAAAATTAAAAGTAAAGCAGGTTGGTCCATAGTGACAATAAGTGTTAAGAGAAGTGACCCATGGTGGTTAAAGATGGTGGGGTTGATAAAATGGAAAAAGGGAAGGGGTGAAAGTGTTGGCGTGGTCGGACGCTTTTCGACCAGAGGCCGGTGGTGGCATGATGGTATAATGGAGTTCTTTTTGTTTTGGAAGAAAGTCTCTTGCTTTCTTTGAAATGGTTGAAAGGGGGGAGAGTTGGCGAAATGAGGGGGAGTGAAGAGAAAGAAGAAGGAGTGGGCGGGGGGCACTGATGGGGTACAAAGGTTTGAAAGAACAAAGAAATTTAATTAAAAATATTTAATAATTTTTATTTTTTCTTTAAAATATATAATTTTTTATTTTAGTTATATTTTTCAATTTTTTAAAATGAAAATTACACATGTCTTTTTAAATAACACGTGTCACTATTTCATTGGGTCATTTTACATGTCATCATCGAGTGGGACTCATGCAAAAGAGCTCACAGATACAGGTGTTCACGAGACACACCACTGCCAAGAAGAAGTGTCTATCTGATTATTGGGCAAATTGAAGTGTTCAACTGGGAATTGGGACCAACTTCAAGGGGCCATGTATGTACTCTGCCTTTGTTTTTTCTATGATTTTTGTGTATTTTTATCCTTTTTAGCTAGCCATCTTTAGTTAATTAATTAGGGAAAAAATTTGAAAATTGTCAAAAATATTCTTTCTTGGTGCTTAAATGACAAATTATTGTTTTTACTTTAATTTTGTGATTATTATATTCTTGTGCTTTAGTTATTAATTTTGTAGTTATTAAGTAAAAAAGAAAGGATGTTGAAGAAAGCTTTGCTTTGGTCTAAAATTAATAGCTTGGGTCAATTTAAATTTGGATGAAAGACTAGCCCAACTCATCTCTTAGACCTACCCAAAACCCATTTAGAGGGTGTTTGGATTGGATTATTTAAGCGATTTTAAGCTATTTTAAAGTTTTTTTTGGGTGTTTGGCAAAAGTAAAATGTCCTTTTAAGCACTTACTTTCAAGTAAAAAAAGTGGGTAAAAAAGCTAAAAGCAAAAAGTTGGGATTTTCAAAATTTTGGCTTTTAGCTTTTAGCTTATAAACACTTTTGAATAAGTCAATCCAAAAGCCCTCTATAATCCCTCTCACATATGAGCCATGAAACGACCTTAGCTAATTTAAGACTCTGATTAGCATGCCGAGTTGTGTTACCTTTGTATGGTCATTTGTGACTTATGGGAACTTTCGGAAGTGAATTCTAATGTTGTTCTGACAGTTTCTCTAAAATCCCAAAAGTTAAGAAATCATCCTCTTTATGTGGGAGTCGTATCTTGAGTTCCGCAGATCTGATTCGAGTTCCGTCTTAGCGAGTATATCACGCAAGTCTTGTATGACTTGTGTACAAAATTTGGGATCATTACGAGCCTTGTAGGATCTCATTTGAATCCGACCTGCAGCACTAGCAGCTTCTAGTGCCAAATATGCATTTTTCTTGTGCCAAAAATCATTTATAGAGGGTATAAAAGTAGAGTTTTGTCGACTAAAGCTTTTTTATTTCGATTCTATCCATCGTAACTAGGTTCCAAGGCAGATTGTAAGTACTAATTCATCCTAAATTTATTAGGCAAGGATCCTAAGTTAATCATTTGCGTAATTCATGATTCCTAAGCTAGAATTTCTTGAAATTGAATTGCAAAGTTTGGGTTAGAAACCTAAAATTTATGAAATTTGGGAATTTGATAAAATTGAATTTGAATATGAAAAGCAATGATACCATTGGACTCATGCGGCTATCATGAGTTCAAAAATGTATAATTTATGGGCTTCAAACTAAGCCCAACCTAGGGGTATTTTGGTAATTCTTTTTCGTCTAAGGTTAGACATTCCTTCTTGGGGCACTTATAAGTGCAAACATGTTTTTTTGGCTCAGAAAGGGATCATTCTGAGGGACGTCGAGTAGAAAAGGATGTTGTTCAATAGCTATTCTAACCTAGGACTTAGGGTAAGTGATAATATCTATTTATTTGATGGCCTTTGGCCTTATAGATATTCTACCACATGTTTCTTACGTGTGTAGTTTCCAATAAGCGTACTTACTATACCTTAGCTTTGGATTTATACTGTATATTGTATATGTTATGCCTTGTTGTTTGTATTGCATTAACTTCCCGAAAGTCGATGAGAGTCTCGTGCTGGTGATGGGTTATTATTACATATATCTCCTGGTAGTCGACGAGAGTCCCACACCGGAGATAGGTTTAGGGCATATGCGACCCCATTGCATCATGATACATTCATTTCATATCTTTATATGTGTTTTGTTAGCTGTATGGATTTGTTGCATTGCTTATCTGTGAATGAATTATCTGGTTGACTGCTATGACTTCTGTTTCCCTGGCTAGCATAGCTATTCTTCGAGATCGCTAGTTATTCGTCACTTATTGAGTCCTTATGACTCACTCCTTTTTTCTTGTTGTGTCTTTTCGTTTCGACAGATTTTGCTGCAAGAGCTAGCCATTCGCATTGTGATTGAGGAGTAGTACATTTCTAGCTGACCACGGTGAGCCAGCTTGTTCATTTAGGCCGCTAGTTGTAGATATTATAGTTTGTGATATTTTTGCTCCCTTTGGGAGATGTGTATATTTTTTCCTCTAAACCTATGTTGTATATGCATGTATGTATGTAATGTATGTATGCATGCATGCATGCATGTATGTATGTATGTATGTATGTATGTATGTATGTATTTATGTATGTATGTATGTATGTATGTATGTATGTATGTATCAATGGGTTATCTTGTGTTATTTTGAGATAGTCTTATATTGTTCTAGTTAAGTTGGTAAATTTACTATTGTTCCTGAGTAAATTTATACTATTTGAATTGATTTAGTCGATAGGCTTCGCCCGACATGTCTAGGGGAGGCAGCGGCTGCCCGCACGACCTAGCCAAAAATACGGGTCGTGTTAGCTGGTATTAGAGTCTGGTTTAGAGTGTTTCTACATCATGACGGTGTCTAATAAAGTCTCGCTGATCGAGCAGAGACGTCTGTACCTATCTATGAGAGGCTATGATGTCATTTAGGCAGTTCCCTTTCTTTATGTTCTTATCATGCGGGGGTCTTCTTACCTGAAGTTAAATATCTTTGTTAATTCATCTGTAGTGAATGGTGAGAATGTGTGCGACTGCTCAGTGAAAGGTGGAGGAGCAAAAGGCAGCCCTTATGCATGCTGCTCCGTGAGGTAGAGATGTTGGCCGTGGTAGAGGTCGTGGTCAAGGCAGAGGTAGAGCTGCCAAGGCCCCGATGAGGGTGGATCGTGCTGATCCAGTTGTAGAATTCTAGCAGTACCAGCTCCTGGTGGGCATGAGGAGCGGGGCTTTTTCGTTCCCCCGGTGCTTCATAATCTTTTATGAGATTCTTGGCGGCACAGAGGCCTCAGGGACTTCCTATTCCTCAGGCAGCTCTTCAGGCTGTGGTTGATATTGATTCTAAAGCTCAGGGAGGCCCTATTCTATATCCATATGTAGCTCCAGGTGGTTATATTCTAAAGGTAGCAGGTGTTGTGCCTCTGGTTGTTTAGGTTGTTAAGCCAGCCCAGGTAGCAGATCAGGCCGAAAATCCGGCAAGGCTGTATAATTTTACCAGACTTAATCCTCTAACATTCTCCTATCATACATTAGATAAGGTTAAGCCCCGTGAGTTTCTTGATCGATGCAAGCATATTCTTGAGGCCTTCAGGTATCATGAGCAGTATGAAGTTGAGTACATTGCATTCCAGTTTGAGGTTTCAGCTTTACTTGGTGGAACGCACTCCGATCAGCTAGGCAGGGCTTGCTTAAGGTCACCCAGAGTGAGTTCTCCCACCGATTCATGGAGAAGTTTCGACCTTGCAGTTAGAAAGATGAGAAGAGGAGGCAGTTTGAGAGGATTTGACAAGGTAACCTGTCAGTCTCGGAGTATGAGCTTTTGTTCTCTGAGATGTCTGTGTATGCTCCAGATCTTGTGCAGAAGCCCTCCGAGAGGGCCAGACATTCTATTGATGGGCTTTCTTCATATTTCTGGACCTACATGGCTCGTTAGATTGAGGTTAAGAATCCATTTAATGTCGTTGTTGATACTGCTAGGAGGTACAGGGCATATCATAAGTTAGAGTTTGAGGAATTAGAATGGGAGAGTAAGAGGTCCCGTGTTTCAAGGCATTTTAGTACCTCATTTGGAGGTTTGAGTTATCAGCAGCGGAGTAGGCCTCTTGTTAGGCCAGTTCAGTTCCTAGCGCGTGGTTATCAGGACTTGCCATGGACTCGACAAGGTCAGCCCCAGTTTCCTCCCCCCAGTCATCAGTTCGTGCAGCGCCACTATGGCTCAGGGTATTTTCATTGTCGAGATCCAGGGCATCATAAGAGGGATTGCCCTTATCTTCATCAACATGGTAGTAGTCGTCCTTTCTTTCGCCCTTCGGCACCTATACAACAGCAGCCTTAGGGTATCTCTTCAGGGTCTCAGCCAGCTCTCGGGCATTAGAGCCTGGTAGAGGTGGTAGGCGTGGTTCTAGTGGTCCCTCCAGAGGTGGTTCTCAAAGTGGTGGCTCAGCTCAGCCACCGAGAAAGCTATATGCATTATCGGCCAGGCAGGATGTCGAGGCATCTCCAGCTGTTGTTACAGGTACCTTATCTATTTGTGGTAAAGATGCATATTCTTTGGTGGATCCGGGATCTACATATTCATATGTTTCCACTTATTTTGCTTTGGGTTTTGATGTTGATTATATGCATCTTCGTGATCCATTCTGTGTTTCTACTCTTATTAAAGACATGACTGTAGTGGATCGAGTTCCAGCGTGTACAGTGTCCTTTGGGGGTTGTGAGACCCGAGTGGCATCGTGTCATGCCACCTTGGATTGTCATGCCAAGTCTCTTCAGTTGTCTCTTCCTGGTTCAGCATCGGTGGTGTGGCAGGGCTCTTATTTACCACCCACGGGACGCGTTATTTCTTTCATGACAGCGAAGCAGATGATGGATAAAGATTGTTTAGTGTATCTTGCCATGGATCAAGATATTACAGTGAAGATTCCATCCCTCGACTTAGTTTCTGTTGTGTGGGAGTTCTCGGATGTGTTTCCAGATGATATCCCAGGACTTCCTCCTGATCGAGACAGCAAGTTTGGCATTGATGTAGTGCCAGAGACTCAACCTATTTCAATAACTCCTTATCGTATGGATCCGTTAAAGTTGAAGGAGTAGTTGCAGGCTTTGCTCGATAATGGATTCATTAGTCCGAGTATCTCTTCGTGGGGTGCACCTGTTCTATTCGTGAAGAAGAAATATGGGACTATGCGGATGTGTATTGATTACCGTCAGCTAAATAAGGTCACCATCAAGAACAAGCAAACTTGCCTCCCATTGATGATTTATTTGATTAGTTTGAGGGTGCCAACTTCTTTTCTAAGATTGATTTGCGGTCTGGTTATAATCAATTGAAGATTCAAGAGTTGGACATCTGGAAGACTGCTTTCAGAAGTCATTATGACAATTATGAGATCCTAGTTATGTCTTTCGGGTTAACTAATTCCCCTGCAGTCTTTATGGATCTTCTGAATTGAATATTTAAGTCATTCCTCGACTCCTTCGTCATTGTCTTTATCGATGACATTCTTATCTATTTTCGCAGTCGCGAGGAAGATGATTATCATTTAAGGGTAGTTTTTCAAACCCTCCGTGATCGTAAGTTGTATACCAAATTGTCGAAATTTGAGTTTTGGCTTGATTTTGTGGCATTTTTGGGTCATGTGGTATCTAATGAGGGTATCAAGGTTGATACAAAAAAGATTGAGGCAGTGCAGAATTGGCCCCATCTTACCTCGCTGATTAAGATTTTTAGCTTTCTTGGTTTGGTAGGTTATTATCCGAGGTTTGTGGAAAACTTCTCCACTATTATAGCTCCCCAGACTCGCTAGACTCAAAAATTGGTTCAACTTCGATGGTCCGATGAGCGTGAGGTGAGTTTCCGGAAGCTCAAGGTTTTATTGACTTCAGCTCCAGTGTTATCCTTTATTTCTGGCACCGGTAGATTATAGTCTATTGTGATGCATCTCATGTGGGCCTCGGTTGTGTTCTTATACAACATGGGAGGTTGATTGCTTATGCTTCCAGACAGCTAAAGCTGAATGAGAAGAATTATCCGACTCATGATCTAGAGTTGACATCTGTGGTCTTTGCTCTGAAGATTTCGAGGCACTATATTTATGGCAAGCCTTGTGAGGTGTATACTGATCACAAAATCTTGCAGTATCTCTTATCTCAAAAAGATCTTAATGGCCGGCAACGGAGGTGGCTTGAATTGATTAAAGATTATGATCTCACTATCTGCTATCATCCTGGGAAGGCGAATTAGCAGATGCTTTGTGCGGGAAGTCCATGGGCAGCTTGGCTTTTCTTTATGCTGAAAAGAGACCTTTGGCCCGAGAGTTGCAGACCCTTGGTGGCTCTAGCGTGAGATTTCTTCGCCTAGACTCCAGTCTAGTCTTGGTATGTTTTGTAGTCCAGTCTTCCTTAGTCAGTCAAATTAAGGAAAGACAGTTCAAGGATCCTCATTTGCAGAAGTTGTGTGGTCGTGTCCTAAGTGGAGGAGTTCCGTCATCCGAGCTTGATTCAGATGGTGTTCTTCGGTTTAATGGCCGACTCTGTATCCCTAATGTTGGAGATTTTAGGCTGCCATGCTCCTTGAGGCTCAAAACTTGCATTATTCTATTCATCCTGGCATTATCCAATTTGAGGCTGCTAGTGCTCCGCGAGGCTCATAACTTGCATTATTCTATTCATCCTGGCATTACTAAGATGTACCAGGATCCCCGAGAGCTTTACTGGTGGAAGGTGATGAATAAATACGTGTTCGATTGTGTGTCTCGTTACTTGAACTACCATTAAGTTAAATTTTAGCACCGGAGACCAGCAGGGTTAGCTCAGGCATTGTCCATTCCCGAGTGGAAGTGAGAGTTGATCACTATGGATTTTGTAGTTGGTCTGCCGAAGACCTTGCAGCACCATGATTCATTTTGGAACATTGTTGACAGACTGACTAAATCAGCTTACTTCATCCCTGTGAAGACTACTGATTCAGTGAAGAGGTTGGCTCGGGTTTTCATTAAGTAGGTGGTTAGGGTGCATGGCACTCTCGTATCTATTATCTCAGATTTGGGTTCCCAGTATACTTCCTAGTTCTGGCAGTCTTTTCAGAAGGAGATAGGGACCCAGGTGCAGCATAGCATGATTTTCCATCCTCAGACTGATGGTCAGTCCGAGCAGGTTATTCATGTTCTAGAGGATATGTTGAGAGCTTGTGAATTAGACTTTGAAGGCCTTTGGGATGATCATTTGGCCTTAGCGCAGTTTTCTTATAATAATAACTATCAGTCCTGCATTTAGATAGCTGCATTTGAGGCCTTGTATGACTGTAGATGTCGTTCCCCGATCGGTTGGTTCAAGTATCGAGATGTTGAAGTGATCAGTTCAGAGATGGTTCGTCAGATTCTTAATATTGTTCGTGTTATTCTAAATCGTCTGCGGACCGCTCAGAGCATGCATATTTCATACTCAAATTGGAGGAGTCGAGAGTTAGATTTTGAGGTCGGCGACATGGTTTTCTTAAAAGTACCGTCGATACGATGAGTAAAGAGATTTGGGATACAAGGGAAGTTCAGTCCTAGATTCATTTTCCCTTTCCATATCGAGAAGCGCATTGGTTAGGTGGCTTATCGGCTCGATTTCCAGCTTTTATGCTAGTTTATCTCATGTATCGATGCTTCGAAAGTATACATCTGGGATCCTTCCGAAGTGATTGAGCTTTTCCTACAGCTAGATGTAAATCTAGCCAATGAGGAGTTCGTAGTTGCCATAGTTGCCAGAGATGTCTGGAAGCTTCGTTCGAAGTAGATTCTGATGGTTCGAGTTTGATAGCATAACCGTCCTTATGAAGAGGATACTTGAGAGCTTGATTCTAGTATGCGTGAGAGGTATCCTCATATCTTCAATGATTCATGTTTGATCTTGGTCTCTAAAGCTTAAGAGTTCTTATCATTCATTTATGATTCTAGTTCCGTAATGGTGTAGTAATATCTGATAAAAAATCATTGGAAGATTGTGTAAGCATTCTCATTAATTGTGTAATATCCTCTCTAGACTCTGGCTCGTTCGAGGACAAACAAGTGCCTAAGTGGAGGAGAATGAAACGACCTTAGCTAGTAGTTTCAAAAGTTAGGACTCTGATCAGCATTTTGATAGTCTTAAAATCTCTGTAAGGTCCATTAAGACCTGTCTATAAAATTTGAGCTTATTCGAACCTCGTTTGGTAGGTTTCTCGAGAAGGTTTCCATTTCGGTTGTCGGTAAAGCATAAAAGAGGTTTCCGAGCTTGATTTGAGTAAATGAACTTCGATCTGAAATCTAAAAGTTGTGTTAGGTTTTTATGGTCATTTGTGACATATGGAAACTTTCGAAAGTGAATTCCAAGGTCATTCGAACAGTTTCACTAAAATCCTGAAAGTTAAGAAGTTGACCTCTTTCTGTGGGAGTCATGTCTTGAGTTTCGCAGATCTTATTCAAGTTTGGTCTTCTCACTATATAAGAGAATGACTAAGGTAATTGCCAATAGTTTCTATTGAAAGACAGGCTGGCTCTTTAAAAAACCGAAGGGAACGATGCGTAGCGCCATAGGGAGCTCCCAACCAGCAAGCAGTTAGCCTTCCTCTACAAGGAATGGAAGTGTGGATGAATCGACATCAAATATAGGATTGTTGTTGTCCCGTTTGAACCCAACTTGCAGCACTAGTAGCTGCTGGTGCAAAACCCGCATTTTTCTAGCGCTAAAAATCATTTATAAAGGGTGTAAAAACATAGTTTTGTCGGCTAAAGCTTTTATAATTCGATCCTATCCATTGTAACTCGGTTCCAAGGTAGATTATAAGTACCAATTCATCCTATATTTATTAGGTAACGATCATGACATAATCATTTGCGTAATCCATGATTCCTAAGCTGGAATTTCTTGAAATTGAATTGGAAAATTGGGTTAGAACCCTAAACTTTATGAATTGGAAAATTTGATAAATTGAATTTGAATATGAAAAGTAATGATTTTATTGGACTCGTGGGACTATGATGGGTCCAAAAATGTATAATGTATAGGCTTCCGGCTAAGCCCGGCCCAAGGGTATTTTCGTAATTTTTTTCTTTTCCGTATAAAGGTTTGATATTCCTTCTTAGGCACTTATAACTGCAAACATGTTTCATTGGCACAGAAAGGGAATATTCTGAGGGACTTCAAGCAGGAAAGGAAGTTGTTCAGTAGCTGTCCTGACCAAACACTCGAGGTAAGTGATAATATCCATTTCTTTGATGGCCTTTGGCCTTATACATATTCTATCACGTGTTTCTTACGTGCGTTGCTGCCGATATGCATACTTACAATGCCTTATTTATACTATATATCGTATGTTATGCCTTCTTGTTAGTATTGCATTGACTTCATGGTAGTCGATGAGAGTCATGCGCCGGTGAAGCGTTATTATTGCATATATCTCTTGGTAGTCGGCGAGAGTCCTGCAACGGAGATAGATTTTGGGCATATATGACCCAATCGCATCATGATACATTCATTTCATATCTTTATATGTGTTTTCTGAGCGATATGGATTTGTTGCATTACTTATCTGTGAATGACTTATCTGGTTGACTGCTATGACTTCTGTTTCCCTGAGTAGTGTAGCTATTCTTCGATGTTTCTAGTTGCTCCTCACTTATTGAGTCCTTATGACTCACTCCTTTGCTCTTGTTGTGTCTTTTCGTTTTAGCGGATTCTGCTCCAGGACCTAGCCAGCCGCGCGTGATTGAGAAACACTAAGTTCCCAGTTGTCCACGGTGAACAAGCTTGTTCATTCAGGCCGGCGGCTGTAGATATTATAGTTTATCTTATTTTTTCTCCTTTCGGGAGATGTGTATATTTTTTGGACTTCTAAAGATGATTCTCAAAATTACCCTTATTATTTTGTACTACCAAATTAAATTCAAGGATTTTTTTTGTCTTTTACCCAATAAAAAGATAATTGTTGATACAATTTCTAGTTCCAAGGAAACTCTTCTTCCTATCCTTATCTTTCCAACGGAGATGTAAATCTCAACTCCCCCCCTCCCCCCCGGCCTCCCCCCTCTTTTACGTTCAGGTGAACATTTAACTATGCCCACCGCTCCTCAAAGTGTCGATGCAAACCAATGCATCATTATTCCCTATATCACCGGCTATACCAATTAAGAGAGCAGATTTTATTTTTCTAAAAATACTTATTAGAGGAAAATTTAATAAGAAGTAATCTAAAGTTCTGAACAGAGCCGCCAACAAAGTTATAGAGAAAATTTACAAGCAAATCAAAATTCATATGGCACAGTCCTAGAGAAAATTTATAAGAAGAATAAAATTCATACATTGATATATCTAATTATGTTAAACCACCTAAATCAACGTACTTTATTTTTCTAGAATATTTATTATCAAAAAATATTTCAGTATAGAGGAAATAATTTTACCCTAATAGATCATTAGTTCTGAAATGTATTAATCTACAGCTTCTTTAACTTTACGATAGTTTACTTTCCAACATAAAAGGTTATTGCTTATAAAAAGAATAAATCATTCTATGAGTCCTAAACTTATGTTTTGCAGAAAATGAGAGAGAACAAAACGTAGGAGAACGAGAGAACAGGGGAGGAGGGGAGGGGCGGCTGGACAAATGGGGTGAAGGGGGTCTTTATTTTTTTTGGGATAAAAAAAGCGGAAAAGGGCCAAATTTGCCCCTCTACTATGGTTTAGGGGTCATGTTTACCCCTCGTTAAAATTTTGGTGCAGCAATACCCCTACCGTTACCATAGTACGCAGATTTACCCCTCTCATTAACGGACCTCCACGCTGGACGACACGTGGCTGCAACATCAGTGCCATAGTAGAGGGGCAAATTTGGCCCTTTTCAGTTGTTTCTAAAATCGTGTCTGGACTAAGTTTCAATACTTAGAGAAAAAGTTTCATGCTTAGAGGAGTCATTATAAGAGAGAAAAATATGCTAAGAATGGTAAATAAGATATTTTGAGAGAAATACGGAATTAAAATGACACTTTCTTCGATTTTTTTCCGTAAGAAAGATATACTTTTGAATTTTGTGACAAAAATTATCTTTATTAAAGATAGGACAAAAGTTTAATAATAATATTATTTCCAAATAAATAGATATTTTCTTTTTAAAAAGATTAAAAGGTAAATATGCTACTCCTATTAAAGTAGATAAAGAATTTTTTCATTTATTTCAATTTAAAAGATATTTTTCAATTTATCACAAAAGGTGACTTTTGCTATATATTGACTTATTAACTTTAGTTTAATCTCTTTTTCTTTAATAACATATTTCTTTTTCTTTAATAACATATTTTTTGTAACATTAGAAAAAATAATAATAGAGTTTTATGTTTAAAAATCACAAGTTCACTAAGCTAGCGTTTGTCCATAACATTAAGCTAGCGTTTGTCCATAAAATTAGTGTCATGATTGAATTCTAGAATTTGTGATTTTAAACATAAAACTCTATTATTATTTTTTCTAATGTTAAAAAAAATATGTCATTAAAGGAAAAGAGATTAAACTAAATTTAATAAGTCAATATATAGCAAAAGTCACCTTTTGTGATAAATTAAAAAATATCTTTTAAATTGAAATACATGAAAAAAGTCTTTATCTACTTTAATAGGAGTAGCATATTTACCTTTTAGTCTTTTTAAAAAGAAAATATCTATTTATTTGGAAATAATGTTATTATTAAACTTTTGTCCTATCTTTAATAAAGATAATTTTTGTCACAAAATTCAAAAGTATATCTTTCTTATGGAAAAAAATCGAAGAGAGTGTCATTTTAATTCCGTATTTCTCTCAAAATATCTTATTTACCATTCTTAGCACATTTTTCTCTCTTATAATGACTCCTCTAAGCATCGAAACTTTTTCTCCAAGTATTGAAACTTAGTTCATACACACGATTTTAGAAACAACTGAAAAGGGCCAAATTTGCCCCTCTACTATGGCACTGATGTGGCAGCCACGTGTCGTCCAGCGTGGAGGTCCGTTAATGAGAGGGGTAAATCTGCGTACTATGGTAACGGTAGGGGTATTGCTGCACCAAAATTTTAACGAGGGGTAAACGTGACCCCTAAACCATAGTAGAGGGGCAAATACTCCTCTCGGTCCACTTTATTTGTTTTTTTAGCCTATTTTTTTTGGTCCACAATATTTGATCTTTACGGAAATCAAGATGAAATTTTACAATGTAACCCTTTGCTAATAAATGACTTTAAACAAAATGATAAGTAATAATAGCTTGAATAAAGGCTAATATAGTCAATTTCATTGCTAATTAATGTTAAAAAGTTGATATTCTTAATACGCGTGAAAACACCCAAAACATCAAATAATGTGGACCGGAGGGAGTAACTTAAAAGAGTAGAAGAGATAATTTGGGTAAATCAAAAGTGTATATATTGCTAATATACTACAACTCTCTCTCTCTCTCTCTCTCTCTCTCTCTCTATATATATATATATATATATATATATATATATATATATATATATTTCCATAGGCTATCTTGTGTTACTTTGTGTTAGTCTTATATCGTTCTAAGTAAATTTGGTTAATTTCGTAAAAATTTAGTCACGCAGCCTGTTTTGACCGCGTTAAATGAATACTAGCCAGCGATGCAAAACTATTTGAAGACTAGCCACCTCCGGACAAATCACAGTATAAATACTGGGGCTTTGAACAAGTTTTGTTCAAAGCCCCAGTACTTATACTGGGAAGCTGAAGTAAACTAATCCCAGTATAAAATACTGGGGCTTTGAACAAGTTTTGTTCAAGGCCCCAGCATTTTGTTATGGGACTTTATATAAAGCTTCAGTCCCATAACAAAATGCTGGGGCTGTGAACAAAACTTGTTCAAAGCCCCAGTATTTTGTTATGGTGACTGAAGCTTTATATATAAAGTCCCATAACAAAATACTTGGGCTTTGAATAAAACTTATTCAAAGCCCAAGTATTTTGTTATGGGACTAGTCTGGGGTGTTTTTCCAACGCTAATGGAGCTTAAGTGTGAGCGCGAATTTTTGGCTATTCTTCAGTAAATTTCGAAACGGTGGATAGTTCCCAATGAGCGCGTCCAAAAATGGCTACTGATCAAAATTACCAGACTGTTACCAAGTAAAATTTATATTATTTATATTGATTTAGTCGATATGGTTCGTCCGACAGGTCTAGAGAAGATAGTCGGGTTCCTGTACGGTCCAGCGGGAAATGTGGGTCGTGTCAAGCCATTAGAATCAATCTTGATCTATATGCTCCTATCCCCCGTCCACTTTAGATATAAAAACCATTTTCCAACTCATTTCTTACTACTACCACCAAGACTCATAGGACTTAGCAAAATTTTGTCCAACTCTACGCCCCTCATCAGAAAATTTATCACTGCCCACTCACCACCACAAGTCCGCATGTTAGCTACTGAAAATCACCGCAGGGCGGCCGCAAAATGTAAAAAAAGTGCACCATTTGAACCCAGGGTCGGTTCTTACTGGCTAATTGTGGTTCACGTAAACCTATAGTCATTTCGAAAAATTACACATACTATTTTTATTTTTTTATAATATGCCTTATGTGATTTCTGTGAACCCATACTTTAAAATGTTGAATGGTTCCTTTGTCAAATATTGGTTTTCTATCAATTAATTAGTAAAGATATGTCATGTATTTATATCGCTTTACATAGAAATTTGGTCGAGCATATAGTATGTTCATGTTATTGTTAAAGTATAGAAGAGAAATTACGTTCAAATGTTAGTTTTTTTTGCATGTGAATATCAGTGATGAATGTTCATATATGCAATATTGTCATAATGTATATGTTTTGTTTATTGTGTAAGGTCCTATCATTAACTTTCAAATTCAGATCCGTGAGTATGCTCGGTTGTAGTAGTATAGTGGATGTGATTAGTGATTGTTGTTGGTGTGTAGACGACGAAGCTAGAAGTTGTGGTATTGCTATTGGGGATGCTTTGGTGGTGCTTAAATGCACTAGTGACTGCGATGGTGATGAAGCAACAATGGTTGGTGGATTTCTGATGTTGAGAATAGCAGCAGTAATGATTCCTTTAACGTGATCTTGTAGTTTGAGGCTATTACTGTTAGAGGAAGTTCTCTCGTTCTTTTCTCGCTTTAGTACGTCTCATTTATTCTTGTTAGCGATGGATTAACGAATATCATCTTGTATGTTGGGATAGAACTAAAGCTTCGTTTAATGTGAAAGTTTTGATAACTAATGTATAGTTTGAGTTTATATTTGTTCATTTGTGAGGAAGAGTCTAGTTTTGGCATGTATAAGGCCGTGTGTGTTTTTTCTGAATTGCTTCCTTAAGTTTACGCCAAGCTTTTTCTTATTTTGCTCTTAAGAATGAATAAAATTCATTTGATCTGTTCGAAGATGTCATGAATTGGCTTGGTCTAACTAGTGTGTGGTATGTCATGTTCTGCTAGTGCTGCTATTTGGCACTGTCTCTGGCATGAAGCTTTGGTTAGTTGTGTCTTTGTTGCTTCACCATCATTCCCATTTCAAATATTTTTTGGAATGAATTATATGTTATTTGCGTCACTTTAGTTTTAAGTAGCTTTATTTATTGGTTCCTTCCTAAGTTGAACTTTGTACGTCCATTCAAGTTCAAATTGTCCTACCACCTTTGCCTCAAGTCTGAGTCTTTTTTGGGTTGATCGGTGTTAGATTTATGCTGTTTCACTAGCTTAGCATCAAAGGGTAGTAAGTCCAGGCCCAATAACGAAAATAGCCAGCCCATGGGGGTAGTCCTATCATTAGGACAACCAATTTTCAGCTTTTTAGTTATATAGGGTGGCTGAAATATTTACAAAATGAGGCTGTAGCTGTGTGGAAAAAGGCTAAAAAGAAGGGATTAGACTAGGATAGTCAAGTGGGAGCATGAGCTTGCCCAACTATTACCGCCAAGACTTATAGGGTTAGCCAAGATTTGTCCAACTCTACGCCCCTCATCAGAAAATTTATCGCTGCCCAATCACCACCACAAGTCCGCCGACTGGCTAATGAAAATCACCGCTGGGCGACCGTAAAATGTACAAAAAAGTACACCATTTTAACCCAGGGTCGGATCTTTATGGTTAATTGTCATTCACGTAAACCCATAGTCATTTCGCAAAATTACATATACTATTTTCATTTTCTCTCATAATATGCCTTATGTGATGTCTGGGAACCCATACTTTAAAAGGTTGTGTGTTTCCTTTAGTCAAATATTGATTTTCTTGCACTTAAGAGTAGTTATCAATTCCCACTAAATACTTCCTCTTTTTTTTAAAAAAAAAAAAAATATTTTATTACTTATATTGATCCAACTTGTTTGTATTTTTGCTTTAAAAATTTTAAAATTATTGCGCAGGAGATTTAAGCGAGTAGCAGCAAAAAAAATTTAAAAACCTTGACCACTATGCTATCATCATTGGTTGTGAATATATGTTCAAAATATAGTATATCGCTGTATAAAGTGAGATGTGATCTATATACACCATATAATTTTATGATAAAGCTTTCTTCCGGGCCACCCCTAGAGTAGTGTAGTTTCGTCCCGACAATGGTGAAATTCTCGTGAAATCCTACATTCGTTTCAAATAATTCGTCTCTATTGGAACCGACTCTACCTTGTCTTTCTGTATATAAACCTCTTTTCCTAAAAGCACAACCATTTTGCATAGATCGGAGTTTAAAGATGCGGTAAAAATTGTATCCCGACCAAACATCATCTTTTCCGGCGAACTCTTATATCCATAATATCCTCTGGACTGCCTATTTCACTTCCTCCATCCTATTTTCTAAAAAAAGTGAACTTTTTTGTCTTGGACTCAGCCTCTCTTCTCCATTTTTTTTCTTTTGTTCTAATCGAGACAGCCCCAAATGGGATTGTTTTAGTTAGAAGAAATGGAAAATGATGACTTGACAACGTTTTGGGGGCTGCCACGATGATGAGAGTTTTTCGTATGAGATGATAGGAATTATTGTTTCTATTGTGATGTGGTGAGGCGAGGTGGTGGTGGAGTTATGGTAGCAGTGCAGTTCGCTCACGTTGGTGGCAAGCTATTTTAACTGGTGGCCGTGGAAAGTTGTAATGATGATGAATCGGAGGCAAGGCAGTGATCATGTACACTTTTTGGTGCTATGGCGGGTTAGACTGAAAACCTAGATACTCTAACTATTTTTCATCCTTTTATGTGTTGAAGGTTTAGTAAAATGAATTTTGTATTAGTACAGAATAGTAAAGATATGTCGTGTATGTATATCGCTTTACATGGAAGTTTGGTCGAGCATATAGCATGTTCATGTTGTTATTGTTAAAGTATAGAAGAGAAATGATGTTCAAATGTTAGTTTTTTGGGCATGTGAGTATCGGTGGTGAATGTTCATATATGCAATATTGTCATAACGAATATGTTTTATTTATTGTGTGAGGTCCTATCACTAACTTTCAAATTCAGATCCGTGTGTATGCTTGGTTATAGTAGTATAGTGGATGTGATTAGTTATTGTTGTTGGTATGTAGACGACGAAGCAAGAAGTTGTGGTATTTCTATTGGGGATGCTTTGGTGGTGCTTAAATGCACTAGTGGCTGCGATGGTGATGAAGCAACAATGGTTGGTGCATTTCTGATGTTGAGAATAGCAGCAGTAATGATTCCTTTAACGTGATCTTGTAGTTTGAGGCTATTACTGTTAGAGGAAGTTCTCCGTTCTTTTCTCGCTTTAGTACGTCTCATTTATTCTTGTTAGTGATGGATTAACGAATATCATCTTGTATGTTGGGATAGAACTAAAGCTTCGTTTAATGTGAAAGTTTTGATAACTAATGTATAGTTTGAGTTTATCTTTGTTCATTTGTGAGGAAGAGTCTATTTTTGGCATGTATAAGGCCGTGTGTGTTTTTTCTGAATGGCTTCCCTAAGTTTACGCCAAGCTTGTTCGTATTTTGCTCTTAAGAATGAATAAAATTCATTTGATCTGTTCGAAGATGTCAAGAATTGGCTTGGTCTAACTAGTGTGTGGTATGTCAAGTTCTGCAAGTTGTGTTGTTTGGCACTGTCTCAGGCATGAAGCTTTTGTTAGTTGTGTCTTTGTTGCTTCACCATCATTCCCGTTTCAAACATGTTTTGGAATGAATTATATGTTATTTGCATTACTATAGTTTTAAGTAGCTTTATTTGTTGGTTCCTTGTTAATTTGAACTTGAACTTTGTATGTCAATGTAAGTTGAAATGTTCCTGCCACCTTTGCCTTAAGTATGAGTCATTTTTGGGCTGATTGGTGTTAGATTTATGTAGTTTCAGGTCTGCTACCTTAGCATCAAAGGTAGTAAGTCCAGGTCCAATGATAAAAGTAGCCAGCCCATGGGGTTGTCCTATCATTAGGACAACCAATTTTCAGCTTTTTAGTACTACTAGGATGGCTGAAATATTTAAAATATGAGGCTGTAGCTAGTGTGAAAACTGGCTAAAAAGAAGGGATTTGGCTAGGATACTCAAGTGGGAGCATGAGCTTGCCCAAATACTACACCTATTCTCTTTTTTGGTCAGTAAAAGAGAGAATTTGGTTTCATTCTTTTTAGAGAGAACACATAGAGAGAGACACAAAAACTTATTTGAAATTTTGAGGAAAAAAAGAGTGAAAAAATGAAAAAGTAAGAAACACAAAGAGGGCCTAGAGTAAGGTTTACAAACAAAAGACTTTAACATCTCAAGTCTTTTTTGGTATAAATCTTGGTACTAAAATAGTAAAATTTGGGTTCAAAAGGGGCTGTCTTTCTGTTGGTTTTCGTTGCTGCGTTTTTCTTGTTGTAGCTGAAGGAATTTTCTGCACTAGGTAACTCATGAATCTTTGTACGAGTATCTATATCCTTGCGTGTAATGTTGTTTGAATGAATATATAGAAGGCCCAATAAACCATGTTCATCCATGTTTATGTTTTCTCATCATATAGAACCTGCCATGTAGCAAATATTTATAACATGAATTGTTGAGTATATTTTGAGCCACGTTAGTAGTTTTTGTTTCTTAAAGTTTGAGACATTTTTGATAAACTGGATTTGAAGATTAGCAATGTTAAAAATAGAAAAATTGGACCTGCAAAGATAGCGTATTTTGTTTGGAACTGGACGGTTATTGCACTTGGGAAAAGTCAGACCCAATAACCAAGATCCAAACTAAATAATGATATTAATCCAAAATTACTAAAACTTGGTCCATGATACTTTGTAAATAACTGACAAGTTATTGATTTTTATTCTTTAGTTTTTTTTTTCTTTTTGGTAATTGGTTGTCAACAAAATGGACAATACTTGATCAAATAAATTAGACAAATCTATAGGCTTTAAGTTAAGTTCTGAAAGGAGCTAAAGTCATTAATTGAAAACTAATGTAGTCTGTTGCATCAGTTGAGAACAAAGAGTTAACAAGCTAAAACAAAACATTTATACAAGCTCATTTAAAAATCAAAGCGTGATTAAACATTAACGGTAATAATACAAAAATCATTATTTATTAAATTAAATCGTGACAATAAAGCAACTGTGCACGATACATGACTCGATGATGCCTAATACCTTTCCGAGAGTCAACTGAGAACCTTACTCGAATCTTTGATGCAGATTGTTTAACGAGTCAAAAGTGTTCTAAAGGTATATCAATTGCATGATTTGGCACACTCTTGTCAAGTAGCGACTTCTAATTTTAAATGATATTTGTCCCTTTTGGACACCTCACTGCCTAAAATTAGAAGCGTCTTTTAACATAGAATTTTTAAAAGAAGGGTCTGACATCACTTAGTTAAAAGGAGGAAATCTAATGATCTGATGCATACATGTGTGATAATGTGTTGAGGCTTGGTCACGTGAATAAAGAGGTCCTGATGGAAAGTCAACCGTGTGTAGTTCTCACTATTAAAGGAGTCTAGGCATAGTAGAATGCTTTTACAAATAAGGAAGGAGCATTACAGGGAGATCTTCTATTCATACTAGGAGATATGGGAAGCGAACCTAACCCTACAAGTCGCACATATATAAGCATATGAGAGACACACACTTGCGTGATTCATTCACTTTTGATAAAGTAGTGAAAAACAACTTCTGAGAAGTGAGTGCATCGCAGGCAAACAACAATCGAAAAATCAAGTGGAAAGAAGTTTCAGCTTTAGTTCTCTGGTTGTTAGTTACTCCCTCCGTTCCAAAATGGTTGTCATAGTTTGACTTGGAGCGGAGTTTAAAAAATGTGGTAAAACTTTTGAAATTTGTGGTCCAAAATAAGTCGTACATAAATATGTGGATGTAAAGCATTTCATTAAAGGTAAAGTAGTAGTTTCAACTCAAAAATGTTTCCAAATTTAGAATTGTGCCATTCTTTATGGAACGGACTAATAAGAAAACTATGACAACCATTTGGAACGGAGGTAGTATTTGACAATTGGATTATTTTTTCTAATTTCGCTTTTTGAATTATCTTGTTAGGACACCTTGAGAAAAATATGTGCAGTTCAGTTAAGGTAGAGTTTAGTTTGATTGAAATAAGTGCTAGAGTTTTAGTCCTAGGTTATTAGTTTGTAACTGAAATTTTCTTGTAAGTTTCGTGAAGTGTTATGTTTTAAAATTTCAGATTTCGGTCGTGGTTTTTTGCTCCCTTGAGCAAGGATGCAAGTTTATGTTTTGCTTATTGACTGGGTTTATTTCAAATATAACATATTTCACATTGAACAAGAAACTTCGTGTTAAATATAAAAATCAGGAAGTGTCATTCACTCCCTCTCTAGTGTCACTCTTGGTGCACCAAGTACAACATCTAGGACTGTCTCTAATCATAGCCTCCTTTCGATCAAAAGTGTCTCCACGAGAAGCAACCCTTTCAGGTATTTTAAATTTCTTAATTTTTGAACCTTGCAAACTGATTTTCTTCAAATTGTACAGGATAACTGGAATCAACAATGCACAAACAAACCTATGAATATTCTACAACAAAAATTGAAAAGACTAGCCAAATGTCTGAGTAAAATACTTAAAAGGTCACTCAACTTTGAGAAATGTGTGACCAAAGTCACTTTGCTTTGAATTGTACTAATAAAGTCACTCAACTTTGAGAAATGTGTGACCAAAGTCACTTTGCTTTGAATTGTACTAATAAAGTCACTCAACTTAAGGTAATTCTCACCAAAAGTCATTGTAACCAGATTTTGCACAATCATCTCACCGAAAATCTGACATGGCATTTTCATTTTTAATTATATATACATGTGGCATACTTTATTTTCCATATAGGATTTTATAATAAGTTGATTAACCCAACTCTTAATCCATAACCCATTTCTCTTCCACATTTTTTCGGATCCATCTTCTTTTTCAAAATGGATGGTCTAGATTTAATGAAGTAAAACTAAATGTTTGACCATGGTTAGAAAAATATATCTTCCTATTTTAAATTCAAAGCATCTAACATATCTTATAATTTAGCAGCAAATTTCATCCCTCCTCCTAAATTATTTTTCGGTCTCCAAAATTTTTGTTTATTTATTGTTTTAATAAAACTTTGTTTTTGCTAATCCAATCTCAAACATATAACAGAAAACCAAAATAGTGTTAAACTATTTGCAGGTGATAACATCGTAAGGAATAGAATTAACAAGACAAGATTTAATAATATCAATTTACTCAAATAACAATATACGAAGAAATTCTTTTCACACAATCACATCAGTTAAAACTAGTTGCGAAGATAGTACCTAATATTCTGCTCATAGTTATTCACATTTTATCTTGGAAAGAATCTTTCCGACCAATTCATAATACTTATAGAAATCACATAGATCTTCTGCACTTCTATATCTAAAATAAGATGAGTTTGTTTAACAATTAATGTAATTTTTGCTGCTAAATTATAGGATTCTTTAAGATAAAATGAATTTGAAATATAAAGATATTTTGTCCAAACCATAGTTAAATACCTTTATTTACCCTATTAAATCTAGAACATTGGTTTTAAGGAGGGCCAAGTGTCATTCATCCAAATAAGAAATTGAGAAAATGGAGACACTAGATAAAATATATATTTAACTATCTATTATATTTAACTAATCTACCTATTATCTATTATATAAAATATATATTTAACTAATAGATTTGAAAAAAATAATGATTCTAACCATAACTAATTAAAGAGTTAAGTACTTGAAAGAGTAGTAAAGCTAATATTTCGACAGTACCCGTAGAAATTTAGCAATGACACAATATTCTACTATTGTAATAATTTAAAAGAACACTTTCCAAATCCTTAGAAAAGTATTCAACTTATTATAAAATCCTATATGGAAAATAAAGTATGCCACATGTATATATAATTAAAAATAAAAATGCCATGTCAGATTTTCGGTGAGATGATTGTGCAAAATCTGGTTACAATGACTTTTGGTGAGAATTACCTTAAGTTGAGTGACTTTATTAGTACAATTCAAAGCAAAGTGACTTTGGTCACACATTTCTCAAAGTTGAGTGACTTTATTAGTACAATTCAAAGCAAAGTGACTTTGGTCACACATTTCTCAAAGTTGAGTGACCTTTTAAGTATTTTACTCCCAAATGTCTTATACGTGGTCAGGAGATTCTATAGGGGATGTACATGAAAAGGGTGAAAGAATATGAGAAGTTACAACTTCAACTGGAGATTAATTAAGATGGATAATGATGCTAGTGAAGCTAGCAAACCTATTTTCTGTGCAGAGCGGATGCTTACTGGTTTTTTTACTAACACTATGCATGCAAAAGCAATGCACATGGGTGGGTCTTGTGATATATATGAAAACATCCGAATACGACATCTATAATAAGTAAGATTCATGGGGTATAAATGTAAAATTGAACATAATGGAAAAAACTCACAAAGCTAAGTAGTTTAATGAGAATATTGTAGACAAGTAAATTTTATTGGATTTAAATCCATGAAATAATACGGCTACTTGTTAAATTCAAGATATATTGGTCCAAATAAATGTTATGGGC
Source organism: Petunia secreta (assembly GCA_029990175.1). Taxonomy (NCBI): domain Eukaryota; kingdom Viridiplantae; phylum Streptophyta; class Magnoliopsida; order Solanales; family Solanaceae; genus Petunia; species Petunia secreta. The sequence goes on from JARKIP010000053.1 coordinate 6,788,532, forward strand.
TAATATAATTGGACTAATTATTTAAATATAATAAACGTCCAATATTGGTAGGCTAGTCCAATTAGCCTAAGGCCCAATAGATATAAGTTTTTCCTATTGGCCCAAAATGTGCCATGTGGCAAGTGACGTGGCGCCAAGTCAAATGAAATAGCCAATTGGATCATGCCACACTCAAATGATTAGGCAATCCAAGTCAAAGCCCAAGACCAATAAAAATATGCCATGTGGATATGTGATGTGTTATGGCCAATCAAATACGGTTTAATCACTGCTTAAATCTAATTGGCCGGTCCATGGACCAAGGCCCGTCAGAGTTTCTTGGTGGCTACTCCACCCCATATCTATATAACGGGGTCAAATCTCTCATTTGAGATAATAAGAATCAGAAGCAAGAATCCATAACAAGAAGCAAGAAAGAGCTCGTGGATCAAAGCAAGAGATTTCTACAAAAGCTGCAAGCACTCAAGTATTTCTCTACAAAGTTCAGAGATCAAGACGAAGATTCAAGATCAAGCTTCAAGATCAAGCTTCAAGCCCTTGAATCCAAGTACAAGTTCAAGATCAAGACAAAGTTCAAGACCAAGCTCCAAGCCCTTGAACTCAACAAGTCAAGATCAAGATCAAATCCAAACCCAAATCCAATCTCCAAGATCAAGCGCAAAAGCCCTTGAAGTTATTATTTTGAAAAGACGAATCAGAGGAATTTTAAAAATTGTAACACTCATATTTTGATAAATAAAATATATTGTTGCAATATTTTACTGTCTCGATATATATTTTCTTGACGCGAATTTAGTTGTTACAAATTCTGTCACGCCCAGTAGGACAATCTCTACCTCTCATCTCAACTTTTCAACTTACGAAGTTCAACAACATTGAGATGGCTTCCAAGAATACCAACTCAAAATCTATCGCTGCAAAATCTGTCTGGCCTCATGACCTTGATGCCAATTCCAAGTTCTCTTTTGAGGTTCAAAGCTTCATGAATGCTACTAAGGAAAGCTTTGGACCAGTTACAAGAAACAAAGCAAACTTGATGGGACAATAAGCACTTCAGGTGCCGCCTGCATCAACTCCAACTATCGGTTCTTCATCTACTGAGCCATTGAAAAAGGGGACAATATCGCTGAGATTGTTAAAAATACTTTGGCTCGACTTAGGCTCTACAGATCCAGAAGTCCAGCAGCGAAGAAAGACGATGAAGTTTCAAGCATTGGGTCCTCTCTAACCATGCCGCGCGAGTCATTCTGGTCAAAGATCAATCTATGGGAGAATCCATGTTATTCTCCATCATCTCTAACAGCCGTGCATGCCATAACGACTAATACTTTAACAATGGAGGAACAACTTGCAAACTTGACAAAGGCAATTGATCGCTTATCAAACTATGTCAAGGATCAAGACGCCCGTATCAACAAGATGGAAAGCATGATGGAGGAAGAATCTAGCCATGCACTAAGAAAACATCCAGAAGTTTAAGAGATGGTTAATACTCCAGCTAAACAAGTAACACCTGCTAAGAAAATCCAAGTTTCTGCTAATGGGATGATTCCAATTGACCAACTGAAGGAGTTCATTATGGGAACAATCAAGCATAAGTACGACGTTTCTTCCAAATCTTCTCTTGCATATGAAAAGCCATACACCGCAAGGATCGATAGCTTGAAAATTCCAATCGGTTATCAATCCCCAAAATTTCAGCAGTTCGATGGCACAGGAAACCCCAAGCAACATGTGGCACACTTTGTCGAGACATGAAACAATGCTGGAACATTACGGTGATTACCTCGTCAAGCAGTTCGTTCGTTCCCTCAAAGGGAATTCTTTTGATTGGTATACAGACCTTGAGTCTGGTTCAATAGATAGCTGGGAACAGCTGGAGCATGAGTTTCTCAATTTCTTTTATAGTACAAGACGCACGGTAAGCATGATAGAGCTTACAAACACACAACAACGAAAGGAAGAACCAGTCATTGACTTCATCAATCGATGGAAAAATGCAAGCCTCAACTGCAAAGATAGACTCAGTGAAGCTTCAGGAATTGAGATGTGCATTCAAGGTATGCATTGGGGCTTCATTACATCTTGCAAGGCATAAAGCCAAGGACTTTTGAAGAGTTGGGAATGCGTGCTCATGATATGGAGCTAAGCATGGCCTCCACTGGAAAAGAAGGGCCGCGGGTCACCAAACCTCGCAAGGGAAAAGACAAGCAAGAAGTCAAGAGATGGAGCAAAGTGGTACCTAAGGTTTAAAGCAAAGAGTCTATGAATGTTTATGCCAAACCTGTGAAGTTCACCACAAAGTTTAGCAAGAAACAAAGTGTGAAGACGACTTCTTTCAAGGATAAGACAGGTCAGAAATCAACTTTGAGAGAGATGCAAGATAGGGAATACCCATTCCTTGATTCTGATGTTCCCGTAATCTTCGATAAACTTCTGGAACTAAAGCTCATTGAGCTACCAGAAATGAAGCGTCCTAATGAAGCTGGAAAAACAAATGATCCAAACTACTGCAAGTACCATCATCTTTTAGGTCACTCTCTTGAAAAATGTTTTGTCTTTAAGGACAGTCATGGAGTTGGCCGACAAAGGGGAGATTATACTCGAAGATGAAAAGGAAAATGCAAACAAAATTTCCATCACCTTTGGCTCACAAGACCCTATTGCGATCTGCAACTTCACTGAAGGATTCGAAGGGCAAGATGTCATGATCAAGTTTGGCGACTTCGAACCCGTTCCAACAAAAGGATCATTTTCTCCCCCAAAGCTGTGTGAGCAAAATATGAAGAAAGAATCGCTCAAGGAAGATGACGATGGTTGGACATTGGTGACTCGACGGAGGCGTCGTAAGGCAAGCCCACGAGACGAACCAGCTAAGAAGCCAACAAGGAAGAAAATGGTAAGGAAGTCAAGGAACCAAAAAGCAATCGGACGTCCACAAAAAGCAAAGGTGGAGGTTCACCATCACCAAAAGTCGCGTCAGCCAGTGACCCTAGAGGAGTTTCTACCAAGTTGGTTCCGCATGAAGATCCTTAAAGATGATACGAAGGCCTCATGTTGTAATGCTGATAAAGTAAAGGAGAACAATGAAAGTCCAGAGCCATCTTCACCTGCGAAGTCAGAAAAATTCACCGAATCTACAACCAGAGAAGAAAATACTTGTGAAGCAAAGATCACATTCACAAGTGATGATATCCTACTTGGGGAAGTTCCTCACAATCGTCCGTTATTCATGGTTGGATATGTGAATGAAAAAAGGGTGAATAGAATCTCGATTGATGGAGGATCCGGAATCAACATTCTGCCTATTCAACACAATGAATGAACTTGAAATCTCAAGAGAGGATTTGATTGTCGTTCGATGATCCATGGATTCAACCATGTGCGGCAAAGGGCCATAGGTGCTACAAAAATAGACCTCACTATTGGAGAAATGACTTCAAGCGCATGGTTGCATGTGATCGATGCAAAGACTTCCTATAATATCTTGCTGGGAAGGCCGTGGATACATGAGAATAAAGTCGTCCCATCCACTTATCACCAATGCCTTAAGTATCATGAAGATGGTATTGAGAAGAAAATTGTTGCTGATGACAAGCCATTCACTGAATCTGAAGTTTACTGTGTTGACGCTAAATTTTACTTGAAGAATATCGTGAATGAAGTCAGAGTTGATAATATCGCCAAGACATCGGACCCTAAGACTGCAATAAAGAAGGCTGAGATTGCAGCTGGAAAAGCAAAAGTTGTAGAGGATGAAGATAGAAGCCACTCTATTCAAAGGAAACCACATAAGCAATACTTTGTACCTTCATGTAAGAAGACGGGATCTACGCTCTACTGTGACGTGCTGAATGGATTAACCCTTCCTATCAAGCGGCTTGATGCTTTGAAGTTATCCTCAAATTTTCTAGGAAAGTTTGTGGCCCGAAATCCGCCGGAGAATAGTGCACTCCCTATAAAGCGCACAAACGAGGGTTTTGATCCGAATGCTTATAAACTATTTGCAAAGGCTGGGTATGATCCCAACAAACCATCTAAGTTAGGAAGCTCCTAACAGAAGGTTCAATGAAGAAATCACATGAAGGCTTGGGCTTCGATAAACCCCCACTAGTTCGCATCACTATAAGGAGGGCAAGCAGCAATTATGTTGGTGCTGAGGATGAGTCCATTCCCTTGAACAAAAGAAAGTATGTCTTTGATTGGCTCGGAGAACCAACCGCAAGAACTTCCATCTTTGATAGATTGGGACCAATAAAGAAGAGGAACAACCTCCAAAAGGGTGATGTAAAGGCGAAGATAACCATTTCTCCTAACGCCCTAAACCTTTCAAGAGATTGCCAAAGTCTGATCCCTTCAAGGATGAAGCGTCAAGCAAAACTAGTAGTTTCATATGGAGAAGTGTTAAAGTCAAAGACTCACACTATAGTCCACACAAAAGAGCGTGAGGAAGACGAAGAAAGTGTAGGATCCTCATATTACATCGTCACAGAAGAAGAACACAATGCTTCATATCCAAATAATGTCAAGAATGAGTTGGAGGATATTTCTTGGTGTCAGCACATATCTTTCAACGGCGGAGATCTGCAGGAAGATGAAGATGCTAAAGATGCTCCACCTGAGCTTGCAGAAGGAGTGAAGACGACAGTTGACGCATTGAAAGAGATCAACCTCGGCACAGATGAAGAACCAAGACCCACCTATATAAGTGCTTTGCTGATGAAGGATGAAGAAAGTGCTTATGTAAAGTTGTTGAAAGAGTATATAGATGTCTTTGCTTGGAGCTACAAAGAGATGCCTGGTTTAGACCCCAAAGTAGCGGTCCATCATCTGGCGGTTAGAAATGGTGCTCGTCCTGTTAAACAAAGCCAACGCCGCTTCAGGCCAGAGCTGGTACCCTTGATCGAGAATGAAGTTAACAAGCTTATCGAGGCTGGTTTTATTCGGGAAGTCGAGTATCCTACTTGGATTTCAAGTATAGTCCCTGTAAGGAAGAAAAATGGCCATATTCGAGTTTGTGTTGATTTTAGAGATCTCAACAATGCATGTCCCAAGGATGAATTTCCACTCCCTATCCTAGAACTTATGATTGACGCCAGTACTGGATATGAGGCAATGTCTTTTATGGATGGCACATCTGGCTATAACCAGATTCGTATGTCTCCTAAGGATGAAGAACTCACAACGTTTCGAACTCCTAAGGGAATTTACTGCTACTAGGTGATGTCATTTGGCCTGAAGAATGCTGGAGCTACCTATCAAAGAGCTATGCAAAATATTTTTGATAGCATGCTTCACAAAAGTGACGACTGCTATGTTGATGACTTGGTGGTAAAATGAAGAAACAAAGAGGATCGCCTACAGGACTTGAGAACGCTGTTTGAATTGCTGCAAAGATACCAACTTCGGATGAATCCTTTAAAGTGGCATTCGGAGTTACCTCTGGTAAAATCCTTGGTTTCATTGTTAGACATCGAGGGATTGAAATCGATCAAGATAAAGTCGATGCGAATTTGAAGATGCCTGAGCCTAGAAATATTCATGAACTAAAGAGTCTACAAGGAAAGTTGGCGTATCTTAGGAGATTCATTTCAAATCTGGACGGAAGATGTCAACTATTCAGTCGTCTTATGAAGAAAGGTGTCCCTTTCGAATGGGACCAAGCTTGCAGCAACACATTCGAGAACATCAAGTCGTACCTGATGAAACCTCTAGTTTTAGCTGCACCTATACCTGGAAAGCCGCTGATATTATATATCGCATCGCAAGAAAGGTCTCTTGGGGCACTTTTGGCTCAAGAGAATAGTGAAGGGAAAGAAAATTCCCTTAACTACTTAAGTAGGATGATGACACCAGATGAGTTGAAGTACTTGCCAATCGAAAAGTTGTGTTTGGCACTAGTCTTCTCTATTCAAAAGTTGAAGCACTACTTTCAAGCTCACGTCGTCCGACTCATTTCCAAAGCAAATCGTATGAAATTTGTGATGTCAAAACCCGTCCTTAGTGATCGTTTGGCGAGATGGTACCTCCAGTTTCAACAATTTAAAATTGTATATGTCCCTCAAAAAGCGGTGAAAAGACAAGCATTAGCAAACTTCTTGGCAGACCATCCGATACCTGATGATTGGGAGCTCACTGATGAATTAGCTGATGAAGATGCAATGGTCGTCGAAGTTCAACCATCGTGGAAGATGTATTTCGACGGTGCTGCACGTCATGATGGAGCTGGGGCTGGTGTGGTTTCCATAACTTCTGAAGGAGAGGTTTTCCCATATTCTTTCACGCTGACACAACGTTGCTCTAATAACGTCGTAGATTATCAAGCACTCATACTTGGTCTCAAAATGGCAGTCGACATGAAGCAGTTACGGTTGCAAGTATATAGAGACTCTAAATTGGTAATCAATCAGCTTCTGGGTAGCTATGAGGTTAGGAAACCAGAGTTACAACCCTATCATAATTATGCACAGAAGTTAATAGGATGGCTTGAAGATGTAACTCTCCAGCATGTGCCGAGGAAGGAAACTAAGAAAGTTGATGCCTTAGCGGCTTTGGCGTCAACACTTACCTTGCCTGAATAGAAGGAAGTTACTATCTGCCAAAAATAGGTAGTACCACCGTTTGATGAAGCAGTGGATGGTGAAAATGAACTTCAATGTCTTGTTGCTGTTTTCTAGGCTGAGAAGGAAGACTGGTGGAAACCTATAATTGATTACCTCAGTCACGGAACCCTTCCAAAAAATCCGAGAAGGAGAGCCGAAATCCGTCGTAGAGCACCCCATTTCCTTTACTACAAGGACACTCTATATAGAAGATCATTCGAGGGAGTACTTTTGCGATGTTTAGGAGATGATGAAACACTTCAAGCTCTGGAAGAAGCACACTCTGGGGTATGTGGATCACATCAGTCTGGGCCGAAGCTTCACTTTCGTATAAAAAGGATGGGGTACTACTGGCCAACAATGGTGAAGGATTGCCTAAACCATGCTCAGAGGTGCAAGGCTTGTCAGCTCCATGCAAACATCATACATCAACCACCAGAAGTATCGCACCCAACGGTCGCGTCTTGACCATTTGATGCTTGGGGACTAGACATTGTTGGACCATTGCCGAAGTCTTCTGAAGGACACGTGTTCATATTAGCTGCAACTGATTACTTCTCAAAATGGGCAGAAACCATCGCTCTCAAGGAAGTAAAGAAGGAGAAGGTCTCAAACTTCATCCGAGTAAACATTATTTACCGCTTTGGTATCCCTCGTTATATAATAACGGATAATGGCAAGCCATTCGATAATAGAGTAATGAATAAAATATATGATCTTTTTGGCTTCAAGCAGCGCAAATCTTCCATGTACAATGCTGCCGCCAATGGCCTAGCCGAAGCATTCAACAAGACCTTGTGCAACTTGCTGAATAAGGTTGTTTCCAAATCCAAGCAAGATTGGCATGAAAGGACGGAAGAAGCTTTATGGGCGTATAGGACAACTCACTGCACACCAACGCAAGCAACTCCTTACTCGCTTGTTTATGGAGTTGAAGTTGTGCTGCCACTGGATCATCAAATACCATCATTGAGACTTGCTCTCCAAGAAGGGCTCACTGATGAAGAAAATGCTTGCTTACGCCTTGAAGAGTTGGAGGCTCTTGATGAGAAAAGACTCGAAGCTCAGCAAAGCCTTGAATGTTATCAAGCTCTTCTATCTTGTGCTTTCAATAAAAAGGTTCGCCCGAGATCTTTCCAGGTTGGTGATCAAGTTCTTGTAGTAAGAAGACCCATTATCACTTTCCATAAACCTAGGGGCAAGTTCACTGCAAAATGGGACGAACCGTATGTTGTGCAAGAAGTCTATTTAAGTGGTGCTTATAGGCTTATTGATGCTGAAGGAAAAGACTCGGTCCCATTAACGGGAAATTCTCGAAGAAGTACTATCCTTGAAGTTGAAATGCTTCTCGACGCACGAGCCTAAACTGCAAGTTGACACGCTCCTCGACGCACGAGCCTAAACTGCAAGTCGCCATGCTCCTCGACGTACGAGCCTAAACTGTAAGTTGACACGCTCCTCGATGCACGAGCCTAAATTGCAAGTCACCACGCTCTTCGACGCACGAGCCTAAACTACAAATCGCCACGCTCCTCGATGCACAAGCCTAAACTGCAAATTGCCACGCTCCTAGATGCACGATCTTAAACTGCAAATCTCCATGCTCCTTTGATGCACGAGCATAAACTACATAAAACTCCTGGCTCGCAAGAGTCTAAACTGTACACGGCCTAAAAAAAAAATAAGAAGTCCGCTAGGTTGAAAACCTTGAAAGAGGCGTCCTAGGCAAAAGTTAGGACCAAAAAAAAGAAAAAGAAAGAACACACCTCTTCTATTATGAACTACGTAATGACTTGATCTTCTTCATCGAGTAACGTTGGTAGCCTAGAGCTCAAATTCTCAGTTCAGTCGCCCAAAAAGAAGAAAAGTTCTATCCCTTGTCAAGTTTCACATTGTTATGTATAGGTCAAGTTTCAATTATTAAAGCTTACAACCTAAAGAAGACATGATTACTTGCCAAGGTGTTTCGAGTTCTGAGACAAGTTCAAGTCGCTATCCTACGAAACCCTAGAGAGACTCTGGTCAAGACGTTCGGTGTATATAAAAGCCCTTTGTGAGTTATTCCTATTAATCAAAGGGATTTCTTATTTGGATGCTTATGCATCAAGATACGAAGTTGTCATTAGTGATTACGCTTCGTGCTGAAAATCTGCACGTAGTACACTCAGAAGGAGTATTTCAAAAAAATTCACCGAAAATATTCACAAAGCTTTTTGGATCCAAATTTTTGATATGTTCTATATCTTGAAGTTTTGTCTCTAGTAAATCAAATGGCTCATGATTCGAAGGCTAATACATCAAGATATAATTTTTTAATAAAGTCGCGCAAATCAGGGATAGTCAGCGAGACAAAATCCAAAGCTAACTTCAAAATAATATGTGGAACGATCCTGAAGGCTTTTAACTCTAAATTTCGGATATGCTATAGATATTGAAGTTTAGTTTCTGAAAATTTAAACAGCTTGGAATTCAGAGTTCTGGGCGTCAAGATATCACTATTTTGGCAAAACTGAAATCGTCTGCGGAGCAGAACTGTTACATGATTTCGAATATTCATCCAGAATGTTTCTCATTGTTTCTAACTTTGAATTTCGGATATGTTGTAACTCTAGATGTCTAGTTTCTGAAAAAGTTAAATTTTCATGACTCGGACATTCATATAATAAGATATGAATTTTCTACCACAAGTGCGCTATGCTGTTGGAATACAATGAGGAAATTGGAAGGCACAATTAAGAGAAAGGGACACAATATATGGAAAAAAGAAAGAGTCTTATTAATAATGAAAATGTCAACTACTAAGTCCAATGCAAGAAGTAAAAAACAAATTAATTGTAGCCTAATCTAGAGATAGTTTGAAATTGAGCAAGTCTTGACGGCTAGCCTCCAGGCGCTCTTTCTTCCTCTCCAAGTTGGCTAAGTCATCAGCAGACTGTGAAGCAACATCAGGGCATGTGTCATACTCCTCCTTAGCAATTGAGACTTTTGATTTGGCCTCTTCAACTTCTTTCTCTACAGCTTCCAGGAGGGCTTCTAAGTCCTTTTCCTTTTCACGCAACTTTTCAATCTTCTCTTTTACCTTGTCTATGGATTCGTGGATGGATACGACCTCTTCAACCTTCTCTTCCTCTTCAACCATGGCAAGTAAAAGGTGCTCCCCAGCTTTTGAAAGCAAGTCTTGTCTTGCGGATCCTGAAACCTTGTCAGAAAAGGCGGATCGAGCTTGATCATACGAAGTGGCGAGCTCAAAGAAAGACTGCAACATGTCTCTCATTGGGGTGAGGTCAACACCTTTTCCCTCCATCACTGCTAGAACCACTTTTCCATCTTCTTCATGGGAGGAGGCTAAGTTCAAATCAAATTTTGAAAGCTTGCTTTGAAGTCCTTTCCAAAGTTCTGAAATGTACTTCTGGTTGATGTTTTTAACAAGCTTACTTCCCATAAATACAGATGCTGCAACTGCTGGTTTCTTATTTGAAGTAATGCTGCACTTTTCTTTAGAGCCATCACGAGAATGAGAAGTCACCACTTGCTTTGCCTTAGCAGTAGAAGATAATTTCCTTAAGATTGGCTGTGCAATGGACTTATCACTAGTTTGTGGCTTCTCTCGTTGTGGTACTTTCATAACTCCAACGCCATTTGACTGTATAAAGGACAAAAATCATTAGTAAAAGCATCCAAGTACAAGTGTGCAGGAAAAAAAGAGTTGTATACCTCTTTGATAGGAGTTGTCAAAGTCTTTGAGGAAGAACTACCACTGTCAGCAATGTCAACCATATGTGGGTTGGTTTGTTCCAGCTTGTCTGAATGTGCATTTACTCGCTTCCAACACCTATCTCCATCGCTTCTCCTACTCCCTTCCAACACCGATCTCCATCGCTGCTCCTACTCCCATCTGGAGATGACCGCTTGGTCGATGCATGGGCTCTTTCACGACCAACCAACGGTGTTGAATTCTTGACGCCTTAGTGAAGTTGAGGTCTATTGCCTTTGTCTTGCTCTGCAGGATTAGCCTTTGAGCAGGCAATTGGTTATTTATTGGATGTTGATGTTTGTCCTTAGGAAGAGGGGTATTGGTAGGTCTAACACTGTCGATCAAATATTGCAAGTTTTCATCAAGGAACTTTCCGTGTGTTTTCTCCTACCAATTCTTATAGTTAGCCGAAGAACATTTCTTCACATTGACCGTAGAAGGAGGAAAAGTCGCTTGCGACATAGTCTTGTGAGACACACAAATTCAAAAATATCTATGCCCTTCCTCTAATGAGGCGCTCGGATATTATTTGTCAAAAAACCTGGGACATTCTGATAAAACACAAATTGGCGCCCAAATCGATGCGGACTATAAGGCTCGATGATGAAAGTGTCTCCATTCCTCAAACGGAGATAGTTAAACCATATGCTCAGGAAATAGCTTGAGTCCAAATCTTTTACAGTATTGTCGTCCACATAATTGTTAAGTTGGGGACTCTTTAACATAGTTGAACTCCAAGCTACGACATCTCCTCGATGTATGCATTTTCTAGCATCCTCTTTGCTAAAGTACTTGGCAGCGCCCTCTCCGAAATATGTCACCATTAGTGGAACAGATGGTTCTTTAGCAAGTGCGTAGTGGGTCTTGAAGTGATAAGCTAGCCAACCGTAAAAATAGTGAATGGGAAAACGGACCTTGATGAGATCAAGCCGCGAAAATCGTGAAATCTTGTTCAAGTTATTGTATATGCTTGCCAATACTAGAACCTCAAGACTAGTTCTCCGCCTGCATGCCATGGTTGATGCTATCTTGAAAGTTCCCGGCCGAATGAAGTCACCATCTTCAGAAGGAAACACAAAGGTACATAACCAACACGACAGAAAGCCTGCCAGATACGTCTCTTCTACTCTTGAAGGCTTCACTCCTAGCTTGGAAAATACTGCTTCATTCTCTGTTGACCATTCGGGCGCCTCAGGTATAACTCCGGTAGGGTTATGTGTTGACTTTAAGCGCCCAGTTTTTTGCTCCATCCTCGGTTGAGCAGGCCCATATCGCGAGGTTCCTTTGTACCAGAAGTTAACCCACTTGCTTAAAGGGACTCTCGGGTTAACGCTCTTTCTTTCTTGGAGATGATGAAAAGCTAAGAACGAGAAGGAATCTCACCTTTTTCTCATCCTCGCCTATAAGGTCCATAGTTGGGGGCACCGTTTCTTCATAGATAGAACCCGCTATGGGCAAACCTCCCAAGGTATGTAGGTCCCAAAGAGAGATAGACATTTCACCAACAAAGGTAAGTAGCGTATTTGTCTTGGGACACCAACCTTCAGGGAATGACTGTAAGATGTTGGAGTTTTGATCATAAGTGAAAAGTGAAGCACGGACAACATCATGAATATTTGCAGCGTTCAATTCTTGTTGGCTTCGGCTAAGCATGTCTTCAGTCCATTCCCAATACCCCGGAATGTGTTGATGTTCACCCTGAGTTATCATTGTGTCTCCCTAGTGTATCTCCACTCGGATGATGCGACGGCCTAAACTTGGAAGGGTGCTGGGCGCTTGAAGACTCCACGTCTTGCCGGATCCAGCTGAATTGTGATCATTCTCTAATGTCCAGTTTGCAACATGAAGTGAGTTCCTCAAGGATGGCTATGAACTCTCGTATTGACCAATTGAAGTATGCACTAAAAGCTTGGTTTGAGCCGCACCATCTTCAGGTTCAATTATGAGATACTCTAGTTTGGATGATGGAGAGGTGTAGTCTCTGAAATGCACCATCTTGTCCAACTGTAAGAATAAGTAAAGCTTTGATCAATCTCGAGGTGAAGAGAAGCAACATAAGGATGATGTACGATGAAGGTCTTCCATCGGATTGTCGTTGTCAAAGTGAGAGTGCGTTGCCACCCCAATCACCTTAAACTTGACTTTCCCACGAGTATCCGTCCAAATAAGTCTTCCATGGGATTTACATCGTATAAGTGGGAGTGTGTTGCCACCCCAATCACCTTAAACTTGACGTTCCCATGAGTATCGCTCCCAAATAAGTCTTCAATGGGTCGTCCTCGTTAAAGTAAAAATTGGCTTCTTCATGACCATCTCTTGGCTTACAACAACAAAGAAAAAGAAGGAAAGTACAAATATAAAAAGGAGAAAGTTTACCTTTTACCTGTTAAAGGAAGAAGATAAAATCCAAATTGCAAAGACTCCTCTCGTTTGCTAAAAAGAAGAGATGGAATGAAATTACAAAAAGTTTTGAGATGAAAATTACACCACAAAAACAAAAAAAAATTGAGACATGCGTGAAAAAATAAGTGGAAGCTGATTTGACTAGTTTTAATTCATGTGGTCATTTGTGTAAAGATACATCCAGGCCATGTTTCTCACATATGAACAATTAAGGAGTCCATAGCACATAAATATTACAAACACATGCATAAGGTGGTGCTAATTCCTGATGAACAGTAGCAAACATGTGAAAAACATATGGAAAAGTCGTCTGAGGTGTAGCGGGCTTGAAGGTACAAATTTCATCTCCAAAGCTATACACATGGATTCAAATCATCATGAAAATAAAATTACTCACTGGTGGCTTTCATCAAAAGGAGAGGGATAAAAATATTCATTAACGGTGAAGCATGTTTGAAGGTCTGCACGTTTTTACATGAGTTCAGATTTGATTAAGGACTAGTATTTGATAATTTTGGTCAGCAAGATTAATCAAATATTCTCTTCATGCACATGACTTTGTCCTTTACGAGAATATGTCATCTAAAATAGAATATATTTGAAAGGTGCAGAAACTTTACGAGAGCCATTTATATGGAGCGAAAAACATATCAAAAGCACATGTTATCGGGGCTTTTGCTGGGACATAAAGGAAGCATTCATGTATGTCTTTTATTATGTGAATTCTTTAATGAGTATTGCAGGAACCCAAGGTTTCAGTTGTTAAGTCTCTTATGAAATTAACAAGAGAAAGAAAGACAAAAATCATAAACTATCTGGGTTAGTAATATCATACCTCCCAAAGGACAAAAGGAATGGAAGTTGTTCTCGCCGATTGAATTGCTGTGTTTCATCTCCTGCTTGCTGCTAGAGAAAGACGCCAATCACCCAAAAAAAAAAATAATTATGATTCCTACAAGTTGGGAGAGGTCCTTTTATAGAGGTCAAGAGGCGGTGAAAATTCTCTTATCCCACCTGGAGTGGTACTAGTCATGCTATTCTCAAAAGGAATATAATTTGATATTAAGGAAGAGTAAGTAAACCCATCAAAATTGGAATGGAAAGTCAACAGGCGGTGTTTCATGTCGTTATTAACAAAGGAATTTAGGCCCCGTTTGGGTAAGCTTAAAAACCTACTTAAAAGTATATTTGTGACACGACCCGGAATCCGGTTAGGCCGTGCGGGCACCCGACATCCTCCCCTAGACCCCTCGGGCGAACCCTTACCAATTAAATTAGGGAAATAAATATAACAATTCATAAATAAGGACAAGACTTAAAAAAATACAGACATACTAATACCTCCAAGCTGTACAAAGAAATTACAGCTGACTACCCAACATACTAGGTTTAGGGCTATCAAGAATAGACATCTAAGAGTACAAAGGAAGACGAATATCTCCTGAAGGGAGCAAAATGCAACTGAAATAATAAACATAAAACTGGTGGCCATCTGGAATAAAAGCTGGCTCACCCTAATAGCTGAAGTCGTCTTCGCTCCTGAACAACGTGATGAACTCAATCCTGGAGCGAACCTGCCGAAATAAAATAAATAGACAAGAAACAAGCAACAAACAAGGGTGAGTCAAAAGGACTCAATAAGTGGGGCAGACTAGCCAACTCAAAGAATAGGATAGCTAGTCAGTGAGAAGAAACAGATAAACCAAATTCTTCTTATTTAAATTATAAAAAGGCATAGCCAGATAATAACCTGAAACACGTATGAAACTATAAACTCAACCAGGAATACGATCCAGAAACATATCAACAATAAGCAATGCACGTATAAGCAGAATAGTAGTCATGTACCACAAGTCTACACAATGGTATGAAATGAGATGAAATGAAATATAATGCAAAAGATCATATGTGTCAAGTGAATGGAGCGGAATCCTCCTACTCCAGGGCGGAATCCTCCTACCCTCAATATGATGCAATGGAGCGGAATCCTCCTGCTCCTAGGACAGAATCCTCCTACCCCCAACATGATGCAATGTAGCGGAATCCTCCCGCTCCTGGGGCGGAATCCTCCTACCCCTCAATATGTGCAATGGAGCGGAATCCTCCTGCTCCTGGGGAGAAATCCTCCTACCCCCAGTATGATGCAATGGAGCAGAATCCTCCTGCTCCTCAGGCGAAATCCTCCTACCCCCAATATGATGCAATGTAATGCATATGAAGGCAATTTGATACAATAATAACCCTTAACGGGCGCGAGACTCTCATCGACAGCCGGGAATTAGATGCCAAGTCACAGCCAGTGTACAATGCTCAGATCCTCAATGCAATACCAACAACAAGATATAACATATAATATACAATGTAAATCCAAAGCTATGGCGTAATGAGCACGCCTATCGGCAGCTACACACGTAAGGAACACGTGGTAGATTATCCACGAGGCCAGGTGACTCCAAAGAAATGGATATAAACAGTTACCTCTTCCAAAAGTTAGCATTGCTAATCAACAACCGCTTTATCCTTTGGTTTCATCACCAAACGATCCCACTCTATTCAATAAGCAGAAAAATATATCAAATTAGGCTAAAGGCTTCATTCCTCACATCTTAGGGCAATCCAGGTAGGAACCTGATACCCTATTTGCATATGCTATTCGCAGGCCAGACCGATGTACAGGGTTTATGGTCACCTAACCAAACTCTAAATAAGTTACATTTATATGTTGCCCATAACTCACTGAGTACGAATATATAATCAATTCCATTATCGGGGTCCATTTGACCCTTTAAACTATTAATTGAACTTATTAAAATGATGTATAATATTTCAAGTTTTTGCAGTTAAAACATATCAAACACACGTAATAAACTCAAATAATGCATTAAAATCAAAGAGTTGAGGTGTGAAGGAGATATGCCAATGATGGATGGACGACAAGCTGCACTGGATCTTTAACTCTAAATTTTCATGAAGTAAAACAGCGTCAGTATGAGGATCCAATTCTAGTTGAATACAGACAGATAGCCAGAAGAAAACCGGAGTCACCATACAGGGTTACTACACGATGTTCCCATGTATAAAGATAGATTTTGTGTCCCTGATGTTGCAGATTTACGTGGACAGATTATGATAGAGGCACATTATTCCAAATACACTATTCATCCAGGTTCGACTAAGATGTACCATGATCTTAAGCCGATTTATTGGTGGGACGGAATAAAGTGTGATATAGCAGAATTTGTTGCTCAGTGTTCTAATTGCCAGCAAGTTAAAGTCGTGTTATCTTTCCAGACTTTATGCTTTCAGCAGATAGGTTCGTATATATATGATCAGGTTGCCAGTTTATCTAGTTCATTGATAGATTATTAGTGGGTTTCGCAATGATCGACACTCATTATAGGTTTCTGTCATGGCCCTAGGTTAGGTTGTGACAAAAGTGGTATCAACGACTTAGAGATTTAGTATTACAATTTAGTATTTGGAGGAAGACTTCTCCACTTAAAGCACAAACTCATGCAGCTATTTGAACAGGAATAACCATCATCGCACAGTCTGCTGGACTAAAGAAGATTTAGCTAAAAGTCGAAGGTAGGCAGACCTAAGCTACCAACTACCCTTTCGAGTTGCCAAATAGCTGCAACTCTCGAGTCATAACTCCATACCTTTGCTGTGAACACCACCGCCTGATGGATGGTACTTCTATTACCCTTAGAAGCCTTGAAAAACAACAATGTGCTTACTCGGCTACCTTGGCACGCACTCTGGCTCAACGCAGGGAACATCACAATAGGTTACTGACCGCCTAAGTTCACCAGTGCCGAATAAAGACGAGATGGCAACGGACTGAGGATAGAAATAATTAGAGCTTTAGGAAGCTCTTCTTCTTATTTATTTGGCTACCAGAGCTAGACTACTTACGAGTCAGGCTAACCGAAGAATCGCAATTAAAGAAATAGACATTAAATGAGCTTTATAGAACAACATCTATGCCAATTTAACCTTTCTATAAAGAAAGGAACTCCGACATATTACCAGAAAACACAAGCTCATAGGATAATATGACTTTACTAGCGTTTTGGACCAAGAGGAGATACGTAGATTGAATATTACTTACCAACCACTTTACACCGGAAGAAACAATGACACTCTCTGATGGTGATGCACTAGAATCCCATCCTCCAACCAACACGGAATTTCGAGAAGAGAGGTAAACTAATTTGACATAATAATAGAATGTGGCACGACAAGATGCCAAACAGACACTACCAGCACTCACTGTCAAATCTCTCATATTTAAACCAGATAAATTAGTTGGGTATCACAAATGCAGGAATAAATCATACCAGAAGCTCGCCCATCTACTGCAGCTGATTCTTAATAAAGACAATATCCAAGAAAACCATCGAAACATGATAAGACACACTATTTTCAGGTCGATCGGAAGAATCAAATCTTACTCACATATAAGGGAAGAAGGAATACATAGGTGTACTACATTGGATACCTCAGTATCCTTCCAGACTGGCTGTTCATAGAACTGCCTCTGCAACTGAGCTGAGCTACTTGATAATCACCTTCTGAAGAACCACTGCCACCACGCTCTCGACCTCTACTGGATGGTGGCATTTTGCTGGCTGATTAAGATCTAAAGGAAATCCCCTGCGACTGTGCAGGTGCCTGATGACATGAGAAAGGACGACTGCCTACTTGCCGGAGTAAGGGAAAACTCCTCAAAGGATAACCAGACTCACGACAATGATAACACTTTTTCGACTAAAAATAGAAGCTGGAAAGATTGCTGATAGCTAAAAAGAGAAGATTAAATATGATCTTGACGAGCTACTGGCGCACTCTAAGAATCACGTGACACACGCTGAGATAATCTGGAATGTGACCTCCCAAAATAATCAGAATTCTTAACTCCAAATGAGGTACCATGGTTGCCCACTAGGGCCACGAGATCTCTTGCTCTCCCGCTCTAACTCTTCTCGCTCTAACTTATGGTATGCTTCGTACCTTCGGGCAATATCAACAACAACATCAAATGAAATACCAACCTCAATCTCTCGAGCCATCTGGGATCTCAAGGAAAAAGAAAGGTCATCAATAAATCTTTGAATCTCTTAAAAGGCTCATGGACTAGTTCTAATGCATGTTCAGCCATTCTATAGAATTAAATCTCATATTCTGAAACACCAACAGGCTAACCGACAGGCTACCCTATCCAATCCACTTAAACTGGCAACATTTTTCATCTCACTCGCTACTCGAAAGGAACTTTTCCACGAATCTAGAAGAAAAATCGAACCAAGTTAGCTAATAAGAGAGCGGCCCACTAATTCAAGGCTGGACCCTGAAACTGGAAAGAAGAATAATCAACACCATACCGCTCGATATAATCAAGAGCCTGAAGGATACGGTGACATCATTTTATTTTTTAAAAAAAACTTACACAAGGATTATCTGATGCATGGCTGAGAATATCGGAAGGTTCAACCAGATAAAATAATGCAACATCTTCGGACACTCGGACCGAGCTATTACTTGAGCTGATCGAGATGGACATGAAGGCATTTCCCAAGATGATCCAGATAAATCCAAAAATCACAATAGAGAAATTTAGAGGCACAATACATGCTGCCTTCGGAACATACTTTACTGGGGAAATTAAGACCTGGAACAGGAGCTCCCTGAGACCGAACGTCTCTATCTGCGGCGACCTGATAAGCTGCCTAGGGAATAATAGGTTCTTGCGGTATTTATGTCACCAAGATTCTCGTAAAAGCATTGTAGAGAGCCAAGGGAACCACAAGGCCCTACTCCATTGCCCTTCGCGAGCTCATACAGCTGGGACCTCCGTAACTAGATCGTCAGCACAATCTACAACTCTCGGGGCTTGATTAGTGCTAGCCTCTGACTAGACTGCTTCGTCGTGAATTCTAACCCTTTGCTGATTTGTTGCACAAGGGTTCACAATTACCACGAAGGAATTAATGAAAATACTTTTGCATCCTAGACCGATGCACGATCAGAAAAAAGAAGGAAGTGAAACTTTCTAAATGCCATCATAGCCTCTCGTAGATATGTACGGACGTCTACGTACCCATCATCAAGACTCTACTAGACACTGTCTTAGTATGGATAGACTCTAAACCGGGTTCTGATACCAACTGACACGACCCGGAATCCGGTTAGGCCGTGCGCACCCGACATCCTCCCCTAGACCCGTCGGGCGAACCCTTACCAATTAAATTAGGAAAATAAATATAACAATTCATAAATAAGGACAAGACTTAAAACAAAAACACAGACGTACTGATACCTCTAAGCTGTACAAAGAAATTATAGCTGACTACCCAACATACTAGGTTTAGGGCTATCCAGACTAGACATCTAAGAGTACAAAGGAAGATAAATACCTCCTGAAGGGAGCTAAATGCAACTGAAATAATAAACATATAACTGGTGGCAATCCGGAATAAAAGCTGGCTCACCCTGACAGCTGAAGTCGTCTTCGCTCCTGAACAATGTGACGAACTCAATCATGGAGCGAACCTACCGAAACGAATAAATAGACAAGAAACAAGCAACAAACAAGGGAGAGTCAAAAGGACTCAATAAGTGGGGCAGACTAGCCACCTCAAAGAATAGGATAGCTAGCCAGGGAGAAGAAACAGATAAACCAAATTCCTCTTATTTAAATTATAAAAAGGCAGAGCCAGATAATAACCGAAAACACGTATGAAACTATAAACTCAACCAGCAATACGAGCCAGAAACATATCAACAAATAAGCAATGCACGTATAAGTAGAACAGTAGTCATGTACCACAAGTCTACACAGGTATGAAATGAAATTAGATGAAATGAAATGAAATGAATATGATGCGAAGGGTCACATGTGTCAAATGAATGGAGCAGAATCCTCCTACTCCAGGGCGGAATCCTCCTACCTTTAAAATGATGCAATGGAGCGGAATCCTCCTGCTCCTAGGGCCGAATCCTCCTACCCCCAACATGATGCAATGAAGCGGAATCCTCCTGCTCCTGGGGCGGAATCCTCCTACCCCTCAATATGTGCAATGGAGCGGAATCCTCCTGCTCTTAGGGCGGAATCCTCCTACCCTCAATATGATGCAATGGAGCGGAATTCTCCTGCTCCTGGGGTGGAATCCTCCTACCCCCAGTATGATGGAATGGATTGGAATCCTCCTGCTCCTGGGCGGAATCCTCCTATCCTCAATATGGTGCAATGTAATGCATATGAATGCAATATGATGAAATAATAACCCTTCACCGGCGCGGGACTCTCATCGACAGCCGGGAATTAGATGCCAGCTCATAGCCAGAGTACAATGCTCAGATCCTCAACGCAATACCAACAACAAGACATAACATAAAATATACAACATAAATCCAAAGCTATGGCGTAATGAGTACGCCTATCGGCTGCTACACACGTAAGGAACACGTGGTAGATTATCCACGAGACCAGGTGCCTCCAAAGAAATGGACATAAGCACTTACCTCTTCCAAAAGTTAGCATTGCTAATCAACAACCGCTTTATCCTTTGGTTTCATCGCCAAACAAACCCACTCTATTTAATAAGCAGAAAAATATGTCAAATTAGGCTAAAGACTTTATTCCTCACATCTTAGGGCAATCCAAGTTGGAACATGATACCCTATTCGCATACGCAATACGCAGGCCAGACCTATATACAGGGTTTATGGTCACCTAACCAAACTCTAAATAAGTTACATTTATATGTTGCCCATAACTCACTGAGTACGAATATATAATCAATTCCATTATCGGGGTCCATTTGACCCTTTAAACTATTAATTGAACTTATTAAAATGATGTATAATATTCCAAATTTTTACAGTTAAAACATATCAAACACACGTAATAAACTCAAATAATGCATTAAGATCATTACCTGAATGTTTCGGGGTAAAAATTCTACTATTTTCCCGGCTCTTTTCTCATTTTCTGGCATTTTTCGCTGCGTTTCTCCTCACTGTCGTTTCTGCTTCTCTGTTCCTTTGTTCATTCCTTATATATGCCCCCACTGCCTATCATTTTTCCTTTTTTTTCCCTTTTCTTTTTTTTTATTTTTTTCTTAACGAAAATTAAAACGGTACCCTACGATATTCAAAATAATTCCCACTTTTGATACAAGTTATACAAAATATATATAACATACTCACGAAGGCGGATCTGAAATTGGATTCCTGAAACTCAATATGCAAATTAAATGGAAAAATATCAAATTATTTAACTTTCGGCATTTTTGCGGAAACTAGCTAAACAACATCGAAATTCACTTTCGAAAAATCACAAAAGTCACAAATAATCATACGAACCTAACGGCGCTTTCGGATTTCGAATCGGAGCTCATTCGCCAAAACCGAACTCGAAAATCTCTTTTTAATATTTATCGACAATAAAAACTGAAACCTTCTTCCGATGCCTACCAAACGAGGTCTGATTTAGCTCAAAATTTTCAGACAGGTTCTAATGGATATTACGAATATTTTTAAATTATCGGCACGCCAATCAGAGTCCTAACTTTTGAAACAACTAATCGAGGTCGTTTCAATTTGAACCTTTAAGTAAAAAGTGTTTGTTTGGTAATTAAAAAAAAGTACTTATAAGCACTTTTGTACTTAAAAAAAGCCAAAAATAAGAAGTTAGGAAATCCTAACTTCTTAAAATTTACTTATAAGCAATTTTTACTTTTAAGCTAATTAAAAAAAGCACACCCAAACGGGGCTTTAGTGTTATTTCCTTAAAAGTGACGAAATAGAAAAGGGTGAGGTGAAGTCCACCGCATAAGACATGTATACTATGTGGACAAAAGAGTCCTTATATGGCAAAATTATGCAAAGGAAAAGTCAAAAAATTTTATTCTGCATGCTGTTCGATTTTGATCCTGTGATGGTGCACGAGGTTTTGACGAATAGGCCTCTCTTAAAGCAGTTAACTGGAAAGTAGTCGCTTTTAGCATAGCTTGTTGACCCTAGCCCTTTTTGTTGTTTATTAACTAAAAATAGCCAGATCTGACGCAACTCGCTTATCAATAGATGCTTTTGATCGTTAATTGGAAATGGCTACATGACCAAAGAAATTACTTCAAGCCTAGTCTTCGGATGTCTACAAGTTAAACTCCGACAAGCCTTGAAGTAGGGGGCATTTGTAGACAAGTAAATTTTATTGAATTTAAATCCATAAAATAATACGGCTACTTGTTAAATTGCAAGACATATTGGCCCAAATAAATGTTATGGGCTAATTATTTAAATATAATAAAAGTCCAATATTGTTAGGTTAGCCCAGTTAGCCTAAGGCCCAATGGATATAAGTTTTTCCTATAGGCCCAAAATGTGCCATGTGGCAATTAACGTGGCGCCAAGTCAAATGAAATAGCCAATTGGATCATGCCACACATCAAATGAGTGGCAATCCAAGTCAAATCCCAAGACCAATAAAAATACGCCATGTGAATATGTGATGTGTTATGGCCAATAAAATACGGCTTAATCACTGCTTAATCTGATTGGCCGGTCCACGGGCCAAGGCCCGTTAGGATTTCTTGGTGGCTACTCCACCCCATATCTATATAAAGGGGGTAAAATCTCTCATTTGAGATAATAAGAAATCAGAACCAAGAATCCATAACAAGAAGCAAGAAAGAGCTCGTCGATTAAAGCAAGAGATTTCTACAAGAGATGCAAGCACTCAAGTATTTCTCTACAAAGTTCTAGAGATCAAGCGAAGATTCAAGATCATGCTTCAAGCCCTTGAATCCAAGTACAAGTTCAAGATCAAGACCAAGTTCAAGACCAAGTTCAAGACCAAGCTCCAAGCCCTTGAACTCAACAAGTCAAGATCAAGATCAAATCCAAACCCAAATCCAAACTCCAAGATCAATCTCAAAAGTCCTTGAAGTTATTATTTTGAAAAGACGAATCAGAGGAATTTTAGATATTGTAACACTCATATTTTGATAAATAAAATATATTGTTGCAATATTTTCCTGTCTCGATATTTATTTTCTTGACGCGAATTTAGTTGTTACAAATATGTAATTTATTTCACCAAATAGAACATAATTACAAAAAATATTTTATTAAGTTTAAACTGTAAACAACCGGAATATAAAATTTAATTAACAAAATATAATTAGAACAACCTGGTCTGTCGGCTAGGCTGTGCGGGCACCCGACATCCTCTCCTAGACCCGTCAAGAGAACCCTTTTTTATGGATTTCAACAACAAGCGCCAAAAAAAATTTGAAACGATCCTAGAAAGATGTAATTAAAATCTTATTTACATAAGCTGTACAGAGGAAATTACAGCTGTCTACCCAATGTACTAGGTTTAGGGCTATCCTGACCAGAAATGTAAGAGTAAAAAAGAATACATACACATCCCTATGGGAGAAAAACTAGACTATCATCACAAAACTAGAACTTGTGGCCGTCTGGACAAGAGTTGGCTCACCCTGAAAGCAGAAATCGTATCCGCCCCTCAATAGATCGACGAACTCTGTTCTTGAGCGAAACTTCCCAAAATGAATAGGGACAACAACAACAAAGAAGTAAGGGTGAGTAGAAAGGACTCAATAAGTGGGGGCTGGCAAGCTAGCTCGAAGCACAAGTAAGCTAGCCAGTGAGAAGAGATAAGAAAATACTAATCAGAATCGTACAAGCAACTAGAAACATATAAACAACTACTGACACAAGATAGCCAAAAACATATAGTAAATCCGAAACATATCAGCAACCAGATGTACATATCCCATACACAAACTTTGCATAACAGTCACAAAGTAATCAACAGCCAGTGAAATGAAATTGGATGAATGCAGTACGATGCAATGGGGTCACATGTGCCCGATACCTATCTTCGGCGCGGGACTCTCATTGTCACCAGGAGATACATGAAATAATAACTCTTCACCGATGCAGGACTATCGATAGCGGAGAAGTACTTCCAAAATAACCTTCACTAGCACAGGAGTCTCATCGACTGCCGGGAAGTACATATCAAACCCCTAACTAGAGTACAAAACTGCTACGCTCAAAGCTCAGCTATGAAGATGTGATATGCAATGCCACACAATTGGAATTATCGCACAATAAGTAAGACTTGCGACCCTATAAGGATTTCCAACCTAGGAGGATACTTCTATCTTCCAATTTATATTCATAATCATACTCAGACTTCCCTTCTCAATTCAATACTAGGCTTACAGTTTAGCAATAGATTTCCTAACTATAATGGAGCTACTATCCTCAATATGACATTCAAGCATCATGGCCTAGCCATTCAAGCTCATTTTCCAACAAGATATTCCTATTTATAGCTCAACACTGAGCCCAATATGATGCACCTATCATAAGGCTGCATATCTCAAAATAATACTCCCTCCGTCCCAAAATGAGTGTCTACTTTTCCTTATTCGTTTGTCCCAAAAAGAGTGCCTCTTTCCATATTTGGTAACTCTTTAATTTCAAGATTTGCTTTGGACCATAAAATTTAAAGCCACTGGCCCACATTACACACAACTTTAATTTTAAACCACATGATTCAAAAGTCTTCCCTATTTTCTTAATCTCCGCACCAAGTCAAACCAAGACACTCATTTTGGGACGGAGGGAGTACACTCTTATTCAATCAAAATTCATAGTCTAGTCTAAACCCTTGCGTTCTACTCATAATATTTGGCTTATAGCTCCTCGATTAACATTTATAGCAAACATAACTCTCTTATCCTTAACTCGACAATAAATATAGTACATCCTAACACACATACCAGGCAAAAAGAACACGTCACGCTCACAACCGGAGTATCATACTTCTAAGTACACAGTAAACATAAAACAACACTTAACAACATAATAAAAAATTATTCACGAAGCTCTGGCGTAGTAAGTACACTTCTTCGGCACCTACACGCGTAAAGAATACATGCGTAGAACATCTATAAAGGTCGAAGGTTGTCAAGGAAAGGATGAAACCACTTACCTTTTGATTTTGGGCCGAATCAACTATTGAACAGACTCCGCCCCTTCCTGACACCTCTTGGAATCACTTTCCTCTAAGTCAGAGAAGAGAAACTACATACATGAGCGCACATAAACTGAACATCTAGCTATTATCTGGAGATGGAAGGAAATAACAAAAATGCCCCTAGGTCGGGCTTAGCCGAACGCCTACGAATGTTATATTTCCGAACTCCTCATATTCTCACGAGTCCAAATATGCTATTGGATTAATTTTTTGGGTACAATTCAACTATTTTCCCCAATTCCATAAGTCTAAGGTTCTAATCAACTTGCTTTCCAAGCGAAATCCTCGAATTCATGATCTAAGTCAATGAATTAACATAATATAAGGGATTAGAATCATTACCTGACGATAAAGGCTGATTTGGTACTGATGTTTGGCTATGTTACCTATATTTGGATGGTGTTTTTATCATGTTCTAATAGTAAATTTAAGAGTTTATAGATTTGATACTAATTGAGTTGTTTGATGTTGTAGGAATTGAACATGGTGAATTGAGTAAGAAAGTGTAAGTTTTGGAGTTAAAAGTGAAGATATTAAAGATTTCAAGTGATTCGTGTGCCATGCGAGTGACACGGGAAGAAATTGAGTCTTTGCTTAGGAGTGGAGAAAAAATTTTAGCGCATTTAGGCCAAATAAACGAGCACCGTGCGAGCTGGATTGCCTGAAAAAATTGAGTCCGCATGGCACGCGAGCGCCATACGGAGCAGAAACTTGTGGGCGAAAAATAATAGGATTTTTTGGTACTTTTTCCTAGTTTCTTACAGGGTATAAAAGTTTCTCTTGCTTTCCTTTTGAATTTTACACTGGGGAAGAAGCAAAAAGGAGGCTAGAGCTTTGGAGATTTCAAGAACAGAGTTTTTTCCTAAATTTTCCTTACTTTTTGTAATTTAATTATTCATAAATTACATTGACATGATTATCATGAATATGAGTGGCTAATTTACCCATCGTAAGGTTAATTGAACAACTCCAATACTTATGTGCTATGAATATTTATTTTAATGAATGAAACTTGTGAATTCTTCTTATCTAAGTGTTTATATTTTGATTGCTATTAATTGGAAGGGTCCCTAATTGATTGTTCTCAGTCTAGGGATATATTCATAGGTTTGGGTTAAACACTTAGCAATATTTCAACCTAAAACCAAGGTATTACTTAGGTTGTCAATAAGGTAATTTGTGACCATTGACCCTGGTTGTGAACTATTACTTGTAGTCCTATGTATCTTCATTAATTAATTGGAAAATTGGTTAGTGAAAGTTACAACTATTACATAGAAGTGAATAGTTATGAATTTGGAGCAAGTGTTCAATAGGAAGAACCAAGTTGAATTTGTTAAAATATTATTCTAACACATATGTAGGAGTTGGGTAGATCAATCCTAGGCTTCTAAATCGTTGATTAATTTGCTTCGTAATACTTTTCTGTTTACTTTTGTTACATTGAAATCATTATACAAATATTAAACCTCGATGTTAATTGGTTAGATAAATTAGTTTGATTAGCAACTAAATTTCGAGTGTTCTCTGTGGGATTCGACCTCGGGACTTTAAGTACCGAGCAATATTTGCTGTGACTACTTAGTCCCTTTTTATAGGGCGTAGTTGGGCATGATCAAATTTTGGCGCCGTTGCCAGGAAACACAGTGTTGTTTAGTTATTAAGATATCTACTTTATTTTTCTATTAGCTTCACTCTTGTCATCTTGATCTCGTTTCTTTGGTATTTACAATTGAAAGTTCAGATCCCGAAGAATTCAAGATGGCTCAAGATTTGGCTCTTAATGCTTTCGCGCAACCTGCGGCTGAGGATCTGGCGTCTGCTATTCTGCTCCCAACATTCGAGGCAGAAATTTTTTACATCACCCAGATGACAGTGGCTTTGCTTGCTAATACTGGTTTATTTGCAGGTAGAACTACTGATGATCCTCAAAAGCAATTGAAAAAATTCATAAGGGTTTGTGAAACTCAAAAACAGGCTCGAATGCCAGTAGAGGTTGTGAAATTGATGTTGTTTCTGTTTTTGGTTGGACTCGTTGCCAGTTAATTCTATTAGTCGTGGGATGACTTGGTGATAAGGTTCATGATGAAGTTCTTTCCACCCAATAAGACTGCCAGGCTAGCTGATGTTTAGGCAGAGCCCGCTAGAGACTTTGCAAGAAGCATGGGAGAGATTTAAAGGTTATTTGAGAAAGTGTCCTCATCATAGTATTCCTGACCAAATACTGGGGCAAAGGATCTAGATGGGCATGGGAGATCAAACTAAGGGCACTTTGGATGCAGTAGCTGGAGGAGCGTTTTTGAGTGAAACATTTGCTGAAGCGAAGGCGCTGCTTGATGTGATGGCTCAAAACTCAGGCTGGCTTAGAAGAGAAGCATCTACTGAACTAGGTACAGGGGCTTTAGCTATTGGTACTACTTCTGCAATGGAAAAACAGATGTCAAAGTTGCAAACTACATTTGATGTTGTGTCGAAACAACTAAACGAGAGGATGCTGGAAGCTGTTACCCAAGTGGATTCACGAGATCCTGGTAATTTTTCTGATGCTGATTTGCTTGCTGGTACTGAAGATCTGAACTTCGTGAATTATGGGCAGTGCCAGCAACATAATCAACAAGGTCAATTTATATCAATGCAACAACAAGCAACTTTACCCCTGCAACAAGCGAATGATATAGCTGAGATTAAGACTATGGTGCAGGTTATGATGGGATTTAATAAGCAGCTTCAAGACCAAATGACAGCACATGACACTGCGATAAAAGGTATATAGACCAAGTTGGGACAACTGTCCCTAGCTTTACATAATAAACTTCAAGGTGCTTTGTCGGGAGACACTATGCTGAATCCTAAGGATCCAAATCCTTATCAATTGATGGCAGTCACTTTGAGAAATGGTAGAGACTTGGAGAAGGAGCAAGAATTAGCTAAAGGTGCACTACCCAGTATGCCAAACATTGAGCCTCTTGACGACTCTGCCAAACAGGCTGGCAATGATCACTCTTAGAAAGAGACTACTCCAAAACCTGTCTCTGGTACTGAGAGGATAATTGCCAAAGAACCTGATATAGAAGCCGAAAGGGTGGTTGAACAAGGTAAAGTGTGAAGAGAGCAGAACTCCAATGCAAAAACTACACCACCTTCTTTTCCTCAATGATTTGCAAAGCGACAAAAAGGTTTGAAGTTTAATAAACTTTTTGATTTGTTGAAACAATTAAAGCTTACTATGCCTTTCATGGAGGTTATGCGAGAGGTTCGAGGATATGCAAAATTGTTAAAAGATCTTCTGTCCTAGAAGGTTGACTTTAATGAGGTAGAGATGGTCCAGTTGAATAAGGTGTGTAGTGTTGTCATTACAAAGCCTGTAGCTAAAAAGAAGCAAGATCCTGGTAGTTTTACAGTACCGTGCTTTATTGGTGATCCCATAATTGGTGAGGCCTTATGTGATTCTGGTGCAACCATTAATCTGATACCGCTGGGAGTATACAATAAGTTGGGTTTGACTGGCATGAGAAAGACTTCAATGCGAATCCAGCTGGCAGATAGAAGACAAAATCACCCCTGTTGGAATAGTTGAGGATGTACTTGTGCATGTGGGTAGTTTTATGTTTCCAGTAGATTTTGTGGTTCTTGACTGCCCTATTGATAAAGATGCTCCAATTATCTTAGGTCGTCCATTCTTGGCTACTGGTAGAACAGTGATTGATGTTGACAAGGGGAAGACGACCTTGAAGCTATATGATGAAGAAATAGTTGTTGACATTGGTAAACTGCTGAAAGGACATTGTGATGATGCGAATTGTTCATGTGTGCATACATGCGAGCTTGGATAAGCCATGATTAGAGCGTATATAATGCCAACTAAGGCTCTTCTCGGGAGGCAACCCGTAATTGTAATTGTATACAAGTAAAAAGAAAAAGAAAATAAAAAAAAAAATAAAAATAATACAAAAAAAAAAATTATTTTTTGAAGGATATTACTTGGTAAGCTTCTTTGTTTGTTTTGACTAGTTTGAAGTCCAAGTGTGGGGTGCTTGCAACCCCATATGATTGGTTGAGGATGTCCTGCTGTAATCACCTAATTTTGGCACCTAAAATACCAAAATGCGTAAAATAGTTGTGTTAAAAATGTTATGTGAATTATGCTAGATTTAACGTTTTATTTAAATATTTTTAGTTAATTTATTAGGAGAAAATTGCCATATATTTTTTTTTAAAAAAAAATAGGATTCAATTATGAGTAATGTTTAATGGACGTTATGTGCTAATTGATTCATTTTACAAGTTTTGTTGTTAATTATTTGGTTAATTAGTTCAGAATGACAATTAGGTGTAGTCTAGTTTAAAGGGGCCAATTAGTCTAATAAATCTGAAAAGCTGGCCCAATCCAATGTCCAACCCATTCCCTTTTGACCCGTCCCGTTACTATCACTTAAAAGCAAAAAATTGCCAATAATGGCATTTTTCCACAAAATCACAAAGCCTAAAAGAAACTCTGCCTAAATGTTGACCTGCCTGGTTCCGCCGCTGTCCACCACCGGCAACGGCGGAGATCACCCCGTTCCGGTGAAATTTTGGATCACCCCACGCCTCTTCACCTCCACTTCCCAGTTTCGATATCAGATTTCCCAAATTTTGAACAGAAGGGCGTAGATTGGAGTTCAAAAGTGAGGCAAAACCCTAACTCCAATGAGTTTTCTCCGGCCTAAGTATCATCTCACCGTTCTTTATACATTTCTAAGCTTAAATTCTCCTGAAATTACCTCATTTTCCCGTTGTCTTCGCTTGCCTCGTTATTCTATTTTCGAGCCCTAGCTATGGTGTTTCGTTTGTAAGCTGGGGAAGTGACGGGGACACAGTGGTGATGTCGTGAATGGAGTAGAACTGTGATGGTATAATGATAAAGGACCGGTGGTGTTGTGATGCCATGCTTGGGAATTTGATTTCAGCATAGTGACTGGGCGATGCGATGGCTCGAGGGGCTGTTCGTGCTTGTATATGAGGCAATAGTGACGAGGCGTTGGGTGCAGCTATGGCAGTGGTGAATGATGTCGAGGTGATATTGGTTGGAGCTGATTTGAAGGCAGTATGAAGCCAGATTTACGACGACTTGTAGGTTGCGATAGTAATGCGACTGTAGGCACAACAGCTTATAATGATGTGCTAGCAAGCTCAAGGCAGTGATGCCGAAGCAGTAGTAATTGTACTCTTTGATTTAGCGAAAGGGTTAGACAAAGATCCCGTCTTTATGTTTTGTTGTTTCAGTTTTGTTTAGTACTTAGAAATTCTATTGCTTGGATGACTGGTTTAAAAAAATGTTCAATTTGGATTAATGGAGAATAAGAGTAGCAAAGTCAGTGTTAGCATGTTGAATTTCATAGGTATGTCTTCCCGTGATTACATGATTGTCCTTGTTAGCTAAAGGTTGTGCCTAAGTGTTTCTATAATGTTTCCCTCAAGTGAATGGGAATTGATACTTGTTCAAGATAGAATGAAAGTAGTATATTTTGTTTTAGTGACTCTAAATGAATGTTAGTTCAAGCTTAAAGTATTCAGTTCTTGTTTCTGTGTGAGAATATTTGGGTTGAAATGAGGTAAAACAATGTTGAAATCATGGAGTTGTTTTTATGAATTTTGATTTTCTTGAGTCTTTCTGAGCATGAAGCACGTTTCTAGTTGTTTGATCTTGAGTAATTTTAATTCAAGTTAAGTAGTTGAAGTCTAGTAACTGATTTCAGCCTAATAATTAGTTAGGTTTAAGGTCTGGTCTTAGGTTAGTTTGGGATTTGAGTTTCGG
Source organism: Petunia secreta (assembly GCA_029990175.1). Taxonomy (NCBI): domain Eukaryota; kingdom Viridiplantae; phylum Streptophyta; class Magnoliopsida; order Solanales; family Solanaceae; genus Petunia; species Petunia secreta. The sequence goes on from JARKIP010000053.1 coordinate 6,819,170, forward strand.
ATGAAATTAGTATTGGTCTTTGACTTTAGATTGAGTTTAAAGTTCAGATTTCTTTGAGGCTCAAAAGTCAAATAACAAGACAAAGGTGGCAGCCCCTTTATAAGGCTTTTCTGCCACCCTTTCTTGTTGTCTAGTGCAAGGCATGCCTTGCATTAATGACCTTGCTACCCACACTACACCCTCTCTCACTTTACACAAAATGAAGTAGCATACTTGTCTTGGATTTTTGTGGGGGGGGGGGGGGTGAAGGCTTTGCTGAAAATATTCAGCTATATATAGAGTCTTTATTCACATTAAGGAGGGGGACCATCAGAGAAAATACTTCTCATAAACTTCACTCCTCTAACACACAATCTAAGAGAAAAAAAAACCTCTGGAAATACACCAACAGATCTGAAGAAATATACTTCTTCATTTTACTTGATAAAATTTCAGATCTGAGAGAGTAAAATGGAGTAAAAAAATATAGAGTTTGAAAGAGAGAAAAGGTGAGGAAAAAGAAAGAATTTTAGCTGGGAATTCTAAGTTTAAGTTTCAGGAAAGTCTATTGTTGCTGCTGTTGTCTGCTGCCTTTCTGTTTGTTTTGCTTGGCTGGTTTGATTTTTTGGAGTTTTGGTATAGTTGGTGTCCTACTTCGCTTTGCTAAGCGAACTGTATATCCTGAGGTAAATCTTCTAAACATTTTGAAGTGTATTTTTCCCATGGAATGATGTACAAGCAGTTTTATTTCAAGATCATTATAGTTCGTATGTTTGACATGTCTATATTTATTTTGCAAGTCTGTTAGTTTGTTAACACTTGAGAAAATAAAAATTCTAAGCTTGTACATATTATTCAGGTTGTTTGTTTATACTGTAAATGTGTGAAAGCTTGAGTAAAAGAGGATAAAAATTGAAAATATAGGCAAGTAGGATTTTAAAGCAAATGAAATTCATATATGGAGACAAACCTGTACATGATTAAACAGCTATCTGCGTAAACGTTTGCAAGATGAGAACAACAGTGCAAAACAAAAATGGACAGTATGAAACACGAGGAAACACACTGTGAATCACCAGATTTGAAAACGTAACTCATTCTTAAAGATACTCTTTAAAAATCAGTCCACAATTGTTTAGAAAGGAACACGCGACCTTTAGGCCTTATAAGTTTGATTTTAAAGAATTGCTAAATGAGTAACTTTGCTAGGTAGTGTCATTTCTTTGCAAATTCGTTAAGCACGTCATAAGGTGACTTGAGACATATTATTAAGAATAAAAGTACAAAGTTGGTTCCAATGCGAATAGACAAGTCTAGGCCGAAGCGAGCCAAAATTAATTGAACGTTAAAAATTCATTCAAGTCAAGAGATATCGAATGGGTGAAGTGCATGTGCGATCTAATTGATTTAAGTCGGACGATTTCGAACGAGTGAAGTGCTCGCGCGATTATATCTCAATTTTTTTTTTTGGTTTTCATTTGAACGGATATTTAATAATAAATCAAACTCGTAACAAACAAAGGCAAATAGTACAAACAAATTCAAATAGTCGAAATTCCTGAGAGTCAACCGAGATCCTTACCCGGAACTCTGACGCGGACCACTAAACGAGCCATAGGTGTTCTAGGTACACCACTTTGGTGACTTGGCACACTTTTAACTTGTCAAGTGGCGACTCCGAAAATATCTAATAAATCGTGTACCTTTTGAACACCGTCACAACCTTTAAATAAAATTAAAATTTCTTTTTTAGTTAAAAAAAAGGGTCGTGACAGCTTGGCGACTCTGCTGGGGATGAAAGTGAAAACTGAGAGTCTCAGGCTTTTAAATTTGTCGCATTTCGGCTTTTGTGTGTTGTTTGTATATGTTTCCTTGAATGTTACTACTTTGATATGTTTGAACTGTATATACACAATTGTCTTCTCTCGTACACCTCTGAGTCTTCTGGAACACTGCACACAAGTACACCAGTTTTGCTTCGGCGTCTGGAATTTCTGTCGTGTCTCAGGTCACAAAAAGTTTACCCTTAGGAGGAGGTGCGTTGGGTTAGGCCATTAGACGTTGTCCATCGATACCCACGAGGCACATCCAAATTGCTGAACCACCAGATCATGAACCCAATGAGTCACCTAGAGTTGAGCCTGTGCTTTTGTCTAGGCCGAGTTATCTGGATGTCATTAGATTTAGTGAGGTGCGGTACACCGGTACTGCACTTGTCTAGACCGACTACCTCGTGTCAGGATGGGGCCAGTATCCCAAAAGACACATCATGGGCCTATTATATGTTGCATTTGTTCAAGTCAAAGGGTTGTTATGCTGACCGATCACCGAGGGGCGAGAGCCAAATTTCTTTTTTAAAAAAAGAAAAATGATAGAAAAATTGGTTTTAGTCCGGTGTCTCGAAATATTTTTTGTTTAGTTGTCATTTTACGTCGTTATATTGACGAATTTTTTCAAGAATTTTTGAGTTTCATCTTGTGTCCGGTTTTGGTCCCAGATATTAGAAAATAATTTGTCATAGTTTTGCGCTGTTATAATGGCGAATTTTTGAGATCCTTTTATGTTTGAATCAGTGTCCATCTCTAGTCCATATTTTTTTAAAGTAATTTATCGGGGTTTTACGCCGTCATAATGGCCAATTTTATAAACTAATTTTGCGTCTAATTTGTGTAATATTTTGTGTCGTTCTGTCGTCCTAATTGTCAGATTTTGCAAATACTCTAAGATTCTTTCTCGAATTAGATCAAAGAGTTTGTTTAAAAACAAAAAAAAAAAAAAAATTGTGTCCGTCTTTGTATTGCCGTAATGTCCGATTTTGGAGTTACTTTTGGATAAGAAAAAATAGTTTGTTTCATAATCCGGTCTTAAGTTCCGTTTCGAATCTCCGGTTTAGTCTCAATTTTTCATTAAAAAAATATTGTTTTAGAGTCCCGCTTTATTTTGTTTTGTTTAAGGTCAACTCAAGGTACATACGATAAATTGTAATTAGCTTAAGTTGTATTTTTGTGTTGATCCTCGTGGAATAATCTGACTCCGCTAAAATATCGAATCTCATTATTTTTACCGTCTGGGTGTACCCGCCCAATGTGTCAGTTTGTATAGATCTTTGGCTCGTGCATCATGTCAATTGTTTTATTTTGAGTCCGTCTCGTGTCGTTTTTCTAAGTTACGTTTGTTGAGTCGAAAAAAAAAATCAATCATCCAATTTTATTCTAATTTTGCTCAAGGCACGTAGCAATCTTTCGGGGATACAATCGGTACGCTCGGCTTACGCCGTCAACCGTTTTGAGATGACGCATAACAACCTTAGGCTGCGATCTGTGATTCTTTTTGTGCTAACATGATCTGTTCGAATAGTTTGGTGTTGGAGATTTTGTACGGAATTCTGGCATCGACCCATCCGTACAGAACAGCTGTATTTAAAATAATAAAGCGAATCTCTTCAAATTCATATTAAAAAATAGGATTCTTCAAGTCTTCTTTTGCTGATTCAATAACAGTCTGGAAATTCGACTAAATAAGTCTTAGTGTGGTTAAGCCGGGGCCAGGGTCAGAAGAATGATTGGAGGCTTTAGCAAATGATTCAGGTTCATGAGAAGATTGAAGTGAGATGAGGTAAGCTCGATCTTTTGGGGAAAACGATTTAATCAGCCAGCGTAATAACTTCAATCAATAGAAAAATCTATCAAGACCTAAAACAAATTCTCCCAGGGAGTCTTAAAGGGACCTGTGACTTCACCCATAACCATGCTATCGGATGGAGAGAGATCTGAGACCGGTGCCCAGGAACTCTTGGATCTGGAAAATGAGAGATTGACTGGGGAGGTTAATACTTTTAAATAACTCGTGGTCGACATGCATCATGCACTGACCACAGGACGGGCACCTCCTCCTATTACAACCAACCTAGATGGGGTTGTGCCGATAGCGGTACAACGAGCACCGGGTACATCTACGGCAGTTGAGGATCCCACTTATCCTACTGGTCCGGCCCCTGTCTGTGGCGTAACAAATGAAACTGAAGTGCATCCTCATGCACCACCTCCACCAGAGGGACAGTATGGCCCACCTCCAGCGCAAGTGCCAACTTTTCAGGGCCCAACTAGGCCAGTCACGGCCAGGTGCAACACTGACCCACATGTTCAGGTTGGGGACCATCATTATGGTCAGCGCCATGAACCCAATTTCCGACAACTGGACGAGAGCGAGGTTTTGCGCAAAGTGAAGGGTTTAGAACAAGCTGTGAGAATTATGCAGGGATATGGAGATCATTCCAACACTTCTTTCAAGGATCTATGCCCTTTCCATGAATTGCAATTGTTAGAGGGGTTCATAATTCCCGAATTCGAGCCATACATCGGGCAGGGAGATCCAAGGGTTCATATGAAGACCTACTGCAACAAAATCAGAGGGGTCAAGAAAGATAAGTTGTTGATAGCATACTTTTCTGAAAGCTTGGAAGGTGCAGCTGCCGAATGGTTCATGAGACAGGACGTGACCAAATGGGCAACATTTGAGGACATGGCAAATGCATTTTATGATCAGTGCAAATACCACATTGAAGTCGTGCCAGATCGATCCTCTTTGGATGCGATAAAAAAGAAGTCAAGTGAAAGCTTCAGGGAATATGCCCTCAGATGGCTGAACAAGCCGCTCGAGTGAGCCCTGCAATCCCTGATGAAGACACGGTTCGTTTATTCATCGAAGCTCAAGATGAGGAGTTTTATGGTGCATTGATCAATGTGCTTAATGGACGAAATGATTGAGAAAGGAGTTAAAATTGGCAAGATTGTGAGCCAGACAACATTAAGAGGAACCACCCAGGTGATACAGGCCCATGTAGGAGCCTTGGGGAAGAAGAAGCAAGATGATGTAGCCATGGTAGGATCGGGTTCACAAAAGTAGAGCGAGAAAAGATACAATCAAACTCACTCATACCAAGCTCCACAAATACACCCTCCACAACACTACTACACACCACAAAATCTGCAATATTCCATCCCTCCACCCCAATACTCAATCCATACAGTGCAGCCATATGCTCCAATATCATCTTATCCGCAATGGCGCGCTCCAGCCCCACATCCTATATATCCCATTCACCAAGCTCCACATAACCAATTCTGGCCTCCACTGAACCTTCCCTACCGACCAAGAGGTCCTCCAGGTTTTCGCCCAAAAGTTGAGTATAAAAAGGTCCATCAGGCGAAAAAGAATGAGTTCACGCCAATTGGAGAATCTTATGCCGAACTTTTGGACATACTGAAACCGATCAATGGAGGAATGCACCCTAGGGATAGGGTTGACGACTCTCATCAATGTGCTTACCATTCAGGTGCACCGGGGCATGACACTGAGGATTGCCATTTTCTCAAGAAGGATATCCAAGCTTTGATCGATAATGGTCAGATTCAAGTTGAGGGTTCAGATGCACCAGGTATAAATAAGAACTCATTGCCTGTCTGTGATGATGTGCATATGGTGGGTATGGTGGGTGTAGAAGATTTGAGAGTTGAATCTGCAATGCCGATAATATCTGTTGGTGATGTGTCAGTTGGGGCCAATAAAATGCTAGTGACAATGAAATGTGTTCATGAGATTGTGCTTGGGGTAGTAGACAGAGTAATGGGTGAAGAAATGAAGAAGACGAATATGTCTCTCGAGAAGCCAATTCCAAATCTTACTCAGTCATTCATCATTCCCAAAAAAGTGAAGTACACCCTGATGGGACTTGGAGAAAATAAGGAAAAGAAGAAGAAGAAGAAGAAATTGCCAGATTCAGGAAATTTCTTTGGTATCAGCATGGTTCATCCTTGTGAAGGGCTCAACAATGCATGAAAAGCAGGAAACTGGCCCTGACTTGTAATTGAGTGACTGTGAAATATTGTAGCTTGTTTTGCTAATCTTTCTGTGTACTTCGTTATTCAAGGGTTGTAACCCAAGTGCATTATTTTGCTTGTTTTGTTTGTTCAAACCCTTCTATCTTCAATTCAATGAAAGCAAGATTCATCTCGTCCTAATATTCGGTCTTTTATGTTTTCTGTTCTTACCTCCTTAGTTTTCTATTTTATGTTTTGTCGACCTTAATAACATGACATGTGTGCGGAATTTATGTCTTAATCTAAACACGCGCTCTGGCATTATGAGCTATCTGAGTAGTAAAGAGGGATAAAAGAGGGAGCGAAATAAGTTGGGAATGAATTAGTAGTCATCCGATAAGGGAGATCGGTGAGAAGTTCAAAATCGTGCACGGTCGCTTCGACCGAATTTGAAATACAAGTTTTGATAACCATCATTGAAGCAGAAGTCGAGGACACGTGTGGATCAATCCAAGTCAATTCATTGAATCATTATTTGTGCGAGGCATTCTCGGGTCGGGATGACGAACGACTTTCATTTTTTCTACCCAAACACTTATCCTTTTTTCAGTCCTTTTTTAGCCTTGTTCTGTATTTTCTTTGGCCTACCCTCCCTTGGAATCAATCTGATATGACTAAAGAAAAGAAAAAAGAAAAGAAGAGGAAAAGAATGAAAAAAAAAATAGAATATAAAAACAAAATCTACCTCAGCGGTACAGCTACGTCTGACCTAATTCCTCTCAAAAGGATACGTAGGCAAACAATCAGGTGCGGTCATAACAGGGGAAAGTTCTTTTTTTCCCTGTTCATATTGACGCAAAACTTGCCTCCAAGTTTTCGGCCAACGTCAAAAGAAATTTTGTTCCCCATTCTATGCTAAACTGGGGCAGAAGTTTGTTTTTATTTCATTATTTTATAAAATTTAAAAAAAAAACTTCTATTTTATCATACCATATATTCGTCTGTTTCATGAGATGTTTGGTATATCTGTCTCGAAATCAAGGAAAAAATTCAAAGCGCTCCGGTTTAGGACAAACTGGGGCAGAAGTTTATTTTTTTTAAAAAAAAAAAAAAAGAGGAGAAAGTTAACGTCCCTTTTCTTTCATTGTGTTCATCTTGGGGAATAATCACAATATTCTCTATGTTTTCATATTAGAAAATTCAAAAGATAATTCCCCGGTTTCACTAAACCGGGCTACAGTTTGTTGTTATTTTAAAAGAAATGAATCGTAGGGTTGTATCATTCACAAAATCATTTCATGATATGCTTTCATACCGCTTTTCAAACTAAAGAGAAAAACTCAAAAAAGAAAAAAAAAAAAAAAAAAAAGAGAAGTAATCCACAATTTGCCTATGCTGGGGAAACAAGTTTGTTTTATTTTCAAAAAGCGGTGATTTCATAGTTTGTGTTATTCATCTGATCGTCTCATGAGATGTTTCTGAGCTTTTATGCTAAACCCCTTTATTCATAGCCTAACCAAATCCAATGTTACAGTCCAGATAAAGACCCTTCTGACCGATCATTGAGAATATCAAGCCGAGTAAGGTATCAAGGGATAATTCCACGCTGTAAAGTCGCATTCTTATAAGCCGATCATCGCATTTAGGAGCTGGGAGCACCAAGGTCATTAAAGGAGAAATTCTCCGGGGAATCAAGATAAAGGCAAAATTGAAGAAAGGAAGGAAAGACGGTGTCGAGCAGCAAGGAAAGATCGGAGGTCGATTGGGAAAGAGCGAAAAAATGAAAGAAATGAAAAAAAAATGAATTCTTGTCGGTGAAAACCTTAAAAGACGCCGCAAGGCAATAGTGAGTTAAAAGAACAAAGAGAGAGGCTATTAGTGAAAACCCCGAGGGGCACTGCTAGTCGACTGAGGGTCGTGGAATTCATCATCAAGTTTGGGTTGAAAAAGAATGTCAAACTGGGAGCAAGTTCAGGAATACCCCGTGTGAACTAATCAACAGTTGATTCTAATTGCATGTCATGTTTTACTAAGGTTGTCTGTTTCACCTACAAATAAGTTTCTTCTATCTACCAGGAACATTTGTCGTACGATGTCTCCTTTTGAGTTTCTTTAATTTCCTTTTCATTTATTTCTTTCTCATTATTTTCGGGCATTCAAAATGGTTTGCAAAACTTGTAAAAATCGGGAATGGGAGCCTAACACCGAGATTGTACCATGAAGATCACCAGAAAATGGTTTGTTATTTCTACAAGGTGTGACCAAAGACCGATATGAGAATTTGGGTTGGGAAGTGTGATAATACAACTACATCAAGTCAGTTTCTTGTCGGGGACAAACTTGAAGAGCAGAAAAAGAAATAATGAAAGAAATCAAGGACCATCTGAACCAGGAGCATCGGTTTTCAACTTTCAAGAAAAGACCCCATTGGACAATGGGTTGCGAATTTCAGCTTTCTGGTAAAAGAACCATTGGGATAATATGATAGAATTTTCGACTTTAAACACAAGGCCCATTGGGATAATGGGATTCCATTTTCAGAACAAGACCCATCGGAGTGATAGTTTACAATTTCAGCTTTCTTTCAAGACCGATTGGGATAATAGGTTACAATTTTTCAGCTTGTAGAACAAGACTCACTAAAGCAGTGGTTTAAATTTCCAGCAAAAGTAAGGCCTACTAGAGTAGCGGTTTTCAATTTCCAGAAGAAGCAAGACCCATCAGAGTGATGGTTTTTAAATTCCAGCAGAATTAAGATCATTAGAGTGATGGTTTCCAAATATCCAGTAAAAGTAAGACCCATCGAGTGATGGTTTTAAATTTCCAGCGAAAGCAAGGCCCACTAGAGTAGTGGTTTTCAATTTCCAGCTAAAGCAAGACCATCGGAGTGATGGTTTTCAAATATCCAATAAAAGCAAGACCCATCGGGTGATGGTTTTCAATTTCCAGCAGAAGCAAGATCCATCAGAGTGATGGTTTTTAAATTCCAATAAGAGCAAGACCCATCAGAGTGATGGTTTCCAATCTCCAGAAAAAGCAAGACCCACTAGAGTAGCAGCTTTCAATTTCCAGAAGAAGCAAGACCCATCAAAGTGATGATTTTCAATTTCTAGAATAAGCAAGACAATCAGAGTGATGGTTTTCAAATATCCAGCAAAGGCAAGGCCCAATAGAGTAGCGGTCTTCAATTTCCAGAAGAAGCAAGACCCATCAAAGCAATGGTTTTCAATTTCCAACAAAAGCAAGACCCATCAAAGTGATCGTTTTCAATTTAGCAAGAGCAAGACCCATCAAAGTGATGGTTTTCAATTCAGCAAGAACAAGACCCATCAGAGAGATAGTTTTAATTTTCAGCAAAAGCAAGACCCATCAGAGAGATAGTTTTAATTTTCAGCAAAAGCAAGACCCACCAGAGTGGTGGTTCCAGTTTTATCTTTCCAGTTAAAGCCCGTCAAAGCGGCATTTCATTCAAGTCAGCCCATTAAAGTGGCAATTTTAGCATTCAAGTCAAAGCCCGTCAAAGTGGCAATTTTAGCATTCAAGTCAAAGCCCGTCAAAGCGGCAATTTTAGCATTCAAGTCTAGTCCGTCAAAGCGACAATTTCAATTTTCAATTCAAAGTCCATCAAAGCGGCAATTTCATTCAAGTCAAAGTCCGTCAAAGCGGAAATTTCAATTTTAAAGTCAAAGTCCGTCAAAGCGGCAATTTTATTCAAGTCAAAGTCCGTCAAAGCGGTAATTTCAGCTTTCCAGTCAAAGCCCGTCAAAGCGGAAATTTCAACTTTCAAGTCAAGCCTGCCCGAGCGGCAATTTCAAGTTTTAGAGACCCACTTGAGTAGTGGGAGTTGCGGACCAGTTTATCAGTTTATGAAGCATGAAGACTTAGTCTAGGAATTGTAATTTTACATTTCAATGTTGCATTTGCATTTTTCTTTGTAAAGTAATGACCACCAACCAGCTAGCCAGCAACTAGCAACAAGGAACCAGCAGAAACAGTCCCAAGTGTGTTTAGCAGTATTTTGTGTCAGTCCTAGTGCATTAGAAGCGTCTAATGTGAGCCATAGCGTGTCTAGTAGCGTCTAGAGTAAGTCCTAGTGTGTCTAGAAGAGTCTAGTGTCTGTTTGAATGCAGTAGTCCCAGCTACCGCATGTGAGGAACTACACTGACCTGATTACTTAGTCCGAGGATATGTAGGTAGCCTTGTTCTTGGTTAGAACCGAAAAGTCAAGGTACGATCACAATTTTGCAAGCGTGTTCTCCGCTAGAACCGAAAAAGCCAAAATTAGTTGTTGATTACGTCTTCGCCCGAAAACTCTTCATGTTCTCGAACAAAGAGGGGCAACTGTAATCACCTAATTTTGGAACCTAAAATACTAAAATGCGTAAAATAGTTATGTTAAATGTTATGTGAATTTTGCTAGATTTAACGTTTATTTAGCTATTTTTAGTTAATTTATTAGGAGAAAAAAGCCATAAAAGTTTCAAAAGACAAAAAAAATAGGATTCAATATGAGTAATGTTTAATTGATGTTATGTGCTAATTGATTCATATTACAAGTTTTGTTGTTAATTATTTGGTTAATTAGTTCGAAATGACAATTAGTTGTAGTATAGTTTAAAGGGCCAATTAGTCTAATAAACCTGAAAACCTAGCCCAATCCAATGTCCAACAGCCCATTCCCTTTTGACCCGGCCCATTATTATCACTTAAAAGCAAAAAAAAAATGTCATTAATGGTATTTTTCCACAAAATCACAAAGCCTAAAAGAAACTCTACCTAAATGTTGACCCGCCTGGTTCCGCCGATGTCCACCACCGGCAATGGCGGAGATCACTCCGTTCTAGTGAAATTTTGCATCACCCGACGCCTCTTCACCTCCACTTCCCAGTTCCGATCTAAGATTTCCTAAATTTTGAACGGAAGGGCATAGATTGGAGTTCAAAAATGAGGCAAAACTCTAACTCCGATGAGTTTTCTCCGGCCTAATTATCCTCTCACCCTTCTTTATACATTTCTAAGCTTAAATTCTCCTGAAATTACCTCTTTTTCCCGTTGTCTTCGCCTTCCTCGTTACGCCATTTTCGAGCCCTGGCTATGGTGTTTTGTTTGTAAGCTAGGGTAGTGACGGGGACATAGTGGTGATGTCGTGAATGGAGTGGAACTGTGATGGTATAATGATGAAGGACCGGTGGTGATGTGATGCTATGCTTGGGAATTTGATTTCAACATAGTGACTGGGCGATACGATGGCTCGAGGGGCTGTTCGTGCTCGTATATGAGGCAATAGTGATGAGGCGTTGGGTGCAGCTATGGCAGTGGTGAATGATGTCGAGGTGATATTGGTTGGAGCTGTTAGTTGAAGCTATTAGTTGTGAAGAAGTAAGACATTGAAAACTTGTAGAAATAAATTACTTTGGATTGTTGTATTTTTTTTTTCATGCTAAATCAGATGTGTCAAGATGAGTTATGATTATTGTTCAAGCATGCAAAACTATGTCTGAGAAATAGTAGTCATAAACTTGTAAATGGATATGTAAGATCTTAGGCTAAATCTGAAACACCTTGATAAAATCACTCACTATTTCAGTTGTTATTTAAAACCAGTCCCACTATTGTTTCGTTGAGTTTTTGGCCTTAGTTTAAAATCAAAAAGTTTAACAAAAGCAAATTATGACATCAAATGCAAATTGCAAAGTTTTTAAAACAATGGTTGAGAGAAAATATTTAGGTGGTAACGTATTAAATTTGTAATCACCTGAGTGAATGAAAGACGTCATAAGGTTAGGTGAATCATAGGCCAAAGCAATTAAGTAACTCATTTGTTCATTTGAAACTCACTCTAAATTAGGAGACTAAATAATTCATTTGTTCTCCTGCGACTTAACTAAATAATGCATTTGTTCTTATGTAACTCATTTTAAGTCGGGAGATTTCGAACGGGTGAAGTACCTATGCGATTTAACTGATTTAAGTCGGATGACTTCGAACGAGTGAAGTGCTCGCGCGATTATATCTCGATTTGAGTTCCCATTTGAACGTATAAAATAACAAATCAAAAGCGCAACAAAACAAAGGCAAATACAACAAACAATTTCAAAGAGTCGAAATGCATCAAATAAAAGCAACCGTGCTTGGCACAGGACTCGAGGGTGCCTAACACCTTCCCGAGAGTCAACCGAGATTCTTACCCGGAACTCTGACGCAGAACATTTATGAGTTATAGGTATTCAAGGTACGCCACTTTGGTGACTTGGCACACCTTTAATTGTCAAGTGGCGACTCCGAAAATCTCTTAATAATTGTGTACCCTGTAACACCGTCACAGACCTTTTAAAACATTAGTTTTTCTTTTTAAGTGAAACAAAAGGGTCGTGACACCTGCTTGGGGGAAGTCTGAGTACCTCGTGTCCTAAGAAAGCTCACAAGGATGTTCTTTGGGCTTAGAGCCCAAGAGAGTTTCTCAATCACCCTTAGTTTTATTTTTAATGCATTAAAGGCAATGCATGATTTTAAGTGTGGGGTGGGAGTCTTCCTATTTGTATTAATAACCCCCTTTGGTTTTTCTTTGTGCATCGGTTCTTTTCCAAAGGAAGTATTTTGAATCGGGTATAGGTAGATTTTTTATATTAGAGTATAGTAAATGGATGGGAGAGTCTTAGCTCCACTTTGACTAGTTTTATATAGATACATGATTTGGGGCATGTGAAATTCATGCATATGTTCTATCATAATCCACTTGCCTTGTGAAACGTTGAGTGCATTGTTTGAAGCCTATGACCATGATTTTGACTCTAGATTTACAAGAGAGTTTGTGCCTGTTTGCTTTGTTTGAGAGCGGGAATTGAGCCGTTTTGAGTAGGTTATGTGCCATGTGTGAGTGAGGATTGTTTTTTCCTCCATGTTTAATACATGATGTCTAGAACTTGCGAGGTGTGTGTGTGCAAAGCGAAATGAGAAGTTTGCTCGCTTAGGAAGTGATATAGGCATTTCTTTCATAGCCAGTTTGTTTGAAGCCTCAGAATTAGATATTTACCAGTGAAATTTGACCTTGGCCAACCCTTTTGAGCCTTTAGCCTTTTCTTTGATAGCCATTAGGATTCCTAGTTCTTGTACTAAATATCTATGAGTCGCTTGTAGTGTTATGAGTCAAAAATGCTAGTGAACAAAGTGGGAAAGTGTGGTTGTTGGAGGAAGACAAAAGGTGCTTAGGATGATGCTATTTGGAGGGATTTACTAGAAAAAGAAAAGAAAGTGAAATCTTGAGATATTGTGCAACAATTGGAAAATGAAAAAAAAAATGAGTTTGAAAAAAAAAAAAAGGAGTAGTCCCTATCATTAGCTCTTACCTTTGCTTAATGAAAAATGTTGGTAAAAGTTGTCTCTGTGCTGGTAAAAGAAAGATTGGTTAGAAGGAAAAATGTTTGAACTAATTGTGATGTATTGAATTGCTTGGGGTGGTTAGTTACTATTATCTATATGTATCCTGCCCGTCCCATTGCCTACATTACAACCTAAAGAAGTTCTAATTGATCTTAGCCGAGTAGATGGACATTAGTCAAGTTCTATACTAAGGGCAAGCTTATGGTACGTCTTGTGTTGCATGTGAGTTCTTTTTTGAGAGTGAGTACTTCATCTATGTGTGAACTTTTTGTTCATAATCATTCTCCTGAGTGAATTCCTTCATTAAACTTGAAATTAATTGTGAGGCCACATAATTTACGAGAAGCGGGCTCTTTTATTAGTCTCTTGAATAGAGTGAGTACTTGCATAACTTATTGACTAAGTCTAGAGTTGATGTAGGACTGGGAGGTTAATTTGGTGCACTTGATTGTTTTTAAATATTCTTGGCTTAATTTCCGTGCGAATAAAGCACAATGAGTACATTTGCAACTTGTTAAGTGACTATATAAACCCAAGTCAGTGTGTGAGTTTTTTTGGTGTATCTTGAGTTCAAGATATAGGTTGCTCGAGGACGAGCAAATATCCAGGTACCTTAAAATTGGCTTGGAGCCGATTACAATAGGTGGAATTGAGATAGAAGCAAAAACAGCTGACATGGGTCTTTTTATACCCCAGAAACAGCGCGTTCGTACCACCTTGGGCGCCGATGCGGCACCATTTCATCCCCTTCACACTCAGGAGGATGAGGTTGCACTTTGAGACTGCAGAAAGAAGCACGCACGCGCCCCCACGCGCGCGACGCGCATGCCTATCTTGAAGGTGCAGAATTCTGTAGCAGCGCCTGCTGGTGCTGCAATTCGGGTCCGAACATGACCCTTCAAGGCTTGGAATAATCTCAAATATTGTACATAAGTTATATGACACTTGTGTTACATGCTCGTGAAGACAGATCTCGAAACGGAGCTCCATAACTCAAGACGTGGGTCCACGTGAAGAGGTCAATTTCTTGACTTCTGGATCTTTTGTGAAAACTATCCGAAGGACCTCGGATTTAACTTCTGAGGATTTCCACAGGTCATAATGACCATATAAACCTAATTCAATCTTTGGATTGTGAATCAGAGTCATTTACTCAAATCGAGCTCGAAAACCTCTTTTAGAATTTATCGACAACTGAAACGGAAATCTTCTCAAAAAAACCTACCAAACAAGGTCCGAATCAGCTCAAATTTTACACACATGTTCTAATAGATCTTAATAACTTTTAACACAGTTGACATACCAATTGGAATCCTAACTCCTGAAACGACTGATCGAGGTCGTTTCATTAACTGGAGTTTATTGTATATGCAAGCAGCAAATTAAAGACTAAATGTTACTACAAATTTTATTTCTTTTGCAATTGCTCGCAGATAAGGCTTTCCAATCCATAGTTTGCATGCAAACCATGCACGATTTACATACAAAGATTTACTTGCTTATGCGTTCACATTTACTCATTCTCTGATAGCCACGCTTATGAGGCTGGGCTCTCTGCATACGAGTGCCCTGGTAGTAAGAATGGCCACGTTTGTTGCATGGGTTAGCTGTTTTTGCCATTGCAGCATAACTGATGTAACCATATTGATTAAGCGCTCTCCTGGAAGACTCTGTGGGCATCATCACTTCTTCCTTACAACATGTCTCCAACACGTCCTGTGGCATGAGTTGCGTCTAAATGAGAGAACGGTGACTCCACCCATGCCCAAGGCCAAGGTCATCAAGAGAAGAAGCACCATTCCTTGCTGTAAACCCATCTTAAACCTAATGAAATTTAGAGGAAATGAGATGAGAAATCAAGTTGTGCGTGGGTCTATTTGTTCTTTTTTTCTCGTGATTTTCTCTTCCCTTCCTCTTGACTGAAAAGGATGAGGAAGAGGAAAGGAGTGATGATGAAGGCTACACCGAAGAAGAAGGAGTGCAATATATGTGGAGGAGCTTTAGGTGTCAAACTTCTTGTTGAAGGGTCTTCTCAACGTAATTCTCGTACAGTCATACATAAGTTGAATGTCTAACTGCAAGTGTCGTAGCTTTGCTTAAGGTCCGTTTCTTTCTTCTTTTTCTTCTACGTTGTATTAAGCAGTATGTTTTCTTCTTTTTTACTCAACCCATCCTCCAGGGATCAATATTTCTTTTCTATGAATAGTAGTCTAACTTAAACCTAAATTAATGGGGATTACTATTAGATAAATTTTCTTCAAAAATAGTACTTTAAGTTCCAAACAATCGGCTAGAGGTAGATGAATTTTAACAGACTGAATCAATTCTCTCGTGGATATGAGAAACTTAATTATTCTACAATTTGGACAGTCTTTCTTTTTTCTTTTCCCCTTTCAGTTTTTCATTTCTGTCTTTTATGGGCTCAAAGCAAATTCCATGAGTTATTTGAGGTTATTTACTGGAGTACAATAATAGAAAGGTCGGTTGGACTGCTATTTTATGGAAATCCGTTTTGGGCAAATGACAGTATATGCAGTACTCACTCCATCCCAATATATACTACATTATTTGATCGGAAATGTAGTTTAAGCAATAAAGGAAGACTTTGTTATGTTTACCAAATTATCCTTATTTTAGTGCCTATTTTAATTGATTTTTTTCACAATATAAGTACATCTTGAAAAGTAAACGGGACCCAACAAGGGTAAAATAGAGATGGTATCAATAAAGAGTTGCCAAATAAGGAAATGTGACATTCATTTTGGGACGAACTAAAAAGGAAATGGTACCACATAAATTGGGACGGAGAGAGTAGTGGAAAATTTACAAAAGTCATTATTTTTTTCAAAACAATAATTATTCATTTGGATTTTTTTTTTCAGTTGCTTACATTGTCCTACTAAAATATACTCCCTCCGTTCGGCAAATCATGTCATTGTCCGAAATACGAAGGACAAAATTTTCAATTTTGACCGCGAATTTAGACATAAATTCATCTTTTTTAAAAATAAACTTTGCATATTATCCATTCCACTTTATGTGGAAATGTTACTATTTGGAAAGTTTTTTTTTCCAGCAAATACCACTAAGCACGTAGCTTAGCGGCTAATTTTATTGATAAATAAATAAATAATAATAAATTCGGTCTTTACAATCATGAATGAAATACGAAATTGCTAATACTAAATAATGTCTAAGTAGTGATAAGATAGCATCATAACCAACCATTGCATTCACCTCATTGGATTGAGCATCATACAATGTTAATACCACCAATTGAAGCAAATTTAATACTTTGATATTGTGCTTTATAAAAGTTACCACACTACTTAGGAATAATGTATATGAAAAATTAATGAAGAATCTAGATAATGACCTACAAACATGTAGTTTTAAATTTGGAATGCATGTAATAATTAAACAATAGCATCGTAGCTCTTCGTAGTGATTAACGTGTGCAAAAGAAACATTCCCAGCCAAAACAGCCCTTGATGCGTTGCATGTGAGGGTGTTTGGACTGGGAGTTTCACTCTCCATTGTGAAAAACATCTCCCAGGCGAAACATTGATTGATGCCTCGCTCCATGAGCTGTTTCAGCTGTAATTCAGAAAACTCCCAGGCGAAACACCCATTGATGCCTCGCCCCATAGAGTGTTTCAGCTGAAATTCGCACAAAAAACGCAAACAACGGCTGATGTTTTGAACGTTTGCTACTGGCCAATCTGAAATTAGTTCCAACCAGCGAGAACATCCCGTGGTGCTCCACCTCAAGGACTGTTTTACCTGCTGCTTGTTCAAACAATGAGGTTGCCAACCTTGCTCGTTGAGCTTGCTAAAATTCTGGCATGTTGCTTTCCATACAAAAACGCTAGTTCCTCCAAAGCATGCATAGCTCCTCTTCATCCTTAAACATTCCAAAACAAAGAGCCATCAAAATCTGCGTATCCAAGCTTGCAACATTATCATAAGCATACTAAAATAAACATAATGAATCTTCACCACAATAATTATAAACTTGAAAGTACCTACAAAAAAGAAAACAACGTTAGTAGCAAAGTCCTCCATACTCTCCTCTACATAGATTCGAGCATGAAGGAAAATTCCACCTCCATTGTTTCTTAACATTCCTCATCGGCCTACTGCGATTGTTAGGCTCATTATACTTATCCCCATTCACCAACCTCCTTCCCATGCTATCCAACTCATGAAACGAATTCACCACAACATCTCCTAGATCAATCGCCAAGTTTTCCAAGTGGTCCGCTAATTTATTACCTTCTCGAAATACATGCATCACCACCACCTCTATGCCCTCCATCAAACTCCAAATTTCCTCCATTATTTGCTCCATTGGCCAAGGCACCTCCCAAAAATTCTTCGAGGTCCATCAAACTCCAAAAAATATAAACTTGCTATATTTTATAATAATTTCAAATTATAAATTATTACAACTTATAGTACTTTTCATGTAATTTTTAAATATATAAATTTTATTTTTAAAAAATTGAACAATCTGTAACCGAATTCACGGAATATCTTTTGGTGCGGTGTTGTTTTTAAGTTTTGTACTCGTTTATGAAATTTGTGCATGAATAACACTATATTTTAAGTTTGACATGCGTGTTTGTAACTTGAGAACAATTTTATCACAAATTTTGACGGATCCGTCAAAAATTTATTTGCTCACAAGTTTTATCAAATTGCTAGATGGGCCACTCAATAAAACTTATCAAGTTTTGACGATTCAATAAAGTTTAGAAGAAATTAACTTTTCGACAAATTCGCCAAAATTCGGGACATTTGGTCAAAAGGGACACTCAAGAGTGAATATAGGTAAAAGGGACAAAGTCTTAATTAATGTAATAAAAGGGACACATCTAATTAATGCTCTTAAACATCAACTTTCCTCCACTCCCCTTCACCCCAAAGTTTCATTTCTTACACTTTGGTCCTCACGTATATAAAAAATAAAATTTGCCAAATTAGGGAAATATTTTTCCCTCCGTTTATTCCCTCCTTTCTCTCTCTCTCCTCTCTCCTCTTCTCCCTCCCGACCTGAAACACCATAGCTGCTGCGCATCTGCTTTCTTCAATCTCCATTCGTTTTCGCTATTATTCTTGCATTCCAACTGTCCCAAATGGAAAATATTGTCAGATCTAAAATCCATTTCGGTTAATTAGAGGTATTATTGACTCTAATTTAATAAATAATTTGGGGAAAATACGCTGCAATTCTTTGAATAACAATTTCTGGTTGGCATTACTTTTAACGCTGGGCATTACTTCAAACTGGAAAGCTTGACAACTCCCATATCTCCTGTAAGTGTAAATCTCCCTCTTGCTAATCTCTACTATTCTAATTTTTGTAAAAACCCTTTTAAACCAGTATGTTGCTGTTTTGAAACATCTTACCGTGACGATCGCAACATTATAAAGATTGTTCTACAAATACTCGTACAACGTATTCACAATTATGGAACATTGTATTAGATGCTCAGGATAATCCTTTTGATGTTCCTATTGTGCTAGTCAGAGTCACGGAACATAATTTTGGTTGCCCGAATAATCTTACAGCATGTTCAGTAAATGCTATTCATAATGTTGGAACATATTTGTAGATTGTCGGAACTGATGTATCGATGTTTCACATCAGTATGCTTGTATTCTTAAACATCCTTGGGCATGTTCGGATCTGTTTTTCGATGTTCCAGTATCCTTTGCTACCTGGACCACATTTGATGAATGTTTATCCTACCTTGCAGATATCGTTAAAGTAATGGGGGACAACATACTACTAGGAGTTGATTTTCTCGGCGAATGGGTTGAGCGTTCGAAATGCTATGCTTGGATTCCTAAGGTGAAAGAGACAAGACCTATCCTTGTGAGTAGGAATATTACATATGATGAACTTGTCGACAAAATCATACGCAGTTGGGGGGTAAGTGATGATCCTAGGGATCTTTGCATTTCATATATGCTGAGTGTTGCCGCAAAGCAAAAGACTGCTCCATCTAAAATTAGGTCTGATGATGATGTTCAGCTTTATATGGCTGATGTAGACCCAGCTGGGGCTAGGCCAACACTAAGGGTTAGTGTGATTCCAAGGCCTGAAGGAATTTCAAGTTCGAATGAACAAGATATGCATGTTGAGATGGATGAAGATGAATTAAAACAAGGTGGAGAGGCAGACGAAGAAGGTGAAGAAGGTGGAGAAGCAGTTGGTAATCCTTCAGAAAGAGCACCATCATTGAGCAGCCGCAACGATTTTTTTGGAAAAGACGGCACAGGTTTTGTAAAGGGTATGACTTTCAAGAACAAGCGAGAATTAGTGGTGAAGTTGAGGCTTGCTGCAGTGAGGAAGCCTTTTTCTTTCAAAGCTGTGAAGAATACAAAAAGGTTGTTTTATGCCCGATGTGTTGATGCAAATTGCAGGTGGTGGCTTCGAGCATTGAGGTATCATAGTAGTGATACATTTTATATTACAATCTACAATGGCGAGCACACGTGCGGTGTGCAGCACCTGCAAAGCCACCATAAACATGCCACAGCTGATGTTGTTGGTGAATACATGAAAGATAGGTACATTGAGGGGAAAGGAATAACACCAAAAGACATCAGGGTTGCATTCAACAGAGAATTGGGATGCAACATTAGTTATTGGAAAAGTTTGAAGGGATGTGAGATTGCAAAGGCAATAGCAAGAGGGACACATGAACACAGTTATGAAATTTTAGAGGCATACAGTGATATGGTAAGGTCCCAAAATATTGGAAGCAAGACAGCTTTGAAGCTTGATAGTTGTGGGAGGTTTAAGTATTTTTTTATATCTTACGGATCTTGGATTAGGGGTTTTCTGTATATGAGGAAAGTCCTTGCTATTGATGGGACTCATTTGTCAGGCAAGTACGGCGGTGTGTTGTTGTCTGCCGTTGCCCAGGATGCAGAGAAGCACATATTCCCTGTTGCATTCTGCGTTGTGGACAAAGAATGTGATGCTTCCTATGATTTTTTTTTCGAACAATTGGTTGACATAGCCCAGTACAATGATGAGTTGAGCGTCATTTCAGACAGGCATAAAAGCATAGCAAAATCAGTTGCCAAGTGGTTCCCCCAAGCTCACTACGGAGTTTGCACGAGGCACCTTGCTGAAAATATCCGTACAAAGTTTCAGTTTGGAGACCACCTGGGGTCCTATTACTTGGCAGCAGATGCATATCGTGTGGAGGATTTCAGAACGCACTTTAAGAAAATCGAAGACAACGATCCAAGGGTTGCCAGATATCTTCAAGATGACGTGGGGTTCCATAAATGGAGCAGATGCTTTTTCCCTGGGCACAGGTACACGACTATGAACATTCATACCAAATGTTCTGAACGTTGCGTTGGAATGTTCTATATTTACATGTCAATTAAGTCGAGAACATTCTAATTGACGTTCAAAATAGTACCAATGATGTGTATGACGTAATTATTGATGTTCTGATCGCATGCTTAATGTTCGCACTTGGATTAGACGTATTTAGCATTAAGGTCTTTGTTTGTTTGTTACAATTTCAGATTTGCAGTGATGACATCGAACATTGCTGAGTCCACAAATGCAATGCTGAGGGATGAAAGAGAATATCCTATCGTTGCCCTATTAAATCATATCAATCGTACATTTGGCGAAAAATTCCATGTGAGAGCTACGGAGTTCCTCGAGGTTTCAACCATATGTGTCCCTTCAATTGAAGGAAAAATAAGATTCAACCTGGAGGAAGGGGGTAAGCTCGCAATTAGTCGAAAAGGTACGTATGGTTTCACCATCATCAGTCCAGGCCAGGGAGCAGAAGTCGATTTACTCAACAGAACTTGTACGTGCAGAGAGTATCAAATTGACTTAATACCCTGTAAACATGCTATGGCAGCTATCAGAATGCTGCGTCCAGACGACTATGGAGCGTGCGTCTATGACTTCACTTCTGCATATTACAAGTTAGAGTCATATATGCTTGCCTATGCAGAACCGATCAATGCTGTTCCGCCGGAAGAATTTTGGAATGTTCCTCCTGAGCTGCTTGAGAGACGAATATTGCCTCCTTTCATCGACGTGGGTAAGGGTAGACGAAGGAAAAAGCGGATACCATCAGTTGGTGAAGTATTTTCAAGTAGGAGAAACAAATGTAGCATCTGCAAAAGGTCAGGCCACAAAAGAACTACTTGCCCGAAACGAGTGGATAGTGGACAATCCTCCCAAACTCAAAGTGTTGCTTTTTGAATTTTAATCTTGACAATTTTATATATTTTTATATTTGAACTTTTAACTTAATGTTCCGAGCATTTATCAATGGCGTTCCAAATTCCTGTCATTTTTGTAGTATATAATTCAAATTGATCATCATACAGATGTTCTAATACTGCAAACGGGATGTTCAGTATAATGCAATAGTCATGCTGATTGATCAAGCGAAGGGTTGCCTCGTGCAATTAAAAGGTGTGAAAGCATCCCCCAACCTGCATACGAAAAAGGCATTAATTAATCCAGATACATCACCTAGAGAGTAGTGAACGACTTTTCAATGTTCATATCACGCCTTTTGGTGTTTTTTATGTTTTTTATCATCTATAAATACAAACATTTACTTGTCCCTCCATACACACAATTATCCTCCTACTTGAATTAGCAAAATTTCTTCATAGACAACAAATACAAATGGAAAATAGCCAAAACGAAATTGTCGCTAATGGCCACTATGCCCCAGCCGACGAACCTGACCATAACGAATATTATGGAAACATCGCCTGGGATATTGCCGGTATACAAACTGACATCACTGCAATCAACCATTCTGTGGACCGCTTATCTGCTGATGTATGGAGCATAAGGCAAGTGTTAGTTCAGCGCTTGGAGCGTATTGAACGAATGCTTTTGGGACTCCTTATCCATCAAGGGATGAATCCGGAGCAGTTTGTTACTCCTCCAAATTCTCCCAATGCTGACAACTAGAACTCTTATTTAAGCATTATATCTAGTACTAGTACTTTTGTCTAAGCATTATATCTAGTACTTTTGTCAAGCAATATGTGAAGTACTTTTGTACATGTATTTTGTTCCCTTAAGTATGAATGAAAATTATCAGATTATGTGTTAAGTTGATAATACTTCCACTACGTAAGTGAACGCCTAAACTTCATCAGCAACTTGAAACATTCTAACCCACGTTCCAAGCACCGTATGAAGATGTTTGACATCGATATTAACGTAAACATGCTAGCATATATTTTAACCACTCCCATCTAAAATGCATCAGCAAGTTGAAACATGCTAACAAAAGTTCTGAGCACAGTATGAAGATGTTTGACATAGCAGAAGGAGTTTGGCCTTAAAATTGTTATTAACACAAACATGCAAAAGCCGCTATTTGTACAACAACAACAACAGTACACAGCACTATTTTGGGAGATTTGACGAAAAAATCAACAAAAAGCAGAGATTTTCACGAGAATTTCAGTCCAGAACCAGAAAGAAGGGGTAAAAACCCTAGCTTTATCGAAATAGGCAAATAGCAAAACAATAAACCCCGATTCACTTGAAAACATCAATATAGTAAAAAATTTACCTTTAGATGTTGCCGGAGAACATTATGTAGATGCCCGGCGACGAAATAGAAGACTCGAGAAGAGGACTCGAGAAGTGTGTAAGAGAAGAAAGGCGCGGGTGTTCGATGTTTGAAATGATTGAATTGATAAGACTGATCAGCCGCATTTTTAATTAAAACTTCACTTTTGGGGTTGTCATAATTGCCATTAAGGCCCCACCTTTTTGTTTGTTCCGATTTCCACGCGCGTCCCATTTTTGTATAAAATCCCATTTTTCTTTTTTGAGATATTAGAACGTTCTTCTGAACGTGCCAAACATAATAATCAATTAGGTAGTTCGTTAAAAATGAAACTCGTTTGCTCAAAATAAAAAGTACCTTTTACACGTTCAAAACATATCAAATGATGTTTGAACCCTAACCCTAACCCTAACCCTAACCCTAACCCTGAACCCCAAAACATAACCCTAACCCTAACCCCAAACAGCAAAAATTCCTAACATTTAGAGAACATTCATTCTCGTGTTCTGAACCTTTTTTGAAACGTTCTTGAACGTCTCTAGTCTGTTCTGGATCTTTATACTGATGTTGTTTTTGTACCGTTGAGGATTAGTTGATAAATACTAATATAAGGATCATTTAAAATGCATAAACAATGAAGAGTAGTTTAGTAAGATTCCAAAACATGCTATGTGTAAGTAAACCAAAATATATGTCGTTAATTATACCAAAATGTAATTATTAGGTTGTTTGGATAAGGAGTGTAGGGTTGATTCTAGATCAATTAACAATTTTAAACATTAAGAAGTGTATTATAACGAATTGTAGAATAGATTGGACGTTATATCACTAGATAGACACATTAGTAATCTATTTGCTGATTTTGCAATCTATGTGTAGCTCAATTACAGGCATTCTTCGTGTATCTACAACAACTAAGACTTCAAATCGTACAAGTATTGATTGTAATACTCAATACTAAGTGTATTTAAGGTGACTACATCAATAGTATGTCTATTGGAAGTGTTTACTCATAAAAGATCTACTAGAGTATACTCATTTATATCTATTGAAAGCGATTACTTAGTTATATCAAATGAAACACTTACTAAGTTATTGAGTATTTCATTAGATGTTGTTCTAACTAATGGATAATCTATATAATGATGACTTAACCTTAAATATAAAGACTTATTAATCTTTTCATGTTATATAGTTTCTTATTACAACCATATCAAAGGTTGGAAGACTACATATTAAATTAGGCACCTACTATGAACTGAACATATAAACCCACGTTCGTAACTTAAATTAGATGTCTATTGGTGTTTGTAGTACTAATACAACGGATACATTTGTTTATAGATATTAGAACAATCTCTTCTACGTGCCAAACATGGTTTTCTAATGCTAGAAAAAATTGGAGCAACCCGTTTTAAATACGTGGAGCGACCTGCTCCACACAACTATTATCTTATAACACGTGGAATAACCCCAACCATTCAATTAATTAGGTCTTTTCCCATTATTGTTATAAGTTATCCCTAGGGACCCCCTTTACCTCGTCTTCTTCTTAACTCAACCATGTCTCATCAAGGATCAACTTGTTCTCCCAGCTCCTCTCAAAATCGTCGATGTTGGTGTGGCTTACCTGCGATACAATTCACGGCGGGCACACAGTCGAATGCTGGACGAAAATTTTGCAAGTGTCCCCGCAAGGGTATTAGCAATTGCGGATTTTGGGAATGGTGTGACGAGGAGTATCCCCAGCCTACCACATTGGTTTTAAACAAGTTGAAAATTTCACTTAATGAAGTTTGTGAAGAAAGGGCCAATTTGCTGAAGGAAGTTGACAAATTAGGGGCTTGTAATACTACAAATTTATTGAAGATCAGTAAGTTAGAGGCTAAATTGCAACGGTGGAAGATGTATTTCTTATTGTCTTGGGCAGCTTTTTTGGGTTTCATTGTAGCTAGGTTTATTTGATACCAGTTGCTGTTCATCGAGTACTACTGAGATCTATATATTTGAACGTTTAAGTTATTGTTTCGAGCATTTATCAATGGCGTTCCAAATTCCTATTATTTTTGTAGTGTATAAATCAAATTTATCATCATACGGATGTTCTAATACTGCAAACGGGATGTTCAGTGTAATGCAAAACAACATTCATAAATATTCAAAACATGCTAGATTGTACTGAAAATTAAAGGACAACAGTTCTAAACACGACATTCAAGTCATATAGAAAATCTTCTTAAATGACTACACTTGAAATAGTTCTTCATTTCACATGCGTTCCGCTGGAGGCCGTGGTGGTGAAGAGTAGTTTTGGGGGTCAATCTCGAGTGCAGCTTGAATACCACGAAGCATACGCTTAATAAGATTGATATCCTCACGGAATTCATCGAACCTAATTCTTAATCGCTCCACTTGATCCTCCACATTTCCTATATATACTGCAAACTGATCAACATCTGAGGTCAGATCTGCAATATCTTCACGGACATGATCGATTTCAGTGAACCTACTAGTACTTGGAACTCCACTATCATGTTCTGGTGCTCTTAGTTGCCTTACTCTGCGAGACATTGTTTTTGTTTCGCCTTGTTGAAGTTTGTGCAGACATTTAACATTTATAGAAGGCTTGGTGCCTTTTCAGTTGCATATGTGATGATTTAAACAGGCGCCTATTCGCATTGAATGGTTGGGGTTAGTACACGTGTTTTAACTGTGACCAGGGGTTCCTAATCCTTCCCGCGGAAGTCAGAACATCTTCATGGCGATACGAATCATCATATACTCGTTCCACTAGTCTATTGGTTTTTGACGTTTATAATTCAAATTGATCTTCATGTTTGAAAATTATTTATACCCTTCCAGTAGACTATTACGACTATTGGTATTTTTTAAACTACTCATCATTATACACTTAACGGCTATCCCCTTCAATTCAAATCTGAAGCAAAGCAACGAAGCGTCACTTCAAAAATTTAAAAAAATATATAACGGCTAGTGTTTTGGATAAAACACACTTAAGTCGGTTACCTATTTTTCTCCTATAAATACTCGATCAAACCATTCAAATTAAAATTCAAAAAACTCTATACCACTACAACCTATAATCTTCAGCCAAAAATAAAAATGGTTCGCCGACCTTCCTCCTCAATAGTTGCTACTGCTGCAAGAACAGGAGCAACAAATACAAGAGCATCCACGTCAAGAGTACCAAAATCGACAAAGGGAGCAACATTGAAACAAGAAGGAAGAGGTGAAGCCAAGCAAAAAGAAGGAAGAACGGGAAGAGGGTCAGCCAAACAAAACGAAGGAAGAACGGGAAGAAGTGAAGCCAAGCAAAACGAAGGAAAAACGGGAAGAGGGTCAGCCATGCAAAAAGAAGGAAGAAAGGGAAGAGGATCAGCCAAGCAAAAAGAAGGAAAAACGGGAAGAGGATCAGCCAAGCTAATAGGAGGAAGAAAAAGTCGAAACACATCTGCTGAACGACAAGAACGTGCAAATGATATTTTGGAGCAACTTCGTGCTGAAGTTTGGGGTTGGAAGTTCAAATTTGAGGAATTCTTCGAATACTACAATAGGGACGTCAAAAAGATGTTGAAAGAAATAAAGAGGATAAAGAACATGCTCCAGATAGCAACCTTGAATCAAGAAAGGACTGCATCGCGTTGAAGTGAAAACGCATATTATTGACCAGGATGTTAATATGACTGTTTATTAAGTAATGTCTTAAATGCTAATATAATTAGCATACTTTTGTAAAGCGCTGAATCTTTGAACGATCAAGAATGTTTTTGCCTGGTTCTTGATTATCAATGTATAAAGTAACTTTAACGTTTAGAACATCTGTTGTTGTTTCCCTATTTACTAGATATTGAACATCAAATAACCATTAAGTTAAAAACTATTTGAACGTACAAAATAATGTTCCGAAAATAACTAATGCTGTTCCTATAGTCTATAATTTTTAATATTGTTAAGTCGATCTTATCATAATACAGATGTTCTAATTATGTAAACTCGATGTTCAGTGTAATGCAAAACAATAGTCATCATTTGCCATATATACGCATCAAAAATGGGTAATCATCCATATATTACACCCATCAAAAACAAAAACATAATTATCCAAATTTTACAACCCATACTAAGGGACTAATTTGCCATGGAATATGTCCACAGCAAATTTAACTAGACAGTCTTCTATCACATTGTCACAAAGATATTCCATCGGGGTGTTGGACAGCAAATGTTCGAGGAACATGATGGCATACGCTCCACATGCAGTACCAGTCAAATTCCTTGGAAGGCCTTGGATGCGCTCGTACGGCCACATTTCCATAGATTGGATTTCAGGAGGGAGGTGGTTGAATTTCCCCGACTGCCGGATGTATATTGGGAACATGTACATAATTGGCCCCATTATTGAATCAAAGCGGTCTTCATTGTACACCCCAATGTTGCAGTCGTAGACATCGATCCTTGCCTCCTCTAAATAAAAGACGCATGTAACATAATGCGTGCTTTCAATGTTATACACGGCAAAGAGTCTTTTCACACCATCTCACTTCCTTCCACCCGGATATGGAGACTTACCTCTGGCATAATCAAGGAATGTATCCTCAAACTTATATGCTGCTAGGTATTTGTCAAGGCCGACACCAAACCCCCTTGCCTCCTCTTCAGCCGCACCGTATCGAACGCACATGTTGGTCAAGAATGAAAGATCGAGGATGAGATCAGAGCTATCATAATGCCGGGGGTAAGCCTTATGCCTCACACGCATCAAGGCCAAGTACTCATCCATAAACTGCAGAATAAAACAAATTAGAAGTTGTGAATAAAACTATGCCGACACATACTATTGTATGTTTGGACCAGCAAGTCGAATGTTAAACGAACATAGGACCATCAGGTTCCGAGCGGAGAAACAAATGTTCGTTCTTCGATAAAAACCAAACACTGACAAAACAATAGAAGTAAAGAGATGCACTTACGCTATCCCACATCCACTCTTTCACGTCCAGGAAGTCCAGAAAATCCAAGTAATTAAAATCGTGACACAGGAAGGCAGTCTTTTGTTCCTTCTTCTCCTCCAAGAAAGCGTCAAATTCAGCTTTCTTGTGAATGTCGAGTGCCTTGTACAGTGTCACTGGCAATCTCCCGAGATTTTGGAGCCTGACTTGAGCTCTCTCTCTAAATTTCCAAAAAAACAAAATATAAATGTTTGAAAAAATTTTATAAATTTAATAGAAGAACGTCCCTTTTATGTTCAACGATTCTAATTGGATGTTTTACTAACCTTGCCATTCTGGCAGCAGTCATTTTCTTCTTTCCTTTGTTCTTCTTTGCCTGGAGCATCTTGGACAACAAAATATTCCTCTTTGGTCGCTGCTGCTGCTGCTTCTTCTTTGACGACGACGCTACTAAATTAGCAAGGGACAGCTGGATCGCATCAAGCTTCTGATCCAGTCCCTGTCGCCATTGAAGGCAGTCGTGACACTTGCAACTGCAGACACTAGGCTCCACATTCTCCTGTTCTCTCCTCCTAGAGCTTTCTCCAACTTCGAACAAACCCCTACCACTAAAAAGCCCACCAGTAAAACGACCAGCCCTACCACCAATCTCATCACCAACTTGTGTTTCACATCTGCCAACACCTCCACTAACAAATTCTTCACCAACCTTTCCTTCATCAATTACCTCTCTTGGAGGGGTCCTGGGGCAATTCCTAAAAACTGTCACTCGATCACCACCAACGATCGAGCTGGCCCCCTCCAATATCACAACAAGGTGATCAATTACCTCGTCGGCCCCATCAACAAACGGCTCAATATTCTGAAAAGTTTCATCTTCCCTCTCTGCATCGATAGGGTCAATAAAAGGGTGCACCACCTACATACCATAAAAGAGTGTTCAGAACATCATTATTACTGTTCGACATTTAACACCATTAAAAATGAAACATCATATCTGTCGTGATCGAACATCTGAAAAGACGTTCTTAACATTAACAGCAATGATTATAACGACATTGCAGATGTTCCAACATTTAGAAAATTGTAGGTAAAGTACTTACAGGCTTTGCAACATTCTCAAACAGCCTTAGGGAGTCTCTTTCATTCTTTTCAGTGATCCACCTGTGCATCCTTGGCATGCTCCTCTCCTTGGGAAAATCCCTGGGACGAAGCGAAGGTATTGCTTCAAATACCCAACCCACAAATGCCCAAGGAAACCCATAAAGATTGTAATTTGGCCCGTCCTTGGCCTTGCTAGCTGCACGATCAGCCATGGGCTTCGTCAGGTACTCAATGGTCAGCTCGAAGCTTTTCCGCCCCCAAGGATACTTGGCAAATTCATTAGGAAGGTATGCAAGACAGACCAGTAATTCCTCAATACCAGCTTTTTTGTCCTTGGCGCACAATATTGAGTGAACAAACCAAGCCATGGCAAGCCCAAACTTGTACCGTTCAGGAACTTCCTCATTTTCTATCAAACTCAGCAACCGGGAAGCAGTTACTGCTCTTGCTTTCCCATCCTCCCACGCCGTTGAGATATACTCCCACATCTCCCTGCCCCTCTCTTTGATCGCAGCCTCCCATTGGACACTTGGATAGGCTTGGCATCTCAGCTTTGTCATCAAAGCAAACTCTTGGAGGCCAAAACGAGCAGGCACTCCATTGAAATTGAACCAAGCTTCTTTTTCTTTATTGCACAAAACTCTTCTTAGCAGAATATTGTGCACCAACCTGGTTGGAAACGATGGCTCCTCCGGCAAGTCCAAGAAATGGCCAAAGATACTGTTTTTGAACTTGTCATACAAACCACTTGTACGCAGCACAATCCTGAACTCACGCATTCGTCCAATAAGCGACGAGCGGACAGTTATCTTGGATTGAAAATGCTCATGCTCATCCAAGTAAGTCTTCAGCACCATTGGTGGAATGACACTGGTGACGTACTCAGGCTGCACGAACTCAGGCTGCACAATGTTTTGAAATTTGTTAGTTTAAGGAATCACCAGGGTAGTAAGAACATAATATCAGATGCATGAAACATCCCTTGAGATGTTCCAAGGAACTACAAGAAAATACTTCGAACATAGTTAAGATTGATCTGATCATGCACGCGAGTGTTCTCAAATCACATAAAAAATATTGAACATTCTACTGTAAAGTGACGAACAACTTTATGTATGTTCTCAACTATACCTCTCTAGGTGGCTCTGCAGAATCAGCTCCTTCGCATCTCTCACCCTCTTCTTCTTCCCTACCATTCCTACCTCCTTCACCAGCTTGAACATCTACTATCTCTATAACTTCATGTACATCATCTACTTCTTCTACATTTGCAACTCCTTCAAATTCCCCTGCAAGATTATTTACCAACCTTCCCACCTCCTCTTCTTCTTCCACATTTAAAAGGCTCTCTTTTTTGTTTCCATCTTCATCCCAGTCATCATCACCAAACAGCGCTTCTATTTCTTCTGATAGATTACCATCTTCCGGCAGCTGTGGCCCAACATTTACATCATAGTCTAGGGACCCCTCCTCTTCGTCCTCCAATATTAGTCTCCTCTTCATAGGAGGCTGTTTACTAGGAGGAGTAGTCTCCTTCCTCTTAATTCCCCGCTTATAAGCCATTGTAGCTGCAAATCACAAGTACATTCATCAATTAAAGATGTACAAGCATGCAAGTAGAGTCATCATTAAACGTTATCATCCTCTCGCACGGTCGGAGCACTGTCTCAAATGTTTTAGAACTTTCAACATGCATGCACAAACATAAACATGCAAAATCTTGACTATATGTACATTTTTTCAACCTTTAGCATATTTATTTTATAAAACCCTAATTTATTTTAACAAAAACCATCTAAAATGCATCACCAACTTCAAACATCCCATCACACGTTTAGAACACTGTCCCACGACGTTTGACTCTGCGAAGGAGTATGCGTACAACATTTTTTCAACCTTTAGCCTATTTATTTTTAAAAACCCTAATTTATTTTAACAAAAATCATCTAAAATACATCACCAACTTCAAACATCGTATCACACGTTTAGAACACTGTCTCACAATGTTTCAGTCTTCGAAGGAGTATGCTCTTAACATAGTAATATAACATAAACATGCAAAACTTCACTATTTGTACAAGAACATAGCACTATTTGACGAAAAAATCAACAAAAACGAAGATTTTCACAAGAACTTTCTCAGTACTGTAAAAAGGCGTAAAAATCATAGTTTTTTCAAAATAGCAAAATAGCAAAGAAAAAACCCGATTCACTTGAAAAACATCAATATTGTTCAAAATTTACCTTTAGATGTTACCGGAAAAATATTTATGGTCGGCGACGATGATGTTTAGAGTTACTGTAGAAGAGACGAACTTGAGAACTGTGAAGAGTGTAAGAGAAGATTTTTTGGGGTTCGATGTTTTAAATCATTGCACTCAGTCCGTTCGGTTCGTTTTCCCACCTTTTGATTAAAAGTTTTTGGGATTGCTAATTCAGTCCAAAAGGTTTTTAATCAAGCCCCGCAAGTTTTGTTGTTTCTAATATGGCCCATGGTTTAATGTTAAACGCGCGCGTTATTCGACGCTCCACGCGCGTCCCCTTTTATTAATTAAAGACTTGAGAGGGTCTTTTGGCCCATTCTTCTCCCAAAATTCACTCAAGTTCTCATGCCGCAATCCAACTTGAAAAATTGTACTACTCTTGCACAAAATTTTGCTAAATTGGGGCTTTTCATGCAAATAAAGTGTTTCCAAATGGGGGCTATTTATGCACACACACACATACTAGATTGCTGATGCCCATGCACAACACGTGCCAAATCAGACTAACTTTCTCATTTTTGGTATCAAAATCATAAGAGATGGACGAAAAGAAAAATTATGAATTTACTAATATTAACTGATAAAAAGAAAAAAAAAATGGAAGAAAAAATGAATTGCAATCAGGAAGAACAATTTAAAAGTTGCATTTCTTGGAAGCACTTGGAAGAAAATAAAAAAAATGCAAAAAAATAGTTGCTATTATTTTAAAAAGTATGCATGTATAAATATGTCTGTTAAGATATGTTCTGTAATAAATTTAAATATGAATATCTCACATAATTTAGTTATAGTACGAGTTAGCCTGATTCCTTATGAGTTGTATAGTATTCAAACTTGTACCTCTATTGATTTATATAAGAGGATTACTCTCAGTTGTACATTATCCTCATGTTATCCCTTAAAAAAGTAGATTGCTTCGTGATGAGGAGGAGGATAGCCTCTTAAGGGAACTGTACGGGGTAGGCTATGAGTCACCTTTCTTGAATAGAGGTGACTCATAGCCTACCCAACACAGTTCCCTTAAGAGGGATATTTAGTTAAAAGACTTCTTTCAAGTCTTTAATTAAAAAAAATGACCTTTAAGTTTTAAAAATTGGGTAAATGACATCCTCTTATTTAATCATGTTTAAGACTTAATTATCCTTTAAAAAACAGAAACACCCTAAATCCCAAGTTCTGAATATATATGAAAAAATGGTCTATCTTCATAAATATAACTTTTTACCAAAAATAAGAAATTTCTCCCCCAAAATGCACCCACCCCCAAAATTTGTTCCCCTCGTTCTAGCTCGAAAATAGACCAAATTCAGTATTTGAGCTCACAATTTATTTCAAACTCTTACAAATTTTAGTTCCATCTTTCTTATTTCACTATCCATTTCATAATTTTTGTTTGTAAGAAAGCTCTCTAATTTTTTATTTTTTTGGAGCAAAAGCTTCAATTTTTCGATTTTGCAAGGTATTTTGTCACTATATTTGCTTGGGTTTAGGTCCTTCAAGATATGTGTTGTGCTTTCTTCATCTAGTAAGCTTCAAAAGCTCTGTTTTGTTGCTTTGACGCTGCTCCATTAAAGGTCTGGTTCTCAGATCTGCTGGTACAGTTCATCAACCAATCCTGGTCGATTGTAGACCTTACTTATTGCAATCAGTGTTTTGAAAGGCGTTCCTGGGGCGAGCCCCGGGGCGGGGCGAGTCAAAAACGCACCGAGGCGATTGTGGGAGGCGAAAGTACAAAAAGGCGTACGCCTTGGCGTAAAGCGCGTTTTTGTGCTGAGGCCTAAGCCCACGAGATCTGTGAAACTTAAGCTTTAAAAAAAGGCTACGTAGGAGTCAAGACTTTAAATTAATAATAAAAATCTATTGACCAAATGCAAACGAACTAAAAAAGTACTTTTATTTCCATCACGAAGCCCTAAATTTCAATTTTATTCTGACTTTCACTCTTCTTCCATAACCCAAGAAACGAAGAGTCCTAGTTCTCTTTTCTTTAATCTTTCTTCTTTCTCCTGCTTGATCTTTTGCTTTATTCCGGTAAGTCCCTTTCATTATCTTGCTCCTATTATCTTGCTTTTAAATTTTCCCTTTTAGTATCTTGCTCTTTTATTATTCTATAACACAATATATGAATGGGTCTGATGGTCTTATGAAATATGAATTGTGAAAGTATGTGAAAGCTCTATTTTTTCTTATTGAAGTAGTTGAAAACTTGAAATGGAAAAAAAGTTATATTATTTTTGTTTCTTAGTACTTACTACTTACTTAGTAGCTGTAGCCAACATGTATATTTTTGTTTATTACTCCATAAATTAACTTATGGTGAACTAGAACTATACATAAATGTTAGAAACTTACTCCATAATTTACATTCCTTTCGCAGGCAAACTATTCAAAAGTTGTAATGGGCAATGGAGGAAGGTGAACCTGACAATGTGGGTAAAAAAGATTTTGCTTGGAAATATGCTATTATTAATGTGGGCGAGAACTTTTTTCGGTGTAAATTTTGTAACCAAAAATGTAGTGGCTCAATCAACAGATTGAAACAGCATTTTGCAAGTACTCATAAAGGTATGAAGCCTTGTCCAAAGGTTCCAGATGATGTAGCGGAAGAATGTAAAAAAGCGCTACTTGAATTTGAAAGAGACAAAGCTAGGAAAAATGCTACTTTGGATGAAATACGACTGGCTGCTACTAGAGGAAGCAATTTTGGTGGTGATTCTGGTTCTTCGGCATCTGTTAGCACTTTATCGCCAAAGCCTAGAGGTCCCATAGATAATTTTGTCAATACTCAAGCTAGGCAATCTACTTTAAATTCTAAATGGAAAAAAGAGGAACGCAGATCAGTTTGTATGTTGATCGGTCGATTATTCTTCTCTAGTGGGATTCCATTCAATGTCACAAATGACCCTTACTATTTGCCAGTATTTGAAGGAGTAGCAAATTATGGACCAGGTTTTGAGCCACCCTCAATGCATGAGCTAAGAACTTGGATACTAAAAGAAGAAGTTGCCAATATTAACAACCTGCTTGAGGAACACCAAAAATCATGGAGGCAATATGGATGTTCTATTATGTCAGATAGTTGGACGGATGGAAAAAGTAGATGCTTCATTAACTTTCTCATCAACAGCCCTGCAGGTACTTTCTTTTTGAGGTCTATTGATGCTTCTGATTCAATAAAAAGTGGTGAACTACTTGCATTGCATTTAAATAAAATTATAGATGAAGTTGGCGAGGAAAATGTTGTCCAGATCATAACCGATAATGGTTCAAATTTTATTAATGCTGGAAAGAGGATAATGGAAACTCGCTCTCATGTTTATAGGACCCCATGTGCAGCTCACTGCATTGATCTCATGTTAGAAGATATAGGGAAGTTAAAAATTCATCAAGAGACACTCGCTAAGGCAAAAGCAGTGGTAAAGTTCATTTATGGCCATACTTGGGTGTTGGACTTAATGAGATCTTTCACAAAGAATCATGAACTTTTTCGTCCTGCTGTCACTCGTTTTGCTACATCATATCTAACTCTTCAAAGTATTCAAAAACAAAAACAAGCCTTACGTTCTATGTTCTCTTCCGAAGCTTGGAATAATTCTACTTGGGCTAAAAAACATGAAGGAGTGAAAACAAGAGCTACTGTTTTGTTTGATCAGGAATTTTGGCCACATATTTCTTACTGTGTGAAGAGTGTTACTCCATTAGTGAGTGTTTTAAGGGAAGTTGATTCAGAGGAGAACCCATGTATGGGAAATATGTATTATTTGATGAATAAGGCTAAGGAAAAAATAGCTTTCAATTGTGGAAACAGTGAGAAAAAATATGGTCCTATTTGGAGAAGAATTGATGAACAATGGAAAAAGCAACTTCATCGACCACTTCATGCTGCGGGGTACTACTTAAATCCACAATTGCGGTTTGAAAATGGGTTCTCTGATCACATTGAAATAAAATAAGGTTTATTTGATTGTATGGAACGAATGTTGAGTTATAATGAGAGACTTAAAGTAGATATTCAACTGGATTCTTATGACCACTTGAGAGGGGATTTTGGGAGCCGAATAGATATGGATTCAAGAAAGTTGCGATCTCCGGCAGATTGGTGGATACGATTTGGGGGTTCAACTCCAGAGTTAATTAAATTTGCTCTTCGTGTCATAAGTCTCACTTGCAGCTCCTCGAGTTGTGAAAGAAACTGGAGCACCTTTGAGTCGGTAAGAAACTATGCTTTTCTTGAATTTACACTTTTTTTTTGTAATTTATGATAACTTAATTTTTTTTCCGTAATTTCTTACATCTACTAGATTCATACAAAAAAAGAGAAATAGACTTGAGCATTGCAGATTAAACGCTCTTATTTATGTGAGATACAATACAAGACTAAGAGAGAGGAGCATCAAAAGAAAAATGCAAAGCATCGATCCTATTTTAGTTGATGAAATTGATTCGGATGATGAATGGATTACTGACAAAGAAGATCATGTGCTTCCGGAAGAACCTTCATGGCTTGACGAAGAGAACTTATTTGATGTCGATGTCATTAAAATGGTTCAATTTACTCCATACGAGGATGACCTTACTCATGATGCTACTGTTGGTGTTGGTATTATACAAGACATGGGTGGATCAAGTAAAAGCCAAAGAGTAGTTGAAACCCCAGGTATATATATGTCATATACTATTATCGAAGTTGTCTTAAGAATTTATTGCTAGGAAGCTTAAGAATTTATGCAGAGAAGCTTGCAAGTAACAGTTTGAATTCGGTGCTTTGTTATACTGATCTTTTTGAGTTGCAAATTTCTAATTTTTCATTAACTAGCACTGCTATGTAGTTTCATTTTTAGTTGTTTCAGTGAGTTATCTTCGCTGGTTGTCAAAAGAATAATTGGTGACGTAATAATGATGAATTTTCTTTTATTTTCTTCTTTCTTCTAAGATGTACAAAGAGGAAAATCTATACAAGTTCAAAGAGATGGACTAGAAGATGTGGAGATTGTTGATGAAGTTAGAACGAGTAACACACACACTCAAAATATGAATGATGATTTAGATGAAGATGAAGTCCATTTTGATAGTGATTGATGGTAAATAATCATATTTTACTTTCAATTGTTTGCTTCTTATATATCTGGATGGTTGTAACTTTGTAAGGAAATACCTTAAAAGCTTCTAACTTGGCTTCTTAATATTTTCTTTCTCTTTTTGCAGGCTCTATTGATGATTGTCCTTTTTTTTGGGATCTTTTTTCTATTTTGGATGGCTGCCACTCATGAAGAAAATGGGTTAGAAAGAGTGAAGTTTTTTTAGTTAATATGTGGAGGCTGAATTATGCATTTTGTTCACAAATGAAGTTTGATGTAATTATGGTTAGACTAGTTATTCGCAAACTTCTTGACATGGTGTTCGATGAAATTATCGTCTGTTATTTCATGCTTATGTTGTGGATGGATAGGAAATGCATATTTGTGGCCATGATGCTTGTGTCATTATGCTGCTTGGAGGAGCTAGGTTTGCTTTAAATTTTTGTGATTTAGGTTGTTTTTAGTTATTATATTTAATTAAAATAATTTATAAAATATTAAAAATTCAAGATCCGTGGGGCTTTTGCCCAGCGCCTCGGGGCTTTCGCATCGCCCAATGACAGTTAAAACACCTCGCCTCACGCCTTCGCCCGTGAAAACACTGATTGTAATTAAGAGACCATTGATGGGACGCTATGCAGTAGTGGATGCTGATTTCTAGAATCAAAGGGTGGAGATAACAACGTGTTTTCTTGACATTCCACAACAAGTGCAACAGTACCTATTCTCTAAGTTTAGACGCTATGTATGAAAAGTTAGTTAATAACGTTGAACGTGGGTAATTAACTTGTGCCCGACGAGTAGTATCCATTAGCTATATGCTTAATATTGTGTCTATAATGGGGGAAATAGTTCATTTATAAAATAAAATAATAGTAATGTGTGTATTTTTCCTTGATGTCGCTAGTAATAGCAGTAGACCTATATTAAACATATTTATTGCAGAAAGGTTCAAACATCTAATTTGAAGCAAAATTAAAATAAATATATATTTCAAAAAATAGTGTTACTAAATTAATAATTAACTATTGAAAGTTTATTAATAGATTATTGTAAAGAAAAAATAAGATAATATACATGCGAACACTTCCAATTTGATACGAATAAAAATACTAACACTCTACTAAATATATAATCAACTACCTATGGTTTATTCATAGATAATTATTGAATAAAAATTAGTTGATATTAAGAAGGATGACGTGTGTTCCTTTCAAATTTGATACAAAATAAAAATAAGCGTACATTCAAAGATCAGAAGGGATATCTTTACCTCGACATAATAATCTTTTTCATCAATTAATAATATGATGTCGTTTGATTAATAAAAACTATACATTCAAAGAAAAAAACTAACACTATACTAAATTAATAATCAACCATACTAGGTATATGACATATGTCCCCTAAAAAATTGATATAAATAAATGTAAAGAATCATTTCAAAAAAAAATATCAAGTTTATGGACTTGATAATCAACCGTCCTAGGTATATTACTCCCCACCATAAAATAAAAAAATAACCAAGGACTAACGTGTCCTCTTAAAAACTGATATAAAAAATCCAAAGAATCATTTAAGAAAAAATACCAAGTCTGTTAAGTTGATAATCCATCATTATGAATATATTAATCCCAACTGTAAATTGTAATAAAAGACTACACGTGTCCTCTTAAAATTAATATAAAATAAAATATTACACGCGTCCGCTCCTAATTTGATAAATAATAAAATATTACACGTGTCTCCATCCAACTATCCGGAGTATTATAGGTTGACAATCTACAGATTGTAGGTTTATCATCGACGATGCTGATTTAACATTCAATTGAGGTATTAACACCGAGAAATATGTGTAACAACCCTTAAACACTAAACAAAGATGTTAAAAACATTGTGAGATGATATAAGCCATACAAGTAAATTAAAGCATCACTTGCTTCTCATTTTTTGATCTTCCTCTATATTTAGGGAACAAGGTCGCGTTCAACCACAACCTTAATATTTGTATACATTTGATACATATGTATAACAACCCTTAAACATTAAATAAAAATGTTAGTAATGTTGTGAAATGGTATTAATCCATACAAGTAAATCGAAGCATCGCTTGCTTCTCACATTACAATCTTCTTCTATGTTTAGGGAACAAGGTCTTGTTCTACCAGAACCTTAATATTTGTATACATTAGATCATGTATTTCATCAAATGTCATTCATTGTCAATGCTATTGATCATTATTATGGTACATTGTACAAGAACTTTGTCATGTCAATAGTTTCTTTATTTGTACACCATCAAATGACTCTTTTCTATTGTTTAATATAGGTTTTTTATATTGAATTTTAGTAAAACCCTATTCGTATATAATCAACTTGTCTAAGTTTGATCATCAAATATAGTGTAATTTTATCATAGTTGATAATATACTCATTAAGCCACATTCATTTACATGTACTCTAAACACAAAACCCCAAATCCCAAGTGCATAGACCCTAAAGTGCAAATTCCAAAGCCTAAATGCCAAATGCACGCGTGTTATATTCTCAACGGTAATAATAATAACAACAACAACAACAACAACAACAACAACAACAACAACAACAACAATAATAATAACATCACCTGAGCGATAGGTGTGCGATAGACTAAAACCAGGTTGTGCATAGACTTTTTATTGAATTAGTATTTCACTTAGTTTGTATATAGACCAAAATTAAGTTGATGAGATATTATAGTGGACCACAATTAAGTAGTTAAGATATTATTTTTTTATGAATTTAATGCTAAATATTTTAAATCAAATACACTTTAATAGTTGATAATCGACTATCTACTGCTTAAGTGTAAACTACTAGTTAAATACTATCAACCATTATCTTTCATAATGATCATTATCTTCATGATGGTTATTAAACTAAAATATTATGTAGTAGATAATTGATTAAGTATAAATGATTTTTTGGTTGATTGTCGTTCAAGTTCGATTTAAGAATTTTAATGGAAGGTATTACTTTGTAACATGATTAAATATTGATGCAAGCCAAGTAAATGAAAAGAAACAAAATTTGTATAAACTAAAAGTCTTATTTCACTAACAATAATTTTAAAGCTTTCATTATTGAAAACTCTTGTTGATACATAAAAGATACAAGATTATACAGGAGTTCTTGGAAAAGTTGGAAGGGTGATGTAGTTATCTTCTTGGTCGATTATTCTATAGTTTAGTCTCCAATCGATCAACTTGCATTTTATAACCTAAAGAAATAATTAGCACAAATAAAACAAAACCATTATATTCTACATAATCTTGAAGTTGTTCTAATACACATGCACACACACATCTACCATCGACCAGGAGTGGTTGATGAACTGTTACAGCAGATCTGAAAACAGACCTTTAATGGAGCAACGTCAAAGCAATAAAACAGAGCTTTTGAAGCTTATTACATGAAGAAAACACAACGCATAATTGAATGAGCTAAACCCAAACGAATGTAGTGACAAAACACCATAAAAATATGGAAAATTGAAGCTTTTGCTCCGAGAAAATAATGAATTGGAAAGAAGAAGAAAACAAAAGATAAAATATGTAGCGTTATCAACACCCATCTCGCTTTCTATATTATTTTTCTTAGAGGTGCTACGAAGTTAAGTAATAATTTCACTTGTGTTGGAATGTCAAGCCAACATGTTGCCATCTCCAACTATTGATCCAAGAAATTAGCATACGCTACTGCATAGTGCCCCATCAATGGTTTGCTAATTGCAATAAGGTCTACAATCGACTACGATTGATTATGAACTGTTACAGCAGATTTGAAAAGCCACAGATCTGAAAATCAGACCTCTAATAGAATTGCATCAAAGCAACAAAACAGAGCTTTTGAAGCTTATTAGAATAAGAAAACACGACTTATATCTCGAAAGAGCGAAACCCAATCTAATGTAGTGACAAATCACCCTTCAAAATCGAAAAATTGAAGCTTTTGCTCCCAAAAAAAAATTGGAAAGCTTTTGAACTGGAACGACGTGTTGGATTGGGCGGGGGGGGGGGGGGGGGGGCAAAAACTTATGGAAAAAGATGAAAGGGTTTCAAAAATATTGGAAGATAGGATGAAGAAACGATTTAAAATGGTGCAAGACCCGTTTTTGTTTTTGACCCAGAAAAAATAACCCATTTTGGGTAATTTATATACTTTTCCACAAGTTCAAAACAGCCCACAAGTTTTTTTATTTCTAATTAGGCCCCCAAACCCCACTTAACCATACTTAAGATTTTTTTTCTCCAACAAAAATAAACCAAAAAGAAATTACGAGGTCATTTTTTTAATTGAAAACTTGGGAGGGTCTTTTAGCTAAATCTTCTCATGAAACTAAGTGTTAAATGCAAAAGATGCTTTAGAGTACATACTTGTGCTTACATATTTTCTCTCGTTAAAGATCTTAAAAGCAGATGACATTATCTTCCTTCTCGGACTTAAATATATTTATGTAGGACATTTTCAGGATATAGTTTGCAATCTTAGCATTACTATTACTTTCTTTATCTGGTTGACTTATAAGACTATTACTAAGTTGGGTCCTTTAGGTGAGGGAGACTTTTGAGTCCTCAAAAGAGAAAAAGGGGACAAAGTTATAAAGAATTGGGTGAGGGGGACACC
Source organism: Petunia secreta (assembly GCA_029990175.1). Lineage (NCBI taxonomy): Eukaryota > Viridiplantae > Streptophyta > Magnoliopsida > Solanales > Solanaceae > Petunia > Petunia secreta. The sequence continues at coordinate 6,860,028 of JARKIP010000053.1, forward strand.
CATCTAATTAATAATTAAGGATAGTTATGTGGTCCTATTAAAACCACCCCCAAAATTTGAATAAATGCAAAATGGCCCCTCTATATATATATATATATATAAATTCAATAGCCAAAAAAGGCAAAAAACCTACATTTCTCTCTCCTCCATTCTTCTTCTTCTTTCCCCAATTTTTTTGCAGCTGCGCTGCTGTGCCATTTGCCGCGATTTTTTTTTTTTCAATTTCGCTTCAAATCAACAGCTCCATTAAAGGGTATTTTATGCTTTTCTTGATCCCAAACCCGATTTAAACCCATTCCAATTCAAATCAAAAAGCCTTTTTCAAATATTGTTTTCCGCGATTTAAACCCCTTTTGAAGATCTGTCACTTTTTCGCTTGAAAGGAGCTCTGGTAAGTGTTAAGTATTGTACATTGTATAATGCAGTTTGTTTTGTGATTTCTGGGTTTCGTTTCTGCATTTTATGAAAAATGTAAACTCTAGACAGCTGATGTGTACGGATACGAAGATTATGTGTACACATATATAATATGTGTAGACTTATGTAAGAATGTGTACACATAATGAGAGACGTGTACACATCATATTAAGTTGCACCCTGCACATCAAATATATGTGTACACATAATATATACTGTGTACACATCAGCTGACGTTGCATCCTTTTTGTTCGTACACATCAAATATACGTGTATGTGTACACATATTATATTGGCGTGTACATATAATAAATATATGTACACATCAACATATATGTGTACACATCAGACGACGTAGCATCTTTTTCTTACTTCACATTCAAAGTATGTGTACACGTCAAAAAAATATGTGTACACATCTTTTACTTTATACATGAAAACATCTCAATTTGTGTTTTCAGCTTCTAATGCATATCAATTTCTGATGCTTCCAGGTATTTTTGCACAATAAATGGTTGTACTACTGTTAGCAGTTGATTTTCTTGGTGAATGGGTTGAGACCCCAGAATGTTTCACGTGGATTTCGATGACAAGGGAGACGGTACCAGTTATTTTGAATAACGATGTTACGTATTCTGAGTTGGTTAACAAGATCATTACTAGATGTGGGGGAAGTCATGATCCAAATGATCTTTGCATTACATAAATGCTTAGCATTTGTTCAAAGCAAATGAGTCATCCTTGTAAAATAAAAAACGATGAGGATCTCCTTGTTTACCTTGCCGATGTCGACGGATCTGGAAATAGGCCTACTTTAAGGGTATGTTTGGCTGATAGGTCTATAGAGGTTTCAAATGAACAACCTGTGCGTAATGATGGGATGTGTGATGATTTTTCTACTAGTAGATGGGATGACATGGATCTACAGATCTGTTGAACATGGAAATTCCACTAAATCAAGGAGAAGAAGAAGATGAAGAAAATGTTGGAGAAGCACACGAAGGAGGTGGAGGAGGAGGAGGAGAAGAAGTAGAACTAGAAGAAGAAGAAGAAGAAGAAGAAAAAGAAAAAGAAAAAGAATTCAGTTCGACTCGTGTAGTTGAGAGCATTACGGTTATTGTTGGAGGTTCTGAAGCAGGCTGCAGCATTCAAAGGGACGGGGACGACGACGACACTGATTTTTATAAGGGTTTAACCTTAAAAAACAAGCGCGCCTTAATAAATACCTTGCATCTTGCTGCAGTGAAAAAGCATTATTGTTTCAAGAAAGTGAAGAATACAAAAAAAAAAAATCTGTGAGATGTGTAAATCAGAGCTGCAAGTGGTGGATCCGGGCCATAAAGACGTAGACAGTGATAGGTTCATCATTACTGTGTACAGGAACAAGCATTCATGCGGGTAAGAGCATCTTTCAAGTGATCACACACATGCCTCTGCGGAACTCATCGGTTTATACTTGAAAAGTAGTTATGAAGAGGGAAAAGGAAAAGGTATATCAATAAAGGATGTTAAAGCTGCAGTCCGTAGAGATTTGGGTTGTAACATTAGTTATTGGAAGTGCCGGAAGGGGACTGTTATTGCAAAGGCTTTGATAAGAGGGATTCCGGAGCATGGTTATGCGATATTGGATGCGTACCATTATATGCTTAGGACAACAAATGAAAGTACACATACAACGTTGAAGGTTGATGACAACCAAAGGTTTATTTATGTTTTTCTAGCTCTTGGTGCATGGATAAGGGGTTTTGGCGCATATGAGGAAAGTCATCGCTGTAGATGGAACTCATTTGTCGGGGAAGTATGCGGGAGTTTTATTATCTGCCATGGCACAAGACTCGGAGACGCATATTTTTTCTGTGGCATTTTGTGTTGTAAACGTGGAATGTGATGCCTCCTATGATTTCTTCTTTGAAAATTTGGTCGGTATACTCCCAAGCACCGATGAGTTGTATGTTGTTTCTGATAGGCATACAAGCATCCCAAAAGCAGTTTCAAAGTATTTTCAACAAGCTCATTATGGAGTTTGCAAGTGGCACTTGGCTGAAAGCATTCATGTAAAGCTTCATTGTGGTGAATTTGTATCCTATTTTTATAAAGAAGCCGAATCATATACACCCATTGAGTTCGAGGAACATTTCCAGCAAATTCGTTGATTGTGCCTAAGAATTGCCACATATCTTGAGCCGGTTGGGTTTGAGCGCTGTAGCAGAGTCTTTTTTCCAGGCCACAGGTAATGCTTTCTACACATATTTAATATGTGTACACATATTGCTCTTATGTGTACACATATATTATATGTGTACACATCCTTTATATGTGTAGTCATGTTATACATTAGCCATATTTGTGCACATATTAAATAGGTTTACACATATTAATTATGTGTACACATAAGGTTATATGTGTACACGCCTGTCTCATGTGCAGTCATTCAAATAAATGCAGAATCATATGTACACGTTGTAAGAATCAGTTATATATGTGTAGGTTTGGTGTGATGACCTCAAACATCGCTGAGTCAATTAACGCAATGCTAAAAGATGAAAGAGAATATCCAATTGTTGCGATGTTCAATGGAATTTTGAGGAATTTTTCTGAAAAGTTTAATCATAGGCGTACCATGTTCTTACAGCACTCAAAGCCATGTGTTCCTTCGATTGAACAAATATTAAGGAAAAATGTCACAGAGGGCAACAAACATTACATTTTTTGTATTGGCAATGATGTTTATAATGTCGGTACTGGGGATGAGGTTGTTAGTGTCAATCTAACTCAAAGGACTTGTTCTTGTCGGAGGTTTGATTTTGATGAACTACCTTGTCCACATGTTATGGCAGCTTTAAGATGTCGATATGGAGGAGCGTTTGAGTTTGGGAACGAGATATACCAATATTCATCAGGATATTATTCTACAAATGCATACATTCTTGCGTATGACGGCTTAACCTATCCAATGATTGCAGATGAGTTGTGGAATGCACCAGAGCTTTATGAGAGGAAGATAAAGTCGCCTTTTTTGAAAATCACACGAGGAAGAAGGAAGACCAAGCGAATGCCTTCGGTGGGTGAAGCATTCACAAGTAGGAAGAATAGATGTGGCATATGCAAGAGACTTGGCCATAAGAAAACAACATGTCCCCAGTGGAGGGTTGTAGATTCCGGAGGCCCCAGTGTTGTTTAATAGAACTATATATATTCATTTCTTGTATTTGTAACCATTTGTAAACTTATAGTTCCTATTTATTTTTTATCTATTTTTCTGTTTTATATGTCTTTTGTGCACACATTACCTATTGTTTCTTTATCCTTCAGCATAAAACGAACAAACAAAATTATAACATGATAGATAGAAACACTAAAAAAATTAATGTACTGTGCTCATGTAAATTATGTGTACACATAACATAATATGTGTACACATCTCGTTTGACGTGTACACATCTTGCTGATGTGTGGGTAGATTACAAAAATAATTAAAAGTCATTTACACATATTAATTATGTGTACACATAAAAGTTATATGTGTACACATATTATATACGTGTACACGTAATATTTTATGTGTATACTTAAAGTTATGTGTGAGTACATTCAATCATTATACACAGCCAAAAGCACAATTAATGCATGAGAACTCGTTTTAACACTAAAAAAACTTCCATTTCAACATAGAAACATGGATTCCCCATTGTAGACAATCCAATTAACCAAGATTTGAGATGTTTGAGAAGCAATATGAACTCTACTGTCTAATAAAAAGGCTAAATCCTAAGATTCTAATGTTCCAATGATAGGGAATGCATGAGAACTCGTTTGAAGACTCAAACCACTTCCATTTCAACATAGAAACATGGATTCACCATTATAGGCACTCCAACAACCATGCTTTGAGATATTTGAGAAGCAATATGACAACTACTGTCTAATGAAAAAGCCAAAGCCTTAGATTCTAATGCTCCAGTGATAGGGAAGGCATGAGAACTCGTTTGAAAACTCAAACCACTTCCATTTCAACATAGGAACATGGATTCCCCATTATAGGCTTTCTAATTAACCAAGATTTGAGATATTTGAGAAGCAATATGACAACTACTGTCTAATGAAAAGGCCAAATCCTAAGATTCTAATGCTCCAATGATAGGGAATGCATGAGAACTCGTTTGAACACTCAAACCACTTCCATTTCAACATAGAAACATGGATTCACCATTATAGGCACTCCAACAACCAAGATTTAAGATATTTGAGAAGCAATATGACAACTACTGTCTAATAAAAAGGCCAAATCCTTAGATTCTAATGCTCTAATGATAAGGAATGCATGAGAACTCGTTTGAAAACTCAAACCACTTCCATTTCAACGTAGGAACATGGATTCCCTATTATAGGCACTCCAATTAACCAAGATTTGAGATTTTTGAGAATCAATATGACAATATGTGCACATATAAATTTTATGTGTACACCTAAAGTTATGTGTGAGTACATTCAATCATTATACCAGCCAAAAGCACAATTAATACATGAGAACTCGTTTGAACACTCAAACCACTTCCATTTCAACATAGAAACATGGATTCACCATTATAGGCACTCCAACAACCGAGATTTGAGATATTTGAGAAGCAATATGACAACTACTGTCTAATGAAAAGGCCAAATCCTTAGATTCTAATGCTCCAATGATAGGGAATGCAAGAGAACTCGTTTGAAATCTCAAACCACTTCCATTTCAACGTAGGAACATGGATTCCCCATTATAGGCACTCAAATTAACCAAGATTTGAGATATTTGAGAATCAATATGACAATATGTGTACACGTATAAATTTTATGTGTACACGTAAAGTTATGTGTGAGTACATTCAATCATTATACACAGCCAAAAGCACAATTAATACATGAGAACTCGTTTGAACAATCAAACCACTTCCATTTCAACATAGAAACATGGATTCCCCATTATAGACACTCCAATTAACCAAGATTTGAGATATTTGAGAAGCAATATAACAACTACTGTCTAATGAAAAGGCGAAATCCTAAGATTCTAATCCTCCAATGATAGGGATTGCATGAGAACTCGTTTGAACACTCAAACCACTTCCATTTCAACATAGAAACATGGATTCACCATTATAGGCACTCCAACAACCAAGATTTGAGATATTTGAGAAGCAATATGACAACTACTGTCTAATGAAAAGGCCAAATCCTTAGATTCTAATGCTCCAATGATAGGGAATGTATGAGAACTCATTTGAAAACTCAAACTACTTCCATTTCAACGTAGGAACATGGATTCCCCATTATAGGCACTCCAATTAACCAAGATTTGAGATATTTGAGAATTAATATGACAATATGTGTACACGTAAAGTTATGTGTGAGTATATTCAATCATTATACACAGCCAAAAGCACAATTAATGCATGAGAACTCGTTTGAACACTCAAACCACTTCCTTTTCAACATAGAAATATGGATTCCCCATTGTAGACACTCAAATTAACCAAGATTTGAGATATTTGAGAAGCAATACGACAACTACTGTCTAATGAAAAGGCGAAATCCTAAGATTCTAATGCTCCAATGATAGGGAATGCATGAGAACTCGTTTGAACACTCAAACCACTTACATTTCAACATAGAAACATGGATTCACCATTATAGGCACTCCAACAACCAAGATTTGAGATATTTGAGAAGCAATATGACAACTACTGTCTAATGAAAAGGCCAAATCCTTAGATTCTAATGCTCCAATGATAGGGAATGCATGAGAACTCGTTTGAAAACTCAAACCACTTCCATTTCAACGTAGGAGCATGGATTCCCCCATTATAGGCACTCCAATTAACCAAGATTTGAGATATTTGAGAATCAATATGACAATACACGTATAAATTTTATGTGTACACGTAAAGTTATGTGTGAGTACATTTAATCATTATACACAGCCAAAAGCACAATTAATGCATGAGAACTCGTTTGATAATAAAAGACTTTAAGATTGATTCAAATACATATAATCATAGACTTCACATATACTAAATTAAGACATACCTCGGATTTCACAATAAAAATGGAACTTAACATTATATATTCTAATTTTCAAAGCCGGAGCAAGTGGAGAGTTGGGTGGAGTATAGTAGATGTCCTTCAGGGACTTGCCAAAAGGTACTAGGAGTACTTCAAAGATCCTTTTAATCCTCCTTATATCCATAAGTTGGCGGGCTTCTTTCATTTCATCAAGATCTTTCTTCAAGTCTTCCATCTTTATAATTGGACGTCTTGCCATGATTTCTTTGTTGTTTTTGCTATAGATACTGGAATTGTTTTTGCTTGAGAGATTATGAGAGAGTATTTTCGACTATTTATAGATCAAGGATGTGAAGGATTGCGTCCTTTCATATTTATGTGTTATGAACGGTTTATTGAAGGGTTGCATTAGGTTATTTTTAGTGAAACGACGGTTTTTTTAACTGCCATAGTTTTATTATCTTCCTTTTATGCTTTTTAACCGTCCGTACATAAGTTATATGTGTACACATATTTTTTACGTGTACACATATTTTTGATGTGTATTATGGACTTGTGCAAATTATACAAGTAATTACCTATACATATTTTTTACGTGTACACACATTTATTATGTGTATTATGGACTTGTGCAAATTACACAGGAGAAAATTACCTACACATATTTTTTACGTGTACACATATTTTTTAGGTGTATTATGGACTTGTGCAAATTATACAGGAGAAAATACGCAAGTAATTTTTGCACATAGTTAACATGTGTAGACATAAAAGCTTATGTACTGCATTCAATATAAATGTCATAAGGATTAGTCTAACCACGACATCAAAAAAGATTAAAATTATCCATACATAACAACAAAAATGAAAAAAGATTAAAATCATCCTTAAATACAGACCTATCAAAGTAGTTCATCCAACACCACTTAAGGCTCCATTTCCTCATAGAATATGTCTACATCCCACTTCTTTCTCATATCTTCCACTGAACAATCATGCAGCAATGCCATTGGGGTGTCTGTCAAGAGATGCTCCATGAACATAAGCTAATACACCCTACACGCAGTACCTGTTTTGTTCCATTGAAGATTCTTGACTCGTTCATAACCTCACAAGTCTGCATTCAAGATGGTTTGTGGTAAATGTTTGAACTTACCACAATCACGCAAGAACTTTGGGAACATAATCGTACTGGGCAAGACATATGGAGCTAATGCATCTTCACTATAAACCCCCATGTTGCAATCATAAAGCTCAATCTTTCCCTGCTCAAGTAAAAAGACACATGTAAATATCCTCTTGGCACCATCCCACTTGCGTCCACAGGGTAAGGCAGCTTTCCACTAGCATAATCCAGGAGCCCCTCCTCACACTTCTTCAACTTCATACAGTCATAAAATGAAATCCCCAATTCACCAGCATCCTTTATAAAAGCTTGGTGAGCTGCAGTCAATTTAGTACAGAAGTTCATGTCCAAGATCACATTGGTATTGTTGTAGTGCCTGTGGAAGTTCTTGTGCCTCATCCGCATCAAGTTCAGAATTTCATCAACATGCTGTAAGATAATGGAAAAGAAAAAACAAAACAAAGATGAATATAACAAAACAAAAATAACAGACACATATTTGAGATGTACACAACAAGAATATGTATACACATATTAAATATGTGCCACATATTATTGTTGTGTACACATATTTTTTAGGTGTACACATATTATTGTTGTGTACACATACTTTTTAGGTGTGCAAACACCATAAAACTTGTCGTGTAGAATACCTGACTCTCCATCCACTTCATCATGCGGATTATATCTTGGAAGTCCCTATAGTTGTACTCGTGACCCAGAAAGCTGCGCTTCTCCATGTTTCTCTCCTTCATGTATGCTAGGAATCCAGCCTCTTTAGTTGGATCCATTGGCCTATAGAGATCAAAAGGCAGTCTCTCATATACTTCCACAACTGCAACCCTCGCCCTTGCATCAGACCTTGCCCTTGTGGTTTTCTTTGATTTCTTCAATGATGCAACATAAGGAGACATCCTTTCCCTCGAAGGATACACTGTCCTCTTCGGCTTGTCCTCATCACACTTCCTCAGGAACACCACATTCTCCTTCAACTCCATTAACAACCTTTGTTCACTCTCTTTTTTCTTCCTTGCAGACTTCACACAGCTTACACATGCTGCATCCATGTCTTCTAGAGGTGCTCTCACCAACCTCACCTCCAGAAAATTCAAACAGCCTCCTTCGACCACCACGAAACTCCACTTGCTCTCTGTCTCTATCATCTACACTCATTCCGACAACATTATCGGAAACATTGTCTCTTCCATCACTTTGCTCTGGTACTCTCCTTCTCTCACTCTGCTTTGGAACAATAACCCTATCACCTGCCACTGCAGCATCATACCCAACAACTGCTGCTGCATTACTAACTTCAACTTCCCCCAACCTCAATCTTTGCGCACCAGTAAGTCTAGCCACCAGTCCATCAATCAATGCATCATCCTCATCAAAAAATGGCACCAGGTTTTTCATGAAAGCCCTTCTACTCTCCCTTTGATTAGGCACAAGAATTGGGATCACAACCTACAACCCGTCCCAACCAAAATTTAAAAAAATAATAATAAATCAACCTGAGGAATATGAAAAATGTGTACACATATTATTTACGTGTACACATATTACTTTATGTGTACACATCATGAATACGTGTACACATCGATAATATGTGTACACGTAATTAATATGTGTACACCTATTAATTATATGTGTACATACAGAAAGGAAATCGTTAAATAATCACTAACCGGGTTATCAACATGGCGAAGGATTTGAACACAGTCCCTCTCCTGCTTTGTAGGGATCCATCTTAACATTCTTGGTTCTGTAGGGTTTTCATCATATCCAGGGTGCCGAAGGGATGGAATGGTTTCATATGCCCATACAACGAATGCCCATTGGAAGCCATAGAGGTTGTATCCTTTTTTTCCTACGTTCATTGGGGCGACAAGGCTTTGCAAAGTACATGGTGGGCCTAGAAGCTAAACAGACAAACAAAGGATCAATACTCGTACGCAAATCCTTTGAGCATAAGATTGAATACGCAAACCAAATGAGGGAAAGTCGATACTTTGTTCTTGAATCAAGATCACTATGCTCTATAATATTCAACAGCTCACCTCCTGAATCAGCCCTTTTTCCTCCATTCTTCTTGATTAAAACGTCCCACATCGATTGCCCCTTCTCTTTCACATCCTCCAAATAAAGATCACTGGGGTAATCGTGGCATGACAATCCCGTCATTATTGCAAATTCATTCATGCCAAACTGAGCAGGAAGTCCATTGAATTTGACCCACAACTCCATCTTCTTCTTGCATGTTATGGTCTGCAATCGAAGCCCATGGACTAATCTTGGAGGAAAATTTGCTTTATCACTCAGCCCATGCAAGTGCCCAAACACTGATTTTTTAAACTCATCATAATATTCCAATTTTATCAAGGCATCTCTCAACTTCTTCATATCCCCAGCAAGGGAGGATCTTTGTGTGACCTTGATCACGGTGAACTCTCCTTGCTCCTCCATAAACGTCCTGAGATTCACATCAGGCTGGAAAGTCATAGTGCCCTCCTCAACCTGCAATAAATTGATTTAGAGATATTGATTAGTTAAATGTTTTCAAACGTCATCTATTACAGTACATATAAGAATAAAGTCTACACATAATAAATATGTGTACACATATGACTGATGTGTACACAAACTTTTTAGCTTTAAATAAATGAAATATGTGTACACATAATAAATAACGTGTACACATATTACTGATGTGTACACATATTTCTTATGTGTAGACTTTATTTAAATGTGTGCACATAAACATTTACCTCTGCTGGGGCTGCTGCCTCAACTGATCTTGCAGCATTAACTCCTTCAACAATTGTCTCCTCATCATCATCATCTGCTTTAACATCTGTCCCCTTATCATCATCAACTTTATCATCACCAGCCTTATCCTCAATCTCTATAGCATCATTATCCCCAACATTACCCTCAGTCTCCACAACATTATCATCCATATCCTGTGCCATACTCTCTAACAACAGCTTCAATCTACTCATAGCGGCACGTTTTTCTTCTGTTTCTTTTTCTCCACCAGCACCTTCTAGTCCTTGTTCTGCACCAGCACCTTCAACACCTTGTTCTTTTTGATTATCCCTCCCACTAATGCTAGCACCACCTTCTTCTCTTTATCTATCACCTCTACTACCACTAACAGCTTTTCCACCAGCTTCTCCTCCACCACTACCAATAGCAACAACTTGTTTTCCTCCTTCTCCTCCATCACTTCCACCAACACTTCCTTCTTTTTTGTACTCCACTATCATCAACACCTTGTCCTTCTCGATTATCCCTCCCACTAACACTAGCACCACCTTTTTATCTTTCTCTTTCACTATCACTAACAACTTTTCCACCAGCTTCTTCTCTATCACAAGTCTCAGTCTCTCTTTCATCTTCTCTCTCCACATTCTCTCCACTATCCATGAGTGCAGCTTGTTGATTAACTTCTCCAAGGATTTTATTAACGTCTACACGTGCACACATATCTATGCTCGCCTGGCTCTCAGATTGAACCTCATTTGATCGTTCTCTACCACTGGGAGCTCTCGTTCTTTTGCTAGCATGTTCAGAAGTGTCGCTTCTTTCATCACGTAGCCTTTTGCCACCCCTGTTAGTGTTACCACTGGGCTTCCCACGATGTGTGCTAACCATTGTATCTATAATGCATATAAAGAGAATACATCAAGTAAGATTAAACGAACATAGCTTCCAATTGAATTACATCTGGGCAGGTGCAGACACATCAAGAATATGTGTAAAAATAATATAGCTTTTTCAAACATCATCTTCTATGTACACACATCAAGAATATGTGTACACATATTGTTATATGTATGCACATATAACAATATGTGTACACATCAAAAATACGTGTACAGATCTTGCAGATCTATGCCCATTTTTTCAGATGTGTACTCATCTTTTGTTTACACATCTGCAAAGATGTGTACACATTTGCAAATATGTTTACACATATTTTAGATGTTTACACATATTTTTTTCGTGGGAACCGAAGACACGATATAAATCAATTTGCACCAGAAAATCTATACACAAACTCAGAAAATGAACTCAAACCAGAAAAACGAAACAAGGATTTTCAAACGAACCATATTCTTGTTTTTTCTTTAAAAAAGTTGAAAAAGTACCTATTTTAACTTGATGAACGGAAATATGCAACAATCGATCTTGAACCACAACAAATTCGACGGAAATCGGAGAAAACAAGAAGAAAATCGACGGTGAACAGTAGTGGTTTTTGAATTTGCAAGAGGAGAGAGAACAGAGAGAAATAGATGAGTATGCTAGTTTGGGGAAGTGTATTGTGTCAGTTGCAAGTGGAGAGAGAGAGAGAGGGGGGGGGGGGCTGGTTTTGCTTTAACTTTTTCCAACTTTTAATATTTGCTGTTTGGTCCCTCTGCCAATTAATTACCCCTCTAGTGACACATGGACAATAAAAAAAAAAGGAAATTGAAATCCCCTTTCATTCTTTAAAGACTTGAGAGGTCCCTAAGCCTCTCTCTTCACTACTAAGTTAATCAAACCAGTAGAACATGTATGTCTATTTGACTCGTTAAGCAAAATTCCACAAATAAGTATAGTTGGAGATCATTTACCAATCGAAATATATCAAAGGTCGGTTCAACTTGTATCAAAACATAGTGAGTAATGTGTCCAATATAATCCGTGTTAAGTTAACTGATAGATTAAAAAAGTTTATACTGTAAACATAAACTCAAGATTTCAAGACCATAAAATTGTTTTTTCCGACATCAAGAAATTATAATTTGACTAAATGCTTGCGACAGTACTATAATTGATATCAGCAGGCAAGACTAAAAGAAAAATATATCCACTGACTCACTGAGACACGATGCCTTTCTTATAATGTACGCGAAATAATAGACTTGGACATTTTCTGTTAGCATCTTAGATTTTGCTTCTTTATTTCATTTTTTTTTTTTCCTATCAGTGGGTGCCAGACTGCATTTACTATTTAAACAGGCGAAATAACTCTCATGTAATACATGATGCATGGATACCTAACAAGCTTTATCAGTAAGTTGTGATTTTTTATAGTGCTTTAATAAAGATGTGGAGAAATTTCATTTCAACTTTTGGAGGGAACTTTGTGTCACCAAATTGTCTACATTGCCAGCTAAATGGTACGCAAACGTTCGCCTTTCTATCTTATATACTCTCGGACACAGGCGCGGATCTTCCATGTAAGATGCGGTTTACGTAAACCCATGATTTACCTGCAAAATCAGATATATTATGTAGAATTTTTTAAAAATATATCTAATATGGTGTGCAGGAACTCATGGTCTAAAAATTTAAATAGTTCACATGGTCAAATGATATTTAAATGTCATTTTAATATTTTTTTCATCAATATATATCATCATATAAAATGATATTTAACCAATATATACAATAAAAACTTTCTCTGAAAGTTGTTCATCGATTACTTTTAGGATGTTGTAACTCCGGCACAATGGTGAATCTATCCTCTTGAAATTCTAGATCCACCTCTGCTCGGTCGGACATTATGTGACAATGTTCAAAGAACAAGACCAAATTTTTTATCTTTTGTTCATAAACTTCAATATAGATCCTTCATGTTTTTAAATTAAAACTTGCACATCTAGAAACTTCATAATACTACAAAAAAGATTTGATTTTCGCGTCGGATTTTGCCAGTTTGGCTACAACAATATTGACGACGGACTAGAGATGGAAAACGAAAAATACCGATGAAGAATTAGGCAGTTTAGCTACAAAATTGTTCCGTTGTTATTAACGGATTTTTAAGTAGTACCAAATATTTAAGTAAAAAAATACGTGATCTAAGAAGAACATTTCAACTCCCTAAATAGAATGTTGCCATATCAACTTAAACAGATGAGGTATAAGGGCTAACCCTAAAATGCCTTTCAAGTTCTCTTTTAGTTTCTTTGGGCATTCCAACGTGTATAATTTATTGGCTAGACTAATACTCAACTTTAGGTAATTGACAACTATAGTCACTTATTTTTACTTTGTCTTTTTATGGTCACTCAATTTTGGGTAGTTGGCCACCATGGTCACTTATCTTTGTTTTGTCTTTCTATAGCCACTCAACTTTATCCAAGTAGTTCCTATGGTCATCTAACATAGAAATCCTAACGTCCGTTAAAATTAACGTGGCAACTACTAAAATATTCTGGCAAATTACATAAATAGAAAAAAAAATTAAATTATTTAAGACCAATCCAATTAAAAGTAAACACCACCCAAGAGTTCTTGCTTGAGGTGCCCATTTTTTCCCAAAAATGACTCATTTCTTCATTAGGTGAAGAAATTATCGTTGAAAATGTATTACCAGAAGGCTTTCTTGATAGACTTAAAGAAAAATGAGTCATTTTTTTGAAAAAAATGAGCACTTCAAGCAAGAACTTTTGGGTGGGGTTTAATTTTAATTAGGCTGGTCTTAAATAATTTAATTTTTTTTATTTATGTAACTTGCCAAAATATTTTTGTAGTTGTCACGTCAGCAAAATTTTAATGGACATTAGGATTTCTGTGTTGGATGACCATAGGAGCTACTTGGGCAAAGTTGAGTGACCATAGAAAGACAAAGCAAAGATAAGTGACCATGGTGGCCAATTACCCAAAGTTGAGTGACCATAGAAAGACAAAGCAAAGATAAGTGACCATGATGGCCAATTATCCAAAGTTGAGTGACCATATAGGCAATCAACTCAACTAGTTGTCACATTTAGCTTTTTCACGTCAATTAAGAAAATCATTAAATAAGGTGTGTATTTACTATATTACACCTATTTAATGCTTGTCTATTAAATTTTATTGAGAATTCTTTTGATTATTAAAGATATAGTTGGAAAAGACTAGAAATTTTAGTCTTGAAATCATGAAGTGTCAACTAATTTGGGACAAATAGTTATTGCTAATTAAAACGTCAACTAATTTGGGACGGATGGAGTATATGACTATTGGGTTGAGTGGACCCACTAAGAACATAATTCGTCCCCTATCGAGAGATTAATTATTTCAGAATTCGATGTGAAACCTCTATTTAAGTGTAGCTCTTTAGTAAGCTACATTTTCTTCTCAGATACCTCTGTCTAGTATTCCAAGTTTAGTGATTAAATCTGGGTTTGAGTTGAATAAAAACCTTTAATTGTTCTTTGTACATTAACGCGAACAAGGTTGAATGATGATTGAAGGTACTATAAGATATTAGTTTCTCTTTACGTACGAAATAGCAGTAAGTTGAGTATTAATTGGATGTTGAGAATTTGTGGTAATAACTTGGTGTGCCTGTATTTTATGTTGACACGCAGAGAATAACTTTCATTTGTTGAAGTATGGGATGGAAATGGACCGGTCAAAGGCATTAATATACTACTAGAGTTTATTTCCTGGATATTCACCTCATCGGTATAAATTGGCTCATGATATTCCCTACTCCCCTATTTGTTTGTCATAGTTTGACTTGGCACAAAATTTAATAAAGTAAGGAAGACTTTTGAAACTTATGGTCTAAAATAAGCCATGGATATTTGTGTGGCTATAAATGAGTCAAAAAGTAAGTTTGAAGTTGAATTATTACCAAACTTAGAAGTATGACAATCTTTTTGGGAATTATTACCAAACTTAGAGTAATATTTGTTGACATCACATCAATGTGAATACTAGTACTAGTATAATTCACACAAACTATCAAGAAAATGACATAACACAAACTATCTAGAAAATGACGATTTTGTCGCATAGTAAGTTTGTAGCGACACGTTGAAGTCTGGCAATGTCAACATTCAGAACGCCACTTTTACTTTGATACTTTTATCTTTAAACATATTCACATTGATGTGCCAATAACATAGTACAAGCAAAATTTCATTCAAATGATACTTGCACCCGAACTAAAATAATATAGTCGGCTAGCAAAGTTTTACAAAAAAGAAAGAAAAAGTTATCTCCCCTTGATATTTTAAATAGTGGAACATCAATTAAGTGAAATTTAAATACTTGCACACGAACAGAAATATAGTCGGCTTAGCAAAGTTTTAAAAAAGATAGAAAATGTTAATTATCTACCCTTAATATTTTAATAGTGGAAGATTATTTAAGTGAAATTTATACTTTTATAGAGAAATATATATGTTTATGCCTAAAATCGGTCGCCTAGGCTAAACAATTAATTTAGAGTGAGGTCACAAGCAAACCAGTAAATGCCACGGAAAAGTAAGTAAGTAAAAAAGAGAAATAATGAGCGAGAAAAGTAAAGTATTCTTATTCCTTGAAAATAACCGGACTCTATGGTGAATTGATTGATTGTACATCACAATGTAATGAAGGGTATTTATAGTAGTAGATATCTAGTCCTAATTAAGGTAAAATACAAAGACTAATAAGGCTATGAGCCTATAACTGAAGACAGTGGTATATACTAAACCCTAACTAGGAGACTGTAAACCTAAGGCAGTGGGATGCATACCCTACGTCCTATGTCTGTGCCGCTTGAATGGATGTTAGCCCAAGGAGCAGACGCGTATCCTCTATGCCCCGTGACTTATAAGATAAGCCTGGTCTCGCCAGCTGGACTTGTACCCCCGTAATATTAGGTGGCGTATTTTTGCCCGCACAGTTAGACCCCCCTTTACTGAGTGCTGACGGAAGCAGTCAGGAAGTGAAAGAGACGTACAAGATGGATGTGAAAAGATATCTCACTGACTCCTTGAGACTGACAATCTCTTTGACCAAGAATGATGCTGATTCCTTCGAGAACTCCACGTGTTTTCATCTGATTGGTTGATACCGATTCCATGCACCTTTTCAAGAACTGATATCAACTACTCCGAATCATTTCATATCCCTAGTAATAATGACGCTTGACCATTTTGTGCTCCATCCTTATCTCTTTTATGTCTATAAATAGAGACTTTACGACAGTAGAGAAGTCACAAACTTCTCTTCAGAAATACTTCACTTCTTCATCAGTTTCTTATGATACTGAGAAACTTTTCTTCTTAAAAAATGCTTGCCTTTGATCCTGGTCTGATATTCCCAAAAACTCTTTTTTCTGCCAAATAGATGATGTATGAGGAAACTATAGGAGGAAACTCATCTGCAGTTATCTTCTTTTCTTTCTTCTTCCATGAAGATTACCGAAATCCCCCGAGTCATGAAGTTTGACCAGGATTCTAATGATGATATCCTTCGGAATGTCTTCATTGTGGTAGACACATTCATTTCGGTATGCTCGCCTTCATACGTGGTGATTGCCGTGATATTCTTCTTGTCATGTGGCGCGCTGCAGCAGAGGAATGCCAATCCAATCGAGCTTTTTCTAGTTGTTCATCTTTTAGTTGCATGAGAACTTGTCCCCGAAGCAACTTCATTTGAACTAGGAGTGCGTCCCTGGGATATCCTCTCCTTCTTCGGGCGGTTGATGTTCAACAAATTTCTCTAGAACTGCAGCATTCACGGTAGTTGTGTAGCTCTGCCCTATTCTGTACTGACGGAGATTGCATCATCTTCCAATCGTTTAGGGAAAAGAGATTATATGTCGTTCCCGAGGTCACCGGGGGGTTCCTTATTGGAGTCTTTCCAAGTGAATCCAACTGAAGCCTCTGGCACATGTTCTGCTGCCTCCGCCTTTCTCCTAAGGGACTCCTTAGTTTGGCTGATTTCCTCTCCCCGTGGTGCAGTGTCACAAAGATGTTGATGTTTAGGGTATCAAGTTGGAAATTTCGCCTTCGAATCGCGAGAGCAACTTTGCTGCTAGAGCTAAAATCCAGATGAAGAATCTCTGGTTATGCAAATTCAGAGGAACTTGCAGTTTTAGTCTTCCCTTTCCACTTTTTTTACAATTATTATGAACAAATGTTGTATTCATGAAGAACTAATTGAATATTATGAGCCTACGGGCTATTTGTTATTAATAAAATGGTCATTCATCAATAGTTTTATACGTACTTGTGCAATTACGTATGATGTAATGTGCAGTCAAGCAGTATGTTTTATGTGCATTTCTGGACTAGTGTCTTCAAGAGACCGGTGTACGCACTGAAGGGCGCTTTATTTGCGTGATGCAACCCAAATTGCATCGACACCTACGCTTGGTCCGGGAGTCAAGGAATAGATGATATGAGCTCGGGAGACGACTTGAAGACTATGCATTGGAGCTCAATCAAAGTGGAAACAGGGCTGCAACCAGTGCAGGAAACAGGGGAGCCACAACAGGGCAAAACAGGGCAGCATTTCTGAGCTCACTGCTGGCGCCAGACATTTACTCTGCGCGATCGCGACCACACTCACGCGATCGCGAAGAGCAATTATTTGCCCTGCGCGATTGCGCTCAACATGACACGACCGCGAAGCTCTGAAGTTTAGTTCCCTGCGCGATCGCTATTCCTCTTGTGCGATCGCGAAGACCAGTGGAGCAGTCCGGACCAGAAACTTGGCAAATGTTGTAAGGGGAAACTATAAATACCCCATTTGTTCATTTATTGCTTTTTTAACAAACCTTGAATGTAGAATGATATTTTCTTTGAGTGAATCTCAATGTTGAACCCGTGAGCGGGCATGATTTCACTTGGTGGATTCCAAGTTGAACATCGAAACCTCTTCTGATCATTCTATTTGCAAGAGCCGGGTGCCTCTTGAGGGTAGTTGCATAGTATAGGTGATCCTTGACTTCACCCGGGGTGTATCGAGACGAGTTCCTCGGTGCTACTTAGGTAAACGTTCAAGCCTCGTCTTGCTTTTTATCTCGATATCTTCATCGATATCGCCTATCTTGTTTTAGCTTCCGCACTTTTATATCATTTGTCGCTTCCGCCTATTTTCGATTACATCAGTTGGTATCAGAGCACGGCTAGGCTTCGTTCTTACGAATCCTCGGTCTTGTTCTTGTTGTTGTTATCATCGTGTTGTTTGTTCTTTAAATTTGAAGAAAAACAAAAAAATTCAAAAACTTGAAAATCACAAAAAAATTGCTAGAAATCGTTGTTTTTTGCGATTTTGTTGTTGTTTGTTATCGGGGATTGTTTGTTATCATATTCCCGTTGATTTGGTATCCTCGAAACATGATTTGAAGTCGTGAATCAAAATCTTGAAAACCAAATCTCAAAAGTTGAGAATTCACAAAATTTGATAGAACTTGTTTTGTGTTGTGAATTCTTGGTTGTTTGGTATCGGGGATTGTTCCTTATAGTTTTCCCGTCATTTTGATATCCCCATATCGTCATTTGGAGTAGCGGAATGAAGATCGAACTTTGAAAATTTTGAAGTTCTTGAAAAAAAATTTGAAGAACTTACTCCAAATTCTTGAAAACAACTTGTTCGTTGATTGTTTGATTGGTAAAACCATTGGGGATTGTTTACTTCAGTTGAAAACACCCTTTGGAAACTTTAGAACTAAAAAACAAGTTGAATTTGGGTGATTTGTGTGCAAAAAACTGAGTTTACAGTCGAGATTCTGGTTCTGGAACGCAGGCCTGCGCGATCGCGCAAAGCATCACGCGAACGCGCCAAATTCCCATTTTGTTCATCGCGATCGCGCTTTACCTCACGCGATCGCGAAGGGTTCTCATTTTGCAGAAATCCTGAATTGGGACAGATTGTTCGCAAAGCGTTCGTAACAGTTTCTGCTCACCAAAACTTCAATTGTATCATCAAATATGGTGAGTTTGTAGATCACTAACCAAAATTCATCCAATTCCGAATCCATTTAGTGGCGATTCGATCTTTTACCATTTGATCGCGTCACTTCCGGTTAGTACTTTGAGGGTAACACTCCTACCTAATTAGTACTAATCCATTGTGCGACTAGGAAACTCGTGCCTAGAAGGAGAGTAGAGCTCAAAGAAGACTCGTAGTATATTTTTGGCTCAAGTGCTCACTTATAAAGTCGTTCGCCCATCGAGTCCCATCAATTCCACTCACCCCGAAGAGTATTTGGTTCTTGTGACTTGAGTGGTTATTGAGGTGGTTGTTCAACTACGAGGAAGCCTTTGAGATCAAGCTTGAGTGATAAATCCCCCGCCACTAAATTGAGTGTACCCGAGTGACAATTCAAAGGTGAGGGAGCGAGTGAGGGCTTTTACTCTAACCTCTTTCTTGTTTTTGAATTGTGTAGGTACATGGCCGGAGACGTGTATGATACCGTTAAGGTCCCGTTAAGTACTTTGGCTTACATATTAGCCAAGGTGAGATCTTTAGACCAACGGCTCGAGAGCCTTGAAAGAAAATGGATCCCGAGTATCCAAAGGAGTACCGAAAGAGGTACTAGTGATGAAATGTTGGGCATTCCCCAACCGTTGGGCATTCCCCAACAAGTGGGCACTCCCCACAACTTGGGCATTCCCCAAGGTAATGATGATCAAGGCGATGAGCTTAAAATGACACTTCTGGTACGGAAGAGTTTGGTGCCATGAGTCTTGAAGAGCCGGAGCATGTGCAAAGGGAGAATCTCTTTCATGCTAGGTGTCGAGTGATGGGGCAAGTGTGCTCAACGATCATTGATTCGGGAAGTTGTGCTAACATAGTAAGTGAGACCTTGATTTCCCAATTGCAATTGCCTACCATAAAACATCCACATCCCTACCGGTTACAATGGTTGAGTGAGTGTGGAGATTTGAGAGTGGTGAAGCGAGCTTTGATTGAGTTTAGCATTGGAAATTATCGAGATAAGGTAATGTTCGATGTGGTACCTATGCAAGCTTGCCATCTCTTGTTTGGGAGGCCATGGCAATATGATCGGAGCGTAGTGCACGATGGTAGAACCAATTCCTATACGGTCTTGCATGGTTCTAGGAAGTATATACTCAAGCCCTTGACACCGAAGCAAGTAAGTAATGACTATAGGATTATGAGGGAGTTGAGGGAAACGGCTAAAGCCAAGTCACCCATGGTCCTTGAGCCAGGAACCAACAATCTTATGGTCATGCCCTTGCGAGTTAAGAGTGAAGCATCACCCGGACCTACAATTGGCCTTGAGCGAAAGATGAAAGAAGTGAGGGAAGAGGAAATCTCGAGTGAGAGTGAGGACACATTGTGTTCTAACCATGATTATTCTTCTTCTCCTTCTATTTGTATTGGCTTATGTGTAGGTACTCTTGGAGGCGAGCTTGTGGAGCCTCAACCGGATGATAAGAAAGAAAGGCAAGAGAATGGAGCTCTCCATTGTGAGTTTCATGAAGGAGGACTTGAACAAGACACTTCAAGCGATGTGAGTACTCACGGGAGCTACTCAAAAGTAAGTGTTCCTTCACCTTCTCATGAACATGATTCTTCCTTGTCTTGTGAAGACTCAATGCTAGTTGGTGCTTGTAATGCATTTGATGAAATTACAACTAGTGTAGAGTCGAATGGTCAACTTGTGTTAGCTTGTGAACCGCTAGTAGAGAGGCATGAGAAGCCACATCATGATGTGAGCCCGCAATGCAAAGGACCTCTCTTTAGTGGAAATGTAGTAGTTGACCTTGCTTGTGGCCCTTGTTATGACACCCCACCCGTATTTGACAAAGGGGAAGATGAGTTATGGGACTCTGCCCTTGTTGACATTATTGATTTTGGTGGACTTGTGTGTCGTAGTAAGGATGATGGTGACCTTGAGGAGTCCAAATTGCATGAATTGGACAAGGTTGTCTATGGTGACTCCTCAAGTAAGAGTAAAAATCCTAGTCTTGATACCATGCCTTTGTTTGACTATGAAATTGAGGTGCATGCTTTTATATTCCCGTTGCATGGGAGCATCTTTAATTGTGAAGGCGAATTGTATCGGGCTAGAGTTGAGGATGAAATAGAACCTCCATGGTGTGAGGGGTTTGATCCCATAGACAACTCTTTGTTAGAAGCTTCAAGTGAAGTAGATGATTCTTCTAGTGACCCTACTCTTGTTGATGCGGGTTACGATGATGAAGAGGCCATTAACAATGCCCTCCTTGAGAGCTTGCTTTGTGAGAGGGGTTGTCTCGAGGATGAAATTGGAGGTGAGGAGGTACCTCTTAGTGTGAGTATGAGAACTCTTAAGAAGGGGAGTGGGTTGTTTGGTGCTAATTGTGAATTGCACTACTTTGCCTATCCCATCCCATATGTTAACCACACTTTGAGACTTGAGCATGCCAAACCCATTGTGCCGCATGGTGGAAATATTGCATCGAAGGGTTGGTATGTTGATCGTGGGCTTAGGGGTCATAGGGACTTTGATTGCTTAATCTTGAATGTCACATGTCCTATTGGTCTCTTTGCTTGTCATGTTGGTGAGTGCTTGTGACTACGGAGCCAAGAACTTGTTGTCTCCTTTGGAGACATAAGCTTTTTGATTTGCATTGATACTTGGCTCTATCACAAGAGTGAATTTTCTACATCACTTACCTCCACTCTTGTTGGACTTGCCTACTCGCATTGTGGGAAGCCTTGGTGCACTACTCTTGGACGTAGGGATTGTAGGGATTTTGATAGCTTAACCTTGCATGTGCCATGCCCTATTGTTCTCTTTATTCGTTCTTGTGTTGGGAGCACTTTGTTGTTGAACCAAGTACTTGCTACTTCCTTTAGGAGCATGAGCTTCTTCGTTGCCATTGATACTTGGTTGTACCACAAGAGTGTCTTTTCCCACACTTGGTGCACTAACCTACTCTTGTAGTAGGAACTTTGTTTTTGTTGCCTTTTGATGTAGGTGAAGCTACCTTGGAGGAGGATGCCTTATTTTCGAGGACGAAATTTTCTCAAGAAGGGGAGAATGATGCAACCCAAATTGCATCGACACCTACGCTTGGTCCGGGAGTCAAGGCATAGATTATATGAGCTCGGGAGACGACTTGAAGACTATGCATTGGAGCTCAATCAAAGTGGAAACAGGGCTGCAACCAGTGCAGGAAACAGGGGAGCCACAACAGGGCAAAACAGGGCAGCATTTCTGAACTCACTGCCTGGCACCAGATATTTACTATGCGCGATCGCGACTACACTCACGCGATCGCGAAGAGCAATTATTTGCCCTGCGCGATTGCGCTCAACATGACGTGACCGCGAAGCTCTGAAGTTTAGTTCCCTGCGCGATCGCTATTCCTCTTGCGCGATCGCGAAGACCAGTGGAGCAGTCCGGACCAGAAACTTGGCAAATGTTGTAAGGGGAAACTATAAATACCCCATTTGTTCATTTATTGCTTTTTTAACAAACCTTGAATGTAGAATGATATTTTCTTTGAGTGAATCTCAATGTTGAACCCGTAAGCGGGCATGATTTCACTTGGTGGATTCCAAGTTGAACATCGAAACCTCTTCTGATCATTCTATTTGCAAGAGCCGGGTGCCTCTTGAGGGTAGTTGCATAGTATAGGTGATCCTTGACTTCACCCGGGGTGTATCGAGACGAGTTCCTCGGTGCTACTTAGGTAAACGTTCAAGCCTCGTCTTGCTTTTTATCTCGATATCTTCATCGATATCGCCTATCTTGTTTTAGCTTCCGCACTTTTATATCATTTGTCGCTTCCGCCTATTTTTGATTGCATCATTGCGTCAATAGGTGACGACTTAAGTTACGCCCACAATGGACGACTTTAGCCCGTTTGATAACGGGCATTTTTGCATCTGACTTCGAACGTCTCTGCTTAGTTATCGAGTATTTAAGACTTTCTGGTAGTATGTAGACATGCGTTCCATCGGCATGTAGGTGTAGTTGTTGAATTGATGAGTTCAACATACGAGTAAAGCCTGGTGGCTGAGCTAGATGTGGTCTAGCTCTAAGCGAGTAGTGTACCCTACTTTTTGTAACGAAAAGTGGGTGTATTACTTCAACTTAGGTCTGGTCGCGGCTATGAATAGTCGGATCATAGATAGATCTGAATAAGTAAAACTGACTGATAAAATAGAAGTTTAATTGGTGAATAGGGCGGGAAGCCTTGTAAACTTAAAGAACGAGGCTAAGTTCCCATTGTAATAATGATAATAGAGGAAAACGAGAAAGGAGAAAATACATGTCTCGAGCATATGGGCTTAGCTGAGCCTTTCAAGAGTAGTACTTTTTTACCCATGAGAAGTTCCAGTTATTTGGAATAGTTTTTCCTTCCATGTCTTCAACAACATATGCACCTTTTCTAGCTATGCCTCGAACTCTATACGGCCCTTCCCAATTTGGGGCGAGGTTTCCTGTGCTGGCCTACTTGGTGTCTTGAGTAACTTTACGAAGGATGATATCCCCTATGTTGAAGGATCGTGGATTAGCCCTCACGTTTTAATACTGCTCCACTCGTTGTTTCTGGGCTGCGAGGCGTATGGACACTACTTCTCGCCGTTCATCCAAAGTATCGAGGAGGCTTTCAAAGCTTCGTTGTTGGATTCTTCCACCATAAATGACCGCCTCAAACTGGATTCTCCGATCTCTAGGGGAATCATTGCTTCTGTTCCATACGTCAGTGAAAACAGAGTTTCTCTAGTGCTGGTTTTAGACGTAGTACGATGGACCTATAGGACTCCTAGCAGTTCTTCTGGCCACTTTCATTTTGCTTCCTTAAGCTGATTTTTCAAATTCTCCAGTATTGTCTTGTTCGAGGATTCAGCTTGACCATTGGGCGAAGGATGATATGGCGTAGAGGTTATTCTCTTTATCTCCCAGTCCTTCAGAAAATAGTGATTTTTTCGCCTATGAACTGAAGCCCGTTATCGTAAGTGATTTCTGCTGGAATGCCGAATCGGCACATAATGTTCTTCTATATAAATGCTATCACCTCCTGCTCCTGGATCCGGGCGTGGGCCACCGCTTCGACCCATTTGGTGAAATAATCCATCATGATGAGCAGGAATTTGATACCGTTGGGTGCTTTAGGCATGGGCCCTATGATGTCCATCCCCCATTTCATGAAAGGCCAAGGGGCTATTACTAAGGGTAATAACTATGTTGGCTGATGAAGTACATGGGAGAATCTCTGGCAGCTATCACACGCCCGAGCAATCTTGCTTGCATCGTCTTCCATTCGGGGCCAGAAAAAGCCCGCCCTGGTTAACTTCCGAGATAGAGATCGCCCGCCGGAATGGTTTCCACATCGCCCCTCATGGATTTCTCTAAGTGCATAATCCACTTGAGAGGGTCCCAAACATTTAGCCAAAAGTCCGTTAAATATTCGCCAATAAAACTCTCCGTTAATTAAACAATAGCGGGCTGCTTGGGCTCTCCACCTTCTGCTCTCCTTTCTATCCATGGGAAGTACTCCCTTGTCCAAGTCTCAATGATCGGGTACCGCCAGTCCCATAATAATCCCACTGCATTGACCTCGTAGCGTTTGACATCCGCGTACATTAACTCAATGGGGGAAATCGGGCTGTCTGCATTAACGTCTGCAGTGGCCGCTAGGCTGGCAGGGGATCAACCACCCGCGTTTTCTTCTCTCTGTATCTGATTGATATTCTATTTCTTAAAATTCTTCAAGAATTTTCTACTCTGGCCAAGTATTCCTGCATGCGGGCGTCTTTGTCGGTGTAAGCCTTAGACCTGATTGACGACGAGCTGAGAGTCGCAATTGAAACTGATCTCTCTGTCCCCCAATATGTAAGCTAATTTTAGAGCTTGAATTACTGCTTCATATTCTGCCTTGTTACTTTTCATCTAGGAGTAGTTGACGGCTTTCCTGAATACATTTTTTGTTGGGGATTCGATCACTAAACCAAGCCCGACCCTTTTTACATTCGAGGCCCCATCGATATGGATCATCCATTCTCTAGGGGTAACTCCCTCCATCATTTTGCGTTCTGTCTCAACTCCCGGCATCAAGTCGGTACTGACGTCGGTGACAAAGTCCGCAAGCACCTATTACTTCATGGTCGTACGTGGTTGATAAATGATGTCATACTCTCCGAGATCTACGGCCCACTTTCCCAGCCTGCCTGATAACTCGAGTTTGTGTAAAATAGTATTCAAAGGAAAAGAGGAAACCACGATAATTGTGTGACTTTTAAAATATGTCCGCAACTTCCTCACTTCCATGACTAGGGTAAGTGCGAGTTTCTCCAGGTGTTGGTATCTAGTTTCTGCGTCAAAAAGAGACTTGTTGACGTAGTACACTGGTGATTGCACCCCCTTCTCTTCTCTTACTAGGACAGCACTGACGGCAACTTCGGACACTGCTAGGTACAACAACAATGGTTCTCCCTCGCGTGCCTTAGTTAGCAACGGGAGATTTGCCAGATATTTTTTCAGTTCTCGAAGCGCCTTGTTGCAGTGCTCTGTCCATCTGAAGCTTTTAATTTTCTTCAAGACATTGAAAAACTAGTGACACTTCTCTAACGACAGTAAGATGAACCGGCTCAGTGCTGCAATTCGGCCGTTAAGCCTTTTAACTTCGACTTCACTTTTTTAAGATCTCTGCTGTAGCCTCAATTACTTCGATCTTTATGGGATTCACTTCTATTTCCCTGGTGAAAACAATGAACCCAAGGAACATATCGGAGGACACATCGAAGGCACACTTCTCTTGGTTGAGTTTTATTCCAAATTTGTCCAAGATGTCTAACGATATCTCCAGATGGCCGACGTGATCCTTAGTGAATTCTAATTTGACAAGCATATCATCTATGTGAACCTCCATGGTCTTACCAGTCTGCTTCTTGAACATCAGGTTTACTAATCTCAGGTAAATCGCTTCTGCATTTTTTAATCCGAAAGGCATTACCCTGTAATCATAAGTCCCCCTATTCGTGATGAAAGAAGTCTTTTCTTGATCATCCGTGTTCAAGAGGATCTGATTATACCCCGAGTATGCGTCCAGAAAACTTGAAGTTTCGTGGCGTGTCGTTGAATCGATGAGTTGGTCGATGTTGGGCAGAAGGAAAGAATCCTTGGGCATGCTTTGTTTAGATCTGTGAAGTCGATGCACATCATCCACTTCCCATTCTTCTTGAGGACTACTACTACTTTGGATAGCCAATCGGGATATTGAACCCCGCGAATGGAACCATTATTTAGTAGCTTTTCGACCTCTTCATGGACTCTCAACCCTTTTTTACGACTGATCGGCCATTTCTTCTACTTGACTGGCTTGAATTTGGGATCGACATTCAGATTATGTGTGATGACGCTAGATGATATTCCTGGCATGTTGGTATGTGTCCAGGTGAAGGTGTTCTGATCGAGCACCCAGAAAGTTAGCGTATTCTTGCTTGGCTTCGACTGAGAGCTTGGTCCCCACATTTAATTTCTTATCTGGAACCTTCTCTTCAAAGATCAACAGGTCTAGGTCATCAACTGTAGATTTGGTAGGCTTGTCTTCTTTCTCCAGGTCGAAAGGTGTGATGGCTGGCTCTCGAGACCCAGCCGCTTTATGGACTCTGAACCTGCAAGGTATACTGGTGACCAGATCGGGACCAAGCAGCTTATCTAACTTCTTCTTCTGGTTTCTAGTCTCCTTTTTGGTGGCAACTATCACAGCAGTTACATAACAGCTCCGGTATAGTTTCTGCTCGCCCCCTGAATTTCTCTTAACCCCTAAGGAGTCGGGTATTTAAGGATTTGGTGAAGCGTTGACGGCATCGCACACACTTCTTGAATCCAAGGCCTCCTGAGAATAATGTTATACGAGAGGTCGCATGTCGTTACTTGGAAGGACACCACCCGGGTATCTCCCGGTAGGTGTATCTGAAAGAGTATCTCTCCTACAGACTTCTCGTTGGAGCTGTTAAATCTGGATATGGTGTACGAGCTGGGAATTACCTGATCCTGCACCTCTATCTGGCAAACAACCTTCCAATGGATAATGTTGACTGCGCTGCCAGGATCTACCAACACACACTTATCTCGAGCATCGTGTACATGCAAGGTGATTATTAAAGCGTCATAATGAGGGTGATAAACTCGTCGTGAGTCCCTGTCGTCAAACTCGATGGTGTTGATATGTAGTTTCTTGGTTATCTCCTGGTGAGCCTCACAGACCATGATGGCTATGGTCCCAGTACTTCCGACCTCGGGCTCCCCGAAGATTGTATTGATAAACTTTTGGACCACCGGCACCACTCCATAAGAAGCATGATGATGCGTGGAACACCGGTAAGATTTTGATCATGATGATAGATAACAGGGTTTTGATCTTAGACAGTCGTTTACAGTTTCAGTCGTTTTGACCATATGAATTATCTGTTGGATCTCGTTACCAGCATCTCGTATGGCGTGATTGCCACTGGTTGATATGATTGCGCCATTTCCTTCGTAGAATACATGTAATTGCATGGGCCCAACGGTGGGCGCCAAAGTGTTTATACCTAAAATCGGTCGCCTAGGTTAAACAATTAATTTAGAATGAGGTAATAAGCAATACAATAAATACGACGGAAAAGTAAGAGAGAAATAATGAGTGTGAAAAGTAAAGTATTCTTATTCCTGAAGAGTAGCCAGATTCTATGGTAAATCGATTGATTGTACAATACAATGCAAGGAGGAATATTTATAGTAGTGGATACCCAGTCCTAATTAAGATAAAATACAAAGATTAATAAGGCTATGGGCCTATAACTCAAGGCGGTGCTATATACTAAACCCTAACTAGAAGACTATAAACCTAAGGCGGTGGGATGTATACCCTGCGTCCTATGGGTGTGTCGCCTGAACGGTCATTGGCCCAAGGAGCCGGCGTGTATCCTCTGTTCCCATTGACTTGTAAAATAAGCCTAGTCTCGCAACCTGGATTCGTATCTCCGTAATAGTAGGTGGCATAGTTTTCCCACACAATATAGTCCCTCAGTATGCTATATGCCACACATTTACCATTTAGAAAATCTAACAAATATTTCTTTGATCATGACTATTTTAAATATTTTAAAGAGGCATTTACATAATATACTAACCTTCTCTCAAAATTACATAAGATACTGATCTATACAATTTATAAAACATACTAATACTTTTTATTACCATAAATATACAAGTTTCAACAAAAACATACTAAATAGGGTCTTCTCTTCTTCATTATACCTTCTTTAGTCGTCATGCCTCATACTACTGCTGCCATCAGTGGCCGCCGGCCACTGCCGACCAGATTATATTTTAGTTTTTTAATTTTTTGGATCTAAAAACAGAAACATACAAAAATACACATATATACATTGAGAACTTTTTGAAATTAATGTTTTAAAACTACATATAAAAAACGGAAAAGGGTCAAATTTGCCCCTCTACTATTTGAAAAAAGTTAAACTTTACCCTGCTATATACTATCTGTGCAAAATTACCCTCGACGTTGGGAAAGTGCTCAAAATAACCACTCCTCCATTAGGATTGTCAAAGGTGGGCGCCTACTCCTATGTGGCACTGACATGTTGATGAGGTGGACACAATGTGTCATGCCCCCTCACCTCCCATTCCAATTTTACCCCTTCCCCTCCACTTCTTCTTCCACCACTAGAACCTCCAACCCCTTCCACCACCATTACCACCATCAAACACCAAAAATACCAAAATTGGGATCATATATTGTTCCCCTTCCCTTGCTGGTGCAACACCGAGTCGAAACTTCATAGAAGGTGAGGCATTAGGTCATCTTTCACTCTTAACAGAGCTGCATCAATTAGGAGCATCTAACTCAAAATTCCCAATTTTCTATAATCAACATAAGCACAAAGACATTAAGAACACATTTCATATCAAAATCCACACTCACTCTCTGCTATAAAGGCACAAAAAGAACATAAATACATGCATTTTGATATTGCAGCAGAGCTGCAAGACTTCACCATCGAGTGATTCGAATGACATTATGTTAATTCAGAAGAAAGTTGTTGTTTAATTGATTGGAATGACGCCGTTAAAGCGGTGGAAAATAGTCAATTTTGTTATATTTCTCTCTGCTGCTTTTAGTTTAGAAGTGATTAATTGAAGTTCTGCAATTGTCCTTTAAAGTCCATGACTACATCGAGCATGTACTCCAAGAAAATCAGCATTTTGGTATTTTGGTGTTTGATGGTGGTAAATGGTAATTGTTGTGGAGGGGAAGGGGTAAAATTGAAATGGGTGGTGAGGTGGCATGCCACGTCGTGTCCACCTCATCAAAACGTCAGGGCCACGTAGGAGTAGGCATCCACGTTGGACAATCCTAATGGAGGAGGGGTATTCTTGAGCACTTTCATAACGTCGAGGATAATTTTGCATGGATAGTATAACTGACACGATCCGAAATCCGGCTAGGTCATGCGGGCGAACCCTTACCAATTAAATTAGGAAAATATATATAATTCAATTTATAAATAAGAACAATAGTTAAAAAAAATACAGACATACTAATACCTCTAAGCTGTAGAAAAGAAATTACAGCTGACTACCCAACACACTAGGTTTAGGGCTATCCAGACTAGACATCTAAGAGTACAAGAGAAGACAAACACCTCCTGAAGGGAGCAAAATGCAACTGAAATAATAACCAATAAATTGGTGGCCTTCCGGAATAAAAGCTGGCTCACCCTGATAGCTGAAGTCGTCTTCGCTCCTTCACAACGTGGCGAACTCAATCCTGGAGCAAACCAGCCGAAACGAAATAGATAGACAAGAAACAAAAAACAAACAAGGGTGAGTCAAAAGAACTCAATAAGTGGGACAGACTAGCCACCTCAAAGAATAGGATAGCTAGCCAGGGAGGAGAAACAGATAAATAAAATTCCTCTTATTTAAATTATAAAAAGGAAGAGCCACATAATAATTAGAAACACGTATAGAATGACAAACTCATCAACAACCAGGAACGTAAGATAACCAAAACATATAGGTATCCCGAACACATCAACAATCAGAAATACATCATACCGTCGCGGTGTTCAACCGGATCCATATATTTATGTCGTTGCGGCGTGCAACCCGATCCATATATTTATTCCGTTGCGGCGTGCAACCCGATCCCCGCAATCCAGAATACGAGCCAGAAATATATAGGCAAACTGAGATATGTCCACGACATAGTGTACATACCGCATACATAAAACACAACACAATACACATAATAGTCAGTATGCGGTGCAATGAGATGGGATGAATGCAGTATGATGCAATGCAGTCACATATGCCTGATACCTATCTTTGGCGCGGGACTCTCATCGTCTATCAGGAGATATATGCAATAATGACTCTTCACCTGCTCGGGACTCTCATTGATTACCGGGAGGTATATGCAATGATGACCCTTCACTGGCTCGGGACTCTCATCGATTACAGGGAAGTATATGCAATAATGACCCTTTACCGGCTCGGGACTCTCATCGATTACCGGGAAGTATATGCAATAATGACCCTTCACCGGTGCGGGACTCTCATCGCAAACCGGGAAGTATATGAAATAATGACCCTTCACCGGCTCGGGACTCTCATCGATTACCGGGAAGTATATGCAATGCTCAAAACCAGAGTGCAATGCTCATATGCTCAATCCAATACCAACAACATGGCATAACATATAATATACAATCTAAATCCAAAGCTAAGGCGTAATGAGTACGCCTATCGGCAGCTACACACGTAAGGAACACGTGGTAGAAAATCCACGAGGCCAAGTGCCTCCAAAGAAATGGATATAAACACTTACCGTATTCCAAAGCTAGCCCTGCTACTCAACAACTGCTTTTTCCTTTGGTTTTATTGCCAAACGATCCCACTCTATTCAATAAGCAGAAAAATATATCAAATTAGGCTAAAGGCTTCATTCCTCACATCTTAGGGCAATCCGGTTAGGAACCTGATACCCTATTTGCATACGCAATATACAGGCCAGGCCTATGTGCAGGGTTTAAGGTCACATAACCAAACCCTAAATAAATTACATTTATAAGTTGCCCATAACTCACTGAGTACGAATATATAATCAATACCATTATCGGGGTCCATTTGGCCCTTTAAACTATTAATTGAATTTATTAAAATGATGTATAATATTCCAAATTTTACCGTCAAAACATATTCAAACACATGTAATAAACTCAAATATGCATTAAGATCATTACCTGAATGTTTTGAGGTAAAAATTCTACTATTTTTCTGACTCTTCTCTCATTTTCTGGCATTTTTTTCCATATTTCCATGTTTCTGCTTCACCTCTCGCGTTTCCGTTTATTTCGCTCAAAAAGTTAGGCTAAGGGATTAAATCCTTTAGCAACCGCCTTTCACTTTTGTACTTTCTTTTTCATTTTTATAATTTTTTTTTTCGCGATGAAAATTAAAACGGTACCCTACGATATTCGAAATAATTCCAACTTTTGCATATAAGTTATAAAAAATATATGTAACACACTCGCGAAGGAGGATCTGAAATCGGACTCTCGAAACTCAAGATGCAAATTTAAATGAAAAAAAGATCAAATTATTTAACTTTCGGCATTTTAGCGGAAACTAGCCGAACAACATCAAAATTCACTTTCGAAAGTTCAAAAAAGTCACTAATAATCATACGAACCTAACGGCGCTTTCGGATTTAGAATCGGAGCTCATTCGCCAAAACCGAGCTCGAAAATCTCTTTTCAATATTTATCGATAGTAAAAACTGAAACCTTCTTCCGGTGCCTACCAAACGAGGTCTGATTTAGCTCAAATTTTACAAACAAGTCCTAATGGATATTACGAATATTTTAAAATTATTGGCACACCAATCGGAGCCCTAACTTGCGAAACGACTAACCGAGATCGTTTCATTCTCCTCTGCTTAAACTCTCATTCGTCCTCGAACGAGCCTAAGTCTAAAGCAAGATTCCCGCTGATAATAAAAGTACTTGCACGACCTTCATAAACTATCCCACGTAATTTTCTCATGATTAAAGAATCAAAATTATAACACGAACACTGAACTCTTGGAATAAAACACATCTGGATAATATGATAACACCATTGCCCGAATTATTCTGACTATGATGATCCTTCCTCGATCACAAAAGGAGAGTTCTACATTTTCGAAACAAAGATACACGAAACTTTGAATGGGCTAACATGATTCAGCCGATAATCACCTTTTCGATATACCTTTTGATATAGAACAGGTCGATGGAACTAAGAATTAGCTCACGCTTAATGCAATAAGGGAAGCTTTTGAAGTACCTTGTCACTACACACTATAGAAGATTTGATGCAAGCTATATTATTTTTTTACGAACGCACTATGCAACATCTCAGTTGATGTTAGTGTTGTTCCGCATGCTTCTTGAGGGAATGTAGTTACTCATATCCTAATGCATGTCAAAGGTTCATCTGAACAGGGTCTATCATATAAGGACAAGGATCATGCAAATACTACTGGATAGTATG
Source organism: Petunia secreta (assembly GCA_029990175.1). Lineage (NCBI taxonomy): Eukaryota > Viridiplantae > Streptophyta > Magnoliopsida > Solanales > Solanaceae > Petunia > Petunia secreta. The sequence continues at coordinate 6,892,886 of JARKIP010000053.1, forward strand.
ATGCAGACCAGGAATAATCTTTAGACCAAACATCTACTTCAGGGTATTGTCTTTGAATTGGAAATATTATGACTTGAAAAAGTAAAACTAAAGGAGACATGTAGTTGGACCATGAGCTGAGGCAGAATACCAGCAACAAAGTTGATTACATGAGCGCTTACAACGCTAAAGTAACCTCTCAAGGAGTTGAGGTGTGAAGGAGATATGCCAATGATGGATGGACGATAAGCTGCACTAGACCTTTATCTCTAAATTTTCATGAAGTAAAATAGCGTCGGTATGAGGATCCAGTTCTAGTTGAATACAGACAGATAGCCAGAAGAAAACCGGAGTCACCATACAGGGTTACTATTGACGGTGTTCTCATGTATAAAGATAGACTTTGTGTTCCTGATGTTGCAGATTTACGTGGACAGATTATGATAGAGCCATATTATTCCAAATACAGTATTCATCCAGGTTCGTCTAAGATGTACCATGATCTTAAGCAAATTTATCGGTAGGATGGAATGAAGTGTGACATAGCAGAATTTGTGGCTCAGTGTTCTAATTGCCAGCAAGTTAAAGTCGTGTCATCTTTCCACACTTCATGCTTTCAGCAGATAGGTACATATATGATCAGGTTGTCAGCTTATCTCTAGCATTAATAGATTAATAGTGGGTTTAGTGTCGTGGCCCTAGGTTGGGTCGACAAAACTGGTATCAACGCCTTAGAGATTTAGTATTACTATTCAATATTTGGAGGAAGACTCCTCCACTTAAAGCACAAACTCATGCAACTATTTGAATATGAATAACCATCCCCGCACAGTCTGCTGGACTAAAGAAGATTTAGCTAAAAGTCGAACATAGGCAGACCTAAGCTACCAAACTACCCTTTCGAGTTGCCAAACAGCTGCAACTCTCGAGTCACAACTCCATACATTTGCCGTAAACACCACCGCCTGATGGATTGTACTTTTATTACCCTTAGAAGCCTTGAAAAACAATAATATGCTTACCCGGCTACAATAACATGCACTCTGGCTCAACACAGGGAACATCACAATAGGTTACTGATCGCCTAAGCTCACCAGTGCCGAACAAGGAAGAGATGGCAACAGACTGAGGATAGAAATAATTAGAACTTCAGGAAGCTCTTCTTCTTATTTATTTGGCTACCAGAGCTAGAGTACATTCGAGTCGGCTAACCCAAGAATCGCAATTGAAGAAATAGATATTAAATGAGTTTTATGGAACATCTATGCCAACTCAACCTTCCAATAAGAAGGAAACTCTGACGATTTACCAGAAACCTTTTTTATAACCCAGACAAACTCATAAGATAACATGACTTTACTAGCGTTTTGAACCAAGAGGAGATACATAGATCGAATATTACATACTAACCATTTTACACCGGAAGAAACAATGACACTTTCTGAGTGTGACGAATAAGAATCCCATCATCCTACCGACACTGAGTTCCAAAGAGAGGTAGACTGACTTGACATTATAACAGAATGAGGTACAACAATATGCCAAGCAAAAAATACCGATACTCACTCACAAATCTCTCACATTTAAACTAGATAATCTAGTAAAGTCATCATAAATGCCAGGAATAAATCATATCAGAAGCTCACCCCTCTACCGCAACCGATTCTTAATAGAAACGACATCCAAGAAAACCGTGGAAACATGATAAGGCAACCATTTCCAAATCGATTGGAAGAATCAAAGCTTACCCATATATAAGTAAGGAAGAAATACTTGGGTCTACTACATTGGATGCCTCAGCATCCTACCAGACTGACAGTTCATGAAACTGCCTCTGCGGCTGAACTAAGCCGCTACACTGATAATTACCTTCTGAAGAATAACTGCCACCACGCTCTCAACCTTTACTGGATCGTGGCATTTCTCTGGCTGATTGAGATCTCAATGAAAACCCTGCGACTGGCCAGGTGCCTGAGGGCAAGAAGAATGACGACTGTCTACTTGCTGAAGTAAGGAAAACTCCTCAAAGGATAACCAGACTCACGACAATGATAACAGGAAAACTCCTCAAAGGATAATCAGACTCACGACAATGATAACACCTTTTTCAGTGAAAATGGAAGCTGGACATATTGTTAATAGCTATAAAGAGAAAAACTGGTTCTGATATTGACGAACTACTGGCGCACTCTAAGAATCACGTAACACAAGCTGAGATAACCTGGAAGGTGACCTCCCAAAATAATCAGAACTCTTACCTCCAAATGAGGTACCATGGTTACCCACTAGGGCCACGGGATCTCTTGCTCTCCCGCTCTAACTTATGATATGCCTCGTACCTTCGAGCAATGTCAACAACAACATCAGATGATAACAGGACTCACAACAATGATAACAGGAAAACTCCTCAAAGGATAATCAGACTCACGACAATGATAACACATTTTTCAGTGAAAATGGAAGCTGGACATATTGTTAATAGCTATAAAGAGAAAAACTGGTTCTGATATTGACGAACTACTGGCACACTCTAAGAATCGCGTAACACAAGCTGAGATAACTTGGAAGGTGACCTCCCAAAATAATCAGAACTCTTACCTCCAAATGAGGTACCATGGTTACCCACTAGGGCCACGGGATTTCTTGCTCTCCAGCTCTAACTTATGGTATGGCTCGTACCTTCGAGCAATGTCAACAACAACATCCGATGAAATCCCGGCCTCAATTTCTTGAGCCATCAGGGATCTCAAGGAAAAAGAAAGGTCATCAATAAATCTTTGAATCTCTCGAAAGGCTCATGGACCATTTCTAATGCATATTCAGCCATTCTATAAAATTCAATCTCATATTCTGAAACACCAACAGGCACCGACAGGCTACCCTGTCTAATCCACTCAAACTGGCGACACTCTTCATCTCGCTTGCTACTCGAAAGAAACTTTTCCACGAATCTAGAAGAAAAACCAAACCAAGTCAACTAATAAGAGTGCAGTCCACCAATCCAGGGCTGGACCTTGAAACTGGAAAGCAGAATAATCAACACCATACCGCTCGATATAATTAATAGCCTGAAGGATACGCTCGAAAGGTTCCATTGGGTAAAATAATGCAGCCTTTTTAGATATTCGTGCCGAGCCATTACTCGGGCTAGCCAACCAGCCAGAATAACTAGAGGCACAGCACATGCTCCCTCCGGAACATACTTTACTGCGGCAATATTAAGAACTAGAATAGGAGCTTCTTGAGACCGAACATCTACATCTGCGGCAACCTGATAAGCTGCCTAACGAATAATAGCTTCTTACGGTATCTGCGTCGCCAAGATTCTCGTAAAAACATCGTAGAGAGCCAAGGGAACCACGAGGCCCTGCTCCTTGCCCATCACGAGCTGGCACAGCTGGGACCTCCGTAACTAGATCGTCAGCACGATCAAACACTCTCGGGGCTTCGTCAGTGCTAACCCCAGGCCAGACTGCTTCGTCTTGAACTCATACCATTTGCTGATTTGTCGCATGAAAGTTCACAATTACCACGAAGGAATTAACGAGTTAACGAAAATACTCTTGAATCCTAGATCGATGCATGATAAGAAATGAAGGAAGTGAAACTTCCTGAATTCCATCATAGCCTCTCGTCGATAAGTACGGACGTCTACGTACCCCTCAGCGAGACTCTACTAGACACTGTCTTACTCTGGATAGACTCTAAACTGGGCACTGATACCAATTGAAACGACCCGAAATCCGGCTAGGCCGTGTGGGCAACCGACATCCTCCCCTAGACCTGTCGGGCGAACCCTTACCAATTAAATTAGGAAAATATATATAATTCAATTTATAAATAAGAACAATACTTCCTCTAAGCTGTACAAAAGAAATTACAGCTGACTACCCAACACACTAAGTTTAGGGCTATCCAGACTAGACATCTAAGAGTACAAAAGAAGACAAATACCTCCTGAAGGGAGCAAAATGCAACTGAAATAATAACCAATAAATTGGTGGCCATTCGGAATAAAAGCTGGCTCACCCTGATAGCTGAAGTCGTCTTCGCTCCTTCATAACATGGCGAACTCAATCCTGGAGCGAACCTGCCGAAACGAGATAGATAGACCAGAAACAAACAACAAACAAGGGTGAGTCAAAAGGACTCAATAAGTGGGGCAGACTAGCCACCTCAAAGAATAGGATAGCTAAGAAGGGAGGAGAAACCGATAAACAAAATTCCTCTTATTTAAATTATAAAAAGGCAGAGCAAGATAATAATTAAAAACACGTATGGAATGACAAACTGATCAACAACCAGGAATGTAAGATAACCAAAACATATAGGTATCCGGAACACATCAATAATCAGAAATACATCATACCGTTGCGGTGTTCAACCCGATCCATATATTTATGCCGTTGCGGCGTGCAACCCGATCCATATTTTTATGACATTGTGGCGTGCAACCCAAACCATATATTTATGCCGTTGCGGCATGCAACCCGATCCCCGCAACCCAGAATACGAGCCAGAAATATATAGGCAAACTAAGATATGTCCACGACATAGTGTACATACCGCATACATAAAACACAGCACAATACACACAATAGTCAGTATGCGGTGCAATGAGATTGGATGAATGCAGTATGATGCAATGTAGTCACATATGCCTGATACCTATCTCTGGCGCGGGACTCTCATCGTCTATCAGGAGATATATGCAATAATGACTCTTCACCGGCTCGAGACTCTCATCGATTACCGGAAAGTATATGCAATGATGACCCTTCACCGGCTCGGGACTCTCATCGATTACCGGGAAGTATATGCAATAATGACCCTTCACCGGCTCGAGACTCTCATCGATTACCAGGAAGTATATGTAATAATGACCCTTCACCAGTGCGGGAATCTCATCGCCAACCGGGAAGTATATGCAATGATGACCCTTCACCGGCTCGGGACTCTCATCGATTGCGGGAAGTATATGCAATGCTCAAAACCAGAGTGCAATGCTCATATGCTCAATGCAATACCAACAACATGGCATAACATATAATATACAATGTAAATCCAAAGCTAAGGTGTAATGAGTACGCCTATCGGCAGCTACACACGTAAGGAACACGTGGTAGAAAATCTACGAGGCCAAGTGCCTCAAAAGAAATGGATATAAACACTTACCGTATTCCAAAGCTAGCCCTGCTACTCAACAACTGCTTTTTCCTTTGGTTTCATTGCCAAACGATCTCACTCTATTCAATAAGCAGAAAAATACATCCAATTAGGCTAAAGGCTTCATTCATCACATCTTAGGGCAATCCGGTTAGAAACGTGATACCCTATTCGCATACGCAATGCGCAGGTCAGGCCTATGTGCAGGGTTTAAGGTCAGATAACCAAACCCTAAATAAATTACATTTATAAGTTGCCCATAACTCACTGAGTACGAATATATAATTAACTCCATTATCGGGGTCCATTTGGCCCTTTAAACTATTAATTGAATTTATTAAAATGATGTATAATATTCCAAATTTTACCGTCAAAACATATTCAAACACATGTAATAAACTCAAATATGCATTAAGATCATTACCTGAATGTTTCGGGGTAAAATTCTACTATTTTCCCGGCTCTTCTCTCATTTTCTGGCATTTTTTCCATATTTTCATATTTCTGCTTCACCTCTCACGTTTCTGTTTATTTCGCTCAAAAAATTAGGCTAAGGGATTAAATCCTTAGCAACCGCCTTTCACTTTTGTCCTTTCTTTTTCATTTTTTTTAATATTTTTTTCGCGACGAAAATTAAAACGGTACCCTACGATATTCAAAATAATTTCAACTTTTGCATAAAGGTTATACAAAATATATGTAACATACTCGCGAAGGCGGATCTCAAATCAGACTCTCGGAACTCAAGATGCAAATTTAAATAAAAAAAAGTCAAATTATTTAACTTTCGGCATTTTAGCGAAAACTAGCCGAACAACATCGAAATTCACTTTCGAAAGTTCAAAAAAGTCACAAATAATCATACGAACCTAACGGCGCTTTCGGATTTAGAATTGGAGCTCATTCGCCAAAATCGAGCTCAAAAATCTCTTTTTAATATTTATCGACGATAAAAACGGAAACCTTCTTCCGATGCCTACCAAACGAGGTCTGATTTAGCTAAAATTTTACAGACAGGTCCTAATGGATATTACGAATATTTTAAAATTATCGGCATGCCAATCGGAGTCCTAACTTCCAAAACGACTAACCGATGTCGTTTCAATAACGAAGGGTGAATTTAATCCTTTTCGAATAGTAGAGGGGCAAATTTGACCCTTTTCCGTATAAAAACATACACAAACATACAAAAACAATCAGGCATACATGTTAGGTAAACTGGACATACAAAACAATACACAAAAAATATAGAGATATACAATAAAAAGACACATAATTTTTATATACTAGACATACATATACACATTCATACAATAACATACACATATATACAACACAAGTACACACACCAAAACACAGATATACAGTTATATACACACATGTGCGCGCACACACAGAGACATATATATATATATATATATATATATATGTATGTATACACACACACACACACACACACACACACACACACAAAAGCAAATACAAAATTATATATATACGCACACACATACACACACACACACGTACACAAGCTAATGCAAAATTATACACAGCACATACACATATATTCATATACAAAAGAAAAGAAAACGAGGAGCAGATGGAGTGCATGATGTTGAAATATGAGACAATGATATATCATATGATATTCAGACATCATATGCATTTGAGTTTAGTCCATTGATCTACTCAATAAACATGATCATTTTGTATTGCTCGTGTGATGCTAATGATTTATAAGCCATGTGTTCTTAAATTATCTTTATAAAATTCGATTTTATACTCGTCTTATTTCTCATAAATAATAAATTTATAGCGGTGCTCATATGTGTAAGAAGGATGACCTTCATCTACTAAACATGCCTTTCGCAAGAGAATACATAACACACATTCTATAATATGAATTTACAGCAAACATTCACAAGAAGAGTTGATGTTTGGCATTTTATGCCAATGTTTCCTTAATATTTCCGCATGTTTGAGCTTGTTATTCGCTCGTTTTATAGTTTATGAATGTGGTTTTGCACTAATTTTATGTCGTGTGTATTTAGGTTGTTATGCAGTGCAATTGGAGCTTTTAGGAGCGTGTTTGAGCAAGGAATGATTGAAAATTGATTGAGGATTGGATCGAGCACACGAGGGCACGACACGACGCGAGTGCGGAGCAAGGAAAAGCTGAGTTTCTGCCTGGCGCTTTGGAGCACGTGGCGCGCCAGTTATAGCGCCCAGTGCCCTGGCGAGGTTTCCCACGCGGCGCGCCCCTAAGGCGTGCAAAATTCGACGGGTTCTGGTTGTCTAGGCGTGATCGTGGGCGCGGGGCGCCCGTTATAGCGACCCTGGAGCGGATTTTTACTTCCTATTTCGTCTAGGCTTGGTCTAACTTATTACGAGGCCTTTGTAAACCTTATAAATACTACTTTACTTAGTTTTTGAGAGGAGTTGATACTTTGGAGCAATTTTGAGACCACCATACTCATCGAACAAGGGTTTATTCCTAATCTTTCATCTATTACATCATTTACTCCATTATTACACCAAATTCTTGCCTTTTGATTATGAATATGCGTGGCTAAACTTTACGTTCTAGGGTTAGAGTATTACATGAAGGTTGATTGTTTGAAGATTGATTCCCATTAATTGAATCCAATAACGGGTTACTTATTCTTTCTTGATTTCACTTGTGTAATTGTTAGAGCTCGATAATTATGCATTATCTATGGTTTTTAGATTGAACTCGAAAGAGGGAATTTAATTACGTAATAAGAAAGAATAGAACTAGTTTGTGAACCCGGACATCGGGGAACCAATTCGTGAGTAGGATAGACATATACTTGCTTGCCTAGTTTAACTCATTACAGGATTCGTTAATGCGTGCATGTCATTTAACCTATAGACATATGGGGATTGAAGTAGCTTGCATAGACTGTGAAGAATTGAAAGGTTTTCACAGTTACATTTACTCTGTTAGTTAGTAACCCGAGATTTAAGAAGTGGAATCAATTGGATACATCAACTGGATTGTTTGTAACTCTGACCCTGGACCGACCTCTTAAAATTGTTAACAACCAAAGTATTGCACCATTGCTTGACTATACTTCTAGCACTTTAATTACTGTTTTTTAGTTACTAAAACTCTCACCATCAAAGAAAAAGATCCCTAGATAGTTTGTTTAGAAATTGTTTGTTAAGTATTAGTCTGCACAGTCCTCGTGGGAACGATACTCGATTTTATCACTTTATTACTTGTCGACCACGTATACTTGCGTGTGCGTTTGGGAGCAACAAGTTTTTGGCGCCGTTGCTGGGGACTAAACAATTGACTGATTTCTTTTTGAACAGTTTATTACTTTCTATTCAGGTTTAATTTTTGTTTTGAGTTTTGTGCTGTTTCAGGTTTTAGGTCCTGCTTGATCTTTACCTACAGGAATGGCAGCAGAACTAGCTTTTGCTGTGAGAGATGTTGCTCTCCCCAGCCTGGAGGGGGTAGCGTCTAGCATAGTTAAGCCCGCTATCACCAGGCACTTTGAGATTAAGTCCGGCATGATTCAGTTGCTGCATGTGACTGGAAAATATGGTGGATTACTTCATGAAGATCCGCAGCAACACATTCAGAATTTTCAGGAGATCAGTGATACTTATACACCAGCGGGTGTTTCTACTGATTATGTTCGCCTGACGTTGTTCCCGTTTTCACTGATCGGGGCAGCAAGGAAGTGGTTAAAGGCTGAGAAGCCTGGGTCTATCACTACTTGGGAGGCTTTGGCTAAGAAGTTCTTGGCTAAATTTTATCCATCTGCCAGGACATCCCGGCTGAGGAGTGAAATTACGTCCTTTAGACAATTAGAAGGAGAGTCTTTGTATTCATCCTGGGAGCGATTCAAAGCTTTATTGAGAGATTGTCCACACTACAACCAATCCAATGAAGTTGTTGCACATACTTTTGTTGAGGGGTTGAATGCGCATACTAAGATCGTGGTAGATGCTGCTGCTGGAGGCCAAGTATTAGCCTTAAATTTTGACCAGATCTATGATTTGCTAGATAAGTTTTCGCAGAGAAATCCTGATTGGCAGGGAGATGGTAGAGCTATTACACAGAAATCTGCAGGGGTACTTCAGTTAGATGCAGTTTCAGAGCTAAGGGTGAGGATGGATGCTATTTCCAATCAAATTAGCAAGTTAGCTCTGCCAAAGACTCAGCAACCAGTGGCTCCAGTGCAACAACTCTAGAGTTTTTGTGAGGTTTGTGGTCAAGACCATGCTACAGAGGTTTGCTCCTCTAATCCAGAGTCAGTTTATTACGTGGGTAATCAAAACAGGCTGCAGGGTCAAAATCAATTTGGTAATGCTTATTATCAAGGCAATACGAGAGCCCCGAATAATTACCACCCACTTCTAGCTCTACCACAGCAGGTTAGCAGTTTAGTTGAAGAGATGCTAAAGCAGATAATCGCGGGCCAGCAGAGAATGATAGCTGACACTGCAGCCCATGCAGTGGCCATACAAGATATTGCCAATGCTCACAAGAACCTGGAGCACCAGTTGGGGCAGTTGGTGGGAGAAATAAGCACTGTTAAAAAAGAGCCTGAACAATGTCTTGCAGTGACTTTAATTGAAGGTGGAGAGCTGATGGCCAAGTCCGAGGAGAGAGCTGAAATAGAAAAAGTTGAAAAAGTGGAGAAGGTAAAGAAGAAAGATGAGAGAAAGGAGGCACCTCTGCCGCCTCCACCATTCCCGCAGAGACTTATACCATCGAAGGATCTGGCCCAGTATCAAAAATTTGTGAGTATGTTGAAAGAACTTCAAGTTAATATTCCTTTGACTGATGTGTTTGAATTGATGCCATCCTTTGTGAAGTTCTTAAAAGAGATTTTAGTCAAGAAGAAAAAGCCTCAATAGATAGATACAGTTGAGTTAGTTGAGGAGTGTAACACAATCTTGAGCAAGCTACCTCTAAAACTTCAAGATCCTGGGAGGTTTACTATTCCTTGTACTATTGGAGGGCATAATATCACTGGTGCCTTGTGTGATTTGGGTGCAAGCATAAATCTCATGCCTATGTCTGTTTGCAAAAAGTTAGGGCTAGGAGCAATCAAGCCCTCTTCAGTTACTCTAAAGATGGCGGATGGATCACTTACCCACCTTGATGGTAAATTGGAGGATGTGTTGCTTAAGGTTGGTAAGTTTACATTCTCTGCTGATTTTGTAGTCCTAGATTATGAAGAGGACCGAGAAGCTCCAATCATTTTGGGGAGACTATTCTTAGTCACCTCGAAGGCAATTATTGACATGGAGCTGGGTGAGATGACTGTTAGAGCGCATGGAGAGAAGGTTACTTTCAAGGTGTATACTGAGAAGGAGCACATAGCTAAGGTTGAAGAGTGCTCTATGATCGAATGTGTCAGACAAGAACATGGAAGGAAACCACATGTGAAGTTGAAGAGGGGTTCTCTCAAAGAAAGGAAGAAAGCAAAAGTTCGTCGTAAGAAGAGAAGAAGTAAATGCTGGAAGTGAGCTAAAAGTGTCGTCGTGCCACGACGTTAACTAAGGCGCTTCTCGGGAGGCAACCCGAGTTTGTACTTGTATTATTTTATTTATAGTGTCACGTAGTTTTTATTTTTCCTTGGATTGCAGGTTCATGTAATGTCGAGGCTAAGTGTGGGGTATCCTCACCCTTGCCTAATATTGATGACCTGATGAGGGAAGTCTGAGTACCTCATACTATATGGAAGCTTGGAGGATGCTAGCACCAAGGACTAGAGTCTTCAGGGAAGTTTTCTTTACCTTGCACTTCTTATTTTTAGCACTGAGGACAATGCTTAGTTTAAGTGTGGGGTGGGGGAACTACCCTTTTATATATTTTTCTGAGGTTGGGGATGCATGTACCGTAGGATTTTCTTTTGTCACCAGACTTTATTTTTATTTGTTTCTTGCTTTAATATATGAAAAAAAAAAATTAGAAAACCAATGAAAAATTCCAAAAAGATTTTCCTTTTAGTTTTTATTAGTGGTACATGTCATCCACCCCGTGGTTTTTCTTATGGCCTCGGTTCTTTTCCACGGGGGGCTTTTGAACCGGGTAGTTTTTATTTTTAGGATTAGAGTAGTTAGTTATAGGTGGCCCTAGACGAAAGGAATAGGTAGAATGCTAGGTGCCTTTGATTTGTTTGATACCGGTGGACTTGGACTTGTTGCATGTGCTATTTGTGGTGTCCTTTGGTTTTAAATTGGGATGCATGCCTAGAAAAAAAAATGGAATGGCCCCCTTGAGATGCTTGAGTCCACTCACTTGACTGTGTTGTGAACCTTTGTGCATTAATGCTTAATTTTCCACAAGTTGCACTCTAAATGCTTGATTGAGAGTTGTTGATGGAGCCATTTTGTGTGGATCATGTGCAATGTGTGTGTGAGGCATATTCTTGTTTGCTCCATGTTTGCATATCAATGTCTAGAACTTGCCCCGTGTGTGTGCAAAACGAAATCCTAGGTTTTCTTTAGTCGGGAAATGATACAAGGCTTTCTTTTTATTTGCCTACCCTTACATATACACCTTGGAAAAAATTGTGGTGATTTCTTTGACCCTTTTTTGTTGGCACCCACATCCCGAGCCTACCCATTTGTTCTAAATTGTTCTCTTTTGGCCCTTTACTCCTTAAGCACTTTAGTTGATATTGTGATATTATTTTGGAGTTGTGGTTGGATATTGGAAGGTTTTTGAGTGGAACCAATGATGGGAATATTTGAATGAAAATCATGTAGTAGTTGTTTATGAGCATTGGCAAGGTTGGAAAATAATGAAATTGAAAAAGAAAAGAAAGAAAAAGAGCAAAGTGAAAAGAAAAGAAAAAAGTTGTGGAAAAAGAAATAAAAAGAGAAAAGAATATCCATTCCTTGCTAGTGTATGCTTAAAAGAAAAAATGCTACTTGTTGAGAAGGTGTATGTGTGGAAGTGTTGATTGGGTGGCTTGTTGAGAATTGTGATGAAATATTTGTGATGTATTAAATTGCTTAGGGAGGTAGTCACTATTACCATATGTATCATATCCGCCCCTTAGCCTACATTACGACCTTTTCAAAGTCCTAGTTAATCCCGATTGGAGTGAGCTTACATTAGTGGAGTCCTACACTACGGGCAAGCCTATGGTACATTGTGTGTGACATGTGCGACTTTCATGAGAGTGAGTGAATTAATTTGTTATTGCCCCCGTTCTATTCATGATATTTATTGTTGTGTGTGATCTTTTGGGGGAACTCTTTTGCTTCATATTGGTGAGGGTACATGGTTTGCATGAAATAGGTGAAGTTGATGGTTTCTTGGTTGAGTAGATAGGTGTGATTTTGTGGGAGCATGGTTGCAATGAGTTGAGTTTGTGCATTTGAGCTATTTTGGGGTGGTTGTTCTCGTATTTTTGAGTTTGGTAAATTGTTGGCATGTTTGTGGATCCATAGTAGTCATGTGTGCATTGGTTCAATGGTCGGTATCAACCATAGTCATAGGCAGACCTGTTCTACCTAGGTGGGGAAGTAGTTGTGACTTGCTCGAGGGCGAGCAAAGGTTCAAGTGTGGGGTGGTGATGTTTGGCACTTTATGCCAATGTTTCCTTAATATTTCCGCATGTTTGAGCTTGTTATTCGCTCGTTTTATAGTTTATGAATGTGGTTTTGCACTAATTTTATGTCGTGTGTATGTAGGTTGTTATGCAGTGCAATTGGAGCTTTTAGGAGCGTGTTTGAGCAAGGAATGATTGAAATTGATTGAGGATTGAATCGAGCACACGAGGGCACGACACGACGCGAGTGCAGAGCAAGGAAAAGCTGAGTTTTTGCCTGGCGCTTTGGAGCACGTGGCGCGCCAGTTATAGCGCCCAGTGCCCTGGCGCGGTTTCCCACGTGGCGCGCCCCTAAGGCGTGCAAAATTCGACGGGTTCTGGTTGTCTAGGCGCGATCGTGGGCGCGGGGCGCCCGTTATAGCGACCCTGGAGCGGATTTTTACTTCCTATTTCGTCTAGGCTTGGGTCTAACTTATTACGAGGCCTTTGTAAACCTTATAAATACTACTTTACTTAGTTTTTGAGAGGAGTTGATACTTTGGAGCAATTTTGAGAGCACCATACTCATTGAACAAGGGTTTATTCCTAATCTTTCATCTATTACATCATTTACTCCATTATTACACCAAATTCTTGCCTTGTGATTATGAATATGCGTGGCTAAACTTTACGTTCTAGGGTTAGAGTATTACATGAAGGTTGATTGTTTGAAGATTGATTCCCATTAATTGAATCCAATAACGGGTTACTTATTCTTTCTTGATTTCACTTGTGTAATTGTTAGAGCTCGATAATTATGCATTATCTATGGTTTTTAGATTGAACTCGAAAGAGGAAATTTAATTACATAATAAGAAAGAATAGAACTAGTTTGTGAACCCGGGCATCGGGGAACTAATTCGTGAGTAGGATAGACATATAGTTGCTTGCCTAGTTTAACTCATTACAGGATTCGTTAATGTGTGCATGTGATTTAACCCATAGACATATGGGGATTGAAGTAGCTTGCATAGACTGTGAAGAACTGAGAGGTTTTCACATTTACATTTACTCTGTCAGTTAGTAACCCGGGATTTAAGAAGTGGAATCAATAGGATACATCAACTGGATTGTTTGTAACTCTGACCCTGGACCGTCCTCTTAATATTGTTAACAACCAAAGTATTGCACCATTGCTTGACTATACTTCTAGCACTTTAATTACTGTTTTTTATTTGCTAAAACTCTCACCATCAAAGAAAACGATCCCTGGATAGTTTGTTTAGAAATTGTTTGTTAAGTATTAGTCTGCACAGTCCTCGTGGGAACGATACTCGATTTTATCACTTTATTACTTGTCGACCACGTATACTTGCCTGTGCATTTGGGAACAACAAGAGTATAAATATATATTCAAACAATGTATATGCAAATCAAAGGTATATTGATAATCAAAACTAATAAACACATGTTAATGTGAGAAAAACGAATTAAAAATGAATGACTTTTTATTAAGCTCATGTAGTTCTAGAGATCTTGCATGTATAACACATATCTCTGATCGGTGCAAACCCATTATAGTAGAACCAAATAAGAAATATAAAATAAAGAAAAAGAAAGTGTGAAAGAGAAAGAAAGAAAAAGAAAATAAAACACGAGAAAAGTCAACAAAAGTGGCTAGAAGCAAAAAGCTGACTGAAAGAGGAAAGTTTGATATTAGGTAGAAGAAGAAAAAAGCATAATGACATGATCCGCATTTCAGGCTAGGCCGTGCGGGCCCCCAACTATCTTTTCTAGACCTGTCGGGTGTATCCTATCAACTAAATCCATTCAAATGATATAAAATTTACTTGGAAACAAAGTGAAATTTACCTCAAAGAAAATATGGCCCAAGTAAACCTAATATATACAAGATATATATACATACGAGCTGTCTGAAGAAATACAGCTAACTATGAACATAAAGAGGTTAGAGATTTCTAAATCAGACATCTAAGAAGGCCAAAAATATACACATCTTTTGAAGGGAGCAAAAATAAAATAAACTATAACATCTACAGCTGGCGGCCTGAATGAACAAGCTGGCTCATCGTGGATAGCGGGAAACGTAATGCTCTTCAATCACAATGTGGTTGGCTGGGTCCTGTAGCAGAATCTGCCGAAACGAAAAGACACAACAAGAAACAAAAAAGGAGTGAGTCATAAGGACTCAGTAAGCGAGGAATAACTAGCGACCTTAAAGGATAGGTACACTAGTCAGGGGAAAATAGAATCATAGCTACCAATCAATTAAGTCCATCAGAAATAAATAACGCAACAAGTCCATATAGTTCACAAAACACAATAAAGATATGCAATGAATGTATTATGATGTCATGGGGTCACATGAGCTCGAAACCTATCTCTGGTGCGCGACCCTCATTGACTACCAGGAGATATGCAATAATAAACCTTCACTAGTGCGGGACCCTCATCGACTGTCGGGAAGTACATATCAAGTTCACAACTGGAGTACAATGCTCCTATGCTCAATGGAATACCAACAACAAGGCATAACCTATAATATATAGTATTAATCCAAGCGAAGGGGTAGTAAGTATGCCTGTCGGCAGCTACACACATAAGAAAAACTTGGTAGAATATCTATAAGGCCAGAGGCCATCAAAGAAATAGATACTATCACATACCTCAACCTGAAGAAGCAGCTTACTACTCAACAACCATTTTCCTCTGTTGAATCTCCTCCAAACATTCTCGCTCTGTTAAATGAACAAAATACAATCAATACCCATGCTAACGATCATTCTAAACTTTAAGTTAAAAGAAGTTAAGAAGTCAACTTAAAAGTCAACCCTGAGCACACATGGTCAAACCTCAAATTGAGCTCACAGTCTCGTTACTAATAATCACACGAGTCTGAATACATATCCAAAATTCTATCTTGATACAATTTAGATCTCCGAATAACAGAATTAGTATTATAGGATTTAAGCCAAAAATTCTCAAATTTCTATCATGAAATCTAATGGTTCATACAAGATTTTAACCGTTAAAACCATACAATCCCGAGCCAAATTGAATTTTAACATATATAGCTTCTATGATAGGATTAATATTTGAAGAATATAAATCTTAATATAAAAGTACGTATCTTAGTACTTACTGCTTGATAGCGCCGACAGTAGCAGCTCCTTAATGCGTGTATGTTAACTTCTAGCAATGAATCTTAATCAAAGATTTGTATCATTTAAATTCTTTAGAATAGGGTGCCACCACCGCTTATTCATTTGCCCCAAGGTTATATCTTCTCTCTCTCTCTCTCTCTCTCTCTCTCTCTCTCTCTCTTTAAAAAATAATGTTCTAATCTTATCTTAAAGTACCAACATTATTTTTGGGTCTTTAGCGAAAACTATTCGAACAATCTTAGAATTCATTTTCAAAACTTCATGCAGATTACAAATGACTATACGAACTCAACGACGCTTTCGGATTTCAAATCGGAGCTCATCTGCCTAAATCGAGCTTAAAAATCTATTTTTAGCTTTACTAATAACGGAAACTAAAACCTTCTTTCGAAACCTAACAAATGAGGTCCGATTCCGTTTAAACTCTGGATACAGGTCTTAATGAACCTTATGGAGCTTTTAAAATTATCGGCACACCAATTATAGTCCTAGCTCCCAAAATGACTAACCAAGATCGTTTCACGTAAAGGATGACATTTGCAATTACATAGAGCATACTTTTGATGCCTATAAATAGGCAATGATCTTTCAGGTGTAACTTCCCTCAATATTTTCTCTTCTCTTTCTAAAGAAATAATACAATCTCTTTATGGCTGTGGATGTCGGCAAAACTTGTTGAATCTTATGTCTTGTCTTGCTTGGTGAATGTTATTATTTTTCTCATTTAAATATTTTTTCTTTTCATTAGGCTGACATGCTTCCCAACAGCCGGTATCAGAGCACACACTATGTATCTCTAGTAGAAAAGACTATGTTGGTGCATTTTCTATTCAAAGTTACTATTCACAAAGTTTTTTTTTTTTTTTTTGAAAATATGGAAATAAATGAAGGGATAGTTAATATTAACAACTTCGATGGCAAAGATTTTTATTTCTGAAAAATGCAGATAGAAGACTATATATAATAAAAAAGTGCATTAATCTCTGACCAAGGTAAAGCCAGAGAGTGCGGTCAAGGCAAATTAGGATCTATTAGATCGCAATGCTCTTAGTTTGATTCGGCTGATGTTGACATGGAATGTGGAATTCAATATTATTAATGAAATGACCACCTCATGCTAGATGACATCGCTATAAAATAAAGTCTTATTTGATGTGTCGCTTGTTCAACTTAAAGATGAAAAAAGGTGGAAATGCCACGGAACCTATCGATGAATTTAATAAACTTTTAACTAAGTTGAGTTCTGACACTATAACATTTTATGATGAAGCCAAGGCGCCAATTTTACTATCATCCATATTGAAGAGTTGGAATGCAACTGTAACTGCAGTCAACAGTTCATCAAGAAATTTCAAGCTCAAATTGGATGATATTTGAGACTTGATTCTAAGCAAAAATATTCGCATGAGAGAATTAAGGGATTCTCTATGATCTGCTTTAAACACCAAAGGAAGGGGGAGAAGGAGCAAAAGAGAAAAAAGTCAAGAACATGGTAGATTAAAGTCGAGGAGAAGAGGCCAACGAAATTGCAAAGAAATTAATTGCTGGAGTTGTGCTAAAAAGGTCCATTATAGAAGAAGAAGAAAAAGAAGAAAGATCATAAAAGGGATGATAATTTAGCAAATGTTAGTGATGAACAAGTTGACAATCCGCTAATTTATTACACAGACAAGTTGAATCTTGGATTTTGGACTCTGGTAAATCTTTTCACTAATCTCATGCAACGAATTATTGCAAAATTATGTTTTCAAAAAATTCGGGAAGTTTTTATCTTGCAAATGATAAACTTTTTGGTATTGTAGGAAAAAGCTAAATTTCATATAAAGATAGCACAGCGGATGCTATGGACATTGGAAATTGTCAGACATGCTCCAGGTCTGAAGAAAAATCTCATATCCATGGGTAATATACATAGTGAAGGATACGTAACAATATTTGGTAATAGATCATGGAGGATAACCAAATGAAATTTGGTTATAGCACGAGGCTCTGAGAAAGGAACATTGCATGCAACTACAGTATAAAGGGACATTGTAGTAGCTGTTGACAATGGTTGCAACTCAGCATTTATGGGACCGAAGGCTCGATTGTATAAGCGAGAAAGGCATAAAGCTACTAGCATCCAAAGAAAAGTTTTCAAACCTCTAGAATGAAGCTACTAGCATCCAAAGAAAGATAAGCTGGAACTAGTGCATACTGATGTGTGTGGACCAGCTCCTGTAAATTCTATTAGAGACTTACGTTATTGTGTAACCCTCATTGACAATTCCATAGAAAAGTATGGCTTTATTTTTTAAAAATATTAAATCTTACGTTTTTGTTATCTTTAAAAGGTGAAAAGCTGAAGTTGAAAATCTGATGAGTATAAACTTTAAATGCCTGATGTCAGACAATGAAGGAGAGTATGATAGTCAACAATTCAAAGTGTTTTGCTCTGAGAATGGAATCAGAATGATCAAGGTATTTTCTGGAACACTAGAACAAAATGGTGTAGTTGAGAGGATGGACAGAATCCTGAATGAACGAGCAAGGAGTACGAGAATATATTCAGGCTTGCCAAAATGCTTTTGGGCAGAAGTTTTTCACATGGTAGCTTACATACTAAACAATGGACTCTCACTACCGCTGAACATCAAAATTCCTGAGAAGGTATGCACAGGAAATGAGGTAAATCTCTCACATATGAGAATCTTTGCTTGCGGTTGCTTATATACTTGTAAACTCATAGTGATAAGCCTGATCCTTAAACAAAAAAGTCTCTCTTCATTGGCTATGTTGATGATAAGTTTGGTTATAAATTTTGGGTTAACCAAAATAGAAAAATTATAAGACACATGGACATCACTTTCAATGAAAATGTGATGTATAAGGACAGACTTGGAGTAGAATCAGGTAACACCAGGAGACCAACAGTTGAAATAGTTGAGTTGGAAGAAATCTCAGAAAATGAAGTGGCTGGAACAAAAAAAGATGATTCTGAAATTGGAGATGTTGAACCAGAAGTTGAATTAGGAACAGAATCAGAACCAGAACAAGAGATTGAATCAGAACTAGAATCAGATTTGCAACCCTAACTACAATAAAATTCTACATCTGTTACTCCGGAGCCTATATTAAGGAGAACTAATGGGTATATAAAGCTCCTAATAAGCTTTCTCCCTCTCTCTATTATTTACTTTTGACTGATGCATGCGAACCAGAGCGTGTCGGTGAAGCAATACAGGTGAAGAACTCTTATAAGTGGAAGTTAGCCATGAAAGAAGAGATAATTTCTTTTCACAAGAGTAAAACATGGACACTTACGGAGTTACCAAAGGGAAAGAAGGCATTGCAGAACTAGCGGGTATATAGGGTCAAAGAAGAGCGTGATGGTAAGAAGAGATACAAAGCACAATTATTCGTGAAAGACTTTTAGCAAAAAGAGTATCTTCTCTCTTGTAGTCAAATTAACTACCATCAAGTTGGTGCTAAGTAACATAGTTGCAGAAATTGCATTTGGACCAGCTAGAAGTCAAAACTGCTTTTTTATATGGTGACCTCGAAGAAGACATCTACATGAAGCAACCTGAAGGTTTTCATGTTCGTGGCAAATAATATCTTGTGTACAGGTTGAAGAAAAGTCTATATGGTCTTAAACAGGCTCCTAGGCAGTAGTATAAGAAATTTGATGGATTCATGCATAATAGTACGTTCAAATAATGTGAAATGGAACATTGCTGCTATATCAAAAATCCTGATACATATTATATCATTTTGTTGTTGTACGTTGATGACATGCTAATTGTAGGGTCTAGCAGAGATGATATCGACAAGGTTAAGAACAATTGACGGAGGAGTTGGAATGAAAGACTTAGGACCAGCTAAGAAAATGCTTGGGATGAGGATTAGCAGAGATAGGTCTGAAAGAACCTTAAACCTATCTCAAGAAAAGTATATATAGAATAGTAGAATCAGTCTTCATGATGCAAAGACTAGAAGTACTCCATTAGGAAGCCACCTCAATTTGCATAAGGAGTAATCCCCAAAAACATATGAAGACATGAGGTACATGTCAAAGATACATATGCTTTAGCAGTAGGAAGTTTGATGTACGCTATGGTGTGTACCATACCCGACATAGCCCATACAATTGGAGTTATCAGTAGATACATATCAAACCCAGGAAAAGAGCACTAGGAATGGGTAAAATGGATCTTGTGATACTTCAACTTCAGGAAGGACAATTTGTTTCAAAAGGAGAAATATTATCTTCTAAGGGTTTTCTGATGCAAACCTAGGTGGTGATTTGAATAGTCAAAAAAGTATCACAGGATATATATTCACTTTAGGTGGCATTGTTGTTAGTTGGATGTCCAAACATCAGAAAAATGTTGTTTTGTCTACCGCTGAAATAGAATATATGGTAATATCAGAAGCTGCAAAATAGATGATTTGACTCAAGAACTTTCTGAAAAAATTGGTGTCCACAAGTTGCTCGTAATCTCACATGTACGTTCACCCCACGAGAAATTGAGCCCTTATCACAACCCTTTTTCATAACATAAGTGTTTATCATTCTCTTGGGAAATATGGTCGTCTACCATAAAGTATTAGAGGATTTCAATTGATCCTTTCTGTAGAATTTGATGGCCTTCTTGAACAAGTCTTTTATTTGGTAGGTAGTAATGGTGAAGCTAGCACGAAGGCTATGAATATAGAAATGGAGAGAAATTTGAAGAAATGACCTTATATCTTTGTGTAATGACCCCTAATTGAATTGTTTAAGATTTTGAAATGGAAGAAACTATTTACCTACTAATAGTGCTCAAACTTGAATTTGACCTAAACACGCCCCTAACCTTTGGGAAAATATACTATAGAGGTAAAGTCCTACTTACCTAGTACAAAGAACACTCGCTACTCTACAGTAGTCAATTATCATTTAATTTCCTCCAAACGAGACTAATATATGAAAAGGAATGTAAAAAATTGTTAAATAAAGCCATCAGATTGAATTATGTAATTCTAGGACAGTCACGGTCAAAGTAAAAGGCAAAAATTCAAATCTAAGTCAAACCTTGAATCAAGGTACATCTCAGACTGACCCATCACATAAAAATCCAAATCTTTAATTAGAGTTTCATTTGAAGTCCATTCCTCCGTATTTCTAGTATTTCTAGACCAAACCTTGATTTAGTATTTCTAGAGCTTAGACCTAAACTCCTCAATTTCCTCCCTGTAGATTCATATGGCCAAGCATTTATAAAAAGTCATGTAATATGACCCCAAATTAGATTTATGATCCTTACCACAACTCATCCGTATGGGTGATTCCTTTCTCAACATAGAACCATCTCATAGTCTTTTACCCCAAAAATAATAAAAAGTGAATTCCAAAATCAGACTAAAGTTTATATATATACCAGAAGACTAACAATTTCACAGGAAAGGCACCACATTTGATTGCTAGATTGGCTAGGCCCTTCAATGATTAGGGTCCATCATATGAATTCATGAGATAGTCAACCCCTTCGACAATTACAATTGCGTCTTCTTATATACAATAGTGGAGAAACTTCTACCATAAAAGAGAAGTTAACATACTGACTAGTTGTCTCTGAAATGCAATCGTGGCCATCCTGACCACAAAAGCAATCAAACTTGAAACTATGTACTATCCATCAATCAAATTTGAAACTATGCACTATCCATTTTTTCAAGGTTGTTATGTTTCAAAACATTTAATGATACCGGACCTCGGCCTAATCTAGAATACTAAATCATTATATATATATATATATATATATATATATATATATATATATATATATATATATATATGGGCATGCTCGTTAAGTAAATCAGAACATAAACACTCCAAATAGGATTTCAACACTCCTAAAAGCTAAAGTTCTTTGTCAACGTCCAAATCAATAAGGATCATTTTTAGCACTCGAAAAGCTCCTTGTCAAACGAATTACTTTTTTTTTTTGTTTTTGTACTTCAACTTCTTAACTTATTAGATAAATTCTAATAATCATTCAGCACAACTAATAAATAAACATGGAAATATAAAGTTAATGTTAAGCCGAGCTCACTATAATAAGCCACGAGCATCTATGATTTTAAAAGAAACAATATAACTCAAAAGTTTGAAAGTTAAACTAACATGAAGTTGAAAATTTAGAATCCAAACACCACAAACAAAGTTTTTGGCTCATTATAAATATAACTAAAAATATTGACTACAAACATGTATGAGGTCCACTGAAACTCACAATTGACTTTATAAAACAACACATTGAATTAGTAGAAAAGGATGGGGTAAGCCATGCGACCCAGTAAGTCTCATATATCGTCTCAAATAGGGTGTGCAGACGTACTATCCTGAAGTTGAGTTTAAAACAACATACAATATACATAAAATTTATATTAATTATATACCTAAACCATATGCACAGTAATCCATAGTGTGGAATAATTAATATAGCAATTAATGCAACTAGTTTGTATATAACAACAATATGCATAATATCCACATAAAAGATTGATATCCACGATATTTGCATAAATTCGTATGTACAGTCTCAGTATGCATATAAAAAGCATATATGCACAAAAACAAGAATCATACGAAAGTTAAAATTTAAGTTTAGTGCATGTTTTTTACAAACTGGCTGAAAAGCATGTGAAAATTGGTGATGATGTGGAGCTTGATACTAAGTCTGCGGCTTAGAATTATGTTAATGCAGCTGAAAAAAGTGATATACCACCTAGACAGGTGGTGGCACAGACGAAAAAGACCAAGAAGGTTCGGGGAAAAAGAGAAAAAAGTGTTCCTCCAGCAGCCGGAAGGGTATCAACAAGGAGGACGGTTTCCCAAACCTCTTGTTTTCAATGAATAGTTCACTCATATGGAATATAAAGGTTGTTAATACCCAGCAGGACTTTGATAGACTGGTCACAATACATAGGCAGAAGTACTTTTCATTTATTGCATTAATGGAGCCGTTTCAGCACTACAGACATATTGACAAGTATCGTCGGTGGTTAGGTATGATTTCTTCTTGGCATAACTTCAATGGTAAAATATGGGTGTTTGTAGAGGATGAA
The DNA here is from genome assembly GCA_029990175.1 of Petunia secreta. Lineage (NCBI taxonomy): Eukaryota > Viridiplantae > Streptophyta > Magnoliopsida > Solanales > Solanaceae > Petunia > Petunia secreta. The sequence continues at coordinate 6,915,834 of JARKIP010000053.1, forward strand.
TATCAACGGGAAGTTGTGTAAGATTCATCACAAATGTTGTCTTTAAAGCTGGCACCTTTAGATGGTTTGCTGGAATTTGTAGTGTCATTGGTTTATGCTATTGTATGCTCAGGCTAGTGACATGACATCCCCGTGGTTGGTGGGGGGAGATTTTAATGTCATTGCTGATGAGCTTGAGAAGTTTGGAGGCCTACCAGTTTACTACCAGAAGATAGAAGATTTTGTGCACTGCATCAACACTTGTCAGCTGATTGAGGGCAACATGTACACTTGGTGGAATGGTAGATCGGATGATGAATGCATATTCGAAAAGCTTGATAGGTGTCTTGTGAATCAGGCCTTACAAGAGCTATTTCCTCAGTTTGAAGTGGAGCATTTGATTAGGCAGAGGTCAGACCGTGCACCATTGCTGATTACTACTAACATGGGTAGCCTTACAGTAAAGAAGTCATTTAGATTTTTGAACTTTTGGGTGCAGCATGAATCTTTCCAGACTGTTGTTAGAGAGAACTGGGTTGAAAACTTTAGCGCGGATCCTTTTTATAACTTTCACTGCAAGCTGAAAAAATTGAGAAAGGCATCGTCTGTCTGGAGCAGGGAGACGTATGGAGACATTTTCATAAAGATTGCTACGCTAGAGGAGGTGGCCCGGGTATATGAACAAGAGTTCGAGGAGCATCCCACTAGTTATAATAGAGAGAGACTTCAGAGAGTGAATGTAGAGTTGATTCAATTTTATGCTCTGGAGGAACTATTTTGGAAGCAGAAAGCTAGTATGCAGTGCTTCAAAGAAGGGGATAGAAACACAAAAAAATTTTCATGCTTATGTAAATAGAAATATAAAGGTGTTGCAGGTTAGAAGAATTTGGGATGCTACTGGTTCTTGGCTTGAGAATGATACAGACATAGCCCAGGAGGCAATCAGATTTTTTCAGGCTCAGTTTTCTACTGATCCGGTGCCAGATGATTTTTCTATACTTGATCACCTGCCTAGTCTTGTTACACAGGACCAAAATGATGCTGTCGTTTCTGAGCTAGATGAACAGGAGGTGAAGAAGGCAATTTTTTGCCTGAATGCTGACTCTACAGGGGGTCCTGATGGTTATACAAGTGCCTTTTATAATGCTTGTTGGGATATTATTGGTGCTGATGTGGTTAAAATGGTACAGGCAATCTTTCGGGGTCTGCCTTGTTACATTACTGCTACTAACTTGGTTCTCTTGCCTAAAAGGAAAGATTTTGCTGCCTTTTCAGACATGAGACCAATTAGTCTGAGTAGCTTCAGCAATAAGGTGTTTTCTAGGGTAATTCATGATGGGATTTCTATTCTAATGTCTAGGATAATTTCACCGCAGCAGTCAGGTTTTGTGAAAGAGAGGAGTATTTTTTAGAATATTTTGCTGATGTAAGAAATTGTGCGTGATATTGCTGACAGGGGGAAGCCAGCTAATGTGGTAATAAAACTATATATGGCTAAGGCATATGATAGAGTGTCATGGCTGTTTCTGACGAAGGCCCAGAGGAGGATGGGATTTTGTGAGGTATTTATCGACATGGTCTACAGGACCCTGTGTAATAACAGGTATTCTGTGCTAGTAAATGGCCAGCCCTATGGGTTATTTCTGTCTTCCAAGGGTGAAACAAGGTGATCCCTTGTCGCCTACCTTGTTTTTGCTTACTGGTGAGTGCCTTTCCAAAGCTCTGAATGAGCTGCATAGAGATGCTAATTTTGAACCGTATGGGATGCCAAAGTGGAGTCCCTATCTTAATCATCCGGCGTATGCGAATGGTATGATTAGTTTTTCATCTGCTGAGGAGGGATCATTAAAACTGGTGGTGGAGACTCTTGCTAGTTACGAGTTGTCCAACAGTCAAAAAATCAATAAGGAGAAGAGTAATGTGTATATGCATAGTCAGGCTCCGCAATTGATAGTTGACAGGGTGCTTGATAGTAACCTAGCCATATGTTCCATGGGTTTGTCAACTAGTCTTTTCTTTTTGAATAGGTTTACTTTATGGTCAATTATATTTACTAGTACTATTTCTCGATTATTAGTTGACCTAATCTTATACACACTCTCGATATCTCTTGGATTGCGTGAAAACAAGTATAATGACCCAAGAAAGAATATCCTCTATCTCTAGTTCAATTCTTTTTGATAAGGTTTATAAATATGTTTAGGGCCCAAAACCATTCTAAATATTAATAACGCAACCTTAATACTAGTTTCTCATTTGAGTAAAAAAAGAAAAAGAAATAAGAAATGAGCTAGTGTTTGCAACCACAACCCTTGACACTAGCAAAAAAAACATAGCTGCCCATAATATAAGTGAACATAACAGATAGACATGAAGCATGGAACATACGTTTCATAGATCTAACGTAGAAATGGTTATTCATGTGATTGTTGATCTTACAATGATGTAATATTACACCACCACACAAATTTGTGCGGTCTTATTTTCCTCCTTATTTTTTCTTCAATGTATTTTGTGACCTTCTAGTCTTCAACAATTATAAAATTGTGTGACCCGCTTAATATTATGATAGGCCGCACTTTCATCTTCAAATCAAATGTAGACACTAGAAGCTTGTGAGAGGCTACAGCTCAGCCAATTCTTTTCTAGAATTGTCTCTAATTGTGAGGAACTACACAAATAAGTGTGGTCTGCATTTCATATTTTTTAGCTTAACACTTCTTCCATACTTGGTTGAATTTGCGGTACCATTTTACTTGATTGTGTGGTCCGCACAGTATCATGTGGCCCGCATTTTGCTTTTGATTCTTGGCCTTTGTATTGATTTATTTCTTAAATATAATAGGTGTCGGATCTCGTTTGGACCCGAACTGCAGACCAGCTATTGCTGGTGCGAAAAGATGCACTGTAGCAGCTTATTTCATAGTACAAATACAGCCTTTTTCAGCCCACTTCGGGTTCAGCTCATTTTCAGTCTTTGAGGTCTATTCCAAGTCCAAAATCTAAGTGCTAAATTGTTAAAAATCATCAGGTATCAAACCTATAAAATTCAATTACGTTAATTCATGATTTTTGGCTAGAATTTCTTGAAATTGAATTTAAAAATTTGGTTAGAACCCTAAAATTTATGAATTGAAATCGGATATGGAAACTAGTAATATATTTGGACTCGTGGGATTATGAAGAGTCTGAAAATGAATAATTTATGGGCTTCCGTCTAAATCTGGCCCAAAGCTATTTTGTTATTTTCCTTTCTTTTTGGTATAAAGATTAGATACTCCTTCTTCGGGCACTTATAAATGCAAATATATTTCTTTGGCTTAGAAAATGATTATTCTGAGAGTCATACAAAAGGAAAGGAGATTGTTCAGTAGCTATTATGACCCAGAACTTGAGGTGAGTGATAGTATCCATTTCATTGACGGCCTTTGTCCTTGTGGATATTCTAACACGTGTTTCTTACGTTTGTAGTTTCCGATAGGCGTACTTCCTATGCCTTAGCTTTGGGTTTGAATTATACTTCATATGTTATAACTGGTTATTGGTATAACATTGAGCATATGAGTGCTATACTGCAGTTATGGGTTTGATATGTATTTCCTTGTCAATCGATGAGACTCCCGCGCCAGTGAAGTCTTATTATTACATATATCTCCTGCTAGACGATGAGAGTCCCACATCGGAGATAGGTTTCGGGCATATGTGATCCCATTGCATCATGATACATTCATTTCATATCTTTATGTGTGTTTTGTGAGCTGTATGGATTTGTTGCATTGTTTATTTATGATTGACTTAGTTGATTGGTGGTTTTGATTCTATTTTTCCATGGCTAGTGTACCTATCCCTTGAGGTCGCTAGTTATTCCTCACTTACTGAGTCCTTACGACTCACTTCATAGCTGATCTTGTGTTGTCTTTTCTTTCGGCAGATTCCACTCTAGAACCTAGCCAGCAGCGCGATTGAGGAGCCATGATGTTCTCAGCTGTCTATGGTGAACCAGCTTATTCGATGATTTCACTATTCATGGTTATCATAGTTGTATCTCATTTTTTTCCCTTCGGGAAATGTATATATTTTTGTCCTTCTTAGATGTCTAATCTGGAAATCTCTATACCTTTATATGTGGGTAGTTAGTTGTATTTCTTCATACAGCTTGTATGTATGCATATCTTGCATATATAATATTTCCTTGGGCTATCCTATTTCCTTTTAGTAAAGTTCACTTCATTTCCAAGTCAATTTTATATCATTTTAATAGATTTAGTTGATAGGGTTCACCCGATAGGTCTGGGGGAGGTAGTCGGGTGCCCGCACGGCCTAGCCCAAAATCTAGGTCGTGTCAATAGGCTTCATTTTGCAGTTTTCTTCATATTTTGATCTCTGTAAGCTCCATCATCAATCGTAACTTTAAATCATACTATTGAATAAGATTTGGCAACAAAGCTTTCTTAACACATCAAGTTCCAATAAAAGAGGTCTCTAAGTTGGTAAAATCCGAACTTATTAGTCACAATCAAATCAACCCTATGAGTCAAATCCATGACAACATGCTCAAACCTTAAAACAGGATACATTTTTAGTTACCCATAACCCTGCGAGTCCATATCTACATTTATATTTTTATTTGGAGCCTATTTAATCTATGAAATCCATGATTTAGTGTTCCTAGAGCTTAGTTCTAAAATCCTCAGTTTCCTTCACGTAGATTAGGTTATATTTTCATAAAAGGTCATGTAGGATCTCGGATTAGGTTTAAATCATCAGCTCAACTTAATCCATTGGCGTGAATATTTCCTCAAAATAGCACCATTTTCGTAGTTTTTATCCCCAAAAATTGTCGAAAGTAAATTCTGAAGTAAAACTAAAGTTTGTATGTGTACTAGAAGACTAACATTAACACAAATATTCCACCGCAACGCTTCCATGATTGGGGTCCATCAGATGTTTTCATGGCTAGTCTACTCCTCCAACAACCAGTATCATGGCCACTTATCCACGATAGTTGATCAGAGAAATTTATACGGTAATGGAAAAGTCAGCACATTTCCTAGTCATATCTCTACTGTGACCATGGTCTTCCTAACCTCGAAAGCAATCAAACTAGAAACTCTACACCATCAATTTTTTCTAGGGTTTATGTTCCAAAATGTTTTATGACACCGGAACTGGAGCTTAGCCATAACCATAAATCATAAAACATAATAATAAACCTATGAGCATGCTCGTTGCATAACAAAAGGATAATTACTTAAAATAGGGGACTAGATATGTTTGATCTTCACACTGTGGGCCTCTCATGTCTCATCATTACAAAGTACAATTCATTGAGTGATGCACCTTTTTTATTTCTCCAGAGAATATTATTGTTGATATTATTGTTAGTTATTTGGGCTTTTGGATCATGGGTCGTTCATGTGGTCTGACAAAACCCAATATTTGACCCAAATTAAGTTCAAATAAGTAAGAGTGGTTAAGAGAAATTACCACTCCTACAACTGTTTATTACATGTTAATATGAGGAGTGGTGGGTCCCTCTCACTTGTTTAGGTGAAAAGTAGAAAACAGAACGTGTAACTTCACTTCTTCTTTAACAGAAAAAACAATTCCTTGATTTTCTCCCTAAGAAACACATAGAGAGACATCTAGTTTGTGAAACCTAAGTTTGTTTCCTCGTGATTCAAAGTTCGACTTGGGGCAAATCTTTTGGTTGCAAGATCAATATTCCGCTGCGCGAACACGTTAATAGGTACGCAATTTGTTCTTGTAAAGCTTTAATTTCCAACATTAGCATCAAGAGCCTGGATTGATTGTTCTCAGTCGTTGGCTTCTTCCATGAAAACACAGTATTGGAAAAATTCCAACTTACTGCCGTTGAAATATATATATTCTTTTTTTCTGTGTGTACACAACTTAAACAAATTTTGTAAGACATTAAACAATTTTGTGAATATGGTGTTGCGTGAGAAACTGGATTGTTTGGACTGTTTCGTTCAGATGGTGTTGCATGAGATATTGAGTTGTTATTTGGTATGTTGTTTTTCATGTTGATTAAGACAAATCGGTAGTAGTACTTGGAAACACACAACTTAGGTTTTTGTGTATTATTTATGTAATCCAGTTCTACACGGCTTCCAATAGTTTTTGCTTTACCTGATATTTGGACAAAATAGGACCAGTAGGATCTAAAATTGTAATTAACACATGGAATGTTAAAATTACTTGTCACTTGAAAATGCTGATTTATATCCTGCAATTTGGTATGCTGCTAGCGTGGATCTTTTTTTGTTAATATTTTGATTGGATTATTTTTTTCTTGCTTCTGGTCATTTACTTCATACTTTCTTCATGTGAAGACCATATTGATTTGCTACAATGTTCTTCTTATTATAGTAGAAGGCCAAGATGACCTCTACATCACATGTGTTAACAGAATTATGATGATGTCAATTTATGTACAATATCAGAGATATATAAATATATTGTTTGTAGTCATCATCTGAAGTGTAGTTATTCTCTTATACACCCCCACGTAGATTTAAAGATTAACGATTTTCATAATCTGCTTTTCCTCAAACATATATCATTGGTTTTCCTATAACCCTAAGCCTTGTTCGTCCTTGCATTCTCCTAAAGAAAGTTTACTCTTAATGCTTGTATTATGATCTCTTCTACTAGTTGTGATATATGTAGTCACATTGAATGGTACGTCTATTTTGATGTTTGGCAATATTTTTCTATTTTACCTTAATATTTCATCGCATTGTGATACGTTATTCGCCCATTGCGCGAAATAATTGTAATTCTTGCGCTCACTTGTTGTGTTTTTGATTTTAGGAATGGGTTGGATGAATATGAGTGCAAACGAAGTGAGGATAGATATAATCGAGCAAGAAGTTGATGAACTTAGCTAATTGTGGGATATGGCATTAGAAGGCAAAGCTATGATGCAAGCTGTGAATCTGTCACAGCTTCAGACTTTGGAAAGCCATGAGCCATGCGACACTTAGGGTATAGCGCACGACATCCAGAGGCTATGAGCCATGCGAAGGTTGCCCTGTGGCTTTTATTTTAGCGACCCCAACTTTTCCAACTTAGTTTAGGCTATGGATTAACTTATGGGAAGACTTTGTAAACAATATAAAAGGCTTAATATTTCGTTTTCTTTAGGAGGAGGTCAGATTTTGGAGCAAGTTGTGAGTTCTTAACACATTGAATCAAGGGTTTAATTCTTTTACTTAATTTATTGCAATATTTTGGAGCAAGTTGTGAGATCTTAGCACATTGAACCAAGGGTTTAATTCCTTTACTTAATCTATTACAATCTTTCATATTTCTTCCATGAATTCTTGTGTTGTTATTATGAATATGCGTAGCTAAACATATCGTTCTAGGGTTAGAGTAAATACATGAAGGTTGATGTTTGAAAGTTGATTTCTACTGATTGATTTACTATTACAGATTGTTTATTCTTTCTTGAGCCTAATTGTTTGGTTATTAGGGCCCGATAATTGAACACTATCTACGGTTTACAAGTTGAACTCGACAGAGGGAACTTGTGAACGTAAATAAGAAAGAATAGGGCTTGATTGTGAACCTGGGCATCAGGGAATCGATTTGCGGGTAGGATAGACACATACCTATTCGACTTGCTTAGCTAAATACAGAGTTCTTTAATGCATGAATGTGATTTAGTTCCATAGACATATAGGCGTTAGAGTAGCTTGCATAGAGTCGTGAAGAATCGACAGGTTTTCACGAATATAATTAACCTGTTAGTTAGCAATCTAGGAAATCAAGAAGTAGACTCAACTGGAAAACTTAACTAGATTGTTTGTAGCTCTGACTCTAGACCGTTTCTCCGTTATTGATAACAACCCATAATTTGCTTTAGATTACTTGACTTCAATTGGTTACTTTTAATTATTGTTTTCTTAGTTAGTAAATTACAAATCATCATCGAAAAATATCCCTGAATAGTTTTTAGGAAATTATTTGCTAGGATTCAGTTTGAACAATAGTTCTTGTGGGAACGATACTCAACTTATCGCTTTATTATTTGTCGACCGCGTATACTTGCGTGTGCGTTTGGGAACAACAAGTTTTTAGCGCCGTTGCCTGGGACTAAATGATTGACTGTTTTTTTTAACGATTTATTATTTTCTATTCATGTTTAATTTTTTGTCTAGTTTATTATTGTGTTACTTGTTAATATGACATCTTTTAATGAAAACTGGTCGAATGATAGTTGCACAAAGTTTGATGATCTTTGCTTACTGTGTGGAGGAACTTACTTGTAGGAAAATTGTCCAAGTCTTTCAACCCTACGGGACTGGTTATGTGAATTTTCTACAACCTTTGATTGGAACTTTTGCAAATTGTGTGGTGGTCTGTGGAATTCTTGTCCTAAGTGTCATACTCCTTCCCCAATAAATAGGTGTGATGATTCTAATAGTGTTTGTGAGTTTGACAAGAGCGATAAAGTGCAGGTTGTTAGCGATACTTGGATAATGGAGCACACCAAACTCTTTGAAGCATATGAGGATTTATCTAAGGAAATCACAAATATGACGAGACAATTTATGGAAGAAAGAGTGGAGCTCACACAAGGAATTGATCAATTTGGTTTAGCTATTCACGACTTGGAGGCGAATTTGAGTGATATGGTTGAGGTGTCTAATGCCCAATTATCAATTGCCGTGAATAGTAGATTTGAGATAGAAGAGCTTAGGAACCAATTCGAGGAGCAAAAATTGGAATTTCTACCATTCGATCCAATATTAGTTGAGGATGTCGATGTTGACCAAATTACATTAGAGTCAAGTGAGGAAAAAAAGCATCATATTTGAGAACTCTAGTGTTTGTGCAAGTGAGGGTGTCAAAAGTAATGAAATTTTAGAATTGAAGCGCATTGGACTCATTCCAATCATTTTTCAATATTGTGTTTGGATGGTGACATGAAAACTGAGCCACCCAAGCCTATGAAGAAACCAAAGGAGGAGGAACATGGTGCCTATATTTTAAAATTTGTGATGTCGAGGAGACAAAACGACATCCCTCATTTAAAGGCCAAGAAATGCAAAATGCGCCAATGGTTACTTGGTGCTTTTGTATTTTTGTCACCACCCCAATACCATAGTCATAAGCTTGAGGCAAAGTTGGGGATTCAATTCATAAGTTCAAGGTGGAGGCAAAAGTGATGAAGTTGTCTTCGTCGTGCCGCGACGTTAAATCAAGCGCTTCTTGGGAAGCAACCAATTTGCTTGCTATACTTTTATGTTTTATTCTTTTATTACTATTTTGATGGTTGTATATTACTTTGGGTAATTCTTTGGATTGCAGGTTCATGTAATGTCGAGTTTAAGTGTGGGGTGTCCTCACCCCTGCCTAATATTGATGACCTGTTGGGGGAAGTCTCAGTACCTCATGCTATACAGAAGCTTTGAGGATGCTAGCACCAAGAGCTAGAGCTTTCAGGGAGTTTTCTTACCCACTTGCAATATTAATTCATTTACTTGTTCGCACTGAGGACAGCGCTTGATTCTAAGTGTGGGGTGGGAAACTTTCGTTCTTTTTGAGGTTATGGATGATTGTGCCATTAGGAATTTCTTTTTAGCAATTTTTATTTTTGTCACTTGACTTTATTTTTATTTGTTTCTTGCTTTATTATAGAAAAAATGAAAAAAATATTAGAAAACTAATGAAAAATTTCAGAAAGATTTTATTTTTAATTTTAGTTAGTGGTGCAAGTCATCTGCCCTGTGGTTTTTCTTATGGCCTCGGTTCTTTTCCATGGGTAGACCTTTTAACCGGGTAAATTTTTATTTTTAGGAGTAGTATAGTATTAGTTAGTAGAGTATCTTTAGAAAAAAAAATGGTAGAATGCTAGGTGCCTTTGATTTGTTTGATACCGGTGAATTTGGACTTGAGCATATGCTAGCTGTGAATCCCTTTTGATCTTAAAATTGTGATGCATGCCTAGAAAAATTTGAATGACCTTCTTGAGACGCTTAGGTTCAACTACTTGACTCTTTTGTGAATTATTGTGCCTTAGTGATTAAATTTCACGAGTTGCACCTTATTTGCTTAAACCGAGAATTGGAATGAAACCGTCTTGAGTGAACTATGTGCCATGTGTGATGTGAGGTATCTTATCTTATGTTCCGTGCTTGCATATTAATGCCTAGAACTTGCCCCGTGTATGTTCAAAGCAAAATCCTAGGTTTGCTCTAGTCGGGAGATGATACAGACGTTTCTTTGATAAGCTCTTTTAGCCTTAATTAGCCTATCCTTTGATATTACCCTTATTAAGCCCTTTTGAGCCTATTGATCTTTATATTGGCACCCATATTTCAAGCCTTATCCCTTTTGTTCTTAATTATCCTCTTTTTGGACCCGTACTCCTTAGAGCACTTTGATTGAAATATTTGATGTTTGTCGAGTTGAGGTTGGAGAAACTGGATGGCTTTTGAGTGGAACCAATGAAAGAAAAATATGGTGCATTTTGAAAAAGAATCATTGGCAAGGTTGAGAAAAATATTGAAAATAAAAATGAAAAAGAGAAAAATAAAGAAAATAAAAGGAAGAAAAAAATCTCAATCCTTGCTAGTGTTGTGCAAAAAGTAAAGTGCAAATTGCTTAAAATTGAAGGGGAACTTCTTGTGTATGTTTGGGCGGTTGCTTGGTTGGTTTTGAGAAGAGTGATGAAAATAAAAATTGAAATTGATGTATTAAAGTGCCTAGGGAGGTAGTCACTATTTTATCCATATTTATTGATAAGGATCAAAATCAAAAGACGATAAAGATAAAGATAAAGATAAAGATAAAAGGAACGAGACGCGTCTCGAACTCCCATACAAAGTATCCACGGAGAACTTGTTCCCTGAAACCTTCGTATCGGTGTCAAGAAGAGCCTATTCTAAGCAACTACCCTCGAGTCGACAAAGAACCCGCAAGTAGAATGATCGGGGGAGGGAGGGGGGTTTGGGGATCAACTAGCTCACCTAGAAGATTCAAACCGTCAAAGGGTTCTTTCATTCCATTCAAAGAGACTCTCTCTCTTGAAGTTTGTTCAATCATTCATCATAATAACTAAGGAAATTGAAAAACTAATGGAGTATTTATAGGCCTCATCTAGAAATTAATTAATGAAAGGCCTAAAGTACCCTTAAAGTAGATTCTAAAGTCATAAGCCACGTAGGGCTATAATAGGAATTACATAGGATAAAAACTAGAATTCCCGTCATTCTTCAGCAAAGTAGGCGCCCCGCCTAGTTGCCTTTAACTGGGGAGTAGGCGCCCCGCCTCTATAAAGGGGCAGACCGCCCATAAAACTACAGAGAGTTGGGTAGGCGGTCCGCCTAGTAAGTGAGCGGTCCGCCTAGTAAGTGGGCGGTCCGCCTGCTTCTCCGGCTCCTTGAAACGCCTCGAAATGTGAGTCCGATGCTCCTCATTCCATGGCATTCCAATGCATAAGCTCTTCCTTGGCCTTGGATGGTGCTTTTGGATGGCTGCTCGAGTTGCCCCGCATGATCCTCCCCTTCTTGAGAAGATTTCTTCCTCGAAATCAAGGCGTGGCCTCTCATGGAATCAACAACTCCTCGGGGTGGCCAAGGCTCTCCTTCTTTGTTGTTCTTGATCGTCACTTTGACATAGGCTTCTTCTAAGGTCTTCTTTGCCTTAGCATGGAGCTTAGAATCTACAAGCAAACACAAACAAACTTCCTACTTTGAAAGTATGTTAGTACAAGAAGTGTGGAAAACACACTCTTATGGTATAACCAAGCATCAATAATAAGCACAAATAGCAAGTCTCCAAAGAGAACAATAAGTACTTGGTTATATATCAACATGCACTCAATACAATAATGAGCAAATAGGTCATGGGGACATGGAAAATGCAAGATCAAGCTATCAAAATCTCCTTGAACCTTAAGCTCAAAATCAACACACCAATCAATCCTCAAGGTGTGATTAACAAATGGAGTGGAGTGAGTCAAGTAACTCAACCTACAAGTAGTATCAAGTACTCCACTCCCCTTCTTTAGAGCATACATACTCACACCAAGGGATTCCTCTTCCCCTCCAATTTTATCACCTAAGCAACACTTCTCAAAACACAAACTCTCAAGGAAGGCATTGATGATGGATTCTTCATCATAACCCCAACAAGCAATAGTAGAGTCACTCAAAGAACCATCTACCTCACCCAAATTCTCAAACAATGGGTTGCCTAAGGAGTCAAATCCTTCACACCATAGGGGTTCCATTTTACTACCCACCCTAGTTCGATACAAGTCATTACCACTAATGAGGATGCCTTTAAATAATGGATTAGTATAAACATGCATCTCACTACCATGATCAAGCATAGACAAGTTATCAAGAATAGGTTCACTTGAGGAGTCATCATAGACAACCTTGTCCAATTCATGCAATTTGGACTCCTCAAGGTCAATTCCATCTTTACTACAACACATTAGTCCACCAAATAGAAGCAAATCAATAAGGGAATAATCAACTATCTCATCTTCCCCTTTGCCAAAGGTTGGTGGTAGGTCATAGCAAAGGTCACAATCATTGTCAACTATCAAATGCACACTAGGGAGGGGTTCAATGAACAATGAGCTCACATCATGATGTGGCATAGAATCCCTCCCAACTAGTGTTTCACAAGCACACTCAAGTTGACAACTAGACTCTTCACTAGTGGTATACTCACTAGATGCATCAAAAACACCAATTAGTGTTGAGTCATCACAAGACAAGTAGTTAGTAGGCTCATGAAAAGGTGAAGTAACGCTTACATTTGTAGTACTTCCTTGATCACTAACAAGGCTTGAAATGTCATATGCAACTCCTCCTTCATGAAGCTCACATTGAGAATTGTCCTCCCATTGTCTTTCCTTCCAAGCACATGGTTGAGGTTCCAATGGCTTGTCTTCAAATGAACCTACACATGAACTAGCACAAGAAAAACTAGAAGATGAAGAAGGGTTAGAATAATGGGTGCTCTCACTCTCAATTTTTCCTTCCTCACCTCTCATCTCTCTCAATTTTTCCTCTCTTGCATTATCACCGGTCATTCCCTCACTTCTCTCTATCTTTTCTCTCTCATTTGAGGTGGAGTGACTCTCATTTTCATCATGCAATGGCAAGACAGTGAGATTGTTTGCCTCGGGTTCATGTACAATGGGTGACTTTGCTTTAGCCGCCTCCCTCAACTCCTTCATTCGCTTGTAGTCTTCTCTTACTTGCCTTGGAGTCAAAGGTCTAAGCACATACTTCCTCCTATCTTGCTTGACCGTGTAGGAGTTGGTCCGACCATTATGCATAACACATCTATCATATTGCCATGGTCTCCCAAACAATAGATGGCAAGCTTGCATCGGGACAACATCAAACAAGATCTTATCTTTATAGCTCCCAATGCTAAACTCAAGCAACACTTGCTTCACCACCTTTAGTTCACCACACTCACTAAGCCATTGTAAACGATATGGTTTTGGATGCTTTAGAGTGGGTATTTTCAATTGGGAAATCAAGGATTGGCTCACTATGTTGGCACAACTTCCTGAATCAACAACCATTGAGCCCACTTGCCCCATCACACGACATCTAGCATGAACGAGGTTTTGTCTTTGATCATTTCCACCTCCTTTTCCATGAAAATGGTACTCAAGCTTCTCCTAACTACCAAGAATAGTTGAGGATCATCATCCCCTTCTATGGCCTCCTCACAATCAACTTCCTTATCCCCCTCTACTCCCTCGCTTTCGGGCTCACTTTCTTGTTCATATACCCAATTGCCAACCACAACCATGGTTCCTTTTGTAGGGCAATCCCTAGCAATATGATCATAGCCCTTGCACTTATAGCATTGAGTAGAAGTAGAAGTAGGATTACTCAAGCGAGTTTTAGAAGTACCTTCCAAGTGTGGTGTAGTCTTCTCATATGGCTTCTTTACTTCTTTGCTAGCACTTACACTTGGAAAGTTTGCACTTGGAGTCTTCCACTCTTTTGGCTTGCTTGTGGAGGTAGGAGTGTTGCCCTCAGACTTCTCTCCCTTAAGCCAATTCTCAACTTCAATTGCGGCTTCAAAGAGATCTTGAAGTGAATATAAGTATGCAGCCGCAATTGAGAAGCTATACCATAGCTCAAGCCATTCTTGAAGCGGATCATGGCTTGTTCTACACATTCGATATCCATATCCAATGCCATCCGGGTCTTCTCAAACTCATCAAAGTACTCATGCACCATTTTGACACCTTGTTTTAGATCATAGAGCTTCTTGAGTTGCTCTTGTCGATACCTTGGAGTTATATACTTGGTATTCATGTGCCCTTTCAACTCTTCCCAAGTCACATTCAAATGAAAATTCATCCTTCTCCTTGACCTCTTCATGGACTCCCACCAAGTAGAAGCATAGGCCTCAAAGGTAGAAAAAGCATAGGTACCCTTTCTCTCATCGGTCATCTCATTGGTTTCAAACACCCTCTCCATGAGTAGTACCCATTCCATGTATGCCTCCGGATCACAAGTTCCCTTAAAGGATGGAAGATTGAGCTTAACACTATTGAGGTTGTTCTTATTGTCACGTACCCCATAGTTAGGGTCCGGTTGGCCTCCATAATGGTCATCATGAGCAATATATTCTCTCCTAGCATATCCCATGGGTGGCCCTCGACCTCGGCCTCTACCCCTATCCATATTTCGACCCCAATTCATTTGCCTCCTAGGTAGATAAGGAACATCATACCCATAGGCTTCATCTCCATACTCGGCTTCCTCCTCTTCTTGAGCCTCATCAATTTGCTCAAAAGATGGAACATTCTGTACGGGTCTTCGAAGTGGAGCATTTCCTTGGGAATTGCCCAAGTTGTGGGGATTGCCCACTGATTGGGTGTTGCCCAACACAAACTCTTGAAGAGCTTCAACTCTCTTTTGTTCATATTTCTTGGTTAGCTCCGCAGAGTTTCTGGGAGTCATAGGAGTGCTATGACTTGTGCCTTCTCCAAATTCAATTTGGACACCCGGGGTCCTCCTCTCACCGGTCTCAACTTGATTCCTCTAAACAGACTCAAGTCTCAAGGTTATGTCCTCCAACTTGGCTATAACAGTAGCCATGAAATTCTTCATGGGATTATCTCCATCGTTTGCCATTGTACCTACAAAAATCAACAAACGTTAGTGAAAACACCTCACTCACACCCTCACGTGTATAGCACTCGGGTCACTCGTTTAGTGGTGGTGGATATTTCACTCAAGTTTGAGTCTAGAAGCTTCATGTAGTTGATCAACGAACCACTACTCAATCACTCAATTCACAAGTCCAATGCACTCCGGGGTGAGTGGAGTTAATGGGACTCGATTGGACGATAGGCACTTTCAAGTGAGGGCTTGAGTCAAATGATACTACGGGTCTTCTTTGAGTTCTAGTCTCCTTTCTAGGCACGATGTTCCTAAAAGCTCAAAGTAATTAGTACTAATCGAGTAGGATTATACTCTAATAGCACTAACCGGAAGCAATGCAATCAAAGAATAAAGAGATCCTACGAAAATCTACCCAAAACACCAACTCAGGAAAATAGGCGCCCCACCGACCCAGAGTGGGCGGTCCGCCTGGTTCTCAGCAGAGGGGAGTAGGCGGTCCGCCTGAAAAACAGGCGGCCCAAAGTCCAGAGAACCTCCCCAAAGTGGACGATCCGCCTCTGTGACTAGGCGCCCCCCGCCTACTGCAATTTCCAGCACAGTTCAACTTCGTTTTTCATGGCTTTGGCACCCAAAACTCCAACAAATCTCACGTTGTTTTAACAATCCGAAGGTACCCAAATGTGTTTTCAACCTCCAAGATCAAACCCCAATAACTTTTATCAAACCCCAATAAAAAACAAGCAATCCACCATGTTCATCATGCTCATAGCTAGGGTTTTAAAAATTTTCAAATCTTCAAGGGTTTGAAATTTTCAAAGCTTGGATTACAACTTCAAATCAAGGTTTATAGGTACCAAAATGACGGGTTTCCAACAAGGAACAAACCCCAATATCAATCATAACAAGAATCAATCCAACGAACAAGATAGGCCAAATTTTTTTGTGTGTTTTTTTTCAACTTTTTCTATTTTTTTTGTATTTTTCTTCTTTTCAATAACAATAACAAGAAAACTAAAGTAGAAACCGACCTAGGCACGAAGAATCAAGGGTCGGGGGTTTGTAGAAACAAAACTAGAGCCTTGCTCTGATACCAAGATAATAAGGATCAAAATCAAAAGACGATAAAGATAAAGATAAAGGGAACGAGACGCGTCTCGAACTCCCTTACAAAGTATCCACGGAGAACTTGTTCCGTGAAACCTTCGTATCGGTGTCAAGAAGAGCCTACGCTAAGCAACTACCTTCGAGTCGATAAAGAACCCGCAAATAGAATGATCGGCGGAGGGGGGGGGGGTTTG
Source organism: Petunia secreta (assembly GCA_029990175.1). NCBI lineage: Eukaryota > Viridiplantae > Streptophyta > Magnoliopsida > Solanales > Solanaceae > Petunia > Petunia secreta. The sequence goes on from JARKIP010000053.1 coordinate 6,932,263, forward strand.
GGGATCAACTAGCTCACCTAGAAGACTCAAACCGTCAAAGGGTTCTTTCATTCCATTCAAAGAGACTCTCTCTCTCTTGAAGTTTTTTCAATCATTCATCATAATAGCTAACTAAGGAAATTGAAAGACTAATACAGTATTTATAGGCCTCATCTAGACATTAATGAAAGGCCTAAAGTACCCTTAAAGTAGATTCTAAAGTCATAAGCCACGTAGGGCTATAATAGGAATTACATAGGATGAAAACTAGAATTCCCATCATTCTTCAGCAAAGTAGGCGCCCCACCTAGTGTAGTAGGCGCCCCGCCTAGTTGCCTTTCACTGGGGAGTAGGCGCCCCGCCTCTGTAAAGGGGCAGACCGCCCATAGAACTTCAGAGAGTTGGGTAGGCGGTCCGCCTAGTAAGTGGGCAGTCCGCCTGCTTCTCCGGTTCCTTGAAACGCCTCGAAATGTGACTCCGATGCTCCTTGTTCCATGGCGTTCCAATGCATAACCTCTTCCTTGGCCTTGGATGGTGCTTTTGGATGGTTGCTCGAGTTGCCCCGCATCATTTATCCTACCCATCCTTTAGCCAACATTACAACCCTTAAAGTCCTAGTTAATCCCAATTGGAGTGAGCTTACATTAGTGGAGTCCTACACTACGGGAAAGTCTATGGTACGTTGTGTGTGGCACGTGAACTTCTTTTTTTAGAGTGAGTGAATTCTTCATATGTTATGTCCCTAATTTATTCTAGAAATTTATTCTTTGTGTGATATTTGGGATGCTCTCTTGATTATTTTTGGTGAGGGAACGTGATTCGCGCGAGGTAGGTGAAGTTATTGACTTCTTGGTTGAGTGAATAGGTGTGATTTTGTGAAAGCTAGGTTCCATTGAGTCGGTTTTTGAGATTGAAATGTTTTGAGCTGGTTGTTCTAGTGTTTTAAAATTTGGTGAATTTTTTGCTTGTTGTGGGTCACCTGGTATGTATTTATGCTCTTGTTTAATGGTCGGTATCAACCATAACCAGAGGTAGACCTGTTCTATCATGTGTTGGTGTTTAGTTGGGGAGTTGTTTTGGTGATTGCTCAAGGGCGAGCAAAGGTCTACGTGTGGGGTGGCGATGTTTGGCAATATTTTTCTATTGTACCTTAATATTTCCTCGCATTGTGATACTTTATTCGCCCATGCCACGAAATAATTGTGATTTAGGAATGGATTGGATGAATACGAGTGCAAACGGAGAGAGGATGGATATAATCGAGCAAGAAGTTGATGAACTTAGCAAATTGTGGGATATGGCATTAGAAGGCAAAGCTATGGTGCAAGCTATGGATCTGTCACAGCTTCAGACTTTGGAAAGCCACGAGCCATGTGACGCTTAGGGTATAGCGCACGACATCCAAAGGCTATGAGTCATGCGAAGCTTGCCCTGTGGCTTTTAGTTCAGCGACCCCAACTTTTCCAACTTAGTTTAGGCTTTGGATTAACTTATGGGGAGACTTTGTAAAAAATATAAAAGGCTTAATATTTCGTTTTCTTTAGGAGGATGTCAGATTTTGGAGCAAGTTGTGAGATCTTAGCACATTGAACCAAGGGTTTAATTCCTTTACTTACTATTACAATCTTTCATATTTCTTCCATGAATTCTTGTGTTGTTATTATGAATATGCGTAGCTAAACATATCGTTCTAGGGTTAGAGAAAATACATGAAGTTTGATGTTTGAAAGTTGATTTCTACTGATTGATTTACTATTACAGATTGTTTATTCTTTTTTGAGCCTAATTGATTGGTTATTAGGGCCCGATAATTGAACACTATCTACGGTTTACAAGTTGAACTCGACAGAGGGAACTTGTGAACGCAAATAAGAAAGGATAGGGCTTGATTGTGAACCTGGGCATCAGGGAATCGATTTGCGAGTAGGATAGACATATACCTATTCGCCTTGCTTAGCTAAATACAGAGTTCTTTAATGCATGCATGTGATTTAATTCCATAGACATATAGGCGTTAGAGTAGCTTGCATAGAGTCGTGAAGAATCGACAGGTTTTCACGAATATAATTAACCTGTTAGTTAGCAATCTAGGAAATCAAGAAGTAGAATCAACTGAAAAACTCAACTGGATTGTTTGTAGCTCTGACTCTAGACCGGTTCTCCGTAATTGATAACAACCCATAATTTGCTTTAGATCACTTGACTTCAATTGCTTGCTTTTAATTGCTGTTTGCTTAGTTAGTAAATTACAAACTATCATCGAAAAAGAAACCTGAATAGTTTTTAGGAAATTGTTTGCTAGGATTCAGTCTGAATAATAGTCCTCGTGGGAACGATACTCAACTTATCACTTTATTACTTGTTTACCGCGTATACTTGCGTGTGCGTTTGGGAGCAACACATTCTCATTGTTTGTTTGTTCCTATTTCAGACATGGCTGGACAGGGACAAGCTTGAAGTACTCCAAGTGGGAGTTCGCATAATCGAGCGAGGGGACAACGTAGAAGAATACATAAGCCGTATGACATATTTCCGAGGACGCGAAGTCATAAGGAATGATGTCTCCGAGCAATGCAAAATCTACTAAGGGATGAAAGGGCTATACAAAGGGAATGAGAAAAGAAATTCAGAGAGCTTAATGCTTCAGTGTTTGAATAAATTGACCTTTTTCAGTTTATATGAGATGAGCTAGCTAATTCTATTGATGAAATTGAAATTTCGGATTGGTAAGCTTTAGCAATTTTATTAGATTCTCGTGGAAAACCTATGGGTAGTATTTTAACTGATATTTCTCACGAGGTTTGGCAAGTGAACCTTTTTGGGTGTATGTTCATATGTTTTAAGTCGAGTGGGAGAGTCGTCTCTTTAAGTACTTGTAATTTTGATTGTGTTTTAGATTTCAATATATGAAACTATGTTTTCTTTTTATATAATTTTTTTAATGAGTTGAGACTTAAATGAAAGTCATTAAAATATTCACACTAAGAAATTCTTTTTTTTATTTTTGAATAAATATTTAGCTTGTAGATGATGATCAGAAACTTTATGACCTATTTGATTTACACTAAATGTGAAGTCATTTATGAGAATTAATTTGCTTGAGTGTGAATATCGCATGCATAAATTTATTGAAGTAAATATTAATGAGTAAAACTTGCTTAAATATCTCATTTAATAGATATGGCATCTAAGAGCATCATTTCTGATTTTAACAAGGGTGAAAAACTAAACGGTGAGAATTACAACATGTTGAGTCGTAAGATATGGTATGTACTGGAAGAGAAAGATGCTCTGGAGGAGGGTATTAACCATTTCTTGGATCACCCAAAAGAGGGTAACACTGGCCATCACAGAAGAGATCTCGAAGCTTACCATGCATGGAAAAAGAAAGATTTCACTGCACGTGAAACTATTGTAAGTTCTGTTATTGATGATCTCATTCACGAATGTGAGGAATACCCTACTGCTCATGCTATATGGGCAAACTTAAGAGAGACATATGGGGGTACTACTGTGACCCCCCTTAGACATCTGATTATCAAATTTAACACTTACAAAAAGCGTCACGATCATAATATCAATCAACATCTTAGGTTGATGTCTAACATGATAGCTCAACTCAAAAGTATAGGTCATGTTCTGTCTAATGAGCAGCAGGTTCAAGCAGTGATCTGGTCTCTTCCCAACAATTGGGAATATCTGACGGTAAACTTGACCTATAATGACAGCATCAAAACTTTTGCTGATGTTGCGCGCCATGTGGAGCTTGAAGATGAGCGACTTGGTACTGCGAAAGATATACCCAGTGCCTATGTAGCAGAATCAAGTGGTAAAAAGGCTTCAGGATTCAAGTGCAAAAATAACTGGAAGAAAGGTGGAAAAGGAAAGGAGACTGGTGAGAGACCCTCAAAGAAAAAAACAAACTGAACTCCAAGAAGGGAAAGCGGTTCTTTAAGAAGAAAGACAAGAGCAAGATGAAATGCTACAACTGCCAAGTGCCGGGATACTTTGCTCGTGAATGTACTGAGTCGAAAAAAGTAGCATTTTCAAAATGCATCTCTAAGTGCTACATTTGTTTCTAGCACAGTTTCATTAACTGAATCTTGTCCTGTGTGGATTGTAGACTGAGGGGTCACCGACCATGTGACCCGTGATCGAGAAGCATTTATGGAGTATCGTCGAGTTCCCTCTGGATCAAGGTGGATATGTCAGAAATAATGCAAAGGTTGAAGTCAAAGGTCTTGGCATTTGCAGGATTGAATTGCGTGGTGGCCGTACTTTGATGTTGCATGACAGCCTATATGCTCTAGAAATTGACGGAACTTAATATTTGTGCTCCAGACAATGCCTTTTATGGTTCTAGACATCTTTATGATGGTTTTTTTGTGTTAAGTTTTAATCCTTCTACTTATGATTATTCTGTGGACTATTGTGTTATAGTATGTTCTACTAATAATAGAGATGTTGATATTATTACATGGCATACTAGATTAGGTCACATTGAGCAAGATCGAATGAATAGATTGGCTAAGGAAGGACACTTGAGTTCTTTCTCGAAAATTGAAATGCCAACTTGTGAACAATGTCTTGCCAGAAAGATTACACGTAAACCTTTTAGGAAGGCTAAAAGAGCTGACTTCCCATTGCAACTAATCCATTCAGATAGTTGTGGTCCAATGAACATCAAGGCAAGATCTGGTGCCTTGTAATTCGTTACATTTTTTGATGATTTCACGCGTTTTGGTTATGTTTATTTTATTTCTCATAAATCTGAAGCACTTGAGTGCTTCAAACGATACAAGAGTGAAGTTGAGAATCAATTAGACGGGAGTATAAAAACTCTAAGAACTGATAGAGGGCGTGAATATCTATCAAGACAATTTAATGAATTGTGTAGTTAAAAAGGCATCACCAGACAATTAACCATTCCTTATACACCTCAGCAAAATTGTCTAGTAGAAAGGAGGAATAGAAATCTATTGGACATGACAAGGTCCATGATGGCGTAAACTAATTTACCTATCTCCTTTTAGGGAGATGCGTTATTAGCTGTGGCCTATATATTGAATAGAGTGCCTTATAAATCAGTTCCTTCCACTCCTTATGAGCTATGGACTGGCCAGAAACCAAACTTGAATCATTTACGACCTTGGGGTTGTGCTGCATTTATAAAAGATTCTTGTAATAAGTTTGGTAAACTGGGTTCAAAAGGCAAGAAATGTATCTTTATAAGATACTTAGAACACTCCAAATGGTACATGTTTATTGGTGAATTGGAGGATAGAAGTGTTACTAAAATTGAATCATGAGATGTCACATTTTTAGAAACTAATCTTCTTATGAAGGGTGAAGTAAAGGATGGAGAGCCTCTTTATGAAATGTTGAACTCGGATGGTCAGCAAGTGTCTTCAGACAAATTTTATGATCTAATTGACCATGAGTATGGTGCTGATCCGAGTTGGAGCTTTCTAATGCAAGATCCTTCTTGTGAATCTGAGTCTCAACTGAGAAAGAATACCAGGAAAGGTATACCTAAACGTACTTATGACATTGACGATTATGTTTTCCTGGTATCAGCATCAGAAGTGAATAAGCCAAATTCTGTTGTCAATGCTTTATCGAGCCCTGAAAAGGATGAGTGGATGAAAGCAATGAAAGAAGAGTAAGAGTCCATAAGAACCAACAAAGTGTGGGACTTAGTTGATCTTCCGCTCGAGTGTAAAGCAATTAAGAACAAATGAGTTCTGAAAATTAAACGTAAAGCGGATGGATCAAAAGAAAGATATAAGGCACGACTAGTAGCAAAGGCTTTACTCAGCAAGCAGGAATTGATTATGAGGATACCTTTTTGCCAGTTGTGAAGTTTACCTCAATTCACATACTTTTAGCTACTATTACGGATTTGGATCTAGAATTACACCAAGTAGATATAAAGAAAGCTTTTCTCAACGGAGAACTAAACGAGGAGATCTCCATGGAACAACCTATAGGTTTCATCATTAAAGTTCAAGAAAACAAGGTTTGTAAATTGAAAAGATCTATTCATGGCATAAAGTAGTCTTCAAGGCAATGGTACTTGAGATTTCACAAAGAAATGATCTCATGTGATTTTACAATATTTGATGAAGACCATTGCATTTATGTTGAAAGGTTTGGATATGTTTTTAATTCTTTTCCTTTACGTGGATGACATATTGATGGCTGGAAATAATTTGGAGTATCTAAAGATTATCAAGTCATGGCTTTCAATGTCATTTGACATGAAAAATATGGGTGAAGCATACTACATCTTAGGAGATAAGATCCAAAGAAACCGTTCCAAGAAGTTATTGAGTCTATCTCAAGAATCATATATAAAAAAAATTCTGGAACGCTTTCGAATGAGTGACTGCAAACCCATGGATACTCGTGTAGTGAAAGGTGAAGCTTTATGCCTTGAAATGTGTCCACAGACTGAAAGAGAAAAGGAAGAAATTTTTCAAGTTCCATACTCAAGCGATATCGGGAGCTTGATGTAAGCTATGTTGTGTACTCGCCCGGAAATTTGTTATATCGTAGATCTAGTTAGAAGGTATCAATCCAATCCAGGAAGTGATGCAATCTATTTTAAGCCTAAACGCCAACTATCAAGAGTCAAGCTAAAAGGATGCAAGGGATGCAAAGGCATGAGCTTCAGAGATGATTTGAAGGTCGTATGTTGCAGTACCTGTGAGAGTGGAGCGCCTCTGTAGAAAGGGCGCACCGCCCATGCTCTAAAATCCTGAAAATATCCAAAAGGATACTGGAAACCGTCCACTAGAAAGCTGAAGTGACGGAGTTTAAACTTATTTTAAGACATTATTATTTTTATGGCCCTGCGTGGTCTTTCTATAAAATAAGCCAACTTGTGGGCTATTTTTATATCATTAGTATGTGTGGGGGAAACCTATAAATAACTTACACTTAGGGTTTATTTCATAGTTAGTCTTGAACATAGAAGAATTCAAAAGAGGCGTTGCCTTCTTTGTAGAAGCTTGAAGCTTCAATTTATCGCTTTAACTTGAGAACCCATGGATTTCATCACTAGTATGAATCCTTGATTCGGTTCAAGTTTTTCGTCCTTCCTTGGAATCAATCTTGTTATGTGAGTTTGATTCTTTCTTTATTCTATTTCTATTCTTCATATCCTTAACTTTCTTGTTATATTGTTGAAATCTATCTGTTATTGCTTTCGCCTAAGATATATTGCATCAGTTGGTATCAGAGCAAGGAAGGGCTTGTTTCAACAATCCCAATCCTGTTCTTCGTCCCAGTATCTTAGGTCTTGTTATTTTTATTTTTGACCAAAAAAAATGAAAAAAAATTCCCAAAAAAAAAAAAGAATGGATCTAATTCCCCATTCATTGATTGTTATTAGCGATTGTTATATTAAGTTTTCCCAATCGTTTGGTACCCTTGAAACTTGGTTTGGGTAGGGTATTTGGAGATTGTACTTTAAAGAGTGTTGAGTGCCACCACCAAAAGTGAGGGAGTGCAAGTGAGGTTGTTTATACTGACCTTTCCCTTCCACGTTTCCCTTATTGTTGTTATGCAATTACATGGCTGGAGACGGTGAGAGAAGTGTAAGCAAGGCAGAGTTATCTCAGGCGGACATTCGAGTCCTTTAGACCGAGATAAAGGTAATGAGTGCTCGAGTTCAAAGCTTTACACAAGGAAAGAGTTCTATTAATACACAAGAATTCGAAGTGAAGAATAGTAGGAGTAGTTCTATTGGCTATGGAACCAAGACGGGTGGAAAGAGTTTTTACCACACTCCTATCTCTAGTTGAAGTTATTATAGGTTCCTTGATAACACTCATTCCTCGACTTCCAATACCACATATAATGTTGGAAGAGTGACAGGAAATGGAAGTTTTACTACTCATAAGAAGTTGAGAGGATGCTACTATTATGAGCATGGAGTAAAAAGAGAGTGGATTCAGTTTGTAATAGGCATCAATGGAAATCATGGTTATGAGCTTCAAGTAGATGAGGGCGATACAAACTGGATCAGTCATTTAGTGGTGAAGAGGTTGAAGATACCTTGTGTTAATGAAAGAGTTTGGTTCCTTATTTCTCACGGGGAATAAAGCTGTCCAGTGTAAAAAATGGCTTCTTTGACAGGGTGCCATGTCATATTGGGAAAGCCTTGGCTTACCCATAAATACTTTGAGTATCATGCTTCCCGTGGTGTGTACCATATTAGGATGCATAGAAGAATGCTATAATTTTGCCCTATGAATGAAATGGTGCAAACAAGAAGTCCTCCAAGCACAAGAATCAGTGGGACAAATGCAACTAGTAAGGTTGTTAGAACTACCAAGGAGGTGAACCCAAAACCGCACGACTCAAAATCAAGTGGTTCACCTAAAAAGAAAATGACGTCAAGTGATGATTCTCTAAGTCCCAGATTTTAAGTTGATGTTAAGAGTCCACCTGCTCCGGCTAAGGCCATTCGTGGGGCTTATCTCAACTCACATGAACATGAGAGACAAAAGATTGAGAGGAGTAAGGGAGTGACCGGTGACCATTCTCAAGTAGAAAAAGGAGAGGATGTGTTGAGTGATGTGAGTTTGTTGTCACCTCAATCTAAACTTGGCCTTGAAAGAAAAATGAGGGAGAAGAGAAAGGGAAAAAGAATAATTGAGAATGAGAGCACCCCTTGTTGTAACGCTAACTCTTTATCTTCTTCTTCTTCTTCTTCTTCTTCTTCTTCTTCTTCTACTTGTTTTAGCTATTATGACGGGATTCTTGGAGGCAAACCTAAGGAGCCTCAATCGTGTTCCAAGTTGGAAATGCGAGGTGATGAAAATCCTCATTGTGAGCTACAAGGTGGAGAAGCTTGTCAAGACACTTCAAGTGCTTTGAGTGATCAAGGCAACAACTCGAGTATAAGTGATAGTTCTTCCTCCTATGAGCATGATGAATCCTTGTCTTATGAGAGTGTTTGTGATAACTCAATACTAGTTAATGATTTGCATAACTACAATGTATTTGCAACTATTGCCGAGTCGAATGGTCAGCTTGTATGTGAACGTGAATCACTAGTTGAGAGGGTTTGTAAGCCACATCATGATGTGAGCTCTGTATTCAACGAACTTCTCTTTAGTGAAGAATATGTGGTTGACCCTGTTTGTGAACCTTGTTATGACACACTACCTATATTTGATAGACGTGAAGATGAGTTGAATAATTATCCTGTTCTTTCCTTTGATGATATATTTGATAGTGGTAATCGTGTGTATCGTAGTGAGTATGATAGTGACCTTAAGGAGTCTTTAGTGAGTGAGAGGGATAGAGTTATATATGATGACTCCTTAGGTGGTGATGAACCTAGTTTTCATACTTCACCTTTGCTTGATAATGAACTTGAGATATCTGCTTTAACTAATTCTTTATTTGAGGGCATCTTTAATGGAGGAGGTGATTTGTATCAAGCTAGAGTAGAGAGTGAGCTAGAACCTCCATGGTGTAAGGGATTTGATCCTATAGATAACCCTTTGTTGAAAACTCCAAGTGAGAAGAGTGGTCTTGGTATTGAGTGTGATGGCACATTTTCTAATAGTCCTAATCTTGATTATGTGGGATGTGATGATGAAGAAGCCATAATTAATGCTTTCCTTGAAAGTTTATCTAGTGAGGAGGGTTATCTTAGAGGTGAATGTAAAGATGAGGAGGTATCTCTTGGTGTGAGTAAGAGTGCTTCCAAGAAGGGGAGTGGGGTAGTTGATGTTAGTTGTATGTTGAACTATTTTGCTTACTCCATCCCATTTTTTGATCACACCTTGAGTAGTAAGCATGCTAAAACCATTGTGTCAAATTGTAAGACTCATGCATTTGGTGTGGTGGTGAAGAGTTTAGAGATAATAGGTCTTTTGTCTGTTTGAGTTTTTATACTTCTTGCCCTATTGATCTCTTTGTCTGTTATGAGTGCTTTCCATTGTTGAGCCAAGAGCTTGTTGTTTCCTTCCGAGACATAAACTTTAACCTTATTATTGATGCTTGCTCTATCATCAGAGTGAATTTTCCACACCATTTGTACTAACAATTGTTCAGCTAACATACTCTTATAGTAGAAAGTCTTGGTTGTGTCTGTCTTTGTCTGCAAGACTTGATAGTTTGATTTCGAGGACGAAATCCTTTCAAGAAGGGAAGGATGATGCAATCCATTTTGAGCCTAGACGCCAACTATCAAGAGTTAAGCTAAGAGGATGGAAGGGATGCAAAGGGAAGAGCTTCAAATATGATTTGAAGGCGGTACGATGCAGTACCTCTAAGGGTGGAGCGCCTCCCAGAGCAGGGTGGAGCGCCCAGAGTAGGGTGGAGCGCCTCCCAAGAAGGGCGGACCGCCCATGCTCCAAAATCCAAAAACTCTTCAAAACTTGGCTAAGTACAAAATGCAAACTCTCTGGACTTTGCTGAGGCGAACCATCTCAATGCCAAGGCGGACCGCCCCAACTTGAAGACCCTCTGGAGATGTTTAGAGGCGGACCACCTCCAAGCCTTGGGCGGACGGCCCACTGGAAAGCTGAAGTGATAAGATTAAAACTTATTTTAAGACATTATTACTTTTATGGCCCTGCGTGGTCTTTTTTTAAATAAGCCAACTTGTAGGCTCCTTTTATATCATTAGTATGTGTGGGGAAAAGCTATAAATACCTTACACTTAGGTTTTATTTCATTAGTTAGTCTTGAACATAGAAGAATTCAAAAGAGGCATTGCCTTCTTTATAGAAGCTTGAAGCTTCAACTTATCTCTTTAACTTGAGAACCCATGGATTTCATCACTAGCATGAATCCTTTATTCGGTTCAAGTTTCTCGTCCTTCCTTGGAATCAATGTTCTTATGTGAGTTTGATTCATTCTTTCTTCTATTTCTGTTCTTCTCATCCTTAACTTTCTTGTTATATTGTTGAAATCTGTCTTTTATTGCTTCCACCTAAAATATATTGTATCCAGAAGACATCATCGGAAAGCAGTGGAGAGGATTTTTCGATACCTAAAAGGGACTGTATACTATTCACTATGCTATGGTGGATCTAATTTGATGTTGAGAGGTTATACAGATGCCGATTCGGCTGATGAATTGGATGAAAGAAAGTCAATATCTGGATATGCTTTCTTATTTAATGGTGGAGGCATTTCATGGAAAAGTAAGAAACAAACTTGTATTGCTCTTTCGACTATGGAAGCTGAGTTCGTAGCTTATACATATGCAGTACAAGAAGTTGTTTGGTTGAAGAGATTCTTTGAGCATCTAGACATTGCAAAGAATCCTCAAGGATCGATAATTTTATATTGTGATAGTCAGGCGACTATTGATTTTATAAAAGATCCTAAGCATCATGAGAAGACCAAACACATTGATACCAAGTATAAGCACTTGAGAAATATAATCAAATGGAGAAGCTTCAATACAATACATGCCTACGCTGAAAATAGTAGCTAATCCTTTTACAAAGGCAATACCTAGAGACCAGTTTGAGAAACATGTTATGGCTCTAGATTTGCGTAGAATATGACCACGTTTATGTATTGTAAAATGATTTGAAGGTTATGCTCATCAATATATTACTGTTTGTGTTATATGCGTGTGATGAATGTTGCTTATATTAAGTGTGTCGAACAAGTTACGAGATCGACTCTCTCACACGAGTGATCGCCTCAGACATCGAGGAACGTGCAGAAATGAGGCCAAATTGAACCTTGATTTGTACAAGGTCATTCTTATTTTAACTAAAATGGTCAGTCTTGATTAGAGTTAAGATTTATTGATAAAATTATTCTATATGACTTTTTTCACAAGCCAGATATGAGCTTTTCAGAATATTAAATTTGAAGATTGTTAGAAAAAAAAACTCGGGTTAGACATTTAGAAGTGTCTAGACCAAGATCTGTATAGTGTCTGTATATTTAAGAATGATACACACGCGCCGAATTAGGCAAGAGCACCATAACACGTGTTTCATACCACGTGTGTTAATCGACTAATAGGGTAATAGAAGAATGGATCCCTGTTTCTTCATTGTGTGAGACTCTGAGAAAAATAAATATGATTTTTCATTGTAATACCCTTTGACCTTTTACTGTCTCTTGAAGTACTAATCTGTTTTGCTACTTTAGCATGTTACTAATAGTTATGACTGATTATGCATGCCTAGGAAAACGACTGATTTGGAATGAATAGATTCGAGTAGAAAGGGAAGACAATTAAAAATGTGTAACTTAACTTGTATTCACAAGTCGACCATTACATTGACCATGAGGGTTTCAAGTGTAATTGTGATACAAAGTTAAATAGCAACTCGAGTTTGCCTCAATTGAGGTTGTGAGATCAGATAAGTACATACTGGGGTAGCGAATGATGTCTGGGGTATTGCGAGTAATGAGATCTTCACTTTAGTAATGAATCCTTTCCGTATGTGATTGCTTTTCTACATAAAGATTTTGTACAACCTTAATAGGAATGGCTCTTCATGATGCTCTCAGGTCGAACAAACTATTTGTCTGTATGAATTATGTGTGTCATTTACATGGCACTGGTTTGGGTCCAGTCCACCACGTGCAAAGTGCAAAATGTTAGTTATTTGGGTTTTTGGATCATAGGTCCCCCATATGGTCTAACCCAACCCAATACTTGACCTAAATTAAATTCAGATAAGTGAGAGTGATTAAGAGAAGTTACCACTCCTACTACAACTGCTTTTTACATGTTAATGTGAGGAGTGGTGGGTCGCTCTTACTTCTTCAGATAAAAAGTAGAAAACTGGACGTGTAACTTTACTTCTCCTTTAACAGAGAAAACAATTCTATGATTTTCTCCCTAAGAAACATATAGAGAGACACCTAGATTGTGAAAACTAACTTTGTTTCCTGGTGATTCAAAGTTCGACTTGGGGCAAATCTTTTGGTTACAAGATCAATATTCCGCTGCGTGAATACATTAACAGGTACGCAATTCCTTCATGTTACATCTTTAATTTCAAACAATTATTATATAGAATGGATAGTTCTAGAGCTTAAGTTACATTCATGATTTGGAATTTCTTTTGTGCAAGCAACAAAAGAAATATTAAAACATTCCGTGCCCAAAAAAAAAAGCCAAACACGGTTTAGAAAGTGGAATTTTTGGCTAGTGAGAGAAACTCTAGCTTCTCTCTAAAAGATTAACACTAGAACTCAACTTTCTTTCATCAACCTCCTCAATGGATCTTGATAGTAACACAAATGACATAGGCGATATGATACCATCTGAACCACCAGACAAAATCATCATTGATCGAAACACTCCCTCTTTTAAAGAAAAATTAATTTACACTGTTCCTCTAAATGCAAAAGAAATCTCAAACCCACTTCTAACCTACACTGAAAATATGGATATGAAGATGGATTTACTAGATTCCGACATGCAAATCACTTTAACTTCTGATGACATGAAAAGATTATATCGCCCATAGAAATTTTTCCTTATTATTATGCTTTTTGGAAAAAATTAAGTCACCAATACTTAAAAGGTAAAATGTTACAACTTTGAAAACCATCTGACGATTTTGGTCTCATTGATTTAGAAGCAGATTTTTACATAGTTAAATTCCTCAAAGAGAAAAATCTGATCAAAGGTTTACACAATGGTCCTTGATTTATCAATGGTTTTTCTTATCCGTTAAAATATGGGAACCAAATTTTGTAGCTTCTACGACTAAAATTACCTATTCTGCGATTTGGTTGCGACTCCCAGAGTTACCAACGGAATTTTACAATCTTTATATTTTAACAAAAATTGGTAATAAGATTTGGACGTTTATTAAAAATCGACACATGCACGTCCTCTACTCTAAGGATTCGTTATGCCTGAATTTGTGTTGAAATTTCCCTTGAAACACCAATAAAATCCGTTATCCAAATCAGGGGACACAAACAACACATTATTTATGAACGAGAGAATATTTTGTGTCTTAAATGCGGCAGATTAGGATACACAAATTTATTGTGCCTACATGCACAGGATAAAGCTGATCTTTGTCCTACTACAATTAAGAATAGCACCACTACATCTAATTCCATCAATGTGCAGGAACAAGACAAAAATGAAGAATGGAAAACATTAAAGTTTCCTCGGAGGAAAGGAAAAGCTATTTCAGGTAAGCTTTAATCACGCTCCTTAAATGAATAAGCTGCCACTCATACTCCTATAAATGTAAAAAATTTTGACACTAAAAATGGTAAATACTTGGAGACACAAATTAAAAATTAGCTTATAAAGAAAAACTTAGTAAGCCTGTCACTTCTAACGCTTTACATAATCAAATTTCTTTTTCCCAAAATAATTTTGATGTTCTTTCTGATGATGAAAAAATAGATGATCGGAATATTAAAAGTTATAATACAATTTCTAAAAATGAAAATTATAATGGAAATATTACTTCACATGCATTGGACAAAATGTCTAAAAAGGCACGTGGTAATGCACATTTCTCATATAAACTCTAATTCTATTTGTCCTTCTTACACAATCCAACCAATGCATTTACATGCACTCAATGCCCGTCCCACGCTAAACCATTTAAATCACATGGAGTTGGACACCCCTAGCTATAACCTAACATTACAACTACTTCCCCATACCCAAGGAGACTCCTCCTCTACTCTACTTAACCATGCCAAGGATTCTTATACACCAAAACAGGAGAAGAATCCGCCTCCAAAACACCTACTAAAGATTGATACTTCGAGCTCCCCAAGCACTAAGAATGATCCAGGCAATGCACTACAAGTCCCAAACAAATGCCCCTAAACAATGCCCCAAACAATGTACCACCAAACAGCAATCCACGACCACTACATTTGATTTTCTCAATGTCTCCCCAAGAAAACCCTCTACCTGCCTCATGGCTGGAACAAACTCTCATTGGGAGAGCATTTATGTTCCATTTCATCGTAAACAATCAAGAAATCATAGGTGTAATCCAGAATCCAGCTTACCTAGCACGTGCCTTCACAAAGGGAATTAGAATGGCGGATCATAACTAACTTGAATTTCCACATAAACCAAAACATTGTAAACCTTCTAGCCCCACAAAATGCTTAGGATCTTCACACTCTGCACCTACAGAATCTTCCTTTCTATCACCCTCTGGAGGACAAC
The DNA here is from genome assembly GCA_029990175.1 of Petunia secreta. Taxonomy (NCBI): domain Eukaryota; kingdom Viridiplantae; phylum Streptophyta; class Magnoliopsida; order Solanales; family Solanaceae; genus Petunia; species Petunia secreta. The sequence continues at coordinate 6,947,405 of JARKIP010000053.1, forward strand.
CCCCAACTACCCATTTTCTACCAGTAGTCCCCTCAGATCAACATGAATCAAGCTGCTCCTCCCATGAACTAGAAACAGGAGGAGATGGAGGACAACCCACCCCAAGATGTTCACCTAGTGAACATGGAAAATCCTAATGTTCAGGAAGGCATGCAGCAACAAGATCAAGCACAAAAAAAATATATCGGACGACCTAAAGGCCATATACTCAAGCCTATGCGAGATAAAAATAGTGCTCTTCAAAGAAATGATGAAAAAAACGTATGTGCTAATTTGCCCAACCTCTCTTTAAAAATGCTCACTCGATCTCAGGTTCCCAGCGAACCAACAGGTGGCAAAGTATGCCATGATCATGAGTCCATCACTCAGGGAAAACGTGAATCCACAAGTAGAGAATCCAATGAACAACCACCCCAACCATAATGCACCTATGAATAAAGCTACTTATTTTATAATTTGGAACGTTAGGGGGGCAAATACTGCTAATTTTCATAGAAACTTTAGATATGCTTTAAATTATCACCACCCTTTCTTGATTTTTTTATTGAAAACTCATATGTCTGATCACTCTAGCATTAGAGATGATTTCCTTTTCACTGGTATGATAAAATCTCCTGTGGACGTTCTGGTGGAATTGTAGTTCTTTGGGACTCTAGTGTGGTAACTGTGGAGGATGTGTATATGAGTGGTCAGGAGATACATGCAATGATCAAGGTACTTCCAAACTCCTTACCTTTCCTTTTTACAGCAATCTATGCGAGTAACAAATATTCTGAAAGGTTAATTCTATGGAATAGTCTTATAAATGTTTATAAATCATATAATATGCCTTGGTTGCTGGGGGATACTTTAATGAAGTCCTTACTAAGGATGATAAGTGGGGAGGTAGATGTTTAAATTCTAATCGTACTAACTCTTTTAGAAATTGCCTCAACACTTGTAAATTACAAGATCTATGATTCAAAGGTAGGAAATACACGTGGACAAATAAGAAATCGTCTGGTAATCTAATCATTGAACGTTTAGACAGATTCTTTGCTGACGATGATTGGATCAAACAGTTTCCAGATGCCCTTGTCACTCATTTACCTCATACTTATTCTGATCATGCACCTCTACTTGTCCAGCTTCATAGAAACCTAATTCACAATAATCGGAAACCTTTTAGATTCGAGAAAATATGGTGTAACCACCCTGCCTTGGTTGATGTTGTTTCAAGCTTTTGGAATTATAATTCAAATTTCATAGAAGGTGTCAAAGATTTTCAAAATAAACTGACCGAATGGAATTGTGAATACTTTGGTAATATTTTTAAAAAGAAAAAAAAATCATTCTCGTCTGCATGGTATTCAAAATTCTCAAAGTTATCCTACTAGCATTTTCCTTCAAATTTAGAACTGGATCTACAATCTCAATTTAACAACATATTAATTAGTAAGGAGGACTTTTGGAGAATGAAGTCTAGAGTCAATTGGCTTAATGAAGGGGATGCTAACACTAGTTTTTCCATATTACTACTCTTAATAGACGTAGGAACAATAGAATTGCTTTTAATAAAGATGATAATGGTAATATACTTTTTCATCAAGAGGACATTGAATCTCATATTGTAAGTTACTTTTAAATTTATTTACAACTGATCATATCTTCTCTTACACTATCCATGGAGCTTCAAATGACTTATCCCTATCATCTCAACATATTATCAAAATTGCTTTTCCTATGCTTAAGAATCTAAAATCATTCAAGCCTTTTAAATCTCCTGGGCCAAATGGGCTTCAACTTTTTTTCTTTACTAAATACTGGTCCATAATTGCTCCATCATTTCTAAATCAATGTCATGAAGTGTTCAACTCATGTTGCATGCCTAAAAATATTAATGAAATTTACTTATCTCTTATACCTAAATTTGAAAATGCAAATGACATCAAGAACTTCAGGCCAATTGGTCTTTGTAATACTATCTGCAAGACCATTACACAAATCATTGCCAATCGTTTAAAACCCTACCTAAACGACATTATCAGCCCTTGCCAAAGCAGCTTCCTCAAGAATAGGAGGACTTGTGACAGTGCTATTATCATTCAAGAGGTTATTAAGTCTTTCAAAATTAGGAAAGGAAAAATAGCCAATATGATCCTGAAAATTGATCTAGAGAATGCATTTGATAGGTTAGAATGGTCCTTCATCCACAAAACTCTTAAATACTTCAAACTTCCGGAAAATATCATCAAGCTTATCATGTCTTGTATTACCACTTCAACAATTTTAATTCTTATCAATGATTAAAAAAAACTAAGTTTTTTTCTCCTTCTAGAGGCAATAGACAGGGAGACCCCCCCTGTCACCCTATATTTTCATTTTATGCCTTGAAATGCTGTCTAGAAGTATCGATAGTGAAGTTTCTGATGGAAATTGGGATCCTATCAAAGTATCCAGAAATGGCCCTCTTCTTTCTCACTTATTTTTTGTTGATGACATAACACTTTTTTGTAGAGCCAATAGCAAAAATTGTGAAGCTATTAGCCATACCCTCTCCTCCTTTTGTCGTCAATCTGGACAAAAAGTAAACTACTCTAAGTCCAAATTACTCTTCCCAAATAATTGTGACCCCACCATTAGAGATATTATATCACATCATTTAAAAGTTAAGCAAAGCTCAACCTTTGGAAAATATTTGGGATTCCCCATTTTTGATAAAAATCCAAAAGCTAGTGATTTTCAATGTATTATTTGACTCCATAACCAATAGACTAGAAAATTGGAAAAAAAAATTCCTAAACACTGTTGGGTGTGCAACTCTTGCAAAAGCCACCTTAAATTCCTTGTCAAATCACATTATGCAATTCCACAAGCTCCCCAAAAAAATATGCAAATTAATAGACAAAATTCAAAGAGACTTAATTTGGGGAAGCACTTCTGAGAAAGCTAAAATTCACATCCTAAATTGGGACATGCTAACCACTGACAAAGACAAAAGTGGATTGGGTTTGACTTAAGCTGAAACAAAGAATATTGCTCTCTTATGTAACCTAGCTTGGCGCCTTATCTCTAATACCTCAACTATTTAGGCTAAAACACTCATTTCAAAATACACGACCAGTGATCCTATCACAGGTACTACTCATACTAAAACTTCATTCCATGGAACCTGGAGAAACATTCTTTTGGCTCTAAAAAATTGTGACCTTGGTACATATTGAGCTTTTGGAAATGGAAAGCACATAAATTTCTAGAATACTGAATGGATCTCATATAAGATCATAAGTCATATGATCCAAGTTCCTTCAAATGAATTTGAAAATGATCTCACTATTGATCAGCTTAATTCAAATGGAAAATGGGACCTTTCAAGGATTTCCTTCATTTTTCCTATAGACATTGAACATGATATCACTTGTACCAAACTTCCCATATTGGCTGATTATATTGACAAACCTAAATGGAAACTTTCCAAAAATGGAAACTTTACCACCAAATCTATTAAAACTATTATTTATAGCAATGTCACAAGCTCTCCTAAAGACTTCACATGGATATGGAAACTTAAAACTCTCAACAAAAAAAAAAATTCTTTCGCTATGTTACTATAACCGTCTCTCCACTAGATCCTACCTTAATCATTTAGGCATTAACATTAATCCAAATTGTCCTTTATGCCCCAATGAGGATGAAAAAATCGAACATATCTTTCTCCATTGTAAGACAACTTCTCCTCTTTGGTCAGATCTTCAAATCAATATCAACTCATAAAATCATAATAATCTTCATTGGTTAGACTGGATCAACCAAAACCCAGGTTACATCTCAGACCATTATTATGATTGGAGTGATTTTTTTCTTTTATTATTTGGAACATATGGCTTAATCGTAATAACAATCATCACAATAACTTCTCAAACGAGGCTTCTATTCCCTTAATTCACAAACGTACCTTAGAGTACACTTCTCTTTCAAAGCATTACTCTCCAATCTCTAAAGCCATCTCTCTAAACCTGAAATGGCATTCCCTCCGATCCATACTATAAATTAAAAATTGATGGAGCTGATAAAAATGGAAAAGATGGCACAGGAGGAGTGATCAGGAACAATAAAGGAGAATGGATCATAGGATTTTCAACTCATATTAACTCTACTTACAATACTAACACTGAACTCTTAGCTCTTTGGCATGGGTTAAATTCTATTAAATGAAATGGTCTTCTACCTATAATAGTTGAAACAGACCCATCAGATAATGTGGTGCAAATGCTTGATCCAACTACTAATACTTGTGCTTTATAAAATGATTGCAGAAAGCTGGTGGAGGACCTGGTGCAGCTGAAAATTAAGCATTGTTTTCGGGAGCAAAACAAGGTTGCTCATCTTTTGGCCAAGGAAGGACTAGCTAGGGTTTCAGACCCCCCCCCCCCCCCCCATATTTATTTTCGTTAGTCCTCCTACCTTATTATTTTAACTACTGTTATGCAAGATGAAAATGGGTGCATGTACCCAAGAAACATCTCTATGGATGCAAGTAATATTTTAGCCAATCTTGACAACTTTAATGCTCAACAGGCTGCTATGCTTGTATTGAGTAACCTTTAATATTATAATATAATTCGTATTTTTACCAAAAAAAAAAAAGACAAAAATATTACGTAAGAAAGACAAGCCTTCATCTTCTTAGTTTTCTAGCTAAATTATTTTTTTAGAAATGTTTCTTGTCTTTATAAAAGCTTTATTTTGTTAAATACTCTATTCAAAAGAAAGGAAGCACTGAATTAGATTCCGTTTGGTCAGAAAGTGCCAGCCGTATGGCAACTTCTATTAGTTTACACAATGACAAAAATATGTATAAATAAATGGATAATTGGAACGATGGAGACTCCCTCCAACTTTTGTCGTCCTCCCTGCTTATTTATTTGTTTGATCAAATGGAATCAATTGTTTCTTTTTCTGTTAAATTATATATGTTCTCAACAATTGCCCTTCTCTCCGACTCCATTGAGAGGAATGACTTTCTTAATTAGTAGCTAGAACAATGAGATTCTAGACGGTTACGAGTGGATTTCAGAAAATATTAGGAGTAGATCAGTTTGCAACTTTTAGATGGACGGTAATAATACATAATACACGGAAATAGTAAAAAAAAAAAAAAAAAAAAAGAGTAGATAAGACGCAAGATAGTACTTAGAGGATTTTTTTAAGTATCAAAAGTTGACAAGTGCGTTCAGTAACGAAATATTTTTATATTTTATACCTACCAAACACAGCCTATAATTATGTAGCCTCTTATCGCACGGTAAGTACTCCACTGGAAGGAAGAAACGGCCTTGCTATAACTGTTTACCATTTTAAGTCTGTTTAGTTGTAATTAACTATCTTAAAAAATTCAATTCCTTTCTTCAAAGTTACTGAAGTATTAAAGTGATGCATAATTAATGGCATTAATTAGTATTTGTTAAAAGTAAAAACAAAAGAGTGGTTTTTAGTTTGTTACAGACCTTGATAAGGACCATTTATAATAGCAGTAAGGGACATTAAATTTAGGAAGGCCAGTCAACAAAAACTAAACATCGTTTAATTGCTGCTAAAGTTTACGTTATTATAACATACGAAAAAAAGTTATGTCTGTACAGTTTATGATAAGGAGAGTGATATTTGGCCATACCATATTTGTCCCAACTATGGCCTCGCCCGTGTAAGACTAATCTAGCCTTAATATGTGTTTGGCCACTCAAACAAACTTTTCCCTCCAAAATCTTCCCTCTCAACAATCTAATAAATATAGTTTATTCCCAAGACCTTGAGTCCTACAAAATATTCATGTGTGGGAGATGAAAGGTTAATATACTAAATTTACATAGTAATACGTATGTACATAGTGCCTAATTATACTTTTTTTTTTTAGTTTTTTAAACACACTTTATTTATTAGAATACATTTCTTATACCATACACATTTGCACACTTAATGACGTGAAATTATAAATATAAACAATAATAAGACTGTTTGTTTAAAATAATGACCACTAATTACATATTTTGAAATGATATTATAGTATAATTAAATTAATGACTCAATACAAATTACAGTTACAAAATATTTCAAATATTTTATGACATAATGTATTAGGCATGAACAACATTATTTGTGGGAGGTCTAAGGGTGTAATTCACTATGATCATTCACTTTAATTGCATTATGTAGTCACAAGAATACAAATTTATGGGATCACATTTATACAATAGCATGATGTACACTACGACATTATACCGGTGACCTTAACTCACCACAAGGACCAATGTGGGAGATCTTATTGTGTAGTTAACTATGATCACTCACTTTAATTGCATCGTGTAGTCACAAGAATACAGATTTATGTGATCAAATTTATACAATAGCATGATGTACACTACGACATTATACCGGTGACCTTAACTCACCACAAGTACTAATGTGAGAGATCTAAGGGTGTCATTAGCTATGATCAATCACTTCAATTACATCATATATTCACTATGATCAATCACTTCAATTACATCATGTATTCAGAAGAACACAATTATATGTGATCATGTATACAATAGCATGATGAACACTACGACATTATGGTGGTGACCTTAACTCGCCACATGGACCAATGTGGGATATCTAAGGGTGTTATTACCTATGGTCACTCACTTCAATTACATCATGTAGGCAAAAGAACACAATTGTATGTGATCACCTGTATACGATATCGTGATGTTCCGTACGAAATTAGACTAGTGACCTTTAGGATTTAGGATTAGGGTATCACTTCAATTACATCATGTAGGCAAAAGAACACAATTGTATGTGATCACCTGTATACGATATCGTGATGTTCCGTACGAAATTAGACTAGTGACCTTTAGGATTTAGGATTAGGGTTTAGGGTTTAGAGTTTTATGAATTTGGGTTTAAAAAATACATTAAAAAAAACTTAAAAGAGCCTAACCAAACTCGAACCCTAAACCCCTACCTCAAGTTATTACGCTTAACACCACTTTGCTAGAATAGAACCTTCTGCCAAAACAACTAACTTTCCTTTCTTTATTTAATGTTGTAGTTGGTCGTTAATAGGTGCGTAATTTAATGTACGTACACTTAACAACGTGAAATTATAAACATAAATATTAATGAGATTGTTAGTTTAAATGATGACCCTAATTGAATATTTTGGACTGATATTATTGTGTCTTTTAATTAATGACTCTATACAAATTATATTTAATAAATTATTTTCAAATATTTTAATGTTCTATTAACTAATCAAGAAAAATATTATACGTGGGAGATCTAAGGATGTCATTAGTTACGTTCACTCACTTCAATTGCATTATGTAGGCACAAGAACACAATTATAAGTGCTCACTTGTATACAATATCATGATGTACAAGTACAACATTATGCTGGTGACCTTAATTCACCACATGGACCAATGTGGGATATCTAATGGTGTTATTATATATGATTACTCACTTCAATTGCATCATGAAGGCAGAAGAACACAATTATAAGTGCTCACTTGTATACAATAGCATGATGTACAACTACGACATTATACCGGTGACCTTAACTTACCACATGTACGAATGTGGGATATCTAATGGTACTATTACATATGATCACTTCAATTGCATCATGAAGGCAAAAGAACACAATTATAAGTGCTTTCTTGTATACAATAGCATGATGTACAAGTACGATATTATACCGGTGACTTTTAAGTCACCACATGGACTAATATGGGATATCTAATGGTTCATTACCTATGATCACTTACTTCAATTGCATCATGTAGGCAAAAAAACACAATTATATGTGATCATTTGTAGACATTTATACTGTAACCTTAAGGGGTCGTTTGGTTGGCGGGACTAAATATCAAGAAAATCTCATGAATAATCTCACCACCTCCATAGTGTAAGTTATAAAAATGATTTAACAATAAAATCTATCCCGAATTAATTAATACTACTAATTAAACGTGGGATAACTATTATCCTTATCAAACCAACCAAACGACCCCTATGGATTAATAGTCAAGGATTTAGAGTTTGGGGTTAGGGATTACAGTTTTAAAAAGCACATAATAAAAAAAATTCTAGAGCCTAACCAAACTCGAACCCTAAACCACCACCTCATGTTAATACGTCCATAACCACTTTGTTGAAATAGCATCATCAGCCATACAACTAATTTTTTATTTTTTTATTTAATGTTGTAGCTTATTATATTTAAGAGGAATTCAAGGACGGAAAAAATGTAGGCACAAATTTTTAAACTAAAATGTCTAATAAAATTCGTGGAGGGAAAATTAAAGTGGGGGAATTATTAGGTGCAACAATCAATATTTAAAGGTGTATATATATTGCTCAAAGTATTAGGGTTATAAAATGACCAATGAAAAATAATAGTTGAGTATATAAATGATAAGTTTAGTATATTATGTTGTAGTATATACACTATAATTGTAGTATAGTTTACAAGTAGTATGTATTTCGTATATATTCCGTGTGTATTTTTATGGTATACCTATCATCATTAATTACTTTATGGGAAATAAGCAAGTGCATATGTAGATGGGAAAGTGCTTTGAGAATTGACATGGAATTAATATTATGAGAGAGAGTTAAACAAACTATTCAAAATTAAGCTAAAATCTGCTGAGGGTTAGAAATAGAACAACATCAACGAATTAATTAAAAATGGGCGTGAAATTACTATAATGACCTATTTGGTACGTTTGGGCCACAATCAGTGTGGAATTATTTAGGGAGATTTACAAAAATACACATACATCCTATTTTATTTACATGGCTCTATCCATTACATACATACCCATAACTTATTTACAATCTATACCCATTAGTTAATTACCTTCTTATTTTGAGTCATAGAACAAGGAACTCAAGTTCATCTCTCTCATCATATCTTGTATTATTTTTTTCCTCCTTTTTTTGGTCATTATTTTATTATTCTTTTCTCCTTCTCCGTTTTTTCACTATTCTTCATTTTTTTTTCATTTTTTATTCTTTTTTCTTTCTAATTTCTTTCTTTTTTCTTTCTCTTGTTTCTAGCACTATTCATGTCTCTCCCCTTTTTTTTATATTTTTATTTATTTTCTTTCTCCGTAATCTTATTATACTCTTTTTTTTTTCTCTTAAAAGACATACTTTGTTCACAAACACAAAAACTGAAATATATTATTTACTCGATAGTATGTCACACTTTTATCCAATATAAAACAGTATACCAAAAGAGAATATATGATATACAAAAAAAAGTATACTTCTTTAAAAATAATAAAAATTAAAATATTCATGTACTCTGAAATATCTCACATTTCGATCCGAATATAACAAGGTATACTGAAAGAGTATACGGTATACCAAAAAGGTATATTTTGTTCAAAATAATAATTATTGAAATACTCATTTGCTCGATAACATCGCATACTTTAATCCAAACACAAAAGGGTATACCAAAAGAGAATACAATATACCACAAAAGTATACTTCTTTAAAAATAATAAAAATTAAAATACCAATGTTTTCTGAAACATTTTGACACTTCGATTCGAACACAAAAGAGTATACCAGAAAAGTATACAATATACCAAAAGGGTGTACTTTGTTCAAAAACAACAAAAACCGAAATATTTATTCGCTCGATAGCATCGCACACTTGGATCCAAACACAAAAAGGTATACCATAAGAGTATACAGTATACCAAAAGGTTATACTTTGTTCAAAATAATAAAAATTGAAATATTTATTTGCTCGGTAGCGTCACACACTTGGATCCAAACACAAAAAGGTATACCATAAGAGTATAAAGTATACCAAAATGGTATACTTTGTTCAAAACAACAAAAACTGAAATATTTATTCGCTCGGTAGCATCGTACACTTAGATCCAAATATAAAAGGGTATATCAGAAGAGTATACAGTATACCAAAAGGGTATACATTGTTCAAACCAACAATAATTGACATATTTACTCGCTCGCTAGCGTCGCACTCGCACACTTGGATTAAAATACAAAAGGGTATATCAAAGAGTATAAGGGCATACTTTTTTCAAAACAATAAAAAACTGAAATATTTATTCGCTCAGTAGCATCGCACACTTGGATCCAAAAATCAAAGGGCATACCAGAAGAGTATACAGTATACCAAAAGAGTATACTTTGTTTAAAACAACAAAAACTGAAGAATTTATTCGCTCGGTAGCATTGCACACTTTGATCCAAACACAAAACAGTATATCGGAAGAGTATACAGTATACCAAAAAATGGTATACTTTATTCAAAACAACAGAAACTGAAATATTTATTCGCTCGGTAGCATCGCACACTTGGATCCAAACACAAAAGGGTATACCAGAAGAGTATACAGTATACCAAAAGGATATACTTTATTCAAAACAACAAAAACTGAAATAATTTATTCGCTCGGTAGCATCGCACACTTGGATCCAAACACAAAAGGGGATACCAGAAGAGTATAAAATATACTAAAAGGGTATACTTTGTTCAAAACAATAAAAACTAAAATATTTATTCGCTCGGTAGCATCACACACTTGGATCCAGACACAAAAAGCTAAGAAGAGAGTATATGGTATACCAAAAGGGTATACTTTGTTCAAAACAACAAAAATTAGTACATATATATAGATACACACACACACACATACATTAACACATGAGTTTGTTCCATATTTAATATTGTTAGTTGAAAAAATGTATAATTCTTGCTTGATTAGTTATCGTGACAAGTAAAAATAAATATTATTTTAAAAAATATGACAAATAAAAATGGATAAAATGAGCATTTAGAGGGCAATAAGAAGTAATGAAAAATGAGCAAGAGGCAAAACGAAGAAATCAGTGTCGAGAAGCAAAATGAAGAAATTAATGTTGTAGAAAAAGTCAAAGTCAACAAAATTAAGATTTATACAAATCTTAGTTGGACATATCTCTTATTAAAATGAAACTCCCAAGTCCATGTCGGTCCCTCCACTATCTTTCAATTCCTATTCTTACAAATCAATTTCGTTACTTACTATATGATAGTATAACCTGATTGACCAAAAAATCAAAGAACCACTAATGGAGTACTACATAAATCAATGGTAATATATATGTTTGGTTAATGAAGAGCTGGAGGGAAGTTCTTGAAAAAATGAAAGGAGAGAATGAAACAAAACATATCAGAAGAATACTTCATTAGAGATGGATTGAAAACTAACTAAAGGGATGGTTTTGGTTAAGTTTGAGAAATGTGAGAAATGTTTCCATTTAAGTGAGATATTATAGGGATGAAGTGAAAGTTGACCCTAAATATCAGGAATGATATTGGTCAAAACCTCTATTTCTTTTTCACTGTTCTCAATTATTTTACCCTTTCTACCACTCTCCTCTATCCTACAACATCTATCACCACTTTTCAATTAGTTCCAGCAATTCCATCACATACTGCATCACATTCAAAAATTCTAGAAAAATATCTTATATTCTAGCAAGATGATGTAATATAAGTCCAAAAATAAATTCACCTCGACCAAAAAATCATAACACTTTTCTGTTAATTATAAGTCAACCAATTAGCAGACAATCTCTCTTAATTATTTCAATTCTCTATGTTTTTGCTGAAAATAGAAATCTTATCTGATTAATTATTAAACACCCAACATTAGAAAAATAAATATTATGAAAGTTTTTTGTGGTTCAAGTTCATAATATGGTGGGGAAAGAGAAAAATAAAGAAGAAAGATTTTTTCAATAAAGCTCCAAAAGAAAATAAATAAAATCAAAAAGAAAGAAGATCTAATGAAGCTCAAATAGTTCTCCAGTTGCCATCTTGTTGATGTTAAAATAAAGATCGCGAATAGAATGCTCCCTGCGTGATTTACTGAATGGGAAAATTAGAATGGGTAGACGGGTACCAAAATGGGTATTGAATAAAAAAGATTTTTTTATGAGTACAAACGAGTAATTATTTTAGTTTCGTGGGCATGGAGTGTAAAAATCCCTTATATTTAAACTCACCGTGAGTGATCTTGTCATATATACTGGCTGCCAAACAGTAAATCACATTATGTGGTAATGTTTGAAATTTGATGGTTAATAGTTTAATTTGAATATATATTCCTCATGGTTAATAGTTTAATTTCATTATTCTAAATATTTACAGAATATTTAAGGAAAAGTCGTCAAATAAAAACAACTTATCTCAACAGGATAAGCCACTGAAAATCCTTGGAGGTCTTATTTGGCAAATTAAAGCTAAGGTAAGCTAATGTCATAAGCTGCAAATTGTACGATTAAAAACTTGGTAACAAGCTCTAAAAGATGAATGATACTATATCACGAATGACGCAAGATCAAACATAAGGTATTATATATATTGTCATGAAATCAATTTCATCTCAGCCACAAAACAAAAGAAAATAACACTAACAACTAAACACTGCCTTTGTATATCCAAACCTCCCAGTAATTCAAAGTACCAAGAATTAAAAAACAGAAAAAAAAAAAAAAAGAAACAAAACCACACTAATTAACTCTTTAATTAATAATACTAGTAATTTCTTTCGTCTATTGTCCACTAAACAATGAATCCTCCAAAAGCTATAGTCAACAAAGTTGACACCAAGACGACAGCTGAAGGAGTAGTAAATGCTTTTACTGCAGAATTCTTGGTGTTGGGTGGTGAACCTTTAGGTGAATTAATATCCGCCGGTGTGTCTCCACTGGCTGCTGGAGAAATACTTCCCGGTGGTGACTTCTCTGCCGTACTTGGTGCTGGAGGAGATGAAGTTGGTGATGATGAACCACTTGATGATGGTGATGGAGATGTTATGGCCCCTGATGGTGATGGAGAAGGTGATGTTTTCGCCGGTTCCGGAGATGATGATGGACTATTCCCTGATGGTGCATGAGGTGTTGATGGAGATGCTGTTGGAGATGTTGATGGAGATGCTGATGGAGATGTTGCTGGAGATGTAGCTGGAGATGTTGATGGAGTTGGGGCATTTACTGGTGATGAGGTAGGTGGTTCATGACTCACAGGGGCAGGGATTGGGGTGCTTTTAGGAGGAGAAGCTACTGGACCATGGGAAGGAGTTGTGGGTGATGTAGGAGTAGAAGGAGGAGGAGGTCTAATAGCTAAAACAACAATAATCAACTTTTGTCCTTTATCGCAATCATCTTTGTTACCACTAATGAAAAAGAAAGGGCCAGAGTGATCAAACTTGAAAATAGAATTGCCATCATCCATCTTCTTGATTGGATTATTTGTGTTGCACTTGTCATAGTCATCCTTGTTTACCACCAACACCGAGTCTGATCCTTTCTTGTACTTGAACACTATCTCACATATACAGACATAAAAAGAAATATTCCATAAGATAACAACGAATTACGTAACATAATAATACTAGCAATACTTTTATTTAAATGAAATGATCATATAGTTTAACGTGACTTACGAAGAGTATCATTGACTTGAAATCTCATTCGTTCAGCCCAATTATTGTATTTTTCAGAAGGGTTAGTAACCCAACCGTCTCTACCACCAACGTAGAATTGATAAGCATAAGAAGAGCTGATCAAACAAGTCAAGAGAACCAATAGTACCATAAAATGTTTTTGCTGAGCCATGATCAACAATTTGTTTGATGGAGAAGGAGATATGCTGTGCTGATGATATTATAAATAAATGTATAGATACACAAAAGAGTTGTGACTAGACACCACAGTGATAGAGAAAAGGGACAAGGAGGAAACTTCAACACGAAAAGTCTAGCAATGAAATGCAAGAAAAGGAAATAATTAAATGGAGAAGAAACTGAAAAGAATAGTAAGAGGTAATCTTTTCTTGACTGATGTTGGGGTTTTATAAGTATGAAAACGGAGTCATATATATAGTCTACACTTCGAGGAGCTACGGGATTGGGGTAGAGGGTTGTTGAAAAGGTTACCGTTGCAAAGTAAAGGCAAAAAACACAGCAATTTGGAGAAATGTGCTTGTAAAAAAATTAATTGGAAAAATGTGTTTAGTCTAGGAGAAAAAAGACAAAAAATTTTTTGGATTGTTTATTACACACGTGGAAAAAGGTTAAAGACATAACGGTAAGTGTATTTAATTAATTAAACGGCCTATGTTCGATATATTCTGATTTGCCAGCCACGCAACACTCTGCGTATTTGCCTACTTAGAACTCGTAAACCGTGGGCTTCTTTTGGTTGGCTTAGGTATGAGATTAGTGATGACAGTAAAGCCAAATTTCATCCTCAAACAATATATGCTTCTAGACTCTAGTGATGCTTGATGATAAATTTGTATAAAGTATGTTGGGTATGATTTATCCTTGGATAAGAAAAGACCAAATCTGACAGGTATTCAATCAGGTTGGTTTTGCAGGATATTAGAAATTCTTAGTGATGATTAAAAAAAAAACTCCATTTTACCTATTTTATACTCATTTATTTCACATTGTTTGTAACAATGCGAATTCTGAAAATCAAATAACATTTTATTTGACCGTAATATTTTCATATTTTTAAACTATATTAAATTATTAATTATTATAATTTATAATATTTTTTATGTAGTCGATTTTCGAATATATAAAGTTTATTTTAACAAGGACTGAACTCTCTGAAATCCAAATGTAACAAACAAATTAGAGCAGATAGAGTAACACGTCATTGTTATTTGGAGTGAAACAAATATCTCTTCCGGGTACATGCTTTAAAGTAATACAGTAACTAGTAAGTACTCCAAAGGGTTGCTCCTTTGATGACCTATTAAGTAATTAATTGGGGCGAAAAAACAGTCTCTTCGAAATAAATAAAAGGAAAATGATGTGAGTATACCATATATATAACCCAAAATTAAGGGAGGTTTATGATGATTTTTCAGTAACAAGTTTATGCTTGAACTAAGCTCTTTTAAATACTAAAACTCATTTTTTCAATTTATATGATATAATTTAACTCAGGGCGATATTTATTTGTTTTCTTAAACATGTTACTCTTATAACATTTGTCTTGCTACTGGATTTTCGCATTTGTCACTTGAAATCATGTCATAATATTTTTGTGCATTTACAAACTAATTATTATTAATGTCGTTAAAGGTGAACATTGAAGTTAAATTTAAATATCTTCAAATTTATAAAAGTATAGGTATCATTTTTTTGCGAAACGAACTAAAAAGGTGTTGTAGTTGGAGTTGAAGAAGTACTCTTTTATTTGTTTTTGACACATATATTAAAATTCACCTTTTAATATGATTAATTACAAGTTGTATTTGACTAAATTAACATTGTTCTTTCCATAAATGAGTAATTAATTACTGCATACTGTATGGGCCTAAATCGTTTTTAGGTACACAAATCGAATTTGGATTCGAATATAAGCAAATCTTTGTATCAAAGCGGTAAATAATACACTGAATAGATGAAAATACGAAAACAACTTGCTTTCAATATACAGGCGTTCAATACAAATTTTGACAGAGTTTTGGTATGTATTTCTGGATGTCTATAATACAAAATGAACTTCTATTTATAGGCCTAGGGGCCTTGCCCACGTTCTCCATCACCAGCATGCCTTCCTCCCACGATCTGATCAGCAACATGGATGAGTTAGTGGGGCAGAGTAGTGGGCTGCAGAAGCCGTTGGGACCGAGGTGTCAACCGAAGTCTTGCCACAAGGCTTCGGTTGTCTAACCTTGCTGTCCGAGTGGGGTGGCGCGCCCCCTTAAGCTCAAAGCTTAATTTCTCTTCGGTTGAGCCTTCGGGCGTTGACCTTGGTGATTCAGTCACGAGATCGATTATTTTCCCTTCGGAGCGCCAGCTCGTTTTGTCTTCGGTCTACCAACTCGAGGTGTTGACCGAAGACGATAAATTTTACCCAATACAGATAGTCCCCCCACTCCTCGGTAGACGCCGAAGTCGCCGAGGAGTGGAATGAGTTTGAGCGGGAAGTCGACGTGGCGGAACCCTATCCACGAATTTTCAAAAAGTTGCGCATCTGTAGGGTCGCCGTTCCGCGTTACGTGGCGGCTCGCGATAGGTCTCTGAACGGTCACGCCGTCTTTTTGTTTTCCCCAACGTTTCAGTCATCATTAGCTTCTCCTACTTGCACGTGTGCAAACACTATAAATACTTCACTTCTGTCATTTTCTCCTTCATTCGATATTTTGCCTTTGAGAGAAGAAGAAGCGACTGAAAGTCTCTAATTGTTATTGCTGCCACTGTTCACGGCTTCCCAAGAAACTTTAATCTTTACTTCCTGTTTCCCATCATGTCTGCTAGCGTTTCTGCCACCATTTCTGGTCAAGGCTCGAGCGATTCCGGCGAAAGAGCGGAACGTTTCGCGGCCATGGCAATGAATGATGAAGCTACTCCCTCTGTGCCACCATTGCAGGTGGCTGGAGTGGGGGATGGTGGCGAGGCCACGTCGACTGCCCCCACTCCTTTGAGGCGTAAAACGAAAGCGGGTCGCGGCTCAGCTGAGGTCAGCGAGTACGTGGACTTGGATGTAGTTGGCGACATCGAGGGTGGTGATGCCACTGATGTGAGAGAGGTGGGTGCCTCGGTCGGAGGAGCAGAAGTGAGCGGAGTGAGTGGCTCAAAGGGTGAGACCGAAGCGGGGCCTTCAAAGAAGTCGAAGAGAAAAATCCCACTCGAGGTGGAGATCGACCCTCGGTTGGTCATCCCCTCGAGCTTTAATAATGAAAAAGATCTGAAGGTCCATGCCCAATCAGATGCTCAGAAGGGGAAGAGAAGGAACATCCCCGTTCACGTTACCCCGAGCATCGTGACCGAGGAGAGGATTGAAGCAGTTCGGGCTGACTGCCGCTGGGGACCCGAAGTGGAGATTAGGATCCCGGCGCCTGGCTCGGCCGCATCTACACACGTTGAAGGATACTCCACGGTTTTTACTTACCCCTTCACCATAGGCTTTGATTTGCCCGTACACCCCATAATTGACACGTTTTGCAGATCATATAACCTGTGTCTTGCCCAACTTGGACCCGGGGTTTGGAGGGTCGTCCAAGCCCTTGAATATTTGAGTGGTGCCGCGGGGATGCCATTCACTTTCCAGCACTTGATTTCACTCTACTACCCCTATTTCCACAAAGCCGGGGTGGTCGCTCTCTTGCCTCGGGGTTCGTATGCAATCTTAAGCAAAAGCGAGGATCATGGGGACCGAGGATGGAACGATCGGTTCGTGCTCATTCCCACGAGCCTGCTGTCCGCCGAGCCTGGATTTCCCGAGGCGTGGAATGCTCAGCGTAAGTATTTATCTTCATTCTTCCTTTGGTTTGCGATCATCGCAATTGTTAATCGACCTCTCTTTCCTTTTTTATCCACAGCTGAAAAAGTGGCGGTTGTGCCTCCGAGTAACCTGCTCGGGTGGGTGACTGAAGTCATGCAGCCGAAAAAACGCCCCGAGCGGCAATGGATGGTATTAGCCGCTCTGCCTGAGAACCGATGGGCGTGTAAGAGGCACGGTGAGTTACTAACTTCGGGTTGCTGAGTTTCATTTTGAATTAAACTAACTTTTCCACTTTGATTACATAGGTCTCCCCAGCAAGGCCGTGAGAGAGGCCGACGAGGAGGAGGAAGCCGAGGGGGAGGCGGAAGGTGGAGAGGAGGAGAAGAGAAGTAAGAAAACGAGGAGAAGTGAGAAATTGGTGACCGACGTCACCGAAGGAGTCGCCAAGATGGCGGAAATGGCGAAGAGGCTTGTCGAGGAGAAGAAAGCTAAAGCCTCCTCGAGCCAAGGGACTTCACAAGGTGAAATTTTCTTTGGTAGGTTCTCCTGTATTTCTGCCGCCACTCATACTTATGTTAGACAAATTGCTCCTCTTCCTGCCCCAGGTGCCAAGAGGAAAAGGGCGACTTCGAAGCGGGCTACTAAGGCGAAAGGTCTTCGAGTCGAGGAGGTTGCCGCTTCCGCTGCTGTGGCCCCCGTCGCTCAACGCCGAGGGCTAGTGGACGAGCCTAGTGACGAGGAACTACCCCCTCCGGTTCCCGAAGAGAGGCCAGATCCAGTCCCCGAGCCTATTTCAGAAAGGGTTGAAGGGGGTGGATCAGCCGAGGTCATACACGTGGAGGAGTCTGACCAAGAGGCCGCGAGGAGGAAGGGCAAGGCGAAGGTGAGCGGGGGGTTGATTAAGAGCATGGTCAAGGCTTCAAGGGATTCATCGAAGCCCACAAACATTGCGGCTCGGGCCTTGGAAATATACCCCGACGCTAACTTGCTGGATGCCACGAAAGAGGATATTGCGGCTCTTGATGGCTTGCTCGGTCCCGCCGAGGCTCATGCTCTTCGAAACCTGAGCCCAATGAGCTTGATGGGCGTCTCCGCCGCTTCCGCTCTTCGGGTAAGTTCCAATGCCCCCTTTTCGTAACTTGTCTCGCCAATCTTTGAGTACTGACACATGTTTCAATTGCAGAGCTTGGTCCTCGCGCTGCGAGCTGTTCACCTCGAGCGAGATCGTGCTCAAGAACTTCAAGCAGCTGCTACCGCTTGGGATGCTCAGAAAAAGGTCCTCAAAGGGCAGGTCGCCGAGCTGGAGGCTCAGTTCGCAATTTTGAACAGCGAACTGGAGCGTGCCAACGAGGCGGCGGCAAAAGCCGAGGATGACCTTCGGGCGGTTGCAGAGTCCTCCGAGGCTCGTGTTCGAGCTGTGACGGACGAGTTTACTGCTGAACGCTCGAGGCTCAGTCTTGAGAATGCCCGCCTCGAAGCTGAATTGTTCAGGGCGAAGACCGAAGTCCGTGAGGCGGGGGAGAAGTATCGTGGCGAGCTCTTTGAATATAATGCTAAACTTCTTGAGCTGCAACGCCAAGTGGGCGAAGTGCCAGCTCTTCGGGCCAAGGTATCCAGGCTTGAAAGGCGAGTTGCCCATCTTAACGAGCGGGCCGAGGTTAGATCAACAAGGGCCAAATTTGAAGAAACATGGGTCGTGGTCAAGACTAGGCTCGATGTCCTCGAGCAAGTTCAGGCCGGGCAGATCGCGCTCGAGGATGAGATCGTCAAAGCGAGGGAGGCTGCTGCCGAGGCTCAAAGAATTGTGGACGAACTTTCCTCAAGTGAAGAATCAGATGATGAGAGCGACAGTGCCGAAGAGGGCAGCGAAGATGCTGATGGGGCGTTGCCTTAGTAGACTCTTGATGTCTTTCATTTTTTGAGGCCTTCGTGCCTTTGTACTTATGTTTGACCCTCGGGTCATTTTTAGATGTATGTAACTTCAGCCTTCGGGCTTTTAATGAAAGATCGCTTTGTGAATTTTGCGTGTATTTTTCATGTGTTTCGAACACTTTTAGAAGTAAATGACATGCTTGTAAGACTTTAAGCGAAATTTGACCGGTGCGAACTTAGGACGACGTCTCGTCCTCGAGTCGATGCAATGCGCGGCTCAAGTAATAACACAAGTAATAACACGGATAGAATGAGAATACCCGAAGTCGCTTTGTTAATATTAACGAGCCGAAAGGCTATGTACATAAACCAAGTCGGGATGGACCTCGGGTGAACAATGAATTAATGAACAAACTAAAGCGTAATTTCAAACTAAAACATGCCGCTATCGGGCTAATTTACAATGTACTAAATCTAGTCCTCAGGCAACAGTCCCCGGTTGTCGGCTAGATAAGCATCGGTTGGGAGGCTCGATGTCGACCTCGGTGTCAACCCTTCTCACTCCCCCCCAGTGTTCGGTTGTGAATCTTGATGAGGATCCGAGCACTGGAATCGGTTCGATTTGCTTCCTGAAAAGGTCGAGCAAAAAAGGTGGAACGAGGAGTGAGTTAGTACATTGTTTATCAATGCCATGGGAGCGTCGTTCGGCTCGGGGCTGTTTAATTGATAGAATTGAAGGATATTTACCTTGGCTAAAAGTAGTATCGCTTTAGATGAGAGATGTTCCAGTTCAGCGGTTCGGGCTCGCCTTGAAGAGACTCGATTTGATAAGAGCCTTTTCCAACGATTGCTTTGACCCTGTAGGGTCCTTCCCAATTTGCGATAAGCTTCCCCCCGTTGTCCTCCTTTGTTGATTGATTCACGGTTTTCAACACATAATCTCCCACCTTGAAGTCCCTAAATTTAGCTTTCCTGTTGAGGTACGCTTCGATCTGTCTTTTTTGGGCAACAAGCCGAACCAAAGCTAATTCCCTCTTCTCTTCGAGCAAGTCTAGCTCGATGCGCATCGCCTCTTGGTTGGCATCTTCGGTTGTGTGAGCATACCGAAGACTTGGTTCGCCCACTTCCACTGGGATGAGAGAATCCATGCCGTAGGCTAATGAAAAAGGGGTCTCACCGGTGCTGTTCTTCTCCGTAGTTCGCATGGCCCACAGAACCCCGGGCAACTCCTCGGGCCAAGGGCCTTTCTTCTCATCGAGTCGTTTCTTCAAATTCTCAATTATGATCCTGTTTGAAGATTCGGCTTGGCCGTTAGCACTTGGATGGTAGGGAGTTGAGGCTATCCTTTTGATTCCCCATTGTTTAAAAAAGTCGGTGATAGCCGCCCCCATGAATTGTTTGCCATTGTCACAAGCGATTTCTTTTGGGACGCCGAACCGGTAGATGATATTCTTTTTGATGAAGTCGATTACCTGCTTCTGTTTTACCTCGGTGAGCGCTGCGGCTTCCACCCATTTTGTGAAGTAATCAGTCAACACCAAGATGAACCGAACACCACCTTTTCCTTTGGGTAGTGGTCCAACAACGTCCATTCCCCATTTCATGAAGGGCCATGGTGATACCACCGAGTGTAGAGGCTCGGCCTGTTGGTGGATCATTTGCCCATGGCGTTGGCACTTGTCACATTTTTGCACGAAGGCTTTCACATCGGCGCTAATGGTGGGCCAATAATACCCAGCTCTTAACAATTTACGCACCAACGATTTTCTCCCCGAGTGATTTCCACACTCGCCTTCATGTACTTCGGCCATCACGTACCTCGCCTCGTCGGGGCCCAAGCATTTGGCCATCGGGCCGCAGTACAACCTCTTGTATAAATTGCCTTCGATCATGTGATACGAGGCCGCTTGGGTCCTTAGCTTTTTCGCTTCTTTCTTATCTTGGGGAACAGTCCCCGAGTCGAAGTAGGAGATGAACTTGCTTCGCCAATCCCATCGATTGTCAACCGAATTGACTTGCAACTTCATCTCTCTCATTTGGGCGGACAGCAAACGAACCACCGAGTCAGTCCCCGAGTGAGCTTCATCAATGGCCGAACCAAGATTCGCCAAGGCGTCCGCCTCGGAATTTTCTTCCCGAGGTACTTGTTTGACACTCCATTCTTGGAATTGGGCTAGGACCCTCTGCGCCCGATCTAAGTAAAGCTGCATTCTGGGCTCTCGAGCCGTGTAATCACCGAGGATCTGGTTGACCACCAATTGCGAATCACATCTTAATTCGATTCTATCAACCCCCATTTCTTTGGCTAGCTCTAAGCCAGCTAGAGCCGCTTCGTATTCTGCCTCGTTGTTGGTGACCTTTTTGAATCGAACAGAATGCCTAATCTTCTCCCCGGTGGGTGTTCTCAACACAATGCCTAAACCCGAGCCCTTTGAATTCGTCGCCCCATCGGTGTGCAGTACCCACAGCCCCGAAGAGGGTCCCTTCGTCTCAAAGCTTTCCTTTTCCGCTTCGGGCAATATCCCAACGCTGAAATCAGCCACGAAGTCTGCCAGGACTTGAGATTTGATGGCAGTTCGAGGTTGATAAGTGATGTCATACTCACTTAGCTCAACTGCCCATTTGGACAACCTCCCCGATAACTCAGGCTTATGCAATATATTTCTCAAGGGGAAGGTTGAAACTACCGCTATTGGGTGACATTGAAAATAGGGCCGCAGTTTCCGAGCAGTAATGAGCAAAGCAAGTGCTAGTTTTTCCAAGTGTGGGTACCTGGTTTCAGCATCGAGGAGCGTTTTGCTCACATAATAGATGGGCTGCTGCTTGCCGTCTTCTTCCCGAACCAACACAGCACTCACTGACACCTCGGACACTGCCAAATAGACAAGCAATGTCTCCCCCTCTTTTGGCTTAGCGAGCAACGGTGCGTTAGCCAAATATTGTTTCAAGTCTCTCAGAGCTTGTTTGCACTCCGGTGTCCATTCGAAGTGGCTGCTTTTCTCAAGACGGAGAAGAATTTGTGACATCGCTCCGAGGACTTTGAGATAAAGCGGCTCAAGGCAGCGATTCGGCCAGTCAGGCGTTGAACTTCTTTAACCCCGGTAAGCTCTTCGGGGATGTCCTCAATTGCTCTGATTTTATCTGGGTTAGCTTCGATTCCCCGCTCGGAGACAATAAATCCCAAAAACTTGCCCGATCCTACGCCGAAGGCGCACTTCTCGGGGTTCAATTTCATGCCGTATTGTCTTAGCACAGCAAAAGCTTCCCTCAGATGACTCAAATGATCCTCCATTCGGATCGATTTGATGAGCATGTCGTCTATGTAAACTTCCATAGACTTCCCGATGTATTCCTTGAACATGCGACATACTAACCTTTGGTAGGTTGCCCCGGCGTTCTTCAAACCGAAGGGCATCACTTTGTAGCAAAAGGTACCTCGGTCAGTGATGAACGAGGTTTTTTCCTCGTCCTCGGGGTCCATGAGGATTTGATTGTAGCCCGAATACGCATCCAAGAAAGTTAATAGTTTGTGTCCAGCCGTGGAGTCTATTAACCTGTCGATTTGTGGCAATGGATAAGAATCTTTGGGGAAAGCTTTATTCAGGTCGGTGTAGTCTACACACATTCTCCACTTGCCATTTTTCTTCGGCACAACTACCACATTTGCCAGCCATTCGGGATACTTCACCTCCCTAATGAAACCATTTTCTTGCAGCTTCGTGGTCTCATCTTCAATCGCTTTCTTTTTCACCCCGGCGTGAGGTCTCTTCTTCTGTTTCACCGGGGTGAACTTTGGATCTACATTCAGCTTGTGAGTCATGATCTCCGGATCGATACCCGTCATGTCTGAATGAGCCCAAGCAAAGCAGTCAAGGTTGGACTTTAGGACTTCCATAATTGCCTCTTTCGACTTCGGGTCCAACTCCGAGCCGATGTGCACTTTCCTCTCTGGGAACTCTTTCGATAGAATGAAAGAGTCCAGCTCCTCAATGGTAGAGTCCTCGGCCTTTTGCTTCCGAGGCTCTTGCACGCATGCCGGGATCTTTTCAAATTCATTTTGGAGGCTCGCCTCGCTCGACCCCGGTTGCGTTGGTTGCTATTTTTTGGGCCAGTTCGGGGCGACTCCACTCTTCAGCGCTACCGAGTAGCATTCCCTCGCTACTCGCTGCTCCCCCTTAATTGACCGAACCCCCCACGGCGTTGGGAATTTGATCACTTGGTGTAAAGTGGAAGGAACAGCTTCCATGGAGTGGATCCATGGCCGCCCGAGGATTACATTATAGGCCAGGTCCTCGGGCATCACTTGAAACAGTGTCTCCTTGGTGACACCCTCAGCGAATGTCTTCAGCGTGATTTCACCCAACGTCTTCTCTGTTGAGTTGTTAAAACCAGCCAACACTGTTGATTTGGGAACGATTTCCCCTTTTAGCCACATCTGCTTCACCGCCCCGTAGCTGATGATGTTCACCGAACTGCCGGGGTCAATCAATACTCTCTTGATGTCGGCGTTGTTAATTCTTAGCATGATGACTAGAGCATCGTGATGGGGGAACATCATCCCATCACAGTCATCCTCATCGAACACGATGTCCTTGCCCGAACCTCCAACTCGGGTCCTCTTCTCCATGGTGATGGAGAGCTTAGCAAATTTTTTGGCTGCGGCGAAGTTCACGCCGTTTACTTCTGATCCCCCGGTGATGACGTTAACTACTCTCTCCGGAGGTGGAGCCCGAGGTGGTTGCCCACCGCCTCGGTTCTTTGAAAAGTTATCTTTCCCCTTGTCAGTGAGGAATTGAGCCAAGACTCCTTTTTTTAGTAGGTGAGCCACCTCGAGGCGTAGAGCTTTGCAGTCCTCGGTCTTATGACCATAATCTGCATGGAACTCGCAGTGCAAATTCTGATCCCTTTTGTCCACCGGGGTCCTCATATCTTTGGGAATTCTTACCCCGGCTGTCCCCTTGACGACGTCGACCAGCTCCGAGGTCGATATGTTGAAATTATAATCTTGGATTCGGGGAGGATCCTTTTTGGGAATCGAAGCGGAGCTCGAGGGGTTCCTTTGGTTCACATTGGTTTGAACCTTCCCTCCAAGCCTTTGGCTTATGTGAGACGTCGGGTATGAGTTACTGGGGTTGTTTCCCAGCCTTTGAGTAACATGTTGCCTTGGCGAGGTATAAGGTTCATACCTCCCTTTCGAATTATTTCGTGGCGCCTCGGCGCGATTTGAAATATCACCTCGGTTTTGGTAACCTCGGTTTTTGAACTCCGCCTCCTCCAATCTGATTTTGGAGTAAGCTCTTCTATGTAGATCCTCCCACGTCAGGACCTGATACTGTTGCAACTCCTTTCGCAATTCAGCAGCAGCATTTGAATTGCGACTGTTGATACCTTTCTCGAAGGCCATGATAGCCAAGGTATCATCCATTCGAGGCAACTCCATGCGTTCAGCGTGAAATCGCTCGAGGAATTCTTTAAGTGGCTCGCCAGACCATTGTTTTACCTCACATATATCCTCCTTCCTCTGGAGGATCTTTTGCGCGCCGGTGTGCGCCTTGACGAAGGCGCTGGATAGCTCTTTGAACGAGGAGATTGACCCCGGTGGCAAGCACAAATACCACCGAAGGGCACCTTTTTCTAGCGAACTACCAAACTTTTTTAAGAACATGGATTCGAGCTGCGTGGACGTCAAGTCGTTGCTTTTTACCATGGACATGTACTCCCTGACATGCTCCTTGGGATCAGTTGTCCCATCGTACTTTTTGAGGAATGTGAGTTTGAAACCCACGGGAGTTGGAGCGGGTGCTGCTTCGGGCTTATAGGGCTGCTCCCTGTATTGCTCGATGTCGAGGTCATCCTCCTCCTTGCTTATCCCCGGGACACGCTCGAGGCGTTTTTCGAAGCGCGCCTCGATGCGTGCCTCGATTTCTCTACTCATTTTTTCAACGTCAACCGATGACGTTGTTTCCGCCACGGAGGGAATCGTCCCGAAGTGGGGCATGGAAGATGGATTACTCCCCGACCCCCCAGACGCTGTTCCGTTGTGAGGTCCCCCTGTTGTCGCGCCCTGAGGAACGAAAGGCGGGGTGCCTCCACCAGGAGCCGAGGGCTGGGTGCCGTTTTGGGCGGCGCTGTTTCGTCCTTCTAGCGAGGCGCGAAACTCGGCATTGATACTAGCCTGCTCATCCTGCTTATTTTGGAGAGCTTTTAGCGTGGTAACCACGTACATTTGAAATTCTTCGGTAGTCATTGGGGTGAAGGATTGTTGGTTCGTCGGGACGTCAACCCGATCACCATTACCACCATTGTTGTTATCAGCCATAGTGTTAGATCACAAATTTCTTGACGAGGAACAGATTTCGAACTTTGGAACAAAGCGTTATTGCTTATATCCCCACAGACGGCGCCAATTTGTATGGGCCTAAATCGTTTTTAGGTACACAAATCGAATTTGGATTCGAATATAAGCAAATCTTTGTATCAAAGCGGTAAATAATACACTGAATAGATGAAAATACGAAAACAACTTGCTTTCAATATACAGGCGTTCAATACAAATTTTGACAGAGTTTTGGTATGTATTTCTGGATGTCTATAATACAAAATGAACTTCTATTTATAGGCCTAGGGGCCTTGCCCACGTTCTCCATCACCAGCATGCCTTCCTCCCACGATCTGATCAGCAACATGGATGAGTTAGTGGGGCAGAGTAGTGGGCTGCAGAAGCCGTTGGGACCGAGGTGTCAACCGAAGTCTTGCCACAAGGCTTCGGTTGTCTAACCTTGCTGTCCGAGTGGGGTGGCGCGCCCCCTTAAGCTCAAAGCTTAATTTCTCTTCGGTTGAGCCTTCGGGCGTTGACCTTGGTGATTCAGTCACGAGATCGATTATTTTCCCTTCGGAGCGCCAGCTCGTTTTGTCTTCGGTCTACCAACTCGAGGTGTTGACCGAAGACGATAAATTTTACCCAATACACATACTTTCTTTATCAGACCGCTTTTAGGTAATAAAGATTGAACTAGGTTAAGAAATAATTAGATAACATTTAACTATTAAATTTTTTAAAGTAACAAATATTTTGAGTCAAATTTAGCTAAAGCGTAAATAAAAATGACTAGGAGAGGAGGCAGTATTATTTTAGTCGGGTAAAAAATTAAATTTGAATACAAAAGAACAGATTTGACCAGGCTGTACAATGTTGACGAAACTCTTTCATTGCCACAGAAGCTTGAAACAGGCCAAGTGGCGCTAGGGTTTTGGGTGTGTGTGTGATGGTCAAAATGACCAAAAGAGAAGCTGCGCTGGCATAATAGAAATTGTTCCCTCTCATCGATTTGGACACATGTGTTTATCTGAGCCCTTTATTGTGGCTTCGCTATTATAATATACACAGCACGATATAAGTGGTGTATTAGTTATTCTTACATTTAATTGTCACGTACAATTAGTTAGTTAGAATACTAAGTTTTGTATATATATACTAAACTATCATGGGAAGCTAAACAAATATGAAATTAAGTTCACTTTGACATTTTACAATTTCTCTCTCTATAGTTTCATCAATTTTCACGTGGTATCAAAGCTTAGGCTCAATTTGATATACATTTTTTAATCCTTCTCAGTTTAATACATGATTACAAAAGTTTCTAGAAGTTATATACAAGTTTCCTGTAAATTGTAAAATTTTTGATACAAAATTCGCTAATTTTTTATTGTTCTACAATGGAGAAAAAGGATAGCTACCATCCGTACTACATTCGTCCTTTATATTCTCTTGGAATTGCTCTTGTTACGCATGTTTATGATAGATCTGGCCGTACTACATTCGTCCTTTATATTCTCCTGGAACTGCTCATGTTATGCTTATTTTTGAAGGATCTGATTATGGATCATGGAGAAAATCAATGTTAGTCGCTTTACCCACCAAAAATAAGGTAGGGTTCATCGATAATAGCTTACAAAGACCAAAGAATAATGATCCTACCCACAAGCTTTGGATACGCCGCAATGATATGGGTTTTGCTTCGTTAACTAATTCTCTTTCGAATAGGATCAAATCCAGTATGATCACACTAATTCTACAAAGATTGTATGGAAACAGCTTGAGAACAGGTATGAGCAATCTAATTTAACACAATCATTTGAGTTACATAAAGAATTGCTCTACATTGCAAGGACTTAACAGTATTGCAACATATTTCAATAAAATGAAAAGTATATGGGATGAGATTGAATTGTTTGATGCTAAAGTTGTATGTGCTTGTGGTGACTGTGAGTGTGGAGCAGTTGAGAAGAATATTGGTTTGGAGGAAAGACAAAAATTAGTACAATTGCTGATGAGATTGAATGAATCATATATTGCATGTAGAGGAAATATTATGATGATGAACCCTGCACAAAGTATTTATAGAGCTTATTACATCCTCTTGCAAGAGGAGAGGCAGAGAAACATACAGGTCACCGTGAATCATCCAGTTGACTCCAGTTCATTTGCTGCACATGGAGGCCAATTTTCTTAGTATGCAGGAAGTTTTTATCCTACAGAAAGAAATATATTCAATTAAGGACAAGGAAGATCTAACAACGTCTCCAACAATAATTCAAAAAAAAAAAAAAATTCATATAAGAATAAATGGTGGTGCAATTATTGCAAAACGTCGGGACACACTAGTGATTACAGTCTTAAACTTAAAAGGAGCCAGTCAGGTGTTAAGAATAATAGTGGTTCAGTAGAGTTCCCTAATGGTGAGCAAGGCAATGCAACAACTTTTGGTGATAATTCTGGTCAGTCTCAACATGCTAACCATGGACATACTAATTGGTTTTCACCCTGATCAGATATCTCAGCTGATAGATCTCTTATAGCAAGTCAAGATTGGGCAACAGGCTGCTGCAAATTCTGAGTTTGATTTTAATGCTAACTGTGCTGATAAATTGTTGCCTAACTTCCCCAATCTATCTAATCATATCAAAAGTCATGCTTGGATCCTTGACTCTGGTGCTTCTAAACATATGTCCTTTCATATAGTATCATGTTTAACATTACAAGTCTAACCAATCCAATAAACATTAATTTGCCTAATTTTCATAAAGTTTTAGTTACTCATACTGGTCAGGTTACTATTCACCTTGATCTAACCCTTGATAAAGTCCTATAAGTTCTAACCTTCACTTATAATCTAATATCAATGCAAAAATTGTATAAACAGTTTGATGTTACGCTCACCTTTTCTACTTCTTCCTATTGTTTATAGGGCCTTTCCTTGAGGAAACCTCTGGCTCTTGGTGAAAAAAAAGCTGGAATCCACCTTCTTCATTCCAGTCACAATCTTGTTGAACCCCTGTATAAAAATAAATCTGGTTTAGTGTTAACTTCAATTCCTAGTGTTTCTCATGTTTACTAGATGTTTCTATTGTTGTTTCTTATAACAATTTGTGGCATGTCAGATTGGGACACATGCCCCTATCCAGTATGAAATACATCTCATCTTTGCCTACTAATGGAGTAAATCAGGTAGATTCTCCTTATACTATTTGCCCTTAGCTAGACAACACAAACTGGCCTTCCCTCATAGTATGACTTCTACTTCACATATTTTTGAACTAATTCACTCAGATACCTGCGTGCCATATAAAGTGCCTACACATGATGGTTCCAGGTTCTTTCTCATTATAGTTGATGACTATAGCAGGGGTACTTGGACCTACTTGTTAAGCACAAAAAAGAGTGCTTTTCACTATGTTACAATCTTTCATCTCTATGGTTGAAAGACAGTTTGACACCAAGGTCATGAAAAAAAAAATCAGATAATGTTCTTGAGTTAGGATCTAGTGTTACAGCCATTGGTTATTTTTCTACAAAATGCATTGTGCATCAAACTAGTTGTGTTGATGCACCTCAGCAGAATGGCATTATACCAACAAAACACAAACATCTATTAGAAACCTGTAAAGCACTACTTTTTCAGCCTAAAGTTCTTATTTCTTATTGGGGATAAGGCTTATTAACGGCTATCTTTCTCATAAACAGATTCCCTACTAAACTACTTCACTATAAGTCTTCATATGAAGTTCTTTTTCACAAATTACCTGAATATAATTTTCTCAGATGTTTTGGTTATTTGTGCTTTGCATCCACTTTACCATAGTACAGAGTGAAGCTTGATCCGAGAGCTACCCCATGTATTTTCCTTGGTTACCCTCATGTAAACAAAGGCTATAAGTTTTTGAATCTTCACTCTAAAGTAATATTTGTTTTCAGAAATGTTGTTTTTCATGAAACCATTTTCCTTTTCTACACCTCTCAAGCTACACACATTACCCAGCCTACCATCTATCTTACTGCTCATGTTGATCCTGATCTATCTGATTTTTCTTCTTACTATATCACTAGTCCACCTCCTGGTTTCCATCCTGTTCCATCCACTTCTTGGCCATCTCCTCCTACTTCTACTTAGTTCTTTCTTAATGTTTTGTCCTCTCCTCCTACTCTCTCTGGTCTTGCCTATGTACCTAGTGTCCGGCCTTGCGCAGGTCTCTTAGAGAGTCTAAAACCTCATGTCTATATAGGTGATTACATATGTGGTACACTTCATCTTAAAGATGTATCCTCCTCTTGTTTTCTTTCTCCTATTTCTCCTTTACATATTCCTTTTCATGCTTTATCCACTCAGAATCAAATGTTAGTGACCACTCTTCTTCACATTCAAGAACCTACTTCTTATACCCAGGCATCAATGTGCTCAGGTTGGAAGAAAGCTATGAACAAGGAGCTAGATGCCCTTAATGGAAATAACACTTAAGAGGTTGTGCCACTTCCTGTTGGAAAGAAAGCTCTTCCCTCTAAATGGGTGTACAAGGTTAAACTGAAATCTGATGGTAAGTGGAGAGACTTAAGGCACGACTTCTTATTAGGGAGACACATAGAGAGAAGGTATTGATTTTATAGAAACCTTTTCTCCCGTTGTTAAAATGACTAATATTCGATGTATTCTTGCACTTGAGTCAAAAGGATTTGGGATTTATATCAATTCGACGTAAATAATTCCTTTTTACATAGCGACCTACATGAAGTTTCCTGCATGTTTGGTCTTTCTGGCGCCTGATTTGGTTTGTCATTTAAAGAAGTCTCTATATGAAATACACCAGGCTTTTCATCAGCGGTATGCTCGCCTGACAACAGCCCTTTATTTTAAAGGGTTCGCTCACTCTCTTAGTACCTACTCCCTATTTTACAAGAGATCTGTAACCTCTGTTTCTCTAGTCGTAGTCTATGTTGACGACATAGTTCTTACAGGCAACAATGTTCAGGAACTCACAGTTTTGAAGGTATTTTTGGACAAAGAAATTAATTAAAGACTTGGGACACTTATCATATTTTTTAGACATGGAGTTCTTCATGAACAACTTGGCTTCATCCAGAGTGAAAGTAAGTTACACTTGAGCTCCTTGGTGAATGTGATTGTCTCGTTCTCACCATGTGTCTGCTCTTCTTAATCCTTCTTCCAAACATCCGTCTGGTATTGGTCCTTGTATTCCTGACCCTTCTATTTATCTTCGTTTCTTTGGAAAGCTCAAAATTTTTATTCACACTTGCCCTGACCTTTTCTTTTGTTGTTCAGCACCTCAACCAATAGATGCAAGACCCCCGTGCATTCAAAGAACGGATTAAAAAAATGATTCAACCTCAGACCCATTTAAATGTAGCGGATAACAGGGGGCGGAGGAACCCTTAGGTTTTCGGGGCATTGGATTCTCACCAATGTTTGAGTTACTCAAGCCGACATTCTCGCTTCCGCTTCGTCCACCACCGCTCACGCGGAGGCCAGACTTAAACCTCAGAATGAAACCAAGAGTTCGAAAAATTTTCTTCCCTTTAGGCGAAGTAAATTAACCTAAGGTTAAGTAAGATAAATCCGAGTTTGATCTGGATTCAATAAATAGAAGTACGTCTTGTTCATTAACATCTCGGACCTACGGGCCAAGGGACATTCTCAGGTAGACAGTTTCTAAGGATCCATTTTTTGGGGAATATGAGTCGAAGCAATAACAAGAATATTTCTAGTAGAACATCTTTCACAATCCCTGGAGAGATGGGAATATTCAGACAATAAAAAGAAAAACGGAAAAAATAAGATTGAGACAATTATGAATTCCATTCAGTTTGAACCCCATTTGACTGCTACTTTCCATTGTCGTTGACATTTACTCAAAGATCCAGGTTTAGGCTTGTTTATGACTATTTCCCCTTCTCTATATCTTCTTGCTCACTGTGACTCCGATTGGGGTTCTTGTCCAAATACTCGTCATTCCATCAGTGGTTTGTTTATTAGTCTTGGTGGTTGTCCAGTCTCTTAGAAGTCTAAGAAACACCCATCAGTGTCCCTTTCTTCTGCCGAGGCTGAGTATCGATCTATGCATCGTGTTTTTACAGATATTACTTGGTTGGTTTGCCTTCTTGATGACCTTTTGATTCCCCCAACTCCTCTTATTCCTCTTCACTCCAACAGTCACACTACCATTCATATTGCAAAAAATCTCATCTTCTACGAACGGACCAAGCATGTGGAACTTGATTGTCACTTTGTTCAACAACAGTTCCAGGCTGGTCTCATTTCTGTATTACTTCTTCCCTCTTATCTAGAACTCGCCGACATATTTAATAAACCCCTTTATAGCCCTTTGCATTGTGATCTTCTAGGCAAGTTGGGTCTTCGATCGTCACCCTCCAACTTGAAGGGGGTGTTGACAGAACTCCTTCATTGCCACAGAAGCTTGACATAGGCTAAGAGGCGCTAGGGTTTTGGGGGGGGTGTGTGATGGTCAAAATGACCAAAGGAGAAGCTACGCTGGTATAATAGAAATTGTTCCCTCTCCTTGGTTTGGACACATGTTCTTATCAAAGCCCTTTATTGTGGCTTCATTATTGTAATATACACCGCACAATATGAGTAGGTCTAGTTAGATATTTTTGTATTCAATTGCCATGTAGGATTAGTTAGTTAGAAGACTAAGTTGTGTATGTATGTACTTCCCATCGGAAGCAAAGAAATTATGAAATGAAGTTCACTTGAAATCTTACAATTTTCTCTCTCTATGGTTTTATCAATTTTCACATACAATATAGATTTTGAAAACCAGACTTATGACATAATCTTTTCAATCCTAGTGACCTAAAAAATGGAAGAGTTTAAAATCAGAGGCACAAGTAGTAAGGTAGACTTTTGAGCAGTATTATTTAAGCATAGTCACTTAAATCGTTGAGGTCTGATGATTGAGGTTAAAAAATTAAGAGTTTTCTTATGGATGCAAAAAATGTGACAGCAGCTCCAAAAGAGTCTATTGGGTGCAAAATCTTGAAAGCTTCAGGCCTAGGGGCTGAAGTTAGGCTTATTGGAGTCCATAGCCCGCTAGTGATACTGTCTACTTTAGGCCTAGGCCTGCATGGCTTTAAAACGCGTCACTAGGGTCTAAGACATGCTTACTTAATTACCCAGGATCACTCGTATGTTATGCTGATGTAGATACTTAATCCTTAGGATTTGGGGTTTAGGGTTTAGGGTTTACAGTTTAGAGATTCAAGAACCCTATATTAAGAAAGCAAGAAAGCAAGCCATCAAGAACCCTAATGGGCTAGGGTTTAAGTAATCACTTTTAAAAGGTAACTTCAACTATTTTAGCTTGTCAATTTATTATTGTTCGAGTACTTTGTGAGTAATAAGCTCAAAAGTTGACTAAATCATTGGCGAAATCAGAAGAAGCCATTGATGGGAAAAATTAAGAGCTTGGGGAAGGTGCGATTAATAATAGTGATAAACTTAGCTACATTAAATTTTTCTATATGATATTATAGAAAGTTTATGGACTACAATAAGATTGAAAACGAACCTAAGACATGAAATTTACCTGAATGAAAAGAAAAATTGAATTGTTAAGGACTTCAAGTTTTAATATGTTCAATTGATAAGAGTATAACTAGTTAGACGTGTATTGATGATTTAGCTATCCTGATTGTAGATTCAGGAACTATGAATCATCCAAATTAATAGAGAAGATGAATTGTAGCGCATGCTTGAGGTAAGTTGAGACATCTTTCTAATTGGGATTGAATAGATAGTATGGTGTAAAACAGAGCTTTGTATTAATTATTTGTGCCTTACACAGTTTAGTAATATATGACTTGGTTAATTTTGGTCTTCCTTGTGTGAATATGTGACTTGTTCCTATGTCGTTATACATTCAGTCTATTCTTTTAGAGGCTCATGATTTAGCTAGCAGATTTCATTTTAGATATTCAGATTGACAGAAATTTAAAATCTTCGTAATATTTTTATCCTCAGACCAGTTTACTAAGTTAAATGTTATTTCGAAGTATTTTAACTATGTCGTATTGATTTTGAAAGTATACTATAATATATTTAATCAGTTAATTCAGGGTTTACTCAATGGTAGTACAGATTGGGTGCCAATCACGTCCTTTCCTAGTTTGTAGGAGTGACAACTTGGTATCAAAGCCTAGGTTCAGTGCTCCTAGGGACTCATGAGCCATGGTCGGTAGAGTCCTACTTATAGGTGTGTAGTGCGCCACACTCATAATTGGGAGGCTGCAGGGCATGTTATGACAGTTTCCCTTCTTTGCTTCTTATGTTGTGCGCTAGAGCTTAAAGTAAGAACCTAGAACATTTTTTTTGTATATTTTGCGAATGGATTACATTCGTGGAGCAATCGGATAGTCCAAGGCTCAATGCTTGAGTAGTAATGTTAGTTTTTGAGATACTTTTTTTTTTTCAAAAAAAATGTATGCTATGAAAAATGAGTTCAAACTTGCACCGAGTTTGAAGAAAAATATGTGACACTCCAGCTAAGGATTAAGTATCCCACATCAGAATAACACATGAGTGATCCTGGGTATTTAAGTAAGCATATCTTAGACCCTAGTGACGCATTTTAAAGTCATGCGGGCCTAGGCCGAAAGCGGACTGTATGACTAGCGGGCTGGGGTAATACAGATGGTATCAGATCCACTTTGACGCTTTGTCGATGTGGGTCAGAGTTCAACTGAGTTTAGGCGAATCCCGGATACGCAGGGCAAACCTCAGTGCTGAGTCTAGGCGAATTTCGGATACTCAGAGCAAACCTCAGCAAGGACGCTGAGTCCATAAGTGGGGGTGTATGTGACACCCCAGCTAAGAATTAAGTATCCCACATCAGCATAACACAGGAGTGATCCTGGGAATTTAAGTAAGCATGCCTTAATCCAAAGTGACGCATAAAGCCGTGCGAGCCTAGGCCCAAAGCAAACAATATCACTAGCGGGCTGGCTGGTACAATGTGACACCTCAGTTAAGGATTAAGTATCTAACATCGGCATAACACAAGAGTGATCCTGGGTATTTAAGTAAGCATACCTTAGACCCTAGTGATGCGTTTTAAAGCCGTGCGGGCTGAGGCATAAAGCGGACATCATTACTAGCAGGCTGAGATGTTACAGATGGTATCAGAGCCACTTCGTATCAGCCTTATCGTTGTGTGACAAAGTTCGAGACTGAGACTAGGCAAATCCTGGGAACCCGGGGTAAACCTCAGTGCTGAGTCTAGGCGAATCTCGGGTATGCAGGGTAAACCTCAATGAGGATGCTGAGTCCATAAGAGGGGGTGTATGTTAATAGCCAAAGCCCGGTAGTGATACTCTCCGCTTTGGGCCTAGGCCCACACAGGTTTAAAACGCATCAGTAGGGTCTGAGACATGCATACTTAAATACCCAGGATCACTCATATGTTATGCCGATGTGGTATACTTAATCCTTAGCTGCGGTGTCATATACACCTCCTCTTATGGACTCAGCTTCCTCGCTGAGGTTTGCCCCCCCGTACCTGGGATTCTCCTAGATTCAGCACTGAGATTTGCCCTGCGTACCCGGGATCAGCCTAAACTCAGTTAAACTCTGACCCACATCGACAAGACTGACACAGAATGGCTCTGATACCATCTGTAACAGCCCAACCCGTTAGTGATACTGTCCACTTTGGATCTAGGCCCGCGCGACTTTAAAATGCGTCAATAGGGTCTAAGTCATACTTACTTAAATACCTAAGATTACTCCTCTATTATGTCGATGTGGGATACTTAATTCTTAGCTAGGGTATCACATACACCCCCGCTTATGGACTCAGCGTCCTCGCTGAGGTTTGCCCCGTGTACCCGAAATTTGCCTAGACTCAGCACTGAGGTTTGCCTCGCGTACCCGGGATTCACCTAGACTCAATTGAACTTTGACCCACATCCACAAGGCTGACACGAAGTGGCTCTGATACTATCCGTAATAGTCCAACCTGTTATACTGTCCTCTTTGGGCCTAGGCCCGCATGGGTTTAAAGCGCGTCACTAGGGTCTGAGGCATGTGTACTTAAATACCCAGGATTACTCCTTTGCTATATCGATGTGGGATACTTAATCCTTAGCTAGGGTGTCGCCGTCACTATTGCATAGATTTTCTAAAAGTGACCGTGTCTTAATATACATCGTGAGTACATGCTATCTGTACACTTCTTTCTGTAATAAATAATTAACCAGCTTCTTTAAAACATATACAAAATTTGACCCCTTATTTCATAAATAAAATTATTATTTCATTTTCAAAATATAGCAACATAATTTTCATGACATACTCAAATTCACAAACGTGTACATACATAACACAAATTAATACAAAACAAACATACAAAAATGTATTTAGACATTTTGCATATAAACAAACATACACAAGGCATACACTCATTCCACTACCAAATCACCACCACAAAGCATAGCTGGATTTTTGGGTAAAGTAAGTGAAGCAGCCGCCTAAAATAGAGAGTATGTTTGCTTGTTTTTAGAGATAGAGAAATTGATAAATTGGGGCAACAATGCATTTAGAAGCCTACATATGAAACCAATGAAAGATTAAACCTCAAACCAATTAGTGAATCCAAATAGAAGTAATCGACTTTTTTCTGTTGGGATTAAAATCTCTTGTAGATCCGATTTTATGCATCAAACAGCCACTAACTGTCAATGCTTTGCAAAAATAAATATGTTAAAACTTCCTCATTTGTAAATCTAATTAGAACACATAAACTAGTCTATGAATTAAAAATCTACTCTCAACAGAGAACCCATGTTCAGAGCAACATATGCTCAACAGTATCGAAACGAGTTCATAATCAAGTAAAAGGTCAATAGTGTATGGCACAAAGATATGAATCTAAATTAACTCAATCAAATAAACAGGCATATGAAGTACACCCAACAAGTACCTATGCATGAAAGTAACATACATAAAACCCTAATAAAGAAGTCCGCCAAAAAAGGATAAGAACACCTGCCCAACAATGTTTAGAATCTTTCGAAACCAATTATACAGTTTAAGCAAGTTCATTTTATGCTCTTCATGAAAACAAATAAGTAGAAGGTCAACTCTCCTTTACCTTGCATACATCTGAGCATTACAACCAAACTAGTTCAAAAAGTCCACCGAAACTATCTAAAATAAGCTGTGGGACTCATTTTCATAACTTTCGGACAAAGTCAACAAAAGAAAATCCTCATGTCAACTTATTAGATTTTAAATCTAAGTTATGTTTTTGGTGACCCATTCCATTACAAGTCCAACTTTATAAACTATGATTCAACCATACATCATTGAGGTATCTAATTAGAGCCGTCAATTTGGGCTTTGGCCCGCGGGCCGGCCCGACCTAGCCCTCTTTTTTGTAGGGCTGGGCTTTGATTTTTTGAGCCCAAACAACACCGAGGCTTTTTAGCCCGACCCAAGTAGGCCCGCTGGCCCGTGAGGCTTGAGCGAGGCTGGGCTGGGCCAGCCCGCGGGCTAAAATATTTAATATTTCAATTTTTATGCCATTGACGAGCCATCAAAATTCAAACATTACCAAGTTTGTAAGCCCATCATATATTCTGCCTACTTGTAGTTTACTTTTCCTAACTTAACCAAAAGTCAAAAGAAAGTTTATATAACTAAAAGTTTAATAAATAAATAAATTCTCAAAAGTTAAAAGCACTTGCAGCAATCCCAAATACCAATTTCCTTATTTTCTATTTCTAACCCTAGCAACAACTTTGAACGTCTTGATTCTCCTTCTTTAATCACACTCTCTTTGTATTCATCTATCATCACTACTACAAGGTAATTAATTTTGATCTTCTTCTCTTGTTCATCCTCTTTTCTTCCCTTTTAGCATACCGCAAGAGATTGAGTTAGACTTGCAGATGATGTTAATCTTTTTTTCAATTCTAAGTATTATTTCAGAGATATTACTCAAGGTGCGATAAATTAAATTTACAAGACCCCGTTCCTATGTAAATGCAGTTCAATTTCTCTATTTTTTGTACTTATGAAAAATTTAGTAGTCTCAACAAACTAAATGTTCTTCTTTAATTAGACAAAACAATGAAAAACTTGGTTGTAAAAAGTAAAACAAAACCTGATGTTATATAAACTACGGGTACAACATATAGTTTAGGAACTTGCGATAATTAATTAGCAACTCGTACTTAAGTTCTTTTGCAAAGGGCTTACTCTGTAAATCCTTTTTCCAGTAGAGTTTAATTATTCTTTTCAACTTTTTATTGCAGAAAGTTAGAAAGATTAATGGACGACGTTGAAAGCACACACGAAGAAGATGATGGTGTGGAGGTAATTGAGCCGACAGAACCAAGTCAGAAAAAAAGTAAGACCACATCAGATGTATGGAAATACTTCAAGAACATCGGGAAAGCTAAAGATGGAATTGAAAGAGCCGTATGTAAAGGGTGTAAAACATCAACTTTTAAGGTTGGTTATACTCCTGGACCCAATGGCAAAAATTACGGGACAACACATTTGCACCGTCATAAAGTTAAGTGTCCGTTGCTTAAATATCAGGATGTTGGTCTTATGTTCATTAATCAAGAAGGTACATTACAGTCTAGAAAAATAAACCAACTAACACATCGTGGAAAGCTTGCTGAAGCTGTTATTAAGCATAATTTTCCGTACTCTTTTGTTGAATATGATGGAATTAAGAATTGGGTGAACTATATAAGTCCAGAAGTTGTGATGCCTTCTAGGAATACAGAAGTCGCGGATGTAAAGAAAGTGCATATTAGAGAAAAAGAGATTCTGAAACAAGCCCTTGCTAGAATTCCTAATAGGGTGTGTTTGACTTCTGATTGTTGGACTTCTTTTACTTCCGAGGGATATATTTGCTTAACTGCTCAATACGTTGATGAAAATTGGAGATTGAATTGTAAAATTGTAAAATTTTGTCGTATGTATCCTCCTCATACTGGAGCCGAAATGGCTGCAGTCATATATGATTGTTTGAAAGAATGGGGTTTAGATAAAAAGGTATTTTCGATCACTTTGGATAATGCCACTGCCAATGATAGCTTGCAAAATATTTTAAAAGGTCATCTTAGACTTCAAAACAGTTTGTTATGTGATGGTGAGTTTTTTCATGTGCGTTGTTCTGCTCATATTTTAAATTTGATAGTTCAAGAAGGCTTAAAAGCTGCTGGTGAATCCTTGCTTGCAATTAGGGAAAGTGTCAAGTATGTTAGAGGATCAGATAGTAGAATGCAAAATTTTGAAAATTGTGTTAGGCAAGTTGGAGTTGATACAAATATTGGTGTACATTTAGATGTACCAACAAGATGGAACTCGACTTATTTAATGCTTGAAAGTTCACTCCAATATGAAAAGGTTTTTGCTAGTCTACATTTGCATGACAGGAATTATGCTAATCGTCCTACAGTTGAGCAGTGGAGAAGGGCAGAAAAAATATGTGAAGTCTTGGATCCTTTCAATGAAATAACTAACTTGATTTCCGGTTCAACTTACCCAACCTCCAAGTTATATTTTATGCAAGTTTGGAGAATTGAATGCATGCTCAAAGAGAAGTTGAATAGTGAAGATGAAGTTATTAAGGACATGGCTACAAGAATGAACGAGAAGTTTAAAAAATATTGGAATGAATATAGGGTAGTACTTGCCTTTGGAGCAATCCTTGATCCTCGCATGAAGTTTCAATTTTTAGACTTTTGTTACTCTAAGTTGGATCCTCATTCTGTAGAAGCAAAGCTACTTCTTGTGAAGAATAAATTGTAAAAGCTTTATGAGCATTATACAAACAAGCGAAATGTTGCAAGTGCTTCTTCTAGTATTTTGACTCCATCAAGTAAAGAAAAAAGTAAATCCAAGGGAAAGAGATGTAAAGTATTCAGTGTAAGTAACTTTCACCTTATTTTGACTTGATACTTTCTAATTATGTTACTTTTTCTATCACTTTAAGCACATTTTTATGGAGATTGAAGGCTGGTTATGACTTGGGCCTGGTAGAAATACTTAGCCTCCTTTTCATTGAATTTCTAATTATCGTGGCATGATTTAATCAAATGGATAAGGATTATGTCATGTGTTGTGCTTACTGGATGTAACTTAATACTTCTAGAAATTGTGTTTTTTATTATTTTAGTGATATCTCCTTGTAACTTAACTTAATGTACATTACTGAAGTCAAAGGATAAGCACCTCTACATTATCATTTGCTCAAATAAATCACAGTTGGCTTGCCTTACTTTATTGCTAGTATTGTAGGTCATCGAACCCGGAATATGGTGGACCAATTGAACTTTTTTTTTGGATTGGTAAACATAGATAATGTCATTTTCTTTTGATAATAATGTGGTGTGTAACATATATAATGTCACTTGAAGTGTAGTTTGATGTTAGTTGCTAATTTGCTTGGATTTGAAGTTAGCACCTTCTGGTGGTGCCAAACTACAGTGAAATAACACTTTGATATGATGAATAAGTAAAAATGGTATTTATTTTGGTGACAAACACTCTACTAATGTTGCTAGGATTTGTATAATTGTATCTTGCTCTTTTATCTTCCAGACTAGTATAATTGATTAATTGTATCTTGCTCTTATATCTTCCGATTTCCTCATTATTCTTTTGTCATAGGAATTTAAAGCATTTGAGAATGTAACTGCATCCAAAGAAGGAAAGTCAGAATTAGACCTTTATTTAGAGGAACCAAAGCTTGATCTTGAGATGTTCCCAGAGATGGATGTTGTCATGTATTGGAAGGATCATTCTTTAATGTATCCGGATCTTTCATTGATGGCGCGTGATGTACTCAGTATTCCTATAACTACTGTAGCATCAGAGTCAGCATTTAGTATTGGTGGTCGTGTTCTTACCAAGTATAGAAGTTGCATCCATCATGAAAATGTTCAAACACTTGTTACTACTCGAAATTGGTTACATGGGTTTCCCAAGAACAAACAGGTAATATTTTTTATGTGATTTTATATATAGTTCTTAAAGTTACTTATTTCATTTCATATTGTTTAACTAATTGTGACTTTTAAATGTAGATGAGAAGGAAGATGTTGAAACAACTTTACAACACGAGGATTTAAATGTAATTGATGAAGATGATGTGGTGGTCTTGGATGTGCTATGAGTGTCAACATGCAATGCAAGTTTTTTTGAGGAGCTCATCAAGTCTTTTGACTTGGAACGCTTAGTGAATATATGTTAATATGTTTTGCTCCTTTTTTGTGTTTTAGATTTAGTATGTTATTAATTAATTATGTATTAATGGTGTGTGGTTCATGTGATTGTGGACTTGAAACATAGTTACTATTAGTTATAACTAATATCTTGTAAATATTTTTGTTCTTAAAATATTTGGCTAAGAACTTATTAAATAAATACTACTTTTTATAAAAAAGTCGGGCCGGCCCGCCCCAGCCCGCGGCCCGCCTAGGGCTTGGCTGGGCTGGCTATTTAGTGACCCAACTAAAAGTCGGGCCGGCCCGCCTAGCCCGCCAAACTTCATAGCCCGCTCGGGCTGGGCTAGGCTGGGTCGGGCCGGCCCAAATTGACAGCTCTATATCTAATCAACAAAAAACATAAATCTCAAAGTAGGACAAAAACCCTCAAATCATCACTTCAAATTTCATGTTTTAATAGGTAAAATTCAATCAAATTTGCGTATAATAACTATAGGGTGATACGAAATCATCATTTGGAAGCTTAGGGTTCAATTTAACCAAAAGTTTTATCACCTACGAGCTTTCTCGGTAAAGAATAGTGAAAACTATTTGAAAACCATGGAACTTAGTTTATTTATTAGTTCAGGTATGTTGTGCTATTGAAGAACGAGTTACAATGTTCACTATTTAACGTCTATAATACCTCAAATTACTTTGAATTTGAGGACACCAGTTTCCATGCATCTATGTGCAATTTCAAAATTCTATTTAAATTACAAAAGCATAAAATAAGGTCTTGGGTTGTTTAAAGCCCTTATTGGGAGCCAGATTATTCCGCTCCAGGAGTAGGAGTATTATGCTCTTGTTTAGAATTTCACTATGTACCATCCTATAGTTGATGAGAGTCCTGCGCCGGTGAGGGTTTATCATTTCATGCATCCTCGGTAATAGATGAGAATCCTGTGTTAGTGAGGGTTAT
Source organism: Petunia secreta (assembly GCA_029990175.1). Classification (NCBI taxonomy): domain Eukaryota; kingdom Viridiplantae; phylum Streptophyta; class Magnoliopsida; order Solanales; family Solanaceae; genus Petunia; species Petunia secreta. Next base: position 6,989,104 of record JARKIP010000053.1, read on the forward strand.
TGGGCACATGTGATCTGGTTGGATTACATTGCATCATATCACATCACATTTTATTCTATTTCATGTGTTGATGAGTTATAGGTGGTCTATATGTATCGAGATGTTTATGCATTTATTAATTATTTCTGGTTGTTGCTTGATTACTTGATCCCTTAATGAATCTTACCTGTCGTTTGAGGTAGCTAGCTAGCCCTCACTTACCGAGTCCTTTTGACTCACTTCCTGTTTGTTTCTTATTTGTCTATTTGTTTCGGCATGTTTCTGCTTCAGGGCCAAGTTTGATGCAAGGTTGAGGAATGAGGGCAACTCAGCTGTCAGTGGTGAGCCAACCTTTGTTCGTGGCAGCATCTAGTCTTTAGTTGCTTTTGTACGACCTATTTTGTCCCTTGTGGGATTTGTATATGTTTTGTATACTCGTAGATGTTAGATCTGAATAGAATATGAACCTTGTATTTCGAATAGTTAACTGCATTTCTTTCTGTGGTAGTTTCTATTTATTTAAATATGTTTTGTTTGTGTTATTTTCATGTATTTTATATTGGTTAGGTCGATATGATTTACCCGATGGGTCAAGGGGAGGATATTGGTTGCCCGCATGACCTATCCAAAAATTCGAGTCATGTCATTTTATCTTTTTGAAGGTGAGGCTGAGCGCCCCTTCAAGGTGTGGCTGCCTGTTCTTGGCTGCCCAAAAATTGGCAGCCACCTATTCTTCAAATATGGAGTGCCCGAGCTCAAGGTGAACCGCCTTGTCTGGAGTCTTTTCACACTATTTTTCTAGAGTGAGAAAGAGTAACATCCCTTTTCAGTTAGGGTGGCCGCATAGTACATGGAGGACGGCCGCATGATCCTACACTTCTACATGTCTTGTTCTTGATTTGTAACTCGTACTTTTTGGTTCCATACTTGTTCATTTGTATTAAAACCTTAACCAAGAAAAAATGTATTAATTTGACTCTTTCTTATTCACTTTTAGACTAAAAAATAAAACTAATAAGGAATATAAAGTTGACATTTCGTCAACTTATCAACTCCCCCAAACTTGAGTCTTTGCTTGTCCTCAAGCAAATAAATACTCAAATAAGATCAAGAAAGAAATTTTCTAAATCGACTAAAGATAGAAATCAGTCTTCAAACATATTTAAGCGCAAACCATGACCAATGGCTCAATTAGTACCAACAATTGAATCCTTTATCACATGCATGCTTGACAAGATACTATAAAGGTATTTCAAGTATCGAATACATGATCAAGTAATGGCATAAGAGCCTCAAGACTTCACTTTGCTCATCAAACAACCTTGCTCTATCATGAATTTTCATTGTAAGTCTAGACTCACTCTTCCCCTCAATTCACTTGCACAACCTCATCAAAGAAATTGAGTCTAATTCCATAAATAAATGTTGGACATATAAGCAGCAATCACAAAGACTTATTATCACAAAATCTCATGCTCACAAGGAATGTTCACAAGCGCCACAAGGGTATCATAGGCATACCCATATTGAGATTCTCCTCTAATGGAATAGCACCAAATAAAGGGTCACTTAAGACTTTATTAGGCTTGTAATGTAGGCTACGGGCTTGGTACGATAAGATTTGGGATAATAGTTTATACAAATTTGACAGATCATTTCAGGAGTCAGGAATTCGATTTAGAAGCCAACAGTCTTAAGTGTGGGGTGCTTGCACCCCGGTTGCGTGCACTAGTTGGTTTAAATGAGTTTGTTGGCTTGAAATATAAATTGTGCACGCTAGTGAGGGAAGTCTGAGTACCTCGATTTATCACCTCTTGTCCTTAGTGTCGTGCATTGAAGACAATGCACCATTTTAAGTGTGGGGTGAGGAACCATGAAAAAAACATTAGTTAGTTTAGATTAGTGGCCGAGTCCTTGGATTTTCTTCAAGCCACGGTTCTTTTCCTAGGATGCCATTTCTTTTGAATCGGGTGTTTTTAGGAGTAGTTGTAGTAATTAGGATTTAGAAAAATGGAAGGAGAAGAAAATAAAGGGTGGTAAACTTTGCTCGTAGTCTTATGTGTGAGTTGTTTGATGCCGTCATATTTACTCCCTTGCATTCGAGTTGAAATTCCCTATAGACTTTTGGTATGAGTTTTGCATTGGATTGAAAAATGATCTTGCTAGTGACGCTTCGGCTCAGGTTTTTGACTCTGCTTATTGACTTAATAACATGACTTGTCTCACTGATTCTTGTTAGGAGTTGGAATTATTCCATCTTGAGTGGTTCATTTGCCATGTGTGGTGAGGTTTTAGTATTGTTTCATGTGCTTGCATTATTGGTCTAGAACTTGCCCTGATTGTTTTCGAGGCGAAATCCTAGGTTTCACTTGGTTTAGAAAATGATTATAGGCCTTCTTTAGCCCATTGAATTTTTTGTAGCCTTCCGTGATAATTTTACTCTAGTCACCCCTTTTGAGCATTTATCTTGTTTATTGGCAACCATATCAAAAGCCTTTACCTGTGTTTGTATTGAATTTTTTATCTTTTGAATACCCTATCTCCTAGAGCACTTGCAAAAATTGTATAATGAGCTGAAAAAAACTAAAGTTGGAGAAAAATATTGGTTATATTGTGAATGTAGTGCCAGTTAGAAGTGAAAGAATTACTTGTGAAAAGAAAAAAAAGTGAAAAATTGAAAAAAAAAATTTATTTGATTGTCTGGCCAACGATCAAGTACAAAAAAAAAATTGAAGCTTGGAAGAAATAAAAAAAAGAGGAAATAAAAAAGGAGCATTCTTTGTGAGCTAAAAAAATATCCAATGATGTAAATAAAAAGGGGAAGATTGGAGCTTGATTTATATTGAAGAAGGAAAGTCATGGTTGAGAAGGAAGTGTGTAATTGAGGTTTAAATACGTTTTGTAAGTGCTTAGGGAGGTGTTAGTCACTTTTATCCATATATTTATCCCACCTGTCCCCTAGCCAACATTACAACCTTGATAAAGTCCTATTTGATTCTAGACTGAGTGTACCTAAATTAGTGGAGAATTACTAGACGGGCAAGCTTATGGTACCATTGTGTGGCACTTGAAGTTCTTTGTGAGTGTGAGCAAATTCTTTCTATCTTAGGCGTCCCTTATAATAAATTTGATCTATTTGTTTGTGATTGGGACTAGGCTTTGATTGGTGAGGGCACATGGACTATAAGAGATAGGAGCTTTTATTAGGCTACCTAATTTCGAGCAAGTGAGCACGCTGTGAGTAAGTTGGTGTGTGCAGTCGATTCTTGAGGCTTTGTTGTTGCTACTTGATTGTTTTGATAATTCTTGCTTTTAAATGTATGAGTCACAAATATGAGGAAGTTATGTGCTTGTATGCATGGTGATTAATTATTGGTATCAACCAAGCTCATAGGTGATTAAGTTAATTGTTTAGAAGTATTGTTGGATTGAATTGTTCGAGGACGAACAATAGTTTAAGTGTGGGGTGTTGATGTTGGGCATATTTGATGTATTTTAGATATATATTTCCCCTACCTTTTACTTATATTCAATGCTAAAGAGTGCCCAACATTGCTTATTTTGGATATCAACAATCATGGTGAATCCCACAGCTCTAGAACTAACAAGTTATGTAAAGGAAAAGATAAGAAAACTCAATGTAGACGTTGAGCTCCAAGTTAGTAGAATATCCAAAACTGTCGACACAAAAATAGTAGGAGCCCAGTAGCAACATCATCAAGCTCGAACTGCCAAAGATCAGCCGCTTTTGCTCTCGTATCCTCAACATCCTCCTTTTCATCCTAACTAGGTACTGAATTCGAAACATATGTCTTTGTTTTCACAATAAAAAGGGTAGGAGCAACTTTTGGCTTTGGGATTAGAGATCTGTTGTTTGAAAGCTTGGGCGGAAGTAGCTTGTGAACTTTGTGGTTTGGCTTTTGGGTCCCGGGGTCTCTAACCCTCATACAACTCAATTTATTTATCTAATTTATGGTTCATGCATTTTTGGGATAGAGCAAAGTCTACCATGGCCTTTTTTTATCATCTCCACAATTTTGTAGTTATCTTAGACCTCTTTGGTCAATTCTTGAACATTCGTGACCACCTTGTCAAAATCTTCTTTGGAAATGGAGGGGGTAGGTAGGGGTAGTGGTTGGACACTTTTAATTTGACCTAACACCACATGCAAGCTCGCCAATTTTTTGTCAATGTCCCTCACTGTTTCAGCTAAGTCCACCTAGACCATAGTACCAACAACAGGGGTAGGTGCGGGACGGGGAGCTTTTGGGACTTTAGGGGGGCTATGGAAGATGGGGGAGTATTAGAAGCTTTACCTGAAGCCTGAGGCTCATCATTATATGAAGACGCAGCTGGGTTGACTCGATTGTGAGAATCATCAATATTGTATCGAATTAACTTACCCATTGGCTTCACAAATTTGTCTTGGACATAGCGATTCATCCCTTTTGCTTTGAAGTACGCTATCAGTGAGCTAAGATATTGAAGATTTGTTACCTCTTCCTTTACCTCATTGAAAATTTTCCTAGCCATGACCACTCCCAAGTTAACCTTGATTCCCCACATAATGCAAGAATTCATCAGCTCCCTCTTCAAGGTAAATTTGGCATCTTGCCTTGTGGGTAATATTTTGAAAATGATGATCGATTCCCACTCATTTGCTTCAAAGTTGAGATCTTTTCTGAGTATCTTGGCCCATGGACAATGAAAGAAGGATTTGACTTTCTCCAAATGATAGGAGCAATCCACTTTCTTTGTTCAGCTTTTGGCATATATATCTTCTCAATTATTCTGTTGGTGAGAGATTTGGTAGCTCCAGGAACTCATTCAAATCTTTTGGGTTGTAGCTCACTTACATGCCCCTCAACTTCACCCTGTATTCTCCTCTGGCCATGGCATAGAACTCTCTCACTAATGTCTCACCTGCATCCTGAAGTGTCCTTTGAAAGAGATTGGTCCACCTTTGATGATTTAGCATCTCCATGAACCTCGGATTATGCCTCTGAATATTTGTGGTACTAATGATCCACTTCTAAGTAATATTCGTCACTGACTGCCCTTTTCAATAGTCCTTGAATGAATATCTGCTCATAAATTTCTTCTCCTAATTTGGAGGTAAAGGTGGGTATGTAATAAAGGGCTTATCAGCCCCCTTTTGTGGTGGAGCTTCTTGCTCTTCATGTTGTTGATCCCTCTTAGATTCTTATATAGTAGGAGCAGATGTTGATGGTAGGGTAGGGGATGTCTCCCTTTATTCCTCACTCTTAGCTTCAGGTTCAGTGCTTTTTTATGCCTGAGGGTGCTTCTCATGAGGTGGGGCTGGAACATCATGACCCCTTTTATCTCGCCTCATTTCTTACTCTTAGGACCAATTATTGAAGGGTCTTTGCTTCATTTGTCTCAAAATCAAAGATGGAAGGTGGTGTAGTAGGAGTTCCCGAACCCTTTCCAAATTTTCTCTTGCTTCTATCTCTAACCAGGGTGGCACTAGGTGGTGTACCTCCTCCTTTCCCTGCTTGATGATACGTATTTGTAAATTAACTCAACGCTGATGTTAGATGTAGCCAAAAGTGATAGAGTTAGAAATAAATTCTTAGTAGGAAACTTGAGTGAAGAGCAGAAGGGGAGGAGGTAGCGTTTGATGTAATGGGCAGCCGCCTCACCAGGACTAGGCAGGTGCCTCAAAGTATTTGGTGGCTGCCCATATCCTAGGCAGTTTGGGCTGTGTTCTATGTGAAAGTGGGGCGTTCACCTCATATGTGAAAGGTGGGAACTCCCATATCGGTTGTCACCTCCCATGTAAAGAGCGACCGCTCATGCAAAAACTTGTCTGAAGCCGTGAGTAGTTATTTAGAGGGAAAGTGAGGCGGCCCGCCTCAATGGGAAGGCGGGTGCATGTTTTTCATGAGCTAGGATCCTTCCAAACCAAGCTAAGCACGGGGGTTCGTCTCCTTGCAAAGAGCGACCGTCTGCCCACCTCAAAGTTGGCCGATGGCACGATAACCAACAAACAGTAAATGTCTAAAGTGCCTAAAACCATTATTTTATCCTAAAGATCGTATTTTTCTCTCAACTCACAGCATTACACTCACAAGAGATCAAAAATCAAGTATATTCAATTGATACACCAAAAAGCTATGAACTTTAACCTAACTTTCCCTAACCAATCGTGCATCCCCAATTTAATTTTAAGTATTGTGTTCTTGGGTGAAATTCATAATATGTTATACTAACTATGAATTTAAAATAGAAAGCTAAGAAAAATCAAAAGAAAAACAAAGAAAATCAAAGAAAAATGAGAAAAATACCCGATCTACTTGTAGAGTAAAGAAATAAAGTAACTAAAAGTGGTGGATTTATGTAATGTGTGTGAGGTTGCTCCGGTGGTGGTAGTAGATTGTTTTCCTGGTGGGTTGTTGTGTGAGAATGAGGAAGTAAATAGAATGAGGGGTAAAAACCCTTCTTTATTACCACTGGGTTGGGTCAACCCGCATGGGGCAGGCGGAATTTTTAAAAAGGTGGCCCACCCTGTCGCCATGTTGAAAAATGTTAAACTTGGGCGACCTCCCTTTTTTCCAAAATTTTTTGGAATAAAAACTTCTCACCATTCTGCTTCTCTGAATTGGTGAAGGGCGCCAGCATAGTTATAGAGGGCGGGTGCGTTTTACACATAGGGCAGCCGCCTCTCAGACAAGGTGGGCCACAATATTGATCTTCTTCCATCCTCCACTTTCAATCAAGTAACCTGCACACTACAAAAACTAATTAGCTAAAAATATGGGTTACCTCCCAAGGAGTGCTTTAGTTAACGTCGTGACACAATGCTAACCCATTGTTTCAAGGACCGATCAATACTACAAAGGCAACCACTTTGGTGCCTTCCATCATTCCCTAGTAATACTTTTCTTGTGCCCATTCATACGAAATGTTTTTCCATTCACATCGTCTAGATCAAAAGCACTTTATGGAGTTACATCAACAATATTGAACGGGCCACTCCTTTTAGACCTCAACTTTCCGGGGAATAGTTGGAGACGAGAATTGAAAAAAATTACTAAATCTCCTTCCTTAAACTCCCTATTCCAAATTTTCGTATCATTGACCATATTCATGTTTTCTTAGTAAAGTAAGGCATTTTCATAGGCATTGAACTTTATCTCATCAACTTCATTCAATACCTCAATTATCGACTTTCAGGTAATATCCAATTTAAGTTCAATTTCTTCAACGCCTACATTGCCTTGTATTCTAGCTCGATTGGAATGTTACAAGCTTTACTAAACACCAATCTATAAGGTGACATGCCAATTAGTGTCTAGTAAGCCATCCTATATGTTCAAAGAGCTTCATCCAAATTCTTTCCCCAATCTTTGAGATTTTCATTCATGGTCTTGGCCAATATTTGTTTGATCTCCTGGACACTTCAACTTGTCTGCTTGTTTGAGAAAGGTCAGGAGTCGCCACTTTGTGCCTCACACAGTATTTCTCAGGAAGTGAGGTAAAGGATTTGTATCAAAAATGTGAATCACCATCACTTATAATAGCTCTAGGAATGCAAAAATGAGTAAAAATGTTCTTCCTCAAGAGCGAAATAACGCTTCTTTCTTCATTGTTTGGAAAGACAATAGCCTCGACCCACTTGGACACATAGTCCACCGCAACCAAGATGTATTTCATGCCAAAAGAACTAACAAAGTGACCTATAAAATCCACACTCCAAACATCAAATAACTTAACTTCTACAATTGGCTTTTCAGACATTTCATGCCTTCTTGAAATTCCTCCTGCCCTTTGACATTGGTCACAACTCTTCACGAACTCATGTGCATCCTTATAGATAGTAGGCCAATAAAAATCACATTCCAAAATTCTAGAAGTGGCTCTTATCCCACCATGATGCCCACCATAAGGTGAAGAATGACACCCTTGCAAAATCTCATATTTCTCAAAATCGAACACACACCTTCTAATCATCCCATCAGTATAAATTCGAAAAAAGTATGACTCATCCCAATAATAATGACAAGCATATTTATGAACTTCTTCCTTTTATTTTAAGTGAATCATTCGACAGATCAGTACAAATTACATGATATGCAATTTATGCATACCTTGGAATTTTCTCCCAAAACATGGCAAGAACTCTCTCATTCAGAAAAGCATCATTGATCTCAATGCCTTCTTTGGGTCTCCCTTCTTCTTCCAAACGGGACAAATGATCCGCCACTTGATTCTCATTACTCTTTCTATCCCTTACTTCCACATTGAATTCTTGCAAGAAAGTATTTATATAACCAATCTCGGCTTCGAATCTTTCTTGATCAACAAGTACACAATACTAGAATGGTACTGAGGACCACCACTTTGGAACCCATCAAATATACTTGAACTTCTCAAAAGAAAAGACAATTGCCAAGAACTCTTTCTCAGTCACCGTGTAATTTAATTGAGCTCCATTCATTGTCTTGCTAGCAAAGTAGATGGGATGAAACATTTTATCAATTCTTTTACCCAAAATGGTGCCCAAAGCTCATATTAGCTCGAACAACACTCTCCATTTTGGACTCACAATGATCGATGCGGTTGTCAAGCTTCTTCTCAATTCTTCAAAATACTTCAAACAAGACTCATCAAAGTCCTTATCCAAGAGTTTAAACAACGGGTTTTCCATTTTTGAAAAATCCTTAATGAAACAACGATAGAACACCGCATGGCCAAGAAAACTCCTAACTCCTTTCATGGTGGTAGGAGGTGGAAGCTATGAGATAACTTCAATTTTGGCTTGGTCCACTTTGATACCCTTCTTAGACACTTTATGTCCCAACTTAATTTCCTTCTTCAACAAGAAAATGACACTTTTCCCAATTAAGGACCAATTTTGTTTCTTCACATCTCGCCAAGACCTTTTCCAAGTTGTGACAATCATCAAAAGAATCTCACACAATGAAGAAATCATCCATAATACCTCAAAAAAATCTTCAACCATACCATGGAATAAGGCCAATATACATCGTTGAAACATGGCGAGAGCATTACAGAATCCAAATGGTATATTGTGGAATGCAAATATGCCAAAAGAACAAGTAAATATTGTCTTGTCTTGGTAATCCAATCAATTTAATTTTGATTATACCTGGAGTATCCATCCAAGAAATAATAATAAGCATGCTCCGCTATCCTATCAAGCATTTGGTCAATTAATGGCAATGGGAAGTGGTCCTTCCGAGTGGCATTGTTGAGCTTCTTATAGTGCACACAAACTAACCATCCCTGATGCGGGGCAAATCGAGCCAAGACACCAACCAACGAGTGCCAAGCTTGAAGGATGTAAAGGACGAGAAGTCAAGAGCTTCGGAAACAATTTGAAGAAGTGTCAAGAGGATTCCAAGCCCAGGCGCTCCGCCCGAAGCCTAGGCGCTCCACCTGAGAAGCACACTACCTAAGAATTGGGGTGCTCCGCCCAGGACACTAGGCGCTCCGCCCAACTACTCCGCCCAAGATGAGGCGCACAGACTAAGTTGGCTACTGCCTAACATGGCCAGGTGCTCTGCCTCCCTCCAGGCGCTCCGCCTCCCTGCGTTCCATTCTGGATTTTTGTCTAGTTAATTCCTATTTTGGCCCTGCGTGGCTTATTCACTTAACCCAACTTGTGGTGGTACTTTAGACATTATCTAGCATGAGACAAAAATTATAAATACCTCATTAGGCCTTTCTAGTTCATTACATTACCTTGAATATTGATGAATGACTTTGAGATTTCTCTCATGAATGAAAAACCCCTTTATGGCTTGAATCATTTGGTGAATCCAATTGAACCTCATTCCTTACTTGATCAAACCTTTTGCAAGAGCCAACGTGCCTCTTGAGGATCGTTTTCATAGTCTAGGTGTTTCTTGACGCTAACCAAGGGTGTTAAGAGAGTAGTTCTTCGTAGCTACTTTAGCGGTAGTTCGAGATGCGTCGTACTTGTATCTCATTTTTATCGCTTCCGTATTTTATCCGTATCAGTTTGGTATCAGAGTAAGGTTAGCATTTCATTCCTATGAATCCTCGTCTTGATCTTCATGCCTACGTTAGTTTCGTGTTTTAGTTTCTTGTTTATTGTTGTTTTTGAAAAGAAGAAAAAGAAAAAAAATAAAAAAAAATTGAAAAATAACAAAAAATTTGCTAGAACTTCTTGGTTTAGATGACCCATTGGATATTGATTTGGTACCCTTATTACGTGATTTGAAGTTGTGGATTGAAAATTAAAAATTTGAAAACCCAAGTTTTTCAAACCCTTGTTGAAACTTCATGAATCTTGATCTTGCTTGGTATTGATTTTTTGGGTGTAAAAACTATTGGGGATTGTGTAGAATCATTCAAAATAACTTTGGGTGCTATTTGATTGCAAAATAAGTTGAAATCGTTGGATTTTTGGGTTGAAAATGACCAAGAACACATTATTAGAAAAGCTGAAGAACAGCTCTAGGCCCAACGCCTGCTATCTAGGCCCTCTGCCTGCCTAAGCTACTGCCTAAGTTCCCAAGCGGTCCGCCTAACCCTCTAGGCATTGCACCTGAGGTGCTAAAGTGGGTTTGGGTAGTTTCTCTTCTAGTTTTTCGTGTTTCTTTGATTACATTAACTCAAACTAGTACTTTTAGAGTAACAATCCTACTTGAATAGTACTAGTTATTTAAGCTTCTAGGACAATCGTTCTTAATGGAGATTAGAAATCAAAGAAGACTCGTAGAACATTTTGCTTCAAGTCCTCACTATATGTAGCATAGCATCCATCAAGTCTCATTAACTCCAATTTTCTCGAAGAGCACTTGGCTTGTGGATTGTTTGGTTGTTGAGGAATATTGTTCAACTACATGAAACCTTTGGTTCAAGCTTGAGTGATCAAAACCCTCACCACTAATCGGTTGTACCCGAGTGACATTCAAGTGAGTGTGTGTGTGTGAGGTTATTTCACTAATCATTTGCTTGTTTTGTAGGTACCATGGCCGGAGAAGATGATAAGACCAATATGGTCCCGAAAAGCACTTTGGTTACTATATTGGCCGAGATGAAAGCCATAAGTTTGAGGCTTGAGAATCTTGAAAGGGTAAGGACCCCGAGTGTCCAAAAAGAAGCCGGTAAAGGCTCAACCGTGAGACCCGAAAAATTTGCCAAGATGGCTAAACAACAAAGGTTGAGATATGAAGCCCTTCGACGAGAATGCATGTTGGGCATTCCCCAACAAGTGAGTATTCCCCACAACTTGGGCAATCCCCAAATCAATGTTTCACTCATTAGATCCCGTAGAAATGTAGCACCTCTTGAGCATGATGTTGAGGCTCAAGAAGGGGAGGTTCCCGAGCTTGGTGATGATTTTGATTACTTTGGTGCACCCTATCCGAATAGGGGAGCAATGAGTGGAGGCTAGGGAATGAATAAGAGAAGAGGTCAAGGTCGAGGACCTCAAGGGGCTTATGTTGGGAGGAACTTGAGAAGGGAATATAATGACTATGATGAGTACTATGGGGGCCAACCAGAGCTTAACTGTGGTGGTCGTGATAACAATCTCAATAGTGTGAAGATCACTATCCCTACCTTCAAGGGGGACTAGTGATCCGAAAAAGTTTCTTGAATGGATGGTCCAAATGGAGAGGGTCTTTGATACAAATGAGATGTCCGAAGAAAAGAAGGTCACAAATACCATTGCTTCCTTTGAGGCATATGCTTCCACTTGGTGGGAGTCCGTCAAGAGGTGTAGACGTGCTATTGGGTTACCTATCCGTACTTGGGAAGAATTGAAAATAGTGATGAGTGACAAGTATGTGACACCCAATTACTGACAAGATCAACTCAAAAGGCTCTATGAATTGAAACAAGGCCTTAAGTCGGTTGATGAATACTTCAATGACTTTGAGAGAAACCGAATGGCCCTTGACATGGAAATGAAAGATGAGGTGCAAGCCATCATTCGGTTGAAGAGTGGTCTCAACCGTGAGATTGCTTCTCAATTGAGGTTGCATATCTTTCATTCACTCCAAGATGCATACAATGCCGCTAATGAAGCGGAAAAGGGTATCAAAGTAGATAAGACTACCCGCTATAGGAGTACTACTTCTACTCCCGTGAGTCGACCTAAGGAATGGAAGAGTCCGAACACAACTGGTGCTAGTGGAAGCCAAAATGTGAAAAAGACTTATGAGAAGCCAACACCAAGGAGTGACTTCAAAGATTCGGGAGGTAACTCTAAAACTCAATTGAAGACTTCTAGTGCTAGGGTATGGCCACTTTTCTAAAGATTGCCCCACCCGAAAGACAATGGTTGTTTTAGATGATGGGTTGGTGTGTGAGCAAGAGAGTGAGCCCGAAGAAGAGGGAGTTGAGGAGAGTGAGGTAGTTGTTTGTGAAGAGGTTACAGCGGAAGGTGATGATCCTAACTTGTTCCTTGTGGTTAGGAGGAGTTTGAGTACCATATTCTTTGAGGATGAGGAAGAGAATGTACAAAGGGAGAATCTTTTCCATGCTAGATATCGTGTTATGGGGAAAGTGTACTAAATGGTCATTGATTCGGGAACTTGTGCTAACATAGTGAGTCAAACATTGATTTCCCAATTGAAATTGCCCACTCTAAAGCATCCACATCCATACCGTTTACAATGGTTGAGCGAGTGTGGAAAGTTTAAAGTGGTGAAGCAAGTCTTGATCGAGTTTAACATTAGGAACTATCGAGATAAAATCATGTTTGATGTGGTACCGATGCAAGCTTGTCATCTCTTATTTGGAAGGACATGGCAATATGATCGGAATGTTGTTAATGATGGTCAAATCAACACATATGTGGTCAAACATGAGGGAATGAAGTATGTGCGCAAGCCCTTGACACCGAGGCAAGTAAGTGCCAACTATAGGCAATGAGGGAGTTGAAAGAAGCGGATAAAGCTATGTCACCTATGTTGCTTGATCCCGAAGCCGTAAATCTTATTGTTATACCATTGCAAGTTGAAAGGGAGAGTCACTCCACTCCAAATAAGGACAATCTTCAATCTCATTCTATTGTACTTGAACATGAGAGACAAAAGAAATAGAGGAGTGAAGGAGTGACCAGTGACAATCCAAGAGAGGAAAAAGGAGAGGATGTGAGGAGTGATGTGAGTGGATTGTCACCACAAACTACACTTGAACTTGAGGAAAAAGTGAGAGAAAGGAGAGGTGAGAAAATAAAAATTGAGAGTGAGAGCACCCATTGTTCTAACCATTCTTCTTCTTCTTCTTCTTCTTCTTCTTCTTCTTCTTCTTATTCTTCTTCTTCTTCTTGTGTAGGTACCCTTGGAAACGAGCCATTGGAGCCTCAACCATGTGCTTTGGAAGGAAGACAAGATTATGAAGACCTTCATTTTGAACTCCATGAAGGAGGGGTTGAACATGACACTTCAAGTGATGTGAGTGCTCAAGAAAGCCGCTAAAGTGTAAGTGTTTCTTCACCTTCTCATGAACATACTAGTTACTTGTCTTGTGATGACTCAATGGTAGTTCGTACTTGTAATACATCCATTGATTCTAGTTGTCAACTTATGTGTACTTGTGTATCACTAGTTGAGAGGGATGATAAGCCACATCATGATGTAAGCCCGATACTAGTTGAGAGGGATGATAAGCCACATCATGATGTAAGCCCATTGTTCAATGAACCTCTCTTTAGTGAAGAAATTGTAGTTGACCATGCTTGTGTCCCTTGTTATGACACACCACCAATTTTTGACAAAGGGGAAGATGAGTTGATTGATTATACCCTTGTTGATATGATTGTTTTTGGTGGACCTATGTGTTATGGTAAGGATGATAGTGACCTTGAGGAGTCCATATTGTACGAGATAGATGTTGACACCCAATATTGTCCCGAAATTTTGAAATTAATTTGCTGACACTTACTTTTTATATAAATCTCAAAATATAGCATTTTGCGTTAATATAAAGCCAAAAATGTCCCTTTTCAAAGAAATTATAAAATTTGATGTTTTGTCGCAATTTGGCTATTGTTTACAAAGTTTTTCAATATTAGCAACTTGATATTTTCGGCTTTATATTACCTACAACATGTAAGATATTGGGAGCATTTATCTAATTATAAAGTTTTTCAAATTGATTTACGAAATTAGTTAAAGCTATTAATTTTTAGAAAATGGTCAGAATCGTTGTTCATTTTAAATCTCGGCCTATCTACGCAACATTCATATTATACAACATCCAATTTTCTTCTAGCCCAATTTTTAAAACCTCTAACCATCACCCCTATAAAACCTTAAACCCTAGCTATTCATCATTTTTTCCTTCTACAACGACACCCTAAAAAATTCAGCCTCATACACCCCCACTCAATTTTTACCCTCACCCACACTAATCATCTTCCTCTTCACTCCCCTACAATAAAAATCAGATCTCCCTCCCACAATACACACAAACTCCTCCTTTTCACCATCATCAATACATACAACACACACACCCCATTCGCGCACATCCACACACCCAGAAATTCTGTACAGCGATACAAAATCAGGGGAAACGAGATCTAAAACAAAGCAAAAAGGGAAAGTAAGAGGAAGAGTGGCGGGGTAGCAGTGACGACGTTAAACGGCGGTCGCTCCTCCGCCGACTCCGTTGGGGTCACTGATCGGCTGCTGTTCACGCTTGTTTCACCGGAAATATTCAGTAAATCATCGAGAAGGAGTCTTGTCGTTCTCATTCGAACCCTGACATTTTCGTTTGGTACTAATTTGAATCAAAACATTCGAGGCCGTGGCGACGCCCCTACTCGCTGGTGTTGCCGCCCTTGTTCGATATCGATGCTGCCTCACCGGGAAACCTTACTCCGGCACAACCCTTCTCTAGCCTTTGTTGCATTTTTGTTACTTATTATCATTGTTAATGCCAGACTGTTTTTGCTATGATTTGTTTATTTCAACGCTAAACTTTTGTTACTGCCTCATGCTTTCAATTTTGGTGTGAGGATTCAATGCTTTGGCGAGGATATTTGCAATTTTGGTTGGCACTGTTTGGACGGTCCTATGATGCTGTGAAAATGTTTGAGATGCTATACGTTGTGGACCCCACTGAATTATTTTTCATACATTTTCCTCTTGAGTTGAGAAAAGTTGAATCTGAGTCTACGTTGTTTGTGTGATTGTGCTAAGAGAATGAGGCTTTTGTGACTCGGAGAATGCAGGAGTTTCTAAGGGTGGTTGCTCTGTTTCTCCTTGAGTTCATAGTTGAGAAATTTTGTGGTTACTTTTGATCAACAGCCATTGATTTGCATAATTCTAAATGATTGTGCTCATCTTAAGCTTTTAAGAGATACTGCACTTCTAGGCCTATTAAAATAACTGACTCGAGGCCTATGCATATGGACTGATTTGAACTTGATACTACACCGGCCAATGAAAAAATATATATACACGTATTGAGACCTCGAGATTGATTTGAACATGGTACTACACTTGAACAGTCCCGCCCCGTATCCCTAAAGCAAAAAGGCGATGATGAATGTATGCACTTTAATGCAAAGCAAGTTGGATAGAGTGGTGGATTTGGTACTTGGCATGGCAACACGATCGGCCGACGTGTTTGCAACCGTACCAACATCCCGAGCCTCTACATGACGCGCCATACAAACCTGAGCCTAAATTTTGCAAAAACAAACCCCCTTACTATTATTATTATTATTATTATTATTATTATTATTATTATTATTATTATTATTATTATTATTATTATTATTATTATTACTATTATTACTTTATTAATTTATTATTAGTATTTTATTTTCATTGGTATTACGCTTTATTATCGTACTAATCCAATTTCATTTTGTTTGTTTTGCGAGGTACCTTTGATTGAATGAATATGCCGCTCCCGAGTTCTACCTTTTGAACTTATTCTCATTATTAATATAGTTAGACTTGATTGAATTTGTACAATTTATTTGTAAAATGAACCTTTGATTATATATGATTATTTGATTGATTGCTTTACTTTATCTTCATTGCCTTTTATTTTAAAGTCGTTATTTAATTTATTGCATACTCGGGCCATTTAGCAAAATATGTGCAAATTAAATATTTTTTATAAACAAATTTTATTTCAATAAATTATTTTTAGATAAATTTTCTAGAAAAGCATATTTTGCAGATATTTTGAAAACCTGTCGGATTAACCGTTTTTAACGGAATTTCGGAAGTGCCTTAAAAACCTTCTTCCGAAATTAAAAAACCTCTTACCTTTAGAATCTCTGAAAGAAAGACCGTCTTTTTCCTAAAACGGAGTTTTGCACGCATTTGCTAATTTGGTTCCCTGTTTTTCTTAAATTGGGTGGCGACTCCAAAAACTCCAAAAGAGTTAGTCCCTCCTGTCGATATTCCAGAATTTATCCTTTTCGGGGTAATTTTTGGGGTTCAACAATAGATAGGGTTCTCTATGATGACTTCTCAAGTGTGAGTGATGAACGTAGTTTTGATACTTCACCTTTGTTTGTTCATGAAATCGAGATG
Organism: Petunia secreta; assembly: GCA_029990175.1. NCBI lineage: Eukaryota > Viridiplantae > Streptophyta > Magnoliopsida > Solanales > Solanaceae > Petunia > Petunia secreta. The sequence continues at coordinate 7,005,603 of JARKIP010000053.1, forward strand.
CGCATTTTTACTAATCCATTGTTTGAGTAAACTCAATCATTGAGCCTTGAGTTTAATAGTTTCATTTTATCAGGGAACTTAACCCCGAAGATGTAGTGCCATTTGAGCAATTCCAATACAAATAGCCCATCCCAGTTTGAGTTTTAATCAACTCGTTCCCAAGTGCGCATGCCAAAGAAAACAAAGAAGATAAGGAATTAATATACGCAAGATATGATAGAACAGGAAAACATCAAATTAGCATTAGTCAGAAACGTGTGATATTAAGAGACTAACTTTTAACTCAGATTAGACAAAGCCTGATTAACTGAACAGAACACTAAAGATAGAAGAAGCAGACTTGGAGAACACAGACACCAAACTGAAGCAAACCTTGGCAGAATAGAAAATAATTTAATGGAAAACTGAAATAGGGAAGACAACTTCAACAATTCCAGCCTATTCAACCTAATTATCTTGGAATTTATTTAACCTCAGACCATTTCCAAGAGAACAGACACAAGAGAAAATGATGAAATCATTCAGCGGAGAAGATCATACTATTCCTATTTCAGTGATCAAACAAGGGACTAAGGCAGGATATTTATAAAATTAGAAGTAGCAATTTGAGGATGAAAAGAAAGCTCTTTTACTTGAGCAATAAGAAATAGACTATAAAAGAGACTCAGGGCAAACTAACCATAACAGGAACTGTAACATACTAAGCGAGACTTGAGAATTCCACTAGAAAACTGATCCCATTTCCTCTAAACAAACATCAGGACAGACCCTCACACTTCTTGCATATAAAAACAGGAAGTAGAGTGCCTACAAACTCCCTGATATCCTTGCCTGCATAACAACCTAACACACCCATGAACTTCTGCTACAACCAGCTTCCAAACACCCCTTTAAACAACCTGAACTGCTTCACATTCTTGCTTGTTCTCTGCTACAACTAGAGCAAAGATTCACACCTCACAAGGAAGCCAGATGCCAAAATAAACTACAACCAACACCCTTGCATATATCACAAATAACAAAAACCTAAACAAAATTCATTCCACCTTCTTTTGACCATATCTTCACAAATATATAAAAAACAAGGGCCTCACTGATCCTAGGATTCTTAAGAAACCTTACAGATCCTAAGCCTGACAAAGACACCACTGGTCTTGTCCATAGGGCATCTCACTGATCCTTGGCCTTATTACAAGGCCTCACAGGTCCTGGATAGCCAATGACCTTACTGGTCATTCAAAAGGGGGGGGTCCACTGGTCATTCAAAGACATAGGGGCTTCACCCTCCTAGTATGCAACTTGCATACATCAATATATTACCATTTTTTGCAACAAGCCAAGCAGTAATCCAGCCTGCACACATCAACACCTTTCCAACACACTGCACACCTCACATTCAACCTGCATATAGAAAAAAAAAAACAAACTGCACACACACTACATCCCTGAAAATGCAGCACGTATCCAATCCTTACACCCCTGCGTATAATTCTCACACATGCCACTCATCTCCTTGAACACCAAACAAACCACCAGTGCAAGAACTAAATCCCTGCACCATCTGCCTGCAAACATCGCTACAGACATTCTTCATACAAGCTACACCAAACTGCAGACATCAATGAAGACCCCTGATCATCTGCACAACCTCTAAATTACTCTACAACCTCTTGTAAAAACTCCCAGGAGTTCATCAAACACCTGCAGCCCCCAGAAACATTACAACACTGCACACACCTCCCTATAAACACATTACTGCACCTTAACAAAACCCGTGCACCCTCTTTTAGATAGGAACCAGACCATAAGGGCAAAAAAAAATAATACAGATGAACTGGATGTGAATTTGCTCAGAACCAAAACTAGATGTTTTAAGCTTCAGGCTGAGGGAAAAGGATACATCAAACCCTTGAATGAGACCAAGAACTAGAAGAAGACTATTGAACTGATAAACAAACTAAAACAGACTATAAGAACAAACTTAATCTTTGCAGCTTCATTGGTTCATCATAAATTTAAATCTCCACTAACTAGAATAAACCCATGAATTTCTTTTATTTAAAGATGCAAATCTATCATGCTTTATTAACAAATTTTCCTTTCATTTTAAAGTTCATCTTTAATCCCTAAACACCTAAGTAAGTTGAAGATCTTTTAATGCTTAACAAATGAGGTTAAGTATATACATGTTCATAATGGCCGATAAGCATACTGAGCTAACAAACACACAAAGAACTAGTTGAACTGAATCATGTACTTTCATAGAAGATTTACCCCTTTTATTCAATGACCAACAGATTTCCTAAATTATGTTATCAAATTTCAACCTAAAAAATTTATAAAATTCTGATCTTTACATTATTTTCTTTAAAATTGTTTGCTATGACCCTCTTATCTTAAAAATATCACACACATATCATAAGATTTCATATCCAGAAACAAAATTTAGAGTTCATAAGCATAACAATAAGGCTAGATTTTACCTTTTCGAGGGAGTTGAATGGGCGTTAGAACTGAAAATATTCGAGTCGAACCAAAGCGATTCGACGATGCTAACTCGATATAATCTTCTTAATTCTCAAACTATACCAGTTAAGCTGTGTATATACTTTTCTCAGAAAAAACTTAGCAAAATAATTTATGTCTTTTGAAGTTGCCGTTTCCTTAAAACCAAGACCTAGACCCTAAAAATTCTGAAAATCATGAATTTATACTAAAAAAATTAGGGCTTTCCTCCGCTCCAAAATTCCGAAAATACTCTTCATTATATTTGATCAATCCCTTGTGAGAAAAGGGTGAGAAGGGTAAAACTACACCTCTCTCATCCTTATCTCCCAGAAAGAGATCAAGGGCTTGGATTGAATTGGATTTGAAATAAACGGTTAAGATAAAGTATTCGTTGCTGATGGGGGACCAATTCGTACTGGTTTTGGCATTATTCAAGAGTTTTTCTGAGGGATTGGGATCACTCGTGGGTCGAAATTGGAAGTGAAACGGGTCGAGGGTTTTGTCGCGGGTCAATTTGGAGAACTAGTAAGGGAAGCGAAACTTGGGAATGGGCTAACGGGCTGAAATGGAAAGTAGGCGTGTGTGTGTTGTATGTATATATGTTTGCATAGATAGCCCAATTTTAAAACATAGGATCATATTTGACCTTTTTTAGATAAATTAAAATTAAATATAGATTTTACGCGAATATGCTAGAATTTATGATGCGCGGTGCAATTTTAGCCCTTTTTTTAAAGATACAATCGATTCACTTTAAATTTCAAAAATTGACCTTAATTAACATGTCCGTGACAAAATTGGGTGTCAACAACCATCGCACTCTCCTTTTCTACTAAAGCTTCCACAACTATATCAACATATGAGCAAATTGCCTCCTCTATTGGCTGCTTCATTGACTTACACACATGACAGACAAAATTTTCTCCATTAAAGTGGAATGTCAACTCTCCTCTTTCCACATCACACAAAGCTCTCTCGGTAGCTAGGAAAGGTTATCCAAGTTTAATTGTAAGTGTTTTCAAAGGCGTTCATAAGGTGAGCCTCGTGACAAGGTGTAAACATTTTGCCTCGGGGTAGTCTTGGGGAGAGAAAGTACCTAAAAGCGTAGCCCCAAATGTGGGGGGGGGGGGGGGGTTCTCCTGGGTGTGACGTGAGTTCTTTGTGCCCGGGCGTGTGCCTCGAAAACCTCTTCAAATTGAAGAAAATAAATCTCAAATAATAGAAGGCTAACCTCTTCAAATTGAAGAAAATAAATCTCAAATAATAGAAGGCTAACTTTGTAAATTCTTAAAAGTTAAGAAAAAAGACTTACTTGTAAACTTTTAACCCTTTTCCTATACAATTATACCCTAATTGTTTATTCTTATTTTCTTCAGACTTCACGTTCTGTTCCCTAACCAAAGAAGAAATGAAAAGTCTTGAATATCTTGAATGTTCTATTCTTCATTTCTTTCTTACAAAGCATATCATGGAGATGTGACTATATTACCGAATCTTGACTCTATTCCATGTTTGTACTTCTACCCGAAAGTATGTTCGATTTTCATTCTTGAGCTTCTTGAACTTTTTTTCTAGTAATACATAATTTAGTGCTAATGGGTGATTATACATAATAGGTGTTAATGGGTCTCTTCATTTAGCAAATTTATATGTATGTTAGCGAACTTATCTATAATTTTCATGAATTTTCCAAATTTATATCTAGTGTTATCTTTTGTTTTTATTTGTGCTTTTTTTTATATATAATATTTAATTTGATTAATATAAAAGTTATTAAAAATTAAGGATCCGTGGGGCTTTAGCGCAGCGCCTCGGGGCTTTTGTCTCGCCCCGTGATAGGTAAGACGCCTCGTCTTACGCTTTCACCATGAAAACACTGATTGGAACATCAAAATCTATGGCACAATCAAAAATTACAAGGTCAGCTGCGAAGATAAATCGATCCACTTTGACAAGCACATTGTTTACTACACCAACTGGCCTCGGTCGATCATTTGTAGTTTCATAGAAGTGGGCCTTGGGTTCTCAAGCCCTAAAGTCTTGAAAATGGCATAATCAATAAGGTTGATGCTTGCTCTCCAGTCACAGAAAGCCTTCTCGAAACTTCTTCCACCAATGGTGCGACGGATAGTGAATGCTCCCGGATCTTCCACTTTTTGGGCAATTGCAGTGGACATTATGGCATGCATTTTGCCCAATGCATCCACCAATAGAAGGCTTATGGATGTGGTTGCTATTTTCTCTCAAAATTTCTTTGCATGATTGGGTTGTTTGGCATTTCTTTGAGGAAAATGAGGGGTAGGCTTTGGAATGGGTGTTTGGTTAGGAATGGTTTCTTTGAGTGGTGAAGTTTGTTTTGCTGGCATTTTGGGTGTTTGTGGGCTTTTGGATAGGTTTTTCTTCCTCATGAAATTTTTTTGTTTTAAAATAACCCTACGTTCCCTCACCATCATTCCCTTCATTATATTTCTCCTCCACATACCTCGACGTCCCCAAGTATCAATTCATTCTCTTCCCCGATAATCTTTTGATCTTTCAATTTTTACTACTCCTTGTGGTTATAATCATGACTTGATCTTTTCCATTTCTTTTGGGGTTTACTACCGTGTCACTTGGTAGTGCCCCTTGAGGTCCTTTTTTGACTTGGTGTAATAATTGACTATATTGTGATTCAAGTACCTTGATGGATGTTGAGTGAGAATTCATTGTTTGCTTGATATCTTTGATGTTTCCTGAATTCCCTTCTTGAAGTTTCAACATTTATTTGATCATGTCTTCCAATTTTGAATTCTTTTAATTACTTGAACCTTGTTAGGGTACATTTGAATTTTTTTGGTAATCTTATCCATCATTTCATTTGTTGGTGCCATATAACCTATGACTGTTACCCCATTGGGTGTTGCCTTGTTGTTGCCTCTATTGGCGTTAATTTTGTTGGTACCCTTGTTGATAGGGACCTCTTTGTCCTTGGAAAGCATTTGCAAAATTAGCATCTTCTTCTTGCTCTTGGTACCCTTGGTCACCAACTTGGCTGTCTTGGCCTTGTGGAACAAATCTCATAGGAACAAAACCTGATGGTGTATACCTCATTGGATGGGGTTGATAAGAATTAGCTGGCCCATGATGAACTTCCTTTGGGGCAAGTCGACAGTATTCACCTTTTTCTCCGGTAGCACTTGGGCTTATTTGGCTTGATTATTTGCAAGTAACTCAACGATTATTACTGGTTGTGCTATCCTTTCATCTTGCGCCTCCTTGGACCTTGAGATAGCATCATTGTTTGGATCACTTTTGGATTACCTCATAACTCTAGACTTCTAAGCCTTAATTGCTTAGTGACTTTATTAATGATCTTGGCCGCCTGGTTGAAAGTTCCTTCCATTAATCATCATTGAGAAAATGGTTGATAGTGGTTTGGTAACTGTCATCAAAACCTCTATACAACATCTCCAATAGAACATTATCGGGAAAACCATTTTTGGGACAAGCATGTATGAGCTCAAAAACCTTTCCCAATCTTTATGCCATTCTCCAACATTTTTTTGGAAGTAATAAATGTTATCTCTCAAGTTTAAAAACTTGCCCGGTGGAAAATACTCGCCAAGGAAAGTTTTAACCAAGTCATCCCAAGTGTGAATCCTCCTTCTTGGAATTCCATCTTTGATGCAATCGAAAATACGAAAGCGATAAAGAGATAAAAGTGAGACGAGACTTACACTAAAGTCGAGTAGCAACGGAGAACTTGTTCCGTTACACCCCGAACGATTGGAAAGAATCACCTAGCACTATGCAACTATCCTCAAGAATCACGTGGTCCTTGCAAATAGAATGGTCGGGGAGGTTTGAGGTTCAACTTGGATTCGTCCAATTGAAATTCAAGCCAAGAATCAAAGGTTTCAATAGAGAGTATTTCTCTTGTGTTTTGCATTCAAGATAGGTTGAAAATGAGTTCAAGACCTAATGAAGGCTTTTATAGCCTTCTACAAACTTGTAATGAAGTGCCTAAAATACCCCTAAGTGGGTTTAAACAATAGAAGCCACTTAGGGCCAAAGTTGGAATTATACACACAAAATAGTCAAAATTCGGATGGGTTCACAACAGGGGTAGGCGGTCCGCCCACCCCTAGTAGGCGCTCCGCCCTGCTCAAGCTTCCTGAGGCCACCAGTCAAGGAGGCGGTCCGCCTCTGTGAGGTAGGCGGTCCGCCCCTCCCAAAATCCAGAGAGTGCTCATCTTCTAGGCGGTCCGCCTCTTCAGGTAGGCGGTCCGCCTCTTCCTGAAGCCTCTTTGGGTGTCTCCGTTTGTGTCTCTTGAGCCTCTCCAAGTGTCCTAGGTGGTCCTCCTTCCATGGTGCTCCATTGCATGATCTTCAAAGTGGTTCCGGAGCTATCAACATCCATGCCTTTCCAAACCAAGTGTAGGTGAGTGTCTTGTATCTCCTTAGCTTGACTTCGAGTGAATGGCCTTGATGCAATTTGGGTTGCATCATCCTCCCCTTCTTGAGAAGATTTCGTCCTCGAAATTAAGGCGTACTCCTCCAAGGTATCATTACCTACTTCAAAAGAAGTCAAGTCACTAACATTGAAAGTGGCGGAAACATTATACTCACCGGGCAAATCTATCACATATGCATTGTTGTTGATCTTGGACAACACTTGGAAAGGGCCATCTCCTCTTGGTGCCAACTTCCCCTTCCTATGATTTGGAAATCTTTCCTTGCGGAAGTGCACCCATACCCAATCTCCCTTCTTGAAATCCACCTTCTTTCTTCCTTTGTTTTTCTTGGTTGCTATCTTCTCATAGGCCTCCTCCAAAGTCTTCCGCGCCTTGGCATGAAGTTCAAGCAATGCCTTGGCCCGAGCTTTACCTTCAAAATCAACAACCACATCCCTTGGCAAAGGGGTAAGATCAAGGGGAATCAAGGGGTTAAAACCATAAACACACTCAAAAGGAGTCATGCCAATCATACGATGCAAAGTTCGATTATATGCAAACTCCATGAGTGGTAGCTTATCAATCCAAGTCCCGGCCTTTCCTTTGGTCATAGCTCTAAGTAGAGCTCCCAAAGTCCGGTTCACCACCTCGGTTTGCCCATCGGTTTGAGGGTGGTGGGACGTGGAGAAGAGCAACTTGGTGCCAAGAGCAACTTGGTGCCAAGAGCACCCCACAAACACTTCCAAAAATGGCTAAGGAACTTGGAGTCCCTATCACTAACAATGGTGCGAGGCACCCCATGCAATTTCAAGACATTATCAATAAACAAAGAAGCTACATGTTGTGCATCATTAGTCTTTTTGCACGGAATGAAGTGAGCCATCTTGGAGAACCTATCAACGACAACATAAATGCTATCGTGTCCTCCTCTAGTCCGGGGTAAAGCCATCACAAAATCCATAGAGATATCAACCCACGGACTAGTAGGTACGGGTAAAGGAGTGTACAAGCCATGGTTGTTGGACTTAGACTTGGCCTTCTTGCAATCCAAGCAAGCATTGCAAAAACGTTCCACAAGAGGCCTCATTTTCGGCCAATGGAATTGTTCTTTAAGTATGGCCATAGTCTTGTCCACCCCAAAGTGACCCATCAAGCCCCCGCAATGTGCTTCTTGCACTAGCACATCTCTCCAAGAGGACTCGGGGACACACACTCTCCCGTTCTTGAAGATGTAACCATCTACCCATTGATACTTTTCCACCCTCTCCCCACTCACTAGAGCATCATGAATACTCTTCAGTTTTGGGTCATGCTCATACAAAGATTTTATACTTTCAAAACCCATGAGTCTAGAAGCTAGAGTGGTAGCAAGGGCGAATTTCCTAGAAAGCGCATCGGCTACAACATTGTCCTTACCCCGTTTGTAATGAATTACATAAGGGAAGGACTCAATAAACTCCACCCACTTGGCATGTCTTTTGTTCAACTTCTCTTGGCCTCTTAGATGTTTGAGTGACTCATGGTCACTCTTGATCACGAATTCCCGAGGCCAAAGATAGTGTTGCCAATGGGCCAAAGCTCTCACTAGGGCATACAACTCCTTGTCATACGTAGAGTAATTCAAGGTTGCGCCCTTTAACTTCTCACTAAAGTAGGCAACGGGTTTCCCTTCTTGCATGAGAACACCCCCAATACCCACCCCCGAGGCATCACATTCTACCTCAAAAGCCTTCCCGAAGTCGGGCAATTGCAACAATGGGGCGGTACTTAACCTACTTTTCAATTCTTGGAAAGCCTTCTCTTGCGGCTCTCCCCAAACAAAGGACTTGTCCTTTTTCACCAACTCGGTGAGTGGTGCGGCAATGGTGCTAAAGTCTCGAACAAAGCGCCGATAGAAACTAGCAAGGCCATGAAAACTCCGCACATGAGAAACGGTGGTGGGAGTAGGCCAATCTCTAATGGCTTCAACTTTGGACTCATCAACTTCTACACCATTGACACTAACAACAAAGCCCAAAAAGACAACCTTTTCAACACAAAAGGCGCACTTCTTAAAGTTGGCATAGAGTTTCTCGGCTCGTAGCACTTCAAGCACTTGACTCAAGTGGCCCACATGGTCGCCTATTGACTTGCTATAAATCAATATGTCATCAAAGTAGACGACCACGAATTTGTTGATGAATGGCTTAAGCACGTGGTTCATTAATCTCATGAAGGTGCTAGGTGCGTTGGAGAGGCCGAAGGGCATCACCAACCATTCATATAGACCAAACTTGGTCTTGAATGCGGTTTTCCACTCATCCCCGGGTTTCATCCGGATTTGATGGTAGCCGGACCTAAGGTCTATCTTAGAAAAAACACTAGAACCACTAAGCTCATCCAACATATCATCCAAACGAGGTATGGGATGTCGATACTTTACCGTGATCTTGTTGACCGCTCGACAATCCACACACATCCTCCAAGTGCCATCCTTCTTCGGAACAAGGATCACGGGCACGGCACAAGGGCTCAAGCTCTCCCTCACCAAGCCTTTGGTGAGCAACTCATCAATTTGCTTTTGTAGCTCCCTTGTGTCCTCGGGGTTGCTCCTATATGCCGGCTTGTTGGGAATTTGAGATCCCGGGACAAAGTCAATTTGATGTTCAATGCCCCTCAAAGGAGGCAATCCATCCGGCATCTCATCCGGGAACATGTCCTCATAAACCTTCAAAACATTTTCAATGGCACTAGGCAAAGGGTTAGGGTTAGATAAATAATCACTTTCAGAATTTAAAACCATACCTTTGTGCACTAGGCATATGAGCATTTTGGTGCCATCATTACCTTTCAAAATCTCACCCGGTTGCATCATGGCACACATGCGACCGGTGGAAGATGGTGGAGTCTCGGCCAAAGGTTTGGCCACAACCGGGGACTTGGCCTTAGCCGCTTCCCTCAACTCTTTCATGCGCCGATAGTCTTCACTTACTTGCTTTGGGGACAAGGGTGTGAGCACAAACTTCTTTCCCTCATGTCTAACCGTGTAAGTGTTGGCCCGGCCATCATGAACCACTTGTTTGTCGTATTGCCACGGCCTACCAAATAAAAGATGGCATGCTTGCATTGGCACCACGTCAAACATGTGTTCATCTTGATAGTTCCCAATCTTGAACCTAATCAAGACTTGCTTCAAGACCCGCAATTCCCCACACTCACTCAACCATTGCAAACGGTAGGGATTAGGGTGCTTTTGGGTAGTCAATTTCAATTGTGAGACCAAGGATTGGCTCACCACATTCGCACAACTACCCGAGTCTATGATCATGGAACACACTTGCCCCTTCACTCTACACCGAGCATGGAACAAGTTTTCCCTTTGTTCATCTTCCCTCTCTTCACTCACCATGGTTCCCAAAATGCGGCGAACCACAAGGAACATATTAGGATCATCCCCCTCCGTCACTCTCTCTTCACCCTCACCCTCAACTTCCTCACTCTCCTCCTCAACTTCTCCCTCGGACTCACTTTCCCCCTCATAGACCAACCCATCATCCATCACGATCATTGTTTTCCGGGTAGGGCACTCTTTGGCAAAGTGGCCGTAACCCTTACATTTATGGCATTGGAAAGAAGAAGAAGAAGGAGTATTTAAAGTAGTTTTAGAATTACCTCCAACCTCTTTGTGGTCGCTTCTCGGGGTAGCCTTCTCAAAAGGCTTCTTCACATCTCGACTCCCACTTGCACCACTTGTGTATGGGGTCTTCCATTCTTTGGGGCGAGTTGTTGGAGTGGTAGTGGTGGTACTCCTATAGCGAGGAGCCTTTTCTTCTTTGAACCACTTCTCGGCCTCAACCGCGGCATCACACACATCTTGTAGAGAGTGGAAGGTGTGTAGCCTCAATTGGGAAGCAATCTCCCTACTCAAGCCACTTTTGAAACGGATGATAGCTTGTTCCTCATCCTCCGTTTCCATATCAAGAGCCATCCGGTTCTTCTCAAAATCATTGAAATATTCATCAACGGATTTGGAGCCTTGCTTCAATTCATAGAGCCGTTTGAGTTGCTCTTGTCGGTACTTGGGAGTCACATACTTGTTGCTCATGATTTCTTTCAACTCTTCCCAAGTGATGTTCATCCGCAACCCAAGTCGTCTCCTCGAACGCTTCATGGATTCCCACCATGTAGAGGCATAAGATTCAAAGGAAGCAATGGCATATGTAGCCTTCTTCTCCTCGGACATGTCATTCGTGTCAAAGACCCGCTCCAATTGAACCTTCCATTCTAAGAAAGCCTCCGGATCACTAGTTCCCTTGAAAGGCGGGATAGTGATCTTCACACTATTGAGGTTAGTGTCACGACCCCCACGATGCGGTCCCGGTTGACCCCCGTAGTAGTCTTCAACCTCATCATACTCCCTTCTCAAGTCCCTTCCCATGAAAGCCCTTGGAGGTCCTCGACCTCGCCCACGACCTCCATCCATCCCTCGGCCTCCGTTCATCGCTCTCCTAGGTGGATAATGAGCATCAAAATCATCATCTAAACCGAGGCCCTCCCCTTCTTGAGCTTCATCAACTTGCTCAAGAGGAATCACATTTCTTCGGGGCCTTAAGAGTGGGACATCTCCTTGGGGATTGCCCAAGGGTTGGGGAGTGCCCAACGATCTTTCTCTAGCAAGAGCCTCGTCCCTCAACCGTTGTCGACGAACTAACTCCGCATATTGATCCGGCTTCATGATTGAATCATCACTTGTGCCTTCATTGGTATCCTTTTGGATACTCGGGGTCCTTTCCTTTTCAAAGATCTCCATTCTAAGGTTCAAGGTTTTCACCTCGGCCAATAGACTAGCCAAGACGTCAACGGGAACCTCAATGGTTGATTTGGCCTTCTCATCCGCCATTGTACCTACAACAATCAAAAACAAGTAAAGAGATTAGAGTAAAAGCCCTCACTCGCTCCCTTACCTTTGATTGTCCCTCGGGCTCACTCTTGTTTTTGGGGTAGGTTCACTCAAGCTCGAATTCAAAAGTCTCCCTCGGAGTTGAACAACTACCTCGACAACCAAACAATCCGACAAGTTCCAAATGCTCTTCGGGAAGAGTGGAGTTAATGGGACTCTATAGGCGTTCGGCTTTTAAGTGAGCACTTGAGCCAAAGAAATTCTACGAGTCTTCTTTGAAGTTATCAAACACCAACACGCACGAATATCCTAAGCGCTCAATGAATTAGTACTAGTTGAGTAGGAGATTTACTCGCAAGGTACTAACCGGAAGTAATGGAAGCAAACAAATCACGAAAGCCTACGAAACAAACTACCCGGACACCCTTCAGGGAGTGGGCGCCCCGCCTCTGTAAGGTGGGCGGTCCGCCTACCCCAATATCCAGAGAGTGGCAGAAAAATGGGCGGTCCGCCTATGATAAGGGGCGGTCCGCATAGGCCTTTCTCCTGCACAGTTTCAAGTCCGTTTTCTTGGTTTTTGGCACTCGATTTTCCAATGTTTTCAAGGAGTTTTTGATATGTAATGGTACCCAAAGTTGTTTTGGACTATAACAAACAAACCCCAATGGTTTAATCCATCAAACAACCAACAAACAACTTGATTCGAAGATTTGGAGCAAATCCTTCAAAAACTTCAAGAACACCAAGATTTCAAAAATTCGATTTTCACTCCGCTACTCCAAATGATGTTATAGTGGTATCAAAATGACGGGGTAACTATAAGGAATAATCCCCGATACCAAACAACCACAAAATCATAACATCAAACAAGTTTTGGCAAATTTTGCAAAATACCCAAACTAGGGTTCAAATTTTCCAATTTTGATTTTCAACTCCAAAACGCGTTTTGTTGGTACCCAATTGTCGGGTTCACGTAAACAAACAATTCCCGATAATCAAAACCAACAAAAACGTAACAACCAACGATTTCTAGCAAATTTTTGGGTTTTCTAGTTTTTGACTTTTTTTCTTCTTTTTCAATGAAACAAGAACAAGAACACGAAAATTAACACGGAACATAAAAGACAAGCACGAAGAGTAGGACGAGGGCTCGTAAGAACGCAACCCTAGCCTTGCTCTGATACCAACTGATGCAATCGAAAATACGAAAGCGATAAAGAGATAAAAGTGAGACGAGACTTACACTAAAGTCGAGTAGCAACGGAGAACTTGTTCCGTTACACCCCGAACGATTGGAAAGAATCACCTAGCACTATGCAACTATCCTCAAGAATCACGTGGTCCTTGCAAATAGAATGGTCGGGGAGGTTTGAGGTTCAACTTGGATTCGTCCAATTGAAATTCAAGCCAAGAATCAAAGGTTTCAATAGAGAGTATTTCTCTTGTGTTTTGCATTCAAGATAGGTTGAAAATGAGTTCAAGACCTAATGAAGGCTTTTATAGCCTTCTACAAACTTGTAATGAAGTGCCTAAAATACCCCTAAGTGGGTTTAAACAATAGAAGCCACTTAGGGCCAAAGTTGGAATTATACACACAAAATAGTCAAAATTCGGATGGGTTCACAACAGGGGTAGGCGGTCCGCCCACCCCTAGTAGGCGCTCCGCCCTGCTCAAGCTTCCTGAGGCCACCAGTCAAGGAGGCGGTCCGCCTCTGTGAGGTAGGCGGTCCGCCCCTCCCAAAATCCAGAGAGTGCTCATCTTCTAGGCGGTCCGCCTCTTCAGGTAGGCGGTCCGCCTCTTCCTGAAGCCTCTTGGGGTGTCTCCGTTTGTGTCTCTTGAGCCTCTCCAAGTGTCCTAGGTGGTCCTCCTTCCATGGTGCTCCATTGCATGATCTTCAAAGTGGTTCCGGAGCTATCAACATCCATGCCTTTCCAAACCAAGTGTAGGTGAGTGTCTTGTATCTCCTTAGCTTGACTTCGAGTGAATGGCCTTGATGCAATTTGGGTTGCATCAATCTTACCATGCCCTAGATTTCCCTTTTAGTAAAAATGGAAATAGCCTAAGGCGAAAAGCGTCATCAGTCACACTAGCACGTCTATTGAGAGTGCAAACTTCAAGGAACATTGGAGATGCTTGTTCGGATCTTCATCCTCCTCTTCTACAAATAGACCTCTATTGTCTAATGATTGCAAAGTAGCATGGGGCATTTGAAATGTGGCATTGCCTCTAATAGGGTGAAGGACAATGGATCCCACAAACCCATTATCATTAGCCACATCTCTTCTTTGGTTGTTCAAATTTCTTCGACCACAAGCCCTTTGAGCTTGGGCATTGCCTTGAACATTTTTGACACCTTCAACTTGATCCCTCGGTGGGTCAAGCTGTTCCACATTGTCTTCTACAGTCAATGCTGCATCATCCACATCATCATTAGGTGGAGGAAGAGCCCCCAAACCAAGATTTGCATTTCTTGGTGGCATATTGTCAAACACCTACAAACACCAAGAAAACAAAACCAAGAGTGAAAGGACAAGGATCAAGAAACTAAGAGAAAAAATTAAACAATCTAAACTAATTGATCAAACCGAAGTTCCCCGACAACGGTGCCAATTTATGATAGTGCCCTAGAAAGGGGCGGTGTCATAAATACCCTACTTGTTGAAGTCTGGATCGAACACGGAGAACTTGTGAAGAGAGATGCAAAGTAGCAAGTTGTCTATTTTTTATGCGGTAGTTTAATGTATCCTCAGTGAGAGTGATAATTGATTCTACATCTAGAATTTTAAGTAACAAGTGATTTCTAGTGTTTGTTTTTAATGAATTAATGGAACTAGGGTTCTAATCTACCTAGTTCATATAACCTAATGGAATCTACTAGTTAAGCCAAATATTATTTTGGGTCATCCAATGGAACGCACACAACATCACCCAACTCATCGTTTCGGCAATGAGCAAGACTAACACTTCTTCACCCTTTCAGTATAAAGAGGTGTTGGATGAAGTCCAAGTGATTAGTTTCCAAGTAAATTCATCCCCCTTTCGGCGTTCAAACCCATTAACCCGGGTAACTGCTACAACACCTACCCCGAGTACCTCGTTACTACCTTACCCATTTCTAAAAAATACTCTTTTAATGTAGATTTAGTACTTTAGGGCATAAACTTATGTTGTACACCACAAGTTGTTAATATTAGATTGAAGGTAGTGAAATTATTATTCCCAACTAGTTTGAAGCTTAACACAATAGACCCATTAAGTTAATGAGCTAAGTTTTGATTATAACCCTAGCTATGGATTTAGCTACTCATGAAATGTGAGAAAATTAGCATATAAAATAAACATGATCTTTATAAACATGAATTTAAAATATTCCTTACAAAAGTGTTGTTTTTGCTCCTCCAAATGACGAAACTTGCCCAAAAAGTCTTAAAACTAGCTTTAGGATGCTCAACAAGTTAAAGGATAACGATAAAGACCTAAAGTTTTCTATATATACTTAAGCTAATCACATATCCAAAAATGTCCATTTTGGTCTTTGGCAGCGGCCTAATTAGGGAGGTGGGCCACCTTTTTTTATTATGGACTGACTTCTTTTTTCTTTTTTCAGGTGAGGTGGAGCGCCCCTTCAAGGTATGGCTGGAGAAGAATGGCGTGGAAAGACCGCTCAAGTCTGAAATGAACTAGAGGGTCCTCCCATTTTCTTTTGCTTTTCTTTTAATTTTTAAGTGAGATTAGGGACTAAATGAGGACAAAATTAGTAATTTAAAAACTTTGGGATAAAAAAAACACCACAATTTTTTTAAAAAATATATAATTCCATTTTCCCTCCTATCTCTCCTTCATTTACTTCTTTTCTTTTTCACACTTATTTCAAATTTTTCATTTCCCTCTTTCTCATCTTATTCCTCCTTTCTTCTTCCTCATTCTCCTTTTTCTTCTACATTCTTTCGTTCTGTTTATTTCATCATTTTCTTCTTCTTCGTCTTCTCTCTCTTTATTTTTCTGGATATTGGAAGAGATATTTCGATCAAATTCAGAACATCTCTCATACATTCCGGCCATCTCAGAAATGTTCTTACTATATTCAAAACTTCATTAAAAGATGTTCTGAACATCAATCCATATTTTTGAACTTCCGGCAGAATATTCCGGCCATCTCACATGATGTTCCGAGCATCTATAGAAATATTCAAAACTTCATGTAAGATGTTCGGAACATCATGTGAGATGTTCGGAACATCCTAAGAGATCGTCTGAATATCCTGCTGGAAGTTCGAATCTGAAAAAATGTTCAGAACATCATGTGAGGTGATCGGAAAGTCATGTGAGATGTTCGGAATATCTTAAGAGATCGTCAGAATATTCCCCCAGAAGTTCGAAAATTTGGATTGATGTTCAGAATATCTCTTAATGATGTTCCAAATCTGGCCGAAAAGAGGGGTGATTAGAAGGGTGGAGGAGCCGGAGAAGGGAGGAGAAAGGTGGATGATGAAGTGGAGGAGGAAGAGGTGGAAGGAGAGAATGTAGGTGAATAGGGGGCTTTGTGTAAATAAAAAAATTGGGGCTACTAAAAGTTAGTCATTAGTATTAATCCTAAATAAGACCATTCCACTACATTATTAAAACTTGAAGATGTGTGTATTCAAAAAAGACTTGAAAGGACCTTTTCACCAAAAAGCCTGTGTGGCCTGTTGGTGACTACCATGAAATGGGCGACCACCTATTCATGAGGGGCGGCGGTCTATTCATGAGGGGTGGCCACCTGTTCGTCAAATTTGGAGCGCCATGGCTTAAGGTGGGTCGCCCTATCTGGAGTCATTGCACACTATTTTGGTAGAGTGATAAAGGGCGGTTGCCCTTTTCAGTTGGGGTGGCTACATAGTACATGGAGGGCGGCCTCATGATCCTGTACTTCTACTTTTCCTTCTTGACTTGTAACTTGCTCTTTTTGGTTCATACTTGTTTATATTTATACAAACTTGAAAATAAGCAAAAGTGTATCAATTTGGCTCTTACTTATTCACTTTTAGACTAAAAAACAAAAGTAATAAGGAGTATAAAGTTGACATTTTGTCAACTTATCTATGGGTAATAATAATCACAGTAATAGTGAACCAATTGGTTACTATTGCAATGGATGTAGCTACGAATATGGGGTGCAGAAGGGATGTTTGATTCTTTGTCAACCCATATAGCTAAAACTTCTAAGGCACTAGGTAAATTATATGTCTATTAGTCAACAGTAGAATCACAATTAAGTGCAATGTAGAAATTAGATAGGCTAACTCTAGATAGAAATGTATGGAGGTCGATGATTTGGGTAGAAAGTTAGATAGTAGTTGAATGTTGCTTTTCATAGTAGTAGTAATAGTAGTAGTAGTAGTAGTGTGTGTCTGTATATATATATATATATATATATATACCAATTTGGTATTTTACTAACTTTAAGAATACCTTTGACTTGTGTTTTTTAGTCTAAAAGCGTTATTTTGTGTGTATAATGTCATATTGTGCTTGGATTCGGGTTACAAGTGTTAATGAAAGAGATTGGAACCAAAAGAGAAAAACGTCAGAGCCAAAGTGATGAAATCACCTACATCAGAATAGGGTGCCCTACCTCCAGTGCAAGGTGGTCTCCCAATGAATGGACTAGTGAGCATGAAATTCTTGGAGCTCAGGATAGGCGGCCCACCTCAACTTCTGGACGGTCCTCCTCTAAAGAACAGGAGACCACCTCATGCATAGGATGCTTGCCTATTCCTAACTCCCCAATGTTAGGAGACAACCTCATCCAATAGCCAGGCCGCCCAAATTTATAGAATAAAGACAAGGCAACCGCCATCATCAAGATGCGCCCTGCCTTAACCTGCAAGGTAAGAAGTGAAATCAGCCAACATCACAAATGACAACCACCCCATGTCTTTTGGCAGCCGCCTAGCCCGAAAAAGGAAGTCTTGTCATTTTGAAATGTACCTAGTATAAATAGAAAGTTTTAGAGTTTTATTATTATTATATTCCATACTTTAGTATTATGTACTTTGGGCAAGATTTGGAAGCAAGTAAACAAGCTTTCTTCAATTGTAAGGAACTTTAACTTTTATTTCCATAGTTAATATATGATATTACATGTCTTTGATTCCAACCCTTAGTATAAGTAGCTAAACTCGTAACTATGGGTGTAAACATGCTATAATAGTTGAAATTCAATTGGTAATCTTTAGCTTTACTTATTTTATCTTGGGTTTTGATTATCTAGCTTTTATCACTTCAATTTCATAACTTTGGTGCTCGTGACACTAAGGTTACATGCCTATTTTACATGCCTATTCAACTAATTAAAGACTTTAACGAGATTAATTAGATTAGGATAATAGAGCTAACAAGGATATGAGTCATGTTGGCTAATAGCCTGACTCATCTAAAAGAGGTTACTACGGATAGGTCCTCTTTCCTTGGGTCAATGAGTTAGTACTTTATGCACCAAGATATGGCTTTGACGAGCACAGTGAAGTAGGCCTCTCTTAGGCCTGGAGGATTCTAGGAGTTACCTTAGATTGACTCGACCATATTCGTACCAACAATAAGTAAGTAAAAAAGACCTTATTTATTGGATGAAAATTATTATAGCCGTTTATGCCCCTAGATTTCCCTTTATTGAATCACACACTTTGTGCTTAGTTTATTTGTTGATTTTAGCTTTGACGATAAAAATGAGTTCAAATCAATCTGTATTCTTGGACTAAGAGACTTTACTAACTTGACTCGCTATTTCTCATACTTTACTTGAGACATTGCTAGTTCCTTTTGGATTTCGACTTGGTATTCTAACCAATTATATTTGCATCCGACCGGTTATCCATCGGAGTGTACTCTTGGCCGTGATCAAATTTTGGTGCTGTTGGCGGAGAACTACAGTTTCAAGATTGTATTAGATTATTCGTTCAAGTTTATTAGTTCTTAGTTCTTAGAGTTTTACCTTTTTTTTTTTTTTTTTTACCTTGTGTAGGTGAAATATGGCCAAGAGAAGGATTCTTTCTAATCGGGCGTTATAGAATTCTCATTGTTGACACCCAATTTTGTCCCTCCTTTTTCTAAAATTGGCTAAAATTTAACTTAAAAGTACAATTTGACTATGTGTGCAAAATGTGCATTAGAAATCATGCATTTACGTGCGATATCCTCTATTTATATATTACATACCTAAATGTGGCTATATTATATAATTTTGCATCATTTAGGTTATTTGTCAAACTGTGGTTGTTTGCGCAATTTAGTACATTTATAATATCATATAACTGCATTATTTAGGCTACATGTAAAATTTTTATCAATTTGTGATCGTTTGCGCAAATTAGTAATTATCTGTGATTATCTATATTTAAATAATTTTATTTGTGTTTATTTAATAATTATTTGTGTATTTTATATATATATGTACATCTGTATTTTATTTTTTATACCTTTAAGTTAAGTATTGGCCAATTAAAAAGAAAATGTCCAAATTTTATTTTTTATTAATTTTTCCATATCTCAAAATCCCTACCAAAATTCTTTATTCATTTATATTCATCTTTATTCCCTTTTTCTATTTTAATTACATTCTTACTTTGAACCTAGACAATGTACTTGTTCAAATACACCCACCCTAATGCACCAAACATTTTCCTTTTGTCTCCTATTTTTATTTTTAGTACAAAATCCTATTCTTCTCTTTTTACTCCTAAATCATTTCCCTAAAATCCCTCAATCTCCTAAAATCCCAAAAATTCAATTCCCCAATCACCTCTCATTTCTCCTTAACAACTCTTTTTCAAATTATTATAAACACATTCCATCCTTACACATCAACACTTACACACATCCTCACATACACAATCAGACATTTTTACATAAACGCCCGACCTCACACCACTTCATCTTCCCCACAGCACTTCACGCTTCACAGACTACATCATCATCAAATAATTACACACAGGCACAAATCACCCCCCCCCCCCGACCTAATCTTCATCTCCTTCACACCCCAATTTGTACCCATAACAACATCAGACCCAAACAAAAGGAAAATGGGAAAGCCAGAACAATACAGTACACTTTCTCTCCTCTCTTCAGCTTCTTCCCAATCTCGACACACGCACCATAAGTGTCAAAAAAACACACACACACCAGTGGAAAACAAGCCACCGCCATCCATAGTACACAAAACACAAACACCCAATTCCCACCGTCAACAGATCCAGAAATATACCTACACGCACCTATCGGAACAGAGACGAGGAGAGTCGAGGATTGGGAGAAGTTTCAGATCGGCAATACCCATCACTAGATCTTTGTTTTTCTCTTTATGTGATTTCATTTTCGTCTTGATTCTTTAGCGTTCTTGATAAGGAAATTAAAGGAATAGGAGAAGAAGATACTAAGAACGGAGGGTGGCAGTAACGCCACAAGCCTCGCCGGAGTTCTGCCGAAAAAGCTTGCCGGCGTCGCTCCCCTCCTAATGACTCGCTGTGTCGTCTCATTCAATATCACTGTTTCTATAATTCTGTTGGGCCTCTGTATATCCTTGCACTGTTTGGTCTCGTTTTGTTTGTCTTTCGCAGGATTATGATTGACAGTTGATCTTGCCCGATTCACTTGATAATTTCTCTGCTCGTCGTTATTCTGCAATGGGTTATCACTTGGTTTGGTTTTTGACTTTATTGATGTTACCTGGTTTCTTATAGAATTATTGCTCTTGTGGTTCGCATAGTGGACCCATACCTTGGTTCATACTGACTTATGCAGATTTTTGCAGTTCCCTCGACACTATTTGGCCTTGATCTGGATAGTGACTGTGATTAAAAATGGCCTATGAAAATATTTTAATTTGAGGCCTATGCAATGATATGACGGAAATACAGCGAATTGACGGACCAATTACGGCCAAGGAGAATAATTATGCACATTTATTTGAGGACTATTGAACGGATACTACACTTGAACAGTCCTGTCCCCATGTCCCTAAAACAAAGAGGCTATGATGACTTGTATGAGCCGTAATTGCAAAACGAGCCAGCGATAGAGTGGTGGACTAGCACTTGGCATGCAAACACGACCGGCCGGCGTGTTCGCAGCCGTACCGACGTCCCTAATCTCTAGCCGAGTCATACTTAACTGAGCCTACACTTTTAAATATCCCTTTCCCCTTTATTTTAAAACTATTATTATTATTATTATTATTATTATTATTATTATTATTATCATCATCATCATCATCTTCACTATTATTATATTTACTAACTTATTTTTATATTCTTTGTGAGGCATATTTGGATGAGTAAATCTCGAAGACGACACCCACGGGAACACCTTTCTTGATTACATTATTTTTATTTAATTATTATTATTTCATTTTGATATACTAAATAATTTGTTGCATTTTGCTAGGCACAATTCTCTAAGGAAGGAAAATTAGTAGAAAAGAGTTTTTCTTGTTAAAATTTAATTTAACTTGTACATTGCTTAGTTTTAGTTTGAATCCCAATATAAAGTCCGGCCCATAACCATATGTGGTGGAGCCCGAGAGGTGCCTAACCCCTTCCTCTTGGGTTAACTTGAACCCTTACCTAGATTTCTGGTTCATAGACTAAGTTACGGAGTTAATTATAAAATTAGCTAGAAAGAAAATAGGTGTCCTAATACGCCTAGTTAAAAAATATGTTAGGTGGCAACTCCAACTCTTTACCCCTGAGTTACCCGCTAGGTCGACCCCTATTCCGAACTTTAACCGGTTCAGGATAAATAGGATGCGACAGGATGGCGACACCGCTGGGGATATCAAGGTTCAAACCATAACGTACTTTAATTGGGATTCTTTGCATTTATTTTCTTTTTTCCGTTATTTATCAAAACTAATATTTCTTTCTTTTCCTTTTGCAGGTTTGAAGTTTACTTTTCAATTTCATTTGTGTTTTTTTTTAATTTGTTATCTGTAATTGTTATTTTATTTCCTCCACTCCTGAAATTTTTTACACTTGCACCCACCATAAATGGTTACGTGGATCTCACGGCCGTTTCACTCTCAAAAAATCCTTTCAGGAGAACGGTTGGGGTATAGTTTCTTCGTGGTACAACTATTTTCAAATCTTTTATATGTCTACTAAATCTTTTTCTTTAAAAATAATTTCACGTCATAATTCTTCTCTTTATTGTCTAGTTTTAATTACCCTATTTTTTGAAACTAACTTGTTTCCTTCGTTTTTCTTTTTACTCCTCCTTTTTAAAATTATTTTTTGGAAATACTTCAATTTCTGCATCCTTTCCATAAATTTACTAAACCTTTTTCTTTAAAACAATTTCACTTAATGACTCTTTTTTATTTTTTTATATTGTCTAGTTTCTATTAATCTTATTCTTCAAAGCTAACGTGTTTTTTTTGTTTTGTTTTGTCTTTTTAATTATCCTTTTTATAAACTTATTTTGGAAAATATTTCAATATGTGCATATTTACAATACTTAAGCATTTTTAGAAAGCATGCGCATTTCTTTCAAAACATGTGCATTTTTTTCAAAACTTGTGCATTTCTTAAACTTGTGCATATCATGCATATCTTCCGCCACTCCTGGCAACTTTCTAAATCGTGTGTTGAAAGCACGGTGGTTACGACCACCCCTTCCCTCACAAATTTCCTTTAGGGGGAATGACTTGGAATCTATTTGGTCCGAGACGTTCCCGCTCCCGAATCGTCCGCTTGGGAGGATAATAAAACCCAATCTAGCTAACTCCATTCCTTAGTAACGGCGCTAGAATCATGCATCATGACATATCATTAATCGACTGTTTCTAAAATCCAATAGTCCAACTTGTTCAAATAATCTGAACAGATTTTTGATCCCAATGAGCGTTGAACATGATTTATTTGTATTTTCTTAAGGGATTGAACGTGCAAATGTGGACCATTTATTGGCATTGTTCCGCATTCAGTGCTATTCAAAGGCAAAAAGGTTACCCAATGGGTGTTAATAGCCCAAATTGAATCAAAAGCAATTATTTATTCATAAACAGTTGGAATTATTCTGTAATCAATGCCATTCAAATGTACGAAAGTAATCTAAGAGGCGTCAAAAGCCCAAATTGGATCAGAAATGATTGTTTATTCATAAATAATCTGAATTATTTTGTATTCAATGACATTCAAAAGCACAAAGGTTACCTAATAGGGGTCAAAAGCCCAAATTAAATCAGAAATAATTGTTTATTCATAAACGGTCGGAATATTATTCTGTATTCAATGTCATTCAAAGGCGCGAAGGTTATCTAAGAGGCATTAAAAGCTCAAATTGAATCAGAAACGACAGTTTATTCCCAAATGATTGGAATTATTCTGTATTCAATGCTATTCAAAGGCTTGAGTGGTAACCGAAGAGGCATTAAAGCCCAATTTGAACAGAGACGATCGCTTGATAGATGGGATGACAGATAACGCATGCTTATCCTTTAAGCATTTTATACATACTTGACATCCTCTGCATGTCAAAAGTCCATTAGCAACTTCCGTCCAAAGTGTCTGAAGGGTTCTCAACCCACAACGACACATCTCTTCATATTCTTTGTTGCATTGTTTTCAAAAGCTTGTGTCTTACTTTGATCATTTTGCTCACAATAAGGAGAATCTGGGCATTTTTCTTCTCTCTTTTCCTATCATCCTTCACCTTTTCTAAAAGATCATGGCCAATAGAACATTTGACATGGTTGTTGAAATCTCTCTGTTGCTCAGAGATCGGTGGGAAAACCTAAGCATATATCAAAAAGACCAAGCCAAAGTAGTGTTGGGAATATGATTTCACTAATGGAGCACAATGCAGTGGAAGGGATGATAGAAGCAGCAGTACACCATTGGGATGCAGACTGAGCAGTTTTTCACTTTGGGAGTATAGAGTTGACACCATTACTGGAGAAAATAGGCGGGTTAACTCAATTACCATTTTAAAGTTAAGAAGTCTTGATGCCTAAGAACGTTACACCCGAGGAGTTCTTCGAAATGGTCGGGTTTAAACTCGAATTATGCACAGACTGTATAAGGAAATCGGGAATTTCTCTAACTTCCCTCTACATCAAATTTGGGTATGGAGAAGCATTTCAAGAATCCGAAGACTATGTTAGCATTAACCAGGCAGATTGGCAAGAGCGAAGGGTACTTGCTTTTGTCACCAGTTTTTTAGGGACTGTCGTCTTTCCACAACACAGAGGACGAGTTGATGTTTGCATGGTTTCAATTGTTGATGCCTTACTCAAAGTCATTAACAAGAAATACAGTTTGGTACCGATGATTGTTGCAGAAATGTACCGAGCTTTAGAAAGATGCAAGAAGGGTGCTAGCTTTTTCGAGGGTTGCAATTTATTATTACAAATTTGGTTGATGGAGCATTTGCAAAAGATAGATAGCAAAGAGCAAGTTTTCCATTACAAACCGAGAGAAAACTACATCTTGACTCATACCGCCCGCATGGACAATGCTCTTGGGAAGTGGGACCAACCAACAACTGCCAACGGTTGGCACCACATGTTCTGTCAGTCGACATCTGAAAACATACAATGGATGTTTGATTACTTTCCCAGCACAACAGTAATCACACGATTCGAAAGAGACTCATTTCTCATCTTAGTAGGCTTTAGAGGAGTTTACCTATACACTTCTTTAAGGGCACCTAGACAAGCAGGGAGAAAGCAGACTGTACCCGAAATTGCAGACATCAGAAGTTTCTCGGCAAATATTCTCGGAGGAGTGATACCGCTCAAAGATAAGATATTAGGACTTTGGAAAGAAAGGCAACGATTGGGAATCGAGACTATTGGACGAGACAGGTTTGACACTGGCTATGATGAAGATTATCCAGACAGGCTTAAGAAAGACATAGCAAGGGCAGTTCAACCAAGAGCAACAACAAAAAGGAAAAGAAATGCTGATGAGTTAGAATCTGAGAACAAAAGTTTACGCAAACAACTGGCAAGAGCACAAGGGAAAATAGCAAAGAGGCAAAGTTTGGTCGAAGCAAAGAATGAAGAAAAATGAAAATAGCGCAGTAAGGCAGAACTCCTGACAAAATGCATAGAGTCTATTGGCGTATGGGCTAGCGAGGGGATGAACTTTGTGGAAAACAAAGGAATAGAGGAGAAGGGAAGAAAGGCTTGGGACATGTTGAAGAACTTCACATTTGACATATCCCGGCTCTTAACTGATGTAGAAAATATCATCTTCCAAGGATACTCATCAGAGGCAAGCTTGTCCAAGGAAGACTCGCCCGAGGAAGAAGAAAAAGAATCTTCTGGGGGTGGATCAGCATGAAAGATGTTCACCTGGCCATGATTTAACCTTCTAGCAATGTTTCCTACCTTTTGCACCATTTCAATATCGGCCAATGTAACAAAAGTTCAATGAGTACAATATTATCTTTTAGGCTCCGCATTTTGTTTGCAAATGAAATGAGGCATGTGGCACAAAGAGCTTTTCAAAATCATCGGGCGTAAAACGGTCATTCACATTGTAGGATGCATTTCTTATTTGATATGTGTGCATTGCATGAATTTTTGTATTGCTCTAGGTCTCTAAAGGAATCCTTTCCCCAAATTCGCTCTCCTACCAAGGCATCTTCTCTCCCTACTCTATGCCCAAATCTTGATATCTAAAACCTTTTACATGTCCAAACTGTCTCCAAACTCAAAAATCTATTACCCAAATGGTTGGCTCGAGTTGAATACCAAGGCAAAAGATATGGTTAAGCAAGTACACTTGTCAGAGATTTTCACAACAATTCCCACCAGCACTCTCCTCTCTCTACAGTACCTCCGCTACACTACAAACTACCAATAAGGCTAGCCAGCCTGAAATACGAGCCTTTTTAAAAGAGGAAAGATGAAGTCTCTTTTGTCGCAACCATTCAAGACCCTACCTTCAACCACTGTTATTAAACAGAGCCACAATTTTATCCCTACCCTCGTATATACCAAAATATCCCGCTCAGCCCATTCGACATATATTCCACATCCTAGCAATAAAACATCCGCCATACCAGCAAAACACTCAACCCGACTATCGAAATGCACCATCATATCCCTCCTAGGCCTCGCCCTGACGAAAATCAAAGACCAAAAAGAAACTACACTCAACTAGCCGAATCCCATACTCAATTTCTTGAGAGATTGGAAGGGCTTATTGTCCCAGTACCTCAAATTGCTCCAGCAAACACCACGCACATGGATAAAATTGACAAAGCAAGGAAAATGTTGGTCAAACTCGAAGGCACACATGACTCGCCTTAAGACCTTTTGACACCAATATCCAAGAATAATTTTTGTTGCACCTGTCTACGTAGTCACACCACTTACAATACATGACTGTGACCCAAAGCACTTTCAAACTCGTCCAAGCATTCAAAGGGCCAGTGAAAGTTAATATTGGAAAGACAGAGGTGTAGCAAATACTTGTGCACAACAACAAAAAAAGAGCAAACCAATTCAACTCGCAAAGAAGTGACGACAAACACAATGGCAAAGCCATCATTATATGACAAACCTAGAGACCCCTGGAGCATTTGGAAGTATGTCTTTACCCACTAGCAAAGATAAGGCAAGACGGTGAAGTTATTTGAGACACTTATTATAGCAAGGGTTGAGTTGATATAAAGGCATAGGCGAATAGACTTCTTGGAGCAATTGTGGTCAAAGGCTTTGTTGGGGTGATATGAATTCTCCTGACAAAAACTACAATAGGACGCAGCAATCTGAGAGTGCACATGAAATAGGCAACTTACATTGAACTCAATGGCTCAGCAATAAGATATTACCCAACATGGAAAGTTGGTACCAAGACTATATTGCAGCAATTGGTTGACAAGTATGAAAGACGATAAGTATCTCTTCGAAGACACATAGGCGTCATGACAAGCAAATTTGCAAGCAAAGATGACAAATGAACTCAAGGTCCTGGTATTTGACAAAAGCCAACAACCCTTTCTGTCACACAACACAATCTATTCCTTAACATAGCGTCTTTACCACCTTTCATTGACATTTAACTCCCCATCTCCCGTTTGAACAACCGTCGGTCGTTTGACCAAAATTCTTGCCTGGACTGCTATATAAATCACTTAGGCAATCTCTTGTGATATCTATATGATCTATCATAACCTCCAAATTCAAGCGCTAATCCATTATCCGCGGTCTAGGCATTCTCTCAGGCTCATGTGTCATTTTTGCTTCAAGTCTATGCTAACATGCCCACACTCTTTTGTGCATTCCACCACTTCGTTAGGGTTGCCTTGCATTTGAACACCGAAATTGGTCAAGAATCTGCATTCTTGAAAAAGCCAAAATGACAAGCCAACCTAAAAACACTTTCCTCTGCAACAAAGTCCTTTGAACCACCAACATATGGCACCAAGAGCGTTCAGACAATCCCAATAGCGTACAACCTGCATTATACTCACACAAGAGTCACGACAAAGAAATCCAATCACTATGCAACCAAAGATGACAAAACTCACAACCTCACATTGCACCCAACTTACACAACAAACAACCCTCCCCCGTCAAGACTTTCAACAACAACCTTATCAGGCTCAACACAATCAATGACATACAAAAAGACAAAACCTCACGCCTTTGCTCCTTTAGCCCAATCAAAGGACATTGCAACCAACAAACAAACTACTCCCTAAATACCCATTTCTCAGTTCGATCCGATAAGATCTCAACTCGTCATTCAAACATTCCAAACCATGATACCGCAAGATATCCAGCACTGAAACACAATATTTAGAGCCTGATTGACCAAAGCCAAACAATGATACAACAAGGACCAACAAAATAAAATTCTAACTCCCAAACCACAAACACACTTTCTGCAAAGGCCTATCCATCAAAGTTAGCTCCATTACTTTCGAAAACACAACCTAAGACAAATACCATTTTTGGCAACCTTCAAATCCGGCAAAATCCAAATATCAAACCTCAGTCTGAGTATGCAAAATATCCACATACTCATAGTCATCAATACATCGAATCGTCGCACTGAAGGGCGAATACAGAGTCTAGCCAATACATTGGTGTTCAGTGCAATGCAACCACCTTTTCTCGGTGATCTGTCATAAATAATAAACTGTGGCAAAATTTTGAAGGATCCCATCAAAAATTCCAAAAGACGCAAATTGACACTGGGGCAGAAATTTTTGAGGTCGCCTCAAAAATTGACCTCAAAAATTTCAAGAAAAGTCCTTACAACAGCAACATGATAGCCTCCTTAGCACATCGCATGACATAACATAACAATATCATTCTACTTGTTGCAGTTTACTTTACTCTTGATGCATCGACTGAGGGTACATAGCCTGATGTCGAGTTTTCATTTTAATTTAGCTGAGGCTACGCAGCCTGATATCGATATGCATTTAAATTAGCTGAGGGTACAGAGCCTGAAGCGTAGATTGAGGGTACACAGTCCGATATCAATTTTTCATTTAAATTAGCTGACGGTACACAGCCCGAAGCGTCATTTGAGGGTACACAGCCCGATATCGATTTGCATTTAAATTAGCTGAGGGTACACAGCCCGAAGCATCGATTGAGGGTACACAGCCCGATATCGATTTTTCATTTAAATTAGCTGAGGGTACACAGCCCAAAGCGTCGATTGAGGGTACACAGCCCGAAGCGTCGATTGAGGGTACACAGCCCAATATCAATTTTTTATTTACATTAGCTGAGGGTACACAACCCGAAGCGTCGATTGGGGGTACACAGCCCGATATCAATTTGTATTTAAGCTAGTCGAGGGTACACAGCCCGAAGCGTCGATTGAGGGTACACAACCCGATATCGATTTGTCATTTAAATTAGCTGAGGGTACACAGCCCGAAGCGTCGATTGAGGGTTCACAACCCGATATCGATTTGTCATTTAAATTAGCTGAGGATACATAGCCCGAAGCATCGGTTGAGGGTACACAGCCCGATATCGATTCACATTCACATTAGCTGAGGGTACACAGCCCGAAATGTCGGTTGAGGGTATAGAGCCCGATGTCGATTAGCATTTACATTAGCTGAGGGTAAACAGCCCGAAGTGTCGGTTGAGGGTACACAGCCCGATATCGATTTGCATTTAAATTAGCTGAGGGTACACAGCCCGAAGCGTCGGTTGAGAGTACACACCCTGATATCGATTCGCATTTACATTAGCTGAGGGTACACAGCTCGAAGCGTTGATTGAGGGTACACAACCCAATATCGATTTGCATTTAATTTTTATGAGGGTATACAACCCGAAGCACCGATGGAGGGTACACAGCCCGATGTCAAAACTGACACCACAGAGAGTACACAGCCCGATGCAAATTTTGAAATTGTAACAGGAAGACAGCATGGGAAGTAGACAGCCGTTGAAAAGATAGCATGATAAAGGGTAGACAGCCCGATGAAAGGGCAACATGACAAAGGGTGTGCAACCAAGATGAAAGAATGATAGGCAACCCTGCATGAAAAGATACACAGCTCAATACGAAAGGAGTACAGCCTGACATGACAAGTACACATTTAAAGGACGAAAAGCAATGGACATACAATCCGGCACCACACTGGCAAGACGATCTGTTAACAATTCAACACGACAATGCAACTACCTCCCGACGAGAAGCACTTAGCAAATGGATATCTCCCAGAGGAGAGGCACACGTTCCCTAGCACTGAGCACCTGAAAGTAGACTAGACAAAGGAGAGCTCAACTCAATAAGGAAGTTTACTTTATCTTTATTTTTATCTCTATTTGCATTTGTCTTGACTTTGCTATGGGGACTGTCCGATCTCTCGACAAACCCCTACATCCCACTCTCACACCTGCTCCCAAAATCACTACCAATTGGTCAACCACAAAACCTCAAACACATACAAAGCTTCATCCCAAAACCCAATTCAAAAGGCCTATCTTACAGACAATGCTTCTGCTACACCTGCGAGCTACCTATTTTGCTGAGTTCCAAAGCACTCAAAGCTACAGTTCCATACTCGCGCCAGTGATCTACCTAATCTTTCCTCGCCGATTAGGCACCAGCTCCGTGTTCCTTCCTAATCGTGCCTATCTATTTGAATCGTGCATATTCATCATGCTTTACTCCTCAATATTCCTCAGTTCGTTCAAAACAATGTTGAGGCCAAGATGACTCCTCTATTGAGATATAGTGGAAAATGTGCCCATGTAAATCCCTCTTTATGAGTGTGTCGTGCACCACATCTTCATTACTAGGACGTTTACAAGCCTATTTCACCACACTCGATCTACCGATGTTATCTTGACTTCGACAACACCTTTGACCTACCTGCAAAATACCTATTTTGTCGAATTCGGACATGCCCAAAAGCCGATCATTTCATGCCCTCACAGGTAATCTACCTAATCCTTCTTTGCAAATTAAGATGTCATTCCGCATTTCCTTTCAACCAACGCCTACTTGGCCCGTTCAAGCCCATATGCGTTAATCGTGCCCATCTATTAAAGTCGTGTGCATTTATAAAACTCGCTTCAGATCCTTCCTAGCTCAGAAAAGGCAATATCGAGGGAAATATTACTCATTTATCGAGATGAAGTGGAAACTATGTACATATAAACTCCTCTTTATGGGTGTGTAGCGCGCCATATTTTCATAACTAGGACGATTATAAGCCTCTTTTCCCACGCTCGATCTGTTGAGGTTATATCACCTTCGCCAGTGCCTTTACTTCATTCTTCATTTATCTCGCCAAAAGAAAAAAACATACACGAACCTAAACTTTACATACTTGGATAAGTTTAGTCTTTACATCCAAAATCGTGCGTCAAAAACATCTCACATAGGCAAAATGTCATTCTAGAACTACACATGGTCTGATTCTCGTGAAACCCGAGATATGTAGGCAACTCAAAGACAAAAAACCCCAAAAGCTCCCATTTGCCCTTTTCAATCATTTTGCCGACCCGTCGTAACAAAATTGGCTACTCCATCAACTATCTTTTCCCGAAGACTCTTTAGTCATCTCTGTGCAAAGAGGGGCAGCTGTTCATACCCCATTTTGTCCCTCCTTTTTCTAAAATTGGCTATAATTTAACTTAAAAGTGAAATTTGATTATGTGTGCAAAATGTGCATTAAGAATCATGCATTTACGTGCGATATTCCTCTATTTATATATTACATACCTAAATATGGCTATATTATGTAATTTTGCATCATTTAGATTATTTGTCAAACTGTGGCTGTTTGCGCAATTTAATATATTTATAATATCATATAATTGCATTATTTAGGCTACATGTCGAATTTTTATCAATATGTGATCGTTTGCACAAATTATTAATTATCTGTGATTATCTATATTTAAATAATTTTATTTGAGTTTATTTAATGATTATTTGTGCATTTTATATATATATATATATATATATATATATATATATATATACACACACATCTATATTTTATTTTTACACCTTTAAGTTATGTATTAGCCAATTAAAAAGAAAATGTCCAAATTCTTTTTTTTATTAATTTTTCCATATCTCAAAATCCCTACCAAAATTCTTTATTCATTTATATTCATCTTTATTCCCTTTTTCTATTTTAATTACATTCTTACTTTGAACCTAGACAATGTACTCGTCCAAATACACCCAACCTAATGCACCAAACATTTTCCTTTTATCTCCTATTTTTATTTTTAATAGAAAATCCTATTCTGCTCTTTTTACTCCTAAATCATTTCCCTAAAATCCCTCAATCTCCTAAAATCCCAAAAATTCAATTCCCCAATCACCTCCCATTTCTCCTTAACAACTCTTTTTCAAATTATTATAAACACATTTCATCCTTACACATCAACACTTACACACATCCTCACTTACACAATCAGACATTTTTACATAAACGCCCATCTCACACCACTTCATCTTCCCCACAGCACTTCACGCTTCACAGACTACATCATCATCAAACAATTACACACAGGCCCAAATCACCCCCCCACCCCTCCCCGACCTAATCTTCATCTCCTTCACACCCCAATTTGTACCCATAAAAACATCAGACCCAAACAAAAGGAAAATGGGAAAGCCAGAACAGTACAGTACACTCTCTCTCCTCTCTTCAGCTTCTTCCCAATCTCGACACACGCACCATCAGTGTCAAAAAAACACACACACACCCCAGTGGAAAACAAGCCACCACCATCCATAGTACACAAAACACAAACACCCAATTCCCACCGTCAACAGATCCGAAAATATACCTACACGCACCTATCGGAATAGAGACGAGGAGAGTCGAGGATTGGGAGAAGTTTCAGATCGGCAATACCCGTCACTAGATCTTTGTTTTTCTCTTTATGTGATTTTATTTTCGTCTTGATTCTTGAGCGTTGTTGACAGGAAAATTAAAGGAATAGGAGAAGAAGACACCAAGAATGGAGGGTGGCAGTAATGCCGCAAGCCTCGGCGGAGTTCTGCCGGAAAAGCTCGTCGGCGTCACTCCCCTCCTAATTACTCGATGTGTCGTCTTGTTCAATATCACCATTTCTATAATTCTTTTGTGCCTCTGAATATTCTTGCGCTGTTTGTTCTCGTTTTGTTTGTCTTTCGCAGGATTATGATTGACAGTTGATCTTGCCCGATTCACTTGATAATTTCTCTGCTCGTCGTTGTTCTGGAATGGGTTATCACTTGGTTTGGTTTTTGACTTTATTGATGGTACCTGGTTTCTTAAAGAATTATTGGTCTTGTGGTCAGCATAGTGGACCATACCTTGGTTCATACAGACTTATGCAGATTTTTGCAGTTCCCTCGACACTATTTGGCCTTGATCTGGACATTGACTGTGATTAAAAATGGCCTATGAAAATATTTTAAATTGAGGCCTATACAATGATTTGACGGAAATACAGTAAATTGACGGACCAATTACAGCCTGTTATTTCCCACGATTACACCACTTTACTATTTTAAGGACCAGTTCCTTAAAATGTGTTCCTTTACTTTACTATATGCGGAATAAAAACTGAAAGTAATTGAACACCAGATTTTAGCGTGGAAAAACCCCTAGACACGGGATCAAAAAACCACGACCTACTTCTCAAGTAGGATTTCAACTTCACTATGTAAAAAGACCCACTTGGTTACAAGACTCACTCTTACTAACCTAGGACTAACTCTAATCCTTTAGTGATCTTTCTCACGATCAGTGAAGTTGTGTCAAGTCCACGACTTGAACTACACAGTTTACAACTCGATTTTTGCTTACTACAATTGAACTAAGACTTGAACTTTTACAAGACTCAATCTAAGGAACAGGTTCTTACTTAGTTCTACTGTAGCTAATGATTACACAAATAAGCTAATAATTCTTCTCAGCTTTTGCTCGATGCTCTCTCTATTTGTGTACATCTTCTATGGCTGATAAGCTCCACGTTTTATAGCCAAGAAGTCTTGATGAATAAGAATTCCAAAGCTCCCTTGACTTTGAATCCTAATTGGATTCTACCTTCTAGAATCCGAATCCTTTATCCCTTATCCTTGTGTTTATGCAATCTTTTCATATCCGTTTACACCTGCATAATTATCAAGATAAACATTAGTATTAGGATAAATAATAATATCTCAATTAAATGATTTTGCATGAATTATCTATTCTGCTTCAGTAATTCAAAGGAACAGGTCCTTTGAATTCGTTCCTCAGTCATCAGTCAAAACTCCAAGCTTTCCAAGCTAACAATTTCCCCCTTTTTGATGATGACAAATTCATACTTATAGCTTCATCTCCTTAATGTCCTGAAGTACATCTTAAGCTCAAAAAAAAATCAATCAGTGGAGAATTAATTCATCATTAAGGAACAGATTTTTATTAGGTATAAAATCATGCAAAATCAGACTTACCCTTCCCCCTTTTGGCATCATTGAAAAGGTTGCATATAAAATATAACTCAAGTGTTAGAATTAATCAGCACATAGCCATTGAGGCAACTCAAAATGCAAACATACTTCAAATAAAGCAACCGCAAAACAATGATATTAGCCATCCAAGACAATTCATATAACCATAATATCAAAATCAGGGGATACAAGCAAGTACTACAGAATTATCCAACTACTAAAGAAGAAAACAAAGACTAAGGCACTAGGCTAGACTAGATCCCACTAGACAAAAGATGGCTAAAGGCTAGGGCTAAGGTGGTCAGGATGTGGAAGGACCAGGTCCCTGAGACTTGTTAAGCAGATCAAACATCTGCTTGAGCATTCCCTCATTGGTCTCCTTTGCTTTTGAGGCCTCTGCCTTCCAGTAATTCCTCTCTTCTTCCAATCTTGCAATCTCAGCAGCCTGCATAGCAACTTGTTGCCTAAGTGTCCTCACTTTGTTGTTCAGAGGCTGCCTCCCAACACCAGCCTGTGGAGGATCAGCCTGAACTGGCAAGTCACAGTTTATCAAAGTAGCACACCCAAACTTCTCCTTCTTTGTAGCCTTCACAACCCCGTCCAAGGGAATCTTCAACTTGGCAAAGATATCAGTCAGAATAAAACCAAACGGCAGGGAGTGTTTTCTCTTCCCAGCAATCACCCTTTTTATCAGGTGGATCATAAAGCTGGGCCAATTGATCTGCTTTTCAGTGTCCAACAGTTCCATAAGGACCAGATCCATGAAACTGGCAACTCCTCTTTTCTCCTGCCTTGGCATCACAACTTTGTTCACAAACTCAAATAAGACTTGATGCTGTGGGTGCATCTCACTCTTTTGCACTGCCCTGGGTTTTTCTTCACCATCATTCTCAGCAAACTTCCTATTGATCTCCAGATCAGTAGGCAAGTTTGTCAAGTCAGGCCAAACAGTCTTGACGTAACTAGCATACCCAGTGGCAGGAATACCCAACAGCTCACCAAGTTCCAGTGTATCAAAAATTATCACATTTTCATTTACAGAGGTAGTAAGTTGATCACCTCTGATGGAACAATTTTTATAGAATTCCTGCACCATTCCTTTTGCACACCTACCAGAGATCTTAAGGACCATGTCCCTCCAACCCTGAGCATGCAGTTTTTGCAGCAACCATACCATTCCTTCTTCTTGAACATCAGTCATGACCCTTCCTTTCAAAACCTTTCTGGTCAGTATGTCCTCATGAACACAGTGCACAGTCTCACTATCTTCAGCATCACTATCACTCTCATCTTCAGCAACTAACTCATCACTATCACTGGCAAATTCTTCAGAAACAACCACTCTTTTAGAGGACCTGGTCCTCTTAGCAACTTTTTCAGCAGCTTTAACTGAACTTCTTGTCATTCTTCTCTCAGGAACTTTTCTTTTCTTTGACTGAGGCTCCTCCTCCTCAGCCTCTACCATCTCATCATCAGCAGAAAAATCAGCAAGATCAAAATCATCAACATCATCCACTTTTTCTTCCTCAACTACCTGTTTTCCTTTCCCTTTCCTGCTCTTTTCCAAGGCAGCAGCCAGTTGTTCATCAGCAGCTTTAGCAGCACTTCGTGTCCTCCTACCCCCAGATGCAGGAGTTGAGGCAGAAGGAACAGTTCCTTTTGCCTTGGAGGAACTTTCTGCTTTCTTCTTATTTCCAGGCTTATAACTCTCTCCTATTTTCTTTAACTTGGCAGCAATATTAGCAGTCACTTTTGCATCAGTAGGTCCCTTTCTAGCCAGTTGCCTTTGCAAACTCCTAATGTTGATCAAATCAACCAAGGGCCTATCACTATCACTAATAGCCTCTTCAACATTAATAACATCCTCCATGGGTGCTCTAAAAGCAACCTCTGGAGACCCTGGTGACCCATGCAAAGGTGCTTCCAAACTTTTAATTGGTTCCCCCTCAAGAGCACCACCAGACCCCTCTCCCTTTTCTTCCTCGTCAATAACAACATTCAAAGGGTATGTGAAGTTTACCTGATACTGATACAACACCATAGCCCTTGACAAATCCTCAACCTGCTCAGCAATTGATTCAGCTGTGGGAACTGGTCCTTCCCCCTGAATTTCAGGTTCAGGTATTTCTGGAATTTGTTCAGGAACTTCAGGGTTTGGGTCGATGATTTCCATGGGTGAAGGAGGGTTGAGATTTTGTGGTTGTTCACCAGTGGGTGCAGATGGAGAGTTATCAGAAGAAAGAGACATTTTTGCAATTTTAATCAAAAGATAATTGACAATTCTTTCTGAAATATTGAGATTTTAGTTGATGAACAAGGTAAAATAATAATGTGGGAGAAGAAAGGTATTTATAGAGTGAATTAAGTAGTGCAATTAGAGTAGGAGACGATCAGCTTACCTCAGCACAACATGCAACGGCTAAGGACTCTTGGGAGTCTCCCGGAGAAAAAGAGCCGTTAGGCTTCAGGACACCTTTTTCAGAACAGGAACTGTTCCTCCGATGGGACTCTTTTGCAATTTGGATATGGGTAGGAGACTTAGTGGGATTTTATCCTAAACACAAGTTACCTATAGCCTTTATACTCCTAAATTAATTGAATAATTACGAGTACATACCTGTTTTTAACACCATAATTCAGTGTCCTTCCAATTTGCAATTTTTGATCATCTGAAATTCTAAGAGCATAAGGGTAACATCATTCAATTTTAGCAACTCTAAATAAGATATGTAGCATGAGAGTATACATTTAAGTATGAAAACTGGACTGAATGATTCATAATGACTTGAATAAAATTCATTTTAAGAGCAATTTTCTAGCCAATTATGAAGTAAAGCATTGAAGATTTTATGTGAAATTAATCATCCCTAATTCCAATCTATTTCTTTCAAAATCATCTCTACCTAGAGCTTTAGTAAAAATGTCAGCTATTTGCTTTTCAGTAGGACAAAATGCTATGGTAATCAAACCTTTTTCATAATTGTCTCTTAGGAAATGATGTCTTATGTCATTGTGTTTAGTCCTTTTGTGATGCACTGGATTCTTTGTCATATTTATAGCACTAGTGTTATCACAATAAATAGGAACAGTTCCTACATCAACACCAAAATCCTGTAATTGTTGTTTGATCCATAACAATTGTGAACAACATGAAGCAGCTGCCACATATTCAGCCTCAGCAGTAGAAAGTGCCACTGAATTTTGTTTCTTAGTTCCCCGGGAAACCAAACACTCACCAAGAAAATGTGCCATACCTGAGGTGCTTTTTCTATCAACAAGGAAACCTGCATAGTCAGCATCAGTATATCCAACAAGATTAAAACTACCACCTTTTGGATACCAAAGTCCCAAGGGACCTGTTCCTTTCAGATACCTCAATATTCTTTTAACAGCTTTCAAATGAGATTCTTTAGGATCTGATTGGAACCTAGCACACAAACCAACACTGAACACAATATCAGGTCTACTAGCAGTTAGATAAAGTAGAGAACCTATCATACCCCTATACAATTTTTGATCAATTGATATTCCATGTTCATCAAGATCCAATTTTGTGGCAGTGGCAATAGGTGTGTCAATTTCCTTAGCATTATCCATATCAAACCTTTTAAGTAATTCCTTAACATACTTTTGTTGATGGATCATAGTTCCATTTGAGGTTTGCTTAATTTGTAAACCCAAAAAGAAATTGAGTTCACCCATCATGCTCATCTCAAATTCACTCCCCATCAAGTTTGCAAATTCTTTACTTAAATTTTCACAAGTGGCACCAAAAATTATGTCATCTACATAGATTTGAACAATTAAGAGATCCTTACCTTTTTCTTTTAAGAACAAAGTACTATCAATTTTACCTCTCTTGTATCCATGCTGGAGTAGAAATTTTGATAGCCTTTCATACCATGCTCTTGGTGCCTGCTTGAGCCCATACAAGGCCTTGTCCAGCTTGTACACATGTTCAGGGAACTGTTCACTTTCAAAACCTGGAGGTTGCTTGACATATACTTCTTCTTTCAAGTAACCATTCAGAAATGCACTCTTGACATCCATTTGATGTAGAGTGAAATCCATGTATGAAGCAAAGGCTATAAGAAGTCTTATTGCTTCCAATCTTGCAACTGGAGCAAAAGTCTCATCATAGTCGATGCCCTCCTCTTGACTGTATCCCTGAACAACTAGTCTGGCCTTATTCCTTGTTACCATGCCATCCTCATCAAGTTTGTTTCTGAAAACCCATTTTGTTCCAATTATGGACCTGTTCCTTGGCTTGGGTTCCAGATGCCACACTTGACTTCTTTGAAATTGATTCAGCTCTTCCTGCATAGCATTTATCCAATCTGCATCCTTCAGTGCTTCTTTCACATTTTTGGGTTCAACAAGAGATAAGAAAGCACTAAAGGCACACAGATTTTGATTTTTGACTGCTGATCTAGTTTGAATTCCAGCAGTCTTATCTGAGATTATTTGATCCACAGGATGTGACCCTTCATACTTGTAAGGCTTGGGTGTCAATCCATTGTCAGAGGTCCTCTACTGAGGAACAGTTCCTGATAGAGTAACATTCCCAGTTTGTGAGGTGGAACCAACACTTGTTCCCCCTGTTTCAGTGCTACTCTTCTCCGTTCTGTCCTGAGGAACAGTTCCTTGCAGTTCACTCCTCATATCCAGAATCTGCATTTGTGGATTAAGTTCAAACTCTTTCAGCATTCCAATTTCTTCATCCTCCTGTACCTGTTCTTGAGTGAGACTGTCAGTTTCATCAAATTTAACATGTATGCTTTCTTCAATTTTCAATATTTTCTTGTTAAACACCCTATAAGATTTACTATTCAAAGAATAACCAACAAATATTCCCTCATCACTTCTAGGATCAAATTTACCTAAGGCATCCTTCCCATTGTTGTGTATGAAACATTTGCAACCAAACGCCCTAAGATGAGAAATATTTGGTTTTCTTCCTTTAAGCAATTCATATGGTGTCTTTTCTATTAAAGGTCTTGTCATACATCTATTTATTATGTAGCATGCAGTATTAATAGCCTCAGCCCAAAAGTTCTGTGGAAGATTTCCAGATATCAACATAGTCCTTGCCATTTCTTCTAGAGTCCTATTTTTCCTTTCCACTACACCATTTTGTTGTGGAGTTCTAGGTGAAGAAAAATTGTGATTGATGCCATTCTCATTGCAAAAATTTGAAAACATTTGATTTTCAAATTCAGTTCCATGATCTGACCTAATGGCAACAATATGACTATCTAGAGTTCTTTGAGCTTTCTTAGCAAAAATTGAAAATGCATTAAATGCTTCTTCTTTAGATGCAAGAAATATAGTCCATGTAAATCTAGAGTAATCATCCACCAATACCATAACATACTTCTTACCTCCATGACTCATTGTTCTCATAGGACCACACAAATCCATATGGACCAGTTCCAAAGGTTTAGTGGTACTTACCTGTTTCTTTGATTTGAAGGAGGATTTTACCTGCTTCCCCCTGGCACAAGCTTCACATACCTTTTCATCATTAAACCTGATGTTAGGAAGACCTATCACCAAGTCCTTTGACACAAGTTTGTTCAATTGTGAAAGACTAGCATGTCCTAGTCTTTTGTGCCATAGGAGGGGATCATTTTGCTCCACACTTGAGCAACTCAAGCTTCCATCAGATAATGTCAGCAAGTCTACTTTGTAGATGTTTCCATGTCTGTTTCCCTGCAAAATAACCTCTCCAGAAGCTTGATTGGTCACAGTGCATCCAGTAGATGAAAAATTAACATTATTACCTTTGTCACACAATTGAGATATACTCAATAAGCAATGCTTCAGTCCATCTACTAGAAATACATTATCTATGCAGTGTGAGTCAGACTTACCTACCTTTCCAATTCCAATAATTTCCCCTTTCTTACCATTACAGAAGGAAACACTTCCTTCTTGGAAGGTTGAGAGTGAAAGGAACAGTTCCTTATGCCCTGTCATATGTCTTGAGCAACCACTGTCCATGTACCATTTGTGGTTTGTCTCCTTCACTCTAGCCTGCAAAAGAAAACTAGGGGTTAATTTTAAGAACCCAAACTAGTTTGGGTTCCTTTCCTTTTGAAAAAGGATGAATCAGATCTATCCTAGCCCAAAATGGTAAAGGTTTCTTTGTGTGAACATCTCTCCTTTTTACAGAATGTTGAACAAGTTTGTAGGACCTATTCTTTTGTTTCACAGGATTTTGAACAGGTTTAAAGGACCTGTTCCTCTGGACAGCCATTTTTAAAGATTGACAATTTTCTTTCCGGTGACCAGTGTTCCCACAGTGAGTGCATAGCCAGTTTTCAGGAAATGACAAGTACTTACTCTTTGGATCCCATTTGGATGAACTTTGTGCCTTCATGAATCCAATACCTTTCCTGTTACTGCTATGATTTTCTTGCAACCATTCTAGTGCTTCAGAAGACTTGTTCCATTCTACAGTTTTTCTTAATTCCATTTTTGTTTTAACCAAGTCTTCTTCTAAAGATCTTATCTTTTCATCTTTTTTACACAATTCATCAACTGTGTTTTTCAGTTTCTCTTCAGCAATGATCTGATGAGAATTAGCAATACCTTTACCTTTTACAACTGTTTTAACATTTTCTAATTCTTGAGCAGTTGTTTCAAGTGTGAGGACCTGTTCCTCAAGCATGCTAATCTTCCTTTCCAGAAAATCATTTTTAATTATTTCCTCTTTGCATTCTGTTTCTAAGCAGTCAACTTTATCATGCAGATGGTGATTATCATCCCTCAGAGTTTTAAATTCATTTAGCACAATATGGAATACTTTAACCAACTTTTCTCTAGACATGCTTTTTACATCTTCTTTAAGTTTAGAAACAAATACCTCAGGATCCTCTTCATTTTCTGAATCTCCAAGTGCCATTAGAGCATGATCCTCATCCAGATCATCATCAGTTATTTCATCTTCACTGTCTTGCCATCTTGCAACCAGCGCTTTGGGATTTCCACTTTTCTTATGGACCTGTTCCCTAGCCTTCTTTCTTTCATCAATGAATTTCTTCCTCCATTCTCCTTCCATGATTGGACATTTGCTGATGTAGTGCTCCGAGCTTCCACATTTGTGGCATTCTCCAGCCTGTTTCATGTTAGTAGACCTACCCTGTCCACTAATTTCCCTTTTCTTATTCAAATATTTCTGAACACTTTTAGCGATAAGGACCAGTTCCTTATCATCAATGATTTTATCACCAGCTGTCAAGGCTAGGTTAGGTTCAGTTTTAACTGGTGCTCCTATGTTTTTAACCTTCTTCCTTAGTTCATAAGTCTTTAGATTACCTATAAGCTCATCTAAGGATAAAGTGGTTAAATCTTTGCTTTCAATGATAGCACAAGCTTTGATCTCCCAAGAGTCTGGAAGAACCCTAGTTAAAATCTTTTCTACCCTATCTTCCACAGTTAAAACCCTTCCCAAAGAGATAAGTTCAGAGGCAATGGCATTAAATCTAGTATACATTTCAGAGATTGATTCTTCTTCTTTCATTTTAAAGCTTTCATATTCAGCATAAAGAAGTGTACCTCTGGACCTTTTTACCTGACTTGTTCCTTCGTGTGCAACTTGTAGAGCATCCCAAATCTCCTTCGCAGTGGCATACCCTCTTATCCTTGTGCATTCGTCAGGACTAAGTCCACCAACCAGCCACTTCCTTGCTTTAGCATTCTTTTCCCATTGCTTTATGTCTTCAGCATTGCATTCCTTCCTGGTTTTTGGAACATCCTTTCCATCAGCATCTTTCTTCATTGGGATCATGGGACCTTCAGTTACTATGTCCCATAATTCGTAATCTTCTGCTTGAAGGTGATCACGCATCCTCTCTTTCCACCATGAATAGTATTTCCCATTGAAGTAAGGTGCTCTCACCATTGACTGGCCCTCACTGTTCTCTCGTGATGTACTCATCTAATCCTAGGTGTTAGCCTTTTCAAGGATAACCAGCTCTGATACCAATTGTTATTTCCCACGATTACACCACTTTACTATTTTAAGGACCAGTTCCTTAAAATGTGTTCCTTTACTTTACTATATGCGGAATAAAAACTGAAAGTAATTGAACACCAGATTTTAGCGTGGAAAAACCCCTAGACACGGGATCAAAAAACCACGACCTACTTCTCAAGTAGGATTTCAACTTCACTATGTAAAAAGACCCACTTGGTTACAAGACTCACTCTTACTAACCTAGGACTAACTCTAATCCTTTAGTGATCTTTCTCACGATCAGTGAAGTTGTGTCAAGTCCACGACTTGAACTACACAGTTTACAACTCGATTTTTGCTTACTACAATTGAACTAAGACTTGAACTTTTACAAGACTCAATCTAAGGAACAGGTTCTTACTTAGTTCTACTGTAGCTAATGATTACACAAATAAGCTAATAATTCTTCTCAGCTTTTGCTCGATGCTCTCTCTATTTGTGTACATCTTCTATGGCTGATAAGCTCCACGTTTTATAGCCAAGAAGTGTTGATGAATAAGAATTCCAAAGCTCCCTTGACTTTGAATCCTAATTGGATTCTACCTTCTAGAATCCGAATCCTTTATCCCTTATCCTTGTGTTTATGCAATCTTTTCATATCCGTTTAGACCTGCATAATTATCAAGATAAACATTAGTATTAGGATAAATAATAATATCTCAATTAAATGATTTTGCATGAATTATCTATTCTGCTTCAGTAATTCAAAGGAACAGGTCCTTTGAATCCGTTCCTCAGTCATCAGTCAAAACTCCAAGCTTTCCAAGCTAACACAGCCACATTTATTTGAGGCCTATTGACTGGATACTACACTTGAACAGTCCCGTCCCCATGTCCCTAAAACAAATAGGCTATGATGACTTGTATGAGCCGTAATTGTAAAACGAGCCGGGGATGGAGTGGTGGGATCGACACTTGGCATGGTAACACAACCGGCCGCCGTGTTCGCAGCCGTACCGACGTCCTTAACCTTTAGCCGAATCATACATACATGAGCCTACACTTTTAAAAATCTCTTTTCCCTTTATTTTAAAACTATTATTATTATTATTGTTATTATTATTATTATTATCATTATTATTATTATTATTATTATTATTATTATTATTATTATTATTATTATTATTATTATTATTATTATTATTATTATTATTATTATTATTTTAACTATTATTATTTTACTACCTTATTTTTATATTCTTTGCGAGGCACATTTGGATGAGTAAATCTCAAAGACGAAACCCATGGGAACACCTTTCTTGATTACATTATTTTTATTTAATCATTATTATTTTATTTTGATATACTAACTAATTTGTTGGATTTTTCTAGGTACAATTCTCTAAGGAAGGAAAATTAGTAGAAAAAAGCTTTTCTCATCTAAATTTAATTTAACTTGTACATTGCTTAATTTTTGTTTGAATCCCAATATAAAGTCCGGCCGGTAACCACATATGGTGGAGCCCGAGAGGTGCCTAATCCCTTCTTCTTGGGTTAACTTGAACCCTTACCTAGATTTCTGGTTCGTAGACTAAGTTTCGGAGTTAATTGTAAAATTAGCTAGAAACAAAATAGGTGCCCTAATACGCCTAGTTAAAAAATATGTTAGGTGGCGACTCCAACTCTTTACCCGTGAGTTACCAGCTAAGTCGAGCCCTATTTCGAACTTTAGCCGGTTCGGAAAAAAATAGGATGCGATACACATTATAATCATCCACGTATGGACAACAAAAGCAATCCCTTCGGTGGTGTTCCGGATAACCATGAGGAGGATTACGAGGAAGAGTATGAAGAAAATTGTGGTATTGATCGCCAAGAGGAGTTTGTTGAGCAACTCAGCGAGGGAATTGAGGGCCATATTCTTTGTGCCCTTGGAGATGATGTCCCACCTAATGATAATGTCCCTATTAAGGGAGTGCAAGGGAATGAAGGTTTTAATCCTAACGATGGAGTCGGGGGTAATGTCAACCGAGGTGGCAACAATGCTAATAGAGGTGGCCATGGTGTTGCTAATCGTGGAGGCCGAAGTATGAATGTCAATCGACGAGAAAATATGAACCGTGGAAATGTCCGCAATGTGAATCGTAATCCAAAAAATTCTAGAGGTGGAAGAAACTTCAATCCACCTACTCAAGAGGTCGATGATGAAAGTGATAAAGAGATAGAGGTTGAGAAGTTTGCAAGTGCTATTATTCCACCACCTATTCGTGGAAATGCAACCTTCAATACTCCACAAGTGATTGTATGGTTTAAAACAAAATGTGTTCTTTGGTGGAGGAAAGCATGAAGACGCTAATGAAAATTTGCGGAATTTTCTCCAAACTTATGGGCTTTACAAGTCCGCCAATGTATCTTATGAGTCATTACGCCTTAAGGTGTTTCCATTCTCTTTGCAAGGCAAGGCCAAGTCATGATTGCACAAGCTTCGAAAGAATTCTATATATACATGACATGAATTGGTAAAGAAGGTTTTGGCTAAGTTCTTGACAAAGGGAAAACAAACATCTTTGAGAGACAAGGTTTATATGTTAAAGCAAGACAACTCATATTCTCTATCCAAATCTTGGGAAAGTTTTCAATATGTGCTCCTAGAATGTCCAACTCATGGGTTTGGGGATGATATGCTCCTACAATTTTTCTATCAAAGGTTGAACAAGATGAAATCGGCAGTCAATAACCTTTGTGGAGGAGCGATGATGGATAAGTCAAATGATGAAGTAAAAGAAATTCTCAACAATGTTCTCAAGAAATCCCAAGATTGGCAATCCTGACTCAAAATCCAAGTGGTGAAGGTAGTGTGAATTTAATAATTATGAAGAGAATGGAGGAGAAAGATGAGAAAATGTTAATGCGTCTCACTTCAATTGAGGTCCTTAACCACAATACAAAGGTGAGCAATGATACAAAAGAGAAGAAGGTGAACAAGGTGAAAAATATCCAAGTAACAAATGTCGGAAAACAAGAAGCTCCTATGGGTTATGTGACACTGGGAGGTGCCCCCTTGACACTCCTCCAACATGGTCAAGAGACGTACAATTCGGATCAGTGCTATAACATTCAAGAGGAAGAAGAGGCCAATTATGTGGCTAACTATCAAG
This sequence comes from Petunia secreta, assembly GCA_029990175.1. Classification (NCBI taxonomy): domain Eukaryota; kingdom Viridiplantae; phylum Streptophyta; class Magnoliopsida; order Solanales; family Solanaceae; genus Petunia; species Petunia secreta. The sequence goes on from JARKIP010000053.1 coordinate 7,050,465, forward strand.
GTCAAAGAGGAGGATATTATCAAGGAGTGTATCAAAAGCCTTATAAGCAAGGCCAATGGAGACAAAGCCAAGGAAGGAACACTTGGAACAGCAACTAAGAAGGGAGAGGAGCCGGTTCCTCTCAACCATATGTTCAAAGAGTTCCTTAAAAGAAATATGAATGAGAGGGCGAAGATAATTCAAGATTAGAAGATATGATGAACCAAACGTTAAAAATGCAATAAAGCTACATTAGAGACATCAAATATATCAACCAAAAAATGGCATCCCATACAACATCCATTAAAGCCGTTGAATCACAAATGGGGCACCTGTCATAATAAGTTAACCAAAGGCCACAAGGGGCACTACCAAGTGATACGTTAGCGAACCACAGGAGAAATGGCAAAGATCAAGTTATGGAAATTACAAAAAAAAGTGGCAAGACATGGAGTGACCCAAAAGCAAAAGGCATTTATCAAGATGTTCATTTGGGAGTCAATAATGATTATATTGGTGTAGAGTTACATCATGATGAAGCTAATGGGGAAAATATGATACAAGAAGAGGAAGTGAAGAAAGATGATTTTAGTGTCTAAGGCAATGAATTTTATTTTGAGGCAATCCCTTAAAAGCTTACTCCTAAAGTAACTACCACCTAAAAAGCCAAACCAAAGAAAACTCCACCACTCAAACAATACCCTCCTAGTCCAATATTCATTCCCAAATTAGACATTTCATTTCCATATAGAAGCACAAAGCAAAGGCAAGCTTCTCATGCTAAGAAGATAGCGACTACTTCTATCAACATTCCATTAGTTGATGTCATGGGACAAATGCGAAGTGTAGCCATATTCATGAAGAACTTTCTGAAAAAGAAAACCTATGGAGATTTTAAGACCATCAAGGTCCCAATATAGTTCCATTGTCTTAAAGCATATGGCTCAAAAGATGGAACATCCCGGAGCTTTCACTACTCCTTGCTCTATTGGTGGAAGGTACTTTGATAAAGCCTTGTATGGTTTGGGTGCTACTATTAATTTGATGTCTTATACGGTGTATAAAACCTCGGGACTAAAGATTCCTAGGTCAACCTCCATGAAATTGCAAATGTCGAATTGTTCAATTAAAAGGCCAATTGGAGTAGTTTATGACGTATTGGTCAAAGTGGACAAATTCATCTTCCCGGTAGATTTTGTTATTCTAGATTATCTCGTGGACTCTAATGCCCCTATAATTCTTGGACATTCATTTCTAGCCATTGGGAGAGCACTTTGTGATATTGAGAGAGAGGAATTAACTTTTAGGTTCAATGGGGAGAAGGTAGTCTTTGACATTTGCAATTCTCTAAGACAACCAATGGAGGAGGAAGCTATTTGTTCATTGGTGGATGTGATGTTGGATGCGATCATTGAAAAAGAGAGTGTCATAGTGAATCAAGAGGATGCTCAAGCCACGGTTATATATGGAAAATGGATATCGACGATGAAACAAGCATGGAAAAGTGTGTGTTGGCACTAGAAGGGTTGGGATCTAGACCTTTTGTTCTTAAAAAGCTTTCCTTAGACCTTGAATACCGCAAAACACAACCAACCAAACATTTCATTTAAGAACCCCCTACTTTTGAACTAAAAGTCCTACCATCCCATTTAAGATATGCTTTCCTAGGCCTGGAGTCCACTCTTCCAATCATTATCTCATCCCACTTGAACAATGACTAAGAGAAGAAACTTTTAGAAGTGGTGAAAAGGAGGATAAAGGCCATTGGGTGGATACTTTCCAACATTAGGCGAATTGATCCGAGAGTTTGTGAGCATAAAATCTTGCTTGAAGATGAGCGCAAACATTCGGTAGAGCACCAAAGAAAAATCAATCCTCCTATGCAAGAAGTGGTCAAGAAACAAATCATTAAGTGGCTTGATACGAGAGTAATTATTCCTTTGTTCGATAGTGAATGGGTATCTCCATGCAATTTGTGCCCAAGATGGAGGGTATGACCGTGGTGCAAAATAAAAAAAGAAAAGCTTTTTCTACAAGAACTGTCACCGGTTGGAGAGTGTGCATGGATTATCAAAAGCTCAATAATGCTACCTGGCAAGACCATTTTCCATTGCGCTTTATCGATCAAATATTGGATAGACTAGTAGGTAGAGCCTATTATTTTTTCTTGGATGGTTATTCGGGCTATAATCAAATTTCTATTGATGTTTAAGACCAAGAAAAAATGACATTCACTTGACTCTATGACACATTTTCATTCTGCAAAAATGTCATTTGGGTAGTCTACTGCCACCGCTATCTTTCAACGGTGCATGTTAGCTTTTTTCCAAGATATGGTGGAAAACTTTCTTGAAGTCTTCATTGATGACTTCTTTGTTGTTGGGGATTCTATTAAAGATTTTTTATCTAACTTTGAGAAAGTATTGGAGAGTGTGAAGACACAAAGTTAGTGCTCAACTAGGAGAAGTGTTTTTTCTTAGTTCAAGATGGCATTGTGCTGGGGCACAAGGTATCCAAGAAAGGAAATAAAGTGGGTCAAGCTAAGATAGAAGTTACTTCCAAGCTTCCACCTCCTACAATCGTCAAGGCTGTTAGGAGCTTTTTGGTCATGCATGTTTTTACCATCAGTTCATCAAAGATTTCTCCAAGATTGTGAATCCCCTATGCAAGTTATTGGAAAAAGATTCCAAGCTTGTGTTTGATGAGACATACTTGAAGGAATTTGAAGAAGTGAAGAAAATATTGACAACTGCACCGTTAATTGTGAGTCCAAGATAGGATATGCCCTTTGAACCAATGTGTGACGCTAGTGATGTTGCTTTAGGGGCCGTCTTAGGCCAAAGAGTTGAGAAAATATTTGACCCTATATATTATGCTAGCAAGAACAAGAATGGGGCAAAATTGAAATATACGGTGACGGAGAAGGATTTGTTGGCTATTGCATTTGCACTTGAAAAGTTTCGGTCCAACTTGGTGCGGTCGAAAGTAATTGTTCATACCGACCACTCTGCCATTTGGTACTTTATAGAAAAGAAGGATACCAAAGCTAGATTGATCTGGTGGGTACTTCTCTTGCAAGAGTTTGACATTGAAGTCCTTGATCGAAAAGGCACTGAAAACCAAGTAGCGGTCCACTTGTCCCACTTGGATGAGAAGGTGAAGCGAAAACAAACCATTGACATTGATGACTCATTCCCATATGAGAAGATCTTAGTCGTGTCTCGGGAATCAATCCCTTGGTGCAGACTTGGAAAATTTTGTAGTGTGTGGAGTGTTCTCGGAAGATTTCACTTATTTTCAAAGAAAGACGTCAGCCAAGGAGGCAAGACATTATTATTGATATGAGCCCTATCTCTTTCGGGTATTTGTGCATGGAATAATTCATAGATGCGTTTCCAAATCCGAGCAAAGAGAAATTCTTGAAGGGTGTCACTCTCCCTATAGAGGGCATCATGGTGGAGAAAGGATGGAGGTGAAAGTGTTGAAGTGCGATTTCTTTTGGCCATCTCTACACAAAGATGTGCATGCATGGGTAAAAAAATGTGATCAATGTCAACAGATGGGTGGAATCTCAAGGAAGCATGAGATGCCACTCAATCTTATTATTGAAGTTGAGTCGTTTGATGTGTGGGGGATTGACATCATGGGGCCCTTTGTGAGTTCCTTTGGGAACAAGTATATATTGGTACCGGTAGACTACGTCTCAAAGTGGGTGGAAGCGGTTGCCCTCCCCAATAATAAAGGCAAAAGTGTGGTGGCTTTCTTGAAGAAGAATATATTTTCGAGATTTAGGACTCCCCATGCCATTATAAGTGATGGAGGGACGCATTTTTGCAACCATTTTTTTGCCAATCTTCTCCAAAAATATGGAGTGAGACATAAAGTTGCAACTCCCTACAAGTGGGCAAGTCTAAGTCTTCAGTCGTAAGATAAAAAAAAGCAATCTTACTAAAACGGTCAATGCTCACGGAACCAATTGGCCAAGGAAACTTAATGACGCCTTGTGCGCATATCAGATCGCATACAAAATTCTGGTTGGAATGTCCCCATTTAAATTGTTGTTTAGAAAGGCATGTAACCTGTATGTGAAATAGGAAAACAAATCCTTGTGATTGGAGAAATTGAACATGGATTGGGAAATTGCCGCTAATGCATGGGTCACTCACTTAAAGAAATTGATGAATTTCGGTCAATTTCGGTACTTGGTATATGAGAATCCATTGCTATACAAAGAGAAGATGAAATTTTTGCATGATTCAAAAATTTGGAACGGGAACTTCAAAGTAGGAGACTTGGTCTTGCTATTTGACTCATGATTGAAAGTATTCCCCGGAAAGCTTAGATCAAAATAGACAAGTCCATTTAAGATAGTTGGTGTTACGCCAGATGGATCGGTGGATTTGGAGGCCAAGAATTGAGGAAGAGCTTTTCGGATAAATAGCCAAATAGTGAAGCAATACTTGGGATGTGATGCTGAAGTTGGTGAGGTGGCGTGCATCTACCTTGATGATTTTTGAATAAGGAACCAACACCGTTGTGCTACAGCACTGCTTAGGAGGAAACCTAAGTTTTAGACTAATTAGTTGTTACGTGTGCATGTATTGCGATTAGAGTGAAGGAAATATAAAAGAGAAAAAGGTGGTAAAACTACAGGGGACAGGCCACCCAGGCAAAAGGGCGGACCGCCCCTAGTATGAAGAAGCGCACTAAGGAAATGGGTGGACGCCTAGTGATCTTTACAAAAAGTCCAAAATTTGGCACTTCAAAAATTTTTTTAAATGTAGAAGTGAGAGGCAAGCCACCCTACAAGCAAGGTGATCGCCTTTTAAGGGAAACAGAATGACCCAAACTTAGGGGCTCAAAATTTTTCTAAACGCGGAGACCTGGGCGCCCCACCCTACTTTGTAGGTGGGCCGCCCTCAGGTATGTTATGTTTCGGATTTAGCTGGACAGCTGTCTGGGCAGACCACGAAATAGAATGACCCAAACAAGTAAGCCTGGTGCACCTATTTCCAGCATAAGGTGGATGCCTCTGCGTTGTGGTGGGCTATCCCCTGGCACTAGAAACACATGTTTTTTACAATTCAATTGCTTTCGATTCCGTTCATTTTGGTGCTTTATCTAGTACATGTTTTGAGTTATTTTGTGGACAGTAACACAAAAGAACTATGCATCTAAAGGAGCAGGAAAGGGAGCTGGTAAAGCTACTCCTCCCAAATCTGGCACAAAAAGAAAACAATAAGGAGGACTACAAGCTTACACTCCTCCCACTAATGAAGAGCATAGGGATGACCAGCCTTTGAGTGAGTTGGCTAAGAAACAAAGACTAGATCTCAGGGAGAAGCAAAGGTTGAAAGACCACACCCTAGGCCAAGTTTCAGTTGTTTATCAGCTTAGGAATGTGGCATTAAATGAAGAACTTGATGAGGAAAGAGAGGTTGAACCTGCCAAAACACAAGATCAAAAACCTCATCTCCAACCAGGTGCATAGAAAGAATGAGGAGAGCTTGTGGGAGAAAATCAAAAACATGGGCTCTATAAAGACATATTAAGAACAGGACCTCCATCTAATTGGGAAAGATCATTCAAGTCGAAGCCTGCCTTCCATGATTATTTGAGAGGCACTTTCAATAGAGTCATTACTAAGGAGAGGGTGACAGGTATGGACAATGTACAAAAAAACAACTCAAGGTTCTTAGAGACACTTCGTCAAATGGGTTGGGCCGACCTATTTGCAAAGCCCTTGGAGGAAACAGATGAAACAACGGTTCGAGAGTTCTCTTCCAACTTGGGTAGAAATGACACAAATGACTTCAAGGTGTATTGTGGAGAAAGATTCGTGGATGTGTCAAAAAAGGCATTGAATTAATACTTTGGGCTTCGCAACTTCTCCACTAAGGAGTATATAGAAAAGTTAAAGATAGATGAGAGTGAGCAAAGAAAGTGGGTGGCACCAATCATCATGAGGGAACCAAACCCTCATTGGCTTAGAGAAGGGGTCCAAATACATAGGCCAGAACTGAACTTTGAAGCAAAAGAGTGGCAAACCATTGTCATTTTTAGAGTCTTACCGACTCAAAATGATCATAAATTGACATTGAAGATGGCGGTGCTCATTGCTTAAATCATTACCAAAATTAAGATAAACTTGGGTGTTGTAATGTCCAAGAATATGTATAAATAAGCAAAAGCAAAAACCACCAATCTTCCTTACCCGAGCACATTGACAACATACTTGAGAACAAATGGGTGTGAGGTATTTGTTGATGACAAGTATTCAAAATCCACCGGGTAAATAAGTTGTCCACTTAGACCAATACATCATCAACTGCTCCAATTGGCCTTTTCATGGAACACTTGACCATTTGCAATTTCATGAAGGTTGCCCTCGGACACTCTAGTCCAAAGCTTTAATACATCGCATAAGGCATTAAATTAATACTAGCACCCAAATCACACAAGGCTTTATCAAAGTACCTTCCACAAATAGAGTAAGTAATAGTGAAAGCTACGAGATCTTTCATATTTTGACCATATGCTTTGAGACAATGGCACTACATTGGAGAGTGACCTTGATGGTCTCAAAATCTCCATAGGATTTCTTTGTCATTAGGTCCTTCATGGATTTGGCTACACTTGCCATTTGTACCAAGGCATCAAATAATTGAATGGTGATGGTAGTTACAACTATCTTCTCCAAAATCTCCTTTCCATGAGAAGCTTCCCTTTGCTTGGCGCTTCTTTGTTGAAAGGAAATTTCTAATTTGGGAATGGAGCTTGGATTAGGAGGGTTTTTTTTGGGATGTGGATTTTTCTTTGGTTTGGCTTGTTGGGTGGTAGTGACTTCAGGAGTAGCTTGTTGGGTGGTAGTGACTTCAGGAGTAGGCTCTTGAGGGATTGCCTCAACTTCAATTTCATTGCCTTGGACATTAACATCATCTTGCCTCACTTCCTCTTATTGTATCACATTCTCCCCATTAGATTCGCCATCATGCAACTGCACACCAATATCATCATCACTGACTCTTAAATGAACATCTTCATCAATACCTTTCATTATTGGGTCACTCCATTTCTTGCCACTTCTCGTTGTAATTGCCATATCCTGATTATTTCAATTTCTCTTATGGTTCACTACCATATCACTTAGTAGTGCCCCTTGTGGCCTTTGGTTAACTTGTTGTGACAAGTACCCCATTTGTGATTCAAAAACTTTAATGGATGTTGTATGGGATGCCCTTGTTTCCTTGATAAATTTGATGTCTCTGGTGTGCCCTTCTTGTATTTTCAACATTTGGCTCATCATATCTTCTAATCTTGAATTATCTTTTCCCTCATGTTCTTGTTGTTTATAAGGAACTCTTGGAACATCTCGTTGAGAGGAACCAACACCATCGTGCCGCGACATTAAATCAGGTGCTTCTTGGGAGGTAACCCAAGTTTTAAACTATATAGTTATTACATGTGTGGGTATTGCGATTAGAGTGATGGATCGATGAAGGAGAAAAAAGTGGTAAAACTACAAGGTATGGGCCACCTAGGAAAAAGGGGGACCGCCTCCACTAGGATGGAGCTTACTAAGGAAACAAGTGGACGCCTAATGATCTTTACACAAAGTCCAAAATTTTGGCACCTGAAAATTTTTCTGTGGAAGTGAAGGCGGACCACCCCCAATACAAGGTGGGCCACTCCACAAGCAAGGTGGTCCCCAACTTGAGGCCTCAAAATTTCTAATTGTGGATATTTGAGTGCCCTACCTAACTTTGTTGGCAGGCCACCCTCAGGTATGTCGTGTTTTGGATTTACCTGGACAGCCGTCAGGGCGGACCGCCCTAACCCTACAGGCAACCGCCCCTTTGATTGGCCCGACCTAGACGTTTTCATATAAAAGGAGGCAAACGAACCCTTCATTTCCTTTCCCTCTCCTCACATCTCCAGAACTCCCTCACCAAAAACTTCCCAAGTAACACCACTTAATCCACTGATTGCTACAGTAAGCATTAACCATACACAAAAATTACATCACACAATCCTCATTCTCCATTCGTCACTTGAATTCAGGTACTTTTTCACTTTTCCTTTTATGTTTGTTTAATTTTAAGCTTAATTAGTTAATCTAATATACTTAGAAGTAGATTAGATATGTAATTATTAGTTAGTGTAGATACTTGTGCTTAATTGCTAAATCTTGACAAAATGCTTAGTTGGGAGGAAAGCTAGGTTTAAGATGCTTACCTTGTGTCTTGAAATTGATCTAATCATATGAATTCATGTCTTGTCCTTGATTGGATTGTTGCCTTGGTTTGCATGCTAGAGACAAAACGGATTTTTATGTGATAAAAATATGAACTTTATGTGTAATGAACCTATTGTGTGTGTTAAAAAATATATATAAGAACGTGTGTGCGCAGAGGTCATGAAGGCGGCCGCCCCATTAAAAGGGTGGCCGCCTATTCTTAAACCATGAGTGGAGTCCTTGAACTCCAAGAACTAGCAGCCGGGTCGCCCCCTCTTTGTGTGAATCTTGAAATATTTATAAGTGTTAAAGTATGTCACCACTGTTTTGCCAAAGGAGACCACCTCAAAAATTAAGGAGAACTACCCTAACAAGGTGGGCTACCTTATCTAAAAGGTTTCCTGCCTTGGTGTTGAAAGTCTAAAAATTTTTTTAAGCATTTGAAAGAAGGCTCACTGTTTTGTGAATAAAGGCGTCCGCCGCCAAAAGAGGCGGTCTGCCCTCATCTGAGTCGGGCCACTTTTTTTGCTAGACAACCGCCCTTTCAACAAATAAGTGAGACTGGTGCACCTATATCACGTATAAGGCGGCCGACCCTTTCTTGAGGTTGGCCATCCCCTAACACTCAAAACATATGTTTTCTACAATTCAACTGCTTTCAAGTCCTTTTATTTGGGGGTTCGTTAAGTAGATGTTTTGAGTTCTTTTATGGACAATGACACAAAAGACTGCATCTAAAGGAGTGGGGAAGGGAATTGGTAAAGCTACTCCTCCCAAATCTGGCAAAAAAAGTAAACAAAAAAGAGGGTCTCACAAGCTTACACTCCTCCAACGGAGGAAGAAGCAAAGGTAGAATGACTGCACCCTAGGCAAAGTTTCAATTGCTCATCAGCGTAGGGGTGTGGTATCAGATAAATAACTTAAGGAACAAAGGGAGGTTGAACCTGCCAAAACACAAGACCAAGAACCTCCTACCCAACTTGGTAAGGATTAAAGAATGAGGAGAGTCTATGGGAGAAGATCAAGAACGGGGGCTGCCAAAAGACCTATCAATAATGGGAACCCCCAGCTGATTATTAAAGATCATTCAACTCGAAGCCTGCCATCCATGATTATTGGAGAGGCACTTTCAATAGAGTCATTACTAAGGAGAGGGTGACAGGTATGGACAATGTACAAAAAAACAACTCAAGGTTCTTAGAGATACTTCGTCAAACAGGTTGGGCCAACCTATTCGCAAAGTCCTTGGAGGAAGCTGATGAAACAATCATTTGAGAGTTCTATACCATCTTGGGTAGAAATGACAAGAATGACTTCAAGGTGTATTGCGAGAAAGATTCGTGGATGTGTCGGCAAAGGCACTGAACTAATACTTTGGGTTTCACAACTTCTCCCCGAAGGAGTATATGGACAAGTTGGAGATGGATGAGATTGAGCAAAGAAAGTGGGTGGCACAGATCATCGGGAGGGAAAAAAACCCTCATTGGCTTAGAGAAGTGGTATTCATAAGCCCGACCTGAACTTTGAAGCAAATAGGTGGCAAACTATTGTCAGTTCTAGAGTCTTTCCAACCCAAAATAATCACAAATTGATATTAAAGAGGGCGGTGCTCATTGACCAAATGATTAAGGCTATGAAGGCATTGACCTTGGCTATAAAAAGCTATGACAATGAGATTATTGAGATCAAGAAAGCAATGGTTATCTTAGCCACAGAAAAAACTAAAAAAGGTGTTGAAAAGAAAAGAAGAAAAAGAGAAGAAAAGGTGGCTCGGGTAAGTGCGCCCCAAGTCCCAAAACTGCCAAAGCCCCAAGTGACCCCACATGCCTCTAAATAAGTGTCTGTCCCTTCTACATCACAAGCTCCTCCCATAGTGCCAAAAGTAGTTGAAATAGTGGAGAAAGAAAATATAAAGCAAGATGCGAAGGACTTGTGAGCTATGGAGTTTGAGGATGATGATGCCCCGACCGCTATTGTTGATCCCATGGAAGTGGTTGGTACGCCAAGTTCCTTAGAGCTCTTGGAGGATATTCAAGTTCAAATGGAAACATAAGCCTCGGTTGAGGACGCCGTCTGAGCAAAGGACGAGTAGAAGAAAGATGAGACACCTCCACTTATGCATGGGGAAGGAAAGGGCAAGAACATTGTTCGAGAATGAGCCAGGGAGTCCCTTCTACTCCCTGCCCCCCTTATGTTCTTATTTTGTTTACTTAGCATGCGAGGACGATGCTAGAGACTTTAGTTAGACGAAGGGTGCGAATTCACGTGCCTTCTTTTTAGAAATTAAAAATGATCTTGTGCTTTATTGATAACCATGTATGAATTCGAACCATTTTGATGTATATACAAATTCATGTTGATAGTTTAGTTTTTTATGTCATTTAAATTCGAACCATTTTGATGTATATAAAAATTCATGTTGATAGTTTAGTTTTTATGTCGTTTATGTTCCAACTTTTCATTTTTAATTGGTTTTCTATTTTCTTGGCTTGGTTCTTTCCGAAAGTATGATTTTGCACAAAGTGTGTAAATAGTAGTTCTTGACAAGAGTTTTTTCTTTGATGATGTGTTAGAGATTCATGGCGTACTATCTTAGTTACTTTGTTTGTATGGCATACGACAAGTGAATGTGTATTTTGATTGGCATGACTTAAGTTGTAGACCGTGTAGCTCTTTTATTGGTTTTGTGATTCATTGGTGTGGTCCAATCTTGGACTATTGCATGTTTTGAAAGTGAGTGGCCTTGTGTCACGGCCCGTTTTCTGAACGAGCTGTGACCGACACCCAGTACCTAAGTTTGACCGAGCGAACCTCCTGTACTTATCTATTATGTCTTAACATTGAGAATACATGCAACAAAAATAATTCTCTTCAATGTAAACATTAGGGAAAATAATAATAATAATAATAATAATAATAATAATAATAATAATAATAATAATAATAATAATAATAATAATAATAATAATAATACTTTTATGATAATATTATCTTTGAAAATATCACAGTCAAATTACATGTCCGTGCAAAACTATGCAAGACTCTACCACAAACCCAAAATACTAGATTGTATATGAAGCCTCTACTGATAAACTGATGCACTGCGTTGGACACGAACTTCATGGCTAGTTCACAATATAATAAATAACTAAATAAGGCTGACTCGAAAAGAAAGTACTCCACGAATAAAAGCGGGACTCACCAATAACATTGGAAGTGGGGGGAAAATCCTAGCCAGTTGCCTGCGTATCTGCAACACTAGTTCCTACATTGCGTCATAGGACAACATAGGTTCCCAAAAGAGAACGTCAGAACACCATGGTAATGCTCAGTGAGTCTCCACGACCCCCTACTAAAGCGGGAACAAGACATTTAAACGAAACCTGAAATGCACATAACTCATTAAAACCATGAGAACATAAAATATTTAAAGAAAACTGAAATAACTTGAAACAATAAAATTCTAAACTTTAAACATAAATATCTTTACATTTTTGGAAGTACCAATTAACTCTGACATAACATGATTCCATAAAGTTACTGTATGATCGGCACAGGTTTGATCCTCGCCTGATCGAATAGGCCCCTTCCTTGTGGCGCCACACAGTTCCAGGTGATAGCATGTTGCGTGTTTTGTGCCTTAACCATGTCATGCAAATCTTATCATAAACTCGTACTCTGGCACGAGTAGTTTTGGAGTCAACAGTAACCACTAAAGGTCACGACACCCTTCTCAGAATCTCAAGGTAACTCCCAAAATATTTCTATAAAACTTTACTTGACCACTTTAAGGTCCAATACATTCCTTGAACATAAACCATAATAGTCTTGAGTAAATATGACATGAGTATATGAAGATATTATTCAATATATTTTCAAATTCTTTAATTCATGAAAACTTGACATATAATATTACGTAAATTAACATAAAAAAATATAAAAATCAATGTGTATAACTCAAGGATATACTCTTGAATGTTAACTAGAATGAGGTTTAGCTAATACGTACTCTCTCGCTCCAATTAAGCACGTATTAATTCTTTAAGATATTTTATCAAACACTTTATAGGCGGGCTTTTTTGAGTAAAACTTATTTAATAAAGAGTTATATCAACTCACCTCAATCATTCCATAAGCCTTAACTTTGTTCCAATGAACGCACTTTACGTCACCCAACAACTAAGACAACCACCAATTCGTGAATCAATACCGAAGCTTTAATCTTTAATCTCAATTCAAGAACTCTAGTTCATATTCTAAACTTTCTAGGTCTTTGGGGTAAACTTTCTATGAACATAATATGTTATGATGCTTGATTCCCAGATCTAATGACGTTAAATGATCAAAATCCATTAGAAAAATCTTACCTTGGGAATGAGCTTTGACTAAGACCGAAGAATACGTTTTTTGCGTTCTAATTTGTTCTATGCACGCTAATGGAGAATTGATGTTGAGGAGGGTTTATTTTATTTTATTTATTCTCTCTTAAGTCCAAATTAAAAAAGGGAGGTGTTGACTTTGATCTTTTCTTTTTTTAAAATTGTCTTTTTGACTTTATGACAAAAGAAAGTCATATATATATTGGGGTAAAATTTGACATTTTTGCTGAGTAATCTGCTATGCCTAGGAGATGCTTGGATGAATTTGATTTGGCAGCCTTTTGCCCCTTTAAACGCTAGCCATTTAAGTTATTTTTAACTTTTTTGCTTTTTACTTTTTTTTTAAATTATCTTCCACCTTTCACATAATTAAATATGTGTACTCGACCTTGATAAATATTAACACAATCTCTCGATATACTTTATATCCGGACCTCGTCGTGATGTACTAAATGAGTTTATTTAAATATTTTTCATATCGCCAAGGTCCTAAAATTTAGAAATTTAAGGAACGTTATATTTTTTTCCCCCTTAAAATCATTCGTCCTCGAATAATTCTTACTCCTCACTCCTAAGCCACTTTATCACTCCAACTTGCCAAATGTTCCAAAATTTAGCTAAGTGTTGAATTTCTTAAAAATCTCGGCAGTTTCACCCATGTAACTGGACAATTCAAAAATATATCCATCACAAATACCACAACTACACCAACAACAACCAAAACACCATAACATGCCATACATAGGCACCAATTTTAGCTCAAAATAATCAAACTACTCCGGCAAGGAGGCAAACCTCAACAATAAATGGAACACTCTACGGCAAGGAGCCAAATCTCAATAACTAATCAAACATGCTCCGACAAGGAGCTAATTCTCAATAATAAATTAAACATGCTCCAGCAAGGAGCTGAATCATAGTAATGAATTAATTATACTCCGACAAAGAGCTAAATCATATGATAACTCATAATTAGCAAGAAAAATCTAAATACAAGCTAAATCTTTAAAGTCACATACCTTTTTCCTCAAGTAGATGGGGACACTTCTCCTTCATATCTTTCTCAACTTCCCACGTAGCCTCTTCTGAGTTATCATTACGCCACAACACTTCACTGAAGCTATATCCTTTGTTCTTAACTTTCTAACTAACCTATCAAGGATTTTGATCAGTACCTCTTCGTAAGTCAAGTCTTTATTAATTTCTATGGTGTCGGCAGGAATAACATGTGACTCATCATGAATATACTTTCTGAGCATAGACATGTGAAAAACAGGATGGATTGAAGACAACTCACCTGGCAAGGCTAACTCATAAGCCATATTACCTTTCTTGCTTAACAGTTCATAAGGTCCGATAAATCTAAGACTAAGTTTTCCTTTCTTACCAAACCCTCATAACTCCCTTCATAGGTGACACTTTTAGGAATACCATATCACCTACATTAAACTCTAAGTCTCTGTGCCTCTTATCATAATAAGACTTTTGACGACTCTGAGCCGCTTTAAGCCTCTCTATAATTAGCTGGACTTTATCTAAAGCTTCATAAACAAACTCTGGGCCAAGTAATGACACCTCTATTGGTTCAAACCAACCACCTAGACATCTGCATCTGCGCTCATATAATGCCTCATATGGAGACATGCCGATGCTAGCCTAATAGTTGTTATTATAGGCAAACTCAATGAGTGGCAGGTGATCATCCCAATTTCCTCTAAAATCTATAACTCATGCTCGTAACATATCTTCGAGAGTCTGAATAGTCCTTTCTGCTTGATCATCAGCCTGTGGGTGGAAAGAAGTGCTCAAGTTAACCTTAGTTCCTAACCCTTTCTGGAAAGCTTACCAAAAATAAGCTGTTAACTGAGGACCTCTGTCAGAAATGATCGAGATTGGCGTGTCATGCAACCTAAAAATTACCTTGATGTACAACTGAGCATACTGTTCTACATTTTCTGTTGTCTTCACTGGCAGAAAACGATCTGACTTTGTAAGTCTATCTGCAATCACCCAAAATGAATCATGTTTACAGTATGTGCGAGGTAAGCCTACCACGAAGTCCATATTTACCGCCACCCGTTTCCACTATGGTATCTCTATATCCTGAAATAGACCACTTGGTCTTTGATGTTCTACCTTGACTTGCTAACAATTCAAACATTTGGCCACATGATCGACTACTTGGTTCTTTATGCCTTTCTACCAATACAAATCCTTCAAATCTTGATACATTTTGGTAGCACCTAGGTGAATAGAGTAGCTCGAGCTATGAGCTTCTTCCATGATGGCTTTTCTGAGATCATCTACGTCTGGTACACATAACCTGGCATTTAGTTTCAAAACTCGATCGCTTCCAAGAGTAAAAGCAGTGATGTCTTTATTTTTAACCCCCTCTTTTATTTTCACCAGGTACGGATCCTCATCTTTCTTAGCTTTAACATGAGCAATAAGTGATGAACGTGCTAAGGCATGAGCAACCAAATCTCCTCCTTCTGTCCCATCAAGTCTGACTCCGTCATTTGCCAACTTTTACATTGCTTGGCCTAACAGTCTCCTTTGTACTGGTAAATGAGCTAAGACACCCATTGATTTTCTGTTGAGTGTGTCTGCTACCATAATAGCTTTGCCCGGATGATAAAGGATATTAATATCATAATCCTTCAACAACTCGAGCCACCTTCTCTGCCTCAAATTTAACTCTCTTTGCTTGAAAATATACTAGAGACTCTTATGGTCTATGAATATATCAGAACGCTCACCATACAAGTTGTTTCGCCATATCTTTAAAGCAAATACCAATGTTGCAAGCTCTAAAACATGAGTGGGGTAGTTCTTCTCGTGGTTTTTAAGCAAATTGGAAGCATAGGCAATAACCTTTCTTTCTTGCATGAGAACACAACCAAGCCCTACTCTGGAGGCATCACAATACACCATAAACCCACACAGGTACGTTGGTCAATCTCTTTTTCAATTCCTGAAAGCTCTGCTCAGCTCGCACGCATCTAACCACTGGAATTTTACTGCTTTTTTAGTCAACTTGGTCAATGGTGCTGCAAGTGAAGAAACGCCCTCTACAAATCTCCTATAGTAGCCTTCTAAAACCAAGAAACATCGGATTTCGGTCGGTGTTGTCGACCATGGCCAATTTTTAACTGCTTCTATCTTCTGAGGATCTACTGCCTTCGCTAGATACCCCATGGCCTAAGAATGCTACTGACTAGAGCCAAAATGCACATTTAGAAAACTTGGCATAAAGTTGATTCTCTTTTAAAGCCTGCATGTTCTTCCGTGCTGTTAGAGTATACCAGGGTATCGTGTATGAACACGATAATAAAGGTGCCTAAGTATGGCTTGAAGACCCTGTTCATAAAATCCATGAATGTTGTAGGTGCATTGGTCAACCTGAATGACATCGCTAGGAATTTATAGTGCCCGTAGCGAGTCATAAAGGTTGTCTTTGGGATATCTTCTTCTCTGATTCTCAATTGGTGATACCCCTACCTCAAGTCTAACTTTAAGAAGTACTTTGTACCCTGAAGTTGGTCAAATAAGTCATCAATTCTAGGCAATGTAAACTTGTTTTTAACTATAACTTTGTTCTACTACTGATAATCGATACACATTCTGAGAGACCCATCTTTCTTCTTGACAAACAGGACCGGAGCACCCCACAGTCACACACTCGGCTTGATGAAGCTCTTGTAAAGAAGATCTTTCAACTGCTCTTTTAGTTCTGAAAGTTTTGTTGGGGCCATACTATAGGGAGGAATAGACATGGGATGAGTGCCCAGGACGAGGTCAATACCAAACTCTATGATTCTTTATGAGGTATGTCTGGGAAAGTCATCTGAGAAAACTTCTGGAAATTCTCTAACAACTGGCACAAACTAGACAGTTGGTGTCTCTAATACTGGATTAATGATATGAGCCAAATAGGCAACACACCCTTTACTTATCATCTTTTGCGCCTTAAGGTAAGAAATAATTTTACTTATTGGAGATGCTGAACTACCCTTCCATTCTAGGACTTCTTCGTTTGGAAACTGGAATCTAACAATCTTGGCACGACAATCCAATGTGGCATGGCAGGAAGATAGCCAATCCATACCCATGATCACATTGAAGTCCACCATTTCTAGCTCTATGAGATCGGCAGTGGTATCATTTGACTGAAATAGAGCAACTCTTATAAACTCTAGTTGCTTTTACCGGCTCACCAACTAGAGTAGATACTAAGAAGGACTCACTTAACTGTTCAGGTTCTAACTCGAGACTCATGGTGAAATACGGAGTGACATAAGAATACGTAGAACCTGGATCAATCAAGACATATGCGTTATGTGAACAAACTTGAAGTATACCTGTGATAACTGCTGGAGATGCCTCTGCACTTTGACGATCAAGTGTAGCATATAAACGGGGTCATCTACCTCCCTTATTAGCTGAGCCTGAACCTCTACTTGCCCCTTGCCCGGCCTGATTCTGAGGGCCACGAGCTTGGGGTGGTGCAACTGTAGTAGCTAAAGAACCTGCTGGATGTGCTACTCCCCTACCAAAATTTTGCTACAACTTTGGGCATTCAGATTTGAAATGTTCTTCTTTATGACTCTAGAAACCCCCCCCCCCCCCCCGGTAATGTTCCTACATGGCTCTAAATATGCACGCCCACATAAAGTGCAAGGATCTTTCTGGTGAAACTGTTGTCTAATGCTGCTCTGACTCTGATAGACATGTCCCTTGAAATTTTTATTCTGGAGGGATTGATCTTATAGCTCTGACTCTTTTTGAAAGATGATCCACCAACTGAATGATGAGTGGGTTGCGCTGGTGCAATTGAGTCCTTACTGAAGGAACCTCTTCCTGCTCCACTATCTGAACCACTATACCCACCCGTTGTGCAAGCCTTCTTATTGTGCTCCTTCTCTTCCCTTCTTTTTTTTTCTCTCTTTCCAAGTTCTTAGCAAATTCCACAACTGAAGAGAAAGTTGTCATCCCTATCACTACAACTATTGTGGTGTCCTTGTTATGACTACCCAAAGCATTGACAAACCTACGAATCTTTTCTCTATCTGTCTTGACCATGTCCGGAGCATACATAGCCAAACTGATGAATTTCATGTGATACTCTGGTACACTTATACTCCCTTGCTTGAGCTGCTCGAATTGTGAAGCTTTAGTTTCCTTATCTTCTTCTAGTATGAAGTTAGCTATAAATGCCTCTTCAAATTCTTTCCAAGTAGGCGGACCATCTTTTTGAATATCCCACATCTGAAACCAGTATCCAGCTACATCCCTGAGCTACAAGGCAGCCAATTCAACAACATCATTACCAGATACTTTCATAACCCATAGGGTTTTCTAGACACCCTCTAACCATAGCATGGGGTCTTCATCAACTTTGTTGCCATGAAACAATGGAGGGTTCAACTTGATAAATTTATCCACCCTGGATAGCTCGGGACTATTCTCTCTCCTCTAGTTCTGGTTGGCCATGAAAGTCTCAAACATATCCATAGTACTGCCAAATGCGTTAAGCACATACCCCACCTCTGGAAGTATAACCATCTGAGAAGGAACTGCTTTTGGGGGTGGAGCTTGATCATGAGTAGCATGCTCATAATGCTCAACCTGCTCCACCACTTCCTCTTGATCAAACCTGGGGCATTGGAGCTTGTTTTAGCAGGTCTAGACTTCTTACTTTCATAGTTCTCTTCTTACTCGCGATAACTGCAATAGTTTCTTCTGGACCATCTTGATCGTTGATGCTAGAGCTTCGAGTACGAGCTATTTCTACAAATTCGAAAAAACGAAAACATTAGAAATTTTCTTAAAGTGGGGCTCTATTGCACGATCTAGAGAGAGAAGAAGGAGAGACTTTTCTTCAATGTTTGCAGCCTCCTGTTCATAAGTATGGCGTGCTTCATACCCATAAATAGGATTCTACTGACACGGCTTCCTAGACCCATAGGACTCTCTAAACCTAATACCTTGATACAAAGTTTGTCACGACCTATTAGCTGTGACCGGCACCCCATAGCTATGTTTGACTGAGCAAACCTGATGTACATATATATCATGTCTTAACCCTGAGAATACATGCAACTCAAATAATTCTCTTCAACGTAAACATTCGGGAAAATAATAATAATACTTTTACGATAATATTGTCTTTGAAAATATAAGTCAAATTACATTTCCATGCAAAACTATGCAAGACTGGACCACAAACCCAAAATACCATACCATCTATAAAGCCTCTACTGATAAACTGATGCACTGCGCGGGACATGAACTTTCTGGCTAGATCACAACGTAATAAATAACTTAATAAGGCTGACTCGAAAAGAAAGTACTCCACGAATAAAAGCGGAGCTCACCAATAGCACTGGAAGTGAGGGGAAAATCCTAGCATGTTGTCTGTGTATCTGCAACACTGATTCCTACATTGCATCAGATACGTTCCCAAAAGAGAATGTTAGTACACCACAGTAATAATCAGTGAGTCTCAATGACCCCCTACTAAAGCGGGAACGAAACATTTAAAAAAAAAAATATGAAATGCACATAATTCATTAAAACCATGAGAACATAAAACATCTAAAAAAAACTGAAATAACTTGAAACAATAAAATTCTGAACTATATATATAAAATTCTGAACTATATATATATATATATATATATATATATCATTTCGTTACTTTTTGGGAGGTACCAATAAACGCTGACATAACATGATTCCATAAAGTCATTGTATGATCGGCACGAGTTCGATCACCGCTTGATCGAATAGGCCCTTCCTTTTGGCCCCACACAGTTCCAAGTGATAGCATGTTGTGCGTTTTATGCTTTGGCCGTCTCAAGCAAATCTTATCATAAACTTCTACTCTGGCACGAGTAGTTTCAGGATCAACATTAACCACTAAAGGTCACGAACCCTACTCAGAATCTCAAAGTAACTCCCAAAATATTTCTATAAAACTTTATTTGACCACTTTAAGGTCCAACACATTACTTGAACATAATCCATGAATATAAACCATAATAGTCTTGAGTAAACATGACATGAATATATGAAGAAATTATTCAATATATTTTCAAATTCATTAATCCATGAAAACTTGACATATAATATCATGTAAATTAACATAAAAAAATATGAAAATCAATGTGTATAACTCAAGGATAAACTCTTGGACGTAAACTAGAATGAGGCTTAGCTAATATGTACTATATCGCTCCAATTAAGCACATATAATCTCTTAAGATATTTTATCAAACACTTTATAGGCAGGCTTTTGTGAGTAAAACTTCTTTAGTAAAGAGTTATATCAACTCATCTCAATGATTCCACAAGCTTTAATGTTTCTCCAATGAACGCACTTCATGTCACCCAATAGCAAAGACAACCACCACTTCATGAATCAATACCAAAATTTTAATCTTTAATCTCAATTCAAGAACTCTAGTTTATATTCTAAACTTTCTTGGTTTTTGGGTTAAAATTTCTATGAACATAATCTGTTATGATGCTTGATTCCCACATCTAATGATGTTATAATCATCAAAATTCATTAGAAAAATCTTACCTTGGGGATGTGCTTTGACTGAGACCGAAGAATACGTTTTCTAGTGCTCTACTTTGTTCTATGCACGCTGATGGAAAATTGATGTTGAGGATGGTTTATTTTATTTTATTTATTCTCTCTTAAGTCCAAATTAAAAGGGGAGGTGTTGACTTTGATCCTTTCTTTTATTAAAATTGTTTTTTTGACTTTATGACAGAAGAAAGTCATATATATATTGGGGTAAAATTTGACCTTTTTGCTGAGTAATCTGCTACGCCTTGGAGATGCTTGGATGAATTTGACTTGGCAGCCTTTTGCCCCTTTAAACGCTAGCCATTTAAGTTGCTTTTAACTTTTTTGCTTTTTTTAAAAAAAAAATTATCTTCCACCTTTCACATAATTAAATATGTGCACTCAACCTTGATAAATATTAACACAATCTCCCAGTACACTTTATATCTGGACCTCATCGTGACGTACTAAATGAGTTTATGTAAATATTTTTCATATTACGAAGGTCCTAAAATTTAGAAATTTGAGGAACGTTACACCTTGGTTGTGTGTTTGGAGATATCACTTGCATGTACGTTAAGGTTTAGTAAATAAGCTCATATGTGTGCCCTAGAGTCTAGAACTTGCCTTTAGTGTGCTTTGAGATGAAATTCTCGGTAATACTTGGCTTTAAAAGTGATTTTAGGATTTCCTTAGAGTGCTAGGAATCTAAATGACCTACCCTTATGTTTTGATCCTAGTCAACCCCTTTAAGCCTTTATCCGTTTATTTGGCAACCACAATTGTAGCCAGGACCAATTTTGTATGCTAAAGCACCAGTACTCTTTTGGCCTAACCTCCTTGGGTGCATTGAAAAATATGTAACTTGGGCTAACACCTATAATTGGGGGGAATGGTGAGAGTTAGAAAGCAAGTTGTGGGAGTCAATGAAAGAGAGAATAACTGAAAGAAAAGAAAAATGAAAAAGAAAAAGAAAAATAAGAAAGAAGAAAGATAGAAAAGTAAAGAAAAAAAGAAAACGGGAATGATGAATAAAAGAGAGAAGACTAGTTCCAAACCCCATGTTAAGAAAGGGTAGTGTTAGCCTAGAAAAAAAAAGTTAGTATAGTGCTTAAAGAGGTGTGTAATCACTAATTAGTCAAATCTTAACCCACATTTGACTAATAGCCTACATTAAAACCTTAGTCAAGTCCTATTTAATTTTGGGTCAAATATTTCAATATTAGTCGAGAAGTAAAATATGGACAAGTCTTTAGATTTTGGGAAGCACACATGAGCATTCTTTGTGAGAGTGAAACCTTGATTGTAAGAGTCCAAGTTTTGACTGAAAATGGTTTATGAGAGTAAAGGACTCTATTCTTTCTTGTGAGGATAGCAAGTCAGTCTTAAGTGAAGGTTTCATGAGCGAGTGAAGCTAGTCGATGACATTGAGGCAACTCTAGAGGTTCACTTATCTCCTTTGGCCATGGTTTGATTGAGACACATTCTTTACTTGTCAAGTGTCCATATGAGTAGTAATGACTAGTGGGTACCAACTAACTTATTAATGCCAATATGATTTTGTGACTCAAAAGTTGGAACATGACTTCATCTTGAAATAAATTAGAAACAGGTTTTGGTCATTGTTGAGTTTGATTCGCTTGAGGACAAGCAAAGACTTAAGTTTGGGAGTTGATAAGTTGGTATTTTACCAACTTTAAGACTATATTTGACTTTTTTTTTTAAAAAAAATCTAAAAGCATTATTTTGTGTGTATAATGGCATACTGTTCTTGGTTTCAGGTTACAAGTGTTAATAAAAAATATTGGAACCAAAAGAGCAAAAAGTTAGAGCCTGATGCAATATACTTTGCGGAAGCTAAAACGATACAATAGACGCGGAAGCGATAAACAAGATAATATGAAATTCAAGTCGAGGAAGAACAAAAATTGAAGAAAGAACGGATAAACGATTTCAAACATGAATTGAATATCCAAAAAGGGGGAATGAAACTCGAACCTTACAAGGATTTCATACTAGCGATGAATCTCCATAGGTTCCAAATAAAACGATACACGAAGCTTCAAGCTTCAACCAGAAAGGTCGAGCCTTTTCTACGTTCTCTCCTCAATGTTCAAGACTAACTAATGAAATGAAAAGCTAAAGGGGTGTATTTGTAGTTCCCTCTAACACATTGTGAAATGTCTAAAATACTCCCAAAGTGGGTTAAATCATAAAAGACCACGTAGGGTCAAAATAGGAAGAAATACACAAAAATCCCGTCAAGGGGTTCAGGCGCTCCGCCTGGAACGCCTGGAGTCTTCTCTGGTAGCATTTCCAGGCATTCCTCCTGGAATCTAGGCGCTCCGCCTGGGTCCGCCTGGTAGGGAGGCAGAATGCTCCCTTCTTCCATACTTAGCCAAATTCCGAGCAAAGATGGAATAGGCGCTCCGCCTATGCTCTGAGGTGCTCTGCCTTACTCTGGAACACTTGGAGGATGCTCAAAATCATCTTACGGAAGCTTGGGGCGCTCCTCCTTGGTGTCTAGGCACTCCTCCTAAGCTCTTGAAGCTCTTAATATTGCATCCTCGCGTCCTCTTAGTTTGGATCTTGATGGTTTGGTCCTAAGCCCAATTTGGATTACATCATCCTCCCCTTCTTGAAAGATCTCGTCCTCGAAATCAAACCATCAAAGCCTACAACCAAAGACAACCAGAAACAAAACTCCCTACTACAAGTGTAGGTTAGTGCAAAAAGTGTGGAAAACACACTCTTATGATAGAGCCAAGCATCAATGACAGTTAAAAAGCTTATGTTCCCCAAGGAGGCAACAAGTAATTTACTCAACAAGAAAGTGCACTCATCACAAGAACAAGCAAAGAGATCAATAGGACATGGAACATGTAAGATTACGCAATCAAATTCCCTATGACCCCTAAGCTCATGACTAACATACCAAGCCTTCAATGCATCTTTATCACAAGGTGACACAATGGCTTTGGCATGCCCAACACTCGAGGTGTGATCAATATATGGGATGGAGTAAGCAAAATAGTTCAATATACAATTAACATTAAATACCCCACTCCCCTTCTTAGAAGCACTTTTACATATACCGAGAGGTACCTCTCACCTCCATTTTTGCCCACAAGACAATTCTCCTCGCTTGACAAGCTCCCAAGGAAGGATCTCGTCATAACTTCTTCATCATTATAGCCCACACAATCAAGATTACGACTACTAGAAGATGGACCATCACAATCAAGACCAAGGTCTCTCATCTTACTTGGAGTTTCAAACAATGGATTGTCTATATAGCTAAGCTTTCCAATCCATGGAGGTTCAAACTCACACTCTACTCTAGCTTGGTACAACTCACCACTTCCATTGAAGGTGCCCTCAAACAAAGGATTAGTGTAGGCACACTTCTCAAGATCACTACTCAACAAAGTGCAGGTACTGAAACTAGAGACAGCATCTACACTTGAGGAGTCATCGAACACAATTCAATCCATCTCATACACTAGAGACTCCTCAAGGTCACGACCATCCTCACCACGACACATGAGACCACCACTATCAAGTAAGCAATCAAAGGGAAGAATAGGATTTTCATTCAATTCATCTTCTCCTCTATCAAATATAGGTGGGTGTCATAACAAGATTCACAAACAAGGTCAACCATAATATCTTTACTATAGAGAGGTTTATTGAATATCGAGCTCACATTATGATATGGCTTATAAACCCCCTCAACTAGTGGTTCACATGCACACACAAGTTGACCAACCGACTCTAAACTATTTGCAAAGACATTGTATTCATACAAATCATCAACTAGCATAGAGCTTTCACAAACACTATCACAAGACAAGGAAGTAACATGCTCATGAGAAGAAGAACTAACACTTACAATTGAGTGGCGATCTTGCTCACTCGAAGCACTTGAAGCATCATGGGTAGTCCCTCCATCTTGTAGCTCACATTGAAGATCTTCTTCACCTTGCCCTTCCACTTTGGAATATGTTTGATGCTCCATCGGTTTGCCTCCAAGAACACCTACACAAGAATTCAAACAAGTAGAAGAAAAAGATAAAGAGTAAGTGTTAGAATAAAGGGTGTCCTCACTCTCAACGATTCTTTTTCCCTCTCTCTTCTCCATCATTTTCTTTTTAAGGTCGGGTGTAGATTCGGGTAGTAACAACCCACTCACATCACTCGACACAACCTCTCATTTTTCCTCTCGAGAGTTGTCACCGGTCACTCTCTTACTCCTCTCAATCTTTTGTCTCTCATATTCAGGCGAGTTAGGACGAGGCCCGAGAATTCCCATAGCCGGAGTAGGAGGAATCTTTATATAAACCCAGAATCTAGGACTTTGGGAATCATCACTTGATGCCCCCTTCTTCTTTATTGGTGAACCACTTGATTTTGAATCTTGTGGTTTCGGGCTCACCTTGTTGAAACTTGTCAACCCTTTTCTTGCATTAGTCCCACTATGTCTTGTGTTTGTAGGACTCCTTGATTGCTCTTTTTCGACCATGGAATGAAGTTCTCACTCCTTGCTCCTTTGAATAGCCAAAGAAGGTGCACTAGTAGGCAACTTGTCACTTGCCCGGTAAGTTTCAAAGTCATAAACCCGTTGACCCATGCCTACAAGGTACGCATCCTTCATAACACTATACCGCACCCTCTTGTCATGCAACCATGGCTCGCCTAGCCATATATAACTATGTCGCATGGGACACACATCACACCACACATGACCTTTATAGTTCTTATAAGATATGAGCACCCGAGCTTCCTTGGAAGCCCGTAATCTATTATACTCATAAGGTTGTTCTAGCGCATGGCATGGAATCCTTAGTCTATCAACCAAAGAGGTGCTAATGCAATTGGCATCGGTCTCACCAATTTTAAGCTAAGTTCCCTTCATACTCATTCACCTAAAAAACAAATCTACGTCTACCCAAGTATCATAGAGATGCATCCAAGAGAAAACTTGAATGCCCACGAGTGTCAACACCAACAACTTGGGTCTCCCTTATCCCTCCTCTACTAGCAACATTGCTAGAGTAACTTCCACTTCCCCTCACTCTTCCAACATTAGAAGTGTTGTTGAAAGTCGAGGAAGGAACCTTGCCATGGAACCCATAAGAACCTCTCGCCTTGGTTCCATCGGCAATAGCACTACTCCTACCACAACTATGCAAGCCTCTCACGTCTTTGATAGAACAATACAAGCCTTTTGTAGCAAGAGCAACACCTTTTCTCAAACCACCCTTCACATGAGAATTAGAAGCATTAGGTCGCTTAACACAACTAGAAGGTGCAAGCTTCTTATTTCCCATGGAACATCCACCACTTCTTCCCATCCCAATGGAAAGACTCTACTACCCTCTTGTTTATATGGAGCAATAAAAAGAGAAGAAGATGCACATGAATAATTGTTATAAAAATCTTCATCAATATTCCGTATGTCACTATTTTCATTTTCATATTCAAATTCATCAAAAGAAGAGTAAATAGGAACATCAAACCTTGAAGCGTTACCATCTTCGACTTCTTGACTAGAAGCATAAAAGTCATCACATTCGTCTTCACAAGCTTCATAGTCTTCATGAGTCTCATGATCATCATAGTAACCCGCTTCATCACCATACGAGCCATAATTCTCCGATTCATCATAGAAATACCCATCATCACCATCATAGGAACCATAGTCTCCATCATTTCCACACGAGTCATAGCCTCCACAATCTTCATCCGCGGACATAGTTGTAACAACAAAGATCAAAGGACCTCACAAATTCACTCCCTCACATGTATCACTCAATTTTCTTCCACTCGTGCATACACTCAAGGTCGTTGGCTTTTTTTACCACACTCTATTGTCTCACCACTAAAGCCTTTTTCCACTCTAAGATTGCCTTAATCTCTTAGGAACTACGGTGGTAAGATCAACAACTAGTACGTCCAAGTATTGGTTCAGAATGGAGTTTATGCGACTCTATGTACGAACGGCTATTTTAAGTGCGCACTTGAAGTCAAGAAAGTTCTATGATTTTAGAGGAAACATCAAGACACACGAGACCCTATAAGCTCAAGAGTTAGTGTCAGTGGAGTAGGACAATTACCCTAGAAACACTAACCAAGAAGTTTGAAGCAAAGAAAACACAAAAAACTACGAAACGAAACTATTCGGGCAGGGTGTCATAGAAAGATGTTTGGGGTAGTGGCTGTAAGTTCGAAGGCTTTTGTGTTATTCGATTGAGGATGTGAATAAGTAGAAAAGGAAATAATTAGGCTTTGAACTTACCTTCTCTGGATGGAAGGGGTGACCGAGGTAAGTGATGTGCGAAAAGCGATATGCTTTACACGTCCGCTTTCAGGACGTCACGCCCACGCGTCTCCTGACTTTAATGGTTGGGCTTGGCTCTGCTCACCGGTTGTGCTGCGTGAGCCTTCAGATGCCTCCAAGCAAGCGAAGGTTTTCGGGGTAATCGCCGCGCGTCCATCCCATGCTCCGTGACAACGGCGGTACCCCAAAACAAGGACCCAACACAGGGGTGGGCGCTCCGCCTGAAAGAGGAGGTGATCTGCCCACTTTGGCTACTGCCTAGGCTGCTAGAAGGTCCGCCCAAGGGTAGGCGCTTCGCCAGGTGGCGTTTTGAGCTTTCACAAGAACAATTTTTTGGTGATTTTGCACACAAATTTCCAACATTTTCAACCCGTTTCTCAAATCCAACAATACCCAATGATGTATTCAACTATTCTAAACAATCCCCAATATTTTTCAACCCAAAACAAATAACAAGCTTCGATTCAAGTTTGAAGCGATTTTTCAAGGGTTTTCAAAATTTTGGGATTTTGATTTTCGAACTTTCAATCTATAACACCAAAATGTGATACGAGGGTATCAAAACAACAGGAATACAATATGGAAGAATCCCTAATACTTTTAAAAACTTGGGGAATCGAGTCCAATCCGATCAATGAATTTTTTTTTTTTGAAGTTTTCAACTTTTTCAGTTTTTTTTGTTTTTCTTCTTTTCTTCAAGAACAACAATAACAACAAGAACAATAATAAAAGGCACGATGACAAGAATAAGGGTTTGTAAGAACAAATCCCGAGCCTTGCTCTGATACCAACTAATGCAATATATTTTGCAAAAGCTAAAATAATACGATAGACGCGGAAGCGATAAACAAGATAACAAGAAATTCAAGTCAAGGAAGAACATAAATAGAAGAAAGAACGGATAAACTATTCAAAACATAAATTGAATATCCAAAAAGGGGGAATAAAACTCGAACCATACAAGAATTTGATACTAGCGATGAATCTCCATAGGTTCCAAGTAAAGCGATACACGAAGCTTCAAGCTGCAACTAGAAAGGCCGAACTTCTTCTACGTTCTCTCTTCAATGTTCAAGACTAACTAATGAAATGAAAAGTCTAAGGGGTGTATTTATAGTCCCCTCTAACACATTGTGAAATGTCTAAAATACCCCCAATGTGGGTTAAATCATAAAAGACCACGTAAGGTCAAAATATGAAGAAATACACAAAAATCCCATCAAGAGGTTGGGGCGCTCCGCCTGGGATTTGGGCGCTCCACCTGGAGCCTTCTCTAGTAACATTTCCAGGCGCTCCTCCTGGAATGTGGGCGCTCCGCCCTAGGCACTCCACCTGGGTCCGCCTGTTAGGGAGGCAGAATACTCTCTTCTTCCATATTTAGCAAAATTGAATAGGCGCTCCACCTATGCTCTGAGGCGCTCCGCCTCACTCTGAATCACTTGGAGGATGCTCAAAATCATCTTGGGGAAGCTTAGGGCGCTCCTCCTTGGTGTATAGGCACTCCTCCTAAGCTCTTGAAGCTCTTAATCTTGCATCCTCACGTCCTCTTAGCTTGGCTCTTGATAGTTTGGTCCTAAGCCCAATTTGGATTATATCAGAGCCAAAGTGATGAAATCAGCTATAGCAGGACAGGGGGGTCCACCTCCAACTCAGGATGATCGTCTAATGAATGGAACAGCGAGCATGGAATTCTTGGAGCTCAGGATGGGCGGCCCACCTCAATTTCTAGACGGTCCACCCATGAAGAACAGGCGAACGCCTCATGCATAGCATGGTTGCCTGTTCTTGACTCCCCACTGTTAGATGACCGTATCATCCAATAGACATGCTGCCCAAATCTTGAGAATGAAGAACATGCAGCCGCTTTCATGAAGATGCGCTCCGCCTTAACTTGCAAGGAAAGAAGTGAAGTCAGTCAACGTCACAAAGGGCGATCGCCCTATGTCTTTAGACAGCTACCCAGCCCAAAAAGAGCAGACTTTTCATTTTACAATTTGCCTAGTATAAAGAGAAAGTGCTAGGATTTTATTATTATTATATTTCATACTTTAGTATTATCTATTTTGGGCAAAACTTGGGAAGCAAAAAAACAAGCTTTCTTCGATTATAAGCAACTTTAACTTGTTTTTGCACAATTAATACATGATTATTATCTTATTCCATTACATGTCTTTGATTCCATCTCTTAGTCTGAGTTGCTAAACTCATCAGGGGTGTAAACATGTTATAATAGGTGAAATTCAATGGGTAATCTTTAGCTTTACTTATTTTATCTCGGGTTTGATTTTCTAGCATCTATCACTTCAATATCTTAACTTTGGTGTTCGCGACATTAGGGTTATATGCCTATTTAACTAATTAAAAACTCTGGCGAGATTAATTGGCTTAGGATAATAGTGCTAGCGAGGATTTGAGTCATGTTGGCTAAAATAGCCTGACTTATCTAAAAGAGGTCATTAGGGGCAGATCCTCTTTCCTTGAGTCAATGAGTTACTACTTTATGCGCCAAGTTATGGCTCTGGTGAGCGCAGCAAGGTAGACCTGGCGGATTCTAGAGATTACCTTAGATTGACTCGACCATATTCATACCTATTGTAAGTAAGTAAAATGACCTTACTCATTTAATGAAAACTATTATAACCGTTTACGCCCCTAAGTTTCTTTTTATTGAAACACACATTTTTCTTAGTTTAATTGTTAGTTTTAAATTTGACATTAAAAATTAGTTCAAATTAATCTTTATTCCTAGGACTATAGACTTTACTAACTTGACTCACTATTTTCGATACTTTACTTGATATGTTGTTATTATTGTTACAGAAATCAGATAGGTACATAATGCCCATTAATGACCTGAGGAATATAGAGTATGGATTAATTTTTTAGAATGTCTTTCAATTTCACAATAACTGATATGTTAAGTTTTTCTTAAAAGGCCATTCTATCAACAATATCATCGTCATTGTCATAAAAATAAATATATAAAATTTTCACTCTACTGTATTTGGGTAATTTTGATCACTAGCCATTTTGGACGCGCTCATTGGGGACTATTCACCGTTTCTAAATTCATTGAAGAATAGCCAAAAATTCGCGCGCACACTTAAGCTCCATTAGCGTTGGAAAAACACCCCAGACTAGTCCCATAACAAAATACTGGGGCTTTGAACAAAACTTGTTCAAAGCCCAAGTATTTTGTTATGGGACTTTATATATAAAGCTTCAGTCCCATAACAAAATGTTGGGGCTTTGAACAAGTTTTGTTCACAGCTCCAGCATTTTGTTATGGGTTATGGGACTTTATATATAAAGTTTCAGTCCCATAACAAAATGCTGGGGCGTTGAACAAGTTTTGTTCAAGGTCCCAGCATTTTGTTATAGGACTTTGTATAAAACTTCAGTCCTATAACAAAATGTTGGGGCTTTGAACAAGCTTTGAACAAGTTTTGTTCAAAGCCCCGGTATTTTACACTGGGTTAGTTTACCGAAGCTTCCCAGTATTTATACTGGGATTTGTCCGGAGGTGGCTATTTCTCAGCGAATTTTTTTTAACGGCTACAAATCAATTAACGCGCGCCAAACATGCCCCTGCACGAAATTTTTACACTATATTTAGGGTAGAGGTTATTTATAAAATGATACATTTGGTCTTGTATACTATAAATGTTTAGCTATCTTGAGTTCTTTTTGCGAATTCCTCATGGTACTTCACCCCAAGCGAAGTAAATGCAAACATGTTATATTATGTTCCAATATAAGTATTCATCAATGGTACCAAAATAAACGCTTCTTAAATTCGGGGTAGGTGATGTGAAGGTAATTTTACTGAGTCGTTACCACAACAGAAGGTAGGAGTTTCATTTTGAACTTTCGTGTCTATACGAAACTCACAGTTGGTTACCTTTTTCAATACAACAGGACTATCCGGCAACTGGTTGATATTCCAGCAATCGACATGTGTTTATGTTAATCTGTACCCTGTAAATTTTACGCTCAATAAGAGCTAACCCTAAGACTTAGGAGAGCCAATATCAATGTGATAGTATTGTGTATATAAACATACCTCTAATGTATGTTGATTGACATAAGTTATTTTGTTCATTACATGCCTCTGTTGTTGATATCCTGCGATATTGCAGAGAGTTTTGTAAACAATGTAACTATCTAAGCACATTCCGAAATTCATGATTCAAGTTATACAAATCCTTTTTTCGAACACGGTGAACAACCAGTTAGTTGTCCATTGTCAGGAATGGCAGAAGTTCGTTATCTCAACCAACATCGTCGATTGACAAGGACATGTAAAGCACCGTTAAGCACAGTTATTTATGTGTGTAAGCAAAATGATCTATTATTTTTCTTATAATGTAATATTAGTGTTTAATCAACCAACCATTCTGAGAAGAAGGTGTGTCATTACTGATGATAACAGCTTCTCTAGGAATATTGCTGCTAGGTTCAGAAAGATTAACTCTGATTAGAATGGATAGCAGTAGAAATTTGAGAGAGACGACCTTTTCGTGCTGCGTAATCTGCTCGGTGTCCTTCTAGAAGTGCTACCTTCTTTTCAGGTGCCATTTCGCTATATGCAATAAGTCACGTAAGGTTTCTCAACCAATTTTGTCACCAAGATATGGATGTTCCACTATCGGATCAATTTGGGCTTTGTCCATCTTTCTTTCATTATTAGACGTCTTATTTTCAGGCATTTTATAAATTCATTAAAGTGAAAATTTTGTAATTTAAGAAACGGAAGACGAACATACAGAAAATCATATCACCTAATTTGTTCAATTCCTGCTTCTCAGTAGTTAGGAACTAAAAAGTCACAGAGCGAGAACTCCCAATTGGTTAGGAGTCGCAGTATGTCTCCCTTAGTGGACGAGTGAGGGATTCGAAATAAAAATTGATGAGGAGAAGTTGAAAGAAGGGAAGAAGAACTCACCAAAAAGCAAAGAGAAAGTGGAATAAGATATATAGAGAAGAAAGAAGGAGAAAAAGTGGGACTTCTAGATAGAACGTTAGTCTTTCAAGGTGCATTAGGCCTTACAATTTAGGCAAAATTCATAACTATCCATTGAACTTGTCTCAATTTTCTACTTGAACACTTAAACTTTGCGAGGGTCCTATGACCCCCTGAATTTGTTCAGAGTGACATAAGCACCAACTCTTTTGAACATCAGCAGTTTAGAGGCAATATGTGAAAGTCATACACAAATCATATTTCGCCACGTAATTTCCTTTTTTACACGATTTTTAGTTTATTTAAAGTTTTTATTCCACATCTCCAAAGTAATCTTGTATTTTTTCTTTTTCTTTTTCTTTTCTTTTCATATTTCAATTTCCTCTTTCCATGTCTTCTTCTCCTGGCCTTTCACAACGGAGAAAACAAAAAACTCCGGCGACCATGAAATTGGAAAACGACCAAATCACCAGCATCAAAACATCAAACCACTATCGTAGCAAACCAAACCACCAAAAAATAAAACGACAGAACCACCACAATCCTGCAAAATCTATAATTTCTTGCAATCCGTACAAATCTTCAACGATAAAATCAAACCCATAAAAGAAAGACAAAAAATTAGGACAAGTTTGTTGCTTCAATTTAAGTAATCAAATTAATTGAAAGATATGAAGAAGAGGACCGTATTAGGACATCGGGTATTCGAAGTCATTGAATTTCTCCTTTTTCTCAAAAACCCTCTCTGAATAATGGTGATTGCAATTTGTTACTAACTAATTTTCTGGTCATTGGAACATATAGAATGTGACTGAATTTAAATGAGCAGAAGGTTAGATGAATGGGGTTATGAAGCAGCAGAGTGTGTAGGGAAGGGGAGCAAAGGAAGAAAGAGGAAAAAAAAGTAAAGAGGAAAAGAGTAAAAGGAAAATATTTTTAATAAAAGAAAAATAAAATGCTGCAAAAAAAGGGTTTCCCACGCACCTGAATTTGCGTGCAAAAACTGCAGCTGCCACGTACTCATAAAAGGTTTAACTTGTACCACTCTGAATAAGTTTAGGGGAGGGGGGGGAGGGGTCATAGGACTCCTGCAAAGTTTAAGTGTTCAAGTAGGAAATTGAGACAAGTTCAATGGAATAGTTATGAATTTTGCCTACTGTTGCTCCAAACGCACACGCAAGTATACGCGGTCGATCAAGTAATAAAGTGATAAGAAAGTATCGTTCCCACGAGGACTATTGATTAACTATTAACTAGACAAACTTCAATTCAAGTATTGTTCAAGAGAGTTTAACCAGATTTCAAGTTGTGTTTAATTAACTAATTAACTAAAAGTAATAGAAGTAAATGGAATGCAAGACAATTCAATAGTTCTAGATATCAGTGAGAGAGAATATTCCAGGATTATGGGACGATCACCAATCCAGTTGCACTCATCCACTAATTGAATTAATTTTACTTATCTGAGTTGCTAATCACAGGGTTGATTATACTCACAGAGCTCTTTCGATACCCTGCTCGCCTATTCAAGCCAACCTAACGCCTATATGTCTATGGAATTAGAATTAACAAGAATGCATGTGTTTTTCCTGTAAACTGATTAAGCGTGACTGTTAGGTATATTTCTATCCTAATCGCGAAACCATTCCCCGATGCCCGGGTTCAAGAACACACTTTATTTAATTCTATTGCAACCTACGGTTCCCACTTTCGAGTTCAACCTTAGGTTCATGGATAATACTTAA
This sequence comes from Petunia secreta, assembly GCA_029990175.1. Taxonomy (NCBI): domain Eukaryota; kingdom Viridiplantae; phylum Streptophyta; class Magnoliopsida; order Solanales; family Solanaceae; genus Petunia; species Petunia secreta. The sequence goes on from JARKIP010000053.1 coordinate 7,083,686, forward strand.
CAACTGGCCAGGAAATTAAGTAATTCAGAGCAGAATTAATTAAACAACTCAATCTGATAAATTTAATATAACTCAATCAACTTCAGAGTACAACTTTCATGGTTAACCCATAACCCTAGAATAATAGAGTTTAGCTACTCATAGACAAGTTAGCTTTCTCACAAAATAATCTAGAGTTCATGAAACAATAAAGAGGGAAGAAGAATTACAACTCAATTGATGAATCTCCCTTCTCTAGCCTCTACTATGGTTCTTGCCTCCAAAAATACGTAATAAACTAAGGAATAGCGTTCCCCAGGGTTTTATATTTCGAAATATTCTAATAATACACTTTTTAAGCTAGTCCTGGTAGCTCTGGGACTATTTTACGGCGCATACACCAGAGCATGCCAAGCATCCGTGGCTGTATGCGCTCCTTTCTCACTTTCTTCAATATTTGCACTCTTCCCAGTCCATACAGCCTAGCATGCCAACCATCCAATGATGTACCCATTGCTTCTTCCTTGTTCTTGTCCAAATCAAGCTCCAAATTCCTTCAATTTGCTCCTAAAATATCCAAACACCTCAAGTTAGTATTTTACTTTAAATCTCACATTGTTGAGCACATAATACGCTGAAAATAACACAAAAGATATAAGAAATCAATGCCGAGACATAAGATATACGCCCAACATCAACACCCCACACTTAAACTTTGTTCGTCCCCGAACAAACAAACCCAACACACTTATACTCAATAGGTCTTAACTACCCAACTCAAGAACTTCAAGGAAGCGCACCTATGAAATAGGTTGATACCAACAATTAGCCACTAGACATACAAGCACACAACTCCCCATATTTGCACACCACACTTTTAGAAAACAAGGATTATCAAGCAGTCAAGTAGCAACAACCAAGTCTCAAGAAATGACTCTTTACACCAACTTACTCACGACATGTCCACTCATTCAAGATTAGGGCCTAATAAAAGCTCCAACCTCTCATAATTCATGTGCCCTCACCAATCAAAGTCTAGTCCCAATCACACAAAAATATATCAACTGAATTATAAGGGACTTTCAAGATAGGAAGAATACGCTCACCCTCAAAAAGAATCTCAAGTGCCACACAATGGTACCATAGGCTTGCCCGTGGTGTAGGACTCCACTAATGTAGGCTCACTCCTATTCGGGATTAACTAGGACTTTAAGGGTTGTAATGTAGGCCAAAGGACGGGTAATGGTTAAATGACTACCTCCCTAAGCACTTTAATACATCACTTCCACTTTTTATAGCTCAACTCTTCACAGAAACAACCGAGCTACCATCCGAACATCAACTCAACACTTCCCTCCCTTTAAGTATTTTTTTTTTCTTTTCAATGTGCACAACACTAGCAAGGATTGAGAATTTTTTCCTTTTGCTTTCTTTTTATTTTTTCTTTCTTTCTTTTTTTCAACATTTGTCACTTTTTCCTCACCTTTCCAATGTACTTTTTCCTCAAAAATATCATCATAAATTTATTCTTATTGACTCCACTCAAAAGCCATCAATTTCCACCAACCACACTCCACTAACAACAATCTTTTCAATTAAAGTTCTCCAAGGAGTACGGGTTCAAAAAGAAGGTAATTAAGAACAAGGGAATAGGCTTGTAATGTGGGTGTCAACAAAAACTAATAGGCTCAAAAAGAATTACAAGGGATATATATGAACGGGTAGGCTAATCAAGGCTGCAAAAGAAAGGGTTTATCAAAGAAGGCCTGTATCATCTCCCGACTAGAGCAAACCTAGGATTTCGCTTTGAACACACGCGGGGCAAGTTCTAGACCAATAATGCAAGCACGAGAATAAAGAAAAACACCTCACCACTCATGGCACATGAACTACTCAAGGCGAAACAATTCCAACACCTAACAAAAACAAGTGAGACAAGTCATGCTATTCAGTCAGCACTCAGAGTCAGAAACCTGAGCCGAGGAGTCACTAACAAGACTGACTATCAATCTAATATATAACTCACACAAAAAATCTTTAGGGAAGTTCAACTCGCATGTAAAGGACTAAATATGTCAGTATCAAACAATTCACAGAGAAGGCACAGGTCCTTACCACTTAGCTACTCCTATTTCCTAATTTTTTTTGTATTTTAAATATCTATTTTTTTTTTTTTATCTAAAAACACCCGGTTCAAAACAAAAGGCATCCTTGGGAAAGAACCGTGGCTTGAAGAAAACCCAAGGATTATGCCACTAATCTAAAAAATTAAATGCACTAAAAATATATACAAGTACAAATCATGATACCCCACCCCACACTTAAAATAGTGCATGGTCCCCACTGCACAAATACAAAAATAATAACAAGAGTGGGTATCAAGAAAGCTCCCTCAAACCGCAGAGTCTGGAGGTGCTGCAGACCGGTCTGAACCCGCAATCTGAGCAGTGGAGGGATCCAACAAGGTAGTGCCGGCGGCATCCATCGCATCAATCAGCGACCCCTCCATAGTAGTGGCAGAAGCCGGAGCTGGCTCTGCAGCAGTGCCATCAGTAGCACTCAAATCCACAACCTCCGCACTGGACCCTGCATCAGTCTGGACGCCAATGGAATGCGTCACTCTGGGACTCTGAATAGCGGCAAGGATCTCTGCCAGTGTGCTCTGCATCAGGGTATCTCGAGCTGCCTGCTCCTGTCTCAACCGGGTCAGCTCTGCCTGCTGCTCCTGTCTCAACTGGGTCAGCTCTGCCTGCTGCGCCTCTCTCAGCTTAGCTAGCTCAGCTTCAAAGCCCACAAGTCGCTCTGATGTAGTTCTCTTATCTGCTTTGGCTGCGACCGGGTCAAGCACTGAAGTGATGTCATGAGCAGTGGGCACCTCCAAAAGGTCGTCCTCCGTATAGAAGGGCACCCTGTGCTTCCTCATCAAAGCTGTCAGAGTGTGCACAAAATACAGCTTCAATGTCTTCTCCTTACGAGTCCGTATCATCTGCTCGTACATAAGTTCACCCAAGTTCAGAACTATTCCATTCATCAGAGCATAAATAAGAAGCACCCGCTCCCGAAGTACATTCCTCTGATGGTCAGCCTGCATGATCCTGTTAGACACCCAATTGAGCCAAGATCGACTCTCCCTCGACATAAACCGCTTGGGTAAAGTGGCATATTTTCTCTGCGTGTTGTGCAACCACGCAGGCTTCGAAGATTCACGATCATCCAGAACCGCTGGTGGGTCACATAGTACCTCAATGACATCTGCAAAATTCGGCTCTGCTAGCATTTTCTTATACTCATCCATTGCCACTTCAGTCACCCTGTAATGTGCATTAATAGCTCGGGCAGAAATATCAACATCAACATCTCGAACCCGCACTATGCTGCTCCTCGGGTTGATCCAGTTCGCATATAGTTCCTGAACAGCAGTAACATTGCCCTCGCCCTTGGGACCCTGCATAAATCTGTCCCACTTCCTATCTTTAACAACCTCCAGAATAGCCGGGCACGCCTTCTCACACGCATGATAGTTCAGTGGTCTTTCCTGTGTAATCTGCTTCTTAAGGATCCACTGATATGCCAAATATGCACTCTCGCTCTCAAAGGTGTCCTCCCACAATGCCCTGTCAATCAGGCCACTAGTAGAAGGAATGTCCTCAGGCTCTGGAATAGGAATGTACTCCTCCTCAGCATCATCATCCTCATCATCCTCCTCCATTTGTTTCTTTCCCTTACCCTGGACTGCTCTCCTTTTCTTGGCTGGTGGTCTAGAAGCACCACCTTCACGGATCACCACGGGCTTTTCCTTAGCAATGGTTGATTTCCTCTTGCCCGTGGTTACCTGAGAGGCGGGAATGATCATATCCGGAGCAGGTGTATCTTGTTTCTTCTTTGAGCGTTGCTCCCTTTTATCCTTACCCTCAGGTTGATTCTGAGGTGGTTGGCCACCGTCCCCGCTTCCACCACTCTTGGATGGTTGCTTTGCAATCGCCATTTAATAATAGAATACCTGCATTCACACAATGTGAAATTAGCCAATGAGTTATTCCCGAGCTCTTTTAAAGTAGCTAGAAACTAAGCCAATTCAAGCTAGTCGTCTACTTCTCATTGGTGCGCACGCACCCCACACTTAAAGCTCAAGTGTAATCTACAAGTAATCAAGTTATGCTCATAGTACGCTCATTGTAATATTCGCGAGGTACTCAGACTTCCCTCGACGCGCACTTCTTTATTCAAAACAATTCTCATGGTTAAAATTCACCAAAGTGTGCAAACGGGGTCTCCACACCCCACACTTATGCTCTACTTCATCTCAAAAATATGGAGCAATATTATTTTAAGCAAAGCAATCAAAACAGCCCGTGAGTTGCACAACGGGGCAATGGCTCGCTCAAGTAAAGTGCCAAACACACTTCTAGTGTAGGAATAAAGTGCATTGAGTGTTGTTCATAAGAGAACACTTTAAAATCAGCCCCATGTCCTAATTCTAACTAATATATGTTCAATTTATGCCCCCTAAGTGATGTGGCTACTCAGACTTCACCACATACCTCAAATTGTTCATTGGGGAATTTTATCAAACACCGTATGTGCAGTAAATTGGACAGCTTGTGTATGCACTTTTTGTTAATGTTTGGACCTCCCAACTCCGGGAGCTTACGTTTATACTCATCATGGTGCATCACCGCACCCCCCACAGCAGATACCAATCAAAAGAACCAAGTTTAAGCATGGTTTCATCACAACTTTTAAGTAAAAGCTAAACCTAAGGGAAGAGGGGAATGGGAACAATTATAATGCTACAACCAGTAGGTCGTGGCTCCATGGACAAAGGAGAAGTTGAGGAAGAAGGTGAGAGAGACGAAATCATACCTGGAAAGCCAAACAAAGAAAAATTCAGCCGCTATTTCTGTCCCGTTTTCCCTGTTCTTGTTTGTGCCGTGTCTGTTCTTGTGTTTTCTCTTTTTGTTGTTTTGTGTTATGTGTAGTGTGTGTTTGTGTTTAAATGACATAAGGAAAATACTTACCAGCATACAGGGGTACACGTTTTCCGCCCGCAACACTGTCCCAAATTTTTCTTACAATTTTGCTGAGCAAACAGCCCCTGGCGCGACGCGCAGGGGCCTGTTCTGAGGAAAATAACAGCACACAGCCTCCAGCGCTTTCCCTTTGCAATACTGCCTACGGGGCTGCATTTTTTTTACAATTCTTCACTGAGCACAGCCAAGCATGCGACGCATGCAAGGCTGTGCTGGCCTCAAAACAGCTCTCTTTCTTTCTTTGCTCCATTTTGTTGTCCGAGAACGGCTATTGCATTGATCCAACTGATTTCGAGCCTCGGTACCCTGTAAGAACACTACACAAACACGTTAAACACATCAAGATTCCATTCTTTTTGTTCTTTTCTATTTTTTTTTTTAATTTAATTTTAAATGAAAATACGGACTAACTCTAGAAAGCGATAAAACATGGGTTGCCTCCCATGAAGCACTTGATTTAACGTCGCGGCACGACGAGTACAACCCTCTTTCAAGGGTCGACCAAAGAAATGGAGGATTTAAGCCTATCGACATCACCTCCCCAATATCGCTTCACTCTTTGCCCATTCACTAGAAACGACTTATCCGAGCCCGGGGCTCGCAATGTAATCGCTCCATGGGGCATCACCTTAACAATTTCAAACGGACTAGACCACCTCGACTTGAGCTTACCAGGGAAGAGCTTCAACCTGGAGTTAAATAAAAGAACTTGTTGACCCGGCTCAAAGTGACGATGCTGAATCCGCTTATCATGCCACCGCTTAGTCTTCTCCTTATATAACTTGGCGTTTTCATACGCGTGCAGCCTAAACTCATCAAGTTCATTGAGTTGCAACAATCTCTTCTCACCCGCCAAGCTCATATCAAAATTTAGCTTCTTTATCGCCCAATAGGCCTTGTGCTCAAGCTCGACTGGCAAGTGGCACGCTTTCCCATATACCAGCTTGTACGGTGAAGTCCCAATTGGGGTCTTATAAGCTGTCCTATATGCCCAAAGTGCATCATCGAGCTTGGTAGCCCAATCCTTCCTATTCGCACTGACAGTTTTCTCAAGAATTTGCTTCACCTCTCTATTGGATACCTCAGCCTGTCCACTAGTTTGCGGATGATAAGCGGTGGCGACCTTATGCTTGACCCCGTATTTAGCTAGAAGGTTGTTTAACAACTTATTACAGAAGTGTGTACCTTCATCGCTAATCAAAGCCCGCGGAGTTCCAAACCTGGTGAAAATGTTCTTCTTGACGAAACTCACCACCGCCTTGGCATCATTAGTAGGAAGAGCAACAGCCTCTACCCACTTAGACACGTAATCCACTGCCAGTAAAATATACTTGTGACCATTCGACGAGGGGAAAGGACCCATGAAGTCGATCCCCCACACATCAAAAATCTCCACCTCTAGAATGCCTTGTAGAGGCATCTCTTGCTTCCTGGTGATTGTGCCGGTCCTTTGACACCGATCACACTTCTTTACAAAAGCGTGGGCGTCTTTGAACAGTGTTGGCCAATAGAAACCAGACTGAAGTACTTTGGCGGCTGTTCTATCACCACCATGATGACCCCCATAAGGAGATGCATGGCACTCTTGCAGAACAGCCTCCGTCTCTTCCTCAGGAATGCATCTTCTCACCAACTGATCTGCACACACTCTAAACAAAAACGGCTCATCCCAAACATAAAATCTCACATCATGAAAGAACCGACGCTTACCTTCTGCCGTCAGATGTGGTGGCACTGCCTCACTTACCAAATAGTTGACATAATCAGCATACCATGGGTCCGAGTGATTGGTGACGGCAAAAAGTTGTTCATCCGGGAAGGTTTCTCTGATCAACCCTCCCTCATCCACATGCTTGTGGTTCTCCAACCTAGATAGGTGGTCAGCTACTTGATTTTCCGTTCCCTTACGGTCTCGGACTTCCAAGTCAAATTCCTGCAGCAACAACACCCAACGAATCAGTCGAGGCTTAGCATCCTTTTTATCAATTAAGTACCTGATTGCTGCGTGGTCTGTGTAGACAATAACTTTGGTTCCAACCAAGTATGCCCGGAACTTATCAAAGGCATACACTACTGCCAGCAACTCTTTTTCAGTAACTGTGTAATTCAATTGGGCAGGATTAAGAGTTTTGCTGGCGTAGTAAATGGAATGGAACACCTTGTTCTTCCTTTGCCCCAGGACTGCACCAATAGCGACATCGCTAGTATCACACATTAATTCAAATGGTGCAGTCCAATCAGGAGCCACTATTATTGGCGCAGAGACCAATTTCTCTTTAAGCTCATTAAAGGCCCTCAGACAGGCCTCATCGAACACAAATGCTGCTTCTTTCTCAAGTAACCTGCACAAAGGAGTAGAAATCTTAGAAAAATCTTTAATAAACCTCCTATAGAAGCCAGCATGTCCGAGAAAACTTCGGACTCCCTTCACAGACGCGGGTGGGGGTAATTTTTCAACCGCCTCCACCTTCGCCTTGTCAACCTCAATTCCAGCACTGGACACCTTGTGTCCCAAAACTATACCTTCACGAACCATGAAGTGGCACTTTTCCAAATTTAAAACAAGGTTAGTTTCTTCACACCTAGAGAGCACTAGACTAAGGTTAGTTAGACAAGCATCAAAAGAAGATCCGAAGACAGAAAAGTCATCCATGAACACTTCGACAAACTTTTCCACCATATCGGTGAAAATAGCCATCATACACCTTTGAAAAGTCGCAGGTGCATTACATAGCCCGAACGGCATCCTCCTATAGGCATAGGTACCGTAAGGGCATGTAAAAGTAGTTTTCTCCTGATCTTCGGGAGCAATCCATATTTGGTTGTAGCCAGAGTAACCGTCAAGGAAACAGTAATACTCTTGGCCAGCTAGCCTATCTAACATCTGATCAATAAAGGGGAGGGGAAAGTGATCCTTTCGGGTGGCTTTATTCAACTTTCGATAATCAATGCACACCCTCCACCCCGTAACAGTTCTTGTGGGGATAAGTTCATTATTTTCATTCTGCACTACTGTCATCCCTCCCTTTTTAGGGACACATTGCACTGGACTTACCCACTTGCTGTCAGAGATAGGAAAAATGATACCTGCATCTAACCATTTAATCACCTCTTTCTTTACCACGTCTTTCATGATTGGATTAAGGCGACGCTGATGCTCCACACTTGGCTTGTAACCGTCCTCCATAAAGATCTTGTGCATGTAGAAATCCGGGCTTATTCCCTTGATATCAGCTATAGTCCAGCCAATAGCACTCTTATGCTCTCGTAGCACTCTTAACAGCTTTTCTACCTGCAAGTCAGACAACAGAGAAGAAATAATCACAGGTAAAGTGCCAGATTGTCCCAAATAAGCATACCGAAGATGCGCAGGTAAAGGTTTGAGCTCAAGCTTGGGCGCCTCTTCAATAGATGGCTTGGGTGGTGGCCCGAGCGGTCTATCTAAAGGCTCAAACTTGGGGAACCCAGTAATAAATTCACAAGAACAGTCTAAGAGCTGCAATATCTCCTCTATGTCAGCATCTTCACTAGTTTCTTCTCCCAACATCAGTGCTCGCTGCAAGCCATCATTGACATAATCAGCTGGGTCAGTCGACTTCTCCTCCGGGTCATTCACTGTGATCATAGACAACACTTCATGATGGTTAGGCATTTTTAGAGCCTTGTACACATTAAAAACTGCTTCCTGATCATCCACCTTCATTGTCATCTTTCCCTCTCGGACCCGGATCACAGCATCACCAGTGGCTAAGAAAGGTCGTCCCAAAATGATAGGAACTTCCTTATCTGCCTCATAGTCCAGGATAACAAAATCAGCGGGCAGAATGAATTGACCAATCTGAACCAGTACATCTTCAATCACCCCCTCAGGATAAGTAGTAGACCGATCAGCTAACTGAAGTGAGACTGTTGTTGGCTTTGGAGTGCCTAGACCCAGTTGGTTGCACACAGACAATGGCATAAGATTTATGCTAGCCCCTAGATCACATAGGGCTCTACCAACTGCTACGTTGCCAACACGGATAGGAATGGTGAAACTACCTGGATCCTTCAACTTCTGAGGGAGTTTGTTCTGAACTCTGGATGTGCACTCTTCAGTAAGCGCTACAGTTTCAAATTCATTGAGCTTCCTCTTTGATGACACTATGTCTTTGATATACTTAGCATACTTTGGAATTCCCCGGAGTACATCTACCAATGGAATATTGATACTAGTCTGACTGAGTATGCCCAAGATCTTTGTAACTACAGGATCTTGCAGATTCTTTTGCAACCTTCGAGGAAAGGGAGGTGGTGGTTTAGCAGCAATCACTGCCTCTTGCTTTTCTGCCTCCTTCTCGACTTCGACTACTGGCTCTGGCTCTTTTCCTTTGGCAGGATGAGACTGCTTTGGCTTCATTGGCAATTCTTCCAGTTCTCTCCCATTTCGTAGTGACACTGCTTGCACTTGTTCCTTGGGATTAGGATCAGTAGTGCTTGGCAAAGCACCAAGTGGCCTTGTATTTTGGTTACTAGCAAGCTGTCCCATTTGTTTTTCTAGAGAGCGAATGGCACTGTCTTGGTTTTGCTGGAGAGTTGAAATTTTCTGGTTAAGATCAACAGCCAATTTTTGAATCATTGCCTCTATTTTTGATGTTTCAGATTGTTGCTGCTGCGGTGGATTCTGCACCTGCTGAGGATTACCTTGGGGTTGTCTGCTGCCTTGTCCGCCTTGATTACCGCCCCATGAGAAGTTAGGGTGGTTGCGAAAATTAGGCGGGTAAGTGTTGCCATACTGAGCATTTTGGTTAAAACCCCTGCCCTGCTGACCCACGTAAAACGCAGACTCTGGGTTTTCCGTGCAAACATTGCTTATATGATCAGATCCACCACACACATCACAGTATGGAGTTGCTTGCACTTGTTGAACCTGGGGTGGAGCTTGTGGTTGTGGCTTACTTACCTGGACTAGTACTGCATCAAGTTGCTGCTTAACAGAGTGTTGCATTGCTGCCATTTCAGCTCTCATAGCTGTCAGTACATCCACTTCCACCTTTCCACCTAACTTGAGATTTTTACCTCTGCCTGAGTCACCATGATAATGCTGACTGCCTTCTGAAATTTTGTTAAGAATGATCTCAAGCTCATCATACTGCTTCTCTAGACTTGGTTCGCCACAATAAGCATCTAGCAGGATTTTACTATGTGGCTGCAGTCCTCAACAAAAATATGTCCCAACACCTTCTTTGATTGACCATGGTGTGGGCAGCTTCTCAACAATGCCTTGAACCTTTCCCATGCTTCACCTATCTCCTCTGATGAATTTTGACTGAATGACACTATCTCACCTCTGATCTTCGCAGTTTTGCCCGATGGAAAAAATTTGATCAGAAACTTCTTTGCCAATTCGTCCCAAGAGTTAATGGAGTTCGGTGGTTGGACCAAGAGCCACTTCTTTGCTTCACCCAGCAAGGTGAATGGGAACATCGTCAGCCGTATGTATTCATCCGACACATCAACATATTTGTAAGTGTCGCTGATCTCCAGAAAGTTCTGCATGTGCTGCTGAGGATCTTCATTTGACAGTCCCGCGAACTGCCCATTAGACTGGAATAGTCGGATCATACTCTCCTTCAGCTCAAATTTACCAGTAATGGTGGGCCTCACAATGGCCTTGGCCTTGTTATCAAGAGTAGGTCTGGCCACATCCAGTATCGCGCGGTTTTGATTTCCAGCCATCTCTGCAGGTTCAGAAATAGGAGCTTTCTCTAGCTTTGCTTTGAGTCTGGCTTCCTTCCTTAGCCTGTGAAAAAGTCTTTCAGGTTCCGGGTCAAAAGTGTAGAGTTTATCACCACTCTTGCTCCTTCGCATTCAAGCTACAACCTGAAACACCCAAAGACAACTAAAACCAAAAATTAATCTTGAACAAATAACAAATAAAAGCTAATCTAGAAATTAATTAAATCTTAGTCCCCGGCAACGGCGCCAAAAACTTGTCGCTCCAAACGCACACGCAAGTATACGCGGTCGATCAAGTAATAAAGTGATAAGAAAGTATCGTTCCCACGAGGACTATTGATTAACTATTAACTAGACAAACTTCAATTCAAGTATTGTTCAAGAGAGTTTAACCAGATTTCAAGTTGTGTTTAATTATTAACTAAAATTAATAGAAGTAAATGGAATGCAAGACAATTCAATAGTTCTAGATATCAGTGAGAGAGAATATTCCAGGATTATGGGACGATCACCAATCCAGTTGCACTCATCCACTAATTGAATTAATTTTACTTATCTGAGTTGCTAATCACAGGGTTGATTATACTCACAGAACTCTTTCGATACCCTGCTCGCCTATTCAAGCCAACCTAACGCCTATATGTCTATGGAATTAGAATTAACAAGAATGCATGTGTTTTTCCTGTAAACTGATTAAGCGTGACTGTTAGGTATATTTCTATCCTAACCGCGAAACCATTCCCCGATGCCCGGGTTCAAGAACACACTTTATTTAATTCTATTGCAACCTACGGTTCCCACTTTCGAGTTCAACCTTAGGTTCATGGATAATACTTAACAACTGGCCAGGAAATTAAGTAATTCAGAGCAGAATTAATTAAACAACTCAATCTGATAAATTTAATATAACTCAATCAACTTCAGAGTACAACTATCATGGTTAACCCATAACCCTAGAATAATAGAGTTTAGCTACTCATAGACAAGTTAGCTTTCTCACAAAATAATCTAGAGTTCATGAAACAATAAAGAGGGAAGAAGAATTACAACTCAATTGATGAATCTCCGTTCTCTAGCCTCTACTATGGTTCTTGCCTCCAAAAATACGTAATAAACTAAGGAATAGCGTTCCCCAGGGTTTTATATTTCGAAATATTCTAATAATACACTTTTTAAGCTAGTCCTGGTAGCTCTGGGACTATTTTACGGCGCATACACCGGAGCATGCCAAGCATCCGTGGCTGTATGCGCTCCTTTTCTCACTTTCTTCAATATTTGCACTCTTCCCAGTCCATACAGCCTAGCATGCCAAGCATCCAATGCTGTACCCATTGCTTCTTCCTTGTTCTTGTCCAAATCAAGCTCCAAATTCCTTCAATTTGCTCCTAAAATATCCAAACACCTCAAGTTAGTATTTTACTTTAAATCTCACATTGTTGAGCACATAATACGCTGAAAATAACACAAAAGATATAAGAAATCAATGCCGAGACATAAGATATACGCCCAACATCACCTACAATTTACCCTTAAACAAAGCAATAATTACGATAATGCCTTTCGTCGTCCCAGGACACACTTTTCTATGAGCCTATTTGAGTGAGCTTAAAAGTGGCTTATAAGCTTAATTATAAATAAATTAGTAAATATTTGGTAACTCAAAAATTCATGAGCTTATAAGTCTTTATGTACTTAAAAAAGGTCAAACGTGAAATTTTCCTAACTTCTCAAAAAATGGCTTATAAGCTTCTTAAAATAAGCTCACCAAATAGATTAAAAAAGGTAATGGAATGGGCTTCGAGATCAGATTGTGCCTTTCGTTAAGCCTGGACCATTTGTGCCATTCGTACACACTCCAACACGCCCCTTTAAGTAGGGTGAAGAAACCCCAACTTGGGAAGAGAGACATGAGTTGCTTTAGCATGAGATCTTGGTGAATATGTTAGCCAGTTGAGTGGAATCGGAGTTATGACAAAAAGAAATCAGTGCTTCATTCAATACTCAATAGTAGTAGACTCATTAATTATTGGGAACATTAATGGGTAATTACTTATTGAATCATAATCAAACCAACCAAGCGATTAGGCAACTTAATATATTCGCTAGCATATGCAACCAAGAAAGGGTTGCAATGCGATCCTATAGTGCTTTTATTATTTTATTCTCTCTTAATTATTTACTGATCACTGGTTATTGCTAGAATATAGTTAATTACGAAACCGCAAAATCAATAATTGAGCTTTAGTTTAGATATAGGAATCCAATTGAACAAAGTCTTCAGACCTTAACATTGTTCTTGTGGGACTCAATCCCATTTAGTTATGTAGTTACATTTGCATCGATGGCCTAATTTCTTGAAGAATATATAGTTGAGCAATATCAGTTACCTTAGCGCGGTTCTTCCTTGTATCTTTATTACTACTATTTGTAGTCACTTGCCAGACTTCAGTAGAACATGCGCGCACATTACACAAACACGGTATAATATTTACATTATCAGTGTAATTTTATTTATTTTAATACGTATACATGACTTAACGGCTATCATGTTTTTGTAGATAACCAGTTTATGCTTGCTACTTCGAAATTACATACTATCCATTTGTGCGCCTGATGTGATCATATGTTTAGGTTGGATTAATGCTTGATTCTGATTTCTGTTATTCTTGGTCAATGATCAGAACACTGATAACCCAGGAACTTGTGGTTATCCAAAGCCTCAGCAGACTATTTCTAGAACATTGAGACTTTGAATATTACCACCTTAGAAACAAATTTCCTAATTAGATATGCTGCTTTTCAACTTCCCATTTTTAACCTGTATTATTTGCTCGTGAACTCAATATTGATCTAATAATTAGTACGAACTATATGTATCATCATGGAGGATCGGAGAACCAAAAGAAAGATATAAATTCCTATGAGCCAAATGAAAAATATATGAACGGCGAAAGACAAATATATATAGTTTTTGGACTCATCATAGTCCCTACTCAATGTACCCGTGAACCTTTGGACTGCTTGTTTTAACCTCTTTATAGTAACCAAACAAAATAAAATGGAATTGAAATGATCTTTACTATTTTCTCCATTGCAGCATGATCATTACATGAATTGCCACGGATTAAACCCCAGCAAGTCAAATACATTTTGTGACAGAAAAATTTGTGATCGATGAATTTGCGATGGACTTGTGATAGATTTTTTCATCACAAATCAAGATTTTCTAGTATTGAGTTGTATCTTCTATGCTGTGCGACAATCAATGCAATTTCAAGCAAATTGTTGCCTACCTATTATAGAGGAATTCATCAACGTTGCAAAATTTACCTATCCTATTGGTTAAAAAGTTTGGTTGTTAAAAAGTTTTTCTTGACCAACTTTAGCAAAAATATAATATTGTACAACTAATTACAAGGAGGATTTTACTCTTCACGACGGCCACTTGTTGGGTTTTAAGCTATTGCAGTGGGGGTTTTTATAAGCTCAAATGGAAAAATAGAAGAAAAATTACTAAGCCTGGATACTTAGTTTTGTGGTCTCGTAAAGAGGGAATATAAGCTATCGCGAGATCATTGTGCTATAAATAGTAACACATACAGTATCAGGTACAATACTCATTTAGGTGATCTGATAGTGCTTTTGCACGGTATGTCAGTATATTCTTTCTTCTGCACCCATCATACAAGCATAAAGCTCATCAAATTGCAAATTAGACTCACTATTATGTACCCATGAACAGCTCACATCTTCTTGGAAGCTAGAACTCACTCCTTCCTCACAACCACTAGAAATGGAAGCAACAGATACTGGAATTACTGCTCCTTGTGCTTCCACTTGTCCCTGTGCTTGTTTGCAAGAAATTAGCATCTCATTTATCTTCTGCAACTCGCCTCGAAGACGTTCATTTTCTTTCTCTACTTTTCTCTTATCAGATAATGCAGTTTCAAGCTTAATCTGTAGTGCATTGTAGTCTAGCTCAAGGCTCTGACTCTTCCATCTAGCTCGTCTGTTTTGGTACCTGCGAAAAAACATAATGAAGTAAATAAAAGTATGTTATTTCTAACCGTTTACACTTTTAAATGGAACGGTTATGCAGTTTAACACCAGTACCAAATAGCAATCTGTCGTGGAGGAACACCCAATTCTCTAGCAAGTTGGAGTTTTTGCTCTGGCTCAAGTTTCTTGGTTGAATCAAAACTTGCCTCTAACCGCTTGACTTGCTCTTGAGTTAGCCTCTTTTTGTTGTGGCTCAACATAGACTGGTGTTTATTCTGTAGGTATTGAGAATTCAAGAAATTATTCATGTTAGAAATGATGAGTAAAATTGTGGAACTTGCAATGAAATGATATAATGCTTATTTCTCGTTGTATTTATACGGAAATTGCACACCTAGATGGCTTTGACAATAAATTATATTCTTTAGACTTGCTTAATGTACATTGGGAAGGTTCAAAATATTTGTGTAGGGAAAGAACAATAGGAAGATGTAGATTGACTTCTCATGTAGTGAGCTTGATGTTCACGTGAAGTTGGTCCTACTATGCTAGTAAAAAACAATATTTTTGAGTAAATTAACATGTAGAGTATTTAAAATTATCCGATACAGATTAAGGAGTTGATCGACAATTAAATAAAGTAACAATATCTTCTTATTTTTTAAGAAAAAAATTATTAATACCAAGCTAGTTTCAATCTCGGTATCCTGTACCTGGTCATCTTTTTTTTTCTCCACTACATCAATTTTTCATTTTAAAAGAGGGACAAATTAAAAGAAGAGAATTGAAAGTATCCGAATTAATGTCACCCATTTTTTCTTGATGAAAGCTAAATTTTATAAGTGCATATAGCTGTATGCCTGTATGCAATAATTTATACTAGTATTATTTATGATTCTTTTGGAAAGAATATTCAGTTCTTGATAAATTATTTTTTGATATTTTAGGTCAATCATTATTATTCTATCAAGCCATTCATTAAAATGAAATTATATCAGTACAAGAAAGATTTTGAAGCAGTACACATAATATCCAAAGATTTAAATATTCATATTGACCGTTTCTAAATTTATCTATGTTATCTAATATAGTCCTTTCATTTTTTTTTTTTAAATAAGATAGTCCTTTCATATTATGTTTATGCCCATCCCTAGGTGAAATCAATCTTCTCACCAATGTTGGGATGGTTTTAATTCATCTCGACGTTCTGAGTCATAGAAATAGAGATTTTTATGGTACGTAATGTTTTAGGTCATCTCCAACCCTTCCCCATATTTGCCTCCAAATGCCATAATAGAGGCAAAAATAGAGAAATTTTGCTCCAATCTACCTCTATTTTTGCCTCCATTATGGAGGGTGAATAGTGTCACTCCAAATTTGGAGTGACACTATTCATCTCCTCCATCACTATTCACTATTATTTTATTAGTATTTTTATTATTTAACTCTTTTAATGTATCATATTAAATATATCTAATTATGTTTATGAAATATTTTTATAATATTAATTTTATATATCTTAACTTTGGCGTATAATTTTGATAAGTTAATTTTCGTATATATTATTTTTATGTAAAATTGGTAGTAGATGCAATTATAGTAGATGAAAATCAATGACTTGAACAATTGTCAGCTCGACACAAAAAAATTAAGGACAAAAATACTCATTTTACACATCGTAATGCATTAATAGAAATAAGAAAATAAAATTGAGATAAAAGATAATAATATAATATAGAAGAGAGAGAAGAATATAAAAAGGAATATTTTTATTTGGGGTGGGGGGGAATGGTTGGAGTAAGTTTACCCCATTTAAGAAATTTCTCCATTTTGGAGTAAAAAATGGGATTGAGGGTTGGAGATGCCCTTACTCAGAGGTCATCTCCAACCCTTGCTTCCATTTTCTCCTCCAAAATGAAATAATCTTACTCCAATCATTACTCCATTTTTTACTCCAAAAAATAATATTTTTTTCATATCTTCTCTCTCTTCTATTATACTATTATCTTTTATTTTAATTTTAAATTTTATTTTTATTAATGCATTACGAGATGCAAAATGAGTATTTTTGCCCTTAAATTTTTTTTGTGTCAAGCTGAAAATTGTTCAAATTGGTGATTTTCATCTACTACAATTTCATCTACTATCAATTTTACATAAAAATAATATATACGAAAATTAATTTATCAAAATTATACACCAAAATTAAGATATAAATCAAATTAATAGTATAAAGATATTTCATAAACATAATTAGATATATTTAATATGATAACTTAAAAGTGTTAAATAATAAAATATACTAATAAAATATAGTGAATGGTGATGGAGGAGATGAATAGTGTCACTCCAAATTTAGAGTGACACTATTCACCCTCCATATTGGAGGCAAAAATGGAGCTGGGTTGGAGCAAGATTCCTCTAATTTTTACTCCATTATAGCATTTGGAGGCAAATATGGGGCAATATTGGAGATGGCCTTGGAAGGCCTGTCCGGTACAAACCTAGTTAATCGAGTCAGCGAACTATTTGTACTAGCCAGATGGTTAAAATATATATTTAAATTTTTCCATATTTCTGCTTTTGTTAGAGTTCAACTAATGCTTGTCAAAAACTGTATGCTGTTGGAAGGGCATAACATTCCCCACAAATTAAGTAAAGAATGGTGGTTGGAATCTTTGTTCATGCACCTGAGAGATTATGTAATATTGATATGACAACTGATTTCCTTTTGACATAAATTTGGGACCTTGATCAAGATTTTGGACCTGGCCCCTTTCCTAGCACCATTCACCCAATGAGCAACACCCTGCCCCCGCCTTCGTCCTTCTCATTGCTTCCAAAATGGTTTTGGATTTATGTTACATGTATCAATCATTACTTATAAAATATTGCTGATTAATCTTATAATATCATTTGTTTCCGCTTCCTCTATTTTCATATTACTTAATGGTCAGCCTTAAGAAGCCTTCCACCCTACTCGTGGGATTAGGCAAGGCGACCCCGTATCCCCTTACCTATTTATTCTCTGTATGAAAATATTTTCACGCACGTAACATCAACTTGGAAGTTGACTACTGTAAGTGGAAACCTTTAAGCTTTCACTCAAGCATTCCCCCTATTTCCCACAGTTTCGATGAAGGGTGGAGCACCCCAAGGCCAAGGAAGAGCGCCCCAAGGCAGCCCAGGAAGAGGCGGAGCGCCTCCCATAGTGGGCGGACCGCCTCCCCCAAAACCCCCTCAAATTTTGCTAAGTATGGATGTTGCACACTCTCTGGATCTCCACCAGGCGGACTGCCCCTTTTCAGAGGCGGACCGCCTCTTTCTGAAAGTGACTTTGAGCAGAGTAAGAGGAGCGTCTAGTACACCAGATGGGGCGCCTCATTTCCTGAAGTTCAAGACGGGATTTTTGAAGTATAATTCTTATTTTAGCCCTACATGGCTTGAATTGTTTTAACCCACTTTGGGAGTATTTTAGACCTTTCATTATATGTAAAGGAAGACTATAAAAGCCTTCCTTAGTCATTTATTTATTTAGTCTACTTTGAATATTGAAAACATGAAACTTGAAATCTTGAGAGCTCATTAATTAAAATCCCTTGTGCGGGCTTGATTTCACTTGGTCGAATCCAAGTTGAACTTCAATCCTTTCTTGATCATTCTGTTTGCGAGAGCCGAGTGTCTCTCGAAGATAGCTGCTTAGTAGGTGTTCCTTGACATTCACCCAAGGTGTATCGAAATATCGTTCTTCGATGCTACTTAGGTAATCGTTCGAGCCACGTCTCACTTTTATCTTTACTTTATTGCTTCCGCATTTCACCCCGTATCACCCTCGCACTAATTTCATCAAACTCAATACCGATGGTGCTACTGACTCTCATAACTCCACATGCAGCTTTGGTGGAGTTTTTCGTAACTGTACAGGCTACTGAATTTGGGGTTTTGCAGAAACCATTCTCCAACCTTACTCTAGTTCTGATATTGAATTGTATGCTCTATTTCAGGGGCTTTCATATGCTCATCAATTTGGATTCACACAGCTGGAAATTCATGTTGACTCACAGGAAATTTTACACTTACTACAGTCCACAACGCATACTTATTCTCATCTTCTTAATGACTGCAGCTACTTGTTGCACCAGCTCAGTGATCCACAATTCTACCGCGCCTATAGGGAACAAAATATTATTGCAGATTGTATGACGAAGTATGCACTTACCATGCCACGAACCAGCGCCACCATCTTTTGGGATTCGCCACCACTTTTTGTACAACAACAGCTGGTTCAATAAAATCAAGATGGCAAGACTAGAACTAGATTTGTTAATCAACCTCATATTGTATCTGTTTCATCTTGTAATGTTTCCACAGTAGCTAGTACTTTTGCTACCAATGTTACGCCATCTACAAACATTCCTACTAGGCTGTCCTATGCACAGCCATTTCCCTGTATGCATTTTGCTTAAGTAATATATAAGTACCTACATTATAAAATATTATATATATATATATATATATAGAGCCATGGTGCACAGTAGCAATAGGTGACGAGTTCAACACTTAGTTTTCTGATGAATATTATCAGAAATAAGACTACTGTTAAAAACAGTAGAAAAGAGGAATATGATATTCCACAACACCTAGATCTACTTAATAAGTGGACTATTCCTAAGGTTCAACCTATGGTTAAAACCACAGAAGATACTATTACCATTGATAATGATCATGCTACTTTTAATTTATTGACTCAGCATGATCTAGCACCTTATATGCATACTCATAGATTTATTCATATTGGTTTAATTCAAGTTGCATTTAAACCTTTAACTTTGAGAGGATTAAATGAAACGTTTATAGCAGCTCTCAGAGATGGTAGAAACCATAATTGGAAGAAATCCCTTATAGGGATTGTGCAATCAAGTCTGGCTTATGGTCCAGTATACTTTAATGCTTATCCAAATCTGCAGATATCATTGTCGGATGAAAATGCTTTAAAAGCTTTAGTTTTAAATGTTAAATTACATGGGTATGATTATATGCCTAATACAGAGGTTATATGTATCTGTTATAGGATTTATTTTAAACCATTATATACCTTAAATCCTATGTGCAAGATTATGGATTTTAAAAATGAGACTATTTTAATAAAAACTAATTTTGGTAAGACTAAGGTTACTACCAGAAGGCCTATCAAGTGGGAAGAAATAGATTTCCCTAAAGAGTGGGTCATGGAGGATGCTGCTCCTCCAAAAGATTTAAAAAATACTGATTTAACTGGAATTGAACAGACTCCAGAAGGCAATGTGAAAATCAGATTTGAATCTGATGACGTGTTAAGTAGAATAAATATGGGATCAGATAGATCTAGCTTTAAAAATTTATCTAGATCTAATTCTTTGTATTATTCTCATATTTCTCCAATTGATTATATCGTTGAAACTCCTTCTAGGGCTTCTACTTCTCAAGTAAGAGAAGAAGTACCTAGATATAATAGCTTGAAGATTGATAAAGATAATATTGTTACTCCTGTTGCTCCTATGAAGGAACAACAAATTAATGATGAAGAAATAACTTCATCAGAAATGGATTTTAAAATTTAATGGATTTAAAACCTAATATAGATTTTAGTCGGGGGTCACCCGCAAGGAAAAAAATTTCTGAAGAATTTTATAAACCCAGGTGGGAATTATTTCGGAAATGGTTTTTTAAAAATTTTAATAAAACAGAGCAAAATGCATTTCAAGAAGAATTTTATGCAGATCTTGAAAGGCATAATAAACTTATATCTTTTGTCTTATGGTTTATGGGAAAATATGTAGCAAATAATATTGCTGTCATGGAAAGACAATTTGAAATGGCAAATGGTACTATTGTTGACGCTGTATTACCTCCACAGCAACCTTTTAAAATGAAGAAACTTGATTTTGCAGCGTTTGCCACATTATTTGATGATCAAACTTTGCAAATTACTGTTAAACATATTAATACTATGTTAAAACAGCAAAATTATACTAATATTTATGTTCATATATTGGGTGAACAGATTATATCCTTACAAGAAAAGATAGATAAATTATTATCTATGAGCAGTAATACTGCTAGTACATCTAGTACATCAGGAAAGGAAAAGGTGGAAGAACCACTGAGAGTAGCTATTCCAACTATTCAACCTCCTCCTGATGTGAAAGATTTTAAATTAAAACCGGATAGTTCTGATATAACAAAGATTTTACAGGAAAAGTTTAGAGAGTTATCACTAAAGCCTCTTACTAAAGCAGGGGAAAGTGATAACGAATCATATAATGAAGATTTTCCAGAATTAACTTGTGACCAGATTAACAAGTTGAGATCTTCAAAGTCTTCTTATAACTCTAAATATGCTGATAAGCCAAAGCAAAGAATGTTTTACTATCCAAGACCTACTCCGCAGGATGTCCTATTTGAAGAGGAAGATGATATATACGCTCCAAATAGTTTCAGTGGGAAACAGATCTATGAATGGAATATTGATGGTCATACCCATAGACAGATGTATGTTGTAATACACAGGATGATGATGTATAGCACTATCTGTAAATCAAATAATAATGATGACAGAGCCGTTGCTAATATGATTATTGCAGGATTTACTGGTCAATTGAAAGGATGGTGGGATAATTATCTCACTATTGAACAGAGGGAAAAAATTTTAACTGCAGTAAAACATGAACCAGGAACTCCTGAAGCAGAAATGGGGGATAATACAAATGCTGTTTATGCTTTGGTGGTTAATATTATTGAACATTTTTCAGGTAGATGGTCTGATAATAGTGAGACTATCAGGACTCTCTTACAAAATATGAGGTGCAAGACTTTAACTTCATTCAGGTATTACAAAGATACATTTCTTTGCAGGGTAATGGAGTTACCAGAGTGTAATAGCACTCATTGGAAATCCAAATTTATAGATGGGCTTCCTAATCTCTTTGCAGAAAGGGTTAAAAAAGCCCTTAGACAAGGAGGAGTTCAAATTGATTATGATAGCCATACTTATGGAAGTTTGGTAGGGACATGTATTCAAGAAGGATTGGCATTGTGTAATGAAATTAAGCTAAATCAAGAGCTTAAACGTCATCGTCTTAATGAAAGACAGCAATTAGGAGATTTTTGTGGACAATTTGGAATGGAGGATCTCCGAATCAAGAAAAAATCTCATAAGTCTCACAAAGGTAAAACTGGTAAGAAATATACTGACCAGGAATGGAGGCAGAGGTATTTAAGAAAGCGCACAGAAAAACGTGCTAGAAGGAAGAAAGCCTTTAATGAACGAAAAGGCAATAATAACGCTAAGGATCCAAAAGATCCTAGAAATAAAAATTGTTGGGAATGTGGAAGGTTTGGCCACTTCCAAAAAGATTGCAAGGTTAAAAAGAGGATTAAATCTCTCCAGATAGATGAGGATCTGAAGGATTCTTTATGTAAAATTCTCTTAAACTCTGAACCAGAACTGGAGAAATCGGATCCAGAGGAGATTCCTTCAAAGGAAGAACTTAATAAAGTGTTCCATGATGATAGTGACATCATCACAAGCTCTTCTGAGGATGGATGTGATCCTTGTAGCAATGGACAACCTTGTGATGACGAGGAATATTATAATATGTTTGCTCAATTAGAAATTAATACTTTGGATAATGATAGTTTAATAAATTTGTTTAAAATGATGCAGGATCCAGAAGCTAAATCTAAGTTGATGGATCAATTAAGAGGGAATTTTGAGTCCAAAGGAGAGGAAGAAATGAAGAAAAGTTCATATACTCCTACGGATTATACTCCGTATACTATGAAAGAAGTTAAAAGAATCTTAGAACAAAGGAGGATAAGTCGTACTAGTTCTCCGACTACGTCTCAAGATTTGGAGAAAGAGGTTTATAACCTTAAGCAGGAGATTTATAATCTCAAAAAGGAAAATAGGATCCTAGACCAAAGGATTTCGAAGATAGAAGGAAAAGGTAAGGAAAAGGTAATGGAAGAAGAATGTCCTGCAAACCTTTCTAATCTAGGAAATCTTGATGATGATATTAATATTTTTGGTGATGAAGAAAAAAGTGAGTTTTTAACTACTTTAGAAGTTTTTACTTATCAAAAGTTTTTTATAAAAATTACACTTCTTATTGATTACAATTTTAAAAAAGAATTTATAGCTCTAGTTGATAGTGGAGCAGATTTAAATTGTGTACAAGAAGGATTAATTCCTTCAAGATATTTTCATAAAACTACTCATAGTTTACGATCTGCTAATGGTGAGAAAATGCAGATTGAATACAAGTTACCCAAGGCTTATATTTGCCAAAATCAGGTATGTATACCTCAAAGTTTTGTTTTGATAAAAAATATGTCTAACCAGGTTATACTTGGTACACCTTTCTTACAAAAAATATTTCCTATAACTAGAATTGATAGAAATGGCATATCAGGGACTTTTAATGAAAAGTCTATTATATTTAATTTTATAGCCGAGCCTATAACTAGAGTTTTAAACCAATTAAAGGATATGCTAGCTAATAAAAGTCAGCATATCAATTTTCTTAAACAAGAAATTTTAACTCTAAACATTGATGAGATTTTAAAAAATCCAAAATTGAAAGAAAAGATTGATTTGATGATAAATCAGTTTTCATTACAAATTTGTAGTGACCATCCAAATGCTTTTTGGGATAGAAAGAAACATGTGGTCACACTTCCTTATGAGGAAGACTTTTCTGAAGCTAATGGTATCCCTACTAAGGCGAGACCTTGCCAGATGAATTCTGAATACTTGGAATTATGCAAAAAGGAAATAGATTCTTTGTTGCATAAAGGTCTCATACGATCATCGAAATCACCATGGTCTTGTACAGCCTTCTATGTTAATAAACATGCTGAACAAGAAAGAGGAGTCCCTAGGTTAGTTATAAATTATAAACCTTTGAATAAAGTTCTGAAATGGATCAGATATCCAATTCCTAATAAAAAGGATTTGTTAGATAGACTTCATAATGCTATAATATTTTCTAAATTTGATTTGAAATCAGGCTACTGGCAGATTCAAATAGCTGAAGCTGACAGATATAAAACTGCTTTCAATGTCCCTATAGGACAATTTGAGTGGAATGTTATGCCATTCGGATTAAAAAATGCTCCTTCTGAATTTCAGAAAATTATGAATGATATATTCATTCCCTATAGCAATTTTATTATTGTTTATATTGATGATATTTTGGTATTTTCAAATACTATAGAAATGCATTTTAAGCATTTAGAGCTATTCAAAAAGATTATTATACAAAATGGTTTGGTTATATCTAAGCCAAAAATGTTTTTGTTCCAAACAAAAATAAGGTTTCTTGGTCATAACATTGAAAAAGGGAAAATTATTCCTATTAATAGAAGTATAGAATTTGCTTCTAAATTTCCTGATGTCATAATTGATAAAACCCAATTACAGAGATTTTTGGGGAGTTTAAATTATATTGCTCCATTCTATAAAGATCTGGCTAAGGATACATCTATCTTATATGATAGATTAAAAAAGATTCCAAAGCCATGGACAGATGCTCATACAGAGGCAGTTCGAAAGATTAAAGAAAGGGTGAAAAATCTCCCTTGTCTTACATTGGCTAATCCTACATGGCCAAAGATTATAGAAACCGATGCGTCAGACATTGGTTATGGAGGTATTTTAAAACAAAATGCTCCAGGAGAAAAGATTGAATATTTGATACAATTTCATTCTGGTAAATGGAATAATAGCCAGAAAAATTATTCGACTGTAGCAAAAGAAATTCTTGCTATAGTAAAATGTGTTTTAAAATTTCAAGGTGATTTATACAATCAGAAATTTGTTATAAAAACAGATTGCCAATCGGCTAAGTTTATGTTTAATAAGGATTGTAAACATGATGTTTCTAAACAAATATTTGCTAGATGGCAGGCACTTTTAGCTCCATTTGATTTTGAAATACATTATAAAAAAGGGGAAGATAATAGCCTTCCTGATTTTCTTACTAGAGAATATCTGGTTACTGAATGATCATATTCATTCTTTTTTATTGCAGGTTGTTTAATATGTGTAATCGACATAATATGCTTTATTATTGTCCATATTGCCAGAACCAATTATTACCTAAGCAGATGTATACTGCATATTGGGATTTACGTGCAACTCAACACAGATTACAAAAATTGGTATATGAGGCTGAAGAATTGTTATTGCGTGCTAAATACTTTAATAAAGAAGACATAGATCATATTATCAGCATTATATGCACAGCGAAAACAAGAATGAAAGACATTACCAAGGAGATTAAAGGGATCCATAAAATATTGGGATTATATCCAATATATCTGGCCTGATGATTTTATAATCTATGCAGGATATGCAGGCCCGAGGAAACCCATCCTCTAATAGAGGAAGGGGTAACAGAGGAAGAGGCACTGGTAGAGGTGCAGTTATAGCCCAGTTGGGTAAGCAAAGGCTTATAGCCGAGGATTTGACAGGGACATCTTCAAAGTATGATACTATGTCATATCAACAGTATCAAGAATTTCTAAAATGGAAAAGTTCTCAGGAAAAGAAGGTAACAGAGGATAATATGCCTCCATCATACTCTTCTATTATAACAGAAGATGATAATGAAAATATCCAGTCTTATATTAAGACAAATTACAAGGAGTTAATATTATTCCTTGAGGAGAGAGACCTTCAATGGAAGGATGAGCCATGGAAATTAATGGCAAGATATTTGAACAGTGCGTCATACGCAGCTTGTACTTATAAGTACAGGGGTCATTATGAGATGATACTCAATGTTACTGAGTCTTGCGAAATATCGCATTTTTACCCGGCAAATACAAAGAAAGTTTTTAACTTTTCAAAGTTGATAATTAAACGGATTATATCCGCAGAGGAATGGGGACTAAGCACCCTGACTGAAAGGAGTTATACTCATCCAGAAATGAAAACGCCGGTAAAATACAATTACTGGGATTATATGGATAGCTTTTATAAAGCATTATTATATGAGAATGAAAACAAGAAACATTCTTGGTTCATAAAAATATGCTCAAATGTTTATAAACAGAGCACTATACCAAATTGGTTCTCACAATGGTGGATCACTTATGGTCCTACAGTAAAGATATTACCAAAACCACTACTCAGTTTATATACTGAATGGGTGGATGTTTCTCCAAAAGTCCAGGAATTGCAAAGAAATAATACTCTTATAGAGGGAAGTTCTTATATGAATTTCTTTATTGAATATTCGATTCCATGGATAATGAAATGGAGTGTTGAAGTAGATTATACCCAACACAACATTCCTGCTATATAGGACCTTTTATACAATGTTTTGGAAAAAGATGACTCAAATAACAGCCGATGGCAATCTTCAATGCCAGGATACAGTAGATTTGATAAAAAAATCACTGGAACATTATAAGCAGATGGATCAAGAAAGACAAGTTAATACACCAAGTCCTTACCAACATATATTCCACAAGTTAAAGATGAAGAAAGGACTAGTAACAAAAGAAGAGATGTTAGCTTCTTATTTGGAAGAAGTAAAGAAAGATTTGATAAAAAATCTAGAATATGAAATTCAGTCAGACACTTCAATGGCTTCTGCTAATAATACCGAAGATGAAGGTGAATATTGTCTGCCGGGGGAATCCCAATCTATCATAGAAGAAGAAGCAAATGATTATATTACAAATATAATAACGCAAGTAATGACACAGCAAGGGAATAAAGAAGAGGAATCATCCAAGGCACAAAAAGCCAAGGGCAAAGATAAGATCGGATGAGGATGCAATATTGAAGATGAAGACACCCAACTTTTATAAAGTCACTTTATTAAAGTAGATTAATAATGCTACTTTTCCTTTTGATAAAACAACTTTAATAAAGTTGTCGGCCATTTTCTTTTTTTAATTTGTAACCGGCCACCTGTAAAGATTGGGCCAAGTTTGTTAATTCATTTTGTCTATAAATAGCTTAGGAATCAGAACAAGGAGGGCATCAGCTTTCACAACCCTCTCTAATTGTAAAATCTCTCCTATTGTAAAAACCTTCAGGTATATAAAATTTCTGTGGATTGAGAGCGAACTAAGGTATTTAATATTGTTCTTTAAATTGTGTTTCTTTTTATAAATTTAAGTCTTGATATTTGGCCTAATGATAGGCTAAATTTTTAAAGTGTTGAGCTCTGTCACACTAGGCTATTGGGGTAAGATGATTCTAATAACAGATTAAGATCAGAATCCCAGCAGGCGGTGGTGTTAAAGGTTTGGTTGAATAAACAACCCAGGCGGAAGGTTGAATGCCAGAACCAAGGTTCTGTTGTTTGCCCGTTTAGCCGAGGATGGCGTTTAGGGCTGTTGTTGAACCTAATTTTGGGTTCAGCCACTCCTTGCCAGGATTGGGTCACCAGTAAAGTTTCCTGTTACCCCCATGCTGCAAAAGATCCTGTCATTTCTGGATGAGTATAACTCCTTTCAGTCAGGGTGCTTAGTCCCCATTCCTCTGCGGATATAATCCGTTTAATTATCAACTTTGAAAAGTTAAAAACTTTCTTTGTATTTGCCGGGTAAAAATGCGATATTTCGCAAGACTCAGTAACATTGAGTATCATCTCATAATGACCCCTGTACTTATAAGTACAAGCTGCGTATGACGCACTGTTCAAATATCTTGCCATTAATTTCCATGGCTCATCCTTCCATTGAAGGTCTCTCTCCTCAAGGAATAATATTAACTCCTTGTAATTTGTCTTAATATAAGACTGGATATTTTCATTATCATCTTCTGTTATAATAGAAGAGTATGATGGAGGCATATTATCCTCTGTTACCTTCTTTTCCTGAGAACTTTTCCATTTTAGAAATTCTTGATACTGTTGATATGACATAGTATCATACTTTGAAGATGTCCCTGTCAAATCCTCGGCTATAAGCCTTTGCTTACCCAACTGGGCTATAACTGCACCTCTACCAGTGCCTCTTCCTCTGTTACCCCTTCCTCTATTAGAGGATGGGTTTCCTCGGGCCTGCATATCCTGCATAGATTATAAAATCATCAGGCCAGATATATTGGATATAATCCCAATATTTTATGGATCCCTTTAATCTCCTTGGTAATGTCTTTCATTCTTGTTTTCGCTGTGCATATAATGCTGATAATATGATCTATGTCTTCTTTATTAAAGTATTTAGCACGCAATAACAATTCTTCAGCCTCATATACCAATTTTTGTAATCTATGTTGAGTTGCACGTAAATCCCAATATGCAGTATACATCTGCTTAGGTAATAATTGGTTCTGGCAATATGGACAATAATAAAGCATATTATGTCGATTACACATATTAAACAACCTGCAATAAAAAAGAATGAATATGATCATTCAGTAACCAGATATTCTCTAGTAAGAAAATCAGGAAGGCTATTATCTTCCCCTTTTTTATAATGTATTTCAAAATCAAATGGAGCTAAAAGTGCCTGCCATCTAGCAAACATTTGTTTAGAAACATCATGTTTACAATCCTTATTAAACATAAACTTAGCCGATTGGCAATCTGTTTTTATAACAAATTTCTGATTGTATAAATCACCTTGAAATTTTAAAACACATTTTACTATAGCAAGAATTTCTTTTGCTACAGTCGAATAATTTTTCTGGCTATTATTCCATTTACCAGAATGAAATTGTATCAAATATTCAATCTTTTCTCCTGGAGCATTTTGTTTTAAAATACCTCCATAACCAATGTCTGACGCATCGGTTTCTATAATCTTTGGCCATGTAGGATTAGCCAATGTAAGACAAGGGAGATTTTTCACCCTTTCTTTAATCTTTCGAACTGCCTCTGTATGAGCATCTGTCCATGGCTTTGGAATCTTTTTTAATCTATCATATAAGATAGATGTATCCTTAGCCAGATCTTTATAGAATGGAGCAATATAATTTAAACTCCCCAAAAATCTCTGTAATTGGGTTTTATCAATTATGACATCAGGAAATTTAGAAGCAAATTCTATACTTCTATTAATAGGAATAATTTTCCCTTTTTCAATGTTATGACCAAGAAACCTTATTTTTGTTTGGAACAAAAACATTTTTGGCTTAGATATAACCAAACCATTTTGTATAATAATCTTTTTGAATAGCTCTAAATGCTTAAAATGCATTTCTATAGTATTTGAAAATACCAAAATATCATCAATATAAACAATAATAAAATTGCTATAGGGAATGAATATATCATTCATAATTTTCTGAAATTCAGAAGGAGCATTTTTTAATCCGAATGGCATAACATTCCACTCAAATTGTCCTATAGGGACATTGAAAGCAGTTTTATATCTGTCAGCTTCAGCTATTTGAATCTGCCAGTAGCCTGATTTCAAATCAAATTTAGAAAATATTATAGCATTATGAAGTCTATCTAACAAATCCTTTTTATTAGGAATTGGATATCTGATCCATTTCAGAACTTTATTCAAAGGTTTATAATTTATAACTAACCTAGGGACTCCTCTTTCTTGTTCAGCATGTTTATTAACATAGAAGGCTGTACAAGACCATGGTGATTTCGATGATCGTATGAGACCTTTATGCAACAAAGAATCTATTTCCTTTTTGCATAATTCCAAGTATTCAGAATTCATCTGGCAAGGTCTCGCCTTAGTAGGGATACCATTAGCTTCAGAAAAGTCTTCCTCATAAGGAAGTGTGACCACATGTTTCTTTCTATCCCAAAAAGCATTTGGATGGTCACTACAAATTTGTAATGAAAACTGATTTATCATCAAATCAATCTTTTCTTTCAATTTTGGATTTTTTAAAATCTCATCAATGTTTAGAGTTAAAATTTCTTGTTTAAGAAAATTGATATGCTGACTTTTATTAGCTAGCATATCCTTTAATTGGTTTAAAACTCTAGTTATAGGCTCGGCTATAAAATTAAATATAATAGACTTTTCATTAAAAGTCCCTGATATGCCATTTCTATCAATTCTAGTTATAGGAAATATTTTTTGTAAGAAAGGTGTACCAAGTATAACCTGGTTAGACATATTTTTTATCAAAACAAAACTTTGAGGTATACATACCTGATTTTGGCAAATATAAGCCTTGGGTAACTTGTATTCAATCTGCATTTTCTCACCATTAGCAGATCGTAAACTATGAGTAGTTTTATGAAAATATCTTGAAGGAATTAATCCTTCTTGTACACAATTTAAATCTGCTCCACTATCAACTAGAGCTATAAATTCTTTTTTAAAATTGTAATCAATAAGAAGTGTAATTTTTATAAAAAACTTTTGATAAGTAAAAACTTCTAAAGTAGTTAAAAACTCACTTTTTTCTTCATCACCAAAAATATTAATATCATCATCAAGATTTCCTAGATTAGAAAGGTTTGCAGGACATTCTTCTTCCATTACCTTTTCCTTACCTTTTCCTTCTATCTTCGAAATCCTTTGGTCTAGGATCCTATTTTCCTTTTTGAGATTATAAATCTCCTGCTTAAGGTTATAAACCTCTTTCTCCAAATCTTGAGACGTAGTCGGAGAACTAGTACGACTTATCCTCCTTTGTTCTAAGATTCTTTTAACTTCTTTCATAGTATACGGAGTATAATCCGTAGGAGTATATGAACTTTTCTTCATTTCTTCCTCTCCTTTGGACTCAAAATTCCCTCTTAATTGATCCATCAACTTAGATTTAGCTTCTGGATCCTGCATCATTTTAAACAAATTTATTAAACTATCATTATCCAAAGTATTAATTTCTAATTGAGCAAACATATTATAATATTCCTCGTCATCACAAGGTTGTCCATTGCTACAAGGATCACATCCATCCTCAGAAGAGCTTGTGATGATGTCACTATCATCATGGAACACTTTATTAAGTTCTTCCTTTGAAGGAA
The DNA here is from genome assembly GCA_029990175.1 of Petunia secreta. NCBI lineage: Eukaryota > Viridiplantae > Streptophyta > Magnoliopsida > Solanales > Solanaceae > Petunia > Petunia secreta. Next base: position 7,114,365 of record JARKIP010000053.1, read on the forward strand.
TCTCCTCTGGATCCGATTTCTCCAGTTCTGGTTCAGAGTTTAAGAGAATTTTACATAAAGAATCCTTCAGATCCTCATCTATCTGGAGAGATTTAATCCTCTTTTTAACCTTGCAATCTTTTTGGAAGTGGCCAAACCTTCCACATTCCCAACAATTTTTATTTCTAGGATCTTTTGGATCCTTAGCGTTATTATTGCCTTTTCGTTCATTAAAGGCTTTCTTCCTTCTAGCACGTTTTTCTGTGCGCTTTCTTAAATACCTCTGCCTCCATTCCTGGTCAGTATATTTCTTACCAGTTTTACCTTTGTGAGACTTATGAGATTTTTTCTTGATTCGGAGATCCTCCATTCCAAATTGTCCACAAAAATCTCCTAATTGCTGTCTTTCATTAAGACGATGACGTTTAAGCTCTTGATTTAGCTTAATTTCATTACACAATGCCAATCCTTCTTGAATACATGTCCCTACCAAACTTCCATAAGTATGGCTATCATAATCAATTTGAACTCCTCCTTGTCTAAGGGCTTTTTTAACCCTTTCTGCAAAGAGATTAGGAAGCCCATCTATAAATTTGGATTTCCAATGAGTGCTATTACACTCTGGTAACTCCATTACCCTGCAAAGAAATGTATCTTTGTAATACCTGAATGAAGTTAAAGTCTTGCACCTCATATTTTGTAAGAGAGTCCTGATAGTCTCACTATTATCAGACCATCTACCTGAAAAATGTTCAATAATATTAACCACCAAAGCATAAACAGCATTTGTATTATCCCCCATTTCTGCTTCAGGAGTTCCTGGTTCATGTTTTACTGCAGTTAAAATTTTTTCCCTCTGTTCAATAGTGAGATAATTATCCCACCATCCTTTCAATTGACCAGTAAATCCTGCAATAATCATATTAGCAACGGCTCTGTCATCATTATTATTTGATTTACAGATAGTGCTATACATCATCATCCTGTGTATTACAACATACATCTGTCTATGGGTATGACCATCAATATTCCATTCATAGATCTGTTTCCCACTGAAACTATTTGGAGCGTATATATCATCTTGCTCTTCAAATAGGACATCCTGCGGAGTAGGTCTTGGATAGTAAAACATTCTTTGCTTTGGCTTATCAGCATATTTAGAGTTATAAGAAGACTTTGAAGATCTCAACTTGTTAATCTGGTCACAAGTTAATTCTGGAAAATCTTCATTATATGATTCGTTATCACTTTCCCCTGCTTTAGTAAGAGGCTTTAGTGATAACTCTCTAAACTTTTCCTGTAAAATCTTTGTTATATCAGAACTATCCGGTTTTAATTTAAAATCTTTCACATCAGGAGGAGGTTGAATAGTTGGAATAGCTACTCTCAGTGGTTCTTCCACCTTTTCCTTTCCTGATGTACTAGATGTACTAGCAGTATTACTGCTCATAGATAATAATTTATCTATCTTTTCTTGTAAGGATATAATCTGTTCACCCAATATATGAACATAAATATTAGTATAATTTTGCTGTTTTAACATAGTATTAATATGTTTAACAGTAATTTGCAAAGTTTGATCATCAAATAATGTGGCAAACGCTGCAAAATCAAGTTTCTTCATTTTAAAAGGTTGCTGTGGAGGTAATACAGCGTCAACAATAGTACCATTTGCCATTTCAAATTGTCTTTCCGTGACAGCAATATTATTTGCTACATATTTTCTCATAAACCATAAGACAAAAGATATAAGTTTATTATGCCTTTCAAGATCTGCATAAAATTCTTCTTGAAATGCATTTTGCTCTGTTTTATTAAAATTTTTAAAAAACCATTTCCGAAATAATTCCCACCTGGGTTTATAAAATTCTTCAGAAATTTTTTTCCTTGCGGGTGACCCCCGACTAAAATCTATATTAGGTTTTAAATCCATTAAATTTTAAAATCCATTTCTGATGAAGTTATTTCTTCATCATTAATTTGTTGTTCCTTCATAGGAGCAACAGGAGTAACAATATTATCTTTATCAATCTTCAAGCTATTATATCTAGGTACTTCTTCTCTTACTTGAGAAGTAGAAGCCCTAGAAGGAGTTTCAACGATATAATCAATTGGAGAAATATGAGAATAATACAAAGAATTAGATCTAGATAAATTTTTAAAGCTAGATCTATCTGATCCCATATTTATTCTACTTAACACGTCATCAGATTCAAATCTGATTTTCACATTGCCTTCTGGAGTCTGTTCAATTCCAGTTAAATCAGTATTTTTTAAATCTTTTGGAGGAGCAGCATCCTCCATGACCCACTCTTTAGGGAAATCTATTTCTTCCCACTTGATAGGCCTTCTGGTAGTAACCTTAGTCTTACCAAAATTAGTTTCTATTAAAATAGTCTCATTTTTAAAATCCATAATCTTGCACATAGGATTTAAGGTATATAATGGTTTAAAATAAATCCTATAACAGATACATATAACCTCTGTATTAGGCATATAATCATACCCATGTAATTTAACATTTAAAACTAAAGCTTTTAAAGCATTTTCATCCGACAATGATATCTGCAGATTTGGATAAGCATTAAAGTATACTGGACCATAAGCCAGACTTGATTGCACAATCCCTATAAGGGATTTCTTCCAATTATGGTTTCTACCATCTCTGAGAGCTGCTATAAACGTTTCATTTAATCCTCTCAAAGTTAAAGGTTTAAATGCAACTTGAATTAAACCAATATGAATAAATCTATGAGTATGCATATAAGGTGCTAGATCATGCTGAGTCAATAAATTAAAAGTAGCATGATCATTATCAATGGTAATAGTATCTTCTGTGGTTTTAACCACTTGTTTCAAGCCCAATTTCTCAAAGGTTCCTAGCTGATATATTAACTTAGGTTGAACCTTAGGAATAGTCCACTTATTAAGTAGATCTAGGTGTTGTGGAATATCATATTCCTCTTTTCTACTGTTTTTAACAGTAGTCTTATTTCTGATAATATTCATCAGAAAACTAAGTGTTGAACTCGTCACCTATTGCTACTGTGCACCATGGCTCTGATACCAAATTTCGGACAGGATCTTTTGCAGCATGGGGGTAACAGGAAACTTTACTGGTGACCCAACCCTGGCAAGGAGTGGCTGAACCCAAAATTAGGTTGAACAACAGCCCTAAACGCCATCCTCGGCTAAACGGGCAAACAACAGAACCTTGGTTCTGGCATTCAACCTTCCGCCTGGGTTGTTTATTCAACCAAACCTTTAACACCACCGCCTGCTGGGATTCTGATCTTAATCTGTTATTAGAATCATTAAGATAAATTGAGATTTTTAAGCTTGTGATTTTATGAGTCATAATATTTGTCAAGCTAATTTTTGAAATATATGGTTTAGAGGATATTTAGAATATTAATTATTATAAAGACTTCTCATTAAGAGTAAAATTGAATGTCTACGTTTAATTATTTCTTCAAACATAGAATGGTCATTTTAGTGAAATGGAAATCGGCACATTAACTTGACGGAATAGAGTATTATTTTTCTCATGTTACCATTTACTGTTTATCATGTATATTTAATATTCATCCCGTAAATATGTGATTTGACTGTCTAAGAGCCCGTTTAGATTGGCTTATTTTGTAATATTTTTTAGCCAATTAGCTTTTAAGCTCTTTTTCCAATTTTTGTGATGTATGGATAAAGTGAAATGTACTTTTAAGTATTAAAAAATACAAAAATAAGCTAAAAGTTTAATTTTAGCTTTTAGCTTTTACTTATACTAAACTCTTTTGTAAAAGCTAATCCAAACACCCTCTAAATAATTTGTACACGGTTAGTGCCTCAATCAACTTTTTTGTGCTGTATATTAGTAATTGGTGTGATGGATGCGAAGAAGTCAAGTTAGATTAAAATGGTCCAGAGTCTTCTAAATGTTTTTCGAGGCCCCATTAGTTGAGTTATTTATAGTTAATTAATATATGTAGGGAATGCAAAGAACTAATGTTAGATATATTTTTGCCGGAGGAATCAATCATCTATGATATACATTAAACTAACTTATCCGTCACATGACTTGCTAGCATGATTATTAAAATGTACTAGCTTAGATAAAGTTTTCAGCTTGTTTGACCATGCTATTTTGGGAAACCTTTTATTCAAAATTAAACATTAAATATTAGTGTTTCTCAAAAATCATTCGATAAATATTGTTAACTTCTTTTTATCTCCAGAAGACTAGTATGAGAATCTTACTATATAGAGTATATTAACGCAATCCCAAAATTGTCTTAATTTTAATTCTTTCATGTTGAGCAAATCCAAACTGAATTTAGCTGTCAATCAAGCGGACACTAAGAAATGCATATACTGCTTAGATCCTCCTACTAGTCTTGGTGGAAGTCTTCCGCATAGTAGCCGTAGGTGTAAGGTTCCATTTTCGTTTTCACCTTCTCCCCAATTTCTTCCATGATTTATAAGAGAATTAAAAAGGAAAAAAAAATATATAGTAGGAAATGAATCAGTGATAATTAGAGGATTGGCTTGAATGGGGTGGGGAAAATCTTACTTACCTATTAGATGGTTGGACGCAAGTGCGAAGGCAGGATTTGATGTTTCGGGGTTCATAATTCTACTCCTTCTAAATTAGGGATTCTAAATTAATAGTAATTAATACATATAAACTATTTTCAAGGCAAATATACATGATTTGGCCAAATCTATGGAGTTCGGCCGAACCCCGAGGTAGCACGCCAGCTCCGCCACTGTGACACGCAACCGTCATTGCCATCTTGTGCTTCCATTTACTATTAGTAAAACATCGTTCTAGTCACTCTAAAAATTTGATTTCTCCACTTCATTGTACTACCTAAAGTTACAAGGGATGATCTACAGGGCATCAGTATAATGGATGCCCCGGCAACACAGGAAAAAGGACTTGGTCCCTTGAAAATTGAAATCCCTAGTTAATACGGAAAGAGTTTAAATTCGCAAAAGAAAAAAAAGTCCCATTTCAAACCATCAAAATCTTATGATACCTTACAACAAATGATCACATCCTCATCCTTTGCATTGGAAAAAAGATGAGGATTTAAGTTAAGCATAATACATAAAGGCCAAATATATAGACAGCTTCCTTAAATTGGCAAAAATTTGTCACTTTTGCTGTTAACTGAGGCTTGTATATACCAGATACTTCAACCTATCTCAAAGTACCTAGCAGTAGTGGAGAAAATCATTTGTTGACATTTGCGCATTTTAGCAGGGAAAAAAAAAGACGTGCACATCCAAACAAGACCGAAAAAGACATGATATCATCGTTGGACTAAACAACCTAACTTACGTACCACTCTAGCCTTCAGTCTAAGTTAGAGATGTCACAACAAAAGTAATGGCATATGGACCATGCGGATATAGGTAAGTGGTGACTTAATGCATAAATAGCAACACCAAAAAATTTTAAAAGATATTGCACTTGAAGTTAGGATTTTAACTATCCATCCATACCCTTCGGAAAAGATCCACCATAGCCCATAAATACTACTAGTAAGTTTTCCTTTATACATCTTTGTGTCTTCCAATCTTCAAGTTCCAGGATCTTCGCCTACCAAAATAATGATTCATCCAGCTACTCCTGGAAACGGTCCAATTCTATCATCTGCAGAGTTAGTGCTTTCCCATACCAAAGGAAACAGCTATAACAAAATAGAAGATAACAACACTACTGGTACTATAACTATGCAAACTTCAACCAGTCAGCTGTCCAAAAGATCCTTGTCACTCCTCAACATTCACCAGCTCATACTCAACAAGGGAAAGATTGTTGTCCTTTTTCACTTCAAATGCAGCAGGTTCAGTAACCTCAATACGTCCCCATTTGTCGACAGCTAGTCTCATGGTGTTCTTGAACATGTCAATCTTTGCATTCCGAAGAATGACAGTTGTACCAGGCTTCATTAGATCAACTGACAACAAATCAAAGTTAAATGTTAAGGAAATCTTAATTAACACAAGAAACAGAACCAAATATACAAAGCTAATATATGCAGTAACCATCATCTGGAATGACAATAGTAGCTATAGCCAGTAAAGTCAGAGGGGTTGAGCTATGGAGGTATAGATAGGGATAAGGGGGAGAAAAGAGACATAAATCAAATTATGTGGATTTTCTGGAAGCCTCTGCTGTTTACAGCAAGTGGTATGCAAATGAGCCGCAAGAAAATTGCTTCTGTGATCAAAAAGTATTGTTTTTTTTTATAACTGCGGTATCCGAGCCAGCTTACGCACACCTCGACTAATTGCACCGGATACCAATCACCTCTCACCAGCAACAGATACCAGGTAACTCTATCCACCAAGGCTTGGATAGATGGGAAGAAAGACCTAGTGTTTTTTGCCTCTGCTGGGATTTGAACCTAAGACCTCAGGATTCTATCTCACTTCATTGACCACTAGACCATACCCTTGGGTGCAAAAGGTATTGTTATCTAGGCAGCTGCTGAAACGAAGATAGACACCATGATCATACCAAATAAGTACTCGGAATGCATCAGAATCCAACCATTATATAAAAATTTTCTCTCACAAAACATCTGTACTAAGAAAACTGAAGCAAGAAAGCAGTAAAAAACAAACAAAAAAAAAAACGGAACTCCCATTTAGAGTAAGTGAACAGGAAAAATTACATAGTAAAGGCCCAGAACATCCCAGATAAAAATTAAATTTAGAAAGAAACACTACACCTAGGAGTGCAGAATTTATTCTGCACTGGAGAGATGTTATAGGGCTAAAAATGGAGGAAGGATGTAGAATTTAACATCAATTGAACAGTCAGCCATGACTAATTTTTCTCAACGTTAGTATCAACATAACTGATTCTTATTTCCTAAACCACTTTCCTGTTCAAAGTAGGTAAAAGAAACATCTGTAGAGATATCAAGCCTTGAAATTAAAGATAAATCTCAAGTTCTCTCAACGATAGGATGTTATCCCAAAGTGCAGACCAATCTTCAACTAACAAATTCAAGTTTGCAGGAGCATAAAAAACAAAGAAAGGCAGGGTTTCAGCCAATTATCATATGTTACATAAAAATGCAGCGAATTCTGATAAAGAGGAATAATCCACAGCAAACCAAACAGGTTGCATAGAGCAGACTTTGTACCGTCCATAACAACTTTTGACACCTAGAAAATAAACATTTGTGATCGTGGAAGTTATCTCATGCAAGTGAATCATGTTTCAAACTATCAACTAAACCAGTTACTATCACACAAAGAACTATTTCTCTTTTACCAAACATTAGCATACTTGAATTACTATGTTAAATTTATGTCTTACTGTAAGATCTCTATAATAAGACTTATAAGTGTATGCCACTTAGGTACTGCGTTAAATATAATACTAGAGTCGAACAGAAAAAAGACCATGCACTTATGCACAAAAGCACATAAACACACACTTAAACATAAAGGGAGAGCATACAATATTTCTTGAGCGACTGGTCCAATGAACTGCGCCATCATCTGTTATTATCTCTGAACCAGCCAAACATATCAAAGACTACTATTGATGAACATTACTGTTTTCCTTTTCTCTCTGATCGCGCATCAGAACTCAAAACTTTACCTAGAGTGGTTTATCCTCCACTAAATGCCATATTTTATTTCTAACACCGAAATATCTTCCACTTCAAAGGTTAGCTGCTTGTCTCCAATTTGTTCCAGGATTTACAACCATGCTACGTCTCTCTCTCTCTCTCTCTCTCTCTCTCTCTCTCTCGAATACATCTCTTTCTCTCTCTCGACCACCTACTACATCTCTCTCTCTCTCTCTCTCTCTCTCTCTCGACCACTCTCTCACTCTCACTCTGCCCCTTAGGAGGTCTTACAACACAACATGCATCAGATAGGAAAATATATCCTCTGGTTCAGCCCTCGGATATAAGCATTAAACAGACCACTATTATTGTTACAACTTGATGCAATACGAACCAGGCTCACCTGTTCGATTCATCAAGCAAGTCCACCGAGGAGTCACATGGCGCCCACGATCAAAGTGTGGCCGGAATGGAAGATGCCGAAGACTGCCTCGACGAGCAACAACTTTGGAAATCCACCGAGCAGACAACAAGTGACCGGTACTGACACTGACTTCGGGGAGCTGTGAGATCGAGCACGACTAACGATCAAGCTTGGGCCCGAGGAGGAGCGACGCCGAACAGAGATTCGATCAAAGGGCTACAAGTGTGCCCGAGGCAAGAGTGTTCGATTCCAAGTGTGCCCGAGGCAAACAAGCGTCCGAAGACAATGTGTTCGAGCTGAGCTGCCGAACACATAAACTACTCCAGCCCTGCGTGGCTTTATCTCATTGGTCGCCTGTGACCACTTTACTATTTTGCCCTTTTTATTGCCTATATAAACTCCTAGCATAGCTCATTAGGAGATAGTTTTTAGTTGATATTGAATTGAGAGAATAGAGATAGAATTGGCCGAGCCATTCTTGTTTGAAGCCCGAGGCTTCGTTTATGCCTTCTTAGGCTTGGAACTGAAATGGATTTCATCACTAGTATGAATCCCTGTTAGGTTCAAGTTTCCTTTTCTCCCTTGGATAATCAATCATGCTTTGATTCGGATTATCCATTCTTTCTTCTATTTCTGTTCTCCCCCTTCCCCGATTTCTTGTTCCTTTGTTGCTTTGTTGCTTCCGCATCTTAACTTCATCGTTTCCGCGTCTGTTTTGTCGTCTCCGATTGCAAAGTGTAAACCCACGGGTTTGCATTGCATCAGTTTGGTATCAGAACCAACCCGGGTTCGATTCCTGGCTACACCATGCGAAGTTCGGGGACGAACTTGCTTTAAAGAAAGGGGGATGATGCAGCTGGGCTATCAAGGATTGGGCCCGGGGCTATCAAGGATTGGGCCCGCATCATAAGGAGCCGCCCGTAGTGGGGTCCACCCCCTGGAGGAGTTGCGTTGCTCGGGGTGGTCATGGTGGTGTCAGGGACGGACCTCGATTTGGGGTTGATCCAGCGGTATAAGAGTTGCGTTGCGCCTCTACCATCAGCTATGGCTTTTGGTAGAAATGGTTGCAGTGCACTCTTAAAGTTAACTGATGCAATGCAAACCCGTGGGTTTACACTTTGCAATCGGAGACGACAAACAGACGCGGAAACGATGAAGTAAAGATGCGGAAGCAGTAAGAAACAAAGACAACAAGAAAACGGGGAAGGGGGAGAACAGAAATAGAAGAAAGAATGGATAATCCGAATCAAATCATGATTGATTATCCAAGGGAGAAAGGAAACTTGAACCTAACAAGGATTCATACTAGTGATGAAATCCATTTCGGTTCCAAGCCATAGAAGGCATACACGAAGCCTCGGGCTTCAAACAAGAATGGCTCGGCCAATTCTATTTCTCAATTCAATATCAACTAAAAACTATCTCCTAATGAGCTATGCTAAGAGTTTATATAGGCAATAAAAAGGGCAAAATAGTAAAGTGGTCACAGGCGACCAATGAGATAAAGCCACGCAGGGCTGGAGTAGTTTATGTGTTCGGCAGCTCAGCTCGAACACATTGTCTTCGGACGCTTGTTTGCCTCGGGCACACTTGTAGCCCTTTGATCGAATCTCTGTTCGGCGTCGCTCCTCCTCGGGCCCAAGCTTGATCGTTAGTCGTGCTCGATCTCACAGCTCCCCGAAGTCAGTGTCAGTACCGGTCACTTGTTGTCTGCTCGGTGGATTTCCAAAGTTGTTGCTCGTCGAGGCAGTCTTCGGCATCTTCCATTCCGGCCACACTTTGATCGTGGGCGCCATGTGACTCCTCGGTGGACTTGCTTGATGAATCGAACAGGTGAGCCTGGTTCGTATTGCATCATCCTCCCCTTCTTGAAAGGATTTCGTCCTCGAAATCAAACCGGCAAGACCTGCAACAAGGCAAAGACAAACAAAGCTTCCTACTTCGAAAGTAGGTTAGTATTTACGAGTGGAAAACACACTCTTATGGTAGAGCCAAGCATCAATAATGATCAAACAGCCTATGTCTCCGAAGGAAACAGCAAGTTCTTGGCTCAAATAGGAACTGTAACGAACACATGAGTACACGAAGAGATTAATAGGACACTTTATATGAAAGATGTGACGATCAAAGGTCCTATCACCTCTAAACTCGTAGTCAACATACCGAGCCCTCAATTCACTTTTACCACCATGGGGCTTATGGACTTCGGTATGCACTATACTCGAGGTGTGATCAACATGTGGAATGGAGTAAGTAAAATGATTGACTCGACAACCAACATCGAATACTCCACTCCCCTTCTTTAAAGCAATCTTATTCACACCAAGAGAGAGCTTTTCACCTCCCAAATGAACTCCAAGACAACCCTTCTCTTTAGACAAACTTCCGAAGAAGGTCTCAAATAATGGATTATCTACGGGGTTAAGCCTTTCAAACCGAGGTGGTTCTCCTCGAGTCGGATGCTCATCACCGTCTCCTTCGAACAGAGGGTTAGTGAAAATAAGTTCACTGCCCATCAAAGGTGCATCCGAACCCAGGTCATCGACCACACTTGAGGAGTCATCGAATATAATCCGATCCAACTCATCCACTAAGGACTCCTCAAGGGTATCATCTTCCTCACTACAACACACAGATCCACCATAGGCAATAATTTCAACAAGGGTATGATCAAACAACTCATTTTCCCTTTCATCAAAGATTGGTGGTGTGTCATAACAAGGGTCACAAGTAAGGTCAACTACAACTTCATCACTAAAGAGAGATTCGATGAAGATCGAGCTCACATCATGATGTGGCATATCAATTCTCTCAACTAGTGGTTCACATTCACTCACAAGTTGACCATTCGACTCTACACTAGTTGCAAGCACATTGTAATCATACAAATCATCAACTAGCATAGAGGTTTCTCTACAAATTTCACAAGACAAGGAAGTATCATGCCCTCGGGAAGGAAATTGATCACTTACCTCGGAGTGACCTTCGGTCTCTCTCAATGTCTCCGAAGTCTCACAAGTAGTTTCTTCTCCGTGGAGCTCATATGAAAGATCTTCTTCACCTTGTCTATCTACTTCGGTAGAGAGTTGAGGCTCCTTCGGTTTGCTTCCAAGAGTTCCTGCACAAGATTTCGAACCAGTAGAAGAAAAAGATAAAGGGTTAAGGTTAGAATAAGGGGTGTCCTCACTCTCAATGACTCTTTTTCCCTCTTCCTTTTCCCTCATTTTCTTTTCAAGGTCTGGTGTGGGTTTGGGTGGTGACAACTCACTCACATCACTCGACACGACCTCTCCTTTTTCCTCTCGAGAGTTGTCACCGGTCACTCCCTTACTCCTCTTGATCTTTTGTCTCTCATATTCGGGTGAGTTGGGTCGAGGCCCAAGAATACCCATAGCTGGAGTAGGTGGACTTTTAACATCGACCCGAAGTCTAGGACTTGAAGACTCATCAACCGAGGTCTCATTCTTCGTTGCCGAGCATGGCTCCGAAGCTGGTGTCCTTGGAATCCCGGCAGGATCAAGGTTAACAAGTCTCACATCCACACCTTGCAGTTCGGCTATGATCCCCAATAGTTCAGTCATGAGATCGGCCGTTGTGATAACCTTGTTAACTTCGGTCGACTCTTTTCTTGCAATTTTCCCACCACTTCTTTCACTCGTAGGACTCTTTGTTGGCACCTTTCCAAGTACAGAATTTCCTCCATTAGTGGTAGCACCACTAGAGTAACTCCCACTTCCTTTCACTCTTCCAACTTTAGTAGTTTTGTTGAAAGTCGTGGAAGGAGTTTTAGCAAGGAACCCGTGAGAACCTCTCCTCGAAGGAGGTGTTCGGTAGAAACCTCCCCTACCCTCCTCGGGTCCATAACCACCAGCGCTCCTCGAGCCACCCTTTCCATAGGACTTGGAAGCATTGAATCGTGTGCCACGACTATAAGTTGCAAATCTTCCTCCTCCCATGGAACAACCTCCACCACCTCCCAACCCGATGGAAGGGGTTCTACTACTCCCTTGTGCTCCACACGAGACACCGACGGAAGAAGACATCAAATAGTTTGCTCGGTCAACTCCGTCATCGACTTCCTCGATGTCACATTCATCATATTCAAGGTCATCACAATGAGAGTAAGTAGAGTCATCGTACCTCGAAGCGTCACTACCTTCGTATTCCTGACCCGAAGCAAAAGATTCTTCCCGTTCATCTTCACAGGCTTCGTAGTCTTCTTCGTCTTCGTATTCACCATAGTGACCCGCTTCGTCCTCGTAAGAGCCATAGTCCCCGGTGTCATTATAACAATCATCACCTCCGTAGGAACCATAGTCTCCATCATCTCCACACGAATCATACCCTCCATATTCTTCACCATCCGAAGACATAGCTGTAACAAACAAAGTAAAGGACCTCACAAGTTCACTTCCTCACGTGTATCACTCGAGTAATGTTCGCTCAATTTTCTTTCCACTCGTGTTTACACTCAAGGTCGTTGGCTTTTGTGACCTCACTCTATTGTTCTCACCACTTAGCCTTTTTCCACTCAAGTTGGCCATGCCTCCTTGCTAGGAAACCGAAGTGATAAATCACAACTAGTACTTTCCAAGCTTAGGTTCGGTTTTATATGACTCGATGGAACGGTAGCTATTTTAACTGCGCACGGGGAGTCAAAAGAATTTTCTACGAAATTGGACTTCGGTCACCCCACGCACGAGTCCTATTAAGCTCAAATTTGATAGTACGACCTCGAGTAGAAAGAATTACTCCAGAGATCCACTATCGAGAATATTCGGACACAAGAAAAGTGAAATCCTAAGAGAATCTACCTCCTCCTCGGTTCCGCTTCGAAATTTTCCGAACACGTGACCTCGGTACAGGTGTTTCCTCCTCGGTACAGATAGGGTTTAACCTTATCCGTTTTTCCCTTTTCTAGCCGACAACTTTTCACCTGGGGTTTTAGATTTTGACAATTTACCCCTTTCTTCTTCAATGGAACAGTGAACTTTTACTCCGGTGTACGGACAATATCAAGATTCGTTCACAGTCCACTAACAACAGGTTAAGCTCAAGATTTGGGTCGTCTCCGGTTTTACAACGTCGGAGACCACTCCAGTTCAAAGCGGAGCTAAGAACACAGCTCACGTCGCCCGTACACTGTCAACAATGTCAACAAGCTTCCGGCGTACGGACAGTGTCTACAAGCAGTGGAACTCCGATTTTAAGCACAAAATCGACCCAAATACCTCAACAACCACCAGTTTTCATTAATAAACACCAAAACACTACTGGGGTTCAAATTCAACAACACCACAGTCAAGAACACAGTCCAAAATTGACGGAGAAACCCTAGTTACGAATGTTGTACGTCGGGTACTCAATCGATTCCTTAGACGGTGGTGACTCCGAATATGTGATTGTTTAATCCAACAATCAATCAGTCAACACAAATTTTTGAATTTTCTTCTTTTTACTTTTTTTTGTTTTTTGTAAAAATAAGAACACCAACAGAAAGTAAAGATAGATTGAACAAGAAACGTGGATTCGTAGGAACGAAATCCAAGCCTTGCTCTGATACCAAACTTTAAGAGTGCACTGCAACCATTTCTACCAAAAGCCATAGCTGGTGGTAGAGGCGCAACGCAACTCTTATACCGCTGGATCAACCCCAAATCGAGGTCCGTCCCTGACACCACCATGACCACCCCGAGCAACGCAACTCCTCCAGGGGGTGGACCCCACTACGGGCGGCTCCTTATGATGCGGGCCCAATCCTTGATAGCCCCGGGCCCAATCCTTGATAGCCCAGCTGCATCATCCCCCCTTTCTTTAAAGCAAGTTCGTCCCCGAACTTCGCATGGTGTAGCCAGGAATCGAACCCGGGTTGGCTCTGATACCAAACTTTAAGAGTACACTGCAACCATTTCTACCAAAAGCCATAGCTGATGGTAGAGGCGCAACGCAACTCTTATACCGCTGGATCAACCCCAAATCGAGGTCCGTCCCTGACACCACCATGACCACCCCGAGCAACGCAACTCCTCCAGGGGGTGGACCCCACTACGGGCGGCTCCTTATGATGCGGGCCCAATCCTTGATAGCCCAGCTGCATCACAACTTCTGTTCATTGAGCTTCAGTCACCATGTCACAAGAGGCATTCTAGATGCTAGGCCTCAAATTTAACTAATTTAGTCATCAAAAAGAGGTAAGGAATACAGAAAAAGGAGTCTGAACCTTCCTAAACAAGGAGGCAAAGAGAGTTATGGAGAAGAGTAGGTACCATTCAAAGCTTTGGCATACGAAATACTGTCATACATTGTGTCAGGGAACTGGAGCAACCAAAGAAGTTAAAACAATCTTCTCAACTTTCAGTGTACATATATGAAGAAACAAAAAGTACTACTGCCTTTCCATTTATAAGACCGAGTTCACTTTAGGAGGATCAAATTGATTAACTCTTCAAAACTTCAAACATTGATACTTTCTTTTATAATACACATTATTGTTAAGATGGAATACACCACCAACTTTTCGACTAAAAAAACAACAAGTACAGCCATCAAAGAAGAACATTTTGCGCTTTTCAAATAATAACTATGTCAAACAAAACGGGATGAACGACGTTCTTCCCTTTTATTGTACACAATGCAACATAAATGGACCAAAAAAGGGAGCTAGTCGCACAAGCACCTCTTTCCTCACTGTTTCAAGACATGGAAGCAAACATATGAATGAATCTTCAACCACCAAAAAAGATTCTAACCATTAGCCCATTTTACAAAATATCAAGTTAGTTGTACACATATTGTTTGCTTTCATTGACGAAGGCAGATATAACACAACTCATTCATCAAGCACATTTCTTAATTTGCCTCTAATTGTTACAAGACCAAGAAAATGTTGGTACTCTGTATACTTGATGTTAGTTAGTATAAGTTAGTCCTCTAAATTTTCAGCAGATGCACCTAAGTGGGGCAATGGTGCACATCTAAAAATCTTCTTAACACAGACCGTATTATTTCTCAAATATTTTCCCCATCAAAACACAAAAATTAGAGAGATAACAGTTGGGTTAGCAGCCTCCCTATACGGACTCCCTGTAGCCCTCTATCTGGCCTACAAGACGTCATTCATGTCTCCTCTCTTTAAGCATAACCCTAACGATGTCAAAGTGCCTGCTACTTCTTTTACATAATTCAAATAATAAGAAAAGTCCAACACACATCATGGCATGTTAAAATAGATCATGGTTTCAGTGACAACAAAATAACAAAACTAAAAATTTTAAAATATAGCCTCTATTGTACATAATCTATAATAAGACATCACGAGAGTCGAATGAGTTTCTCTTTATATATACCTTGATCGTTACGAGCAGTAAAAAGAATGGTAGCAGTGTCATCACCAACAAGACATTCAGCAATACGAGTATTACGTAAATGTGGAGACACAGAACGTCCCTTTTGCAAAACAGTGTTTGATTCCACTACTTTTACAATGAGTGTGTGTCCATTTGTCCCTGGCCTTAATTTTTCCACTTTTACAAATACAGGCTTCCTTAACCCTGTTTTCGCCTCCGCCATTGAGTGCAAAATTCTCTAAATGTGAGTGATAAATGGTACTCCACTACTACTAGTATTTGTATTGTTGTTTACTATTCTCTTCAAATTCCCCTTTTTCGATTTGTTATTGTTGCAATGGGATTTGGTTCTGAATTCTCTGTCCTTTTAGGTTCACGAGGAATATGTGCAGTCAAAGTATTTTTTTTTACTCTACATTAGAACCATGTGGCTTACAGCCGTTTGGTAAGCTCAAAAAGTTAGATTAAAAGTATATTTATATCTTTAAGTAAAAAGTAGGTGTTTGGTAACTAATAAAATATAGTACTTATAAGCACTTTTGTGCTTAAAAAAATCAAAATAAGAAGTTAATGACTTATAAGTAACTTTTTACTTTTAAGCTACTTAAAATAAGCCTACCCAAACAGGGCCTTAATCTGATTGAATTGGAATTTTTAGGAGTTGTTTTGGCTACAAAGGAAAATATTTTTCTTCGGTCATTGTCAAGGGTCTATTTAAGTTGAATTGTCTTGTCTGTGTGATCATTTGATAAATTGAATTGTTCAAGTGAAAATTTGTGTCAACTCAGAAGGATTGTTTATGTACTAGTAAAAATACTCGTGCGTTGCCCCGTATCGAAAAATTAAAATATAATTGAACTAATAATAAATATTTTCATGATTCTTCAGTATCCAAAATAAAATCTTAATTAATAAAAAGAATCTATGAGAATCATTTTGAGTTAAAAATGAAATCAACTATCATCATATCATCATACTATTATAAAAGAGCCAATCCCTATAGCACAAAGTAAACGACCATTTTGCCCTTCAAAAATTAAATAATGCCTTTGATTTTAGTATATACAAGTTTGGCTTTAGGGTTAGTCTTGAAATTTTGAATTATGTCTTAGGGATTTTCATAGAACTATTAAGATACATGTATTTATAATATTCAGAGTATACAAGTTTAATTTTTTTTATTAAGATTCATGTATCACTTTCAACAAGTAACTTTTACAAAGCAATATTTTTCATAAAATACAAATATTCAAAGTGTTCTATGATTAATGCGAAAAAATGAGTTTTACATCTAAGATTTACTCCACACTTCTTTTTTCACGTGTCTTACTGTCATGCCGTTAAGTCTATCCCTCCTCTTAATTAATATCAACATTCAACACAATGCATACTTCAGTCTTTTTGCTTAAGAGTACTTATTTACACCATCAATAGCCTTTTGTTCTATCATCTTCTATTTCTTTAGTTTTTTCAATTTAGAGAAAGATGACCTTTCCATGCGGGACTACAACAGATGCTTGCCATCATCGGGATGGAGAGTGGCAATTGGCTTAATTCTACTGAGGTAACTTTAAGCTCTTCGCATTTTTTGCTTTCCTTTTTAGTTCTTATTAGATTCTCATGGTTTGAAATAATTTTGCACGTGATAGGTAGAAAATATAAGCTAGTAGCATATAACTTTGACATGTTAGACAATATAATTAGACATTTATTAGTAGTATATAACTTTGACATGTTAGACAATATAGTTAGACATTTATCTGTCCCTATTCAACCACTTTCTACCTTTCATGACAATCTAGAGGTACATTCATATCACAAGTTAAAAATTTATCTTCATTTTATCTTGATTTCTGATAGCAATATCTCTATTTAGGTGCATACACTTGTGCTTGTATTATTTTTAGAAAAGTTTAGCTATGACAATACATTAAGAAATCTTTTTGTCAAGTAAACATATAATATTCAGAAGCCATTGCCGATCGGAAAATTGATGGACTACTCAAATAATAGTCACCAACATATACTCTTTTATAAGTCAAACACATTTAACGGTAATATTTATGTATATTTAAAAGTTATTTTATTTAATATCTATGGGTCTCACGTGCGTAGCGCGTGCCTAAAGACTAGTTTAATTAAAATAGTATAACTTGACTAAGAAGTCGGAAGATAAAAGAATTTAAAAAGTAAGCATTTTATTCCCCATTTAATAGGACTGCAAAAAGTTTCTTTTACTTCCATTTCCTTCCATCACAACTCCTTATTTTCGTTAAAAGGAGAAAAACTTTCAATAACATGTTGGACATCTTGCAAATCAACGTAATCTTTTGCAAATCCATTTAAGCGTTTCTTACATTTATTTTGTTTCATTGGACTTGATACGCACCATGATAGGTTTTACAATAGAAACTTTGGGTGAAATTTTTCAACACATATTACTCAGATTTCGCAGTAATCTTTCCCCCAACCAAATACTATTAGAGAAAATACATCGTAGTTTGTCAACTTCTGTTACCTTTTTTTTTTTTTTTGGGTGATCTGGGCAACAAAAATATATAAAAGAGAAAAGTGTTTAAAAAAAGAAAAAGAAAAAGAAAAAGAAAAAGCGAGGCAATAGACTTACCGCTGTTAAGCTTAAAAGCACCTAATCTAATGGCTAAACGAATTATGTTCAACGGCTTTTCCTCTACCAATATCAAAATTTTCACGATGCCAGGAATGTTAATAATTTCCTCATAATTTCCAGTATGCCAATGATTAAATAAATTCCACAAAAAATACAATCAAATTTAAATAGGGCCGACGGAGGAAAAATATCAAGAATTCTTTGTTTGTAAGAATATTGTAATCCCCTTCTTGTACTATTGTACATAATTTCTTTACTGAAAATGCAGAGATGGAATTGTATTGGTCGGATTTTGTCCGATCACAAAAGTGGCACGCGGCCAACTACGTGGCGAGACGAGAGTAATTATTGAAAACAACATAAAGCAAGATCGGAGTGGGATCGCGTTGATCGATAGAGTGTGATCGATTCAACTAGATCATGATCGGAAGATTTCGAAGACAGTTTCTGCGTCAGATAAGGATGGTTGATCTTATCCCCTTTTTATCAGAATGAATTCAGCGGAGTCTGTTAAACGTGGGCAACCACTGTTGCGTGACTGATGGAGAAACGTGGGAGAGTGGAGTCCTTCTAGGGTTGGAGACTCCACATTTCTCATCCTATAAATATTCTCCTATTTCCCCATTTGTAAGCTTACATTCTACCAAACAAAGCAACCCCCTCTTTTATTCTACTGTCATATCTCAACCATTGCTATCATTAATCCGCCACCATTATAATCAGTCAATCATTGTATCTGTGCAAATCGTTGTTTGGTTTAACTCTGAAGGAGGATTCTTCTCTTTCAACGGAGCACCAGCCTTCGATCAATCAATACAATAAGCTTTAGTACTTTCACTTATTTATTTGTTATTTGATCAATTGCTTACTTGCTATTTTCATTGTTTGACGTGTTTTTTTATCATTGTCGATCTCGTAATTGCTTGTCATCGCTTCGATTGTAATATTGATTAAACAGGACCATAATTCGATCCTTAAGTTATAATTTCACCGTTTCAACTAAGCATATCGTCAATTAACTCGTATTACCTTGCTTATTTATCATTATTGTTGCCATAATTCTATCGTAATATCTTTCATCGAATTCTTGTTTAAATCGTTTGCTTAATACAAAGTCATTTGATAATTCAGCACGTGTTCGATAATAGCTGTCTACCTTGCTCGTAATTCATTTGTTCGGAATCAGTAAGAATCGATCGATTGCAGTTAAATATTCGCACCATCGTGATCGATAAACTTGTTACTTGCCTTCGTTTATTCGATCATATCTATCTTCGAATCAAGCTTGTTATACTGTGCACTGTTAAATTCATTGTCATCTGTTCTATCGAATCTACTGTTTGCACGTTACCATCGATATAGCGCTTGTTAAACCGATCACCTGTCAACGTAAATTGCTTATCAACCGATCGAATCAAGATATAAACGGTCGCCTAAGACTCAACCAAATATAAATTTAATTGTAATACCTGAAATCAATTTTTAGGATATACAATCTGGCGCCCACTGTGGGGCCTAGGCAATCGATTTGTTTTGAGATTTGATCGTTGATACTACTTACGTTCGCTTTCCTGTTTTACAATGGCAGGTGAACAGAACGTTGATGCTACCATCGCTTTGAACGGTCAACAATAGCTTAATCCTGATGATGGGGTTCACGCTCCAGCAGCTGACAAAGCGGTCGGTGAATCAATCCAGCACGAGCAGGATCCGCCTCACGACCACATTCCTACTGGTTCACGGTTGAACGCGCCTCAAGGACGTCGACCCGGCAAGGGACCCGCGGTCGAAGTTATATCAGTGGATACTAATATGGCGTTGATGGAATATTTGAGGAGACACGATGCGCAGTTTGAGATGATACATAGACAATTGGAGATTCTGTCTGGCTCTATCGAAAATGGAGCGCCTACCTCCCCGATCACACTCCCCGCAGGCATTCCGACTCCTATTCCTCAGGGCACCGTAACAGGGGGACTTGCAGTGGGGGTTGGATCCGGAGGATCAGGTACGGCCGCCGTGGCTACGGGAGCTCTGGCCTCCGTCGTGACAGAAACAAGAATGTTGGCTACAATGCAGACGTTATTGAATGATACAGTGGAGAAGAAATTCAATGAGATGAAATCGTTTATGGAGAAATTGCCAAGAGTTCCAAACTTAATGGACGACGTCTCTAAGAAATCGATCTCAAAGCGTCTGTTTCCACCAAGTGCAGCCCCATTACCAATTCCCAAAACTTTCAAGCTACCAAAAAGTTTGAGGTACGATGGAACTACAGATCCGAGGGACCACATCGACATGTTTTCGATTGCAGTTCAATCGAACGATTTGACATCGGATGAGATCAACTCAGTCAGTTTGAAGAATTTCTGTGAAACGCTGAGGGGAGGAGTGTTGAAATGGTATTTGCAGTACCCAAAAATGGGATATCAGATTTCGATGATATGTTAGCTAAATTCATTCGAGCACACACTGGAGCTAAAAGGATGGAACCGAGAGCGGAGGATATCTTGAATATTAAGCAACGACCCTATGAAACGATCAAAAGTTTTTGAAGCGGTTTAACGATGAAAAGATTAACATCCCAAATGTCGAGGAGAGGTGGGCTTGTTTGTCTTTTGCAAATAATCTAAGTAACGATTCAACGGAGGATGCACAAAGTTGAAAGATCGGTTGAGGGATATCACTCCATGGACCTTTGATGATTTGCATCGTGAGTGTGAACCCAAGATTAGGACCGAGGAAGAGGAGTTGCAGTTAGCCCGATGCAATCGTCGGTATGAACGACCACCAAGGAGAATTGAAAATGATAGGCGAAACTACAGGGATCAACGATGGGAACCCTACAGTTTCCCTCAAATGGGAAGAAACAACCACGAAGCTGGTAGTTCGAGGAGTCAACCAAAGAAGGAGCAGTCGGGTCCATCCTTGGCTCCAAGAGATCGACCACTGCCTCCTAAAGTGACAAAGAATAATTTTTGTGTGTCAACGTCTAATATAGTGAATCATTTTAGGGGAATGGGTGAGAAAGTTGTGAAATTCCGCAGCCGCATGAAGACGAATCCGAACACAAGAGATGAAAATTTATGGTGTTCATTTCATCACGATTTTGGTCATACGACCGAAGAGTGTAAGGAATTACGATATGAGGTAGCCAATTTGTTGGAAAAGGGACACTTGGTGGAACTCTTGACCGAAAGGGGGGCGAAATGGTTTCAACAAAAAGAAGGACGATGAACCACCAAAATCTCCTGCTCTGAGGAAAACGGTGAACATCATCACTGGAGGAGATGATGTTTGTGGAGTAACTTATACCACAAAGATATATGCAAAGGTTTCATTTACACGAGATAAGAGGACACGAGACGATATGAACGATGAGATCGTGTTCGGGGATTTCGACTTCGACGAAAGGATTCATCCCCATCATGATGCCTTAGTAGTTACAATGAGAGTTGATGATGCCAATGTAAGAAGAATGTTGGTCGATGTTGGCAGTTCGGTCAATATAATTCATTCTAGGGTAGTGGAGCAGCTGCAGTTGAACGATAAGATCGTACCTCGATCGACGGTCTTATCGGGGTTCAACAATTCGAGCGAAGTAACCATTGGGGAAATTATGATAAAACATACGTGCAAGGCGTCGAAAATGATACTTCGTTCCAAGTGATGAAAGGAGATATGGCTTACAACATGATACTTGGTCAACCATGGATCTATGTTATGAGAGCAGTTCCATCGACTTTGCATCAAGTTGTAAAATTTCCCACTCCATGGGGAGTGCGTGAAATTAGAGGTGAACAGCAGAATCTCGAGAATGCTACTCGGTGGCCGTCAAGGACGGCACTAAGAAATAGCAATCACAGCTACCGGAATCTATGGTCGAAGATGACGAAACGGAGCCAAGCCCAACGGTAAGGACTTCGCCGTGATTCTGGCATGCGTTAGGGAACCGAACAAATAGAAAGCAGGAGATTCTACGATAGAGGAATTGGAGGAAGCAGTATTGTTCGATGATAAGCCAGATCGAAAAGTGTATGTCGGGGCAGAGTTAGATCCCGAAATGAAAACAAAAATCATATCTTTTCTCAAGGATAATTCTGATTATTTTGCTTGGTCCCACGCAGACATGATAGGAATCGATTCCAAAGTTGCTACGCATAAGTTAAACATTGATCTAAAACATCGACCGGTGAAACAAAAGAAACGACCAAATGGTGGTTTCGAAGGAAAGTTATCAACGATGAAGTAGACAAGTTGTTGACGAATGGATTAATCAAGGAAGTAAAGTATCCGGAGTGGTTGGCAAACACTATCGTTGTACCGAAGAAGAATGGAAAGTGGAGAGTGTGCGTCGATTACGCTGATCTTAATAAAGCTTGCCTGAAAGATTCATTCCCATTGCCTCACATCGATAGATTGATTGATTCGACGGCAGGACATGAGATGTTAAGCTTTTTGGACGCCTATTCAGGCTACAATCAGATTTTGATGGACCCAGCAGACCAGGAAAAGACTTTTTTTATCACAAACATAGGGACTTACTGTTATACGGTGATGCCTTTCGGTTTCAAGAACGCTGGGGCTACCTATCAACGGTTGGTCACCACTATGTTTAAGGATTTGATCGGGAAAACGATTGAAGTATACATCGATGACATGTTGGTCAAGTTGTTGGAGAGAAAGGATCATCTAAGTCACTTGAAGGAAACATTCACGATATTGAGGCAGTTCAACATGAGGCTGAACCCGGAGAAATGTGCATTTGGGGTCGGATCCGGCAAGTTTTTGGGATTTATCGTATCGCAGAGAGGGATCAAAGCCAATCCGGACAGGATCAAAACGATAGAAAGCATACCCGAAGAGTTGACAACGGTGAAGGAAGTTCAACAACTGACTGGTCGAGTAGCCTATCTTAGCAGGTTCATCTCAAGGTCATCTGAACGATGTCACAAATTCCTTTCAGTGCTAAGGAAGAACACTAGCTTTGATTGGACGCCAGAATGCAAACAAGCCCTCAAAGAGTTGAAGCAATACTTGTCCAATCCTCCATTGTGTTCAAAGTCGATCGAAGGTGTTGTCCTCGTCGCGAGGACGGAGGTAACCAATTTCCTATTTATTATGTTAGCAAAACATTACTTGATGAGGAAACAAGATATCCACACTTAGAAAAACTTGCACTCGCACTAGTTATAGCTGCACGAAAACTAAGACCATATTTTCAATGTCATGCTATATCTGTTATAACTACTTTTCTTTTACAAAGTATTTTACATCGGCCAGATCTCTCCGGACGATTGATGAAATAGGCGGTCGAGCTGAGTGAGTACGATATCACTTACCAGCCTCGCACCGCCATCAAATCACAAGTTTTGGCTGATTTTGTAGCAGATTTTAGTGCCAACATTTTTCTGGAGACAAAACAGGAAGAACTTATGATGATGGATCCAGACCCTGGAATCTTGATGATGTATATCGATGGAGCTTCGAACGTGAAAGGAACAAGCCTCGGAGTCTTGTTGATAGCACCAACTGGTAAAAAAACTAAGGTATGCAATCAAACTACATGCCAAAATTAACAACGAGGCCGAATATGAGGCCCTCGCTGCAGGTCTAAAGATTGTGAAGGATTTGAAAATCGAGCGGTTGGACATCAAAGGAGATTCTCAACTAGTGGTGAACCAAATCCAAGGAGACTTTAGTGTTCGGGATACAAGGATGCAACAATTGCTCAACAAGGCACAAAATCTTTTAGCTTCTTTTTAGGAGTGGAAGATAGCTCAAATCCTGAGGGAAGAGAACATCAAGGCAGATGCCTTGGCTAACCTCGGCTCTACAACAACCATCGAAGGAGAACTCGATGAAATAGTTGTGCACTTGTTCGAATCTCCACTCTGTCGGAGCATCAAAGAGGTAAACAATATCAATCATACTTGGGATTGGAGAAACAAATATTTGTCTTATTTGCAGGCAGGTGTTCTACCCAAAGACAAAAAAACTGCCCGATCACTCAAAGCTAAAGCTCGCCAGATATTGCCTTTTAGACAACCAACTCAATAGGCGGATGTTCAATGGCCCTTTAGCAAAGTGTATTGGACCAGATGTCACGAGTTATATCTTTAGGGAAGTTCATGAAGGCGAATGTGGCAATCATTCCGGTAGCAAGTCGTTGGTACGAAAGCTAATCAGAGCTGGATACTATTGGCCAACGATGGGAGATGATACAAAGGACTTCGTTCGAAAGTGTGACAGGTGTCAACGATATGGCAACCTCATACATCAACAAGCAGAGCCTCTTCATTTAGTCACGTCACCGTGGCCGTTCATGAAGTGGGGGATGGATTTGGTCGGGCCCCTTCCAATAGTGCCCGGTAGGGTAAAATTTATTTAATTTTAACAGATTATTTTTCTAAGTAGGCAGAAGCAATTGCTTTGGCTAAAATCCATGAATAGGAAGTTATAAAGTTCATTCATCAGAATATCATTTGTTGTTTTGGGATCCCGAAAGAGATCACATGCGACAACGGTAAACAGTTCATTGGAAGTCGAATCACAACCTTTTTCAGAAAGTGGGGATCAAGCGGATTGCATCAGCACCTTATCACCCCAGCGCAAATGGACAAGCTAAGTCTTCCAACAAGGCAATAATCGAATACTTAAAGAAAAAGATGGATGGATCAAAAGGCAACTGGCCGGACGAGCTCCCAAGTGCGCTGTGGGCTCATCGAACAACGGTGAAACACAGCACTAGAGAGACGCCGTTCTCACTTGTCTATGGAGCAGAAGCATTGATTCCGGTAGAAGTCGGCGAACCTAGTCTTCAGTTCGCTCATTCCACCGATGAATCAAACAAGGAGGCCATGCTGATAGACTTAGACTTGATCGAGGCAAAGAGAGATATAGCACTAGTACAGATACATGCACAGAAGCAAAGGGCAGAAAACTATCTCAACAAAACAATCAGGTATCGAGCTTTTAATGTAGGTAATAATGTGTTGAAGATCAAAACACCAAAGAAGGACGAACCCAACGAAGGCAAACTGGGAGCAAATTGGGAGGGACACTATCGGGTCAAAGCAGTGGTCGGAAAAGGCTCATACTAGCTCGAAACAACAGACTCAAAACCAGTCAACTTCAATTGGAACATCACACAATTGAAGAAGTATTATTTCTAAAAATGCCACGGTATCGTATGATCGAATTTTACCTTCTTTTTTACAGAAATTTCATTTTCCCTCCATCGGGCACATTTGATTATTGATTATTTGGTACTACCACTTTTAGATGATAGGCATAGTTGGAATTGAATGATGACGAACATCACCCATTAATACTTAAGCTCGAAACGCTCCAATCGGGGTCGATAACTCTTGACGAATACTCTAACGTGGTCTTCATCTTTAAGGCTTCTCCTTGTTGTTTCTTTCTTTCAACGTGTCCGTTTCACATATGGAAAAACGAAGTCTAATATTCGATTGCTCATACTTCGCACCCAAAACACTGGGGGGGATGGAAGCAGTAAGACGATCGCGCACTCGAGGACTGGGGGCTGGGGATTGCCCAGAAACCAGAGACTTCTTTCGAAGATGAAGTCGTGATCGTTTGAAGACAAAACTGGGGACTCGTTCGAATTCGATGGAAAAGTTCAAGCTCCAATATTTTCACTCACACTGGGGAGTGTTCGTTTAGATAAGACATGCAATATGTAAACGATCCATTAGCGATCAAAGAATCATTTTAAGTATCAGCGCCTTTGAAAGGCCACATTATGTAATCGGTCGAATTAGTTAATCGAATGATGTATCAGGCGCCCTACAACGGCCAATACTTCAATGAAATACAACACTTTTTTCATCCCATCTTATCGATCTTTTAACACTTTTATCTTTTTCTGTTATCGATCTTTACACTATTGAATTTTGCAATTTCAAATTCTGACTAAGTGTTCAATCGTAAATTTTTGAACTTGAAGTTTTCGAAGAGTGCACTACGTGAAAATGAGATGTCGTTCTTCACTACGCGCTAAGTACATTGGGCCCCAATCATTTCATCTTTTTCCGACAACTATCGCTAAAACATTTAAACTTCGAATGATTAAATCAACTTGTCTTTCAAAAAAACCCAAGACAAAACTCTATCTTCAAAAAATGATACTTGAAGTGATAAAAGAAAATTCACAAAACACAATTCATTCATTCGAATAAAATATTTACATTAATCGGCCAAACGGCCTCATCGTTTCTAAACAAAAAAGCGACCAAACTGCTAGTAAAAAAAGCAAAACAAAAAGGACCAAGTTATGACTCATTCCTCGTCCCCATCAGAGCCTTCATCGGAGGAGCTTGGAGGGAGGCCGAGGTCTTCATGAGCAAGCCTTACAATGGCTAAAGCTTCGTCTAACTCAGCAAAAACGTCAACATTGCGATCGAGCATCTCCTTTAGCACATCGCGCCTCGACTCAGCAAGGATCAATTCCTTCTTTTTCTCAAATTCCCCTTCAAGGTCGCGCCTCAGATTGACTGATTCCCGTTGAAGAACCCAAATTCTCTCCGTTAAGCTGTTGACTTGAGCATTTAGGTCTTCATTGCTCCTACGGAGAGTTTGGATTTCTTCGGACGCCTTGACAAGCTCTCGATCTTTGCTCTCCAAAACAGAGCTGAGTTCGGCACACTTGAGTTCCATATTGGCCTCGTGCTGACTAAGCTGATCATTCAACGCTTTAATCTGAGATTCCAACTCAGATTCACGAAGAGCGTGCTCTTTCGTGTTCTTATCAAAATTAACTGCAAGCTCAGCGTGCTCGGTCTCCAAAGCCTTCAATTTTCTGCGCCACTCCTCCCCTGCCGAGGTAAGCTGAGCAATTTGCTCGTTCAGAACCTTGGCCCCATCTTGGAGTTGGCGAATTTGGTCAGCTGTTTCGATCATCATTACTGTATTCTGAAAGAAAACCATAATTGGATTCATTAAGTGAGCTGTATCCGAAGGAAATAGAAAAAAAAGATGTCGAGAAAAGTTACCCTGAAACCAGCTAAAGCGATTTGTGAGGGAAGACTCAAATCACTGTGCACATTCAACCGGGATTGCTCCATCGGGCCCATCACCTCAAAGAGATAGTCAGCAAGCCGCTTTGGGCATCTGAGCAGATCGACATTACGAGGCACGTTTACTGTGACCAACCTGTCACCCAATTCCTTAGATGCGCTCAAAGCAGCAAAGGCTGCAGCATCCTCACCTCGAGGAAGAGGAACTATTGGGTCAGCATAATCTACAACGAAAAATGATGAACCCGTACTTTCATCGTGTTTGGATTTCATCGTGACCATTGGCCGATCTAGAGCCGGTATCTTTCCTTTCATTGGATCCCTCTCTTCGAGGCTTTGATCCATCGCTTAGATCGCTGTTTCCTCGATTCTGGGGACAACACTTAAAGAAATGATAGCGCCTTCTCTACTGGGCAAACCCCCGGATCCCGCATTGACCTCTAAACTTTCAGCTATCGGAGACAAATGAGGACGACTTTTGCCCCCGAGGTCAGCTGAAGAGTCTTCAACTTGCTCAGCCACTCTAAGTTGGATGGTTGTCTCTTGAAGCCTTTCTTTCACCGGCTTCTTTGGGCGCCTTACTAATCGATCAGACACCGATTCTTCTCCCGCCTCATCATCGAGGACGACACAGGCCGGAGTCGCTTCTTCAGCAGCCCTTCACCGCTGCAACAGTTGAAGTCATCCCAGCAATCACTTCCTAGACAGATTGTGGTTTAGTCGACGAGCCACCCCTTGCTCTTTTCCTATAGTCCTTGTAAGGTACTTGCTCTTTAAATCCTTGAAGGATTTCTTCTTCTTCTAGGGAGGGGGAATGTCATCGACTTTTTCTTCCTCCTCAACACCGTCCTCTTCGTCGCTAAGCTCACCTCCAACGCCCGTAATGCCTACAGAAACTCATATTAGCAGAAGGAATAAATCAAATACAGTTTTGAAGGATCGAAGCATACCATGGTTTTTGGCCTTCAATGTTAACAAAGTCGCGATCGGCTTCTAGGCCCTTTCATCGTTGGTTGTCTTGTGCAAGACTTTTATCAACCATTGTTTGATGTCGGGAACCAGATCGAACAAAACTTTATCGGCTGAGGATAGAAAAATACGATAAGTTTTTAGGAGGATGGATGATTTGAAAAAGGCACAAAGTAATCGAATACTTACGAGTTCAGTTCCATGTGCTAGGAAGTGGCTCTGCTCCGGGGGCGGTCAGATGGTCCGTAGGGATGAAAACAAAACGTTGATCCCATCCTCGGAGATCGTCATCATTATCGGAAATCAGAGCCCTTTGGCCTCGTTTAGCAAGATTTATCACCCCCGCTTTGTAAACTCGAGGGGAGTAAATGTTGAGAATATGACGAAGTGTAAGTTCCACTTCCGCCTTCCTCGCAATGAAACGCATTATCACCACCGCTCTCCATAACGATGGAGAAAGTTGTCCAACACACACATTATACATTCGACAAACCTCTTCGATCAGAGGGTCGATCGGAAGAGTGAAGTCGATTGTAAATGGATAAGTTAACACCACCGAATGACCTTCATGGTGAGTGGCCAATGTGGACTTCCTCGGAGGGCATACTGCGTCGACCGTATCTACTTTCCAACCACAGTCTTCCCGAACTCTTGACATTGTGTCGGGAGTAATTGCACTATATAGAGAATCAATAGGGATGTTTTTCTTCTTCTTCTTTTCTGCGTCATTTTGGACATTGACCTTGCAATCATTGTCGAAAGTAAATTTCTTCGGAAGAATCTCCGAGTACAGCTTTTTAGGGCCAAAATCCTTTGGTTTTCTTTCCTTCCGCTTTTTGCCCTTTTTATCTTCAGAAGGGCCGACGGCGGCGGCGACTTGCTCCACCAGTGCGACAGACTGGGGCGGTGCTACGACAGAAGGAGTAGTGGAAGCAGTAACGTCAGCAGTATCTTGAGCAGTTGGAGTAGAAGACATTTTGAGCAAGTTTAACTTAATATTCAAGCAAGTTAAACTTAATAAAACAGTGGTAACAAAGATCAAAGCAGATTTGCAGTAAGATTTGAAGAACATGACGAGAATTTTAGAAAGTGGTTTGATGAAGAAGTTGAAAAGTTTGGGAATTTGGTTTGAGGGTGATATTTATAAGGCAAAAAGTCATCATTGCCTCGGTAATCGGTGAAAAACTGTCGTCCGCACGATGTCTGACACGTGCAATGATGGAAAGTTGAAATGATGGTTTGGCGTTTCAAAATAAAGGGTCGCCAGCGCTCCACGTGTTTTCCTGCCTTAAGTTTCAAGCCACTTGCCAAGTTTTTTCCGAACACTCACTTGGCAAGTGGGGGGACTATCTGTATTGGTCGAATTTTGTCCGATCACAAAAGTGATACGCGACCAACTACGTGGCGAGACGGGAGCAATTATTGAAAACAAAATAAAGCAAGATCGGAGTGGGATAGCGTTGATCGATAGAGTGTGATCAATTCAACTAGATCGTGATTGGAAAATTTCGAAGACAGTTGCTGCGTCAGATAAGGATGGTTGATCTTATCTCGCTTTTTTTCGGAACGAATTCAGCGGAGTCTGTTAAACGTGGGCAACCACTATTGCGTGACTGATGGAGAAACGTGGGAGAGTGGAGTCCTTCTAGGGTTGGAAACTCCTCATTTCTCATTCTATAAATATTCCCCTATTTCCCCATTTGTAAGCTTACGTTCTACTGAACAAAGCAATCCCCTCTTTTATTCTACTGCCATATCTCAACCATTGCTATCATTAATCCGCCACCATTATAATCAGTCAATCATTGTATTTGTGCAAATCGCTGCTTGGTTCAACTCTGAAGGAGGATTCTTCTCTTTCAACGGTGCACTAGCCTTCGATCAATCAATACAATAAGCTTTACTGCTTTCACTTATTTATTTGTTATTTGATCAATTGCTTGCTTGCTATGTTCATTGTTTGACGTGTTTGTTTATCATTGTCGATCTCGTTAATTGCTTGTCATCGCTTCGATCGTAATATTGATTAAACAGGAACATAATTCGATCCTTAAGTTATAATTTCACTGTTTCAACTAAGCATATCGTCAATTAACTCTTATTACCTTGCTTATTTATCATTATTGTTGTTGTAATTCTATCGTAATATCTTTCGTCGAATTCCGGTTTAAATAGTTTGCTTAATGCGAAGTCATTTGATAATTAAGCACGTGTTCGATAATAGCTGTTTACCTTGCTCGTAATTCATTTGTTCGGAATCAGTAAGAATCGATCGATTGCAGTAAAATATTCGCACCATCGTGATCGATAAACTTGTTGCTTGCCTTCGTTTATTCGATCATATCTTTCTTCGAATCAAGCTTGTTATACTGTGCACTATTGAATTCATTGTCATCCGTTCTATCGAATCTACTGTTTGCACATTACCGTCGATATAGCACTTGTTAAACCGATCATCTGTCAACATAAATTTCTTATCAACCGATCGAATCAAGATATAAACGGTCGTCTAAGGCTCAACCAAATATAAGTTTAATTGTAATACCTAAAATCAGTGTTAGGATATACAGGAATCTAGTGTGTTATGTTCAAAATTCAAGTTAGACTATCCTTAGGTTTGTTATAGATTTCCTATTTTATCAAAAGTATACTCCCTCCATCTCAAATTGTTTATCCTTCTTTTTAAAAATACTCGTCTCAAAATATTTGTCTAGTTAGAATTTCAAGGTAAAATTTTTTATTTTTTCCCCATTTTACCCTTAGTAGTAAATGCCTTGAAGACCACAAAGATCTCACTTATTCGTTAATATTATAATTGTTCAAATACCAATGAAGATTAAATAAGGGTAAAATAGTCAATAATCACCTCTCATTAATGCTTTTTTAAGGGGCATGTAAAAGTAAAGAGAACAAATAATTTGAGATGGATGGAGTATAAAAGTAGAGAATACGAAGAAATTAAACATGTGAGAAGATTTGAGAAGGTGAGCCGGTGAAGGTATTTAAAAAATTGTGTTGTTACTACTATTAGGCAAAGAAAGTAAATAGGGAAGAGGAGTAATTGTATAACCTCCATGCAATTTAATGCGAGTAATTTAGAAAATATGACAAAAAATGAATAAAAATGAGAAAAGAGTTAAACGAGATCTGTCTTTCCTCCTAATCTATATATATATATATTAAAAGGAGTGTTGTAGCCAACCATGTTTAGCCAAGTGGCAATAAGTTAAAAAGACACATGGCAATTTTAAGACAAAAATTAGTTATTAGTTACTACATTGAAAATATGGTTACTTTTAGTTTAAATATTAACAAGTGGCATATCCTAACTATTCATCTAAAATTTGAATTAAAATCTGTAAAATATTTTACAAAATTAACTGCTCTAAAATTTTCTCCACTAATCTGTAGGAAGTTACTTCTCTTTATTGCTGAAAATCTATTATCTATCTATATATTATTAAAAGTAAGATAGTAAGCCTATGAAAAGTAGCCAAGTGTCAAAGTAGTAGGAAGCCACTTGAAATTTTTAGGATAATAATCAGTTGTTAGTTAATGTTAGTTAGTTTGGTCAATTTAAAAATTCTAATTAAACCCTAATAATAATAATAATAATAATAATAATAATCTAAACAGAACGCAAAAATATAAGACAGGAAACATTAAAGGAAATAAAAGGTAACCACGTTATGCAGTAAAACAGATAGCAACTGATATCCCAAGTGACGTGGGAGATGTGGGAGACGCATTAACCTATTATTATCCGAAAAACCTTGACATAAGTATTATCATTATTAGAATTTGAATTTGAAAGTATCCTATCTGTTAAAATAGAAACCGCAGGAAAATGAAAGATTTTGAAGTTAAGCACAAAACATGGATAATGGATAAGAACGTGGGAAGTTATTGTAATTTGATTTTAGATATTAACATTTTCTTATTAAATATAGTAACAGAGACCTAACGGAGTAACAAAATCTCTTCACAAATTCCTTCATCATAATCTCCTTCTTAGTGCCGAGGTGTATTGAGCAATACAATACAAAAAAATCTCGAACCAATTAATGGTCTATGTTATGTTCAGGGCAAGAAATATATAGATCAACAAGGAAATATAAAAGGTATGTTTCTTATTGAAGTAACATTGTTACTACTTTCTTAATATATTCATATATTTTTCTTCCTTATGTATGAGGACTGAAGAATGGAAATGGTGAAAGTGAATATTGTTCAAGGCAAAGAAAGAAGCAATGTCTTACGTGAACAATTATAGTTGGTCCATCAATGGAAGGTTTCCTGATATAACTTTCTGCTTTTATCGTTATTGTTAATATAAAACAGGTCTAAGGTCTTTATCCATAAATATTTTCTCAATATATAGTCTCCATTATCTAATTTATTTTTCTTCCTGCCGCCGGCAGGTTTTGTCATTTTGAGGAGATCAACAGACGTCTTAAGGAGTAACATGAGTACAATCTCCATCACCACCTCCACTCTTCAAGTCTCGATGTTCCAGTCATGATTCGAGAACGCACGGTGCAAATTAATACATATTAAGGGTCGCGCTAATAGATAGCATCTATAAATGATTTTTGACTATTACATTGTGATCTATACCAGATTAATATCATGTTATGTTACTGTGCAATGTAACAAAATCATCGCGATAAATCAGATATTCCATTTCTCACTTGAATTCTTTTTTTGCGGGATAAAAACATATCGTATATCATTTTAAACTTAGTTCTATATGTATGTATAGCATTCTTATCTTTGATGAAGGCAATTGTTGTATATGTGATAGATGATGTATAACTATAACAGTTTATTCTATGAGGTCTATTATTTCTCGATCCATACAATTTAGCCAACATTAATACACCACAACATGAAGCATATCATGGATAACAAAGATAGGAGCAAATATAAGGCAAGCTGCATATTTACATGAAGTTGTGTTTCTCACTTTTTCATTTCTTAAGATGGCTTTGTGATATTGAGTGTGGTTGTATTATTGGTAAGCTGCATATATTTATATGATGTGTTTCTCACTTTTTCCTTTCTTAACATGGCGTTATGTGATATGGAGTTTGGATGTATCATTGGTTAATGGTTCTACAACAGTAGAGGTCAGTAGTTATTGACATGTATTTGAAGTAGCAGAAGGATTGATCAAACTAAGATATTTGTAATTTTTAACGAAGTTGAGAATAATTACACCTTCAAATTATTTTGGTTTGTTTATTGGACAATGTATATGTACTATGATTTATAATTATATTAAGAGTTCATTCCTCTTCTTTTAATTACTTTGATCATTGGGTTACAAATTATTAAGTAGTAATTAGTTTCTTTGAGGTCGGCCTAACATGTTATAATTTTCTGTACTTATATACTCTATATATAGTAACTGAATGACCAATTGTCTTTTTCTAGAAGCTAAATATTCAGTACCATCAAATTGTCAAATAAATAAAGATACATAAATGAGTTGCTTTGGTTTGAGTCATACGTGATGATTGTTTTAAACATTATTGGACATAAATGCGTTTGATTTTTAAATTTTAGGAGCTTGAGTTTATTGCTTTGATATTGTTACATATTTCTAATTCATTTTGATTATTGGTTTTGAGTCAGATGAATGAAGTGCAGGTCTAATACATGTAGTGCAGGTCTAAACTATATCTCGAACTGATAAATGAAGTGCAGGTCTCCAATTGGTTCATGAATTCTCAGTACAACAATGCTAATGATGGATGAAATGTATGAGGTAAAATAACAGTCAAGTTTCAATATTATTGGTTAGATGTTGTTTGTGTTATATATGTTGTGCAGTGTTTACATAAATTGAATTGTCAATTTTTTTTTCCTCGAAGTTGAACAGTCAGTACAACAAGGTGATCAAAAGTGTCAAACAAAAGTACTTCTTAATTCTTATGTTAGTTTGTAATTTTGTATTTCAAAACTGAAAGATAATTCAATTATTTGATATTTATTATATCACTAATATTAGTTTAAATATACTTTAGTCCTGATGACATTGTTCGAAGCTTGATGGAGTCCTGAATATATTCTTTGATGATAAATATCATACCAAAAGCAAATAAGATTTATGGAGTGTTGAATATATTATTTGATGGAGTACAGTGTTGGTTTTGACATTATAGTCTATATAATTGCAGGAATTGAGATAATGCAAAATTTTCAATTAGATGGAGGAAAATGATCTCTAGATCCATGCTTCTTCTTCCAAGATTATCGAAGAAATCGAAGACAACTTAGATGCTTTTGAAAATTATGAGAAAAAAAAATGGGTAGAACAAACGAGAATAATTGAAAGCTAATTGGTGTACTTGGTCATTTGGTGTATCATCTTGTGTGCTTGTGTTCTAGGTACAAAGTTAATTGAAGATCTATAACTTGGCCAGTTTAAGAGTGCCATAATTGTTTGGCATAATTAGGAAATTTTGTTACTTTACGTTTAATATTAGGTTTCACGTGGGTATCCTCTTGTGGATAAAGCAAAATTAGAGCTAAACATTATCTAACTTAATCAGTGTGATTGTAGGCTCGGTATAACTCTAATGTGACTATTAGTGTTGAAGTGAGCATATATGTTGTACATGTAATATATAAAAAAAAGTCTTAATAATATTGGGAGTAAATTCTATCATATGATTTCTAACTAGACTACATAGCCGAGGGAGTAACGTTTTCTTTTTCACTAGATTTATAACAAAATGAACTATCCGCTAAAAAATAATGCAAACTAAAGATGAACTTTGAAATGTAGTTATATAGTTACTTTCCCATTTGAAAGAATCAATTTAAATTCATAGAAAGAGGATCACAAATTAAAGATATTTCAATCCGTATATATATTAATTATTTTAATTTATTATATTGATCATGAGCAGTATTAGAAGGATGTTCACATTAAAAATATTGTTATATCAACAAAAAGTTCACACCCGTTACGACATTTAGCATCGCTTTATGCAATTGTCTTGCTAAGTCATTATGTTTAATCGAATTTATGCAAAGTTTGCCGAAAATTTTTCTAACACATTCTCGGTGGTTTTCGATAAAGTTGTAGATTTATATTATTCTGATTTCATGAACCATATAAATGTATATTGGAAGCTCGACTAATAACATATTTAGAATTAGGAAGTAGTTAGTGAATTGTTTGATACGTTTACCTAGATTTGATGGTCTAACACATGGTTTAAATGCAATTTCATTGCAAATAAGAGTATGAAAAGTAAGAACCCTCTCAATTGGATCTTATTTTAAATTGTCCTTTTTATTCTTGGATTCAAAAAAATTCACTGGATGTACCTGCGTATCACTGTTTATAACTTTTCGTCTTCATTTAAGAATGGTTTAGCAAAATAGCCTCGGAGGCAGCACTTCAAGTTATAAATTAACAAGTGTTGCTTCTTCGAAATTATATAAAGGGCAAGTGCTGCCTGCGAAGAGATTAAAGAGCAAGTGTTGTCGATGCAACACTTCAAGTTATTTAGAGAATGTGGAAAGAGATAAAAGTACAAGTGTTGCCTATGGAAGAGGAGGCCAAAGTCAAGTGTTGTCAAGTCCTAAGAGGCAACACTTACAAGAAAGAGAGGGCGGGGCAACACTTCAAGTTATCTGGGAGAATGTGTAAAGAGATAAAAGGTAGCACTTACTAGAAAGGGAGAGCGAAATGCGGGCGTCAATATAAGATTTTGTAGGGTATTTCCATCTGAAATTTATTCATTAAAATTAGCGGATGTCGTTCTTACAAAACCACTTTATATTGGGTCATAAAACAGGGTCATAAGGCAAACCACGGCCATTGGTGTCATAGTTTTGTAAATTGTCCTCTTGGATTTGTTTCTTCTTAGTTTGCTCTTTTAAATTTTAAACCTTATTAAATCCTTGAGCTTTTACCTTCTA
The DNA here is from genome assembly GCA_029990175.1 of Petunia secreta. Taxonomy (NCBI): domain Eukaryota; kingdom Viridiplantae; phylum Streptophyta; class Magnoliopsida; order Solanales; family Solanaceae; genus Petunia; species Petunia secreta. The sequence continues at coordinate 7,150,286 of JARKIP010000053.1, forward strand.
TCTTATTAGTTGAGGCTTACGAATAGTTGCATTTTAAGAATGAAATAATAAAAATAATTTATAATTATTATTTTGGTACATAAAATGTTTTATTTCTTCTTATATTCTCCGCGCATCGCGCGGGTACTATACTAGTTTTCTTTACAGTTCCATGCAATCAATTTTTGTCAATTGATCGATTAACCTACAATTCCAAGACCTTCACCATTATAACATAATTGTCATCTTGCTCTTATAAAATTATAAAAACTTTAAAATAGAACACGAACTAAAGCTTGAAAACATGAATTCAGCGAAAGAGAAAAGGCCTACAAGCCAAAATTACAGAGAGAGATCATTACTTTCTTTCCTTCTTCATTTCTTTCAAATTTATGTATTGGTAGACCCCAACTCCAACATAATGTTTGCTGCCTGAGTTGCTGATATTATAATAACTATTACAAAGCTACATATTAAAAAAATAAATAAGTATAAACTATCTTAAAAGCTATGTAGAATCTAGATGGAGTGGAAAGGAGCCGAAAAAATACCATACGAATGAAGGTTCCAAAATATGTGAAAATTGTTGATTCACGTTGAAAAGAATTTCTACCATATAAATATGCCACTTCTCTACCTTTGTTTCAAAACTAATGTACATAGATCACAAAATCTATTTACAACACAATATAACAAAAATATTAACAGGAATCGAAAAGAGATGCATTTGTTTGCATCAATTTACACCAAGGATCAAATACTCATTACATGATACCATGATAACAATGAAAAGAAATTCATAAATTAGGACTCTAGCGGAAGAAATATGAACCATGGACTTGATCTTTTCTATAATCATATCATAAGAACTACTAGAAAAACCGGCTTTTCCAACCGCCAAATCGGTCAGAGAACGGTCGACATTTCGACCGATTGCGGTGGTCGAATAAATTTAGGTCGAAATAGGCCTTCGACCGAAAGTCGGTCGAAGAACATGGAAAATTTTTCTTAAGTGACGAGTTCTTCGACCGAAAGTCGGTCGCAAGCCGGTCGACCTTTCGACCGACTTTCGGTCGAAGGTTTTTGGACCGACTTTCGGTTGAAGGACCTTTCGACCGACTTTCGGTAGAAAGGTTGGTAAAATGCTTTGACCAACTTTGCGACCGAAAATCGGTCGAAAATCTTAAAAAACCTGCAACATAAAATCTGCAATTAACCCTACACCACCTGTAAATTCAGCAACACACAGCAAAACCAGCAAAATCACATTCATAAACGATATTCAACAAGGTTAACAAGCCAAACAATAGAAACAATTCTTTCAACATCAGTAATAGTGTTACAATTATCAAATAAACTTAACAAACGGTTTATGGTTCAACTATCACTACTGGCTAGAACCCGAACTAGACTCGGCATCAGACTCAGACGACGAACTGTGTCGACGTCTGCTCTTTCGCTTTCTTTTGGATTTTTTTCTGCGCTTAAGGAGCTTTTTGATAAGACCCAAACCCCCTCAAGACCATTCACTCGGAGTCAAGCCAAGTTGATCCAAGATACCCATCTTCACTTGATATGGAAGAGTATGGAAGAAGGCCCCGAGAGCGACTTGAAGACCATGCTTTGGTGTGCCGTGGATGGAGGATCCTCTAGGACACTTGGAGAGGCTCAAGAGACCCAAAATGAGACACCCCAAGGGGCTCCAGAACAAGGCGGAGCGCCTCCCAAAATCCAGAAGAGGCGGAGCGCCTCAGGAAAAGTCCAGAGAGTGGAAGGCTGCTAGGCGGACCGCCTACCCACCCTAGGCGGACCGCCTCCCCCTGTGACGAGCTGCGGGATATTTTACTACTTTTGTCTTGGACTTCCAACTTTAGCCCTGCGTGGCCTTATTTGTTTTAACCCACTTTGGGGGTATTTTAGACCTTTTATTACGCCTAAGTGAAGCCTATAAATACTTCACTTAGCCTCTTTGAAACATTAGCTTACCTTTGAATCTTAAGAATGATGAATAGAGTTTACCTCTTTTTATGAAGAAACCCTTTCTTGGTTGCTTGAATTCACAAGTGGAACCTAGTTGAGTCTTGAACCAAAAACCCGATCATTCTATTTGCGAGTCCCAAGTGTGGCTCGAGGGTAGTTGCATAGCGTAGGCTCTTTTCGACACCGATACGGGGGTATCACGGAACAAGTTCTCCGTGGTTACCTTGTAGGGAGTTCGGAACGCGTCTCGTTCCTCTTATCTTTACTTTCCGCGTTTTGATTCTTATCATCTTGGTATTAGAGCAAGGCTCGGGTTTTGTTTCTACAAACCCCCGACCCTTGATTCTTCGTGCCTAGGTTAGTTTCTATCTTAGGTTCTTGTTTGTTGTTATTAAAAGAAGAAAACTACAAAAAAATTGAAAAATTGAAAATCTAAAAATTTGGTGTAACTTGTTGGTTTGAATGATTCATGATATGGGTGTTATAGATTCTTGATCGTGGTTGAAATCCTGTTGTTTGGATACCAAAAATACTTGGATTGGTGAAGATTGAAAAATCGAAACCCCAAAACCCCTTAAACCCTTGATGAACTTGTTCTTGAAGATTTTCGATTGATTCTTGGGTTGAATTGAAGTTGGATTGAAAACTTGATATTGGGGTTTGGTCCTTGTGTGAATCCTGTTCTTTTGGTACCTTAAACACCCAATTTGGAGTTGTATTGCATGAATTGAGAATTTGAAACCCTTTGAAAATTTGAAAATTTTGAAACCCTAGCTTTGAAGATGATGATCATGGTGGATTGTTTGTTTTCGATTGGGGTTTGATAAAAGTTGTTGGGGTTTGTTCTTCGTGATTGAAACAACATTGGGGTACCTTTGAATTGCTAAAACAACGCTTGATTAGTTGGATTGTTGGGTGAAAAACCAAGAAAAACCGAAGTGAAACTGTGCTGAAGGTTGCAGGAGGCGGAGCGCCTATATTCTGAGGCGGAGTGCCTCAATTCTGTGACCTCTCTGGAACTTGCTGAGGCGGAGCGCCTCCCCTGAAGAGGCGGAGCGCCTCACCCTGTAGGTTTTCCCAGGGCGGCAGCCTGCTATCCTGAGGCGGGGCGCCTACTTCCTGAACGTTGGGAATTGGGTAGAAACTTCTAGGATTTCTTGTTTTGTTGTTTGCATTGCTTCTAATTAGTACTATTAGAGTATAATCCTACTTGACTAGTACTAATTACTTCAAGCTACTAGGATCATCGTGCCTTAGAACGGAGACTAGAACTCAAAGAAGACCCGTAGTGCCTTTTGACTCAAGTCCTCACTCAAAGTGCTTAGCGATCTAATCGAGTCCTATTAACTCCACTCACCCCGGAGTGCATTGGGCTTTTGAGTCGAGTGATTAAGTTTAGGTTTACTATTCAACTTCGTGAAACTTTGAGTTCAAGCAAGAGTGAAAAAGCCATCACCACCAAATGAGTGATCCGAGTGAACACAAGTGAGGGAGCGAGTGAGGTGTTTTGACTAACTCTTGTTTCTTTTCTTTGTAGGTACAATGGCCAACGAAGGTCAAGATTTCATCAAGGAGGCCTTGGCTAGCCTTCTTGCCAAGATGGATGTCATGACCCAAAGGATTGAGTCACTTGAAAAGGGTGCCTCAAGTACCCAAGGTGACCAAGGGACCCCGAGTGTCCAAATTGAGGCCGGTGAAGTCTCAAGTACTCTTACCTTTACCCCGGAGCAAGTTGTTGAATTGCTCAATCAACAACGGGTAAAGGAAGATCGAGAGAGGATTGAACGAACGGGCATTCCCCGTATCTTGGATAATCCCCCAAGAAATATCCCATTACCAAGACCCATCCGAAACGTGCAACCCCTTGAGCAAGTCGATGAGGCTCAAGAAGGGGAGGAAGCCGATTATGTTGATGATATGTATGGGTTTGATGATCACTTTCAACCGAGACGAGGTATGAATTGGGGACGAAATGTGGATCGTGGTAGGGGCCGAGGTCGAGGGCCACCTATGGGACATGTTGGAGGGAATGTGAGAAGGGAGTATGGTGTGAATGAAGATCACTATGGGGGCCAACCGGAGCCATTCCGTGGGGGTCGTGACAACAACAACAATCTTAATAGTGTGAAGATCACTATTCCTCCTTTCAAAGGGAGTAGTGATCCGGTGGAGTACCTTGATTGGAAGTTGTCCATGGAACGTATATTTGACACCAACGATATGCCCGAAGTGAAGAAGACCAAGTATGCTATCTCTACCTTTGAGTCCTTTGCTTCTACATGGTGGGAGTCGGTGAAGAGGAATAGAAGGAGGATGGGGATGGTTATTAATCTTACTTGGGATGAGTTGATCCGTGTGATGGATGAAAAGTACTTGACTAACCAATACCGAGTGGAACAACAAAAGCGTCTCTATGAGTTGAAACAAGGTTCCAAGTCGGTTGGGGAGTACTTCAATGAGTTTGAACAAGTCCGGATGACTCTAGACTTGGATGAGGAAGACAATGAGACGGCCATGATCCGTTTCAAAGGGGGCTTAAACCGAGACATAGCTTCGCTCTTGAAGTTTCACAAGTACAATGACCACTACAAGCTATATGAAGATGCGGTTGAAGCCGAGAAGCGGCTCAAAGAGGAGAAATCCTTTCGTTACAAGAGTAGTGCTACTACTCCAATGAACAAGCCAAAGGATTGGAAATCTCCTACAACTAATGCCAAATTCCCAAGTGCAAGTGGTGCAAGTGCTAGCAAGGATGTGAAGAAGCCTTTTGAAAGGTCTACACAACCCGTGGGAGGTAACTCTAGAACTCAATTGAGTAATCCAATCTCTTCTTCTACTCAATGCTTTAAGTGTAAGGGTTATGGTCATCTCTCTAAAGATTGCCCTACCCGGAAAACTATGGTTCTTGTTGGTGACTTGGTCTATGAGCAACATAGTGAACCCGAGGAAGAAGAGGGAGTAGAGGGTGATGAGGATGGAGGAGATGAAGGGGAGATTACCATGGTCAAAGATGATGACGCCCATGCCTTCCTTGTTGTGAGGATGAGTCTAGGAGCCATGTGTGTGGAGGATGTTGAGACCTTACAACGAGAGAACCTTTTTCATTCCAAATGCCGAGTCATGGGTCTCATTTGCTCTATGATCATTGACTCGGGAAGTTGTGCTAATGTTATTAGCCAAACACTAGTTGCCCAATTGAAAATACCCACCTTAAAACACCCAAATCCTTATAGGCTACAATGGCTTAGTGAGTGTGGTGAGTTGAGGGTGGTTAAACAATGTTTGATCAAGTTCAAGATTGGGAACTATGTGGATGAGCACATGTTCGATGTCGTGCCTATGCAAGCATGCCACCTACTCTTTGGTAGGCCTTGGCAATTTGATCGACGTGTGGTTCATAATGGTCACGCCAATACCTATACGGTGACGCATGAGGGAAAAAAGTTTGTGCTCCAACCCTTGACTCCCAAACAAGTGAGCGATGATTACAAACGGATGCGGGAGTTGAGAGAAGTGGCAAAGGCTAAGTCGGTGGTTGAGACTAGCCCATTGTCCAAAAGCTTGGTGGCAATCCCACCAACTTCTACCGGTGGCATATGTGCCATGATGCAACCGGGCGAGATCCTAAAGGGAAATGATGGCAACAAGCTTCTCATATGCCTAGTGCACAAAGGTATGATCCTAAACTCTAATTGTGATTTTTCTTCTAACCCTTTGCCTAGTGTGTTTGAGAATGTTTTGAAGGATTTTGGTGACATGTTCCCGGATGAAATGCCGGATGGATTGCCTCCTTTGAGGGGCATTGAGCATCAAATAGACTTTGTCCCGGGATCCCAAATCCCAAACAAACCGGCCTATAGGAGCAACCCGGAGGATACAAAGGAATTGCAAAAGCAAGTTGATGAATTGCTCACTAAAGGTTTGGTAAGGGAAAGCTTGAGTTCTTGTGCCGTGCCCGTGATCCTTGTTCCAAAAAAGGACGGCACTTGGAGAATGTGTATTGATTGTCGGGCCGTGAACAAAATAACGGTAAAGTACCGTCATCCTATTCCCCGACTTGATGATATGTTAGATGAATTAAGTGGTTCATGTGTGTTTAGCAAAATTGACCTTAGGTCCGGCTACCATCAAATCCGGATGAAACCCGGTGATGAATGGAAAACCGCATTCAAGACCAAGTTGGGTCTCTATGAATGGTTGGTGATGCCCTTTGGGCTCTCCAATGCACCTAGCACTTTCATGAGGCTAATGAACCATGTTCTAAAGCCATTCATCAACAAGTTTGTGGTCGTCTATTTTGACTATATATTGATCTATAGCAAATCAATAGACGACCATGTTGAACACCTTAGGCTAGTGCTTGAAAGGTTGAGAGCCGAAAAGCTCTATGCTAATTTTAAAAAGTGTGCCTTTGGTGTTGAGAAGGTGGTCTTCCTTGGGTTTGTTGTGAGTGCCCAAGGAGTGGAGGTGGATGAGTCTAAGGTAGAGGCCATACGTGATTGGCCTACTCCTACTACCGTGACTCAAGTGAGGAGCTTTCATGGTCTCGCAAGCTTTTATAGGCGATTTGTGAAGGACTTTAGCTCCATTGCCGCTCCACTCACCGAATTGGTGAAGAAAGACCAACCGTTTGTTTGGGGAGAGCCTCAAGAGAAGGCCTTCCATGAATTGAAAAGTAGGTTGAGTACCGCCCATCTATTGCAATTGCCCGACTTCGGAAAGGCATTTGAGGTTGAATGTGATGCCTCGGGAGTGGGAATTGGTGGTGTCTTAATGCAAGATAGCAAACCCATCGCCTACTTTAGTGAGAAGTTGAAAGGGGCCTCCTTGAACTATTCTACATATGACAAGGAGTTGTATGCCCTTGTGAGAGCCCTTGCCCATTGGCAACACTATCTTTGGCCTCGTGAGTTTGTAATCAAGAGTGACCATGAGTCACTCAAGCATTTGAGAGGCCAAGAGAAGCTCAATAAGAGACATGCCAAGTGGGTTGAATTCATTGAGTCCTTTCCCTATGTGATCCAATACAAGAAAGGGAAGGACAATGTTGTGGCGGATGCGTTTTCGAGAAAGTTTGCTCTAGCCACCACTCTCACCTCTAAGCTCATGGGATTTGAGAGCATTAAATTGATGTATGCTCATGAACCAAAGCTAAAGAGTGTCCATGACACTCTAGAGAAAGGGGAGAGAGTTGACAAATACCAATGGGTTAATGGATATATCTTTAAAAATGGTAGGGTGTGCATACCGGAGTCCTCTTGGAGGGAGTTGCTTGTGCGTGAGGCACATTGCGGGGGACTCATGGGATATTTTGGCACAAGAAAGACTTTGGCCATTCTTCAAGAACAATTCTATTGGCCAAAGATGAGGGTGCATGTGGAAAAGTTTTGCACTAATTGCCTTGAGTGCAAGCGTGCCAAATCTAAAGCCCACCCTCATGGGTTGTATACCCCTCTCCCCGTACCTACTAGTCCATGGTTGGATATCTCAATGGATTTTGTGATGGGATTACCAAGGACTAGAGGGGGCCATGATAGCATTTATGTTGTTGTGGATAGGTTCTCCAAAATGGCTCATTTCATTCCGTGCAAGAAATGTGATGATGCACAACATGTGGCAACTTTGTTTATTGAAAATGTTTTGAAGTTGCATGGTGTGCCTCAAACCATAGTGAGTGATAGGGACACTAAGTTCCTAAGTCATTTTTGGAGGTGTTTATGGGGTGCTTTAGGCACCAAGCTCTTGTTCTCCACGTCCCACCACCCCCAAACCGATGGGCAAATGGAAGTGGTAAACCGAACCTTGGGTGCTCTCCTTAGAGCCATGACCCGAGGTAAGGCCGGGACTTGGATTGATCGTCTACCTCTTATGGAGTTTGCCTACAATCGCACATTGCATAGCATGACAGGCATGACTCCATTCGAGTGTGTCTATGGATTTAACCCCTTGATTCCCCTTGATCTAACCCCTTTGCCAAGGGAAATGGTTGTTAATTTTGAAGGTAAAGCTAGAGCTAAGGCTTTGGTTGAACTCCATGCAAAGGCGAAGAAGAATTTGGAGGAAGCTTATGCTAAGGTTGCCTCCAAAAAAAACAAGGGACGCAAGAAGGTGGAACTCAAGAAGGGTGATTATGTGTGGGTGCACTTCCGGAGAGAAAGGTTTCCAAACCTTCGGAAAGGGAAGTTGGCACCCCGGGGAGATGGCCCATTCCAAGTGCTCTTGAAGATAAACAACAATGCCTATGTGGTCGACTTGCCAAGTGAGTATCAAGTTTCTAATACTTTCAATGTTTGTGACTTGGTTCCTTTGAATGTAGGTAATGAAGGGGTCGTGCATGATGATGAAGAGGTCGCGAATGACACTTCGATTTCGAGGACGAAATCTTCTCAAGAAGGGGAGGATGATAAGACCCAAACCCCCTCAAGACCATTCACTCGGAGTCAAGACAAGTTGATCCAAGATACCCATCTTCACCTGATATGGAAGAGTATGGAAGAAGGCCCCGAGAGCGACTTGAAGACCATGCTTTGGTGTGCCGTGGATGGAGGATCCTCTAGGACACTTGGAGAGGCTCAAGAGACCCAAAATGAGACACCCCAAGGGGCTCCAGAACAAGGCGGAGCGCCTCCCAGCTGAGGCGGGGTGCCTCCCAAAATCCAGAAGAGGCGGAGCGCCTCAGGAAAAGTCCAGAGAGTGGAAGGCTGCTAGGCGGACCGCCTACCCACCCTAGGCGGACCGCCTCCCCCTGTGACGAGCTGCGGGATATTTTACTACTTTTGTCTTGGACTTTCAACTTTAGCCCTGCGTGGCCTTATTTGTTTTAACCCACTTTGGGGGTATTTTAGACCTTTTATTACGCCTAAGTGAAGCCTATAAATACTTCACTTAGCCTCTTTGAAACATTAGCTTACCTTTGAATCTTAAGAATGATGAATAGAGTTTACCTCTTTTTATGAAGAAACCCTTTCTTGGTTGCTTGAATTCACTAGTGGAACCTAGTTGAGTCTTGAACCAAAAACCCGATCATTCTATTTGCGAGTCCCAAGTGTGGCTCGAGGGTAGTTGCATAGCGTAGGCTCTTTTCGACACCGATACGGGGGTATCACGGAACAAGTTCTCCATGGTTACCTTGTAGGGAGTTCGGAACGCGTCTCGTTCCTCTTATCTTTACTTTCCGCGTTTTGATTCTTATCACTTTTGCATCATTTCATGTTTTTCTCTTTGATGAGCCTCATTTGCTAAGCGCATAGCTTCATTTTGTCTCTTCAGCTCTGCGATCTCCTCTTTCACCCGAGCTATTTCTCCAGGATCAGCAGAGCTTGAAGGAGCAGTAGCACACGAGCCCAAATAGTTTGACTTATGCTTGCCAGATGAATAGAGTGTTGCAAGACCATATGCGGACCCCTTCTTCACCCCTCCATTAATCTCCAACCATAAATTGGTTTCTTGCTCGAGCGTTAGGGGAGCTGGGGTACTGCTTCCGCATTCAGATTGTTGAGTCGAGGTCCACTCTTCAACGGCCTTTGTAGCTCTTTCTTGAAAAACAGAAATATATCAACGGTACAAATATGAAGTATAAACGTTGAAGGATTGGCGCGAAAAAAGTTTGAATTTAATAACTTACCCAGGCCTCTTTTGCGCGAGGCTCGACCCAGACTTCTCCGCCCTTTTTATCACTCTTGATATGCCGGATCTTGTGCATTTCAGGGATTGGAATTGTCCGATTTTCTTTCTTTTCCTACAAATTAAAGAAGAGAATAAGTTAGATAAAAAATAAACGATTATAGTAATTCATATAAATTAAATTACTTTACCAATCGCATCTTCTGTGTCGTAGCGCTAACTGAGCCACCGGTATGGATCGATCCACCCTTACTTGATGCTCGCGCTTTCTTCCCTTGTTCGCTCTTCTTCAAGAATTCGGGAGTCTCTCAATATTGCTGCAGCTCTCTCCATTGATGATCATAGAGGAAGACGGGCATTTTTCCTTTTTTACGCGCAACATACATTGCGTTCTTGAATAACTTACCGCATTTTTTTGGGAAGTTGGAACGGACTTTATAGTCCAGAGCCGGATGCCACTTACACTCAGCCTAGAATATTCATCAAAATATTTTATTTAAACATAATCATTAGAAAAACCGCAATTAGCAATAAACCTGATGCATATTTATCACCTCAAAAGCCTGCATTATCCGCTGCTTTACAAGAGGGGGCACCGCGCCCCAGGATGACCACGATTCTTTCCATTGAGATCTCATGCATCTCATCAGTATCGGAGTAGCATCAGTGTTGGGGAAAAAGCTACATCCTCAAATTACTCACCCACTCAAAAATCATTCTTCTCTCATCCTCATCGAATGTATAACAACCCTTTGGCGGGAAAATGTTGTTGCCTTCGTAGATTACCTGTAACTCAGGTCGCCTACATAATAGCTGTAGGTCCAACTGTGCCTTCAAGTTGTCCTTTGTCTTGTTCCGGACATCCATCACAGTATTAAGGATAGCCTCTAAAAAATTCTTCTCAATATGCATTGGATCCAGATTATGGCAAAGAAGATTATCCTTCCAGTAAGGCAACTCCCAGAAAATGCTTTGTTTAGTCCAATTATGTTCAACCCCATAACCAGGTGCTTTAGATGGCAGTTCTTCAGTTACCTTAGGAAGCTCCTTAACCCTATCCCATATCTCTATGCCTGATAACCTTCGAGGAGGCTCCTCAAAATCAACCTGATTCTTCATAAATGCACTAGTGTTGTTCCTAAAAGGATGTTCCATTGGCAAGAATCGACGGCAACAGTCGAACCATGTGCATTTACCTTCATATTTCAAAGTGAAGAATTTCGTATCTTCCATACAGTAAGGGCAAGAGAGCTTACCTGCAGTGGACCACCCAGACAACATCCCATAAGCTAGAAAGTCATTTATAGTCCACATCAAAGAAGCACGCATTTGGAAGTTCTGTTTCGTTGATATATCATAGATTTCAACTCCTTCATGCCAAAGTATCTGCAACTCATCAAGCAAAGGCTGCAAATATACATCAATAGAGGCTTTCGGGTTATGTGGCCCCGGTATTATACAATTAAAAAACAGATAAGGGATGGTCATGCACATTCCGGGAGACAGGTTGTAAGGAGTGACAAATACGGGCCAACAAGAATAGTTCATAGAGGAGACATCAAAAGGGGTGAACCCATCAGAACATAGACCCAACCTTACATTCCTTGGCTCACTAGAAAATTCCGGATACACTTGATCAAAGTGTTTCCATGCCTCACCATCAGACGGATGGGATAGAATACCCGACTGCTTGGTACGATCATGATGCCATCTCATGTGAGGAGCAGAACTCATCGAAGCATACAACCTCTTTAACCTGGGTATAAGGGGCAAGTAATGCATCGACTTAACAGGCTTCGGCTTTTTTTTAGGATTTTGCTCAGGCTTGTATCGAGGCTCCTCACAAAATCTACATGTCACGAGGTCTGCATCATCCTTATAATACAACATGCAACCATTAACACAACAATGAATCTTCTCGGCAGAAAGGCCTAACGAGGAAACCAACTTCTTAGTGTAGTAATAATTAGTTGGTAAGGCCATCTTAGTCGGATTGAGTTCATTCATAAGGCCAATGATGGAATCCATGGCAGCTTGAGAAATACTAAAATCTGATTTGATACTTAGCAATCTAACAGCAACAGACAACTGGGAATGCACCGCGCCCTCATACAATGGACGACTTGCTTCCTCCAACCGTTTATAGAATTGATTTGCCTCAGCATTGGGGATGTGCTCAATGATTGGCTGTGATGTATCCGGCTGCAGGGGATCATTATCCGGGTACATCCCAAAAGCATCATGTACCATATCCTCCATTCTATAATTATTAAGGTCTGGTTCCACAACCGGAGAACTCCTACCGCCATGAATATTTTCTAGATTTTGAAGGTGCTCCTGCAAATCCCACGGCTCTCCATGATTATACCAAACATAGTAATTTGGCATAAACCCCTTCTTATAAAGATGTATCTCTGCATTCGTCAAATCTTGTGTCTTTACGCATTTGCATTTTTCACATGGACACTTAATTTTGTCATGCCTTAAATAATCGTCTGTTGTGCGGACATTATCAAGAAATTCTATAACACCCGCTACAAACGAAGGCCTCAACCCTCGCCGCTCGGGAAAATTTTTATTATCCATCCACAAACGACGTCAATTAATGTCCATATCTACACAAACATTGCAAGATTGAGAAACAATATGTATGATTTTTTTTAAATATAAGATTATCAATTTTTAATTACTAAATTATAAAGTTTTATGTCATGCTTTGCCTAACGCAATAAATTTTTTATCTTAGGTTGCCACTTTTTTGTAATCACTATAGTAAGACTAATGTGGTCGGGTTTGTTAATGATCGCAACTTGTTTGATGAAATGCCCCAAACAAACAATATTTCCTTATAACACTCTATTAATTACCATTATCAAAGCAATTCAAACCAACAAAAACTTATTCGTTTTAGGCATAACATGTTCATCTTTTCAACAACACCAAAGCAACAACACATTCCAAACACCACTACCAAACAATTCCAACAATCCCCAACAACTAAAACAATCCCAAACAACACAAACCTAACTTTATAAGAGCTAACAACACCAAACAAGTTCTTCGACATCAAAAATAACTCCAATAAACCAATTTACTAATAATTAACTACCTATGCAACATTATAGGCCGAAATTAAAAAAAAAAATTAAAAAATAATTAAATTCGGATTATATAAAAAAAAATCAAAAAACTTACCTCAAGGTTGATTTGTGCTCCAATAGCACTTAATTATGATTCCCCACTAGTTATATGCTTAAGAACTACAAAAAAATTTGAGTTAAAAAGTTAGGGTTTAAGTTTTAGAAAATAATTAAAATAACACTAAAACTAAGAATTTACCTTGAATTTGTTGTTATATGTAGTGTTTAGGAGGGTAGAATGTGTTTTATTTTTGAATTTGGGGGTGGGTTATGGTGGTTTTCGGGTATAGAGGTTGGGGGGAGGGGGAGGGTTTAGAGAGAGTTTATATGTGTTTTGGGGAAGAAGATAGAAATGGGGAAAGGGGGTCTGCCGTGTAATAATGCGGGGAGGGGGGGGGGGGGGGGGGGAGGCTACCGCAGTTTCGACCGATTTTCGGTCGAAACCTTTTCTTTTTTAAAAAAAATATTTCTTTGACCGAAAATCGGTCGAAATAGTGGTTCGACCAATTTTCGGTCGAAATCCGGCGGTCGAAAATGCCGGTTATTTTAGTAGTGAAGATAGTATGTGAGCTCACCCATACATAGTATATTGTGCTCCTTAAATCTGGATCAACGTTCAACGTTGACAATCTTTATTTAGAAAGAAAAGAAAAAGAAAATTATGACGATAAGATTGCTTGCAAGCAACATCTTTTATGGCTACTTAATTTCTCATCTTGATACTCTTGACTTGTTGCACTTCTTTCTTGATCCACAATTGACTAAAAGAAGCAAAAATTGGTGGTATTTGATTTGAACCCACGTTCTGTATTGTTTGCACAACTTGTTTGATAGGCTAAAGAATTTATGGATACTTCTTCCTACAATACAAAAGGTTGTAAACGTACAGATAATGAAATTTTAATTTCATTAATAATGTCTTTAATTGCTAGTGACATTACATATTCTTCTTCCTTATGTTTTTAACTGCCGAGACTTTAAGACACCTATTTATGGAATTTTTATTTTATTAATCTTTTTAAGTTAATAGATAAAGGGAAAAAATGGCAAAAAAGAAAAAAAGATAAATAAAATTCTTGACCAAAAAGAGGTGCAACATCACACTTCTTGAGCTTAGCTTCATTATAATATATAGATTATGCTTAATTTAATTGGACTGTAGTTTAATTTATATTCTTCTTTTAAGAAAATTGATGAATCCTATTGTCGATTCGTTGAACCAGTTTAGCCACAACATAAAGAATGACTAACTGTACAGGCAGTCGCTACGGTATGTACGGATACAGTGTACTAATATTTTGAATTGAAAATTAAATAAGAACATAGTGTCTTAAAAAATTTTCAAATCAAAAAAACTAACGACATATTGTTATAACGTTTAGAACTGAAAAAATTGAACTTCAAAACACAATTTGCCTACAGTTTAAGTTATGGTTGAACATAATACATAGCAAGATAATGACTAATTTATATATTGCAGCCCTAAGAGTGGCTATTCACACTTTTTTTTTTGGTAACTGGTAGATTATATATTAAACATTAAAACATAGTTACATTTGCAAAACTGCTAGTAGCAGTATCCATAGCATGCCCTGTGGGCGCAGATATATTTACATTGGCAGGAGGAGTATTATGCAAAAAAGTCATAGAGATCACTGTCAAGTTCCCTGTTTGAGCTAAAATATTACAGGCATCAGTAGCTATACTTCTATTATAGGTAATAGATGGGTCCTTATCAAGAAGAACTTCCTTGCTAATCCAAGCTGGTGGGAGTGATAGTGTTTGCAACTGATTTACTATCATATGATGAAGTCCATGTCTAGTCAAAAAGTGCGCAACTTTGTTAGCTTCTCTAAAGCTATGGCGCACGACTGCATTCTCGAGTCTCCTAATGGCGTACCTACATTCAGAAATGATGTTAGAATACATTGGATTATTATGTTCTAAAATATTAATGACTCCTAATGAATCGGTGTCCACTTCGAGTGAATGGAACTGATGTTGTAAGGCAATTTTGAGACCCACATGGAGAGCCAGGAGTTCCATATAGGTGTGAGAATGCCCTTTTATTTTCATAGTATAGCCAAGTATCCAGTTTCCTTGTGAATCTCTGAAGACACCTCCCAAACCACCAGTTTGAGTATCAGAACAGTAGGAGCCATCTATATTGAGCTTAATATTGGTCCCATCAGGTGGATTCTACCCAAAAGTACTTTTCTTTTTAGTGTTTTGTAATGTGTGTTTAGCAGTAAATAATTTATATTCTTGTGCTCTCATAATAACTAAACTACTACTTAATTGATTGCAAGTGTTGTTGAATACATTGTGATTATGATTTAACCATAGATTCCAGATAACAAAAGGAAAAAGATCAGCCCAGGAAATGCCTATACTGTGAACATGGTGTTGTCCTGAGGTTAGAAAAATCTTTAAGGTGAGTTAACCAGTTAACATCATGATTAATGGAAGGCAAGTAACCAAGAAGACAGTTCCATAAGTTGATAGCAATAGGGCATTCCAGGATTATATGATAAACATTTTTCTGGTTGTGGCAAACATGGCAGAGGGGATTAGCTTGCATACCTAGTTTGTGAAGATAACTCTTTGTTGGTAAACTATTATGTTGAGTTTTCCATAGGAAGAATTTGATCTTAGGTAGAGTATGGAGATTCCATATCCAAGTAAAGTCCCTATCTGTATTTGTAGATGGTTTTAAAATTTTTTATCTGTATTTGTAGATGGTTTTAAAATTTTATAAATTGATTTTGTGGTAAAAAACCCATTTGAGTTCAGAGACCAATAAGGAGTATCAGGCAAATCAGAGTGTGAGGGGGGTTGCAGAGATTGAATAGCATCCTGTATTTGAGGTGGTAGGATAACTGAAAGGTTATTGAAATTCCAAGTATTATTGATAATAAAATTATCAAGTGTAAGATTTGAGTCATGCTGAGTAAGAGGACCTTGGATGGTGTTTCTAAGAGGTGGAAGTGTAGGTATCCATTTATCTGCCCAAATATTAATATTAGCACCACTACCTATTGACCAACCAATACCTTGCTTACATACATTCCACCCTTTTTGAAGATGATTCCAAATAAAAGAATGAGGGGAAGGTCTTCTAGCTAATTTATACTTATGAAGCAAAATGTTAGCCCATGGAAGCTCTGGCTGAATAAACATTCTCCAGGATAAACTAGCTAGAAGAGCCAAATTTTTATGATGAGCTTGCTTAATATCAAGACCACCTAAATGTTTAGGGTTAGCTAAAGTGTCCCAAGAAACATAGTGGATCTTCCTGTGTGAAGTGGTAGAACCCCATATAAAGTCTCCCTGAGTTTTATCAATAATATTATGAATTTTCTTAGGAAGGTAATGGTAGGTCATTATATGATTAGGGATTGCATTTAAAATTGCCCTAGCTAGGGTTACACGACCTGCCAAAGTGAGGAAGTTTGTTTTCCAGCCTGCTAGCCTAGTAAGCATTTTATCAATGACTATTTAAAAGTCGGAAGGTTTGGGTCTAGTATTGAGAATTGGAAACCCAAGATATTTACCAAAGGTTGTAGAGACATTATAATTAAGAATTGCAGTAATAGAATCCTTTTGATTAGAAGGACAATGTTTTGAAAAAATCAGTCTGGTCTTTGTAGTATTTATTTTTTGCCCTGATAGATTACAGAATAGATCTAGGCATTGTTTTATAGAGTTGGCTGATTTTGTGTTAGCCTGAGCCGTAATAGTCAGATCATCAGCATAAAAGAGATGGGTAAAATTGGGACCATTGGGGGCAAATCTGTATAGGGTCCCATAATGTATAATCAACATAGTGATTTATGAGATTGGAAAAAATTTCCATAGATAAGATGAAAATGTAATGAGATATAGTGAAATAGGTAAAAGAACTAAACACATTATCTAATGTCTATATAGTGAGTCTATCCTATATTCTGCGGCATCGTTTATAATTCAGAGCCTGCCTTGTCATAACAGATATAGAAGATGAACCTACTTAAGACGCAAATTTCTTACTTCACAAAGATTACAGAGTCTACATCTTCTATGTCTCTATACTGATATCATCATTTACTGAATATTGTTCCTCTTATAAATAATTCAATACCCAATGTAAATTTCATTCACCTAACTGGTCAGTGAACACGGTTAAACAAACTATTGAATCTACCTACATATTATCATATGGGAATAGGACATTGTTGTTTTCTACTGAAAAAATACAAAAGAGAATAAATGTTATATCAATTATGACCAAAGAAATATTCTTGAACATATGCAAAAGTAATGCAAGAATGAAAAAAAATAAAATAAGAGGAAGCAGCCCATGTATATATGGGCATGATTTATGACATTCTCAAGTGTGTCCGTCTTCATATAAAGAACCCATTATTAAGTATTTAAAAAAATGGACCTAAATAGAACACATGGATAAATAGGATCTGTTATCATTCTTTACATATCTTTAGTATTTACAATATGTTTTCCAGATGATCCAAAAAGGATTTGCATGACTTATGATCTATAATAGACATTTGAGCAGGCACTAATGAGTACTTTGCCCTTCACATCCACCCTTTCACTCCAACATCATGAACAGATGCAGAAAAAAAAAGAAAAATGCAGAATCATAGTCAAGAAATATGCAAGACATATCATATCCTTTGTTTATTCCTGGACCATTAATTTCAGCATTAATTCGAGCTCCAAAACCCTTATCTAATCTCCTTTAAATTATGAACTAAGGTTTGTCTCTTGGATTTGCCACCTTGTAGATACATACAAACTAAGGTACTTGATCTAATATCTTAAATATGTTAAGAAATTATCCACGATACTCAACATGAATTTATGATGAAGAGTTTGAATTAAGAATTAAAAATGGAGAAAAGAACACAAGAAATAGATTTTAGAATAAAAGAAAAAAATTCAGTTTAGTCAAGTACACCAGTTTTCCTTATCCCACCAACAACATATAAATCTAAACAAATGTAATAGATATAAAGTCCATTCAAGAGAAGGTTAAAATTTATCTTGACCTTTTTGTATGAAATTGGAGGATATTGTAAAGAAAATCACTTTGTTCCAGAGATATCAACTCTTTCTCAGCAACTTCATTGACAGCTTTCAAGGAAATAAATTCCACAATCAACAGTAAAGTATCAAACCACGAATCACACACAGCAAATTTTTGTTCAAAAAAAAATTCATTAGGCCACTGCAGTCCAACTTCAACTCTATACAAACGTCCATTTGTGGCTGCTCTATTTAAGGTTCTGTTATACATATTCCATTATTTTTGAAGCTTACTTTATGATGGAAGTTGCGCACAAATCTCAGACAAATAAGCTTATGAATCTCGTCGATTCATGGTTCACACTCATTCACTATTCAATCCCAAATATGGTTTATATGTACAACGACGTTGTAATTGATTAGCACGAATTAATTCACCCTTCAGCAAGTTTCAAATTTCAATTTGAAGTAAACAAGAGTTGTTAGCACAAAATGAAAAGTTGTCTACTTGGCCAAAACAAATAGGAGTACTCAACATATAAATCAAAATGGACAGATAATTTGTCTATATATCAAGTGGTGGCTGATAAAATGATAGTAGTATTGTGAAATCAAAATCTACTGTTGGGACAAAGGCTACTTACAAACTGCACATATGAAAAAACAATAGCAAGGACATAAGCTCACCCCTTTAAGAATAGGGGTCACCGGAGTTAGGGTTCCGGCGACCCTTTAAGCCTCGATCTACGGCGGAGCAGCAACGTTATGAGGAAATAGAGGTGAGGAATGCAGAGAGGGTGACGAGAGGAGTCCAGCCGTGTAAAATATTTTCCCGAAGGAGATGGTTGGTCGTTGCCGGTAACGGAGCTCCGGCAATCGATGGGGAAATTGATAGGTTGCCTAGTTCTGATGAGCCAAAGGTGTGTATTGTGAAATGAGAAAATATGAGAATTAATAAAGAGTGGGTAGATGGGTAAATATTTATATAAGAGTGGGTAGATATGTAAATATTTAAGTTAACATGGGCATGAAGTGAAATGAAGTTTAAAATGGGTAAAAATATGTAATATTTTATAAAGTATGGGCATGTGGCGTAAAAATCCCTTGAAAAAAATGATTGACACAATGCCCTCAATTTTGAAGAAGCTAGAAGAATAGGATTCCCGCGCCCACTTTTAAGTTTGATTACTTTATATACTTCATTAGCTAAACAATGACTAATTCATAAATAGCAGAACCAAGAGTGGCTATTTGTGTTTTTAACCGAGTAATTAAAGCTTACTTAGCTTGTGTGGAATCCAACGGTATAGTTTCCAAAATCTATATATTCAGACTAAAGAGTGCCATTAATCTTCCTTGTGTTTTCTTTATAGTTTCCACTTTTCTTTCTTCTTCCAAATTTACAATAAAATCTTTCATCTCTGTTTCTCATTAAACTTAAGAAAGAAGCAATGGAGAACATTTCTGAATTCCGAACACCCTCTGATTCTGAACTTATAATGATGTTGCTGAAATTTGTGGCTGGTAAATGTACACCACACTCTGAAATTTGCTTTGTTGATGTTTACAGCAAACAACCATGGGAACTTATTGAAAATTCTAAGATAACACATTATTTCTTCACACAATTGAAGAAAAAGAAGAGCACTGATTCAAGATTCAAAAGAACAATGGGGGATGGAATTTGGACACAACAGGATAAAGGGAAACCGATTCTTGATGAAGATGAGAATCTTGTGATTGGGTATAAGAGAAGTTTGATTTACAAGAACAAGAAAGACTCTTCTTTGAATGGACGCTGGATGATGAAGGAATACTTTCTTGCTGATTTTCTGCTTAATGGGTTGAAATCAAAGAATAATGAGGCTAAAGATTTTGTGATATGTGCAATTAAGAAGAATCCAAGATCACAAGTAAGAGGAAACAATGTACCTTCAGATGATGTTAATGAGTATAAGAAGTTCATTGCTCGTGTTTTGCAAGTGTTAATGTCCAACCATTATTTTCAGAACAGAGCATGGTTTCGGTGACAGCCTCTACCTCCTATGATGCACACCAGACTTATTCTAATGAGTTGTTTGTGGAAAATCAAGAATTCAATGAGGGAGGTGATGATGATCTAGTGGAGTTGAACTGTTTGCTTGAGTAATTCTTGAGATTTGAAGGTTGATTAGGGCATTTTATCATTGTGGAGATTCTTTGGAAACCAAAATATTATTTTTCATTAGAGGACTTTTCTCGAGAAGTAAGTAAGCTGGTCCTTGTTTGGTCATAAGGATAATAGTTCTTCTTAGGTCAGGGGCGGCCGGACCGCTTACCGTAGTGCCCGGTTTGTCTTGATTTCCTACTTTGGATTGTTTTGAAATCTTAGGTCATTTCATTTTGTTTGGATTCTTTTGATGTAGACTAGGATGTCCACATTATGTTGCTGTTGAGAAAAGCCAACAATTTGTGAGAAACTTCAATTCTTAGTGACTCTTGTTTAATATGCTTTTACCAATTTCTTGATATTCAGTTTCTTTGAATTGGCCTCCATTTTGTTGGTTTGTGTGTAGGATCACTCTTCTTATGTTCTGTAACTGTAATGTCAAAGCTGCTAAAAGATTAGTTCACATTTGCTGTATTTTTATTTTGTTATTTTTTTCTTGCTAAAAATTGGGAATAAATGTAATATACTGTTTGTTGTACTCGGGTATGATCTTATATATTATAGCTAATTCCTGAATGCAATTCGGAAGTGATAAGTTGTCTTTGCTTTTCAGTTGATGACATCTCGAATCATAAATCAATTATTAGGTTATACTATGGAAGTTAAAGACGCCATACCTATCTTATATGGTGGATGAATGGATTTTAATTTTTAGGCTTGACAAAAGATATTATCATAATTAAATTGGTTAATCTAGGAAGTTATCTTTACCTATGCATAGGACTTAAGTTTTCTAAGATTAAAGGTAGTATATTCGTTGGAGTAAGGCACATTAGCAGTCTAAAGTATTTTGTCCGACAGGAAGCCCTTCCTGTACCATTGGCACTCGGCTCTCCTCTTATTCTTAATTGTATTGATTGGAAATGTTGGTTTATGGTTTAGCAGAATATTCATTTTCACTATTTGTTACTACTGGTTGTTATGAGGTTACACGTTGAGCCATCTTTCCTTTTCCATTTCATTAATTTGAAGCAACTCTGGCAATGACCGCTAAGTTACTGAAGTGGCAAATAAAGATTTTATTTGCTTATCTAACTTTTGTTTGCCAAGCTAACTTTTTGTGTTTCATAATCCCAAACTACTCATGAACATGGTGACAGTGGTAAGAAATAGGAACCTAAAAGCACTGTCATCATTTGTTGCTAACATCTTTGAACTTTTTCCTGAATATAATTGCTTCATGATGACAGCTGAATTTTTAGGGGGAAAAATAGCTTTAAACTTTGTTGGGGCTTCGACTTTTATTTGTCTAAGGTGGAATCGGAACCTGATGCTGATTTCATCTTACATGTCTGCAAGATACGTAGGCTTTCATTTTATAGTAGTCTGTTTTAAAGCACTGATGTTTTTATTTGTTCTGGCACCATGACACACATGTTGCGTTTCTGTTGTGCTTATCATGGATAATGACATTGTTAATGAAGAATGATAACCATCGCAATGCTTCCCAAACAGATTAGATTGAGTTGATGTCCTGTTATAATTAGCTTCGTGGACTGCTTTCTGGATAAATTTATTTGAAGTCCCTGATCTCAGTATCCCTTCTTTGTAAGTACTGAAACCATTTCAGTAAGTAATGTCTCTATGAAAAATTGTGTTAAGATTGTCTCCAAGCTATGTCGCACATATAATACTCGGTCTTTATTGCAAACACTACCAAGGACAAAGGGTATTCGAAGCAGAATACCACAAAGCAATGATCCTTGAGCAACTACAGGGATTTTTTTTGCATTTAAATGAATATACAAATATATATATATATATATATATATATATATATATATATATATATATATATATTTTTTTTTTTGATAGGTTGAATCTACATATAGTTATCTGAGGTCATAAAATACCAAGGGGGTGTGTTTTTTTTGATAGGTTGAACCTACATATAGTTATCTGAGGTCATAAAATACCAAGGGGGTGTGTTTGGTTAACGGACTTCATGGATGCGCATTAAGGTTGAGATTGAAATCTTAATATGCTGGTAACATTAAAATTTGTAGAAATTTAGAGCTTTTGCTTTTTGTAGCTCAACAAAATGATTGTTGGCATACAACAGAAACTTGTGGTGATATTATTATTAGGATTTATGTTCTTGTTCCTATTTTCTCTCTGTGTGTATATGTGAATCTTTCTCATCCGAGGTGCTGCCCAGTGATGTAGGATTTTCTCATTAGTAGTAAGGACTTTAGATCTGCTTCACCTTTTTGTCCATCCTCAGGCAAGATGAGGTTGTATTATTGTGGAGTGATATTTTACACAATTAAACTCATATATTTTCAGTTTCAATAAGCAGAAATTGTTAGATCTAAATTGTAGATTACACTACATATATCCCAAGGACCTATCATGTCAAATCACTAAGAACTAAAATACTAGATGCGGAAGCGTACCTGAATCTGTAGAACTGATGAAGCCTGCCATTACCATGGTTAGGTCTTCCAAATCTGGACGTGGTCTTGCCTCTTTCACTGATGATGGGATATCAGTAAAAATAAAACCCTACGTCTGATTTGGGGACCATAACCCTTTTATAATAGAATATAGTTTATGTAATTCTAGTTCAGCCCATCATTAAATTAGAATTACATCCGGGTATCTACACATTAGCCCCATACTTTACGAGGTATCTAATTAGGCCCATCAACTTTAAACTTTAGCGGATCACTTTAATTAGGCCAATCTTTAATGATAGCAGTTAACATACAATTATTTATACTTTATATATGTGCCAGTCCATATATTCTTACAATCTCCCACTTGGACTACACATATATACATAGACATAACCTTATAATTGTATGTCACCTTATGAGCTCAAAATATTTGCTATCATAAACTGAAGTACCTCTAAACAATCTCGTCCATCAATCATGTCAGCATAGAACCAAGGCGGCTTTTGCTACATTTATATTGTAACTAAACCTTCCTTGATCACGTATACCAACATAACCAAATGACATAGATCAAGCATGGATGCGTAGCGTGAAAATTACATGTAATGTGATCTAGACATGTCTATTTCCAACTGGTCCAACCGAAAACAAGTCAGAGTGGAAAATTTACCGAATACTTTATTTCTGCAGAAATATCCTTAAAATATCCTTAAGCTGAAACCGAAAACCTGAAACCGTAAACCAAAACTAAAGTGTGTCTATATAAAAGAACATTGAAAGGTTACAAACTCCCACTGAAACTGAATATCCTTAACCGACATGCCACCTCTATGAGCATTGTGCTCATGAAAAGCCTTCGGTGGTAGTCCCTTAGTATGTGGATCCACAATATAGAGTTTGTTACATTATGTTCTATAGACACCTGACCACTCTGAACTCTAACTTTAACAACCAGGAACTTTATGTCAATGTGCTTTGACTTTACCGAACTCCTGTTGTTATTGAAATATGAGACTGCTAACTTATAGTCACAAAATAACCTTAGTGTCTTTCAACTTTATGCTTAATTCGCAACCCAGTGACAAGATTCTGCAGCCATATTCCATAATATGATGCCTTATAACGTGCTTTAAACTTAACTGCCATTGATGAAATGAGCTATGAGTGTCCATATAACACTCTTTCTGATATAACTCATCCACCAAGTATACAAATATAGCCTTTGCACTATCTTGGCATCTAGTAAAGTCGGTATCTGAATACTTTAACCATTCCGACTTCTAGTATGTGAGCTTAAAATAATTTGTTCTCTGTAAATACAACATAAACTTTTGGCTGCTCCTTAATTATAAATTTCAGAATCACTCAGATATATGCCTAACATCCCAATAATGCACACAATATTTGAATACGTACAAACCTAAGTATGCATCAGGCATCTGTAACTAAAGCACAATAAATCTTTTGCATTTTCTTAATTACAAAATCATTCTTAGGACACTGTTTGAGACTAAACCAGTCTCCTTTAGCATAGGGGTATCGCCTAATTTGAAATCTTGCATGTCAAATATTTAATACCTTTTCAATATAGGCCTTTATGATAATCCAAAAGTACCTCGAGAGTAATCTCGATGTATCTAAAACCTTATTCAAATCTTGCATCACCAAGATATTTTATCTCAAAATTCTTTATCAAAAGTATCTTGGACTTGCGCAATAAGCCTATATTGTATGAACCAAGAAATATATCATAGACATACAAAACCTGAGAAATATGCTTACTCCCACTGACCTTGTGATATACAAAATAATCATCAAGATTTATCTCGAAACCAAATGAGATGATAACATAAAGATATTTGTGATACCATAGATAAGACGCTTGTTTAAACTCATAGATGAATTTCCTTAATTTGCAAATTATTAACCTTGCACTATAAAACACAAAGTTTTCTAGTTGCACCTTTGTTCATCAAAATAACTATTGAGAACAACAATATTGTATCCATCTATGTAGCTTAATATCAAAATATTTGATTAATGCCATTATAGTCCTGAAAGAGTCTTTCAATGAAATCGAAAAGAAAGTCTCTTTATATAGATGCCTTCTTATTTCTAAGTGAAGCTTTTAGCGATAAGACGTGTCTTATACCTATCCACGTTGCCTTTCGAATCCCTTTTGGTTATTAATTTCCATTTCCAACCAATGAGCTTCGCACCTTCAGCCAACTGGATAATGTCTCACACATCATTGTCCTTTATGTGCTTCATCTCTTTATTCATGGTATCAATATACCTCTGAGAGTCAGAACTTTTCATGGCTTGACAGAAGTTGATTGAATTATCTTCCATCATTCCAATGCCAACTTTATGTTCTTAGAGAAACACAATATTAAATTGCACTTCTCCCCCCTCTCTCTCTCTCTCTCTCTCTTATCTTTTTAATGGCATTGGTTCTTGAGGTTGTAGAGTTTGTTCTTTGGGAATAACCTTTTGAACGTGAAGTTCAATGATATTGTCTTGATCCGGAGTTGCTTCTTGAGCTATTTCAGGTATAGAAAACTGTTCCTGAGCACAGTCAATAGCAATCTGAGGAATATCAACATATTCTTTTTCCAAGACAATGTCTTTTATTCTTTCTTTCTCCCAAACTCAACATCCTCAAAGAACTGTACATTATTC
Source organism: Petunia secreta (assembly GCA_029990175.1). NCBI lineage: Eukaryota > Viridiplantae > Streptophyta > Magnoliopsida > Solanales > Solanaceae > Petunia > Petunia secreta. The sequence goes on from JARKIP010000053.1 coordinate 7,175,326, forward strand.
GTCTCATAATAGCCTTAGCTGTGGGATCCTAAAACTTGTAACCCCTGAACTTTTTAGAGTATCTAATAACATAACAACTGAAAGTTTCTTTGTTCAGTTTCATTTCTTTTGGCCTAGAAGGCCTTGCCTCAGCTTGACATTCCTAAATGTGTAAATACTTTAAACAAGACCAATGCTTATCCAAAACACATAAAGGATCTTTTCAGTTGCCTTTAGCCGGAACTCTGTTAAGTAATAAGTTGCAGTTTTTCTAATGAATTAAACAAAGAAAGCCACATCTTGAAAACTTGTCTATGAACCTTACGGGATATAGATGACAATTCAAGGAAACTGTAGAAAATGGTCACAAATACCAAATCTATAAAGGTTTCAAGATGTATAATTTATTGTTGGCTCCAAATCTCTTAACATTTGTTTGTCTCCTTTTATGCGATTTACGCATATATCAAAAATTGGATAAAATCAACATGATCAAGAATGTTATCAGACACGAATCTCCTTTTCTCCCGTTTAGAGTTATGACTTAATATGTTGTTTCACAACGAGGCAAAATCGCACAAGTTTAGTAAACATACAAGAATTCTTTAAATGAAGTGACTATATATAGAAAAACTTTAGATTACTGTAACCTCATAAAGAACCCGAACCAACCAATTTTGAATTATGAGAGAGACAATATTTTCATATCAAATAAACAACAATAACCGAATTTGTCCAACCTTGAAATGAAAATTATATTCTGTTTAAAGAAACGAACAACATAAGTCTCACTCAAATTCAAATATAAACTAGGTCTTAACAATAATCTAAGCGTTTCAATAGCTTCAATCTTAACCGAGTTGTCGTTACCACCATAGATGTATCTTTCACCATCATTAGGCTTTCGACAATTCATACATCCTTGCATAGACACACTGACGTGAGGTGTTATACTAGAATCTATCAACAATGTGTGTCTTGGTACAAAATCCAGATTAACCCCATAACAAACAAAGTTCAGAAAAAATATCTTTATGACTTGCAGCTCTACTTAACAAACAACCATCTGTAGTTAATTATTGTATTGTTTCTCTTTTATCACCGTAACTGCAACTTCCTTACTCTTTATGTACTTTATTGAAATATGATTTGTCAAGAGTGTACAATTTTCTATCTTTTCATTCTTGACAAATTTCTTTTCAATTTTTGTAATGAATTTCTTAATTTTCTTTATCTTATCAGACATAGTGCCCCAAAATATTTTGGCATGACTTTCTCCATGATAATCATAGATATGAAATTTGAGCTCTCTCACCTTTCTATCTCCCTCTTTTCATCAGAGGTACTCTATCCATAAGAAATGGTGGAGAATCCATCTTTAATGTCGTGTCAAGATCCATGACTCCGAGAACAATATTAAAGTTCTCTTGCCATGACTAAACTTAGTGTCATTTAGTAGATTGAGTTGATGTTGGCATTTATATTTTGAGGAGTAATTTTAGCTAAATCAGAGAACAACAAATAACATGATAGCTCACATAAGACTTAAACCAAATTGAAAATAAATTCGAATAAAGGTAAACCCCATCTCAAGATACCGGACACTCCATTAATATTTCATCTTTGGACAAAATATTAACTTGTAAGTGATATCTTGATGCAGTAATTAAACACTGATAATCAAGAACATGTCGAATAGTAAATCTTCCTTTGGGCCGATTTATTATTCACACGCAAAACCAAATAATCATCACATGTTTATTACCACAAAGATGTACATGCAATTCTGTTAAACATTGATCTTCCTTTGGGCCAATCAACATTCACATAGGTACACGCACACAACTTTTTATATTTCAAAATGAATAAATCTCCACAAGAGAGGTCACTTTGGTGACGTCTAGCTTTAATTTAATCATCTCAAAATACATACAACCATACCAACATCCAAATTTAAATTCACCAAAAGAGAACACATAAATCTCAAGCCAAAATAAATTATGGTGGGCCCAAATTAAATTTTTAAACTGTAGACTTGAGATTTAGCATGTAAACAAAATATTGCCAGTAATTCCTTATTTCAATTATTTTGGTTAAATAAACAAGAAAAATGCAACCAAAAGAAAAGGTTGTGTTATTAAAACACTTTTCTGGCAATCCAATAAAGGTGGTCATACCACCACTTTCCGAAAAATTTTAGACGCTGCATAAGCAACATGTACCCGAAATATTTTTCCTCATCTTAATCTTAATAATTAATGTACTTTGAAAACAATATACTCCCAAATTAACCTTAACACCTTAACAAAAGTTTCACCTCTACAGATGACCAATTATTCTTTACTTAAACTTGCAAACCATAGGAGTGGCTGATTGGGACTTGATCACATTCTCAGATCACGTTTTCTTTTCCTTTAATGCAAGGAAACTAGACTAGAAATTGTCTACTCTTACTAGACTAGGAAAATTTTCAAAAGTCAAAGAAACTATCTAGCCATCTATACGTTTGTAGAAACTTTCTACAGTACTTTCCAGATCTGTAATACCTTGGTTCATTCAAAAATTAACTTAAAAGGAGAGCACGCCTCATTTTCTCCAATTTTAATCATGCCGAAGAGAGCAATCACAGGATAAATTCTTTAATGACTTTAAAAAATATTCTTAATAATTTAACATGATAAAGGCTCCTGATACCACTTGTTAGATCTAAATTGTAGATTACACTACATATATCCCAAGGACCTATCATGTCAAATCACTAAGAACTAAAATACTAGATGCGGAAGCGTACCTGAATCTGTAGAACTGATGAAGCCTGCCATTACCATGGTTAGGTCTTCCAAATCTGGACGTGGTCTTGCCTCTTTCACTGATGATGGGATATCAGTAAAAATAAAACCCTACGTCTGATTTGGGGACCATAACCCTTTTATAATAGAATATAGTTTATGTAATTCTAGTTCAGCCCATCATTAAATTAGAATTACATCCGGGTATCTACACATTAGCCCCATACTTTACGAGGTATCTAATTAGGCCCATCAACTTTAAACTTTAGCGGATCACTTTAATTAGGCCAATCTTTAATGATAGCAGTTAACATACAATTATTTATACTTTATATATGTGCCAGTCCATATATTCTTACAGAAATTGGTCATCTGTTCATCATGTGGGACATAATATGCAAGACGTCAAAATTACACTGACTCACTTTATCCATGTTTAGCTTCTTTAGACCTTTGGTGCTTCCAATGACCAACTGATGTAAAGAGAATGGAATTTATGGTGTCATTGCTTTTGAAAGGCTTTCTTCAAGGACTAGTTTTAGTGTGTACTTGAAGTTGTCTGTTATCCCGAACATTTGAGTTCACATAGGGCTCTTGATCCTAAATTCAGAGACACCAGAACATAAATGATATATTGATCTAGCTGCTACACTTTGTTAGCAAAAGTCGACACTGCTTTTGGGGTGCATTTCTTAAAAATATGTTAGTTGAATGAATTACTTGCGTGCTTTAATTCTTGAACGTTCATATTCTACTAATTCTTCCATTTCACTTGCGGTCTCATTATCTGTTCCTTTCCTTTCTCCTGTGATGCCTGTGTTGTGTGACAGTAGAAAGTAACTTCATCATTCATAGATAAACTCATAGCATTTCGAGTCTCAACGCAAATGTGGTATTTAAGTCACTCTAATTAATAAGGAACGACATAATAAAGGAGAAACATGCTTCTTCTAGATTGTTGAGAGCATGAGCAAAGGTCATCTGCACTAACATAAAATTGAATAACCAGGTGATCAACCTGTTCGCATCATAGACATCTACGATTTTGTGGTAACATCAAAGGCATGTGGAGAAAAAGATGCGTCCCACCTCACATAGAATTAGGCAACAAGTTACTTTCTGAATTACAAGGAGGCTTCAATTTTCTTATATGCGTGCAACAGTCCAGAATGGTCCAGTAAATATAATATGTACCATTTCATGAAATGGAACTTAGCACTAAGGCATTAGGCCTACTTAGGGGTCTTCCAACAGGAAAGTCAGTGCAAGCACGAGTACTAAGAAACCTCTCCAAACGAACGTGCATTTAGGAAGTGCTCTAGAGTGGCTTTACATTAAGTGAAAATTCAGCAGCATATGAGATGCTTGAAGACATGCCTATTAGGGATGTAGTTTTGTGGACTGGAATAATTTCTGGTTGTGCTCATTTAGGTCATGAGTAATAGACTCATTGTAAACCACCTTGATGAAGATGCTGGGTGAAGTTGTGGCCCCCAACCCCTTTCACTTGTTCATCATATTGAGGAGGACCTTCTATGGACAATTCAAATTTGATGAGCCTGTGTTGCTGGGAAAGGAACGGGGAAATTAGCCAGAACCTAATCAGCATGTGCTTCTAGGTCTGGGTTGTTTTTTAGTGCTTCATCTTCTAAACTTGGTGATATTGTATTTAGGTTGAAGTGGTTCTGTGGCTCCAAGAGTCTATCGTCATATGGGTAGATTTTATGCAATGAGGTGATCAAAATGTTCATACATCTTAGGCTCTTGCTTAGTGAAGTGGCATTAGAAGGACAGAAAAGAGAAAATAGTAAGAGCAAAAGAAAATCGTCAAGATATCATCATTTTCTTTGTGGTCACTTAGTGATTTTGTGAGATATTATCTTCTGACTTGAATCTTTCTTTGTCTAATTTTTGCTTCCAGTCATATATGATTCAAGAACCATTTTAGTGTTAGTGTGAAATGAGAGAGAGGTTTTGAGCAGAGGATTGCGATTTAGATGAGTTTTGCTAGTTCTACCACAGCACAAGTTTTTGTTTGTGTATTAGAATGAGTTCCAGAAGCAGATTCAAGCTTTGCAGGTCTCTTTCTTGCTTCTTCATGTAGTGGAGGGCAAACCATGCAAAAGTAGCATTTCAGATCATAGCGACTGAGATCCCCCAAACCAGTCAAAATTCATAATTTCATTTTTAGTATGTGAAAATTCAAGGTAGTTCCTACGCAAATTAGTAGGCACAGCTGGAACAATTTTGGCAATGTGTTTGCAACTTACCATGTAATCAGCCTTTAAAATTCCTATTGCAATTGCATGTTCATAAATCAATAAATTGCTGTAACTTACACTATGGTTATACATTTATATGTGACCTTGCAACCAGCTGTAGATGTAGGTGCTTGGCGGAGAAGAATATTTATTACGAGGATTGCTTACAAACTAGAATCAACAGTGACCATTTTGTTGATATGAATGCCTATGACAGAATGACTTGAGCCTTCCCAGCGCTTCTTCAAGAGAAGATGGATCTGCAGCAAAAGTGATTCGAATCCAGTTCTTGAGACCCACAGCAAGTCCTGCAAATGTTTTGTTCAAGGGAAATCACCTATTTATTTGCATACATGCTTATTCGTTCATATTTCCAAACAATTGTTTCCTGAAATATAGACTTCCTCTTTTACTGTTACTCTTACCTGGAAGGACTATAACAGATTCCTCTTTTGCAAGTTTGAAACAGAAGTCAATATCATCGCTAATGTCTGATAAAATTGATAGATTCAGCTTCACCTGCATATATTAGAGAAACTGTTTTAAAAAGGAGAACATATCCTGGATGAACTTATAGGTGTTTGATTTCTCCGCTGCTTACCATAACAGCCATTGAGCCTTCCGGTTTATGTGGGCAGCTAATACAAGGAATCTCCTTCATCTTTTCACAACAAATGTCTGAAGTCCACCTCAACAAGTTTATGGTCTTCCTGAAGAAAACTTCCTCAGTTTTCTCAATAATGCGAGGGACTGCTGCCTAGACATCAATAGTTGTTAGATCAGGTAAAGTCTGCATGACACTCAACTTAATGACTTGCCTAAAACTCAGAAAGTTTGTACCTAACTGAATTTATGACTTAGCATATCTTAAGCTACATTTCTAGCTAAGGCACGTTAGACATATATGTTTGACAAAGAATATGAGTGATTAAATGCAAACCTGTATAAAGGTGGCAGGACCTCCACAAATGTCACAATACTTCTTAATGCGCTCAACAAACTGATAATCAATTCCATAAGAAAGTATCGTTATTGCCCTGATATTAGTATCATAACTCCAAAAAAAATATACCACCATCAAAACTGGCAGGAGTGTGAATTGAACAGTAAAAGGAAAAGAAAAATACATCAAAGTAGATGAAAAACAGAGATTTTAAGGGCAGCATTGGACTAAATGATCCCTAAAATTGTGATGTGTGTAATACAAACCTTTGGGTTTTTGAAGGTGCCATTGGGATCATTAGTGACAAGCCAACCAAGGCGCCAGCCAGGAACTAACCATCTCTTAGACAAAGAACCAAGAGTAAGCACAGGAGCAATGGCTCCAAAAACTCCCATAGGCACAAAGGGTTTAGCCCCAAAAACAAGGTGCCCATATACTTCATCTGCAATCACTACAGTCCTAAGCTTCTTTGCAGTTTCTGCAATCTGATATAAACACAGACACAAATTCTGATCAGAATGGAAAAAGAAAAGGAAAACACTAGTAATAGTTGCGCCGGAAAAACAGCATTAAGGGCAACCTCTTTAAGATGCTGGTAACTATAAACATTTCCACAAGGATTCCCAGGATTTATAACAACTATTGCAATAGTGTTACGATCTGCTAGAGCTTCAACAGCATTGAGATCAACCTCCCAACCCTTGTCCGGAATAAGATCAAAGTATCGAACTTCGATGTGTCTAAAGGCAGCACAAAGCGCATATATTGGGAAACCAGGCCTTGGTAATAATATGTTAGAACCAGGGCGAGCCAGAATTGACAAGGCTGTTTCAATGGCTTGGGTGCAACCAGCTGTGATATAAACATCATCTGCACATAACTTGTCTGGAAGGTCACGGGACAAATAATCTGCAATTGCCCTGTTCACTCGATAATTCACAACAACAAATTAAGGTTTGCTAATCAATTAGCAAAACAAAAGAATTGCGTAAGTCCACTGAGAAACTCAGAAATCATTTTGATCATAGAAAACAGAAAAGGGAAGGAAATAAATGAGTTATACATCATAGAATGCTTAGCAAAAGATCATTTAGTCATATATGCCTATTGGGTTTAACTTCAATACACTGAAGTATGAAATAAGAATAGAGCAAATGTAATACTCCCTCCGTCCCATTTATGTGACATTAGGCTCATCAAGAGTCAAATTGCATGACTTTTGACCGATATTTTATAACTATATTGATATGAAAAGAATTGCAACTTATAGTACTTTTCTTAATTTTGCATATCTAGATTATAGTTTTAAAATATTGAATTAATATAACCCAATTTAGCTTCACATATTAATGAAATCGACTAAACATGTCACGTAAACTAGAATAAAAGGAGTATATTCATAAGCATCCATAAAAAGTGGAATTCTTAATATGAAAAATAAAGCAGATTACATGGTAGAAGAGATTAAAATAAATTGATAGTGTAGAAATTGATAATAGTTTGAGTGTATATAAGTGAAGGAGAATAAAGGTGAGTAAATTACTTTCTGGTTTGAGGAAGGCCAACAGTAGGAGCATAACCATTGAACTTGTGAGAAGCAAGAGTCTCAAGAACAGCATCTTGAGCAACAGCAGGAGAATGGAAGCAAGAAAATGCAGTTGGGTCACCCATGCCTAATGATATCACCTTCTTCTTCTTCTTCATCTTAATTAATAAATTACCACCACCATTAACAATATCTTCATCCTCATCATCAGAAGCTGTCTCTGTATTAGCCATTAATAATCCAAGAATGCCTTTGATTGTAATATTGTTTGGAGTTTCAATATCTTGGTTGGTATCTCCGTCAACCATATTTGACTTCACTTTCACCACATTCGTCTCCATGTTTAACTCAAACTCTTCAGCTCTCAACTTAGTTTTATTTGGTTATTTTCGGCTTTAAATAAATATGATGGAATAAGTAGGAATAGAAATGCTTTCTTAAAGACCACACATTTTAGACTTATGGAGTTTCATTTCATACTCTTTAAGTAAAATGAACATATAAGATGACAGTAAAACAATATATTGTTTTGGTTTTGCATGGATTGTTGGAAAAAGAAAACATTATAAAAGGAAGTTCTGCCAAAATTGCTTGAACTAAAAAAGATCCGTGTTCTAACCGGGTCCCACTTACCTACTTGTCCGATATATGTGTGTAGGACCAATACAATTCTAGGAAACGGTCCATATGCGCTTACGCTGTGTGGTTAAAAGTTCCCCACGCGCCCATATGAGAGCTCTTTATTATTCACTGTGGTTATAATGTATAATTCCTAGTTTACTGTTTTCTATTGAATGTTTTACAATCAATTTAACGTAATGTACGAAACAGGGCGTTAGCTTCAATGTATAGGGAGTAAATCTCGCAATCTTAAATTTTTTATATTCAAAATAAATAGGAAAATTTACGAAAATAAAATACTTGGTGCCCTCTTATAGTTTTGGCCCCGTAAAAGAACTATTTAGTTCGCCATAAGTCAGCAGAAACTCCCCGTGAATCTCCATACACTTTATATAAAGAGTGACGCATCAGAAGACTACTGTGCACAAAAACTTGAAATACACATTTGCAAATTCGCAACAGACCCTATATGAAGTGGGATGAATCCGGTTCCTCTCTATTTTTCTTGTCTCTATTTCTCTAAGTGCACAACTATAATATATTTTTTGTAATCTTTAATCCTTTGTTTATTTTAATATTATATTATTTATAAAATATAAACATTTAAAAAAATATGGAGCTTATACCCCGATATGAAACGCTTGGAACAGTACTGTTAGAATAAATGAAGATAATGTATGAACAAATTATGTAAATTAAAATACACTAAACTGTTGAAATTTCTTAGGTAAAAATGATTTTTTTTTTAAAACATGAATTAAGAATATTTTAGAGCACAAGATAAATGGCTCCACGATAAAACATTCATAGGTTAGATATTCCACCTACCAAGTTAGTCTTATGAAACTTTACATCTCCGGACATACTTTCCATTCCTATAATCGAGTTGATTGTCTGTATAATTACTCAACTTGTATTTATTGACCATCATGGTCACTTATCTTTTTTTTGTCACTCTATTTTACCCGGTTAACTCTTATGGTCATCCTAAACAAAACCACAAACATCAGTTAGTTTTTTTATGACATGACAGAAAAATATAATAAAAAATAATAAGTTAGAAACCAACTCACTTTAAACCTGATCCGCTTGAATGGATCAGCTATATAATAAGTGGTAATGACATGACTATGCAAACTAAAATATCACTTACATAAAAATATCAATATTAAACCATTTTCAAAATGTAGCAATATTTATTTTAAACATAGCAAATATACATAAAAAGGTAGAAGAAACCCCAGAATTCTCTCATACACCCCCTGCCAAAGCAAGAGCCAGGGAGCTCCAACGCAACACTTGCTAGAGCTTTGCGCAACCCTCACAGAGAGAAAAGGGGCAGCAACAACGGGGTTGGGGGAAGGGATGACTATGATACCGACAGGGGTTTAGGGAAAAGGGGCGGCGTCGGTGGGGATTGGGGCAGTGAAGAAGGGTTTGGGGAGGGGGGGGGGGGGGGAGAGAGAGTGTTAGGATTTTAATAACAACATTTAGGTATTTTTACTATGTTTGGTAGCATTTTTTCAAAATATTAGTATTTTTTGATAAAGTATGGAAAGTATAACTTAAAAAAAAAAAAAAACCTAAAATGATACCTAGGGTATTTTTTTTAAGACTTGTTCGGGTTCAAAATGGGTTTGATTTTAAAATATTTTAGTTTTTTTTTCTTTTTATATTTTTTCTAAAAACTATAGCTGTCATGTCACCAAAAAAACTAACGGAAGTTTGTATTTTTGTTTTGGATGACCATAGGAGTTAACTACATAAAATAGAGCGACCATAGAAAGATAAAACAAAGATAAGTGACCATGGTGATCAATTAACACAAGTTGAGTGACCATTGAAAGACAAAACAAAAAAAAGTAACCATGATGGTCAATTTACACCAGTTGAGTGACATAGAGGCAATCAACTCTCCTATAATCACATTATAGCCACTCAGACATTTGTTTTGAGGGCTAAATCACACAACTCCATTCTGATTGTAAGAGCGTACAAGATTTTGCCTCCAAGAGTATGATCTATTAGTCAATCACGTAGGTACATCTTATGAAATTTTAAAAGTTAGTGCAATTATAGACTATTGAAAGCAAGATTAGTAGCATATACCCATTAGAATAGTTGAAGCATCCAAACTCACATTCTCTATCAATTCATGTGTCGATTTAAACTGAAATGTAACAAAGCAAGTACTATTTCAATTTTAGATTTTTGTGGGCTGAATCTAAGTTGTCTACGAAACGATTACTGCCAATAGATGAGTTGGGTTGTAACATGTGGTGAGTTGAACAAGTAAAAAGGACAGAAAGGAATTGAAGCTGACTTTTGCAAATATAAACAAAAAACTGGAGTCGTGGACAAGTACTGGTCTTGTGGAGTTGCGTAAGCTTAACCAAAAGAAATTTTTCTCGTCAAGGAAAATAAATAGAAAAAAAATTAATCCTGTAAAGAGCACTTGAAATATACCTAGTCAGGTTCCTCTTTTCTCCTAAACTGTTATTTCAAATGATACTTAAAAATCCGACGAAATTACTGCAAATGATATTTAAATATCCGACGAAATTAGTGACTCAAAACCGAGAGTCAATGAGTCATAGAAGGACCAAAACACAAATAGATAAAAAGAAGAAAGAAGTCCGCCCTGGACGTACCTGGTAATGATAAAAGATTTCGAAACTTTTATACTTGAGAAAGTCCTAAACTTAAAGATGGTGTTTGTTTGAACGCTTATCATTTAGAAATTACTGTATTATTTTTGTTTTCAAAATCATCGAGGTGCCTGTAATATCTTCTTTAAACGATCTACAATTAAGTACACCTTTTCCTTCTTTTTTTTCTTTTCCTTTTCCTTTTTAAAATACGTCCTGCTCAAGATTGGAGCAAGATCTTGTGCACACGCAAAAGGAAGGAGTTCATTATAATTGGAATGCCTTCACAAAATCATGTGCTTGTGCGAGATAAGCATGCATGGATTTAAGAGTATAAAATTATTTACTCAATCATTATAGTTTAACTTACTTTTTTTAACAGATTCCCACTAGATAAAGTGTCTAGTATGTAATTTTTATTAATTAAGGAAAAATAAAAATGTCTCTACTATATGGTTGAAACCGGAGCTTCCAAGTAATAAAAAAAATGGGAATCACCTTAGTTCCCTTGTGGCCTGAGGTGAAATATTATGAGCTAAAAGCTATAAAGAACAAGCTAATCAATAAACTTGACTTGTTGAGTTTGTGCTTTGGATATCGCTAATCGGGCCTCTCTTGGCTGAACTTGCTTTAATCTTTTGTTGCAGGGTATTGGATTGAAGATTACTTTTGCTGAGCTTAGTTTAACCTACTATATACAGGTTCTTTACAACTTTTTATGTTACTGATTATATTTATAATATAAATTTACTTATTATTACCTTGGATGGAGTTAGTGACATGATTATGTTGGCGCATATATAATTGTTGTGTATTGAACTTAAACACCATAAAATAGGAAGGTGTTATTAGTGATGAAGAAATCACGTGCCAGTTTTGACTAATACTCCCTCTGTCCCATTTTGTTTGTAATAATTACTGTTTCGAAAGTCAAACTTCTTAAATTTGACCGTAGATTAGGATATAACATCTTTAACTTTTCTTAAATAAAATTTACATATTTGAAAACTACATGAAAAGTACTATAAGTCACAATAAATTACAACACAAAATATTCAAAATATATATAAAGATTGCGGTTAAAGATAAACTCGTTTGACCCTCGAAATTCGAACTACGACAGACAAAATGAGACGGAGGGAATATAACTTTTCACACTTTTCCTTGCCTTTCGAGTTTGGTGTATGAGGAAGTTCTACCAAATGAGCAAATTTGTAGTAGTAACAGCCAAATGAGCAAATTTGTAGTAGTAACAAAGGCTAAATATAAAATAATGGTAATACAATTATAATATTTTTTAGCAGTTGTAAAATTTTGTTTTGTCACATGAAAGTCGTACCACGGTCATTGTAATAATCAACTTATTGCCATAATAGTTATGTGACTTTATTGTAAAGAAACTATAGTTATGCATGTGACCTCGTGTAAAAACCTATAGTTATGTTACGTGGCATGCGTTTTATTAAACCAAAAAATGTAAATAATAGATTCAACATACTTAACCAAAAAATAGTTAAGATGTACAATACAATCGTAAATTATTATTACAAATTACATTATTTAGAAAATCTTGAATATGTAAATAGATGGTTTATCACTGAATATTACGCTTTAGGCATATGATTGACCCATAAGTTGTTTGGGGTACTTGGCTCGAACTGGTCGCATAGGCTGCGTTGGAAAATTGATTACAGGCACCCATGTGGGTCAACCCAGTTTTATGTCTAAATATATATAATTTTTATATATATTATAACAAAATAAAGAAAAGACATGTCTATTAGGAAAATAATTTGAAGATGTGTCTCACTTTAAGGACAAAAAAAAAGTTTCAAACTGTTAGGAGACATACCCTTTCTCTTTTCTGGACGAGAGAAAAAGAATAACTTCTTCCCAACACCAAAAGCAAAACTCTCTTCTTCTTCAGGAAGAACTATTAGGAGATTCCTAGAAGACGGTGGTGCTATACGTTTTGGAACAATCTTTTGTAATAAGGTATGATTTATACTGTGGATAAATTTTTAAAGTACGTGTTTTATAACATGTGATAGTATTGTCGACTAGTGAAATAAATACGGATTGATCTTGGCCGAACTGTGTGTACAACGGATTGTGTAATCCTACATGCTGGATAAGCATGTTGAGCTTATTATTTATATGTTTTGGATTCATAAAATAGATGTCACATCACAAATTTCAGCTAGAGATCCTATTTCTAGCCATAATGACCATTTGAGTCCAATAGGCAAAGATCAGTAACATTTTATGTCCAATTTAAAAGAAAGTAAACTAACTTTCGTCATCTATTATCACTAGCGCAGTGCCCATTTAAGCAATTGATTCTTTTTGCAATCAAAGTTTACGGTATCATTTCGCTAAAAGAGCATTAGTTAATTTGGTTGAAAGCATACCTGTAAATTGGCTAGCTGTTGAAGGAATTAATATGGGCAACTTTGTCGAGAAATGCAATTGAAGCACGCTAACAGTTGTAGAAGATTGGAGCTGCAAGGCGAATAAATAGGTGGTGCGCATGGAATGGCCAAGACTTCCAAGTTTTTGGATAAAAGATGCAAAGGATATAATTTGCAGGATGGAGGAAGATGAGTCAGCAATTATGTACAAACAAGAGTGGCAAGATGAGGATGAGAAATCTAACATTAAGACGTCTCTACCTGTTGGCCAAATGAGTTGGAAAAGTAGAAGTTGACAAACTTAACAGGAAAGATCGACAACTTAATATTTAATCTTCAGTAAACATAACTATGTTTCGAAAATAAATAAAATAGATAGGATTTGAACTCTATGCACGTAAGCATTTTAGTTCTTTTTTCCACATAGTGATACAGTAGTTAATAAAATGGAATGAAGTCATACGATATTGTTGTTCAATCTGTGGACTACTTGAGATCATCTCAGCCGTCTTTCTAAGGACATGTATTATGTGAGCATTATATAATCCTAATCCTGCTCCATGAAGAACATCTCATTCATGCCGAGATGGAGACGGAGAGTATTGGATTGGAGGGACAAAAATCATTAAATATGCGTACACAATAGTTCATCTGGAGAATATATTTATGATGTAAATTTACTCTTGAGGGATTAATAAATGTTGTTTCACTTGCTTATCATGGATCAATAATGTTAGTTACAGATCAATATACTTACGATCTCATTTCCTGATTCCAGCATACCCATGCATGCGTTATGTCATGGAGCGCCTCTCAATCGTGGCCCGCCATTCTTGTAACTGTCACCTGTAATCCGCGCAGGTGTGTCCGCACCCCCCTGACTCCTTGGGCACGCCCCGTGGTGCCCTACAAGCTTCAAAGCGCCGAGTGGTACGGACGTAGCCGTGCTAAGATCTACATGCGCATTTGCGTATGTCGCCCCACTGGTTGAGCATGCCTGCATGCAGCAAGCAGACAACGCCCTCAAAATCTGCCTGCAGCCAGCGCCCACGCGCCCTGCACCTGAGTGCGCCAATGCCATGCGACCTGTGTTAATCCTGCGTTCAAAAATATCAGAAAATACAAAACCAGAAATGCATAAACAATATATATCGGACAATCCCGAGCCCATAAGTTTCTTGTGTCTCCTTAAGGAATCTAACCCCCTCACTGTTGTCCAAGGTTAACAGTTTAATTCCTCCCAGGATGGAACGGGATTACAGTTCTACGGTAGTAGCACTTCAAACTGTCGAACTCGGTGAACTCAAAGAAGCGGAGCAAATCACACGGCACTTACTGTTTGTATTAGAGTAATGCAGAAGAAAGGGGGAGACAGTTAGAAATTTTCTTAAGGAAAATATATGTAGAAGGGGACGTATTTATTGCCAAATGATAGGCTGGAATGAAGAGACACCACATTGAAATGTGGTTGTTACAGAAATGACCACACTAGTAGCTGGCTTTAAAAATGTAACGGGAAAATATTAAAACGGAAGAGGAATCAGATTACCGTTACAAAACGGAATATTAAATATTAATAATAAAATATTAATATTATTAAAAAATATTAATATTATTTAATACATTTAGTTTTTACTGGTCCAAAAAATTAAGTCAATTAATCATATCAATTGACCGAATCTGAAGCCGAAGCCGAGATGAGCGAGCGACAACGGTGGCGCGAGGCTCCCCTTCTTCTCAACCCTTTTAAGAGTTAAAAGAAGCACTTCTCTATTTAAACCCAACAAAAGCCTTTTCCTCTACCAATATGGGAGAAAGTGCATTTTCTTTATAAAAGGAACCTTTTCACCTTTCCACCCATTTTCCATTCACACTCTTCACATTTCAAAAAAATCCAACAATCCCCCACATGAATTGGTGCTATATTGTGGAAATATGCATGACTGACTTGTGTGATTTGCAAGAAAGAATTAGATGCATCGGGATAAGTAGGTTTCACTTTGAACTTTCCGTAGTGAACATACATCGGATATACTCGGTCAATCAGTAGATTTGATATCTTTGAACCGTCGAGCTTTGGTGTATACCTAGACAATGTAAGTCACACAACTAACCCTTAACCGTCTTTGGTTCTCACTGTTGTGTTCGTTTCAGCCATGAACACCGCCTGGTTTCATAAGTGCGTAGAGAATCTGATGCAGCCCGACCACGTGCTGATCAAGTGATCGATCCACCGAGGAGACCGATGACAAGAAGCCAAGCCAAGATGCTGCACGATGTGCATGTTCACTTAGCCTGGCCGAAGGAAAACAATTGCTCCGAAGCTGAGTGGCCGAGCTCAAGAATCGAAGGCATTATCTTCAAATTTGAGCCCGAAGGCAAGGTGACCGAGGACAATGAGCTCGAAGACAATTGAGCGTCCGAAGACAACAAGTGTGTTCGAGCAGACAATCGAGAACCGAAGCCAAGGCTTACGAAGTCAAATCTGCCGAACACAATTTAATTCAGCCCTGCGTGGCTTATTTCTATTGGTCGCCTGTGACCCTTTTACTAGTTTACCCTTAGTATTTCCTATATAAACCTTGTTTCCTTTTATTGTAAGGATACCTAGTTTTTGAACAATGATAAATTAATGAAAGTGCCGAGCACCTTTCTCTTGTCTCCGTCGTGAGCAAAACCCTGTGAGGGAATTATGGACTTGTGGCTTTCGGTTAATCCGATTGAACATTCCTCTTTGATCATTCAGTTTGCAAGAGGCATGTTCTCTTGAGGATTGTTGCATAGTTTAGGTGATTCTTGTATCCCTTTCGATCGAGCTTTGAGACAAGTTCCTCACTGTTCTTTCGAAAGAAGCAAGTTTTGTCTTGCTTCTATCTTTTTATCTTTCTTGTTCATCTTCCGCGTTTGTGCTTAGCAACTCCTTCGGGTTTGCATTGCACCATCTTGGTATCAAAGCACGGTTTGGGCTTGTTTCTACAACCCCAAATCCTGTTCAAGTTATCTTTATTTTCGTGCGTTGTCTTTGTTTTCCGTTTCGTGTTCTTGATTTGATTTTGTTACTGTTGGTGTTGTTATTTTACAAAAAAAAAAAAAAAGTGTTAAAAAAAAAGAAAATTCAAAAACTGTGTTTGATTGTTGGTTGTTTGGGAAAAACAACCATTGATTCTTGTTCACCATCGAGTTCCGAATCCAACAAGTGCCCGACGTACCAATTTCGTGACTAGGGTTTCTTGGTGAATTTTTGGACTGTTTTGAGCTTTAATGGTGACTGAAAACTCGAACCCCACTGTGTTTGGAAGAAACCGGTGAAGAATGGTGGTTCTTGAGTGATTTGGGTTTGTTTGTTGCTTAAAAATCGAAGTTCTGAGTTTAAATCGTAGTCCGTACACCGGAAACTTGTTACAAAATCGTAACAGTGTACGACTCGAACGAGCTGGTTCTTAGCTCGAAGAACTTGAACTGAATTCCTCCGATGCTGTTGAAACCGGAGTCGATAAAGCAACCCAGATCTGTTGAATTTCGTGGTCAGTGAACCGAAGTTGTTGTGTCCGTACGCCGGAGCAAAGGTCACTGTTCCATTGAAGAAGAAAGGGTAAAGTGTAAACATCAAAACCCCAGGTGAAAATTTGTCGGCTGAGAAAAGGAAAGTGGATAAGGTAAAACCCTATCCGTACCAAGGAGGGACCACTCTTGTACGGACAAGAGTTGGTGTGGCCGAGGAAGATTCCAAAAGGGAATCAAAGGGTAGATTCTCCTAGGTTCTCACTTCTTTCGTGTCAAATTCTAGTTGGTGGATCTTTCGAGTAATTGTCCTACTCGAGGTCGTACTAACTCTTTTAAGCTGATAGGAATTCGTGCGAAGGGGTGACCGAAGTCCAAACTTTCGTAGAAATTCTTTTGACTCCCCGAGCTCAGTTAAAAAAAGCGTCCGTTCCATCGAGTCGAACATCACTTCACTCTTCCCGAAGAGGCAGTGACTATTGTCGAACTTGAAGGATCTTAGAGGACCGATCAATCAGACGAGCCACTGTTAACAAGTCCTTGAGTGATCAAAAACCGAACCCATAAATTGAGTGGACCCGAGTGCCACCCATCAAAGGTGAGGGAGTGTGTGAGGTTATTTCTAACCCTAACATTTGTTTGATCTTTGACTTGTGCAGGTACCATGGCTGGAAATGATGGCAAAAGTATTGAGAAGCCCGAGGTGTCGTTAGCCGATCTCATGGCTGCGATACAAGGCGTCAGTGCCGACTTAAGAGGAGTGACTGCTCGAGTGACTCTCCTCGAGCAGGAAAATGCGTCCGTGGCCATGAATGGGTCCGGCGTTGGAACGAGCCAATCCACTCCGATGAAACCTGAGCTGTATGCTGAGCTTGTACGACAACATCAGTTGACAAGTGAAGCAATTCGAAGAGAACTTAACTTGGGCAATCCCCAAGCTGCTTATCAAAACTTGGGCAATCCCCAAGCTGCTTATCAAAACTTGGGCATTCCCCGAGGAGAAAGAATACAGCCTCCAGTGGCCCGAAGAGATCTTGGATCCGTTGCCGAGGAGGTTGATGAAGAGGAATTTCCCGAGGACGAATATGAGCGTGAGCTGCCATTCGCTCAACGAAGGCAAGCTCACCGAGGTCGTGGAAATTTCCGAGGTCGAGGCCGAGGCGCAAATGTTGAAAGAAATATTGGGCGTGAGGCCAATGATCGAGATGATGAGTTTCCCGAACAGGCGAGAGGTGTTCGAGACTCAAACTTGAACAGTGTCAAGATCACTATTCCACCCTTTAAAGGAACTAGTGATCCCGATGAGTATCTTGAATGGAAGCTTAAAATGGAGCGCATATTTGAAACCAATGAGATGACCGATTAGAGAAAAGCTGCCCATGCCATTGCTTCGTTCGAAGCTTATGCATCAACATGGTGGGAATCTGACAAGAGACATAGACGAAGGAATGACTATCCTGAAGTCAATACTTGGCCACAGTTGAAGAGAGCAATGGATGCTAAGTATTTGAGTGCCAAGTACAGGCAGACTCAAATGCAAAAGCTCTATGAGTTAAAGCAAGGGTCCAAGTCTGTCCAAGAGTACCACGATGAGTTCGAAAAGGTTCGATTGAATCTTGATCTGGTCGAAGACGAAGAACAAGCCATTATCAGATTCAAAAATGGCTTGGCTAGGGATGTGTCATCTCAATTGAGGCTCCACGTGTATCACACGTTGGATGATCTGTTCGATGCTGCCACCGAAGCTGAAAAATTGGTGAAGGACGACAAGGCAAACCGGTATCGAGGAGTCACTACTTCTACTCCTTTGAACCGAGGTAAAGAATGGAAGAGTCCAAACCAAGCAAGTGCTAACACTGTTCGAGATTCGAAGAGACCCTTCGAAAGAGGTGTGACCGTTAACCAGTCGAGAGAAGTGGGAGGTAAAGTTCAACTCAACTCTCCTAGTGCTTCAAATATTCAGTGTCACAAATGCAAAGGTTATGGTCACATGGCAAAAGAGTGTCCAACTCGCAAAGTTATGCTTCTGCTCGAAGATGGAACCGTCCATGAGCAAGCGAGTGACACCGAGGAGGAAGTTATCGAGGAGACTGACCGAGCTGAAGGTGATGATGATCATGAGGCTGCCGAAGCTGATCATCCGAAAATGTTTCTTGTGGTTCGAAGGAATTTGAGCTTCATGACTCTTGAAGAAGAGGTCAACCAAAGAGAAAACCTCTTTCATGCCCGATGTCGAGTGAGGGGAAAGGTGTGTTCGATGATCATTGATCCGGTAGTTGTGCCAATGTAGTGAGCCAAACATTGGTTTCACAAATGGGCTTACCTACGATGAAGCATCCCCACCCTTACAAGTTACAATGGCTGAATGAGTGTGGAGAATTGAGAGTTGTCAAACAAGTGTGGATCAAGTTCAAAATCGGAGAGTATCAAGATGAGATGATATTCGATGTGGTTCCGATGCAAGCTTGTCATTTGCTATTGGGTCGACCATGGCAGTATGACCGAACAGCTGTTCACAATGGTAGATCCAACACTTACACTGTGAAGCTCGATGGGAAGAGTTTCATACTCAAACCCTTGTCTCCAAAACAAGTCACCGAGGACTATAAACGGATGAAAGAATTGAAAGAAGCGGCCAAAGCTAAGCTTCCGATGGGAGCAAAATTGGGGCCCGAAGAGACTAACTCACCGCCCGAAGTGAAAGGAATTTGTGCAATCATGCAACCCGGTGAGATCTTACGAGGCAACGACCACGGTCAGATGATGATTTGCCTCGTGCACAAGGGTATCTTTCTAAACTCTAATGATGATTTTTCTAATGATAACCCTTTGCCCTTGTTTGTCCGTAAAGTTTTGCAGGACTTCGAGGACATGTTCCCTGAAGAAATGCCAGGTGGATTACCTCCGTTGAGAGGAATCGAGCACCAAATTGACTTCGTGCCAGGGTCTCAAATCCCTAACAAACCTGCATACCGGTGTAATCCCGAAGACACCAAAGAGCTCCAACGGCAGGTTGATGAATTGTTAAACAAGGGCCTCGTTCGAGAGAGCTTGAGTCCTTGTGCCGTTCCTGTTATCCTTGTCCCGAAGAAGGATGGAACATGGCGAATGTGTGTTGACTGTCGAGCAGTCAACAAAATAACGGTAAAGTATCGTCATCCTATCCCTCGATTAGATGACATGCTAGATGAGTTAAGTGGTTCTTCATGCTTTACGAAGATGGACCTCAGGTCCGGTTACCACCAGATCCGAATGAAACCCGGAGATGAGTGGAAAACCGCATTCAAGACCAAGTTCGGTCTCTATGAATGGTTGGTGATGCCTTTTGGCTAATCCAATGCCCCGAGCACATTCATGCGACTGATGAACCATGTGCTCAAACCGTTCATAAATAAGTTTGTTGTCGTTTATTTCGATGACATACTTGTTTATAGCAGAACCGTGGGTGAACATGTCGACCACCTAAGGCAAGTGCTCGAAAGGCTTCGAGAAGAGAAGTTGTATGCCAACTTCAAGAAATGCGCCTTTGGTGTCGATCGTGTAGTCTTTCTTGGATTTGTTGTCAGTGCTAATGGTGTCGAAGTCGACGAATCAAAAGTCGAAGCCATCAAAGATTGGCCAACTCCAACCTCGGTATCACAAGTTCGTAGCTTCCATGGCTTAGCTAGCTTTTACCGAAGGTTTGTTCGTGACTTTAGCACCGTGGCAGCTCCTTTAACCGAGCTGGTAAAGAAAGACCATCCATTTGTGTGGGAAGAGTCCCAAGAAAGGGCTTTCCAAGAGTTGAAACGGAGGCTTTGTTCTGCCCCGTTGTTGCAACTCCCTGACTTCGGCAAAGCATTCGAAGTCGAGTGTGATGCGTCTGGAGTTGGGATCGGAGGAGTGCTGATGCAAGATTCGAAGCCGATCGCTTACTTTAGCGAAAAGCTTAAGGGTGCAACCTTGAACTACTCTACGTACGACAAGGAATTGTATGCCCTCGTTCGAGCACTCGCCCATTGGCAGCATTATTTGTGGCCTCGAGAATTTGTGATCAAAAGCGATCATGAGTCCTTGAAGCATCTCCGAGGTCAGGAGAAATTGAATCAAAGACATGCCAAGTGGGTTGAATTTATTGAAAGCTTTCCCTATGTAATTCATTACAAAAAGGGAAAATATAATGTTGTGGCCGATGCGCTATCAAGGAAATTTGCCTTAGCAACCACTCTCGCCTCTAGGCTCATGGGAGTCGAAAGCATCAAGTCGATGTACGAGGACGATCCCAAGCTGAAATGTGTTCGAGACGCAATCTTGAGTGGCCGAAAGGTTGAGAAATATCAGTGGCATGATGGCTACCTCTTCAAAAATGGGAGGGTTTGTGTGCCAGTGTCATCGTGGAGAGAGCTCTTGGTTCGAGAAGCTCACTCAGGTGGACTGATGGGGCACTTCGGTGTCGATAAAACTCTTGGTATCTTGACCGAGCAGTTCCATTGGCCCAAAATACGACGAGATGTGGAAAAGCTTTGCAACGCTTGTCTCGTTTGCAAGAAAGCAAAATCGAAGTCCAACCCTCATGGATTGTACACCCCGTTGCCTGTGCCTGATCGACCTTGGGTTGATATATCCATGGACTTTGTCTTAGGGTTACCGAGGTCGGGGGGAGGACATGATAGCATCTTCGTTGTGGTTGACCGTTTTTAAAAAATGGCTCACTTTATTCCTTGCAAAAAGTGTGATGATGCACAGCATGTAGCTACATTGTTTGTTTCTAACGTGTTAAAATTGCATGGTGTACCTCGTACTATTGTAAGTGATCGAGACTCGAAGTTCTTGAGTCATTTTTGGAAGTGTTTGTGGGGTGCCCTCGGCACCAAGCTACTATTCTCGACGTCTCACCATCCTCAGACTGATGGACAGACCGAGGTAGTTAACCGAACCTTAGGATCTTTGCTTCGGGCAATGACCAAAGGGAAGGTTGGAAACTGGGCTGATCGTTTGCCCATGATGGAGTTCGCATACAATCGAACAGTGCATAGAATGATCAACATGACCCCGTTTGAATGTGTGTATGGCTTTAATCCTTTGATCCCACTTGATTTAACCCCATTGCCTCGAGATTCTGTTCTTGATTTTGAAGGTACTCGACGAGCAGCTGCCTTGATCGAATTGCATGCAAAGGTGAAGAAGAACCTCGAGGAGGCCTATGCAAAGGTTGCCTTAAAGAAAATCAAGGGGCGTAAAAAGTTGGAATTAAAGAAGGGATATTGGGTTTGGGTTCACTTCCGAAAGGAACGCTTCCCGAACCAAAGGAAAGAAAAGTTGGCTCCTCGAGGGGATGGTCCATTTCAAGTGTTGACCAAGATCAACAACAATGCCTATGTGATCGACCTCCCTGGTGAGTATAACGTGTCCAACACCTTTAATGTTGCTGACTTAGTTCCTTGTGTTGTAGGTCCAACTTCGGAGGACGAGGAGGGCTTGATTTCGAGGACGAAATCCTCTCAAGAAGGGAAGGATGATGCAGCCCGACCACGTGCTGATCAAGTGATCGATCCACCGAGGAGACCGGTGACAAGAAGCCAAGCCAAGATGCTGCACGATGTGCATGTTCACTTAGCCTGGCCGAAGGAAAACAATTGCTCCGAAGCTGAGTGGCCGAGCTCAAGAATCGAAGGCATTATCTTCAGATTTGAGCCCGAAGGCAAGGTGACCGAGGACAATGAGCTCGAAGACAATTGAGCGTCCGAAGACAACAAGTGTGTTCGATCAGACAATCGAGAACCGAAGCCAAGGCTTACCGAAGTCAAATCTGCCGAACACAATTTAATTCAGCCCTGCGTGGCTTATTTCTATTGGTCGCCTGTGACCTTTTTACTAGTTTACCCTTAGTATTTCCTATATAAACCTTGTTCCCTTTTATTGTAAGGATACCTAGTTTTTGAACAATGATAAATTAATGAAAGTGCCGAGCACCTTTCTCTTGTCTCCGTCGTGAGCAAAACCCTGTGAGGGAATTATGGACTTGTGGCTTTCGGTTAATCCGATTGAACATTCCTCTTTGATCATTCAGTTTGCAAGAGGCATGTTCTCTTGAGGATTGTTGCATAGTTTAGGTGATTCTTGTATCCCTTTCGATCGAGCTTTGAGACAGGTTCCTCACTGTTCTTTCGAAAGAAGCAAGTTTTGTCTTGCTTCTATCTTTTTATCTTTCTTGTTCATCTTCCGCGTTTGTGCTTAGCAACTCCTTCGGGTTTGCATTGCACCAGAATCGGCCTTACATAATTCTCCTTGAAGCGGCTTCCACTTCACACTTACAAAGGTGATTTCTAAACGTGTAATCCCGTAGATGTACACTATTGGATAATTTAATTATCAAACTTAGATAATCATTAAAAAACACCTCTAGCGTTTTATCCTTGGTACTTGAACATTGTCTCATCACGAGAATGGACCAAAAATTTAGTTTGACAATGATGAACCGTCATACACAACTTTGTATTCTCTTTGAACCTAGTTCTTGGGATCTCCAGTCTTCTATGTAGAGTTGCCGCCGTGATGACTTGTCCTTGGCCATAGTCCCATTCTCTTCGATTAATGCTCAATCGCCTCTCTAGTTAAGCCTTTTGTTAGCGGATCCGACACATTATCACTTGACTTCACGTAATCAATAGTGATAATTACTCTAGAGAGTAGGTCCCTAACGGTTTTATGTCTTCATCGTATATGACGATTCTTACCATTATACATAATATTCCTAGCTCGTCCTATAGCCGATTGACTATCACAATGTATACAAATTGGTGTCAGCGGCTTAGACCAGAACGAAATATCTTCCAAAACATTCCGAAGCCATTCAACTTCTTCACCGGCCTTATCTAAAGCTATGAATTCAGCTTCCATTGTAGAGCGTGCAATGCACGTTTGTTTGGACAATTTCCAAGATACCGCTCCTCCACCAAGTGTGAAAATGTACCCACTTGTGGACTTAGAATCAGTTGTGCCGATGATCCAATTGGCATCACAATATCCTTCAGTGACCGCAGGATACTTGTTATAATGCAATGCAAAGTCTTGGGTATATTTTAATATCCCAAAACACATTTCATCACCATCCAATGAGTTTGATTTGGATTACTCGTGTATCAACTCAGTTTGATTATAGCACAAGCTATATCTGAACGAGTACAATTCATGATGTACATCAAACTTCCCAAAACACGAGTGTAATCCCACTGTGACGTGCTTTGACCTTTGTTCTTTTTAATATCAAGGTTTACATCAATATGAGTCCTTGAAACTTTAAAATCCAAATATTTAATTTTTTCAAGCACACTATTGATGTAATGAAATTGAGACAAAGTCTGACCTTGAGGAGTCCTATGGATCTTAAGACCAGAATTAAGTCGGCAACTCCTAAGTTTTTCATAACAAATTTGCTAGTTAGCATGCATTTTATAGCATTTATGTTGGCAATGCCATTACTCATTATCAACATGTCATCCACATATAAGCAAATAATGACTACATAATTAGGAGTGTTTTTAATGTAAACACATTTATCACACTCGTTAATTTTAAAGCCATTTGATAATATTGTATGATCAAATTTCGCATGCCATTGTTTAGGTGCTTGTTTTAGTCTATAAAGTGACTTAACAAGTTTACACACCTTCTTTTCTTTTCCCGGGACCACAAACCCTTCAGGTTGTTCTATATAAATTTCTTCCTCCAAATCTCCGTTTAAGAAAGATGTCTTAACATCCATTTGATGGATTTCAAGACCATACATGGCGGCTAACGCTATTAACATACGTATGGATGTAATTCTAGTTACCGGCGAGTATGTGTCAAAGTAGTCAAGACGTTCTTATTGTCTATAACCTTTGACAACAAGCGTTGCCTTGTACTTGTACTTGTCAATAGTACCATCAGCTTTCATTTTCCTTTTGAAAATCTACTTAGAACCTAATGTTTTGTTTCCAAGAGGAAGATCAACCAATTCCCAAGTATGGTTGTTCAAAATAGATTCTATTTCACTACTGACTGCCTCTTTATAAAATGGTGTGTCTGAAGAAGACATGGCTTCTTTAAACATCCGAGGCTCATTTTCCAACAGAAAAGTGACAAAGTCATCTCCAAATGAAGTAGAAGTTCATTGACGCCTCCTACATCTTGGTTCTTCCTCATTTGGTTTTTTTCTTTAGTTCCTTCCCGAGGTCGTTTGGATCTTTCACCAACTGACTCACATTTCTTCTTATACGTATATATATTTTCAAAAAATTTAGCACTATCGGATTCCATCACTGTATTAACATGAATATCGGAATTTTCTGATCTATAAACCAAAAATCGATATGCTTTACTATTAGTAGCATATCTAATGAAAACACAATCAACTTTTTTCGATTGTATCTTAACCCTTTTGGGTTTTGAGACTTGCACTTTTGCCGAACACCCCCACACTTTGAAATAATTTAAATTGGGCTTTCTTCCTTTCCACTTTTCATATGGAATGGTAAGTGTTTTGCTAGGGGGAACTCGATTGAGTTTTTGATTAGCCATGAGTATAGCTTCCCCCACAATTTCTAGGGTAAACCCAAACTTATTAACAGCATTCATCATCTCCTTTAATGTTCGATTTTTTCTTTCCGCAATCCCATTAGATTGAGACGTGTAAGGGGCAGTTTTTTTATGAATAATGCCATATTCCAAAGATATTTGTTCAAAAGGAGATTCATATTCGCCGCCCCTATCACTTCTTATGAATTTAATTTTTTTGTTAAGTTGTGTTTCAACTTCATTTTTGTATTGCTTGAATGCGTCAATTGCCTCATCTTTACTACTAAGTAAATAAACATAGCAGTAACGAGTGCTATCGTTAATAAAAGCTATGAAATACTATTTTCCACCGCGAGATGGTATTGACTTCATATCACAAATGTCTGTATGAATATAGTCTAATGGTTCAGAATCCCTTTCAATTGACTTGTTAGGGTGTTTAGTATATTTAGACTTAATACATATTTGACATTTTGACTTTTCGCAATCAAATATACATCCAAATTGATCATTTTCTGCAAAGTTTTATAATTGACATGTCCCAAACGAGAATGCCATCAAACAAGTAAGAAGAAGCTGAAATTTTATTCATATTGTCAAAGATCATTACATTGAGTTTGAAAAGGCCCTCAGTTAGGTAATATTTTCCTACATACAACTCATTCTTAGTTATTACAACTTTATCAGAAACAAAAACACACTTAAACCTATTTTTAATGAGAAGCGCGGTAGACACCAAGTTCTTCCGTATTTCAGGAACGTGAAGAACATTGTTTAGAGTCACAACCTTTCCAGATGTCATCTTGAGGCATATCTTTCCATATCCTTCAATTTTGACCGTTGCAGAGTTGCCCATAGAGAGTGTCTCATCAGATCCAGCGGGAGCATATGAAGCAAAGGCTTCCTTCACAATACAAACATGTCGGGTGGCTCCAGAATCAATCCACCATTCTTTAGGATTTCCAACCAAGTTGCATTCAGAAATCATAGTGCACAAATCAATGTCTTGCACTCCTTGGGCCAGTTTATTCTCTTCAACCATTTTGGCTTGACCTTTTTCCTTTTTTTTTGTCCTTGTCCTTCTTTGCAACACGACAGTTTGCAGACTTATGCCCAGTCTTGCCACAGTTGTAGCAATTTGCCTTGAACTTTTTCTTGCTAGGATTGGTCTTTCCTCCAAAAGGCTTCTTTCTCTTATTCTGATTTGGATTATGCTCAACAATATTTTCTCCCGCTATTGTAGCATTTCCACGAGCCTTCTTTTCAGCCGATTTGTTGTCTTCTTCAATACTTAAGCGAACAATCAAATCTTCAAGGGACATCTCCTTGCGCTTATGTTTCAAATAATTCTTAAAGTCCTTCCATAACGGAGGCAACTTTTCAATCATAGCCGCAACTTGAAACGCCTCATTAATCATCAAACCTTCTAAGAAAAGTTTGTTAGAAATAATATAATTAATACTCTTAACATAAGTATTAATTAGGATCATACCTTCAGCTAGGAGATCATGGATAATGACTTGAAGTTCTTGGACTTGAGACACAACAGATTTGTTATCCATCATCTTATAATCCAAAAATTTGGTGGCTACAAATTTCTACAGTCCAACGTCTTCAGTCCTATATTTCTTTTCCAGTGCATTCCACAGTTCCTTTGACCATTCAACGTTACTATAAACATTGTACAAGTCATCTTCCAGGCCACTTAGAATATAGTTCTTACATAAGAAGTTAGAATGCTTCCAAGCCTCAATAACTAGGAAGCGCTCGTTGTCAGGTGTTTTATCAGGCAAGACCAGAGCATCCTCCTTAATAAACCTTTGCAGCCTTATAATGGTACGATAAAAGAACATCTTTTGCTGCTATCTCTTAGAGTCCATACCAGAAAATTTTCTCGGCTTTTCTGCAGGTGGCATAACTATTGCAATAGCAGCACGGCTAGACCCTGCACCACCAGAAACTATGGTAGCAGTAGTACTCACAATGAGGGACAGTTTGTTCCACTCTGTTTTTCATCTCTGTAAAAAATGACACAAGCAGAAATAATAAAAAACCAGTGAAGTATTTAAATCTTCAAACCAAATACAAACAAACTATTTAAACAGTGAAGTGTTTAATCTTCAAACTGAATAACAGTCGGAGTAGAAACTACGAAGGCTTTTAGTTTTCACAAACAGATAAATTAACAATAAATAGGAGTAGAAAATCACGAAGGTTTCTGCTTAACCAATACATTATTTAAATGCACAAAATAAATAACGATAGATTCTTTAAGCTTGTTAATCCTGCGTTCAAAAATATAAGAAAATACAAAATCAGAAACGCATAAATAGTATATATCGGACAATCCCGAGCCCACAAGTTTCTTGTGTCTCCTTAAGGAATCTAACCCCTTCACTGTTGCCCAAGGTTAACGGGTTATTTTCTCCCAGGATGGACCAGGATTACAGTTCTACGGTAGTGGCACTTCAAATTGTAGAACTCGGCGAACTCAAAGAAGCGGAGCAAATCACATGACACTTACTGTTTGTATTAGAGTAATGCAGAAGAAAGGGAGGAGACAATCAGAAGTTTTCTAGAGGAAAATATCTGTAGAAGGGGATGTATTTATAGCCAAATGATAGGCTGGAATGAAGAGACACCACCTTTCAAATGTGGTTGTTACAAAAACAACCACACTAATGGCTGGCTTTAAAAATGTAACGGGAAAATATTAAAAATGGAAGAGGAATCAGATTATCGTTACAAAAACGGAATATTAAATATTAATAAGAAAATATTATTATTATTCAAAAATATTAATTTTATCTAATACATTTAGTTTTTGTTGGTCCAAAAAATTAAGTCAATCAATCATATCAATTGACCGAATCCGAAGCTGAGACGAGCGAACGACGACGACGACGACGCGAGGCTCCCCTTCTTCTCAACCCTTTTAAGAGTTAGAAGAAGCACTTCTCTATTTAAACCCATTAAAAGCCTTTTTCTCTACCAATATGGGAGAAAGTGCATTTCTTTTATAAAAGGAACCTTTTCACCTTTCCACCAATTTTTCATTCACACTCTTCACATTCCAAAAAAAACCTAACAACCTGCGCATACGCGCCGCAACGCTGCATGTCCCGCACTAGAGTGCGCCAATACCATGCGACATGCGCATGCACGCCCCAACGCAGATTACCCCGCACTTACGCCCGCAATAGCGTCGCGCCCTGTGCGCGCACCGTGAAGACATAGACAAGGATGAGGCCCCTCAAAGTGATGCACACCATTGTAATTAAAGTTAGTTTATCTTTCTGTAATTTTCTAGTGTGACTGTCTAGCCCTTTAGAATCTACTGCGTGGACATGAGTTTTTCTTTTTAAGACATATATAGGGGGGTATAAGGATTCGAATATTTGTAAGCTGCTTTCATATTTCTGCTCTCGTGTCTCACCCTCTCGACACCATATTGGCTTTCTTGTTATCGGTTGGTTTTCATTAATGCAAGCAAGTACAACAACTTTTATTTCAATTACTCTTTTTATATACACTGTGATTGACTTTGGTTTTTTCCGTACGGCATTGACGATCTAGTCTAGCATGCGGAGGGGACCATTTGCTGACGTTATGTTTCCCTTCTTAGCAAACTCAAGGAGGAACCACGTAACCATTCTCCCTTACCTGAGTTGGCGACATCCTGGCACCTTCCTTGAAAAATAATCAGCTATCAGGTCCTTGAAGGCTTTGAGGTCTGTTCCCCTATCCCATGTGTTCTCTTTTGCATCATATCTGCTCCATTTCACCAAAATTCTTGGTGATATTTCCTTGAGGCATGAATAACGTGGTCATCAAAGATAGCTTCTGCTACTTTCTTCCCTGACCACTTTTTCTTCCGGATGCTTGGCATTGTGAGCTGGCTTCTGGAAGGATTATCCTTGTCTTTTTGGAAAGGCTTCAGAAGGCTGATATGAAAGACGGGATAAATCTTCTACCAAACTGGTAGTTCAACGCGATAGGTTACTTTTCCAACACATTTCACAATAGACAGAGGTCCAACGTGTTTCTGCAAAAGACGCGGGTCATGAGCTCCCGCAAATAGATATATCTTGGGGATCTTTACCATCACCTTGTCCCCAACTTTGTACTCCACAAAACGCCGGTTTTGATCTGCATACTTTTTCATCCTCCTTTGTGCTTTTTCAAGATAGCTCCGCACTATCTCTAGGTTTCTCTTCCACTCTCTTGAGAAACTCGCAGCTCTGGAAGACTTTGACAGATTTGGTGCATCAACAGTATACAGGAGAAGAGGTTGTTGTCCCATGATAATTTCAAAAACGCTCATGTTGGTACTTGAGAACTTTTGGGCATTGAAGCGCAACTGGGCAGAATCCAGTAGCTTCACCTAATTCTTCTGCGACCCAGTTACAAAATGCCGCAGATATTCTTCGAGCATACCGTTGAACCGCTCCGTCTTGCCATCAGATTGTGGATGAAAACTGGAACTGTGGCTCAATTTGGACCCGAGGCACTTAAAGAGCACGATCCAAGAGTTACTAGTGAATCGCGAGTCGCGATCACTAACAATATCTCTAGGCTGACCCCATTACTTCACCACATGCGCAAAGAAGAGCCGTGCCGTCTCTTCAGACGCTATATATTTGAGGCTGCTATAAAAGTCCCGTATTTAGAGAACCGATCAACCACTACCAGAATAGTCGTTAAATCTCCAACCTTGGGCAATCCAGTGATAAAATCCACAGAGACGCTTTCCCAAGGCCTTCTTGGGAAAGGTAGCGGCTGCAAAAGTCCTGCTTGCATCAAGCATTCCGGCTTTTCTTTGTGGCTGACCAAGCAGGTCTGCACATATTGATCTACATCATCCGCTATCTGTGGCCAATAGTATGCGCATTGTAGCCTAGGTTGATGCCCGGCCCAGAGGGTATCATGGCATTCCTTCAAAAGAGCCATCCACAAATCACCTCCCTTAGGCGCATAAATTCGCTTTCCTTTTGTCTTGAGAAATCCATCATCCATATAGAACTACCGCATTTTTCCTTGCTCCACAAGGATGATCAAGTCTTGAGCGGGAGGATCACGAATAAGAAGATCCTTGATCTGATCCTTAATACTGGTGGTTACCTCGCTTCCCCTAAGGACGGCAAGCACACACACCGAGACTAAGTTGGCCCTCCGACTTAGCGCATCAACAACTTGGTTTAACTTCCCACTCTTATATTCCAAGTGGAAATGAAACTCGGAAAAAAGCTCTTGCCATCTCGCCTGCCTCCCATTCAGTATTGGTTGAGTCATGAAATAGCTGACAGTAGTGTTGCTTGTCTTAACAATGAAGGGTGCACCAGTAAATAATGGCGCCATAAGCACAAGTAGTTGGCCAACTAATAACTCTTTCTCATAGGCCGCATAGCGCCGCTCTACATCCTTCAGCTTCCGGCTCTCATAAGCAACTGGGTGCCCCTCTTGCATCAAAACTCCACCAAGTGGAAAGTCTGAGGCATCAGTCTGTACTTCAAATGACTTGGCCATATCGGGAAGAGCCAAAATCGGGCTACTTGACATAGCCCTCTTCAAAGCAGCAAAGGCCTTCTCACGCCTTGGACACCACTCCCATGGCGTAGCCTTCTCCAAAATTTCCGTTAGGGGCACGACAATAAGATAATAATTCTTCACGAACCATTGATAGAAATTACATAAGCCTAAGAAAGATCTTAGGGCATGAATATCCTTCGGGTGGTGGCCAATCAGCAATGGCCTGAATTTTTCCAATATCTATTTTGATTTGTCTCTCTCCGACTACATGCCCAAGAAATTCGATCTGCTTTTGGGCAAAAGCGCATTTCGACGGCATGGCATATAACTCATGCTCTCTTAGTCTTGTCAAGACCTTCTTCAAATGCATCATGTGATCCTCCATGCTCTTGCTTTAAATCACAATGTCATCCAGATTAGACAACCACAAATTCATCTATAAACTCCTGGAAGACTTGATTCATCAGCGTACAAAATGTTGCTGGAGCATTAGTTAAGCCGAAGGGCATGACTAGGAAATCAAACGATCCATATCTTATGACACAAGTAGTCTTGTGTTCATCTATTTCTGCGATACGCACTTGCCAATAGCCCGATCTCAAGTCTATCTTAGTGAATATCGTAGCACTACCCAACCTATCGAACAAGTCCGCCATAAGAAAAATAGGGTTCTTGTTCTTCACAGTTATCTTGTTTAACGCTCTATTGTCCACACAGAGTCTTAGGGATCTGTCATGATTCTTTTGAAATAGGACAGGCGACCCATAAGGGGACTTAGAGGGCACAATAATTCCAATATCCAGCATTTCCATCAATTGTCTCCAAAGCTCGGTGAGTTCGGGTTGTGACATTCGATACGGTGCCCGGGCAGGAGGCCTTGCACCCGACACCAACTCAATCTGATGATCCACGGCTCGCTTAGGCGGCACTCGCCTAGGCATTTCTAGTGGCATCACATCTTCAAAGTCCACCAACATATCCTTCACA
Organism: Petunia secreta; assembly: GCA_029990175.1. NCBI lineage: Eukaryota > Viridiplantae > Streptophyta > Magnoliopsida > Solanales > Solanaceae > Petunia > Petunia secreta. The sequence goes on from JARKIP010000053.1 coordinate 7,207,079, forward strand.
GCGGAAGGAATAGGGCCAGATGCCTGCTCAATCTCGTCCAAGCATAAGGTAGCCAAGAACGTTGGTTCCTGTCTCTTGACACCCTTCTTCAGTTGCATGGCTGAGATGCTCCTCTCATTCAACTTCCTAGACAAAGCTGAAACTGTGCATGGTTTTGCTTCCATATTAGGTAGGGCATCGCCATGCGGCACGACCGCGGTTTGAGTTTCCCGCAAAAATTCCAAACTAAGAATCAGTTTGAAATCATCCATCGTGACTACAGATAACATACTCTTCCCTTCATAAGGACCCAATTTTATTGGAACTCCCTTCGCCACACCTCCAACAGGTCACACGAACAGGTTTGCCATTAACCCGAACATCGATTCCAATAGGTCACACGAACAGGTTTGCCATTAACCTGAACATTGATGTACATGAGTCCCTTACTTTTGCCAACTCGAGGTTTGGCATCAGCTTCTGAATTCTTTTTCTGACCAGCAGGATCAGTTTCCTTCTTTAATCGAAGACCAGCAGTACTTGATTCGCCCACCTCTTGAGAAATAGAATAGAACGTGTGTGAGAACGCACCAATTGGAGCCTCATCCTCATTCTCTTCGTCTACTTCTTCTTCATCAAGAGTTTCATGGGCATTCAGCTTCCTCTTTTCAGGGCAATCAGGAACCCGGTGAGGACCCCCACATTCGAAACATCATCCTTTAGGAACAATGGCTCCTTTTCCTTTTTTTGAGACGCAGTGTTGCTACTACTCGAGGAAGAGGCCTTGGAGTAATTAGTACTCCGCTCTCCCCCTCATTTGTTAGGACCACTCTTATTAGATTGGCCCCCTTTGTAGTTGTTACTATCAGCAGGACGTAGAGTCGCCTGCTGCCTGTCATTTCGAGTATCCACTTGATAGTCAACAATGCACTCAGCAGCTTGAATAGCCCTGGCTAACATGTCCACCCTTTGCCTCTCTAACTCCGCATGAGCATAAGGTTTTAGCCCTTCCATGAAGGTAAAGAGCTTATCTTTCTCGCCCATGTCGCGGATGCTTAGCATAGGCTGTGAATTCACGAACATATTCCCACGTAGACTTTATCTGCCTTAGCTCCCTGAGCTTTCATCGAGTGCTCTACTTGACATTCTCTGGGAAGAACTGTCCAGGGATAGCCGCTTTCAACTCATCCCATGTTGCTAGTTCTGGGTCACCATTCATCATGGCCTCAACTTTCCCACGCCACCATAGTTTGGCGTCACCATCGAGGTACATGACCATAGCCTTGATCATCTTATCATCATCTAACCCACCAACCGCTTCAAAATATTGTTTCAGGTCGAATAAGAAATTTTCGACCTCTTTAGGACTTCGAGCACCACTGTCATGCTTGGGATCTAGGATCTTCATATTTTGCTTGGGAGCGAAATTCATTGCACCCCAACCTCCATTCCCTCCTCCTTTGAGAAGGCCCTGCATGACCTGGGCCATCAGGTTGCTCACAGTGTTTTCCAACGCCGCATGGGACATCGCATACTCATCCAGCTGTTGTTGCATGGTAGCATTCCTCCCTTCGCTCGCATCGAGCCTATCCTTGACCGCAGCAAGCTCAATGCGGTCATTCTCCATATCTTGGCTCATGTGAGCAATATATGTCTCACTCTATGAAGCAAGACAACTAAGATCTTCCAGTCTCTCCTCAACACTATCTTTGAGATCCGGGATCGTCCCTGGAATCTCTTTTAGTGCCTTGACCACTTCTTCGAGCGCACTAACCCGTTCAACATTCATTTTTGTTCCACCAACCATGTTCCATAGTTTCTGTCAACCTTTTTCTTGTCCGTTGTCGAGCCTAGACTCTGATACCAACTATTATGCAGCGTCTCCTTAAGTTTGCTTAGAAGGGGAATGTAACATCAGCCAATGGTGCCCTCCGCACGCTAGACTAGATAGTCAATGTCGTGCGGAAAAATCAATATCAATCACAGTATGTATAAAAAGAGTAACTGAAATGAAAGTCGGTGTACTTGCTTGCATTAATGAAAACCAACTGATTAAAAGAAAGCCAACGTGGTGTCGAGTGGGTGAGACACCAGAGCAGAAATATGAAAACAGCTTACAAATATTTGAATCCTTATACCCATTATATATATCTTAAAAAGAAAAACCCATGTCCACGCAGTAGACACTAAAGGGCTAGACAATCATACTAGACAAATACAGAAAGATAAATTAACTATATTTATAATGGTGTGCGGCACTTTGAGGAGCCGCATTGATGGATATAATTTATTGATATATTTTTATAGTTAAATATTAAGTATTTTAAATAAAACGTGAATAAATATATCCATCTCTCGCATATTTTCTAACATATTTTGCAGGAAGAAGAAATTATTCAAGGTGAAGAAAAATAAGGGAATGACCATTGATGATTACATTATTCATAGTGTGATTATAACACTGATAGTAATGTCCGTGAATTGTTTTATGCTGAAGAATAAAAGTGCAAGCGGAAGAAAGTTCATGAAATAAAGCTACGTATGAATCTTTGAAATTGTCATCTAAACCCAACTCACCTTGGCCATCTTGAAAATTTTCCTACCACCTTAGGATATGACATCTTAGAAAGAACTTTGGCTTTGGAATTTATCTATAAATAGGTATTAAACTTTGTATGGAAAGACATCAATTTCATCTTGCAGAGAACTACTTTCTCTTGCTCTTTTTCTTTCTTTGTCTTTTATAATTTTAAGCTTTGGTAGTATTCTTCTTTAGAAGAAATATTATTTCTTCATAGTCTTAATATTTTATAACTTAGCTTTCTTACTCCATAATGGAGTAATCTCTTTTGTTGGGATAGTTGATGAAACTTGGTAATATTTATAATACATATCTCAGTTTTAATACATGCTTCGTCTGAAGTTTTTTTAATCACATTTTAACATTGTGCTAGAATTATAGTTTTTACTAAATCTTTATTTTCACATCTGTCTATTTTATATCTAGGTTATTGTTATATTAATTTGTAATTCTCACGGAGCAAAATTAATGTATAATAATTGATGAATAAAGTAGTAGAGTAAAAACTATTTTTCCAAGTCTGTAATCTTGTTACCTCAGTTTTAATTCTCACGGAGGAATTGTTGTAGGTAAGATTATTGATTTTCCGTAAAAATATTCTCACGAAGTTTTTACTACTTTTTAGCACAATTCAGGCAAGAAAAATATTTCGGTTTAATCGTCACTAGTTATAATTTAATTAATATACATAACCTCACGGAGTGTTATTAATTGATTATTTCTTAGTGAACAAAATATAATTGAATTAGCAATAAGCAATTATTCTTAAGAGAAATACATGTCAAAACAGAGATATTTATTATAAGTATTACCAAGTGAATTCAATGATTCCCAACTCCTTTTAAATTTGAAATCTTCCAGAAGTTCTTTATTTTAATTTAAGTAAATTTAAACTAAAAACTCACCTTTCATCAATTTGACTCTCTCAAATAGTAATTAAAATACTACAAGTCCGTAGCATAGAATACCCAATCTCTGTGGGACGATATCTTAAACTATATTAGAATTTGACACGAACGAGCAGACAATTCCTATGCACTTTGGACCTCGTCAAATTTTTGGTGCCGTTGCCGGGGATTGGCGTACATCTACTTCGGACTAAATATTGGATTACTAATTTGAGGACTTATTAATACAATTACTATTAACTTAATCTACTAAATACTACTATATCTATACCTAATACTAACCTCTAATAATATTTATATTGATTACTGCTTCTAACAATTTTGCTTCTCCTTCTAACATTTTTTCTTTCTTTCTTTAGTTTATATTAATATTACTAACTTTCTCTAATGACACTATACTATATCTTTTACTATATTCTAATAGTGAAACATTCTACTTTACCAGTTTTTTTTTTTCATTATCTACAATACCTACTATTTTTATCATTTACGTGTCTTCTGTTTTAACCATATTATTACTACTATTATTTTATTAATATTATAACCATCAGTACTTGTTTTATTATCATCTTTTAATATATTATAGTATTATCTTTCTCCTACCACTACTATTATTAGCGTTACTACTGTTGTAGCATTATTATAACTTTATTTTTTTTTTTCTTTCTTTCCTCTCTGAAATATCATTACCTCTTATTTTCATCATTTTCGTTCACTTTGTTATGTTTACTAGTATTACTATCTTTTGTTCTTTTTAGTACATCATTATTTACCTTTTCTCTTTATAGTATTTTTTTATAATAATATAATTATTATACTATTATATCTAATAATAGTATAATATATTATTTTACTTTTTGTATTTTTTTTTTCAAACTTTTTATTACCATTCCACCTACTATTTTCTCCTTTACATTCTCTTTTATATATCTACCTATAGTATAACTCTTACTCTTATCGTAAAAACTTCCACCTATAGAACCACATCATTCTTCATATCACCATCTTGTCTTCCATCACTTTAACTACCTTCCTACTACTATTACATCTTACTACTTCATCTAATTAACTACTTACTACTCTTTACTATTTATTATTACTATTTTTTTTCCCTAGTATTAGTCATCGTTCTTCCACCCTTGATTTCATTTATATTATTATTATAAAAGAAAAAATATTTTTTATTTATATATCTAAGTTTATATCAGTATTTGAAATTTCTCCTACTAAATATTGCTACTATTGTTACTACTACCTATGAGTCCTATAGATTTTTGTCACTAACTTTCTATACAATCACTACTTCGTCCTACTAAAAATAGTAGTATTATTATTATTATTATTATTATTATTATTATTATTATTATTATTATTATTATTATTATTATTATTATTTAATTTTTAGATTACAACTCACTGTTTTGCTTTTGTCATTTTTTTTTCCATTTGGCTATTATTATTAGTGTTGAGTATACTACTATTATTATTACCTATAGCTTTATCTTTAGTAAACAATATAATCTACTTTGTATTTAATTTATCTTTTTCCGACTAAATCATTACAGCTATCACTACTATCTATACATAACAATAGCATTATATTATAGTGTAATATTTCTTTCTACTATTGTTATATACTACTTCTTTAACTAATACTAATTATCACTAATATTTTTTATATTCCTTTTTAATATTTCCTTTCAACTAGTACTATTATTATTATTATTATTATTATTATTATTATTATTCCTAATATTTTCTTGTAGTGTTACCATTTCAACTGTTAAAGAGTTTATTTTGATTTTTTTTTTTGTTTTTACTTTAAAGAATTTCAAGTAGTTTATGACCCGCTCTTCTAATAAAGAGTTGGTCATTTACAATCCTGAAATTGAAAGATCTTTGAGATTGCGCAGGAAAGGACAATCATCATCTTCTAAAATTGTAACTTGTGACAAAATAGAGCACCAACTAGGAGATAACAATAACCCATTGGAAATTCCACCACCAGACCATGTAAAGGATCAATTTGATGAAGTGGCACCAAGACCAGCAAACAGAATCCTAAGGGATTATGCTAGGCCAGACCACTTTAACTGTGAATCTAGTGTCAGAAACCCACCTGTAGCAGCCAATAACTTTGAAATTAGGACCGGCCTAATTCAAACAATTCAACAGTCTTGCACCTTTACTGGTGATCCAAGTGAAGATCCACATAGTCATTTAATTGATTTCTTGGAACTAGTTGAAACTGCTAAATATAATGGAGTGCCTCCTGAAGCAATTAAGTTAAGGCTATTTTCTTTTTCTTTAAAAGGAGATGCTAAGACTTGGTTGCGAAGTTTGCCTCGAGGTTCTATAACCACATGGGACCAGATGACACAAAAGTTTTTGAACAAATATTTTTCCCCTGCTAAAACAACAAAGTTAAGACAAGATATTTCTAATTTCTTGCAGACTGATACTGAGTCAGTTTATCAAGCATGGGAAAGATTAAAATCAATGTTAAGAAAATGTCCACATCATGACATTCCTGAACATATGCAGTTGTATATTTTATATCATGGACTAACACGTTCTTCTAGAAATGTGATAGATGCAGCTGCAGGAGGTTCCATCATGGGAAAGACCACAGAAGAAGCATTGCAATTGCTGAATGAAATTTCTGAGAATGCCATCCAATGGCCATCTGATCGTGTAACCATCAAAAAGGCTTCCACAGTAAACCAGGCAGATGCATTTAATACACTAACACAACAGATTGCCTCCTTGGCACAAAAGTTTGAATCTTTTCAGGTGAATGCACAACAACCAAACCAGTTTGAGGCTTGTGACATGTGTGGAGGAAACCATCTTAACCATGAATGTCGCGCAAACAATCAGAATGATGAGCAGGCTAATGTCATCGGTTACAAGCCGTACCCTTTTGGAAGCCCAATGGCACAGAAACATCCAGGATTTCAGTGGAGCAATCCAAATGGTGCTGAGAACTCTCAAAGCTTCCAGAAGCAACCAACACAGGGTCCACCTGGATACCAAAATCAAAATCGTGGGCAATCAAATTTCAAGTCATATCAACAAGCAGCTCCATATCAGCAAAGGCCTCAACAAGCTCATTCAAGTCTTGATGACTTGTTGTACAAGTACATTAAGGCCACTGATGAAAAGATGGAAAGCCAAAACTCAACCCTCAAAAACTTAGAAATTCAGGTAAGCCAATTAGCAACTCTTGTTTCAGAAAAGATTCAAGGTCCCTTACCAAGCAATACAGAGAAAAATCCAAAAGAACACCTTAAGGCCATCGCCTTACGGTCAGGTAAGAATCTTGATGATCCATATGCTGACAGACAGGAAAAGAACTATTTTGAACACCAGGCAGCAAAGGGTAAGAATGTTGAAATACCATCTGATCCATCAGAAGAGAATGAAATCAAGAAAAAAGATGAAAAGAATTTTGAAAAAATAACTCCTCTCCCTGTAACAATCCCTTTTCCACAAAAGATGAAAAGAGAAAAGCTTGACAGTCAATTTGCAAAGTTTTTGGAAATTCTGAAACAGATTCACATTAATATTCCTTTTACTGATGCTTTATTGCAAATGCCTTCATATGCTAAATTTTTGAAAGAAATTTTGTCAAGCAAAAGGAAGTTAGAAGAAGTTTCTGTGGTAATGCTCACTGAAAAATGCAGTGCTATACTTCAAAATAAGCTACCACAAAAGCTTGGCGATCCAGGCAGTTTTACGATTCCATGCACTTTGGGAGGAGTATATTTTGAAAAAGCACTTTGTGATTCTGGAGCTTCAATAAATCTGATGCCATTTTCTATTTTTAGAAAATTGGATCTTGGTGACATAAAAAATACCGTTGTCTCTCTTCAATTTGCTGATCAAAGTACTAAGAAACCTAAGGGAATTATTGAAAATGTGCTTGTGAGAGTAGATAAATTTGTTTTTCCTGTAGATTTCATAGTACTTGAAATGGAAGAATGTCCTGATGAGCCAATAATTTTGGGTAGACCTTTACTTGCTACAGGCAGAGCAATCATAGATGTCCACAACTAATTTTGAGAGTAGACGAAGAAAGAGTCATTTTTGATATGCACAAGATTCTAAAATTTCCCGGAGATGAGACATCATCTTCTTGCTTTTCAATTGACATGATTAGTGATCTTGCAGATGAATTCAAAGATGACCAACTGATTTCAGACTCATTGGAAAGATGCTTGGCCCAATCTGGCACAAGGCAGGATGATGATCCGACAATTAGAAGTGAAGCTGAAATATTGAAAAATGATTCTGAAGAAGAGGGAGAAATGCTATCAGAAAGCGTTCAACCAAAAATTGAACTCAAAATTCTCCCTTCCCATTTAAAATACGTTTATCTTGAGCCTGAACTATTTCCTGTAATAATTTCATCTTCTCTTACTACAGAACAGGAACATAAATTGATTAAAGTACTGAGAGCACACAAAGGAGCTTTAGGGTGGACTATAGCAGACATCAAAGGCATTAGTCCAGCTATTTGCACACATAGAATTCTCATGGAGGATAGCTACAAGCCAATAGTCCAACCCCAAAGGAGATTGAACCCAGCAATGCAAGAAGTTGTGAAAAATGAAATAATAAAACTTTTGGCTGCAGGTATTATTTACCCCATTTCTGACAGCCCTTGGGTAAGTCCTGTTCAGGTGGTACCAAAGAAAGGAGGTATGACAGTTGTAAAAAATGAAAATAATGAACTCATACCTACCAGAACAGTAACAGGATGGAGAGTCTGTATTGATTACAGGCGTCTCAATGATGCCACAAGAAAAGATCATTTTCCTTTACCATTTATTGATCAAATGTTGGAAAGGGTAGCAGGTTATGGTTTTTACTGTTTTCTTGATGGATATTCAGGGTATAACCAGATATCAATTGCACCAGAAGAACAGGATAAGACAACTTTCACATGTCCTCATGGAACCTATGCCTATAGGAGAATGCCTTTTGGTTTGTGTAATGCACCTGCTACATTTCAGCGTTGCATGTCAGCTATTTTCTCAGACATGACTGAAAAAATTTTGGAAATTTTTATGGATGATTTCACCCTTTTTGGTAAAACATTTGAAGATTGTCTTAATCACCTGACCTTAGTTCTTAAGAGATGTGAAGAGACAAATTTGATTCTTAATTGGGAGAAATGTCATTTTATGGTTACCGAGGGAATTGTTTTAGGACATAAAATCACTGCTAAAGGGATAGAAGTTGATAAGGCAAAAATTGATCTTATAGCAGGATTACCCCCTCCCAAAACTGTTAAAGGCATTAGAAGTTTTCTAGGTCATGCAGGTTTTTACAGACGGTTCATAAAAGATTTTTCAAAGATTTCAAAACCGTTGACTAACCTTTTGATGAAAGATGTTAAGTTTGATTTTTCAGGTGATTGCATGAAAGCTTTTGAAACTCTTAAGGAGAAATTATCATCTGCCCCTATAGTTGTGTCCCCTGATTGGAACCAACATTTTGAGGTCATGTGTGATGCTAGTGATACAGCCGTTGGAGCTGTTTTAGGCCAGAGAAAAGATAAAATTTTCCGTCCCATTTACTATGCCAGTAGAACATTGAATGAAGCTCAACTCAACTATGCCACAACAGAAAAGGAACTACTGGCAGTAGTATTTGCTTTTGATAAGTTTCGTTCCTATTTGATAGGAACCAAGGTCACTGTTTTTACTGACCATGCAGCTTTAAAATACCTCTTAGCAAAGAAAGATGCACGACCTAGATTGTTAAGATGGATTTTACTTCTCCAAGAGTTTGACCTTGAGATAAAAGACAAAAAAGGAATAGAAAATCAGGTAGCTGACCATTTGTCTAGATTAGAGAACCCTCCTCTTGAGTCTAGTGATATAAAAGAAGAGTTTCCTGATGAACATATTTTTTCTGTCAGCTCAGTAGTAACTCAACCACCCTGGTTTGCGGACATTGCAAATTACTTGGTTGGAAAATGGACACCCAGAGATCTCTCTTACCAACAGAGAAAAAAACTTATATCTGATGCTAAATATTATCTGTGGGATGACCCTTACTTGTTTAGAATTTGTGCAGATAATATCATTAGAAGATGTGTACCTGAAGATGAAAAGCCAAAGATTTTGTTTCATTGTCATGATGGAGCAATTGGAGGACATTATGCTGCACACCGAACTGCTTTCAAGGTTTTGGAAGCTGGATTCTTCTGGCCAACACTTTTTAAGGATGCCCGTGTGTATGTTGCACAATGTGATAGGTGTCAGAGAACAGGTAATATCACAAGGAGAGATGAGATGACATTGCAATCTATTCAGGTATGTGAAATATTTGATGTCTGGGGTATAGATTTTATGGGACCTTTTCCTTCATCTCATTCATTTGAATATATCCTTGTGGCTGTTGACTATGTTTCACGATGGGTTGAAGCCATTCCCACAAGAAAGAATGATGCTCGAACAGTGTGCAATTTTCTCAGAAAAAATATTTTTACCAGATTTGGCACACCACGAGTCATCATTAGTGACCAAGGGACTCATTTCATGAATAAGCAATTTTCTGCTTTATTGTCAAAATATAGTGTGACTCATAAAACTGGAACACCGTATCATGCTCAAACTCAAGGGCAAGTTGAGGTTTCCAACCGTGAACTAAAAAGAATTCTTGAAAAAACTGTTGGAATATCAAGGAAAGACTGGGCTTTAAAATTAGATGATGCATTATGGGCATACCGAACGGCGTTCAAAACGCCAATTGGAACATCTCCATATAAATTAGTCTTTGGAAAAGCTTGCCATTTGCCTGTTGAATTGGAACACAAAGCCTTTTGGGCACTGAAAGCATTGAACTTTGACTTAACCTCTGCTGGTAAAAATAGATTTTTGCAGGTTAATGAGTTGGATGAACTGAGGATGGAAGCCTATGAAAATGCCAAGATTTATAAAGAAAAAACAAAAAAAATGGCATGACAATTTGATCCGACCAAAGAATTTTAAAATTGGAGATCAGGTACTTCTTTACAATAGCCGTCTCAGGCTATTCCCAGGAAAACTGAAATCCAGGTGGATAGGTCCTTATAATGTTACAAATGTTACTCCATACGGAGCAATTGAAATTCAACAAAGCAATGGAGGAGAGAAATTTAAGGTCAATGGTCACAGGCTAAAATTGTACTTTGGAGGACATTTTGAACAACACCCTTCAGTAACCATGATAGTATGATGAGTGCCACAGTTACTACGTCGAGCTGACGACGTTAAACTCAGAACTATGGTTCTTTATCCCGTAGCCATTGAGGGTGAAGCAATGGAGCCTCATAAGTCCAACTTAGATCTGACTAATTAAATGCTTAACCAATTGATCTGGTCAATATCCAGATTATTGTACAACCGGAACATCTCATGAAGACCTCTACAAAAACAGAGTCACCTAGACAGGAGTAACTCCATGGTGATCGGTATGCCTAAGTTACTGGTTGGTTAACCATTCCATTGTCCAAATCTAATGTTGGCACAGGTAATTTTCTAGTTTATATTCAAACTAGGACCTAATGACTGATAAGGTCTAAAAATAATCCAGTCTATTACACATAGAACATGTGTGGTCACAGTTTCTTCAAGCTTTCTTCTGTGATCGTATATTTGAAAGCCAAAAAGATTTTTATTTTACTAATAAAATAGTATTTTTATATTAATTATATTATAGTTATATAATCCAACTACCACTTGATCCTTCTTCATTTTTTTTCCTTCACCCTCCTTTCTTTCACTTTTCTAAAAAAAAAAAAAAATATTTTCATCCAGGAGAATGAAGCGTTCAAGTATGGGGAGGTTATTCTGGTATAAATATAATTTTTAAAGTTCTTTATTTAACTATATATTTTTATCTATATATATTCTACACTATTTTCCTCTTATTTATGGTCTTAATTGTAGGTTTTTAATTAACAATATAAATTTTTGTTCGTTCTGTTCAATATTATTTCTTTTTATATTCACCATAAGATTTTTCATGTCTATGATTTTGACTTTGTGAAAGCAAGAGCAAACATCTTCAACTCAGAAAATCATTAGAATTGAGAAAAATTATGATCACAAAGAAGGTAGAATCAATGACTTGGCTAGAACTTGCTCTGAATGTTTTTCGAGGCGAAATAATGGATGATACTGATTTTTGAAAAATGAAATTAGGCCTTCTTTGATACACAATTCAAGCCTCTCAATTTTCTATCCAAATATACATATTTTTATCTTTTCGAACCCTTCTTTGAGGCTTAATCCTATTTTTTTTCTACACCATGATATATTACCAAAAAAAAAAAGAAGATATATATGATATATGTATACATTATTTACATATATATAAAAAAAAAAAAAAAAAGAGTTATTGTTTCTTCCAGCTTTGAATGAGCAAAGATTAAACATCACCAAAAGGAAGAAATATTACCAAAAGAAGCAATGTTGTGAATATATGAATATATATGATATAGCAAAAAGAAAAAAAAATTTGACCAAAAAAAAAAAGAAGTATTACCGAATGGAGAAAATTTTGAGAAATGTTAGCTCCAAGCTGGAAGAAGAACAGTCACTATCAAATATCCTTATCCTACCAGCATGAAGCCTAACATTACAAGCCATGAAAAGTCCTAAAAAGATTTTGAAAGTCAGTATTGAATCTATATTAGTGGAGATGAACATGACGAGCAAGCCTATGGACAAGACTATGATACTTATTGAATACATGATCATAATTCTATCAATTTTGAAAGATTCAAGGCGAGAAGGCTGCAAGTTCTTGTTGATCAAGTCAAAATTCAGAAATAAGTTAAAGAATTTGGTGAAGTAAAAAGAATAATTGCATTGAGCATGATGAAAGAAGTTTATCTTGAAAAAATTTTCTATCCTACAAAGATCATAAGTTTGAAGAAAGCATTCTTATTAAAATGAAAAAAAAAATTTCTTTTTCCTCGAGGACGAGCAAAGATTCAAGTATGGGGGAATTTGATGGATATAATTTATTGATATATTTTTATAGTTAAATATTAAGTATTTTAAATAAAACGTGAATAAATATATCCATCTCTCGCATATTTTCTAACATATTTTGCAGGAAGAAGAAATTATTCAAGGTGAAGAAAAATAAGGGAATGACCATTGATGATTATATTATTCATAGTGTGATTATAACACTGATAGTAATGTCCGTGAATTGTTTTATGCTGAAGAATAAAAGTGCAAGCGGAAGAAAGTTCATGAAATAAAGCTACGTATGAATCTTTGAAATTGTCATCTAAACCCAACTCACTTTGGCCATCTTGAAAATTTTCCTACCACCTTAGGATATGACATCTTAGAAAGAACTTTGGCTTTGGAATTTATCTATAAATAGGTATTAAACTTTGTATGGAAAGACATCAATTTCATCTTGCAGAGAACTACTTTCTCTTGCTCTTTTTCTTTCTTTGTCTTTTATAATTTTAAGCTTTGGTAGTATTCTTCTTTAGAAGAAATATTATTTCTTCATAGTCTTAATATTTTATAACTTAGCTTTCTTACTCCATAATGGAGTAATCTCTTTTGTTGGGATAGTTGATGAAACTTGGTAATATTTATAATACATATCTCAGTTTTAATACATGCTTCGCCTGAAGTTTTTTTAATCACATTTTAACACTGTGCTAGAATTATAGTTTTTACTAAATCTTTATTTTCACATCTGTCTATTTTATATCTAGGTTATTGTTATATTAATTTGTAATTCTCACGGAGCAAAATTAATGTATAATAATTGATGAATAAAGTAGTAGAGTAAAAACTATTTTTCCAAGTCTGTAATCTTGTTACCTCAGTTTTAATTCTCACGGAGGAATTGTTGTAGGTAAGATTATTGATTTTCCGTAAAAATATTCTCACGAAGTTTTTACTACTTTTTAGCACAATTCAGGCAAGAAAAATATTTCGGTTTAATCGTCACTAGTTATAATTTAATTAATATACATAACCTCACGGAGTGTTATTAATTGATTATTTCTTAGTGAACACGCATCCTTGTCTACATCTTCACGGCGCACGCACAGGGCGCGAGGCTTTGGCGCACGCAGGCACGAGGCAATCTGCGTTAGGGCGTGCTTGCACATGTTGCATGGTATTGGTTCACTCTAGTGCAGGATAGGAAATGTTGGGGCGCGCACACGCATGTCGTATGGCTTTGGCGCACTCAGGTAAGGGGCACGTGGGCGTTGGCTACAGGCAGGCTTTAAGGGCGCTGTCTGCTTGTTGCATGCTCAACCGGTGGGGTGATATACGCAGATGCGCATGTAGATCTTGGCGCAGCCACGTCCGTGGCACTCGGCACTTTGAGGCTTTCCAGGGCACCACGGGGCGCGCCCAAGGAGTCATGGGGAACAGGTGTGATACCGCCCATGACAGTTATTATGCAAATAGTAAAATTCGTTAGCATCAAGCAGCAAAAGTCTCATTATCCACAAGTTTCTCAACAATCCTTCTTGTTGGGTACTATAATTTCTGAATTGGGAAACTATCCCAACGTTATCAATTTCGTATGCTGACTTGAAAAAAAACTTAGAACCATTTGCCATATTTTGAAAAATATAATTTGCAATCGTCTGCCAACTACAGTGAAAGTTGCTTTTAGCTCAAAAAAAATTAAAAACTATGAATTGTGCGGGAATAAATTATGCTACCCATAATTAACAGACCCTAAGCCTTGTTGGCCCATATGAAGTGGGTCCAAGAGTAACGAACGCCATGGAATGTAAGAGTACACGTCAGCCTCACAGACAACAGTCGTTACAACTGCACGGATACAGGGCAAACAGGCGCACTACCAAAACTAAGCCGCCTTTAGCTCTATGTTACTTCTATTTATGGTAGTATTTGGCTAACCGCCTTATGTAGTGGGCCATTAGCCATACGAAGAGAGTTATATTAGATCTAGGATTGGGTTAAAGTCTAGTCTATAAGTACCCCAATCTACCCCATTCTAATATTCATTCAAGCAATACAACTCTAGCCTTACCTTTGTTTCTTTGATATTTCATTATTGCTTGTTTGGTTTTCCCACGACACAAGTTTTAGGTTATATAGTATGGCGCCTACCATGGGGCCTAACCAATCCGTTATTATCTTGAAGAAGCAAACCATCCATGTCGCAAAAAAATACCGCAATTCAGTGTGATGCCGCCATAGGAATAGAGAATCCAGCCCATGACCATAACAAGAAGGAAACATACCTAAACAAGGAAGGGGTAGACCTGGAGGCAGACGGCAGCCACATCGAGTTGGAGTCCTAGTGATAAAGAGAAATTCTGCAAAAGAGAAAGCTCAGACAGATCCAGGGACAAATTAGAGAAGACGCTAGAGAAGCTCATCAAGGCACAACAGTGCCTCCCAACACTATTGGGTGAAACGTTTTCTAAGCACCTCGAGGAGGCACTCAGTAAGACAACTCCACCACCAGTATCCCTAAAAGGGGCAACGCCCATGGGAAACACATCGAATTTCGTAGCACGACGAACTAATATCAATGTAGAGTTGGGTAGTTCGGACACCGCCGTAGTAACATCAATGAATACTTCGTGTCACGACCCAACCTAGGGTCGCGACGGATGACCAACACTAAGTGTCGATCATCACTAATCCTTCTGATAATCTGCTAACCATGAATATAACTGATAAACGGAATAAGCATAAACCTAACTGATAAGAATTTTGCAATGCAAAAAGCTGACAAGCTAGTATACTGACAGAACCACATAGGGACATATCTACAGGCCTCTAAGAGTGCTGAACTGAATATACAAAGGACGGGACAAGGCCCCGCCATATCCAAACTGGCTGACTGTACACATACCAAAAGATAAGTAACTCCGGGAGTAAGCGGAGTGACTCCAATAGCTGATAGATGGCCTACTAACGTGGTCCAAGCATTGATCTATCTGCACCTGCGCGGCATGAAACGCAGCGCCCTAGAAAAGGGCGTGAGTACGATATGTACCAAGTATGTAAGGCATGATCAAATAATATATCATAGCTGAATGAAACTGTAAGGCTGGAATATAAATATGTAAATATGAGCTGGAGCATAGCAATATAGCTGGAAATCTGAAGAACGTACTAAACATGATCTGAATATAAACTGAAGTCTAGCTGAATCTGAAACTGAAGACTGAGCTGAACTATACTGATAAATAACTGTAATTGGACTGATAACTGGTAACTAGAAACTGGAACTGATAATAGTCAACTGAGCCTGACGCTAAGAACTGGTGGCTGATAACTGAGAACTGATAACTTGTACTGAGCTAAAACTGAACTGTTATCTGAACTGGTACATGTCTGGTGTTATGGGCTATATCCCCTCAAATCAGGTAACTGAACATCTGAACTAGTACCTGTCTGGTGTTATGGGCTGTATCCCCCCAAATCAGGTAACTGAAAACCTGAACTAGTACTTGTCTGGTGTTATGGGCTATATTCCCCCAAATCAGGTAACTGAAAACCTGGACTAGCCTCATGTATAATCATGCAGTGCTTACTGTGGCTATATACGCGTATATAACAAACCTAGCGGGTGTTATCGGCTATATCCCCCCAGCCAGTAATATCTAGTCTCTCTGGTCAGAGTGTGTGAATGACACCCGGTCACACTAGGTGTTTCAACTCCCGCCTGAACCAGAGGGGCTGTATCCCCCAGACGGGTAGTATCACACGCGACCGGACTGTGTGTCCAATGTCCAGCCTCTATGGGGGACTTCAAATCATACATAACATGATCACAATATAAGCATAAGCATATATGAGGCATAACACATGTGAAAACAATAGATATGGACTCAAAGGAATGATAAGAAAACTCTGAATAGAATTATAGACACAACCTAGAACTCAGAATTTGTCCAACTCTTTTGGATTTCTATACAAAATTTCGGCAGAGTTTCCCCTGAAACTGGATGATCCACAAAAATAAAACCAGCACTATACTATATACGGGAATGGATACCCGGATAAACTAATAACATAAACATATTAAACGGATAACAAGATGAGACGACCAGATGACATAACAAATTCGCAGATAGACTGTCTGGACAGCACCACTGTACCGCCTTTCGACCTAATTTTCAGAATGTAGATCAAAGATGTAGACTTCATAGTCTTCATGAAATTGCTAGATATATGTCTTAGAATTCTGGGGATTCTTAAAGCATCTAATTATCAATTTTGTACAAGGAGTTATGATCAATATACTAACAGTTGTCCAAAGATCAAAATGATTTTCCACATTTTGAAACGTTTTGTCTTGCTGATTCGGACGTCTTTCACCTTGGATTTTAGTACCAAATTAAGTATATACAAGGTTTTCTTGGTACCGTACAAGTTTCTCAGAAGAAATACTAATTTTAGAACTAAGAAAAGCTTCAAAAGCTAAAAAATACATGTCTTGCCAAAAGAATGGTTTAGTCTTACATACCTTTGATGTTTATTGCTTCTAAACCTTGCTTCCTTTGAATTCCACACCTTCTAAAGCTTAAACAAGCTATAATACAGCATTTAGGTACTTTACTTAGCAATGAAGTAATTCTAAAACTCAAGCTATAGACGAAATTGAAGGTAGCATAACGTTACCGTAGTCGCGTAGAGCGTTTTGACGCAATCCGTCTTCAATTTCGAGTTAAGATTGAAGTTTTTCCTTCAAAAACTTGAAAATTGCTTCACTATTGATTAGACCACTGTTTCTATCATGAATTCTCTGGAAAATGACGAGTTAAGGGATGAAATTGTCTTTTATAATCGAAATATTTCATTTCTAGCCCTCTTTTGCGCTTATATTCTTTTTTCTGACCTGACTTCTGATGCTCATATCTTTTTATATATACGTTGTATGAATAAACCATCAAAAGTGTTGGAAACTACACTCCAAGACCTTCAATTTGGTATATGATATGTCTCCAAAAGACTTCATATAACACACAAAATTAATTGCTGAAAAAGCTTCGTTACAAGGCAATTCCTTAGTCGGTTTTTCCGCAACTTAAATCCGATTTTTCCCAAACTTTATATTCAACATATAAACATCATATGTGGTAATTTTATGACTTTAAACTCACTTAAATCATTTTTAACATGTCATTAGAATGATATACATTATTTTAGACATACGGGGTGTAACAATCTTCCCCCGTTAGGAACATTCGTCCTCGAATGTTAAATGAAGTATGTAGAAGCATTAAGCAACGATCTGTTACATACTTGAAGTAATGAAGAGATGTGGATACTTGGCTCTAATATGTTCTTTAGCTTTCCAAGTTATTTCTTCTACGATATTGCTTCGCCATAACACCTTAACTGAAGAAATGTCTTCCGTCCTTAGTCGACGAATCTGCCTATCTAAAATTGCGACTGGCACCTCTTCATATGGAAATTGCTCTGTGATATGTATATCATCTACTGGTACAACTCTAAAAGGATCTCCGACACATTTTCTGAGCATAGAAATATGGAATACTGGATGTACCTCCTGAAGGTCTGCTGGAAGGTCTAACTCGCCTGATAACCTAATATGGACCAATAAATATAGGGCTAAGCTTTCCCTTCTTTCAAAATCTCGTAACGCCTTTCATTGGTGATACTTTCAGGAATACCCAATCGCCAATCTAAAATTCTAAATCTAGACGTCGATTATCTGCATAGGACTTCTGTCTACTCTGTGCTGCTAATAATCTTTCCCTGATTAACTTGACTTTATCAACTGGTTGCTGGAATAAATCTGGACCTATCAATTGAGACTTGCCAACCTCGAACCATCCTATGGGAGACCTTCAATATCGCCCATACAAAGCTTCATATGGCGCCATCTGTATGCTAGAATGATAGCTATTATTATATGCAAACTCTATCAAAAGCAGATGATCACTCCAGCTGCCTCCGAAATCTAACACATAAGCTCTAAGCATATCTTCTAATGCCTGAATGGTCCGCTCAGCCTGTCCGTCTGTCTATGGATGAAATGTTGTACTCAGATTCACCTGTGTCCCTAAACCTGTCTGGAACGATCGCTAGAAATTAGCTGTAAATTGGTGCGCCCCTGTCTGAAATAATAGATACTGGAATACTTGTAGGCGCACTATCTCTCTGATATAAATTCTTGCATAATCCTCTGCTGTATATGTAGTTCTAACGGGCAAGAAATGAGCTGATCTAGTAAGCCTATCAACTATAACCCAGATAGAGTCATACATGCTCCACGTATGGGGCAAGCTTGTAATAAAGTCCATATTTACTACTTCCCATTTCCATGATGGAATCTTTATTTCCTATAACAAGCCACTAGATTTTTATGCTCGACTTTAACCTGCTGGCAGTTAGAACATTGAGCCACAAATTCTGCTATGTCACACTTCATTCCGTCCCACCAATAAATCTGCTTAAGATCATGGTACATCTTAGTCGAACCAGGATGAACAGTGTATCTGGAATAATGTGCCTCTGTCATAATCTGTCCACATAAATCTGCAACATCAGGAACACAAAGTCTATCTTTATACATGAGAACCCCGTCACTAGTAACCCTGTATGGTGATTCCGGTTTTCTTCTGGCTATCTGCCAGTATTGAACTAGAACTCGATCCTCATACTGGTGCTGCTTTACTTATGTCACTAGGCAAGTAGTGGTTGCGTTCTGAACTGTAACTCCTGCATCATCTGAATCTATTAATCTGACTCCCATGCTGGCCAATTGGTGGAGTGTATGAGCTAACTCTCTTCTGTGGCTGTACTTAAGATAAATTACCCATGGACTTACGACTAAGGGCATCAGCAACAACATTCGCTTTACCCGGATGACAAAGAATGTCCACGTCGTCGTCCTTCAGCAACTCTAGCCACCGCCTCTACCGTAGGTTTAGCTCCTTTTGCTTAAATATGTACTGGAGGCTCTTGTGGTCTGTATTAATGTCAACATGAACACCGTACAAATAATGTCTCCAAATCTTCAATGCATGAATGACTGCTGCAAGCTCTAAATCATGAGTAGGGTAGTTCTGCTCGTGCTTTTTCAGGTGTCTGAAGCATAAGCATAACTTTTCGTGCTGCATCAATACACAACCGAGACCAATTCTACGGTAAAGGACTTAGCCTTCAAATCTTTTGGAAGTGTAAGTACTGGAGCTATTATCAACCTGTTCTTTAGTTCTTGGAAGTTGTGCTCGGAAGAGTAGCACCACTGAAATTTAGCTATTTTCTGTGTCAATTTGGTCAGTGAAGCTGCAATGGAGGAAAACCCTTTTACGAACCTTCTATAATAACCTGCCAAACCCAAAAAACTACGTACTTCAGTTGGCGTCGTAGGTCTGGGCCAATTCTTCACAGCCTCATTCTTCTGGTCATCTACTTTAATTTTTTCTGCTGAAACTATATGGCCATGAAATGCCACTGAATCTAACCAGAATTAACACTTTGAGAACTTAGCATATAATTGCTGGTCCTGAAGAATACCCAATACTGTGCGTAGGTGCTCCACATGCTATGATTTAGACTTTGAATAGATGAGAATATCATCAATAAATATAATCACAAATAAATCTAGATAAGGCCTGAATACGCTATTCATCATATCTATAAATACTGCAGGGGCATTAGTGAGTCCAAAGGACATCATTAAAAATTCATAATGTCCATACCTAGTCCTGAATGCAGTCTTAGATATATCAGATTCTCTGACTCTAACCTGATGGTAGCCTGATCGCAAATCTATCTTCGAGAAGTACTTGGTACCTTGGAGCTGGTCGAACAAGTCATCAATCTTTGGCAAAAGGTATTTATTCTTGATTGTGATTTTATTTAGCTGTCTATAATCTATGCACATGCGTAGAGAGGCGTCTTTCTTTTTCACAAATAATACCG
Source organism: Petunia secreta (assembly GCA_029990175.1). NCBI lineage: Eukaryota > Viridiplantae > Streptophyta > Magnoliopsida > Solanales > Solanaceae > Petunia > Petunia secreta. Next base: position 7,227,478 of record JARKIP010000053.1, read on the forward strand.
GGGCTCCCCATGGGGAAATTCTGGGTCTGATGAGGCCTTTATCTAACAAATCCTTCAGTTGCTCCTTAAGTTCTTTCTGTTATGCAAGTGCCATCCTGAAGAACATGCCTCTGATGGCGTGTTGGTGCTAAGGAGGCAATTGCTGATCTAGCTGGCTGGGCTGCACCACTACCACCCCTAGTCTGTAAATCTCTCATGAAATGGCCTGCCTCGTGGCAAATATAACAAGTATCAGCTCCTAACTTACATGGTCCCAAGTGGCATCTACCACAATCTAGACATCTGGGATATGTCTGACCGGCCTGTACAGAAGTACCACGATGCTTAAATCCTGAAGTCTGTGATGCGTGACTAGATCTAGACTGAGGAGATCTATCAGATCTCAGGCCACGAAACTTTGGAGGTATAACACTCTGCTGTCTACTCGCTCTGGATGTCTTTTCGAATGAACCAAACAATCTGCCCCTCTTGTGTAACACTCTATCCCTGTCGGCTCTCTGTTTCTGCTTCCTCTCCTCAAGTGATAAAGCAAATGCCTGAATGCGTGATATAATACCTGGCTGTATAACAACTGTCATACACTCGTTCACCAGGTGTGGACCTAGTCACACTACATACCTGTGAATTCTATCCTCCATACTGGCTACCACAGTAGGGTCAAACCTTGCTATGAAACTAAAGTGATAATTATACTCTTCTACACTCAAACTTCCCTGTCTCAAGGTCAGGAACTGAGCATCACGTGCTCTCTTTGTCTCTATAGGCATATACTGATAAAGGAAGGTATCCAAGAATTCCTATCAAGTCGCAGGAGTAGTATCTGGCCCTCTAGATAGCTCCCATGTCTGATATCACCCTGCTGCTAGGTCATGTAATCTGAATGCAGCCAACTCTACTAACTTTGTGTCTGACACGTGCATAACCCTCAACACTCTGGCTATCCTCACTAGAAAATCCTGAGGGTCCTCTCCTGTACGGGATCCAGTAAAGACTGGAGGCTCTAGTCGGATAAAATCCCAGATTCTGAATCCAGTATCTCCCTGGGCATTTGCACTATGCTGTCTAGACTGAGCAACTACAACACTGGTCAATAATCTGATGGCATCCCTCACTTCTTGCCCCTGACTATCAGCCTGAGGAGCTGGAGGTATGGAAGCTGCAGTACCTCTAATATCGTCCGGAACTGAAGGGATCTATGAGGCCTCAGATGGAGCCTTATGTCTGGACTCCTCACTCTCATCCACCTTAGGTGGCACTCTACTAGTACCCTGGCCGACAATAGCCTTGCCCTTCTGGGTAGCTGTTAGTTTCTTCGGCGACATAGCTTTGCTGAAAACACTATTATTAGAGGAACGAATTCTGTAATCATAGCTCTATCGCACGATCTAGAGAAGAAAGAAAGACAACTGTCCTGAAGTGCCTTGTAGCCTCCCGTTCAAAAGTATGGCGCGCAACATACTCCTGAACAAGACTCTACTAGACACGGCCTACAGACACCCTAGGACTGAACTGCTCTGATACCACTTTTGTCACGACCCAACCTAGGGTCGCGGCGGATGACCAACACTAAGTGTCGATCATCACTAATCCTGCTGATAATCTGCTAACCATGAATATAACTAATAAACGGAATAAGCATAAACCTAACTGATAAGAATTATGCAATGCAAAAAGCTGACAAGCTAGCATACTGACAGAACCACACAGGGACATATCTACAGGCTTCTAAGAGTGCAGAACTAAATATACAAAGGACGGGACAAGGCCCTGCCATATCCAAACTGGCTGACTGTACACATACCAAAAGATAAGTAACTCCGGGAGTAAGCAGAGTGACTCCAATAGCTGATAGATGGCCTGCTAACATGGTCCAAGCATTGATATATCTGCACCTGCGTGGCATGAAATGCAGCGCCCCAGAAAAGGGCGTGAGTACGATATGTACCAAGTATGTAAGGCATGATCATATAATATATCATAGCTGAATGAAACTGTAAGGCTGGAATATAAATATGTAAATATGAGCTGGAGCATAGCAAAATAGCTGGAAATCTGAAGAACGTACTAAACATTATCTGAATATAAACTGAAGTCTAGCTGAATCGGAAACTGAAGACTGAGCTGAAATATACTGACAAATAACTATAATTAGACTGCTAACTGGTAACTAAAAACTGGAACTGATAACTGTCAACTGAGCCTGACGCTAAGAACTGGTGGCTAATAGCTGAGAACTAATAACTTGTACGAGCTAAAATTGAACTTTTATCTGAACTGGTACCTGTCTGGTGTTATGTGCTATATCCCCCCCAAATCAGGTAACTGAACATCTGAACTAGTACCTGTCTGGTGTTATGGGTTGTATCCCCCCAAATCAGGTAACTGAAAACCTGAACTAGTACTTGTCTGGTGTTATGGGCTATATTCCCCCAAATCAGATTACTGAAAACCTGGACTAGCCTCATGTATAATCATGCAGTGCTTACTGTGGCTATATACGCGTATATAACAAACCTGGCGGGTGTTATCGGCTATATCCCCCCAGCGAGTAATATCTAGTCTCTCTGGTCAGAGTGTGTGAATGACACCCAGTCACACTAGGTGTTTCAACTCCCGCCTGAACCAGAGGGGCTGTATCCCCCAGACGGGTAGTATCACACGCGACTGGACTGTGTGTCCAATGTCCAGCCTCTATGGGGGACTCCAAATCACACATAACATGATCACAATATAAGCATAAGCATGTATGAGGCATAACACATGTGAAAACAATAGATATGGACTCAAAGGAATGATAAGAAAACTCTGAATAGAATTATAGACACAACCTAGAACTCAGAATTTGTCCAACTCTTTTGGATTTCTATACAAAATTTCGGCAGAGTTTCCCCTGAAACTGGATGATCCGCAAATTTGAAAATTTTCTCTATTGATTAGACCACTGTTTCTATCTTGAATTCTCTGGAAAATGACGAGTTAAGGGATGAAATTGTCTTTTATAATCGAAATATTTCATTTCTAGCCGTCTTTTGTGCTTATGTCCCTTTTTCTAACCTGACTTCTGATGCTCATATCTTTTTATGTATACGTTGTATGAATAAACCGTCAAAAATATTGGAAACTAAACTCCAAGACCTTCAATTTGGTATATGATATGTCTCCAAAAGACTTCATATAACACACGAAATTAATTGCTGAAAAAGCTTCGTTACAAGGCAATTTTTTAGTCGGTTTTTCCGCAACTTAAATCCAATTTTTCCCAAACTTTATATTCAACATATAAACATCATATGTGGTCATTTTATGACTTTAAACTCACTTAAATCATTCTTAACTTGTCATTATAATGATATACGTCACTTTAGACACACGGGGTGTAACACTTCGCTACCTAAAGGAGCACAGCGACAGGATGGATAAGATATTGCTACCCTCGTACTGAAGAAGACTAATGAAGACAAGTTTGCTCAGCACCCCTATAAACCAAGCGTTACGCTGCTCCAAATACAAGAGAAGTTTTGTAAGCACAAGGTACCCAAGTGCGATGGAACCACCAACCCCAGTGATCTCGTAGCAGCTTATGTGATAGGAGTTAAGAGTAACGGTCTTATCAAGGAGGAAATCCAGTCGATGTTAGTAAAGAAATTTGGCACACCCTAACCAAGCGAGCCTTGACCTGGTACACCAAACTACCTGAAGGGTCTATCGAGTTGTTTGCCTAAATGGAGGACTTATTTGGAAAAGGCGCTCTGGTATCCAAAAACGGGAGAAGAGGATGGAAGACATCTTTGATATCAAGCAAAGGGATGGCGAATAAATGAGAAATTACCAGAAAAGGTTCCAGAAGGAGCGTATGACGGTCCCTCCAGTGTCGAACAACAAAACAGTCGTGGCCTTCGCCAATAGCTTGAGCCCTAGGGGCTCGACGGCTAGTCAAGAGTTGCGAAAGAGCTTGCATGATCACCTGGTTAAGACGTGGAATGAACTGTATCACCAGCACATCCATAAGCTTAGAATCAAAGACGATCCAGTAAGATCGTTCGAGAGGAATGACAGTAAGGGCTAAAAGCGCGACTCAACTGAGGACGATAGGTCTTATTACTATAGAACAAGAAGCATGAAAGAGTCTCGTTGAGAGATACCAAGGTTGGTAGACAAGCATATTGATGCCTAAAGAACAAGTTCTTGCGGAAGTAGGGGACCTTCGTACTCTAGAAAAGCGCTTGAGGCTATGAGGTTCGTAGATGTTGGCCTTTGAAAAACTGCGTTCGCAAAACTGCGTTCGATTTTGTAGTTCTATGTTCCTAAATAAGGGAATGATTCTGACTATTAAAAATAATGAGTGTAATTATCATAAAGCAAGTAACTAATAATTTTATGTTTAAAATCAATTAAAAGCTAGGGGTTTAGGCACTAAGGAAAGATTTCTTAACAAAGGGTGAAAATTTAGTTACATAAATCTAATGGTTCAAGTGAATATGGTCGAACTAACACATTTAACACTAAAAACCCCTAGGTATGGTGAGTGTCTACTCCATTAGGCTCGCTAGAGTAAAAAAGAAGCGCATAAAGATCTAGTTCATAGACTCTAGGAAAGAGAATCCATTTCTAGCAATCTACTTTAGAAAGCTTAGGCTATTTTACCAACAAAGTGCAAACCCTAGCTAGTTTTTATAACCCATATTTATTTAACCTCATTAGAGAAATTAAACAAGCAAAGTGGTGTTAATTTCAAGTGTTGCAATCAGTCAAACTTGAATTAAATCATGATAAGAACTAGATAATCACTAACTCAATATTTTTATACAATAAAATCAAACACATATAAAAAATCAATCAAACCATTGTAACCAAATAGCTACTCATACTAGGTTCTAGTAATAAGTATCTAAGGTTTGAAATAAAAAGATTCACATAATATACATGAAGAACTATGATTGAATCCTCACAGAAGTGCAATAAACCATTGCCTTGCTCTCCAAGTAGCTCTATGAAAAGATATTTCAAAGATAGTTGCCTTATGGGCCAAATGTTCTATTTATAATGTTGGGTTAGACACCTATTATATTATTTATAAAAAATATCATTTTGTAGTTATAATTTAAAAAGGACGATGATTCGGTGACCAACTATTACATTCGGCGGTCGCTGATGGCCTAGTGCTGACTCTCGTGCTTTCTGTTTTTCATATTCAACGGAGTGCTGAATGACTGACCAAATGTATTCTTTGGCGATCTCGAAGTTCTATTTCCATCAACTTCAAATTCGATATTTTTATGGCTGCTTTTTCTGATTTCACCACCCAATCAGCAGCCGCTGAATGTAATATGCATCCGACTACTCTCCACCGTCACTTGTCCTGTGAGCTCACTGTCTCCTTCAACATTTGTTGATCTGTATTTCACCCATGAATCAGCCGTTGGCGATCACTTCTACCATCTGTATTCTCTAGTTTCTTGTTTGAGTCCAAAGCTTTATTTCTTGCTCTTCCTTGAGTCCTTTTAGCTTTCTTTGGCTCGTTAGCTCATACAGAAAAGATATTCTAAGCCTTGCAAAAGAGCTAAATCTGGAGGTAAAATACAAACACATCAAGGGACCCGTCAGTTTATTGTGAGTTCCACCAAGACACCGGCCATGATACTGCTAATTGCAGCGCCTTGATACATGAGGTGGCTAATTTCCTCAGTAAGGTACATCTCAAAATTTTTTTATCAGACAAAGGAAAGCAAACTTACATGAGGAAAAAAGATCCAAAACAACCTCCGGAACCACCAAAGGCGAAAAAAGGTCCATCATCGTAATAATCGAAAGGCCTAAAAAAAAAAAATAAGATAGCCAGCGGTGTGATGGCCTGTGAAGCAAGCGAATATGGAAAAAAGGTGGACCACAAGGATATGGTCTTCTTCAATGACAAAGATGCTAAAGGCATCCTTTTCCATGCCAGGACGCCTTTGTCGGTTCTCTAAGGATAGGGGACTCAGAGGTAAAGTTCGTCCTTCTGGAAGCAGGAAGTGTTGTGAATAGAGTTACATTAGAACAGGTATTGGGGTAAAGTCTAGCCTATAAACACCCTAATCACCTAATTGTAATATTCATTCAAGCTATACAAGTCTAATCCTATCTTTGTTTCTTCAAAATTTTATTATTGGTTGTGGCCCAAAATATAAATTTGATTGGTCTTCCTACGACACAAAGTTTTAGGTAAATAAGTTACCGTGCAGTAGTTGAGCAAGAAAAGTAACCTTGTATTCCAAGTTGGTATTGTTTCTTGAATTTGATTAATTAAGTCACAAGCAATATAATTTTATCAAGACGTGTATAAAAATAAATAAAAAATGTAATAACATTAGAGCAATCGAACATAGACGAGGGAAACAGCTTATCTATGTGCCCATGGGGCTTGGCCTTTGGCCACTGAACTTGAGTCATAAATAATACTAAATATATAAGAAAAGAGAACGAGGGCCTTTTGTATTGCTTTTCATAAGAGAAAAACTGATAGGTTTTATTGTTAGATGAATTACATGAGAGAGGTATGGGAATTTATGTAGTGGTAGAGCCTTAATGGCATACATTTTGTGAAAATCTTCATTTACTTCTCGTAACCATAACTGCTGGAGCCATGATTGTAAGAGTAAATAATGGCAATGGTTGTCTTATGATATTCTACCTTTAATGATTGCTGAATAGCCGTTAGATCTCCAGAGAAGTTGTAGCCGTAATTTAAATTGTTGTGGTTAAATGCCTGAAGGAATTTACTTACTGTGTCCCAGTTTATCTTTGTCTTTTGTGAGTCACCAAATATTTTATGCCACGTGTTATGCTTTGATGTCGCGTGAGATTTTACCCAACACATATAGTCCCCACCCTTGCCAACTTGATTTTTGGAGCCAGTTGGAAAGTAGAAAAGGTTTACTAGTGAGAAATTGATGTGACTGATGCTGTCATTGCCTTCTGAATTGGTAAAGACTTATGTCTCTTCATTTTCAAGGTCTTCATATGTGGGTGAATATAAACCATTCATGCTCTTGAAATGCTTCCCCCAAAGTTATCATAACTTCTTCTGTTTCTTTTTATATTTGCAAGCTCTTGAATAATTGAAAAAGCAATTGTTGGCGTCATCTTTGTTCCCTTACTTTCTGTGCTACTACCTCTTTTTTGCTTGTAACAATGACTTCCCATAATGTTGAACTCCATCTCTTTCTTTTGCTTCAAAAACTCTACATCAACATCTGCTACCATCCCCAATTTGTCACGAAACTCCTTTGGTATAGGAACGCTGGGAACTAAGATGCGACCCTCTTGCCACCGATGTTTGTCTAAATTCGAATATGATATGAACCCCCTATTTCTTCTAGCAAAGCTGTCAACTCGGCATCTCCAAATCTAAATACATTTAATTCTTCATTCCAAAATGTCACTGATGCTTCGATCATTTCCTTACACGGTTCCATTTCTAGCATAGACACCAAATGCCCCAAGTGTTGACGGACCTCCGTTTGTTCACCTAATGATAAGTCATTCCACCAGTTAGTCAACATAGGAGGTGCACCCAAAGCCATTCCAAAACGATGAAATTTTTGACTCATAATGTCCTAGAAAAGAAAAAATAAATAATTAAAAATTCTTAACCCTTTTTTAGAACAATTGGACGATCAAAATGTGTATTTATTTTCATCTCACTTTTCTTCTCGTTTTTTTTTTTCTCTTTTTTTTTCCAACGAATGCACGTAAGCATGTCCAAACGTCTTTTCGGGGTTAGAAACCTGTCAAGTTGTTTGAACAAGTTGAAGACTAGTCGGCTTACGGGAAGCCCTTCCTACGGCATGATGCATGCATATTACATCTCAAGAGTGGTGTAATTCTAGACACGGTTCCCCGAGGTGGACAGCCAAGGGGTGGGAACGTTTTGGAATTGTTGGTTGTACCACGGACCGACTATATCCCAACCGTCCCCCTTAAAGTTTTTTTGAGGTGGAACGACCGTGAGATCCACGTAATCGCTCGTGTGTGTGCAAAGTATCGTTTCCAGGAGTGGAAGAGTACGAGTGAAAATGCCATAAATATTACAAGGACATTTCATACAAATAAATAATAAAATAAAGAAAGAAAACTAAAAAAAACAAGTTAGTAAAATAATAATAATAAGCAAAATAATAAGTAAAATAAAGCAATTAATTCAATGATATAGATAAATAATAATAATAGAAATCCAAAAAATAAAATCCGTTGTGGTTAGGACTATAAATATTTCCCAGCGGAGTCGCCATTGTGTCGCACCCCCTTTTTCGAGCTCGGATCGAGTTCAAAGGTCGGGTTTGACTAAGTGATTCGATTGAGTCAATGTTGGAGTCGCCACCTAATAAATTTGTATAATAGGCGTATCAGGTCACCTAAAATTTCTAAGTGTCTAAAATTAACTCCGGGTAGGTCTTACTAACAAAGATTCTAAGGTAAGAAGCCCTCGTGACTCGGGAAGAAGATGTTAGGCACTTCCCAAGTCCCACGAAAAGTGATTTCCGACCGGAATAAAATTTTGGGATCTTGACTAAGTATAGGTACCAAACTTGCCAAGGAGATTTTAAGTATTTTCTCATGGTCAAATATAAACACATATTATAGTATAGACTAGGATTGTAAAAAATGTTTAAAATAACAAAAATGGGGCCATAAAACTAACTCAGATGCTAAAGGAGACATTCTGCGCAAATTTCTCAAAAAAAGTCTTACTGATGCGAGAGCCAAAAACGTTTCTGGGCCTTTACGTAAACAGACCACTGTTCTTGCCACCTTAAAGAATTAACCTCAATAACAGTTAACCCTTTTAAAAGGGCTGGAATCTTCGACCATGTCACAAATGAAAGACATCTCTGCAAATATGTGATTAAACCAGATAAAGAAAAACGTAAGAAAATATTTTTTGCATCCTCTAAAACACACCAAATCCTTTATACATAGGGACAACAAAGATTGTGATGGTTCAAGAAATGTTAGCCCTTTTGAACGATATTTTGACATTAGTTGCCAAAACACCACTCTCCATAAGGCCCTTTTGATGTGAGGTCATTTCTTTTCAAAAATATTTATAAATATAATTTTTTACAAGGAATAATTCTATAAAATATGCACATATGCAAAAATAGATCATAAATAAATATGTATAAAAATAATCAAAGTAATTAAGTATATAAATAGTTCAAACATAAAGAAAAGATATTTAAGAAATTATACCATTACCTCCACTAAATTATAGTATAATAGTATTGTTATATGCCAAAATATACGCTTTATATAATATTAATATTGACCATGCTTTAAAAAAATTAATTCTACTTATAACCCAATTAATTCTGCTTATGATATCAAACCTTTACATATTTCCAATATTTTGCCAAATTGTATGCCTCGTTATCTTCTATTATTTCATAATTATTATAAAAAAAATACATATATAAATAGATAGTTTCGTAAGGCTCGACCTCGAGAGCCCCTACTCCCCTCCAAATTATTAATTAACTTGGAGAAGATGGGTTAAAATCATTTTGTGTGATCTTTTTTAGAAAAATAGGCCTGCAGTTAGAAAAACATAGACAAATTTTATAAAAACAAGCCTGAAATTTTAAGAAATCTGGCCCCAAACGAATTTGCAGAAGGTATCCCTCTGTGAGACATAGTTTCAAAAATGGCACTGTGCAATTAAAAATATGTAATCCTAGTTTAACGTGGACAACCTTTTGTCAACTTTAAAGACTTATCACAGCAGAACGATTTTCCCTTATATGCCACTTTCAAATTTGCGCAGAAGTGCCAATTTTCAGTTACAGTTTGCAATTTAACCGCAAAGTAGAAAAAGGAGGGAAAAGGAAGGCCCCTATTTTAGCCCGTGTATGGCAGCTCACTGCTGCGTTTCACCACTGTTTATTACAGAATTTCACCTGTCATAGTACACTATATGTTTCCAGCAATTTCCATACTTTAACTTAGTGCCTTATGCACTGTACTGTCTTCATTGTTTTCATATTTTAAATTAGTGCATTGTATATCTTATACACAAACAAGAAAATCCCTATTAAATACAACAAGATAGGGTCTACAGGGACTTAAGAAGACATAGAAAGGTGCCCTGTAAACACCATGAACTGCTTGAGCTCAACATTCATAGCTAATAACTCAAAGGTTGTCTTCCCTGCATGAAATATGTTAGTGTGCTAAGGCCTTGACCTCTTTGTAATAATTTAACCACCTGTGAATAGAACACTGGTTATACCCTTTAGAGGTTATCCGAAATAAGCTACAGAAAAAGGGTTAGGTGTGGCCAAAGAAAGTCCAGACATAAGCAAACAAAGGACATACCATGATTAACATTCTGCCTAGCATTCCAAACAATCAAATTTCATGTTTTCATCAAGGATTATACCTTAGCAATAGATCAGGCAGAGGGTGAGATGAGGTTTTTCAACGGCTCACGTTTCTAAGGTTGCACTGGAGAATTCACCAGAAAAGAGGTGCAGAAAATTCTTGCCTTTCTTTTCTTTTTTTTCCAGAATGAAGAGGGAAGCATTACCAAGTACTGTTTTTAGCGTATGAAAAATGTGTCCTAAGGTCTTGAGGGAACTGGTTTATATAGTAGTAGGGTAGGGGTTTAAGGTCCTAATTACCTAGTGTGAAAAGGTAAAATAAACTTTGGTAAAAGATGTAAGGTAAGAGATAATCACAAGGCAAATTAGTTTTCAATTAAATAATATCATAAAAGGTCTACTTCCATAAATAAAGACTAATTAAATATTATTTTTGAAATTTAAAAACTATCACACGTACACTTTTAAATCAGAAATGTGTAAACACTCACAGGCTGGTACAACTTAATATATTTTGATCCAAACATGTCTATTTTCCTTTTCTATGTAAGTACATAATTAATTTCAAAACCATATGAAAGTGTATACTAATTTTCAATGATTCCTCTTCCTAAAATAATATTAATTCAATTAAAATTCAAACAAAGAATCTGTACTTGTGAAATATGGGACATATACATTCGTACAGTTTGCTAAAGGAGTAAACTTCAAACAAAGAGTTTGTACTTTTTAAAATTTACAGTTTGCTAAAGGGAAATATATATCCAAATAAAGAGTTTGTTCTTGAAAGTGCCATAAAAAAATAAAAAGAATGGAGTAAAATACATTTTTATATCGTGCAAGAGTGTGTGCAAATTGTGTAAGGGAACGAGATAAAAAAAAATGATAAGAGCAGCCTAAACTAAGTCAAATTCTATTCACGTTTTCACTTTGATCCTACTGTACCTATTTGATCCTTTATCATATGTTATATTTCAAGAGAATAAACTGGCATTTGTTAATCAATTATTATTTTACCATTTTAAAATACTAGCAAATAAAGTGGTTGAAACCAATAATCATGTAATTTCAGGGAACTAAAATGAAAAGAGAAAAGGGGTAAAAGATGCTTATCACCATGATATCTGTGGTTGTTGAAATCTCAAGTTCTTGCCTTGTCCGTGTGTGAACCTTGATAATTTGCTTGATTCTCGCCGAGAATTCGTTGTAATTGCCAAAATCTTCTATTTCTTTTTCGGATTTGTGGAGATGATGGAGTGTGGGTGGAGATTGGGGTGGATACGGGTGTATTTGGACTGAATTAGGAGCAAAGGGGAAGGGGACGACTGCTGGAAAAAGGGTAAAGGGGAAAATGAATTTTAGGGTTTCTTGAGGGAAGGGGAGTGTTTGGGTAAAAAGAAAAAAATCAGAAAATCAGGTGGGGCAACACGAGGACACGTGGCTGCCTGAGATGTGCGCCATGTGGGTGTCTGTGGACACATACCATGTGATGTATATAGGTAGTATAGGTATTGAGCGTATATGAGTGTATATTTAGTGTATATAGGAGTATATTTGACGAATAATTAGCTTAAAAATACCAATAAATGATGGAATAGCTAATCAAAATATAAGGAATAATATTATAAAATTAGAAAAAAATAATAGTTAACTTAAAATAATTATCAATGAGTTGAGATAGTATTAATTATGCGTAAATAATTGTAAAATGGATATTCAAGTGTATAAATTGCATAAATAGTTACAAAATTGTACAAGTATTTTGAAAATGACCTAAATGATACAATTATGTAATAAAATCAATATTTAAATATGTAGGTATATGAATAGGGGGTTGGTGATAAGAAAAATATAGATAAATGCATGATAATTGGCGCAATTTTGTCTGAAAAATTAATATTGCATTTTCAAAGTTTTGTATGATAAAATTGTAAATGGGAGGGACAAAATTGGGTGTCAACACTACAAAGACAGTTAGATCATTTCTTCGGTTACTCTCTTATTTATACTTGCCCATCCAGCCTCGGCTTCAACTTTTCTCTTAACCCTGTTGGTGACGTAATGTTTTGTCAAAGCTGTATTTGCCTTGCGCAAATCGATCATCCAGTTTGGAAAATATCTTTCTATTTAAAGTACCTTGCCAATTTGGCGCATGGGCCCCTTTCTTTTTCCAATTTAATATACTTTTACACTCCAAGACTTGTTCAGGGGTATTCAAATTTTGCGAGCTCCATTCAAATCTCTTTACTGGACAATGGAGTCCATTTTGTAAGTTTTTGTTGGCTCATTAATTTGCCTCATTTTAGTTTTTCTTCTCTTACTTTCCTTGCATGTAGCTTATGTTGGGTCGAAGTTCCTAAGATCAATGATGTCTGTGCGTGGATCAAACAAATCCTCGACAACTTTTCTTTGTTTATCAGAATATTTAAATTGATCTCTGCCGTGAAAGGAATCAAATTCATGCTCTCAGTACTACCTCAACAACTCCCCCTCTGTTGTGTGTGGTAAATTTTAAAACCTCTAACTTTTCATTTCGCGGTTTATTTCTCATCCCTTCGCCAGCAGTTTCTCCTATTGCGCAACCTCAGATATCAATAAAGCTTCAAAATTAGGAAGACGCTGGGTCTAATCTTGCTGCTCCTGGCCAACCTCCAGGAAGTGAAAGGATCCAGTGACTCTTTGAAGAAGAAAAAGATAGGATCTCCAGAAGAGGAGAAAAAAGAATCAGGGGTGGGTGGAAACCCTTGTAAGCTAGAGCTCCTTTCACCCCAACTTCTTTAACGAGTCAAGAATCAGCAGACACAAGATGCGATGATATAATTCCAATTAATGATACACCTATCAATAATGCATCCATCAAATCTCTTTCCTTTCCCTCAAGGCCTCTTCAGAAAGAAAGAACCATTCCCATGGAAGTATAGATTGCTATGAATGTAGCAGAAACTTTCAAGTCTCTTATTGCTAAAAGAACAAAGCAGTGCCTTCTGCAATGCCACCTCCTACTTTGTCGATACCTGCACCACCGGCTACTTCTAAAGCCGGTATTGTGACACCTCAGCTAAGAAGTAGTATCCTACATCAGCATAACACAGGAGAGATGATGGGTATATAAGCATGGATGCCTTAGACCCTAGTGTTACATTTTGAAGTTGTGGAGGCCTAGGCCTAAAGAGGACAATATCACTAGTGGGTTGGGCTGTTATAGATGGTATCAGAGCCATTCTGTGTCAGCCCTGTCGATGTGGAACAAAGTTTAACTGAGTTTAGGCGAATCTCGGGTTTGTGGGAAAACCTCAATACTCAGTCTAGGCGAATCTCGGGTACGGGACAAACCTCAGCGAGGAAGCTAAATCCGTAAGAGGTATGTGACACCCAAGCTAAGGAGTAATATCCCACATCGGCATAACACAGGAGAGATGTTGGGTTTATAAGCACGAATGTCTTAGACCCTAGTGACGTGTTTTAAAGGCGTACGGACCTAGGCCCAAAACGGACAATATCATTAGTGGGCTTGGTTGTTACACACATGCGCCATTACTCCCCATTCATTTTTGAAAATGATAATCTTATTGCTAACTCAACTTAATTCATCTCCTATCTATGCTCAATGCTAGGCCCTCTGGAAAAAATTTGGTTTAGTAAGCAATCATTTATTGATCTGCTGAACAAGCTATTCCGGGTATATTTCTTATCTTTCTTACATCTCTTTTTTTTTCCTCTTTCTTGTTATCATTTTTGTTTTTCAGTATCACATGAGCGTAATGGAGGTCATATGTGAATTACCTAAGAATTTTTTCAATCTTTCAGCCGCTTATACAGCACTTCAGACAGAAGTTGAAAAACTAAACGCTAAAAGTTTTTCCCTTTCTAGAAATGTCAGCATGGCTGTAGCGGAAGCAGACCGTCTTAAGGGAGCTTCATAGGGATGTGAAATCATTCTCGCGCCTGAGTGTTCTAAATTTGAAAGGGAAGCTCGAAGCTAGCAGGCTATGCTTTCTAAAAGCCAAGCAACTGCAGTTTTGGCAAGCAGAAATGCCCATTGATTGCCGCTAAGATGGCAATGCTCGAGAATGAAATTAATGAGCTTAAAATTTCTTCGCATGATGATTCCAATTTAATGGAGGTTAAAGATAGTGAAAAGCTATATTGGTAAGAGGAAGTTGGCAAGGCTCAAGATGAGCTGGATGACTTTCAAAGGGACTCTGAGAGGCTGAGCTCAAAACAAGCATCGTTATTTATTAGGCTTTGGTTAAGACGCGCTAGGAACTTCTAAAATAAGTGAACTCCGACGACTTCGACCTCGTTCAAGAATTCAAGGAAGTGGAGAGTGCTTATGGAGCTTACAAAAATCACGTCTCCTCTTCTTTAAAAAGTACTTAAAGTGATCTTCTGAAGAAAGGTTAGAGACCCATATAAACTCTGCAAAAGGAAAGGATGACTATTCGAGTGATGCTTTTTGCACCTTCTGTTAAAAATATCATCCTTCTCTTAAATATCCCGTGTAGGTTTATCTCTTCCTTTACTTGAATTTCTATAAACAGTTTCTTTACCGGGCATTCAATTTTTTTGTACCTATCTTTAAGTCCTCGAATTTGGATGGTTATACATGATGTTGAAGATGTAAGGGGGGGGGGGGTGAATTATAATTTTTAATTCTTTCCCAGATTCAGTCGACTTAATGAGTCGACTAGATTTCAATCAGTGATAACAGAATAAAGTAAATGCAGAAAGGTAAGGAACACAGTCGATTTATACTGGTTCAGAACCAAAAATGGTTCCTAGTCCAGTCCCCTTGGGTCACAAGGGAGTTTTCTCTTCAGCTCTTTAAGATCTTTCAAAATACAGAGTGATGGTTTTTCTTCCTTCACCAACAACGATACACAGTATGGTTTTGTCCCTTCGCTCACCACAAACGATGCTCAGTTGGTTACTCACTTAACCAACTCACTCGACACTAACTTTACTTTCCCTCTGAACTCTCTTTTCTTTTTCTTGGACAGTAGTAAACTCTAGAGATTACAATGTTTTCAAGGTTTCAAAAAGAGAATGTTAGAAAGCTTAAGGTTGCGTTAGTAGACTGCCTGCAGCTTTGGATATATATAGAGTCAGGGTCATCAACATGTGAACATAGGGAGGTCTTGAGGATCCTTGATTGATCTGAAGGAGATATTTTCCTTAGCCGGAGAGAATCTTGACCCAAGGGATTTGATCCCCAGAAAGGCAGTGATTGATCCTTTCTGGAAATAAGGTAAGATCAATAAGATATCCTGATATCCCTCTAATCACGAGATATGTGAAATAAACTTCAATAACAGATGCCTAAAAATCAGCGACTCCAAGATCCTTCCAGATTTAGCCGACTGAATCCTTTTTGTCCTGTCATGAAATGCAACAGTTATTAAGTTAGCTGCTCATTAAATTTAACCATATTGTAATCATCAAAATTGGAGTTATCAATCTCCCCCTTTTTGATGATGACAATTTTCGACTTATGATACTTCCCTGTTCTGAGGATGTTGACAGCTCCCCCTGAGTATATGCTCCCCCTGAAAATTTGAGTACCTGCATTTCTAATTTTCTAGAACAGATATGTAGTCGACTTAAAGCAGAAGTTAGTTAGTCGACTTAACAGGTTAAATTTCAGGTTATATTCAGACATATTTTCATAGCATAGATAATAGCAAATATTCACATAGCATATTCAGCATTCGTCCAGAGCACATTCACATAGCACATGCATATACAGAGCACAAAGTTTTTCTCCCCCTTTGTCATCAACAAAAAACAGGGGAGTCACAAAATAAAGTCTTTAGCCATCGAAACAGTCACAACCAGCTATCTCCTTCCCAGAAAGTATTTCAAGGTATTGATGATGTTTGTTCCCAGAGTGTCAATACGAGAGTGCAAGGTGGAGAGACTTCTGCGAGCATCCTTGGCCACAGTTTCAATGGACAGCCTGAGATGTGCAACATCAGCCTTGGTGGTTTTGGTGTCATCCCTTGCTTTCTCAAGATTGTATTGAGACGAAAGACAAAGATCACACAGAGTAATGAGCCGTTCTTCCACTGCAGAAAGGCGACTGAGCACATTGGAGTTGTCAAGAGTAGGGGCAGGAGCAGGCATAGAGGGAGGCAAATCCAGGTCAGGCTTTTTAACCCAAGAGTGATCAAGATGCACATATCCCATACTGGTGAATGCACGAGAATTATAACATTGAGAGACAGTTATGGCAGAGTGACCAGAGATTGGAACATGCAGAAGGTCCAGAATATAGAAGATAAGCATCCCATATGGAAGACAGCCAGATTCTTTAGTGTCCACAACACACTCGTGCATGTAATTAAGAATCCACCAAGAAGCTTGACCTTTTATTTAGCAACAAGACAATAGACAATAAAAGTGTCCCTTTGGGAAAGGGAACTGAATGAGCCTGTACGAGGAAGCAGAGTGGTAGCAGTAACATGAGCAAGGACACGATTTTCAAAACACAGAAGATGAGGACCAAGTTGTCCATCAGGAATTGCATGAGGACCCAAACCAGTGATACAAGCTTTGGCCTGGTCAAAAGAGACTTCAAAGTCGGAGGGCCAAGAATTTTTGAAGCAATCAGAGAAACCAGAGGATCTAATCTTTAACAGTTTTTCAAGTACTTTACAAGTCAAGAAAATGCGTTGACCCAGAACCAGTGATTCAATACCATCAGTTCCACAAGTACGCAGATTCGCATAGAACATTCGAACTAAATCAGGGTAAATAACAGGAGGGTTGATAGAAAAGAGATTTGACCAACCTTGGAAGTCGAAAAGGGCTTTGATGTGGCAATCAAGATTTTCCATAGAATCAAGGTCAACAATGCGGCCAGAAGCAATGCGACGATTTTTGAGTTCTTCAAACTTCTCTCTGCCATTATCCCAAAAATTTTGATCACAGTCAAGAGAGATGCAGGGTTTTGAAACTTTGAGTTTCTTGGGAGAAGATTTTTGAGGAGTATCAACCATGGGTCGTTTTCCACGCTTTTTGCCGGAGCCGGTGGAGACAAAGGAGGCAGATTCGCTGTGCTGAGACATGGTGGCAGAGTCGGAGTTTTCAAGATTGATGGGAGACTCAGGAGAGCAATTTTTGGAGCGGTTTCGAGAACTTTTCCTCATAGAAGGAATTGTAGACTTTTGAGTTTTACCTATTGAAGAGAAGAGAAGGCAGGAGAGTAGTTGCACAGAGAGAGAGAGAGAAAATGGAGTGAGCAAGTGGGGTTTTTTATGGAGATGAGGAGAAGGAAAGACGTGAGTGAAAAGGTGAAAGGACGAGGCTGTCAGTGAGTGAATCGAGGCAACACTTTTACACACGCAAAACGAGTAGTAATAATTAGAGAAGTTTTAGGGATATGCATCAAATAAATAAATGCCTATTAAAGATGTTCATATATGCAAGAGTGTGACAGCATTAATTTAAAGATATAGGGTCCTCTACTACACCTAATCTATTACGAAGTTCACAGAAATGTTCCTCATGCAAAGGTTTAGTAAATATATCTGCAAGCTGATTTTCAGTTGTTACAAAAGAGATTTTAATGTTGCCACATAGAACATGATCTCTAATAAAATGATGCTTAATTTCTATATGTTTGGCTATAGAATGATGCACTGGATTTTTAGAGAGACAAATAGCACTAGAATTATCGCAAAAAATAGACATAGGAGTAGGATTAATATCATAATCATTGAGTTGATAAGACATCCAAAGAAGTTGAGTGCAACAATGTCCAATGGCAATGTATTCCGCCTCAGTAGTAGATAAGGATACTGAGCCTTGCTTTTTGCTGTGCCAAGAGATGAGGGATTGTCCTAAAAATTGGCAAGTCCCACTAGTGCTTTTACGGTCATCTTTATCACCTGCAAAATCAGCATCTGAGTACCCTTGAAGATGAAAATTAATAGTACGTGGGTACCAAAGCCCATAGGAAATAGTGCCAGAGAGATATCTCATAATACGTTTAACTGCAGTTAGATGTGATTCCTTAGGTTCAGATTGATATCTAGCACATTTGCATACACTAAACATTATGTCTGGTCGACTAGCAGTCAGATAGAGTAATGAACCAATCATACCTCGATAGATGGTCTGATCTACATTTTTACCTTTGCAGTCTTTATCAAGATTTGTTGAGGGACTCATAGGAGTTTTCATGATTTTGGCATTATGCATACCAAATTTGGCAAGTAATTCCTTGGTGTACTTAGATTGATTAATGAAGATTCCTTTATCGTATTGTTTGATTTGAAGTCCAAGGAAGAAGGTGAGTTCTCCCATGAGACTCATTTCAAACTCATTCTGCATTGTCTCAGCAAATTCCTTGCACAGAGAGGGATTAGTACTACCAAAAATAATATCGTCGACATAAATTTGAATAAGAAGGTTTCCAACAGATGATCTCTTAATGAATAAAGTAGTATCAATTTTACCTCTACTAAAAGCATGATTTAAAAGAAAAGTTCTTAACCGATCATACCATGCTCTAGGAGCTTGCTTCAAGCCGTATAGAGCTTTGGTCAATTTAAAAACATGTGAGGGAAATTTTAATTTTTCAAATCCGGGGGGTTGTTTAACATATACCTCTTCTTTGATAAAACCGTTTAAAAATGCACTTTTGACATCCATTTGAAATAGTTTAAAACCTTTGAATGATGCATAAGCAAGTAGCATGCGGATAGATTCTAACCTTGCAACAGGGGCGAATGTTTCATCATAGTCTATACCTTCTTGTTGCGAGTAGCCTTGAGCCACAAGTCGAGCCTTGTTTCGAGTGACTTCTCCATCCTCATTAAGCTTATTTCTGAAGACCCACTTTGTACCTATTATAGATGCATTTTGGGGTTTGGGAACAAGAGTCCATACCTGATTCTTGTCGAATTGAGTCAATTCCTCCTTCATTGCTTTTACCCAGCATTCATCATTGAGAGCTTCATCAATCTTCTTAGGTTCTATTTGTGAAATGAGGGCAATGTCTGCATTCTGTTTGGAGGAACCTCTAGTTTTCATTCCCTCAAGTGGATTTCCTATAATAAATTTGTGAGGATATCCAGGTTCGCCCTTCCACTCATTTGGGACCACTGAAGAAAGATTATCAGTTGACTCAATCTGAGTTTCTGAGGCTAACTTAGATACTTCGTTAGTCGACTTGATCTCACCGACTGAGGATGAGCTTCCTGCACTTAATAATTCTATATCTGCATTTTCATCTTTCTCAAGAATCTGATTAGTATCAACAAATACGACATGCATGGATTCTTCTACAGATAAAGTGCGTTTATTGAAAACTCTGTAAGAACGACTGGAATTAGAATAACCAAGAAAAATACCTTCATCGCTTCTGGGATCGAATTTACCAAGATTGTCCTTTCCATTATTGTGGATAAAATATTTACAACCAAACGGATGAAAGTAGCTAATGTTAGGACGTTTACCTTTCCAGAGTTCATATGGTGTTTTCTTTAGGATGGGGCGGATAAGACATCTGTTAAGGATGTGACAAGCTGTGCTAACTGCTTCTGCCCAAAACTTGTTGGGTAGAGATTGATCCAAAAGCATTGTTCTAGCCATATCTTGTAAAGTCCTGTTCTTACGCTCCACGACACCATTTTGCTGAGGAGTCCTGGGAGAAGAAAAACTATGCGAAATACCTTGTTCATTGCAGAAAGATTCAAAAGCTTTGCTTTCAAATTCTCCACCATGGTCGCTTCTGATAGAGGAGATAAAGTAACCTTTTTCTCTCTGAACCTTTTTACAGAAATACTCAAAATTCTTTTGAGCTTCATCTTTGTGAGATGGAAAAATAACCCAAGTAAAACGTGAGTAATCATCGACAATAATAAAAGCGTACCTTTTTCCACCAATGCTAGCAGTTTTAGTGGGACCAAATAAATCCATGTGCAGTAATTGAAGTGGCATGGTAGTATTAACAATGTCTTTAACTTTAAAAGATGACCTAGTTTGCTTTCCTAGTTGACATGCATCACATACGTGGTCCTTTAAGAGTTTTAATTTAGGAAGACCAGTGACTAGTTCCTTTTGAGATAATTTTAGAATAAGATGCATACTAGCATGTCCCAGTTTTCTATGCCATAGCCATGGATCTGAGGCAACAGAAGTTAAACAGATATATTCATGAGATGGTGAGACATTATCTAGTTTATATATATTGTTATCTCTGGAGCCTGTGAGAATTTCATTTCCTGATGGATCAGATATAGTGCATTTAGCTGCTTCAAATTTAACTTGATATCCAGAGTCACATAGTTGACTAATACTGAGAAGATTGTGCTTTAGACCACTTACCAGCAGTACCTCATTTATGTAGCAGGATTGATTTAAAAAGACTTTCCCAATTCCGATAACAATACCTTTCCCATTATCACCAAACTTGACCAGTCCTCCGTCTATGCTTGTGACTGATTTGAACCAGCATTTGTCACCTGTCATGTGTCTGGAACACCCGCTATCTAGAATCCATTTACCTTTGCACGCTCCTTTGGGTAGGTGTTCCTGCAAATAAGCAGTGCTACTGATGTTTTGGTACCCAAACTTTCTTGGGTCCTTCATGGTTAGTAACATAAGTTTTTAATGAAACTTTAGGAATCCATTTCCATTTCCTAGTGTCAGCTTTTCTGAATCTACATCTGGCATTTGTGTGTCCGAGATTTCCACAATAGTAACAAGTGATAGGAGGTTTAGTTGTAGAAACAGTTTTAGTCGACTCACTACTAGTAAGTCGCAAGCTTCCAGGGATAGCCTCGATGGAGGCTGGGGAAAAGGGGGTTATGTTAGATCTGATAGAACTTTGACTTGTGGATTTATTTATGCTATTCAGTTGAAATTTTAGATCTTGAACTTTTTGTTCAAAGAAATCACATTCTAATTCACATACTTCAAATCTAGTTTTCCAGATTTCACCATCCCTTTTTACTTTAGAGAGTTCTCTTAAAATATTTTCCATTTCTTCCAGAGCGGAGTCTAAATCTTCTTGAAGAAGATTGCAATTTTCACAGTTGTAATTACGTACCTTGCTGGATTCTGCATCAGCCATGAAACATATATTGGCTTCTTCTTCGTTTTCTGATCCTTTTTTATCGCTCCAAGCAGATAAGGCCTTCTTCTTGTTTTTGAATTGCTTCTTCTTTGTCTCATTGCAGTTAGCTGCAATATGACCATATTTGCCACATTCAAAACATCGTCCATCGTTCTTGTCTTGATCATTGCTGGGAGAGTTTCTTCTAGAATTGAATCTGGTTCTTCCTCTTTGTCTGTTTCTTCTCAGCAAATTTCCAAAATTCTTTGACATTAAGGCCCATTCTTCTGCAAGATCATCATTGTCGCTTGGAGGGTCTGTGTTTTCAGCATTGAAGGCGACTTCTTTCTTCTTTTCAGAGATTTGAGAGCTTCTTTGAAGATGAGTCTTTTCAAAAGCAATGAGATCACCACGAAGCTCATTATAGGATAGAGAATTCAAATCTCCTCCTTCAATATTTATCACTTTGGGTTGCCATATGACAGGTAGGCTACGAAGAATTTTCCTGACTTGTTCTCCATTAGTGTAGGCTTTCCCAAGGGATTTTAGTTCTCCTATGACCTTACCGAATCTAGCAAACATGTCTTCAATGGTTTCTCCATCTTTCATTTGAAACAGTTCGTACTCATGAACTAGAAGATTAATTCTAGTTTCCTTAACTTTGTTTGTACCTTCATAAGTAACAACAAGTTTGTCCCACATCTCTTTGGCAGTTTCACAACAAGAGATTTTCTCATATTCCTCTCCACTTATAGCGTTGTATAAGAGGTTTTGAGCCTTTGAGTTCAGTTGTATGACTTCTCTTTGCTCATCATTGTAGTCATCAATATCGAGAGGGATTTTGGTAGCTTCTCCCTCAGATTTGTTGTTTTTGTCTGGACGAATATCATAGGGACCTTTGGTAATTACTCGCCAGACTTTAAAGTCAATGGACTTGATAAAGGTTTCCATTCTCACTTTCCAATGACTGAAGTGTTGTCCATTAAAATATGGAGGTCGAGCAATAGAGGTTCCTTCTTGAAGTAGTGCTCCTGTGACAATGTGCCCAAACATGATCTTTTCTCACTTGCTGCAAAGCAAAAAATTAACAGATATGTGAGTCCTGCTCTGATACCAATTGAAGATGTAAGAGGGGGGGGGGGGGGTGAATTATAATTTTTAATTCTTTCCCAGATTCAGTCGACTTAATGAGTCGACTAGATTTCAATAAGTAATAACAGAATAAAGTAAATGCAGAAAGGTAAGGAACACAGTCGATTTATACTGGTTCAGAACCAAAAATGGTTCCTAGTCCAGTCCCCTTGGGTCACAAGGGAGTTTTCTCTTCAGCTCTTTAAGATCTTTCAAAATACAGAGTGATGGTTTTTCTTCGTTCACCAACAACGATACACAGTATGGTTTTGTCCCTTTGCTCACCACAAACGATGCTCAGTTGGTTACTCACTTAACCAACTCACTCGACACTAACCTTACTTTCCCTCTGAACTCTCTTTTCTTTTTCTTGTACAGTAGTAAACTCTAGAGATTACAATGTTTTCAAGGTTTCAAAAAGAGAATGTTAGAAAGCTTAAGGTTGCGTTAATAGACTGCCTGCAGCTTTGGATATATATAGAGTCAGGGTCATCAACATGTGAACATAGGGAGGTCTTGAGGATCCTTGATTGATCTGAAGGAGATATTTTCCTTAGCCGGAGAGAATCTTGACCCAAGGGATTTGATCCCCAGAAAGGCAGTGATTGATCCTTTCTGGAAATAAGGTAAGATCAATAAGATATCCTGATATCCCTCTAATCACGAGGTATGTGAAATAAACTTCAATAACAGATGCCTAAAAATCAGCGACTCCAAGATCCTTCCAGATTTAGCCGACTGAATCCTTTTTGTCCTGTCATGAAATGCAACAGTTATTTAGTTAGCTGCTCATGAAATTTAACCATATTGTAATCATCAAAATTGGAGTTATCAGATGTAGCTTTCTTGCTTTATCTTTTGGTGCTTGTTTATAGCCTATTTTTACTCGTGACCCAAGACTTTTGATCTTAGGTTGTTGAGTTAGAAATAATATACGAAACACGAGCTCAGTATAAGTGCGAATGAATAATGGTGCGAAGGAAAACTTAGTTTTCGAATAATTAATTAATGTGAAGCTGTTAGAAGTTAATTCTTGTAGAAATAGTCGATTTTGGGCATGATACATGATGTTTGGCATTTTATGCCTATATTTCCTTAATATTTCCTCACGTTTTAGTACCTTATTCGCTCGTTTTATAGCTTGTGACTGTGGTTTTACACTGATTTGATGTCGTGTGTGTGTAGGTTGTTACGCAATGGATTTGGAGCTTTTAGGAGCTTGATTGAGCAAGGAATGATTGGAAGTTGATTGAGGATTGGATCGAGCACACGAAGGCATGACACGGACACGATTTCGGACCAAAGAAGAAGGAGATTGGCTGGGCGCCGTGGGCTCCGCGCCACGCCACCCATAGCGCGCAGGGGTTGGGCGCGGTTGCCCATGCGCCGCATGCCCAAAGCGGAAGAGTCTGGGGCGGGTTCTGGTTGGTGTCACGCTTTTCGGGGCGCGGGGCGCCCGTTGTAGCGCCCCTTGTGCGCGATTTTACTCCCTATTCCTTCTAGTTTTGGGTCTAACTTATTACCAAGGGTTTGGAAACATTATAAATAGTTTATTACTTAGTTTTTCAGGGGAGTTCAGACTTTGGAGCAAATTTGAGAGCTCATAACATCAAGACAAGGGTTTTTCTTCCTTCCATTAATTTATTTCATCATTATTTCATTATTACATCAATTCCTTGTGTTGTTATTATGAGTATGCGTAGCTAATCATATCGTTCTAGGGTTAGAGCATTACATGAAGGTTGATCTTTGAAGATTGATTCCCATTAATTGAATCCCATAACGGGTTGCTTATTCTTTCTTGATTTCACTTGTGTAATTGTCAGGGCCCGATTATTACGCATTATCTATGGTTTTTAGATTGAACTCGAAAGAGAGAATTTAATTACGTAATAAGAAAGAATAGGACTAGTTTGTGAACCCGGGCATCGGGGAACCAATTTGTGAGTAGGATAGACATATACTTGCTCGCCTAGTTTAACTAATTACAGAATTCGTTAATGCGTGCACGTGATTCAACCCATAGACATATAGGGATTGGAGTAGCCTGCATAGACCGTGAAGAACTGAAAGGTTTTCACGGGTACATTTAATCTGTTAGTTAGTAACCCGGGATTTAAGAAGTGGAATCAATTGGAAAACTCAACTGGATTGTTCGTAACTCTGACCCTGGATCGTCTCCTTATTACTGATAACAACCAAGTCTTGCTCCATTGTTTGAATTCGCTTCTACCATTTAATTACTGTTCTTTAGTTAATAAACTCATCACTATTGGAAAAGATCCCTGAATAGTTTATATAAATTGTTTGCTAGAATTCAGTCTGGATAGTCCTCGTGGGAACGATACTCGATTTATCACTTTATTACTTGTCGACCACGTATACTTGCGTGTGCGTTTGGGAGCAACAAGTTTTTGGCGCCGTTGCCGGGGGACTAATTATTGACTGATTTCTTTTTGAACAGTTTATTACTTACTATTCAGGTTTAATTTTTGTTTTGAGTTTTGTGCTGTTTCAGGTATTAGGTCCTGCTTGATCTTTACCTACAGGAATGGCAGAAGACCAAGCTTTAGCTGTGCGAGATGTTGCTCTCCCCAGCCTGGAGGGAGTAGCATCGAGCATAGTTAAGCCCGCTATCACCGGGGGCTTTGAGATTAAGTCCGGCATGATTCAGTTGCTGCATGTGACTGGACAATATGGTGGATTACTTCATGAGGATCCGCAGCAACACATTCAGAACTTTCTGGAGATCAGTGATACTTATACACCAGCGGGTGTTCCTACTGATTATTTTCGCTTGACGTTGTTCCCGTTTTCACTGATTGGGGCAGCAAAGAAGTGGTTAAAGGCTGAAAAGTCTGGGTCTATCACTACTTGGGAGGATTTGGCTAAGAAGTTCTTGGCTAAATTTTATCCATCTGCCAAGACAGCCCGGCTGAGGAGCGAAATTATGTCCTTCAGACAGTTAGAAGGAGAATCCTTGTATTCAGCCTGGGAGCGATTCAAAGCTCTATTGAGAGATTGTCCACACCACAACCAATCCAATGAGGTTGTTGCACACACTTTTGTTGAGGGGCTGAACCAACACACTAAGATCGTGGTTGATGCTGCTGCTGGAGGTCAAGTACTGGCCTTAAATTTTGATCAGATTTATGATTTACTTGACAAGTTTTCGCAGAGCAATCCTGATTGGCAGGGAGATGGTAGAGCTATAACGCAGAAACCTGCAGGGGTACTTCAGTTAGATGCAGTTTCAGAGCTAAGGGCGAGGATGGATGCTATTTCCAATCAAATTAGCAAGTTAGCTCTGCAAAAGGCTCAGCAACCAGTGGCCCCAGTGCAACAACTCCAGAGCTTTTGTGAGGTTTGTGGTCAAGACCATGCTACAGAGGTTTGCTCTTCTAATCCAGAGTCAGTTTATTACGTGGGTAATCAAAACAGGCTGCAGGGTCAAAACCAGTTTGGTAATGGTTATTATCAAGGCAATACGAAAGCCCCGAATAATTACCACCCACTTCCAGCTCCACCACAGCAGGTTAGCAGTTCAGTTGAAGATATGCTAAAGCAGATAATGGCAGGCCAGCAGAGAATGATAGCTGACACTGCAGCCCATGCACAAGCCATACAAGATCTTGCCAATGCTCACAAGAACCTAGAGCACCAGTTGGGGCAGTTGGTGGGAGAAATAAGCACTATGAAAAAAGAGCCTGAACAATGTCTTGCAGTGACCTTAATTGAAGGTGGAGAGCTGATGGCCAAGTCTGAAGAGAGAGCTGAAATAGAAAAAGTTGAAAAAGTGGAGAAGGTAAAGAAGAAAGAAGAGAGAAAGGAGGCACCTCTGCCACCTCCACCATTCCCGCAGAGACTATTACCATCGAAGGATCTGGCCCAGTATCAAAAATTTGTGAGTATGTTGAAAGAACTTCAAGTTAATATTCCTTTGACTGATGTGTTTGAATTGATGCCATCCTTTGTGAAGTTCTTAAAAGAAATTTTAGTCAAGAAGAAGAAGCCTCAAGAGATAGATACAGTTGATTTAGTTGAGGAGTGTAGCACAATCTTGAGTAAGCTACCTCCAAAACTTCAAGATCCTGGGAGGTTTACTATTCCTTGTACCATTGGAGGGCATAATATCACTGGTGCCTTGTGTGATTTGGGTGCGAGCATAAATCTCATGCCTCTGTCTGTTTGCAAAAGGTTAGGGCTAGGAGCAATCAAGCCCTCTTCAGTTACTCTTAAGATGGCAGATGGATCTCTCACTCACCCTGATGGTAAGTTGGAGGATGTGTTGCTAAAAGTTGGTAAGTTTACATTCTCTGCTGATTTTGTAGTCCTAGATTATGAAGAGGACCGAGAAGCTCCAATAATTTTGGGGAGACCATTCTTAGTCACCTCGAAGGCAATTATTGACATGGAGCTGGGTGAGATGACTGTTAGAGCGCATGGAGAAAAAGTTACTTTCAAGGTTTATAATGAGAAGGAGCACATAGCTAAGGTGGAAGAGTGCTCTATGATTGAATGTGTCAAACAAGAAGATGGAAGTAAACCACATGTGAAGTTGAAGATGGGTTCTCTAAAGGAAGGGAAGAAAGCAAAAGTTCGGCGTAAGAAGAGAAGACATAAAGGCTGGAAGTGAGCTAAAAGTGTCGTCGTGCCACGACGTTAACTAAGGCGCTTCTTGGGAGGCAACCCGAGTTTGTACTTGTATTATTTTATTTTATAGTGTCACGTAGTTTTTGTTTTCCTTGGATTGCAGGTTCATGTACTGTCAAGGCTAAGTGTGGGGTGTCCTCACCCTTACATAATATTGATGACCTGATGGGGGAAGTCTGAGTACCTCATGAAGCTTGGAGGATGCTAGCACCAAGGACTAGAGTCTTCAGGGAAGTTTTCTTTACCTTGCACTTTCTTATTTTTAGCACTGAGGACATTGCTTAGTTTAAGTGTGGGGTGGGGAACTCTCCCTTATTTTTGAAGTTATGGATGCATGTACCGTTAAGATTTTTTCTTTGTCACTTGACTTTATTTTTATTTGTTTCTTGCTTTAATATATGCAAAAATGAAAATTAAAAAATTAGAAAACCAATGAAAAATTCCAAAAAGATTTTCCTTTTAGTTTTATTAGTGGTACATGGCATCCACCCCGTGGTTTTTCTTATGGCCTCGGTTCTTTTCCACGGGGAGGCCTTTGAACCGGGTAGTTTTTATTTTTTAGGATTAGAGTAGTTAGTTGTAGATGACCCTAGACGAAAAAAAAAAGGTAGAATGCTAGGTGCCTTTGAATTGTTTGATACCGGTGAACTTGGACTTGATTGCATGTGCTATTTGTGGTGTCCTTGGGTTTTAATTTGATGCATGCCTAAAAAAAAAATGGAATGACCCCCTTGAGATGCTTGAGTCCGCTCACTTGACTTTGTGGTGAACCTTTGTGCATTAGTGCTTAAATTTCCACAAGTTGCACTCTAGATGCTTGATTGAGAGTTGTTGATGGAACCTTTTTGTGTGGACCATGTGCAATGTGTGTTGTGAGGCATGTTCTCATTTACTCCTGTTGCATATTAATGTCTAGAACTTGCCCCGTGTGTGTGCAAAGCGAAATCCTAGGTTCGCTCTAGTCGGGAAATGATACAAGGCCTTCTTTTGGTTAGCCTACCCTTACATATATACCTTGAAAAAAAAATTATTGTTGTGATTTCTTTGACCCTTTTTGTTGGCACCCACACCCCGAGCCTACCCATTTATTCTAAATTGTCTCTTTTTGGCCCTTTACTCCTTAAGCACTTTAGTTGGTATTGTGTTGTTATTTTGGAGTTGTGGTTGGATTTTGGGAGGTTTTTGAGTGGAGCTAATGAAGGGGAATAATTGTTAAAATTGTGAAGTAGTGAAAAGCATTGGCAAGGTTGAATGAAATTGAAAAAAAGAAAAAAATATAGCAAAGTTGAAAAGAGAAAAGAAAAAAAATTGTGGAAAAAAGAAAAAAAAAGAGAAAAGAATATTCATTCCTTGCTAGTGTGTGCTTAAAAGAAAAAATGCTACTTGTGAGAAGGTGTATGTGTAGAAGTTGTTGGTTTGGGTGGCTTGATGAGATTTGTGCTTAATTAATTGTGATGTATTAAAGTGCTTAGGGAGGTAGTCACTATTACCATATGTATCCTACCCGCCCCTTAGCCTACATTACGACCTTTTTAAAGTCCTAGTTAATCCCGATTGGAGTGAGCTTACATTAGTGGAGTCCTACACTACGGGCAAGCCTATGGTACATTGTGTGTGACATGTGAGCTTTTCATGAGAGCGAGTGAATTCATTTGTTATTGCCCCCATTCGATTCATGATATTTGTTGTTGTGTGTGATATTTGGGGGGACACTCTCTTGCTTCATATTGGTGAGGGCACGTGGTTTGCATGAAATAGGTGAAGTTGATGGCTTCTTGGTTGAGTAGATAGGTGCGATTTTGTGGGAGCATGGTTGCAATAAGTTGAGTTTGTGCACTTGAGCTATTTTGGGGTGGTTGTTCTTATATTTTTGATGTTGTTAGTTTGTTGGCATGTTGTGGATCCATAGTAGTCATGTGTGCATTGGTTCAATGGTCGGTATCAACCATGGTCATAGGCAGACCTGTTTTACCTAGGTTGGGAAGTTATTTGTGCTTGCTCGAGGACGAGCAAAGGTTCAAGTGTGGGGTGGTGATGTTTGGCATTTTATGCCTATATTTCCTTAATATTTCCTCACGTTTTAGTACCTTATTCGCTCGTTTTATAGCTTGTGACTGTGGTTTTACACTGATTTGATGTCGTGCGTGTGTAGGTTGTTACGCAATGGATTTGGAGCTTTTAGGAGCTTGATTGAGCAAGGAATGATTGGAAGTTGATTGAGGATTGGATCAAGCACACGAAGGCATGACACGGACACGATTTCGGACCAAAGAAGAAGGAGATTGGCTGGGCGCCGTGGGCTCCGCGCCACGCCACCCATAGCGCGCAGGGGTTGGGCGCGGTTGCCCATGCGCCGCATGCCCAAAGCGGAAGAGTCTGGGGCGGGTTCTGGTTGGTGTCACGCTTTTCGGGGCGCGGGGCGCCCGTTGTAGCGCCCCTTGTGCGCGATTTTACTCCCTATTCCTTCTAGTTTTGGGTCTAACTTATTACCAAGGGTTTGGAAACATTATAAATAGTTTATTACTTAGTTTTTCAGGGGAGTTCAGACTTTGGAGCAAATTTGAGAGCTCATAACATCAAGACAAGGGTTTTTCTTCCTTCCATTAATTTATTTCATCATTATTTCATTATTACATCAATTCCTTGTGTTGTTATTATGAGTATGCGTAGCTAATCATATCGTTCTAGGGTTAGAGTATTACATGAAGGTTGATCTTTGAAGATTGATTCCCATTAATTGAATCCCATAACGGGTTGCTTATTCTTTCTTGATTTCACTTGTGTAATTGTCAGGGCCCGATTATTACGCATTATCTATGGTTTTTAGATTGAACTCGAAAGAGAGAATTTAATTACGTAATAAGAAAGAATAGGACTAGTTTGTGAACCCGGGCATCGGGGAACCAATTTGTGAGTAGGATAGACATATACTTGCTCGCCTAGTTTAACTAATTACAGAATTCGTTAATGCGTGCACGTGATTCAACCCATAGACATATAGGGATTGGAGTAGCCTGCATAGACCGTGAAGAACTGAAAGGTTTTCACGGGTACATTTAATCTGTTAGTTAGTAACCCGGGATTTAAGAAGTGGAATCAATTGGAAAACTCAACTGGATTGTTCGTAACTCTGACCCTGGATCGTCTCCTTATTACTGATAACAACCAAGTCTTGCTCCATTGTTTGAATTCACTTCTACCATTTAATTACTGTTCTTTAGTTAATAAACTCATCACTATTGGAAAAGATCCCTGAATAGTTTATATAAATTGTTTGCTAGAATTCAGTCTGGATAGTCCTCGTGGGAACGATACTCGATTTATCACTTTATTACTTGTCGACCACGTATACTTGCGTGTGCGTTTGGGAGCAACAACAAGTTGTAATGGCATGGCCATCGTAACATAAGATGTAAAAAATGTTCGAAATTTTAAACATTCTGATTTATATAGAGAATTAGCTTCTGATTGGACCATAAGAATATGAACGTTGAGCCAGAGCTTCTTTCCTTCCCTTCTTCCCAAATCCTATGTAGTATATTCCCCCCAATACTTAAACTTGAGGCTCGATAGATTGGGTATTAGAAGTCGTCATTAGTCCATGATTGCTTTTTGCTACGTCCCATCCGATATTGAACTTTTAGCTCCCTAAAAAGGAAATAAACATAGTGAAGACGCGGGGGTCAGAGTCTTTTTGCTGAAGATAACGCAAGAAAGGTCAGACTTTTTGACCCAGGCTTAGAATGATCGTAGTTCTATTTTGATGGCCATGGGTGAAGTGTTTCATCATCTAAAATGTAATTGACAAAGTCTAATCACTAATTGAGAATTTTATTAACATGAACCTGATTGTTCAAAAACAAAAACTTTTCAAATTTGAAACATTCCAATTGTTTGTATCAGTTCTCCCTACGATGAATGCAATTAATAAGTTCATATTCCAATGATTTTGGCGACACAATAAGGGCCTTCCAAATTTGGACCATACTTTTCAGTGTTAGTTCTTGCATATTTTGTGTCACCTTTTGTAATACAGAGTCCCCCACTTTGAACTGTTGAATGTTAGTACTCCGGTTATAGTACGTTTCGACTCACTGCTTCTGAGCTATAAGCCGAATCATTCCCGTTTCGTGCTTTCCCTTTATGAGTCTAAGCCTTCACTCAGATCTTTACTATTACTTTCTTCAACGACATGGGTAAAACAAAGGCTTGGTTCACCTATTTCCACGGGTATCATGGCCTTAGCTCCAAAAATCGAAGAAGGCAATGTTTCCCTAATACTAATTTTTGGCGTTGTTTTGTAAGCCCACAGTACTCCTGGCAATTCTTCTGGTTTTCAGCCCTTAGCCTTTTGAAGTCTCTTTTACAGAGCTGAAAAAATTACTTGCTGGTGGGTGATATGGGGATGAAGTGATTCTTTTGATCCTCCATTCTTTGAAAATTCACTAACTTTTGCACCGGTGAATTATATACCGTTGTCATAAACCATCTCCTGAGGTTCCGCAAACTGACATATAATTTTTCTCCAGATTAATATGATGACCTATGTTTTCCTTATTTTTTAATATGCCCTACTTCAATCCAAGTAAACTTTCTCCATCAAGCTCTCTTTGAAGAGAATTACGGGTTTTAGCTTATCTACCATAGACTTTTCCGAACCTAGCTCATCGGGTTCAACGGGCATTTCGGGCACATCTAGATTTTCATCTTTTTTTCATCTACTTGTACCACCAACCCTTTTGCCTATGGCTTCATTTGCTTCCATCTCAAAGGCTCAACCATATCAATAGTTTTCAACACGACCACATAGTAGTAACTACGGGCAGCGTGTTGCACTCCTCTATTTCCAGTGTCCCCATTTGGATCGGAATTTAACGATTTGATGAAACATCGATGGTAGCGCTCTCATCGTATGGATCCACAGCCTTCCCATGACCAGGTTGTACGCCAAGTCCCAATTATCACTTAGAGAGGTGTTCCTATGATTATACCTCGTGCAGACATGGGAAAATTAATCTCTCTTAATGTGACCCGGCTACCTCCGTTAAAATCACTTAACTTTGAAGCCCCTATTACGACATCATCTAGTAGCTGGTTTTCTTTGACAGCCTCTTCCCAATTCGAATTCACATAACTACTCAAATCGACAAGGACCTATTTGATAGTTGAATCAAAGATCTGGAGGACAATGACCAAAGCATCACGATGTGGGAAGACTAACCCACTTACATCCACGTTGCTAAAAGCTATAATGCTACCACCTTGGCCTCCATAGTCTTGCCTCCTCTGTTTCGTAGAGATCTTGACTAACTCTTTGCACATAGCCCCATCGAGTTCAAATTCCCCTTTGATTATGTTGACGACATGTTCTACCCCCGAGATGTTGTAGGGTAAAAAAAGTGAAGAATAAATGAGGTCTTGGAACAACTAATATTTGCGTGGAACCCATGACAGGCACCAAACTATTTAACATAAAATCTGACTTTCAGCAGTTAAATGTGATTAATTAGGCCTCCAAAAATATAATTATATCATGACTTCTACAATAATAATAAAAAGAATATACTAATGTTAAAGAAATAGAACTTAGATGACAAAAATATCTTATCTGTTGTCATTGGGACTTGGTCTTTGGCCACAGAACCTGAGTTGTATATAATACTAAATATATAAGAAACGAAAAAAGAGAGCCTTTTGTGTTAGCCTTTCCAAAAGAGAACAAGTGATAGTTGTTTTTAGAGGGGTATGTGGGTTTATATAGTGGTAGAACCTTAGTGGCGTACATTTAATAAGAATCGTCATTTACTTCCCCTGACTGTAATTATCGGAGCCATGATTGTAAGAGTAAATGATGGCAATAGTTGTCTTATGATATTTTTCCTTTAATGATTGCTGAATAGCCGTTAGTTTTAGTAGAAGTTGTGGCCATAATCTGAATAGCTGCGGCTGAATGCCCAAAGGAATCACTTCCTATGTCCGAATTTATCTTTGTCTTTTGCGAGTTACCAAGCATTTTACGTCATGTGTCATGCTGTAACGTCGTGAGAGATTTTACCCAATACTATATATATTAAAAGAAAATAGATAAAAGACAAGTATATTGGAAATGATATGAAGAGTCGTCTCTTTATGAATAATAAAAAGAAGTCCTAAAGTGTCTGGAACTTCTAATATATTTTCCTATGCTTCTTTCTAGAAAATATAGATAGAACGAATGCTCTTTTTTTTTTGGAAAAGACAAAAAAAAAAAAAATAAAATAAAGGTCGGTCCTCTTCTCCTTAGAGATAAACAAAACTCTCTCCTTGATAATTCTTATTAAGAACGTAAGAGCTCTTTTACGAAATATGGAATAGTCTTCTGTAACTCGAGTACAAATATAGATTGTTAATTTATAACATAGCTCATGTATATATCATGTGATTGCGTTGAAGATTAGTAAACTATATATAGAACGATCTCGAGTGAATTGTGTGTTCCTGATTGTGCGTTTCCCTTCAGTTTCTTTTCATTTCCATGGTAGACCATTTGGATATGATTTGGTTCAACTTGGTGAGAATAATAAAACATCACTTGAAGTTGAAACTAAAAAGAATACTTAAAAATTAAATGTTTGATTGCAACATTAATTTCACATGAAAAAATTAAGTTGAAAATGTTCATGAAGTAGAGAACTTGATGTTGGAAAAATTCATCAAACATATTATTCAAACTTGCATTTCTCTATTTTAAATTGAAATTGAAATAATAGACCAATCTAAACGTTTTTATAAATAAAATAAATATTTTATAAAATATGTATGGACAAATGGATTATCTTGAATTATAAAAATTATTTCACCGCCTAGAGTTAATTACAACGTGAAAGCAAAATGAGAAAGGAAAATAACAGAAAACTAACAAAAAGGAAAAGACCTACTTTTCCCCTAAAGTAGTCCAAAAAAGTCACTTACACACTCTTCTTTTACGGGTGATATTTTATCACACTATGTTGTCCATAGTGTATTTTGCTACCCCCTCATTTTTCCCGCCCCTGACGCGTCTTAGACAACCAAATCTGAGTGTGTTTTGTCACCAAAAAATAAAATAAAATGATAAAATAATTTAAATTTTAATTAAAACCCCTTAACCAAAGATAATATCCTCCTCTCCTACCTTCTATTACCCACACCTCAAGAACCTTAATTTTTCAATGTCAAAAATTCTTGTGCAAGATAAAATTCTTTGGTTAAGTCTATATCTACTCCACCAATTTATCCATCATAGAATTTCTTCTCTTTACACTTTGATAGTGTGCCTTCAAAAAAGCTTCAGTCGACTATGTATGAAATAGAAAGATCCCGACTTGGTTGAAGAGGTACAATGCAATCATGGGTGTGTGGTGTCATTTGTGACTATTTCAACTGTTAGGAACCCTTGTAGAAAATACGGGGTTTGTCCATATTATGGGGTTAGTTTATTTTTTTTTCAAGAATTGATTTTTATCAAAGGCTTTTCCAATTGAGTTCTGATTTTTTTCTTTTTTTATTAACTAATAGGGTGCAAGGTCATGCGACTTTTGGCACTGGAGAGATAAAGAGATTGACTCGCGATCCAAATTAGTGATTCCTAAATTATTGGATAGAATTGGTGAATTTGAGAAGAAATTGGAAGCTTATAACAAATTCGAGAAAGGTGGGGTTACTAAGACATATGAAGATATCAATAAGATTGAGACTAACAATATTGGGATTCAGGTTGATTACTTGAAAGCAGAAATTGAAAATTTGCAAGAGAATGAGATGAAATACAAGAGCGAATTGGTTAAGTCTAAAGTTAGGGAAAAAATACTTTGGTTTAGTATCTTATGTGGGTTGATTATTGGTATTAGTTGTAGATTTCAATTCATGAATTTGAAGCAAAGATGTAATAAAGTTGCCATATATGCTTTTGTCTAAGTTCTATAACATTAGGGGCATATGCATCTTTAATAATGAAGTTGGATAGTTTTGTAATGAACATTATGTTATGTAATGTGATGAACCTGGTTGTCAAGTATTGTGATTTATCTTGACTAAATGATTGAGGAAAAAAACATCATCGCATGCCAAATACACCAAAAGGATGACTAATTCAAATTGATCTAAAGTAAGTGCACAAATGAGTTCACAATTTTGGCAATCATAATTGCAAACAAGAGGCAGACACAACTGCATAATAGAAGTATAAGTTAAGAGGCTATCATAGAAGCACTATAGTAGTCACAGTTGCACAAACTAAGCTGTCACAGCAGCACAAAATAAGAAGACACATGTGCAAAAAAATTGCAGTCACAACTGCATAAGTGTTCAAAACGAAAGACCAACTACAAATTTCATATGTTTTCTGACTAGTTAGTCCTGCTTGCTTGACTATGTCGTTCAATATGGACCTTGTCTCCATGACTTTTCTCACCTCATTTGCTGAAGTTGCCTTGAGGTCCTGGTGGTCTTCCATTTCCACTTCACACCAGTTGATGGAGAATGGCCAATATTACTAGTGACATGAGTTGAAGAGTGGATGTTTTTCCACCTTGTGGAAGGAATCTAAGGCTACTCAATAACAAACAACAGAAGTTAAAAACTCTTATTTAACTTAAAAATTTCAAATTTTGATATGAAGCTTACATTTTAGATACTGAATCCATATTGGGTATGCATGATCCTCATGCCAACTACCCTTGGCCTTTTGTAGCTTGTTGAAGCACTATTTAAACTCTTGGGCCTACCCATTTCTCTTCCAGTTGTAGGGGCTAGTCTTGGGGCCTGATTAGAAGAAGCAGAAACAGTAGAGCTGGTTTGGGGTGTGATTAGAAGCAACAAAAATACTAGGAGTTGTTCTTGGGGCCTGACTAGAACTTGCAGAATTGACATCCTTGGGATAGAACCTCTTGTTGTGCCCCTTCTCATGAAACATCCCATATCTCATGTCCATGCCCCTCTTGGATAGTTTTCCTTTCTTGGACTCAAATGGATTTTTTTTATTCTAATCTTCTTGGCTTGCCTGGAATCTTCCTAAATTTTGGTGGAACGATTTTGATATTCTGTTATTCTAGCCACATATTCATATTCAGGACTAGTTGGAGGAATTAACTATAGGTCTTTAAGTAGGTTTCTCTAGTGTGCCAGTGAGAAATATAGTTAATAGGCTCCAACTTTCGATGATGAAGGGCAGCTACTATATGGACACACCCTATGGCTTTCAGCTGCCATTAACCTGCAGCTACAAGTCATTCCTTATATTAACTTCATGCTTATACCTATCTTCAAGAATTTCATAACCTACATCATCGTTCCGATCTAAACTGCATTTCATTAATATTTTTGTGTTCTCTTCCAATACTTTCATAGCCATAAGAAAAATATCTGATTTCCAACCAATAACAAACTCTCTCAACAACCTTATCATCATCTTCACCCTTATCTCTTCAAGCATTATGATGATAGCTTTCGGTCTTGCTCCTAATATCCATGCATTGAAAGACTTGGCCATGTTGTTATCTACACTATTACAGTTGCTAGTGAAGTTGAAATACACTTTGGACCATGTTTTTTTATTATACCTCAACAGTTCATCAACTTTTCCATGTAATCAAGATTCCTCTTTGATGCGTGAGCATTTTGCGTACTTTAACTCGATTAAACTTTTGTCTTTGAATATAAAAGTGACCAATTCTTAGGAAAGATTGATGTATTTTGCTTGGTTTCAGGTGTTAAAGCTAAACAGAAGATTTAGAAACCAAAAAGAGCAAGAATGCCAAAGATAGTGATCAAGTTCAAGAAGCTGTGGAAATATTGAAATGGCGGGCACCCATGCTAGGGGCGATCGCCCTTTCTATGGATGGAAAGCCATGCTGAGTACCAAAATGGGCGGTCTTAAAAGGCGCCAACCCTTTGGAGAAAGCTGAAGAACTGGAAGAATTATTAAGGAGGCGACTGTCATGCAAAAGGCAGGTGCCCATTGCTCCAATCAAGGAAAAGCTGTTGAGAAGAAGAGGCGACTACACTCCAAGGCTGCACTTTGCCCTCTCTTGGACAAGAAAAAAATGCGTATGCCCAATGTGAAAGGCGGCTGCCCTCCCATACAACTCCAAAAAAAGGTGCCAGCCCATGTCCAAGAGGCGCCAACCCTTTCTCCTAATCCAGCTCCAGAACTCAGTCTTTTACCAAAAGGGCCCTCGCGCAGCCTGCAAGCGGTAATTTTGTAATTAGTTTTAGCGAACACTATATATAGCTAGACTGCAGTTTTTGAACTAGACTACACTTTACATTACTTAAAATGCAAGATAAAGAAAAAATATTATTTCCTCTTTATCAAGCTTCTTTGGATTGTGAAGAACAACATCATATTTTGTAAGAATCATAACTACTTTGCTATCTTAATGCATTATTTATTACTTGGCAAGTCTTGATTCATTACATAGTATGAGTAGCTACGTCATCTGCTAGGGTGCTAATTAAACCCTAGTCCAATAATCAAATGGGCATAGTAGAATAAGCTTGTAAGCACTTAGAAATACCTTATTTCACTACTTTTGATTCCATTACAATAACTTGAGGTGTACAACTTAAGTTGAGCCAATAATACTAGACTTATACGGAAAGATATTTCTAGGAATTGGAAGCGTAGTGACGGGGTACCGGGAGTAAGTGTATTGCATTTACCCCGGGTTAATGGGTTGAATACCGAAAAGGAGACACCTTACTTGGGATTAGTTGCTAGCGCTCAAAGCATCATTCTTATTACCGAAAATGCAAGAGT
The DNA here is from genome assembly GCA_029990175.1 of Petunia secreta. Classification (NCBI taxonomy): domain Eukaryota; kingdom Viridiplantae; phylum Streptophyta; class Magnoliopsida; order Solanales; family Solanaceae; genus Petunia; species Petunia secreta. Next base: position 7,265,459 of record JARKIP010000053.1, read on the forward strand.
TGGTAGTCTCGATTAATTACCGAAAGGGAGAGTTGAGTATATACGAGTAAGGTCCATTGGGTGTCCTAACATGTGAAGAAGCTTTTAACTACACTCATTAGATTAGAGGACAGGGGGAAGATTAGTATCCTAGTCTTTTTATTAATAGTCAAAACTAACAGTAATTTACTCTGTTAATAGTCAAAACTAACAGTAATTTACTCTTACATTAGTCATAGCTAAATTTTATTTCAATCCTAAGATTAACTTGCTAAAACAAGTCAATTTGAACAAATCTAACTAAGTCTCATTCAAGTCTTTGTGTTTGATTTCTACTTTAACTAGGGTTGTTGTGGCCCCTACCCTTAATTGGGCCACATCACTCTTTAACTCAACTTCAAAAGTAACCCTAGCACATCTCCAGAAAGTGTTTCTTCTCTCAATTCCTCTCCAATTTTGGACCAGTTAGCTAGGATGTTCCTGCCATACATCATATGCTCACAATTTGGGAAAATATCATATAATGCACTGTATAAACCCTGTAACACATTAAAGCCAAGTAGCTAGTTATAAAAAGTATGAAACAACATAAATAAATTAAATTATATGGTAATTGTCACCTTTTGCATATCTGTGATGATTGTCAGATTGCTTCCATCTCCTAGTTCAAAGTCATGTTGAATCAACTTGAGAAACCAACTCCAAGTATGCTTGTTTTCTACTTGAACGACCGCCCAAGCAAGTGGAAGCATCTGGTTGTTACCATCTTTACAAACAGCTACAAGAAGCTATCCTTAGGTAACACCTTTTATAAAGCAACCATCAAGACCGTTATAAGGCCTTCAAACCACCCTTGAAAGCATTCTTCAAGGCATCAAAGCAAATGTAGAACCCAACAAGTTGCTTCTTTCCTTCTTCAAATGTTTATCCACTTAGCTTAACAATATATGTAGAATTTGGATTAGACCTAATCAACTCATCCATATAGTCTAAGATTCTACTAAACTCCAAAATATGGTCACCCATTACATCCTTCAAGACAATATTCCTCGCTCTCCTACAAACAATCCCCCCAACATGCAAGTCTAACTCCTTTTTTAATTATTATTTGCAACTCAAGCATTCATATGTAAATTTATTGCTTTATCCTCTTTCTATAGTGGTTGGCCAAGAATTTTGAATTGCAAATTTTTTTTGTTGGTAGGCTCACACTTATAAGTTGGTTTATAGGTTTTCACCACAAAATCTTGAGTTGTGCAATCATACCTAGCGTATAAATTCCAAAGGCAGCCCTTCTGACACCTACACCTTACTCTCTCTTTTCTCATTAACATACTTCTCAACAGCAACCATTTCTTGAACAGCATACCTGGTAAAAGCCTCTCTAAACTGCTAGAGACTTTCAAAAGCAAGTCCTAACTCTCACACTATTACCTTACAATTTTGATCAAATAAAAGTCTTCTTTTGGACTTTCTTCTTCTTGCTTTAGCTTTTGGTTGTTCAACTACACCATCATCATCATCATTATCATCATCATCATCATCATCATCATCATCATCATCATCATCATCATCATCATCAGTATCAGTTTCAACGCAGGCAGACTCATCTGAAGGATAAAATGGTTCATCACCCCTACCTTATTAATCATAACCTATATCTGCCCATGTTTTACCTCCTTTTACACCCTCAAGAGCAGGAGTTCTCTAATTTTTTTCCCTCACAGTTGTCCTCCTTGCTTACCTGAAAGGTCTATACTTCTCATACATTACTACCATAATCTTTTTCAACCTCTTCAAACAGCTCTAAATGAGAAGACATTAACAAAAAGTAAATCTTTTTGCGTCACATATGTAGCGTAATTGACTATGCAATTGATTAAAAAAAGGACAATCACTTAAATTAAGGAAATAAAAACCCTAATTTCAGTCAAACAATAAAACAAGGGATTAAAAAATAGATTACTAACCTTCCTATTGATTCACCAATATTGAAACTTTTGGAAAATTACACAACATTGACTATTAAAGCGAAAACGAACACCAAATCTTCAATTAACGTCATTGTAACAACTAAATTCACGTCAAGAAAATAAATATTTAGACAGAAAAATATTGCAACAATATATTTTATTTATCAAAATATGAGTATTACAATCTCTAGAATTCCTCTGATTCGTCTTTTCAAAATAATATCTTCTAGAGCTTTTGAGCTTGATCTTGAAGTTTGGATTTGGGTTTGGGTTTGGATTTGATCTTGATCTTGACTTGTTGAGTTCAAGTGCTTAGAGGTTGGTCTTGAACTTGGTCTTGATCTTGGACTTGTACTTGGATTCAAGGGCTTGAAGCTTGATCTTAAATCTTCTTCTTGATCTTTAGAACTTGTAGAGAAATACTTGAATGTTTGCAGCTTTTGTAGAAATCTCTTGCTTTGATCCACGAGCTCTTTCTTGCTTCTTGTTATGGATTCTTGCTTCTGATTTCTAATTATCTCAAATGAGAGATTTGACCCCTTTATATAGATGTGGGGTGGAGTAGCCATGAAGAAACCCTAACGGGCCTTGGCCCGTGGACCGCCAAATCAGATTTAAGCAGTGACTAGGTCGTATTTAATTGGCCATAACATGTCACATGTCCACATGACGTATTTTCATTGATCTTTGGGGTTTGACTTGGATTTCCACATCAATTGACGTGTGACATGACCCAATTGGCTATTTTATTTGACTTGGCGTCACATCACGTAACTTGCCACGTGGTACATTTTTGGGCCTCTTGGAAAACTTATATCCATTGGGCCTTAGGCTAATCTGGGCTAGCCTTTCAAGATTGGGCTTTTATTATATTTAAACAAATAACCCAATTATATTAGCCCATAATATTTATTTGGACCAATATGCCTTGAATTTAATAAATAGCCATATTATTTTATGGATTTAAATCCAATAAAATTTACTTGTCTACAAATGCCCCCTACTTCAAGGCTTGTCGGGGTTTAATTTGTCGGCACCCAAGACTAGGCTTGAAGTAATTTCTTTAGTCATGTGGTCATTTTCCATTAGTGACCCAAGTAAGTGACTATATGATAGGCGAGTTATGCTATCTTCTTGTTAACAGCCCACAAAAGGTTATTAATCAAAAGGCCAACCAAGAGAGAAGTGGCTACCTCCCAGTTTGTAGCCTTAAAAGATGGTCATTGGTCAATCTACCCACAACGTCACTGGAGAAAAATCAAGCATGCATCCAAAAAGTATAAAAAGTTTTTCCTTTACGTAATATTCCCATGTAAGAACTTTTGTCCACGTAGGACACATTATGCCTGGCGGTGGGCTATACCACTCTTTTTTTTGTACTTAGTCACTTTTAAGGAAATAATGGAGCACTCCTTTGCTAATTAGGACAAAACACCGCTTGTTAACTCCCATTCCAATTGGATTAAGATACCCAATTCCCTTTCAACTAGGAATTTTCAATGTTATTGGCCCTCTATAAACAGAGGCCCCAGACCATTGCTTGAGTCATCATTTGAAGGTAGCAGCTGAATAGCAAGAGCTTTTGTTGGTGTCATCCATCATTATTACCAACTCAAGGCAAGGACCTGCTCGACACCTTTTCAAGGTGAGATCCTGACCTTTGTATACTTTTTATTCTCATTAGCATGGTTCAGGTCATGTAGTCACACACTTGAATTACTTTACAATTTGTTGAGTAAGTAAATCATATTTATGTATGAAATTTATCTTTTGCAATATATGCATCTACATGACTCAGTTTCCTTTCTTTTCACTTATTTTGAGTAATAATCCACAAAATATTGAGAGATCTTATAAATCCATGGAATCCTTATTACTTCTAGCAATGACAATCTAGATGGACTAAAATAGTATATCAACATATTAATACTACTGAAATATATCTTTTGCCATTCATCACATATGTCTGTGTTACTTTGCTCCCTTTTTTTATTACTTAAATTGCCTCTTTTTTTTTTCTTGACATTGTTTGCTCACTTATCCTTTTCGTTTCAGCAAACACCTTAGGACGTCTGTGACTTGGAGTATTGTCTTAGCAGGTAAAACACTTTCTTGTTTTGTATTTTTTCCTTGCCTTCTTTTTTTTTTTTTTTTTTTTTTTTTTTTGTAGGTCAAGAGATATTAGAAGAAGTCAACCTTTAGTGTAACAAAGACCAACCCATGGAAAACTTATTTGGAAGCGAAACTCATGGAACGTCAAGTTTAAGGTTATTGGGGTGGCAACGCACTCCCACTTTAACGATGACAATCTCATGGAAGACTTATTTGGAGCGATACTCATAGGAAATTCAAGTTTAAGGTGATTGAGGTGGCAACGCACTCCCACTTTAACGACGATGATCCCATGGAAAACTTATTTTGGAGCGATACTCGTGGGAAAGTCAAGTTTAAGGTGATTTGGGTGGCAACGCACTCCTACTTTAACGACGACAATCCCATGGAAGAAGTCACTTAGAAGAGCAACTTGAAGACCGGTGAATATGAAAATCTCATCCCAAAGACTCTGCAAACTCGAAGGCTCTTTGAATTAAGCACTTTAACTGTAAAGACTTGACATCAACTTGAAGACCAATGGATCTAAAGACTTCAATTTGCAGACTCGTCAAACTTGGAAGAACTGAAGACCTTACTTGGCATATTTTAAGATCCCACTTGAAGACTTAACAAATTTCGAGAGTCCAACTTGAAGACTTGGTGAATTCGAAGACTTCGACTTTAGGATTTGACCAACTCCAACTTGAAGACTTGGCGAACTTGGAAGACTCAAGCTTGAGAACTTGGTGAGCTTCGAAAATCCATCTTGAAGACTTGGCAAATTTGAACAGCCTAACTTGAAGACTTCGTGTACTGAACACTTCAGCTTGAAAGGCTCGCCAGACATTGATGATATCAACTTGAAGACTTGGAAGATTTGAAGACTCTAGCTTGAAGACTTGACGCATCTGAAGACTCCAACATGAAAACTTGAAGACTTGGTAGAATTGAAGACCTCAACCAGAAGGCATCGCAGATTTAAAGACCTCAACTTGAAGACTTGAAAATTTGAAGACTCCAAATTGACGATATAGCAGTCTTGAAGAATTTAACTCGAAAATTTGGCGAATTTGAGGACTCCAGCTTGAAGACTTTGCAAATTTGAAAACGTCAACTTGAAGACTTAGAATACTACTAAAGGACTATAGCAATCCCTCGAAGCCACCATTTTCCTTTGGAGGGTTGCCCACGTTAAACCATCATTGCTTGAATTTCGGGGAGCATCTCTCACTTGTCATGCTTGAGGTATATGAGAGAGTCGAAGAGATATCCTCCATCCACAAATCAAATATCTTGACCCGAGTCTCTCTTAACTTTCTTAAAATAGTGACTTGAACTTGACTCAGAAGTTGAAACACCTTGGCAGGTAATCACGTTCTATTTAGGTTATAAGCTTTAACAATTAAATCTTGACATATAAATGACACGATGAAACTTGACAAGGGAAAGAACTTTTCTTCTTTTTGAGCGACTGAACTTAGAATTTGAGCTCTAAGCTGCCAACGTACCTCGATGAAGATGACCAAGTCATTACGTAGTTCATAATAAAAGAAGTGTATATTTTTTTTGGTCCTAACTTTTGCCTAGGCCGCCTCTTTCGAGGTTTTCAACCTAGCGGACTTTTTTTAAATTCCTGCAAAGTTTAGACTCTTGTGGGCCAGGTGCATCAAAGGAGCGTGGCGATTTGCAGTTTAAGCTCGTGCTTCTAGGAGCGTGTCAACTCTTAGTTTAGGCTCGTGCGTTGAGGAGCATGTAAACTTGCAATTTAGGCTCGTGGGTTGAGGACCATGTCAACTTGCAATTTAGGCTCGTGCATCGATGAGCGTTTCAACTTCAAGGATAGTATTTCTTCAAGAATTTCCAGTTAACGGGACCGAGTCTTTTTCCTTCAGCATCAATAAGCTTATAAGCACCACTTAAATAGACTTATTGCACAACATATGGTCCATCCCATTTTGCAGTGAACTTACCCCCAGATTTATGGGAAGTGATGATGGGTCTTCTTACTGCAAGAACTTGATCACCAACCTGGAAAGATCTCGGGCACCTTTTTATTGAAAGCACGAGATAGACGAGCTTGGTAGCATTCAAGGCTTTGCTTAGCTTTGACTCTTTTCTCATCGAGAGCCTCCCACTCTTCAAGGCGTAAGCGAGCATTTTCTTCATCAGTGAGTCCTTCTTGGAGAGCCAGTCTCAAAGATGGTATTTCACGCTCTAGTGGAAACACAGCTTCAACTCCATAAACAAGCGAGTAAGGAGTTGCTTGCGTTGGTGTGCGGTGAGTTGTCCTATACGCCCATAAAGCTTCTCCCATCCTTTCATGCCAATATCGATTGGATTTTGAAACAACCTTATTAAGCAAGTTGCACAAGGTCTTGTTAAATGCTTCGGCTAGGCCATTGGCGGCAACATTGTACATGGAAGATTTGTGCTGCTTGAAGCCAAAGAGATCACATATTTTATTCATCAGTCTATTATTGAATAGCTTGCCATTATCCATTATTATATAACGAGGGATACTGAAGCGATAAATAATGTTTACTCGGATGAAGTTTGCAACCTTCTCCTTCTTTACTTCCTTGAGAGTGACGGCTTCTGCCCATTTTGAGAAGTAATCAGTTGCAGCTAATATGAACACGTGTCCTTCAGAAGACTTCGGCAATGGTCTAACAATGTCTAGTCCCCAAGCATTAAATAGCCAAGAAGCGATCGTTGGGTGCAATACTTCAGGTGGTGTATGTATGAAAATTGCATGGAGCTGACAAGCTTTGCATCTCCGAGCATGGTCCAAGCAATCCTTCACCATTGTTGGCCAATAATACCCCATCCTTTTTATATGGAAGCGAAGTTTCGGCCCAGACTGATGTGATCCACATACCCTAGAGTGTGCTTCTTCCAGAGCTTGAAGTGTTTCATCATCTCCTAAACATCGCAAAAGTACTCCCTCGAATGATCTTCTATATAGAGTGTCCTTGTAGTAAAGGAAACGAGGTACTCTACGACAGATTTTAGCTCTCCTTCTCGGATTTTCTAGCAGGGTTCTATGACAGAGATAATCAATTATAGGTTTCCGCTAGTCTTCCTTCTCAGCCTCAGAAACAGCAATAAGATGTTGAAGCTCATTTTCACTATCCACGCCTTCTTCAAACGGTGGTACTACCCATTTTTGGCAGATGGTAACTTGCGTCTGTTCAGGCAAGGCAAGTGTTGACGCCAAAGCCGCTAAGGCATCAACTTTCTTATTTTCCTTCCTCGGAACATGCTGGAGAGTTACATCCCCAAGCCATCCTGTTAACTTCTGTGCATAATTTTGATAGGGTTGTAACTCTGGTTTCCTTACCTCATAGCTACCCAGAAGCTGATTGATTACCAATTTAGAGTCTCCATATACTTGCAACTTTAACTGCTTCATGTCGACTGCCATTTCGAGACCAAGTATGAGTGCTTGATACTCTGCGACGTTATTAGAGCAACGTTGCGTCAGCGTGAAATAATATGGGAAAACCTCCCCTTCAAAAGTTACGAAAACCACATCAGCCCCAGCTCCATCACGACGTGCAGCACCGTCAAAGTAAATCTTCCACGATGGTTGAACTCCGACGACTATTGCATCTTCATCAGGTAATTCATCAGTGAGCTCCCAATCATCAGGTATCAGATGGTCTGCCAAGAAGTCCGATAATGCTTGTCCTTTCACTGTTTTTTGAGGGACTATACAATCTCAAATTGTTGAAATTGGAGGTACCATCTCGCCAAACGATCACTAAGGACGTGTTTTGAAATCACAAATTTTATAGGATTTGCTTTGGAAATGAGTCGGACGACGTGAGCTTGAAAGTAGTGCTTCAACTTTTGAATAGAGAAGACTAGTGTCAAACACAACTTTTCGATTGGCAAGTACTTCTACTTATTTGGTGTCATCATCATACTTTAGTAGTAAAGGAAATTTTCTTTCCCTTCACTATTCTCTTGAGCCAAAAGTGCCCCAACAGACCTTTCTTGCGCTGCGATATATAATATCAGCGGCTTTCCAGGTATATGTGCAGCTAAAACTGGAGGTTTCATCAGGTACGACTTGATGCTCTTGAATGCGTTGCTGCAAGCTTGGTCCCATTTGAAAGGTACACCCTTCTTCATAAGACGACTGAATGGTTGACATCTTCCGGCCAGATTTGAAAGGAATCTCCTAAGATACGCCAACTTTCCTTGTAGACTCTTTAGTTCGTGAATATTGCTAGGCTGGGGAATCTTCAAAATCGCATCGACTTTAGCTTGATCGAATTTAATCCCTTGGTGTCGAACAGTGAAACTAAGGAATTTACCAGAAGTAACTCCGAATGCGCACTTTAAAGGATTCATCCGAAGTTGGTATCTTCGCAACAAATCAGGCACCGTTCTCAAGTCCTGTAGGTGATCCTCCTTGTTTCTTGATTTCACCACCAAGTCATCAACATAGCACTCGACACTTTTGTGAAGTATGTTGTCAAAGATATTTTGCATAGCTCTTTGATAGGCAGCTCTAGGATTCTTCAGACCAAATGGCATCACCTCGTAGCAGTAAATTCCTTTGGGAGTTCGAAACGTTGTGAATTCTTCATCCTTAGAAGACATACGAATCTGATTATAGCCAGATGAGCCATCCATAAAAGACATTGCCTCATATCTAGTAGTGGCGTCAATCATGAGTTCTGGGATAGGGAGTGGAAATTAATCCTTAGGACATGCATTGTTGAGATCTCTAAAAAAAACACAAACTCGAATTTAGTCATTTTTCTTTCTTACAGGGACTATACTTGAAATTCAAGTAGGATACTTGACTTCCCGAATTAAACCAGCCTCGATAAGCTTGTTGACTTTCTTCTCGATCAAGGGTACCAGCTTTGACCTGAAGCGCCATTGGCTTTGCTTAACAGAACGAGCACCATTTCTAAGCGCCAAATGATGGACCGCTACTTTGGGGTCTAAGCCAGGCATCTCTTTGTAGCTCCAAGCAAAGACATCGTTATACTCCTTCAGCAGATTTACATAAGCACTTTCTTCATCCTTCATCAGTAAAGCACTTATATAGGTGGGTCTTGGTTCTTCATCTGTGCCAAGGTTGATCTCTTTCAATGGATCAACTGTCGCCTTCACTCCTTTTTCAAGCTCAGGTAGAGCATCTTTAGCATCTTCATCTTCCTACAGATCCCTATCGTTGAAAGATATGTGGTGACACCAAGAAATATCTTCCAACTCATTCTTGACATTATCTGGATATGAAGCATTATGCTCTTCTTCTGCGACGATTTAATATGAAGATCCTACACTTTCTTCGTCTTCCTCACGGTCCTTTGTGTAGACTATAGTGTGAGTCTTTGTCTTTAACACTTCTACACATGACACTACTAGTTTTTCTTGACGATTCATCCTTGAAGGGATCAGACTTTGGCAATCTCTTGAAATTTTTGGGACATTAGGAGAAATGGTTATCTTTGCCTTTACATCACCCTTTTGAAGTTTGTTCCTTTTCTTTGATGGTCCCAATCTGTCGAAGACAGAAGTTCTTGCAGTTGGTCCTCCGAGCCGGTCAAAGAAAAAATTTCTTTGTTCGAAGGGACGAACTCATCCTCAGCGCCGACATAATTGTTGCTTGCCCTCCTTATAGAGATGCGAACTGGTGGGGGTTTTTCGAAGCCCAAGCCTCCATGTGATTTCTTCATTGAACCTTCTGGTAGGAGCTTCCCTAACATAGATGGTTCGTTGGGATCATACCCAGCCTTTGCAAATAGTTTATAAGCATTCGGATCAAAACCCTCGTTTGTGCGCTTTGTGGGGAGTGCATTATTCTTTGGCCGATTTCGGGGCACAAACTTTCCAAGCAAATTTGAGGATAACTTCAAAGCATCAAGCCGCTTGATAGGAAGGGTTAATCTATTCAACATGTCACTTTGCAGATTGGATGATTGGTCTTCCTTCTGCTTTAGATTTGGGACGTAGCGGAGCGTAGATCCTGTCTTCTTGCCTGAAGGTGCAAAGTATTGCTTATGTGATTTCCTTTGAATAGAGTGTCTTCTATCTTCATCCTCTACAACTTTTGCTTTCCCAGCTGCAATCTCAGCCTTCTTTATTGCAATCTTTGGATCTTTTGTCTTGGCGATGTTATCAACCCTGACTTCATTCACGATATTCTTCAAGTAGAATTTAGCATCAGCAAAGTACGCTTCAGATTCAGTGAATGGCTTGTCATCAGCGACGATTTTCTTCTCAATACTATCTTCATGATACTTAAGGCATTGGTGATAAGTGGATGAAACGACTTTGTTCTCGTGTATCCACGGCCTTCCCAGCAAGATGTTATAGGAAGTCTTTGCATCGATCACATGCAACCATGCGCTTGAAGTCATTTCTCCAATAATGATGTCTATTTTTGTAGCACCTATGGCCCTTTGCCCCCTTGGTTAAATCCATGGATCACCAAGCGGCTTTCAATCAAAGCCTTTCTTAAGATGCCAAGTTCATTCATCGTGTGAATAGGAAGAATGTTGATTCCGGATCCTCCATCAATCAAGATTTTATTCACTCTTTGTTCATTCACATGTCCAACCATGAATAATGGACGATTGTGAGAAACTTCCCTAAGTAGGATATCATCACTTGTGGATGTTATCTTTTCTTCACAAGTATTTTCTTCTCCGGCTGTAGATACGTTGAGTTTCTCTGACTTCGCAGGTGAATATGGCTCTGGACTTTCATTTTTCTCCTCTACTTTATTAGCATTACAACATGAGGCCTTTGTATCATCTTTAGAGATATTCATGAGGAACCGACTTGGTAGGAACTCCTCTAGGGTCACTGGCTGATGCGGCTTTTGGTGATAGTGAACCTCCACTTTTGCTTTTTGTGGACGTCTGATTTCTTTTTTGCTTCCTTGGCTTCCTTACCATCTTCTTCCTTGTTGGCTTCTTAGCTGGTTCATCTCGTGGGCTTGCCTTATGATGCCTCCGTCGAGTCACTAATGTCCAACCATCATCATCTTCCTCGAGCGATGCTTTCTTCATGCTTTGCTCACACAACTTTGGTGGGAGAAAATGAGCCTTTTTGCTGGAATGGGTTCGAAGTCACCAAACTTGATCATGACATGTTGCTCTTCGAATCCTTAAGTGACTTTGCAGATCGCAATAGGGTCTTGTGAGCTAAAGGTGATGGAAACTTGGTTTTCATTTTCCTTTTCATCGTCGAGTATAATCTCCCCTTTGTCGGCCAACTCCATGACTTTGTCTTTAAAGGCAAAACATTTTTCAAGAGAGTGACCTAAAAGCCAATGGTACTTGCAGTAATTTGGATCATTCGTTCTTCCAGCTTCATTAGGACGCTTCATTTCTAGTAGCTCAATGAGCTTTAGTTCCAGAAGTTCATTGAAGATTGTGGCAACATCAGAATCAAGAAATGGGTATTCCCTATCTTGCATCTCTCTCAAAGTTGATTTCCGACCTGGCTTATCCTTGAAAGAAGTCGTTTTTACACTTTGTTTCTTGCTAAACTTTGTGGTGAACTTCACAGGTTTGGCATCAACATTCATGAACTCTTTGCTTTCAACCTTGGGTACCACTTTTCTCCATCTTTTAACTTCTTGCTTGTCTTTACCCTTGCGAGGTTCGGTGACTGCCGGCCCTTCTTTTCCAGTGGAGGCCATGCTTAGCTCCATATCATGAGTACGTGTTGCCAACTCTTCAAAAGTCCTTGGTTTTATGCCTTGCAAGATGTAGCGAAGCCCCCAATACATACCTTGAATGCACATCTCAATTCCTGAAGCTTCACTGAGTCTATCTTTACAGTTAAGACTTGCATTCCTCCATCGGTTAATGAAGTCACTGACTGGTTCTTCCTTTCGTTGTTGTGTGTTTGTAAGCTCTATCATGCTTACCGTGCGCCTTGTACTGTAAAAGCGATTGAGAAAGTCATGCTCCAGCTGCTCCCAGCTATATATTGAACCAGACTCAAGGTCCATATACCAATCAAAAGCATTCCCTTTGAGGGAACAAACGAACTTCTTGACGAGGTAATCACCATATGTTCCGGCATTGTTGCATGTCTCGACGAAGTGCACCACATGTTGCTTGGGGTTTCCTTTTCCATCGAACTGCTGAAATTTTGGGGGTTGATAACCAGTGGGCATCTTCAAGCTATCGATCCTTGCGGTGTATGGCTTTTCATATGCAAGAGAAGACTTGGAAGAAACCTTATACTTATCCTTGATTGTTCCCATAATGAACTCCTTCAATTGGTCAATTGGAATCACCCCATCAGTAGAAACTTAGATTTCCTTAGCAGGTGTTACTTGCTTAGCTGTAGTATTAATCATCTCTTGAACTTCTGGACGTTTCTCTGGTGCATGCCTAGGTTCTCCCTCCATCATGCTTTCCATCTTGTTGATGCGAGCGTCTTGATCCTTGACATAGTTCGTTAAGCCATCAATCGCCTTTGTCAAGTTTGCAAGTTGTTCCTACACTGTTAAAGTATTAGTCACCATAGCATGCAGTGCTGTTTGAGATGATGGAGAATAACATGGATTCTCCCATAGATTGATCTTTGACTAGAATGACTCGCGCGGCGTGGTTGGAGAGGACTCGATGCTTGAAACTTCATCGTCTTTCTCCATTGCTGGACTTCTGGATCTGCAGAGCCTAAGTCGAGCCAAAGTGTTTTCAACAATCTCAGCGATATTGTTCCCCTTGTCCAATGGCCCAAAGGATGATCCTGCTCCTTTGGAAGATGAAAAACCGAAAGGTGGAGTTGATGTGGGCGGCACTTGAGGTGCTTGTTGTCCCATCAAGTTTGCTTTGTTTCATGTAACTGGTCCAAAGCTTCCTTTAGTAGCATTCATGCAGCTTGGAACCTAAGAAGAGAAGGAGTTGGTATCAAGGTCATGAGGCCAGGCAGATTTTACCGCGACAAATTTTGAGTTAATGTTCTTAGAAGTCATCTCAATGTTGCCGAAATTTGTGAGTTGTAAAGTTGAGATGAGAGGTAGAGATTGTCCCATTGGGCGTGCTAGAATTTGTAACAACTAAATTCGCGTCAAGAAAATAAATATTGAGACAGGAAAATATTGAAACAATATATTTTATTTATCAAAATATGAGTGTTACAATCTCTAAAATTCCTCTGATTCGTGTTTTCAAAATAATATCTGCAAGAGCTTTTGAGCTTGATCTTGAAGTTTGGATTTGATCTTGATCTTGACTTTTTGAGTTCAAGGGCTTGGAGCTTGGTCTTGAACTTGATCTTAATCTTGGACTTGTAATTGGATTCAAGGGCTTGAAGCTTGATCTTGAATCTTCTTCTTGATCTCTACAACTTGTAGAGTACTTGAATGTTTGCAACTTTTGTAGAAATCTCTTGCTTTGATCCACGAGCTCTTTCTTGCTTCTTGTTATGGATTCTTGCTTCGGATTTTTTATTATCTCAAATGAGAGATTTGACCCCTTTATATAGATGTGGGCTTGAGTAGCCACAAAGAAATCCTAATGGTCCTTGGCCCGTGGACCGACCAATCAGATTTAAGCAGTAACTAGACCGTATTTGATTGGCCATAACATGTAACATGTCCACATGGCGTATTTTTATTGGTCTTCGGGGTTTGACTTGGATTGCCACATCATTTGACGTGTGATATGACCCAATTGGCTATTTTATTTGACTTGGCGCCACGTCACTTGCCACGTGGCACATTTTTGGGCCTCAAGAAAAACTTATATCCATTGGGCCTTAGGCTAATTTGGGCTAGCCTTTCAAGATTGGGCTATTATTATATTTAAATAATTAACCCAATTATATTAGCCCATAATATTTATTTGGACCAATATGTCTTGAATTTAATAAATGCCCATATTTATTTCATGGATTTATATCCAGTAGAATTTACTTATCGACAGTCACTGCAACAGTATAAAATAGAAGATACAGTGTTGGATTTTGTTAGATTTTCCTTCAATTTGACGTTTGGTTAATTTGGACGGTTCGCTTTTAGGGTTCCGATTTGGGTTTTTTTTTCATACCAGCACGACGTTTGGAAAGGAAAAGTGAAATATGAAATGGGGTAGGTAAAAGTTTTAAGTAAATATTTGGAAAAATATTTTTACTAATCGAATTATTGTTAAATCACATTTAGGTTAGTATAAATAAAAATAATCAGCAAATTAGGTTACAGGAATAAGTAAATCGATATGGCATCACTACAGGGCGTGTTTATATTTCAAACTGGGACATGGCAAGAGAATGGGTAGACAAATACACTTATGGTCAACAATAGGAGGTAAAAGGTCGCCCGTAAAGGAAGAGTGTATAGATGACTTTTTTGGATTATTTTAGAGAGCAAAGTCGATGTTTTCCTATTATAAAATTATAATTACCGAGATTGTGTAATAAATTAGTATTTTGGGTTTTATGACATCACATTTAATTCTGCTGATCTTTTTCTAATTAAATCATAGCTTTGACCAAAATTTAGTGCTTTGCACCAACAAAATTAATATTTTATTCTCACAAGCTATGATCAAATTTCTAGTTACTAAATTTTTTGTTAACATTTGTCTCAACTCTTAGCTAACTATTATCCAAAATAATGTCTTTAATTTTTATATTTCTTTATTATTTCTTTGTTACCATATGGATAGAGAACAGTTCGTCATATTCCAAACTGGTTGATTGGAGTAACCTCTGCTTTCCATCTCTTTTATTAATTTTTTCTACCCCTTTTTTCATTTAAATCAATACCTACTAGTTAAACCTTTAATACGATAGACCAAGTGTTCACGCCAACTGATAATCAATGTCTTTTTTTATATCTCTAATTCTAGGGTCTGAACAATATCTTATTGTAGGTGGAGAGTGGCAGTGACTTTGATCAAGTGCCATAATCTCTACAGGAATCCCTCTCGTTCTCTGACCTCTTTAAATTCTTTTACACTCAAACACTAATAAACAAGATATTTTACTTAAAAAGGTTAGCTACTTTCGAGAAGCCAAATCCACAAAACCGAAATACTTATCCTAACAGACATAGATATTGGCATATTGTTGAAAAAATTATAAAAAACTATAATTTTGGGAATGTTTTTAACCTAATATAAAATGTTAAGGGAAGGGGGATTTAATTACAAAAAATAGAAAAAAAAATTAACATAGCAAAAACCCTAGTTTCCTTCTTCCATTTTTTCCTTTATCTCCCTCTCTCTCTCTCTCTCTCTCTCTCTCTCTCTCCAAACTACCACCACTGTGTCTCCCCTCACCGCCAGAGCTCCGACGTCAGCCTACTCTTCATCCTCTTCCATCTCTCCCACCGCCATAACAGATCTATTGTTGCCGATGTTATCTCCGATGCCGGCCTAACATGTGGAACTTTCTTATCGCATAAAAAAACAGAAGTGAGCCTGCAGTTCATCCATTCGCCTCTATATGATGCGTGACATGATCGTCAATTTCTCTATTATATTGGAGAATTGAACCAAGATACTTAAAACTTCCTTTCTTATGGATAACTTGAGTATCAAGCGCCAATTCCACATCTGGCTCATGTGATGCATCGCTAAACTTGCACTCCATGTACTTCATTTTCATCCTACTCAGCATGAAACCTTTAGACACCATAGTCTCTCTCCAAACATCCAAACCTATTCTGCATGCACTCTTCAAAAACATACTGGGATCTCATCATGCCCGGTCACTCTTCCTCCTCTCATTTTACGAATTGCCTCCTTAACCTCCTCAAATTTTATATTCTAGAATTACTCAAAATTATGGTGGCTCTTGGAGTGCTCTAAATGGCCCAACACTATATTCTTGTCCCCCTTCTTATGTAAGAGTTTATAGAAGTATTTTTGTCATCTCCGCTTAATGTGACCCTCTTCCACCAATACCGTGCTATCCTCGTCTTTAATTCACCTCACTTGGTCTAGGTCATATGATCGCCTCCCCCTCGCCTAGATTCTATACAACTTTTTTCCCCACCCTTTGTCTGTTATTTCCTTATAGAAGCGTTCATAAGCTATCGATTTAGAATCAATAATCGCTATCTTCACTGCCCTTTTTGTCATCTTGTACCATCCCCTATTCATCCTCTTTTGTTCCTCGTCTTTGTTCTCCACTAATTTTATGTTAGCAACCTTCTTGGTCTCCCCTTTCTCTTGGACCGCTTCATTCCACCACCATTCCCCTCTATGTCTACGAGGGCTACCGTTCGAGACCTCTAAGACCTCTTTCTCTATCCCCCTACTAAAAAAAATTTCCCTAGACCACATATTATTTGCATCCCCCTCACTCTCCCAAGCCCCCAAAGCTAACAGCTTCTCCCTCAATTCCTAATTTTTTTTACTGGTCAAGGCTTCCTACTTAATTCTAGGTCGCTCTTTCAAAGCTCTTTTTTTCCTCCTCTTGGATCTCCAAATCCATAATCAAGAGCTCATGTTGGGATGTAAGATTCTTACTCGGGGTAACCTTAAAATCCACTCAAACTCTTCAATCACTCTTCATAAGAAGCAGGATGTCGATTTAGGTCTTTGCCACCACACTAAAATTTTTTACCAAGTGCTCATCCTTCTTCGAAAAACTTGAATTAACAATCACCATGAAATATTTTTAAGGGGGGGGGGGGGGGGTGCATGAGGCAAGACGTTTTACCTAGTGTCGCACCCCACTTTTAATAAAATATGTAAAGTGTTGTTCGACTTGGGGTAACTCGTTTGGAGTTGGGAATTTTGGAGTCGCCACCTAATAAATTATTCTAGGCGTATTAGGTCACCTATTAATTTCTAATTCAATTAAAATCTTAACCAGGGGTTAGTCTACTAATCAGAGATTCGGGTAAGTGTTCAAGTTAACCTAGAAGGAAGGGGTTATGCACCTTCTAGGTTCCACTAAACGTGGTTCCCGGCCGATTTCTATATTGGGTCTAAATATATTGCTTTAGAAAAGGACAATAGCTAAATAAGATAAATAAAAGAGATATGGACTGCAAAAAAAGTAAGTGGGCAATTTAATGTATTTGCATAAACAATTTTAAACAAATAGTCATGTTGCACAAATAGCCACTAATTGGTCACTTTGAATAAATGACCCTAGGTTTTATTATCCTATTCGGATCAGAACCCGACTTTCGTAAGGGAAGATAGTTTCAGAATCCACTATCAATTATAGCTCGGGTGGTTTCCATCATATCCGAGGGGCTTAATTCCCTTAACCCCCATACCCTCTTTAAGTTTTTAAATTAAGCGTTTACTAACATTTTCAAACGTCCTAAAAGTTCACTAGCGTCCCACTTAAAGTCTCGGAGGCCATTGAGACTACTAAACAAAGTATCTAGACTCTCCTAAGTGTATGGATGCCCCATAGCTAGACATCTAGGCGCCAAATAGTGAACATTCATGTTAACAAATAAGCAAATAAGGACAATGTAAGCAAAACAATGATAATATCTTTAAAAGTAGGCCTCCAAATTAATAAATTGTGATTCTAGTTAAGCCCAATTTGCATAAAGAAGTCAATTTCTAACATGGATTGCGACATTAGCCACTTTTAAAAAAAAGTATTATCTATTCAAAATATATAACATTTGATCCAGTTTTCAGTTTTAGCCCCTCAAAATATATTTCTACGTTAGCAGAGTACTCAGTTTACAGAATTAGTCTCATTTTACATGACGTTGCGGTTTTAGCCTACTTTCAAAAAATAACCCAATTACAGTGTTCAAATTGCATAGATAGTCTAAATTGACATTAAACTTTCAGTTTTGAACCTGTTAACATATTGTTGTAATTTTCCAGAGAATCATTTGCACAAATAAACCAATTTTCAACATGTATTATGATTTCTGCCCTTGCACACATAAAGGATGAAAGAAAGGTCAGAATTGGCCCCTTTGTAGCCGATTTTAACAGCACATAGTAGTGCACAAACTGCAAATCCTGTCCTAAATCTATCTTGCACCTTATAGTGCTTATACAAACCAATACTAGTCCTAACAAATACATGAACAATGGATACAAGTTAAGCAAAAGAGAGAGAAGAGCAGGGCCTTGTCCCTTATTTTTTGAGCCCCACTCTTAACCAATGTGACCTCTAGTTAGATCAGGATACGTGCAGTAAACTATGAATACAAAGCATGGCCTTTAGCCATCCTTCAGATGATTGAGAACCTGCAAGGGGTGTTAGCAATAGGACTAAAAATGTCCTCAACCCAACAGACAAGCATGTGTGCACAAACATACTTCACATTCAATTCTGACTTGTTCGCACCAGGACATATCATAAGAGCATTTCATCTAATCATAAGCATACCTTAACAGGATTGAAATTACCAGAGAAGGCAAGGATAGAAGAGGTGGGAATACAGGAGCAGATAGCAAATAACAAGATCACACAGTGAGCTTTTGAACAACTTGTCTCGGTTTTTAGATGTGTGTGTAGTCTTCTTCCTGGTGCCTAGAGATTCTGTGTCTAAATGTATGTGTATTCAGAGATGTCTCAGATGCGTAGAGGAGAAGAAGAGGGTCTAAAACCGTGTGTTTAAAGATCTATCTAAGTGTAGATGTGTATGTGTATGTGTATGTGAGGGGTGTAGAGAGTCTGTGTGAAGGTCTTGTATTCAGTGTGTGTGAAAGGTGTAGACAAGGGTCTGATCAGTGTGTGTGTGTAGACTGTATTTCAGTCCATAGAGGTGTTTTTCAAGTGTCTAAGCGTGTCTTTCAACTAGAAAAGAGGTGGTATTTATAGTGTTAAGAAGGCTACTTCATTTTAAGTTCTATTCATAAGTAAGGAAAAAATCAAAATGGGTAGTCTATCACCCTTAATCATATCCAGAATCCAGATTTTGACATTCTATTTAATAACTTCCCATTGAAACAGTGGCACATCCGTTCAAATAATGGAGAACCAATTAGTTCATCAAACAAATTAAACAACAGATCAGTCAGTCAATATTCCAGGAAAGGAAAATAATATGTTATCGTCGTTTAACCATTAACTGCATCAAAGGTCATGTACTTGAATCAAGGCAGAAACCAATGAGAAATACAGACATGTTCAGATTCCGAAAATTTAAAGTAAGGTCGAGAAATTAGGGAATCATGTAGGTGGATATTTCTCATATCAATTTGAAAATAAAACCATAGAAGGTAGGAGATCAAATTAACCAAATCAAAGACATAAAGATAGGCAGATTTTACCCGTTTTGGCATCGAGTTGGGTCGGGTCAAGATCATTGGAAACGGGTCGGGTCAGTCTTGGCTCGACCTGTTTTGCCTTGATTTGTGATGATTTTCGTTTAATTCCCATGATACTTACCTTGAACGTGCTAAATCATTGCGTATCCCGTCTTATTTGCTCCGGATTCAACGAGATTTGTCAATCTCTTCCTCTTCCTTTTCGGTTTCTATGGAAAGAAAGATTTGTTCCCTTTTTCCCGTGAGAAAACGACAAGGAAGAGAGAGAGGAGACGAGCGGAGATGGTGGAGGAGACGGCGGGGGATTGGTGGTGGAACCTGGTCGGGTTACGGGCAAAGGGGGAGAGAGGAGAGGTGAGGTGCGGCGGCTGAATTTGTGGAGGGAGTGAGGGGAAATATGTTCTAGGGTTTTTTTGTGTGGGGTGTGTGTGTATAGTTGTAAGTAGGAGATCTAATATGGGCCGTTGGATTAGGGGATGAAGGGCCAGGATTGTGCCACGTTGGCACTTCGGGTGAGTGTATATGTATGTATAAGTGATATATGCTGAGGTGTAAGGAGAATGGGCGCTTTGGGGGATTGTACCACGTGCTAGAGTAAGTTGTACTTACGCTAAACGTGTGTATATTAGTTGTAGGAGTGTGTTTTAATGAGGTGTAAGCTTATGTGGAGTGTATGTGGACAAAATATGATGACGGGGCTTCGGTGTGGTAGAAACATAGGTGTAAATTAGCAATTGGCTAGTATTTAATTAAAATACTTATAGTTAGTATAAAAAATAGGAAAATTATAAATAAATATATTTAATCATAATTAAATATATATGAACTCAAATATAATACTAATTAAATATAAATAGACACAGATAATTATTAAAATGATGTCGTAATACATTAAATTGCATAAATAGCATACGTATTTGAAAAATAGCCTAAATGAATGTAATTACGTAATTATAATCACAATTAAATAAAATTATATAAATAGGGGGTTAATAATAATACTACACACGTAAATGCATGCTATCTAATGCAATTTTGTTTGGAAAATTACTATTATCAATTTTAATCAAATATAGCCAAATTGCGAAAAACGGAGGGACAAAATTGGGTGTCAACAGCTGCCCCTCTTTGCCCGGGGACGATGAAAGAGTATTCGGGCAAAGATAGTTGACGGAATAACCAATTTTGTCACGACTGGAAGGCAAAACAATTGAAAAGGGATAATGGGAATTTTGGGGAGTTTTTGGCCGAACCCTGTTCTCTGAGTTGCCTACATATCTCGGGTTTCACGAGAATCAGGCCGTGTGTAGTTCTAGGATGGCATGTTGCCCGTGTGAGATGTTTATGACGCACGATTTTTGATGTAAAGGCTAAACTTATCCAAATATGTAAAGTTTAGATTCGTGTATGCTTTGCCTTTTGGCAAGACGAATGAAGAATAAAGCAAAGGCATTGTCGGAAACGAAATAACATCGATAGATCGAGCGTGGGAAAAGAGACTTATAATCATCCTATGTATGAAAATGTGGTGCACGACACACCCATAAAGAGGAGTTTACACAGACATAGTTTCCACTTCATCTCGATAAATGGGTCATTTCGTCTTCAATTTTGCTTTGAATGAGCTTGGAAACATTTGGGAAGCGAATTTTATGAATGCGCACGATTCAAGCAGACGGGCATGATTAAGCACGAAAATACGCATGATTGACGCAGATGGTCATAAATTAGGAGGGAACACGAAGCTGATACCCAATCGGCAAGGGGAGATTAGGCAGATCACAGGTGCGAGTATGGGACTGCAGCTTGGGACTCGGCAAGATAGGTAGCTTGAGGGGTGTTGCAAAAGGCATTGTCTGTAGGATTAGGCTTTGCTTTGTATGTGTTAGAGATTTTGAGGTTGTATGGTTGAATGTTTGGGAAAAGGCGTGAGATTATGGCACAGGGATTTGTCGAGAAATCGGGGCGTACCCTGCAGCAAAATCATGATAAATGCAATAGATGTAAAGATAAAGTAAAGTAAACTTCCCTGTTAAGCCGAGGGGTTGTTTTGTCTGATACTTGATTGATTGATGTCTCATCCAAATGTCTTTTCAATGGTATGCCCGCCGATGCGAACCTTGCTCTATTGCAAATTGTTGTCATGTTCACCACTGCGAACCTTATATATCTGTCGACGCAGATTCTATGCTCCTTCAAATGATATCATGTCCACCGATGCGGACCCAATATATCCACCGACGCAGATTCTTATGTTGCTTTCAATGTTGAACTGTATCCATAGGCACGGATCCTGTGTTCCTTTAATTGTTGAACTGCTCATAAACGCGGACCTTATACCTCCAATTGCTGAATTATCCACATATGCAAACCTTATATATATCCATCGACATGGATTATATGCTTCTTTCGTTGTTGTCATGTCCACAAACACGGACCTTATATATCCATCGACATGGACTCAATGCTTCTTTCATTGTCGTCACCGACGCGGATTCTTTGCTTGTCAAGAGATGTCTTGCCCACAAACGCAGACCCTATATATCCACCGATGCAGATTCTATGCTTCTCCCAAAAGATGTTATGTCCACAGACGCGGACCCTATATATCCACCGACATGGATTCTATATTCTTCAAATTGATGTCATGTCCACAGACGCGGACCCTATATATCCGCCGACATGGATCCTATGCTTGTCAGTCCACCGATGCAGACCCTACATATCCACCGACATGGATTCTATACTTCTCAAATTGATGTCATGTCCACCACTGCAGACCCTATATATCCACCGACATGGATCCTATGCTTGTCATGTCCACCGATGCAGACCCTATATATCCACCGACATGGATTCTATACTTCTCAAATTGATGTCATGTCCACCGCTGCGGACCCTATATATCCACCGACATGGATCTTATGCTTGTCATGTCCACCGATGCAGACCTTATATATCCACCGACATGGATTCTATACTTCTCAAATTGATGTCATGTCCACCGCTGCGGACCCTATATATCCACTGACATGGATCCTATGCTTGTCATGTCCACCGATGCAGACCTTATATATCCACCGACATGGATTCTATACTTCTCAAATTGATGTCATGTCCACCGCTGCGGACCCTATATATCCACCGACATGGATCCTATGCTTGTCATGTCCACCGATGCAGACCTTATATATCCACCGACATGGATTCTATACTTCTCAAATTGATGTCATGTCCACCGCTGCGGACCCTATATATCCACCGACATGGATCCTATGCTTGTCATGTCCACCGATGCAGACCCTATATATCCACCGACATGGATTCTATACTTCTCAAATTGATGTCATGTCCACCGCTGCGGACCCTATATATCCACCGACATGGATCTTATGCTTGATCAATAGTTGATTTGTCCACAAACGCGGACCTTACTGCTCCAAATTGTTGAACTATGTCCACAAATGCGGACCTTATATATATCCATCGACATGGATTATATGCTTCTTTCATTGTTGTCCTGTCCACAAACGCGGACCTTATATATCCATCGACATGGATTCAATGCTTCTCAAATTTGAAGTCACGTCCACAGACGGACCTTGCACTGTTGTCATTGCTGTCATGTTCACCACTGCGAACCCTACATATCCGCCGACGCAGATCCTGTGCTTCTCCAATTGATGTAATGTCCACAGACGCGGACCCTATATACCCACCAACATGGATTCTATGCTCTTCAAATTGATGTCGTGTCCACAGACGCGGACCCTATATATCCGCCGACGCAGAATCTATGCTTGATATTCTGATATATTTTGCTTTGCAAGAGTTGTTAGGTATACTCGGTACCTGTGTAAACCTGCGATCAAAGAAAATTTGTGAGTGTTTTGGGGGAGGTTGACTTGCGCATTCGCTGTGTTGTACTCTGCTGCTGCATCTTGTATAATCTCCTCCTTGTAATATCTCCCTTTTCGAAAGTCGAACCTTAGTCGAACTGTGGGCAAAAGGGGTGAGGAAATGGGATATGCATGTGTTTTGTGAAAATTATTTTTAAAGAGTAATGCAAATTTGTTCCATTGAATCATAGACTATGATGTGTTGTTTGGACATAATCTCCTCTATATCCATTTGCTGTTTCAAGATTATCCATTTTGAAATTTTGAGGGAACCTCAAAATTTCTGCCCCAGTGTGCTGCTTGTATTTTCCTTGAATTTTTGAGGTCCCTCAAAAATTCTGCCCCAGTGTGTTGTAATGTATTCTTTGAATTTTTTGAGGGAAACTCAAAAAATTCTGACCCAGTGTCTAATAAAAATCTCTTATGATGTGACCGTGCCTTGGGTAGGCTGCCTACGTATCCCCTTTTGGGAATCAGGTCGCTACGTAGTTCAAAGCTAATAAAGATGAATGTTGCTTGATTTGTAGTATCTCTTGATTGTATCTGAGTAAAGGATCTTGTTAATTTTGTCTCGATTTAGAGAATTCCACTTTAAGATCAACTGTCTTGCTCTAACTTCCTGGATAAATGCCTTTGTCATGTTATTGCTTGTTGTATTTATACTTCGCTATCTATGAGCGTCACTTGCTCGAGTATGCTTTTGATCCATTTAGGATTGTCTAATTCTGCTCCTTATATGCATTTCTACTGTTTTGCGTTGAATTGTAAGTCATCTTCCTCAATATGCTCTTGTCTCAGTTGTCCACGATTAACCATGAAGTTCCTTAAATGTTCTTTGTCGAATCATCATAGTCTGGCTTCTACTCGTCGTCTTGGACTGCCTTCTCACATCGCAGTCGCAGATTCAATGGAATTAAAATAAATTTGCTGATAGTGAATGATGCATACTTAAAATAAAAATGGAAATGATTTTATTATTGGACTTGAGAAAAAGTCTTCGAAAGGAAACAACGATGCAACAAAGTTGAAAAACAAAGAAAATAAAAGCTAACGACTCGGAGTCGTGTTTTATTTAAGAAAATAACTAATGCCCCAGCTCCACTAAGGTTCTCGGCATGCTCGGAATGTGATGCAGATTCAGTTGTTCAGCTTCAGCTTTCTAGATGTTCGGGGCTTCAGTATGCTTTTCAAGAGCTGTATCATATTCTTCCATGAATAGCTCCTTTAGACCGGTCAGCTCATCTTCTATACCGTGAACACCTTCGGCAAGTCCTTCTCCCTTGAGAATTTTCATGTAGCTTGAAAAGACGGATGCTTGTTTCAAAGTTGGAACAAACTGCTCTAGTGAATGATAACCTCTTGTAGTGTCTTTTACTTTGTAAACCAGGATGTACCCCATTCCATACTTGTATTCATCAAACACTGTTTTTGCTTTTATGATTGTGCCTTCCAGATTGCATTCTTTGCTGAAGTCGATCATATTCACCTTCTCATCCCCATGATTGGGTAGCGGGTTTTTGTGCACATTTGGCGCTTTCAAATTAATGACCTTTTCATCTATTAGGTCTTGAATCTTATCTCTTAATGCAAAACATCTCTCCGTCTCATGCCCCGGTCCACCTGAGTGGTATGCGCACCTTTTGCTGTAATCAAAGTGTGGTGAAGGATTGTCTGGCACCTTTTGAGGGATTGGGACAATAAGCCCAGCAGCTCTCAATCTCTCGAACAATTGGGTGCGAGATTCAGCTAATGCAGTGTAGTTTCTTTTTGGTTTTTGGTTTGCCTCAGGGCGAGGCCTAGGGGGGTATGATTGTGCATTTCGGTAGTTGGGTTGAGTGTTTTGCTGGAATGGTGGACGGTTTGGTGCTGGAGTGTGGAATATGGGTCGAGTGGCCTGAGTGTTGTAAACGGAGTATTCAGGTGGTATGTGATGGTAGGGATAGAATGGTGGCGGTGTTTGATAATAGTGGTTGAAAACAGGGTCTTGAACGGTTGCTGCAAAAGAGACTTCGTCTTTCTTCTTTTTGGAGAGACTCACATTTCCTGACTGGATAGCCTTATTAGTAGCTTGTAGTGCAGCTAGGCTAATAATCTTTCCACTTTTCAGTCCTTCTTCTACGTCATCTCCCATCAACACTACATCAGCAAACTTCTGATTTTTCATATGCAGCAGCTTATCGTAATAGACGTCCTCTTGAATGCGGATGAATATGTTCACTATTTCCCTTTCATCCATAGCGGGTTGCACCTTGGCAGCTTCTGCTCTCCACCTCGTAGCATATTCTCTAAACGTCTCTGTGGGTTTCTTTTTCAACTTTTCCAAGTAGAAACGATCTGGTACCATTTCAGTGTTGTACCCAAATCGTTCTATGAAATCTGCTGCCATATCTTCCCAACCGAGCCATGTGCCAGGCTTCTGCTTAGAGAACCAACTCAAAGCCTCTCCGGTCAAGCTTCGACTGAACAACTTCACTCGTACTTTCTCATCTTCCCCTGCTCCAATCAACTTATCACAATATGTTCTCAGATGTGCCATAGGATCTCCAGTTCCATTGAACAGGTCGAACTTTGGTATCTTGTATCCATCTGGCAATTTCAAAGTAGGATAGATGCACAAGTCTTCATAAGCTAAACCTTTAGTAGTTTTGCCTAACTCAAACTTCTTAAAGGCTGCCTCTAGCTTACGAACTTTCTCTTTCGTCCCATCATCATTGGTCTCATCCTCCGCCCATTCATAGTTGTCATGGTCTTTGATGGGTGAAGTGAGTTGTTTTGTCTCGGCAGTGAACATGGGATTGTAAGGCTGTGGATATGCAGTGTTGGTGTGAGGTAGGCTTGTGTTTTGGTAAGTAGGGTATGTAGGAGGTGGTGCTTGATAACTGGTAGGTAGGGTTGCTTGGTAAGTAGCAGTTGGTGCTGTTTGGTAGATAGCGGGTGGTGCTGTCTGGTAAGTAGCAGGTAGTGCTGTTTGATAAACAAAAGGGGGATCCGTTGGGTTTGTAGGGTCCTTTCCATTAGGGCGGGCTGACCCACTTGGATCAACTGATTCCCTTGAATGGGCGGAGTTTCCAACGGGTAAACTGGCCATTGTCAGTTTCTCTTCAAGTTCTTTAATTTTTTGCTCTAAAGTAGCAACATGTTCATCATACCTAACCAAAGCAGGTTTGTGGGGTGTCTCATTTTTCCCAAGGTTATCATCACCAAGAGCAGCATTATTCAACTCAGACATGATGTTTCGCTTTCCTCTTCTTCTAGGGGGAGGGGTTGTAACTGGTCCTTTGGCTCTCGTCCGGTACTGATGCTCGGCCAGAATGCACAAGTCAACCTCGGAAGTGGGAGTAAAACTTACACATGAAAAAAATAAGTCAGTGTTGAGATAATAATTTTCATATACAAAACATATCATATTTTATAATGCAAGGAACCTCTTTTGTATCGGAGGTAGGCCTAACAAGACCAACACATATAAGATGCATGATAAGCGTCATTTGGACGAGGTTGGCTAATGGACTTTAACATGCCAAGGATGTTAAGTCTTCCTAAGTTTGGGTATGATATTTAAAATTGAACGTGTATCGTGCATCATCCCATTTGTTCTCATAACTCAAAGTTAATAGAAAAATAATTTTGTTGTATAAATGTGGAATAACATTTTTAAGTAAATAGGAATAATAATTGATCTTGCTACATTAAAAGTAGAAGAAATTAATTTAAAGTCTATGATTTGGTTTTCAAAAAATAGAAAAATTAATTTCGTTCATAACCCAAAAATAATGTTATAAAATAATTGGTTTTGTATGAATGTAAAAAAAAATTCATACGTAAATAGAAATAAATAATTGATTTCTATAACAATTTCCATTTATAGAAATAAATAGTTGACTTTGTTAAACAAAAGTAGAAAGATCAATTTAAAATATGTTTTATTTGATCTTCCAAATTTTCGACTTGTGGCATCCTCCAACAAAAATAAATAATTAGATGATCCACACTTTTGAGAATAAATAGTCTACATTAGACACGTTCAACGTTAAATAGATGTGCACGTAATATATTTAAACGTCCCTTAGGGTCGGAGACCCGTTTGATTCGTTCAAATATGGTGAACTAATAGACTTAAACATGAGCCGAAGTCAAAATCTCCTAATCATGACATGATGCATGGTCCCTAAAAAGAGACTTCATTAAGAGTTGGCTAATCTAGACAAGGACATGGTTCCCCCAGACGGACAACCAAGGGGTGG
This sequence comes from Petunia secreta, assembly GCA_029990175.1. Taxonomy (NCBI): domain Eukaryota; kingdom Viridiplantae; phylum Streptophyta; class Magnoliopsida; order Solanales; family Solanaceae; genus Petunia; species Petunia secreta. Next base: position 7,292,845 of record JARKIP010000053.1, read on the forward strand.
GAACGTTTAGAATTGTTGGTTGTACCACGGACCAACTTATCCCAACCGTCACTCCTAAAGGGTTTTTTTAGAGTGAAACGACCGTGAGATCCACGTAATCGTTTGTGTGTGTGTAAGTGTCGATTTTCCAGGAGTGGAGGAATATGAACGAAATGCAACAAATAATTCAATAACATACTAATTATCAGATTATTAAAGAATTACAAAATATAAAAGGTTACCCACCTGCAAAAAAAAAAAAAAGTTAGTATTGAATAAAGTAATAAAAGAAATAATAAACCCAATATAAAAAATCGTAATGGTTAGAACATTTAATCCCCAGCGGAGTCGCCATTCTGTCGCACCCCACTTTTAATAAAATATGTAAAGTGTTGTTCGACTTGGGGTAACTCGTTTGGAGTTGGGAATTTTGGAGTCGCCACCTAATAAATTATTCTAGGCGTATTAGGTCACCTATTAATTTCTAATTCAATTAAAATCTTAACCAGGGGTTAGTCTACTAATCAGAGATTCGGGTAAGTGTTCAAGTTAACCTAGAAGGAAGGGGTTATGCACCTTCTAGGTTCCACTAAACGTGGTTCCCGGCCGATTTCTATATTGGGTCTAAATATATTGCTTTAGAAAAGGACAATAGCTAAATAAGATAAATAAAAGAGATATGGACTGCAAAAAAAGTAAGTGGGCAATTTAATGTATTTGCATAAACAATTTTAAACAAATAGTCATGTTGCACAAATAGCCACTAATTGGTCACTTTGAATAAATGACCCTAGGTTTTATTATCCTATTCGGATCAGAACCCGACTTTCGTAAGGGAAGATAGTTTCAGAATCCACTATCAATTATAGCTCGGGTGGTTTCCATCATATCCGAGGGGCTTAATTCCCTTAACCCCCATACCCTCTTTAAGTTTTTAAATTAAGCGTTTACTAACATTTTCAAACGTCCTAAAAGTTCACTAGCGTCCCACTTAAAGTCTCGGAGGCCATTGAGACTACTAAATAAAGTATCTAGAGTCTCCTAAGTGTATGGATGCCCCATAGCTAGACATCTAGGCGCCAAATAGTGAACATTCATGTTAACAAATAAGCAAGTAAGGACAATGTAAGCAAAACAATGATAATATCTTTAAAAGTAGGCCTCCAAATTAATAAATTGTGATTCTAGTTAAGCCCAATTTGCATAAAGAAGTCAATTTCTAACATGGATTGCGACATTAGCCACTTTTAAAAAAAAGTATTATCTATTCAAAATATATAACATTTGATCCAGTTTTCAGTTTTAGCCCCTCAAAATATATTTCTACGTTAGCAGAGTACTCAGTTTACAGAATTAGTCTCATTTTACATGACGTTGCGGTTTTAGCCTACTTTCAAAAAATAACCCAATTACAGTGTTCAAATTGCATAGATAGTCTAAATTGACATTAAACTTTCAGTTTTGAACCTGTTAACATATTGTTGTAATTTTCCAGAGAATCATTTGCACAAATAAACCAATTTTCAACATGTATTATGATTTCTGCCCTTGCACACATAAAGGATGAAAGAAAGGTCAGAATTGGCCCCTTTGTAGCCGATTTTAACAGCACATAGTAGTGCACAAACTGCAAATCCTGTCCTAAATCTATCTTGCACCTTATAGTGCTTATACAAACCAATACTAGTCCTAACAAATACATGAACAATGGATACAAGTTAAGCAAAAGAGAGAGAAGAGCAGGGCCTTGTCCCTTATTTTTTGAGCCCCACTCTTAACCAATGTGACCTCTAGTTAGATCAGGATACGTGCAGTAAACTATGAATACAAAGCATGGCCTTTAGCCATCCTTCAGATGATTGAGAACCTGCAAGGGGTGTTAGCAATAGGACTAAAAATGTCCTCAACCCAACAGACAAGCATGTGTGCACAAACATACTTCACATTCAATTCTGACTTGTTCGCACCAGGACATATCATAAGAGCATTTCATCTAATCATAAGCATACCTTAACAGGATTGAAATTACCAGAGAAGGCAAGGATAGAAGAGGTGGGAATACAGGAGCAGATAGCAAATAACAAGATCACACAGTGAGCTTTTGAACAACTTGTCTCGGTTTTTAGATGTGTGTGTAGTCTTCTTCCTGGTGCCTAGAGATTCTGTGTCTAAATGTATGTGTATTCAGAGATGTCTCAGATGCGTAGAGGAGAAGAAGAGGGTCTAAAACCGTGTGTTTAAAGATCTATCTAAGTGTAGATGTGTATGTGTATGTGTATGTGAGGGGTGTAGAGAGTCTGTGTGAAGGTCTTGTATTCAGTGTGTGTGAAAGGTGTAGACAAGGGTCTGATCAGTGTGTGTGTGTAGACTGTATTTCAGTCCATAGAGGTGTTTTTCAAGTGTCTAAGCGTGTCTTTCAACTAGAAAAGAGGTGGTATTTATAGTGTTAAGAAGGCTACTGCATTTTAAGTTCTATTCATAAGTAAGGAAAAAATCAAAATGGGTAGTCTATCACCCTTAATCATATCCAGAATCCAGATTTTGACATTCTATTTAATAACTTCCCATTGAAACAGTGGCACATCCGTTCAAATAATGGAGAACCAATTAGTTCATCAAACAAATTAAACAACAGATCAGTCAGTCAATATTCCAGGAAAGGAAAATAATATGTTATCGTCGTTTAACCATTAACTGCATCAAAGGTCATGTACTTGAATCAAGGCAGAAACCAATGAGAAATACAGACATGTTCAGATTCCGAAAATTTAAAGTAAGGTCGAGAAATTAGGGAATCATGTAGGTGGATATTTCTCATATCAATTTGAAAATAAAACCATAGAAGGTAGGAGATCAAATTAACCAAATCAAAGACATAAAGATAGGCAGATTTTACCCGTTTTGGCATCGAGTTGGGTCGGGTCAAGATCATTGGAAACGGGTCGGGTCAGTCTTGGCTCGACCTGTTTTGCCTTGATTTGTGATGATTTTCGTTTAATTCCCATGATACTTACCTTGAACGTGCTAAATCATTGCGTATCCCGTCTTATTTGCTCCGGATTCAACGAGATTTGTCAATCTCTTCCTCTTCCTTTTCGGTTTCTATGGAAAGAAAGATTTGTTCCCTTTTTCCCGTGAGAAAACGACAAGGAAGAGAGAGAGGAGACGAGCGGAGATGGTGGAGGAGACGGCGGGGGATTGGTGGTGGAACCTGGTCGGGTTACGGGCAAAGGGGGAGAGAGGAGAGGTGAGGTGCGGCGGCTGAATTTGTGGAGGGAGTGAGGGGAAATATGTTCTAGGGTTTTTTTGTGTGGGGTGTGTGTGTATAGTTGTAAGTAGGAGATCTAATATGGGCCGTTGGATTAGGGGATGAAGGGCCAGGATTGTGCCACGTTGGCACTTCGGGTGAGTGTATATGTATGTATAAGTGATATATGCTGAGGTGTAAGGAGAATGGGCGCTTTGGGGGATTGTACCACGTGCTAGAGTAAGTTGTACTTACGCTAAACGTGTGTATATTAGTTGTAGGAGTGTGTTTTAATGAGGTGTAAGCTTATGTGGAGCTTATGTGGAGTGTATGTGGACAAAATATGATGACGGGGCTTCGGTGTGGTAGAAACATAGGTGTAAATTAGCAATTGGCTAGTATTTAATTAAAATACTTATAGTTAGTATAAAAAATAGGAAAATTATAAATAAATATATTTAATCATAATTAAATATATATGAACTCAAATATAATACTAATTAAATATAAATAGACACAGATAATTATTAAAATGATGTCGTAATACATTAAATTGCATAAATAGCATACGTATTTGAAAAATAGCCTAAATGAATGTAATTACGTAATTATAATCACAATTAAATAAAATTATATAAATAGGGGGTTAATAATAATACTACACACGTAAATGCATGCTATCTAATGCAATTTTGTTTGGAAAATTACTATTATCAATTTTAATCAAATATAGCCAAATTGCGAAAAACGGAGGGACAAAATTGGGTGTCAACACCTAGGACGATGCAAGGCGAGGCGTAAGCCCCATGAATTTTCGAATACTTTGTATTTTTAAAATTTCAAAATAGTGTTAAATGGATGTATATAACAAAAATGCATTAAAATCATAAATTTTTAAAAATAATTTGAAATAAATTATAACATAAATATGAATAATACTAAATTACATAATACATCATGATGCATAAATTAGGCACAATGTCCGAATAACCTAAAAATCTAAATTATTTGAAATAAAAAGTTACCATGTGCATCTCCTAAATGATTAAAGAACAACTTTAAACTATAATTTAAAATTTTCTCCTTAAGAATAACAGTCTTTTCATAATTGAAATTTTACTTTGACGGAGAAAGAAATTTAAGATAAATAAATACATGTATTTATTTTATGAGAATCACTGACAGACTCATGAAGAAACTCTATGCATTGTTTGCTTTTAACAAATTGAAAATTTGAAAAAAAGCTCAATATGTTGTATAATTTAAAACAAAATTAGTAATATAAGAATTGTATAGATAGATAGTTATTTCCTATCACTTAAGTATTAAATTGATAAGTCTCATTCCTAAAAAAAATATATTAAGGAAAATTTGAGATTAAAAAGAGAAAAAGTGGAAGATTAAATAATAAAGACCTGAAATAGTTAATACATGTATAGTTTTAGATAAAAGGTTCGTATAATATCGAATATCATTTCGTTCTTAATGGTTATGTTCAATATAATCTAAAATATAATTACGAGTTTCAATGTTCTCAAATTCTGATATGAGATTGATGAAGAGTACTTGTGACGAGTCAATGATGAGAAAAGCGATTTTGATGGGTTTACAAGACTAATTACACATAATTGCATGGAGAACTATAGGGCAAGCCTCGAGCATTAGGCGTTCGGTGCGTTTGGGGCGTTAGCCCAGGTGCTTGAGGTGTGAGCCTCATGAGGTAAGATCCTCCCACGAAAGCCAAAGGGCGTTTTAGGAGTGCCCCGCCCGGGGATGAGTCTCAATTATGCCTTTTAAAACATAGTTAACAGGTCAAAGGCTTTTGTAAAATCCGAAAGAGAAACCCCTCCTTCATTCTTATCTCCATACCTAAAACTGCCATGAACATCATCATATCCCATTGAGTTTGCCCCATTATGGCCATTAAAACCTCCTCCTATGAAAAACTTCTCGGTGTGAGTGATACCTTGAACTACCTCGTCCAAATTCTTCCAAAATTATTTTTTAACCTCCTTGTCCAATCCTACTTGAGGAGCGTAAGCACTGATGAAATTATAAGTAGTTCCACCGACAACAAACTTAATAATCATCATCATATTGTTCATCTTCTTAACATCCACCACTTGATCATGAAGATCCTTGTCTACTAAAATACCTACCTTTTTCCTACTCCTCGAGACACTTAAGTACCACAATTTGTACCCATCAACATCCCGAGCCTTAGAACCACCCATTTGGTTTCCTGGACGCAAGTTATATTAATCTTTCTCTTCTTAAGAATCTTCACTAGTTATATGGATTTTTCAATCAATGACTCTATGTTCCATGATCCCATTCGCAGCCTAGACACCTCCTTGACCCTCGCCCCCACCACCTATCCTCGACTCCGACCCTAACCGAGGACACGACCTTAGTTTACCATCATTTTCTAAAGCCACTACTAAATATAAGACTAAAGCTAAACTTTAGATGCAAGAAATCAAGAAATAGACGCTAAACTAAAAGGCCCAAAACAAGAAACCACGAGCAAGAAATAAACTGAACTATAACCAGATACTTTAAGAAAATTCAGCAATCACACACGAGTAAAAGAATCAGAAATCAGTGGTGTATTAAACTAGCCCTAACATAAGAATGGAACCGGAATAAGAACAAAACTATGTCTCAGCAATCAAAGTGTGTCAAGAAAGAGAAGCAAACCAGACCAAAGCTTAAACGTAGAACCAACTCAGTCAAAGAAAACTTAAAAAGGCACAAAGAAAATCAAGGAAAACTTATAGAATTTGCTGATTTTGGAAGTTGTTGGTGGATGGGTTGAGAAAAATAGGCGAGGATAAAGGGAAGAACAGACGGCATGCGTACTTGGGCGCCGCCGGAGGCGGTCGGTGATAGAAAAGAAAAACAAAGGAACATACAAGGAGAGGAGAGAAGATAGGGAAAGAGAGAAACGAAAGAGAGGAGAGGAGAGGAGAGGGAGAGAGGCATTGAATTACCTAGTGTTCTCCGGTGGTGGTGGCCGAAAGTTAAGAGATAGAAATATTTATAGAACAAAGAATTAAGAGAGGAGAGAGAAATTTCCGAAGCATGTTGTCGTGCCCCTTAAATATCTAGTGTATCCATACTATTTTATAGTATTTTTTGTTGTTTCTATCGTGTATTTGTTGTGTATATTTTGAACTTTTTGTATTTCTATTATATCCCATATAATCTTCATATTTTTTTTGTATATTTGTTTGTGTATGTCTTTTTTTAAAAAAAAAAAATTATTTTTATATCTTTACTTTATGCGTTGAATCTTTGTGCATCTGTAGTATCATGAAACAGTCCAGTAAATTTTTGGAGCGGTGGCAACGAAAGACTGGCGGCACAACAACCAGTTGAGGTCTGCAGGGAGAGGAATGTCAGTTGGAGGCTAGGGTTTTTCTTATTTACCTTTTAGCTATTTGTATATAAAAAATATTATTTTATTTTGTAGTTTCAGTTATATTGCTATATTTATATATAAAGGTTTTAGTTTTGCACATATATGTAACCAACCCTTAAGAAAATAAACATATAGTTTCTTGCCTAACTTGCTGAAACGACTTCGGTTAGTCGTTTCAGAAGTTAGGACTCCGATTGGCGTGTCGATAATTTTAAAATATTCATAATGTCCATTAGGACCTGTCTGTAAAATTTGAGCTAAATCAGACGTCGTTTGGTAGGCATCGGAAGAAGGTTTCAGTTTTTATTGGCGATAAATATTAAAAAGAGATTTTCGAGCTCGGTTTTTGCCGAATGAGCTCCGATTTGAAATCCTAAGGCGCCGTTGGGTTCGTATGATTATTTATGACCTTTGTGAACTTTCGAAAGTGAATTTTGATGTTGTTCGGCTAGTTTCCGCTAAAATACCGAAAGTTAAATAATTTGACCTTTTCCATTTAAATTCGCATCTTGAGTTTCGGGAGTCTAATTTGAGATCCGCTTTCGCGAATATGTTACATATATTTTGTATAACTCGTATACAAAAGTTGGAATTATTTCGAATATCGTAGGGTACTATTTTAATTTTCGTTAAGAAAAGAAAGAAAAAGAAAGAGAAAAAGACAAAAATTACAAAGATTGAAAGAAAAGGAAACATGATGGCGGTTAAGGTGAGCTTTATAAGCTCATCTTCGGTAGAAATAGAAAAATAAAACAGAATCAGAGAAAGTAAGAAACAAAAAAAATTATCAGGAAAAAATGCCAGAAAATGAGAAAAGGGGCCAGAGAAAAATAGTATTTTCACCCCAGAACATTCAGGTAATGATCTTAATATATTATTTGAGTTTATTACGTATGTTTGAATATATTTTTACGGTAAAACTAGGGATATTAGACATCGCCCTAATGACGTAAATTGATAGTTTAAAGGGTCAAATGGACCCCGATAATGAAATTGATTATATATTCGTACTCAGTGAGTTATGGGCAACATATAAATGTAATTTATCTGGGGTTTGGTTATGTGACCTTAAACTCTGTACATAGGCCTGGCCTACGTATTGCGTATGCGAATAGGATATCAGGTTCTTAACCGGATTGCTCTAAGATGTGAGGAATGAAGGCTTTAGACTAATTTGATATATTTTTCTGCTTATTGAATAGAGTGAGATCGTTTGGCAATGAAACCAAAGGACAAGCGGTTATTGAGTGGATGTACTAACTTTGTAACAAGGTAAGTGTTTATATCCATTTCTTTGGAGGCACCTGGCCTCGTGGATTTTCTACCACGTGTTCCTTACGTGTGTAGCTGCCGATAGGCGTACTCATTACGCCTTAGCTTTGGATTTATATTCTATATTATATATTATGTCCTGTTATTGGTATTGCATTGAGAATCTGAGTATTGTACTTTGGCTGTGAGTTGGTATATACTTTCCAGCTGTCGATGAGAGTCCCGCGCTGGTGATGGGTTATTATTGCATCATGTTGCATTTGTATGCACATTGCATCATATTGAGGGTAGGAGGATTCCGCCCTCGGAGCAGGAGGATTCCGCTCCATTGCATCATATTGAGGGTAGGAGGATTCCGCCCTCGGAGCAGGAGGATTCCGCTCCATTGCATCATATTGAGGGTAGGAGGATTCCGCTCTCGGAGCAGGAGGATTCCGCTCCAGTGCATCATATTGAGGGTAGGAGGATTCCGCCCCCGGAGCAGGAGGATTCCGCTCCATCTATTTGGCACATGTGACACCATTGCATCATACCGCATTCATCCCATTTCATTGCACCGCGTGCTGACTATTGTGTGACTATCGTGTTGTGTTTTATATATGCGGTATGTATACCGTATCTCAGTTTGCCTATATATTTCTGGCTCGTATCCCAGGTTGGACGTCGCGACAATATAAATACATGGATCGGATCGGGTTGCACGCTGCAACAGTATAAATATACGAATCGGGTTGCACGCCGCAACAGTATGAATATATGGATCGGGTTGCACGCCGTAACAGAATGTATTTCTGGTTGTCGACATGTTCAGGATATCTATATGTTCTGTCTACCTTATGTCCCTGGCTGTTTATGATTCCATATGTGTTTTCAGTTTTTATTTGGCTTTCCCTGTTTATAGTTCAAATAAGATGGATTTATTTTATCTGTTTTTCTTCTCCCTGGCTAGCTATCCTATTCTTTGAGGTGGCTAGTCTGCCCCACTTATTGAGTCCTTTTGACTCACCCTTGTTCGTTGTTTGTTTCTTGTCTATCTATTTCGTTTCGGCAGGTTCGCTCCAGGATTGAGTTCGCCACATTGTGAAGGAGCAAAGACGACTTCAGCTGTCAGGGTGAGCCAACTTTTATTCCGAATGGCCACCAGTTTATTGGTTATTATTTCAGTTGCATTTTGCTCCCTTCAGGAGGTATTTGTCTTCTTTTGTACTCTTAGATGTCTAGTCTGGATAGCCCTAAACTTAGTATGTTGAGTAGTTAGCTGTAATTTTCTTTCGTACAGCTTAGAAGTGTCAATATGTCTGTGTGTTTTTTAAGTTTTGTCCTTATTTATGAACTATTATATTTATTTTCCTAATTTAATTGGTAAGGGTTCGCCCGACGGGTCTATGGGAGGATGTCGGGTGCCTGCACGGCCTAACCGGATTCCGGGTTGTGTCAGTTGGTATCAGAGCCTGGTTTAGAGTCTATCCAGACTAAGACAGTGTCTAGTAGAGCCTCGCTGATGGGTACGTAGACGTCCGTACTTATCTACGAGAGGCTATGATGGCATTTAGGAAGTTTCACTTCCTTCATTTCTGATCGTGCGTCGGTCTAGGATTTAAAAGTATTTTCGTTAATTCGTTTATTCATTCGTCGTAATTTTGAACCCTCGTGCGACAAATCAGCAAACGAAAGGAGTTCAGGACGAAGCAGTCTAGCCTGGGGCTAGCACTGACGAAACCCCGAGAGTTTTGATCGTGCTGACGATCTAGTTACGGAGGTCCCAGCTGTACGAGCTCGCGATGGGCAAGGGAGCAGGGCCTTGTAGTTCCCTTGGCTCTCTACGATGCTTTACGAGAATCTTGGCGACGTAGATACCGCAAGAACTTATTATTCGCTAGGCTGCTTATAAAGTTGCCGCATGTGTAGACGTTCGATCTCAGGGAGTTCCTTTTCCGGTTCTTAATATTGCTGCAGTGAATTATGTTTCGGAGGTAGCATGTGTTGTGTCACTAATTATTCTAGGTTGTTAGCTAGCCCAAGTAATAGCTCGGTCGAGTTTCCGAAGATGTTGCATTATTTTATCTGGTTGAACCTTCCGATATTCTTAAGCAATGCATCAGATAATCCCTGTGTAAGTTTTTTTTTAATAAAAAATAAAATGATGTCAGCGTATCCTTCAGGCTCTTGATTATATCGAGCGGTATGGTGTTGATTATTCTTCTTTCCAGTTTCAGGGGTCCAACCTTGAATTGATGGGCCTCTCTCTCTTATTAGCTAACTTGGTTCGATTTTTCTCCTAAATTCGTGGAAAAATTCCTTTCGAGTAGCGAACGAGATGAAAAGTGTTGCCAGTTCGAGTGGATTGGATAGGGTAGCCTGTCGGTTAGCCTGTTGGTTTCAGAATATTAGATTGAATTCTATAGAATGGCTGGATATGCATTAGAACTAGTCCATGAGCCTTTCGAGAGATTCAAAGATTTATTGGTGACCTTTCCCCTTCCTTGAAATCCCAGATGGCTCGAGAAATTGTGGTCCGGATTTTATTTAATGTTGTTGTTAATATTGCACGAAGGTTCGAGGCATGCCATAAGTTAGAGCGGGAAGAGTTAGAGCGGGAAAATAAGAGATCTTGTGGCCCTAGTGGGTAACCATCGTACCTCATTTGGAGGTAAAAGTTATGATTATTTTGGGAGGTCACCTTCCAGGTTATCTCAACTTGTGTCACTTGATTCTTAAAGTGCGCTAGTAGCTCATCAAGATCAGATTCAGTCTTCTCTTTATAGCTTTCAACAATCTGTCCAGCTTCCATTCTCAGCAAAAAGGTATTATCATTGTCGTGAGTCTGGTTATCCTTTGAGGAGTTTTTCCTTATTCCGGTAAGTAGGCCGTCGTCCTTTCTCTCGTCATCAGGCACCTGCACAGTCGTAGGGAATTTTATTTAAATCTTAATCAATCAGAGAAATGCCACCATCCAATAGAGTTCGAGAGCGTGGTGGTTGTGGTTCGTATTGAAATAATTATCAGGGTAGCGGCTCAGCTTAGCTGCAGAGGCAGTTCTATTAACTGCTAGTCTGGCAGGATGCTGAGGCATCTGATGTAGTAGATCCATGTATTTCTTCTTCTCTTAAAATGTGAGTAAGATTTGATTCTTTCGATCGATCCGGAAATAGTGTGTCTTATCATGTTTCGATGGTTTCCTTGGATGTCGTTTCTATTAAGAATCAGTTGCGGTAGAGGGGTGAGCTTCTTGTATGATTTATTCCTGGCATTTCTGAGATCCTCCTAGTTGATCTGGTTTAAATGTGAGAAATTTGGGAGTTAGTGTTGCTATTGTCTGTCTGGCATCTTGTCGTGCCACCTTCTATTATTATATCAAATTAGTATACCTCTCTTTTCGGAATTCCGTTTTGGTAAGATTATAGGATTCTTATTCATCACCATCAGAAAGTGTCATTGTTTCTTCCGGTGTAAAGTGATTAGTAAGTAATACTCGATCTACGTGTCTCTTCTTGGTTCGAAATGTTAGTGACGTCATGTTATTTTATGAGCTTCTCACTCAGTTATAAAAGAGTTTACCGATAAATTATTGGAGTTCTATTCTTATGAGAAGCCTAAATTGGCATGGGTGTTATTCCATAAAGCTAATGTCTATTTCTTCAATTGCGGTTCTTTGGCTAGCTTAACTCGGAAGTAATCTAGCTCTGGTGGCCAAGTAAATAAGAAGATGAACTTCCTGAAGCTCTAATTATTTCTATCCTCGATCTATTTCCATTTCTTCTTCGTCCGGCACTAGTGAGCTTGGGCGATTGGTAGCTGCTTGTGACGTTCCCTGTGTTGAGCTAGAGTACGTTTTATTGTAGCCGGGTAAGCATATTATTATTTTAGATATCAGTTTATCCGGGTGTCCATTCCCATGTATAGTATAGTGCTGGTTCTGTTTTTGCGGATCATCCAGTTTCAGGGGAAACTCTGCCGAAATTTTTATATAGGAATACCATCCATCAGGCGGTGGTGTTTACAGCAAAGGTATGGAGTTGTGAACTCGAGAGTTGCAGCTATTTGGCAACTCAAAAGGGTAGTTGGTAGCTTAGGTCTGCCTATGTTCAGCTTTTAGCTAAATCTTCTTTAGTCCAGCAGACTGTGCGAGGATGGTTATTCCTATTCAAATAGCTGCATGAGTTTGTGCTTTAAGTGGAGGAGTCTTCCTCCAAATACTGAATGGTAATACTAAATCAATCGAGATGTTGTATAGTGCATTCGTAAAAATAATATAGCTTGCATCAAATCTTCTATAGTGTGTAGTAACAAGGTACTTCCAAAGCTTCCCCTATTGCATCAAGCGTGAGCTAATTTTTAGTTCCATCGACCTGTTCTATATCAAAAGGTATATCGAAGGGGTGATTATCGGCTGAATCATGTTAACCCATTCAAAATTTCGTGTATCTTTGCTTCGAAAATATAGAACTCTCTTTTCGTGATCGAGGAAGAATCAGCTTAGTCAGAATAAGCTGTGTAATGGTATTATCACATTATCCAGGTATATTTTATTCCAAAAGTTCGATATGCGTGTTATAATTCTGATCCAGTAATCAGGAAATAATACCCGTGGAGTAGCTTATGAAGGTCGTGCAAGTTCTTTTGCTATCTCTGCGAATTTTTCTTTAGATTTAGGCTCGTTCGAGGACGAACGAGAGTTTAAGTGGAGAAGAATGAAACGACTTCGGTTAGTCGTTTCAGAAGTTAGGACTCCGATTGGCGTGTCGATAATTTGAAAATATTCATAATGTCCATTAGGACCTATCTGTAAAATTTGAGCTAAATCAGACCTCGTTTGAGAGGCATCGGAAGAAGGTTTCAGTTTTTATTGGCGATAAATATTAAAAAGAGATTTTCGAGCTCAGTTTTTGCTGAATGAGCTCCGATTTGAAATCCGAAAGCGCCGTTGGGTTCGTATGATTATTTATAACCTTTGTGAACTTTCGAAAGTGAATTTCGATGTTGTTCGGCTAGTTTCCGCTAAAATGCCGAAAGTTAAATAATTTGACCTTTTCCATTTAAATTCGCATCTTGAATTTCAGGAGTCTGATTTGAGATCCGCCATCGCGAGTATGTTACATATATTTTGTATAACTCGTATGCAAAATTTGGAATTATTTCGAATATCGTAGGGTACTATTTTAATTTTCGTTAAGAAAAGAAAGAAAAAGAAAGAGAAAAAGACAAAAATTACAAAGATTGAAAGAAAACGAAACATGATGGCGGTTAAGGTGAGCTTTATAAGCTCATCTTCGGTAGAAATAGAAAAACAAAACAGAATCAGAGAAAGTAAGAAAAAAAAAATTATCAGGAAAAAATGCCAGAAAATGAGAAAAGGGGCCAGAGAAAAATAGTATTTTCACCCCAGAACATTCAGGTAATGATCTTAATATATTATTTGAGTTTATTACGTATTTTTGAATATATTTTTACGGTAAAACTAGGGATATTAGACATCGCCCTAATGACGTAAATTGATAGTTTAAAGGGTCAAATGGACCCCGATAATGAAATTGATTATATATTCGTACTCAGTGAGTTATGGGCAACATATAAATGTAATTTATCTGGGGTTTGGTTATGTGACCTTAAACTCTGTACATAGGCCTGGCCTACGTATTGCGTATGCGAATAGGATATCAGGTTCTTAACCGGATTGCTCTAAGATGTGAGGAATGAAGGCTTTAGCCTAATTTGATATATTTTTCTGCTTATTGAATAGAGTGAGATCGTTTGGCAATGAAACCAAAGGACAAGCGGTTATTGAGTGGATGTACTAACTTTGTAACAAGGTAAGTGTTTATATCCATTTCTTTGGAGGCACCTGGCCTCGTGGATTTTCTACCACGTGTTCCTTACGTGTGTAGCTGCCGATAGGCGTACTCATTACGCCTTAGCTTTGGATTTATATTCTATATTATATATTATGTCCTGTTATTGGTATTGCATTGAGAATCTGAGTATTGTACTTTGGCTGTGAGTTGGTATATACTTTCCAGCTGTCGATGAGAGTCCCGCGCTGGTGATGGGTTATTATTGCATCATGTTGCATTTGTATGCACATTGCATCATATTGAGGGTAGGAGGATTCCGCCCTCGGAGCAGGAGGATTCCGCTCCATTGCATCATATTGAGGGTAGGAGGATTCTGCCCTCGGAGCAGGAGGATTCCGCTCCATTGCATCATATTGAGGGTAGGAGGATTCCGCTCTCGGAGCAGGAGGATTCCGCTCCATTGCATCATATTGAGGTAGGAGGATTCCGCCCTCGGAGCAGGAGGATTCCGCTTCATTGCATCATATTGAGGGTAGGAGGATTCCGTCCTCGGAGCAGGAGGATTCCGCTCCATTGCATCATATTGAGGGTAGGAGGATTCCGCCCTCGAAGCAGGAGTCCACTCCATTGCATCATATTGAGGGTAGGAAGATTCCGCCCTCGAAGCAGGAGTCCACTCCATTGCATCATATTGAGGGTAGGAGGATTCAGCCCTCGGAGCAGGAGGATTCCGCTCTATTGCATCATATTGAGGGTAGGAGGATTCCGCCCCCGGAGCAGGAGGATTCCGCTCCATCTATTTGGCACATGTGACACAATTGCATCATACTGCATTCATCCCATTTCATTGCACCACGTGCTGACTATTGTATGACTATCGTGTTGTGTTTTATATATGCGGTATGCCGTATCTCAGTTTGCCTATATATTTCTGGCTCGTATCCCGGGTTGCACGTCGCGACAATATAAATACATGGATCGGATCGGGTTGCACGCCACAACAGTATAAATAAACGGATCGGATTGCACGCTGCAACAGTATAAATATACGAATCAGGTTGCACGCAGCAACAGTATGAATATATGGATCGGGTTGCACGCCGTAACAGGATGTATTTCTGGTTGTCGACATGTTCAGGATATCTATATGTTCTGTCTACCTTATGTCCCTGGCTGTTTATGATTCCATATGTGTTTTCAGTTATTATTTGGCTTTCCCTGTTTATAGTTCAAATAAGATGGATTTAGTTTATCTGTTTTTCTTCTCCCTAGCTAGCTATCCTATTCTTTGAGGTGGCTAGTCTGCCCCACTTATTGAGTCCTTTTGACTCACCCTTGTTCGTTGTTTTTTTTCTTGTCTATCTATTTCGTTTCGGTAGGTTCGCTCCAGGATTGAGTTCGCCACGTTGTGAAGGAGCAAAGACGACTTCAGCTGTCAGGGTGAGCCAGCTTTTATTCCGAATGGCCACCAGTTTATTGGTTATTATTTCAGTTGCATTTTGCTCCCTTCAGGAGGTATTTGTCTTCTTTTGTACTCTTAGATGTCTAGTCTGGATAGCCCTAAACTTAGTATGTTGAGTAGTTAGCTGTAATTTTCTTTCGTACAGCTTAGAAGTGTCAATATGTCTGTGTGTTTTTTAAGTCTTGTCCTTATTTATGAACTATTATATTTATTTTCCTAATTTAATTGGTAAGGGTTCGCCCGACGGGTCTATGAGAGGATGTCGGGTGCCTGCACGGCCTAACCGGATTCCGGGTCGTGTCACTTGCATTTTTAGAGGAATTAATTCATTATTCAAAAGAGAGTCTGGCCCAAATTGGGGCAGCTTTAACGGTTCATTTGCAAAAATATGATACGGGAAGCTTTGGTTTGCCAAAATGCTCTCACTAACAGATGTTTAGCAAAAATGCCCTCATTAGTTTATTGAAACTTCTTTCGGACCAAAATACCCCTACAAACTAATAAAAAGGCGCGCCTCAGTCCGTCCCCTTCCTTTTCTCCATTCACACTATCAAGAAAACCATAAAATCCCATTCCTTTTACAGATTTCTCTATTCAAGAGAAGATTTAACTTAAGATTTCTTCAAGTTGCAAGGGTAAAGTTCTCTGCAACTATTACCAAGAGTTTAAGCTCGGGTGCAATCAGCACCCTACATACACTTCTTGCCTATTGCCAAAACTCTATGGCCTGTTGCAAGTGCCAACTTGCAGAGAAAGTCTCTGCAACCCTTGGCTTATAGCTAAGAGTTTAAGCTCTGGTGCAATGGGCACCTGGGAGAGACTTCTTGGATATTGCCAAGACTTTAAGCCCTCTTGCACTGGCCGACTTCAGGAAAAAAATCTCTGCAAGTCTTGGCTATGCTGCAAAGGGAAACTTACACAGAAAATTTCTAAAGTATTGGCAATAGCCAAGACTTTAAACTCTATTGCAATGGGAGGCTTGTAGAGACTTCTTGCCTATGCCAAGACTTTAAGCCATGTTGCCATGGTCTCTACAACTACAGAAAAAGACTCTACAACTATTGCCAATAGCCAACACTTTAAACTCCAACGGAAGGGGCAACTTGTACAAATAGTCTCTGCAAGTATTGACAATTTTCAGGACTTTAAACTCTAGTGGAAGGAGCAACTTGTACAAATAGTTTCTCCAAGTATTGGCAATTGCCAAGACTTTTACCTATATTGCAGTGCAAAACTTGCAGAGAAAGTCTCTGCAACTCTTGGCAATAGCCAAGACTTTAAGTTTTGCTGCAAGGGGGACATTACACTAAAAATCTCTAAGAGTATTGGCAATTGCCAAGACTTCTACTTCTACTGCAGTGAACAAGTTGGAGACAAAGTCTCTGCAACTTTTGGCAATAGCCAATGCTCTAAGTTCTGATGGAAGCGACAACTTACACGGAACATCTCTGCAAGTATTGGCAATAGCCAGGACTTTAAACTCTACTGCAATAAGCACCTTGCAGAGAAAGTCTGCAACTCTTGGCCATGGTCAAGATTTTAACCTCTATGCAAAACATGAATATCTACTAGCCATAGGCAATTAAAACCTTTTAATCACTGGAATAAAGCAAACACAAAAAAAATCCCAAATTTCCAGCACACAAAGAAGAAAGCAGGAGGCCATGAATGAGGAAAGAGAGAAGGAAACATGTTTAGCGTGAATTAAACAAGTTGGGGCAAAATAGTCTTTTCATAGGGGGGTATGATGTGGAGGGTATTTACTTAAAATATTTGTAAGTGGGGGCAATTAGGTAAGACCATGTCTTATTGTGGGCACAGGGTGAAATTTTTTGGCTTCAAGGGGGAGGGGTAATTTTAATGAATAACCACTTTTTGTAGTATCAAATGAGTAATAGCCGTTATTTGTAAAGTTTAAGATGAATAATCACAGCTTCTCAAAGACCAATAATTTATGAATTTCAGTTCAAAATCTCGGTTCAAAGTACTAGAATTTAAAGTGAAAAATCTTGAAATTTAGAGAAAATATTAGAGGTTGAGAATTCCAGTATTTTTTCGTAACTCGGAATTTTTCACTTCAATAGTTCAGTATTTTGATATGAGATTAAACTGAAATTCAGAAGTTTAAACAGTTGTAGTAATTCATCTAAGACTTTGAAAACGATGGTCATTCCTCGCTAGCACTTTAAGAAATGGCTATCAGACACATACGTCACTTTTTTGAGCTGACTTAGCTCAACAACTAGTACTAGAGCCTATGATTCGACGGAAAGAGTATGATGATCGGTGATGACGTATGGTCTTTGCTTCCCCACATAAGCTTAGAGAAGTAGAAAAAACTAGGAAAACGCTTAATTGCGGGCTTCAGTGATCATAAATATTCTGATAATAAAAGTGGCACACTGTGAATATCGTAAATTAACATGTGGATAATAGGCTAGTTGGAACTTAATTAGGGAAACTCGTGGATCGTGGTATTAGGCTGATTGAAACTTAGTTCAAAAAGGAGAGTGCAGGGAATACGAAAATATCTCACATTGGTAGCTACAAAGAAAGGGACGCTACAATTAGGTGTACTATTAAGGATTTTTTACACAAATATACAAATTTTCACCCTTGATTACAAAAAAATAGCAATATTTCTCTAATTACAATGTATAGCATTATTTTTCTAACACATTTAACAATAATCTAACACATTACACTTTCACTTCCCATTTTTCCCAAATTAAAAATTCTCTCACTTACTCTCTCTTTCTCCCATCACCCCACACCCACCCTACCACCCCAACGCCATAACCCCCACCCTAATGACATCACCACCACCCCACCACCATTACCCCCACCACTCCAGCGCCATCACCCCCTCCCCCGCCTTGCATAGCGACACACCACCAAGCTGTAATTAACTAAAATAACATTAAATGTACAAATAAAATCACTAGTGCTTCGGTAGGAACATGATTTTCAAACTGTAGGATGTAGTTGCACTAGCTGGGTATCATTTTTCCCTTCCTTGAAATTGTACCTGCTCTTAAAATTTTGAGAGATTGATGCAAAATTTTAGTTTCACTTCCCGATACCTGGTATTGATGGTTAAAGATACAATATTGTTGAATGTTGATACTGATTCTTTCCTTTTGTTGATCTTCATTTTCATAAGACAGTTGTAGAAACTTCTCAGCTACGTTACCACATCAAATATAAGTATCATTATTGTAATTCCATTTTGATAGATAGGTGGTGATTCAGATTTTTCTTTTATTCCGTCATTAATTTTAGCCTCCTTTCTACTAGGATGTTGAATTTGAGTCTGCTGATGCAAAGAAGCAAGCTAGCAGTTCATCATCCACAAAGAGATCTCGCGCTACAAAGGTCCACAATCTATTTGAAATGGAAAAAGCACTTTGCATTTACGGGCGAAGTCTTTAAGCTGAGATCGAAAAGTGGAAAGCTGTTCTTTCATAAGATCTATTCTTAATTTCGCTACATTTTCCCCTAACAGTTAGAAACAATAACGGTCCAGAAACAGTTAGATACGGTGCTGCAGAAACAGTTGAAACGGTGCAGAAACAGTTCGATACGGTGCTGCTGAAACAGTTGAAACGGTACAAAAACAGATAGAAACAGTTGAAACGGCGCAGAAACAGTTAGATACGGTGCTGCAGAAATAGTTGAAACGGTGCAGAAATAGTTAGATACGGTGCGGCAGAAACAGTTGAAACGGTCAGAAACAGTTAGATACGGTGCTGCAGAAACAGTTGTAACGGTACAGAAACAATTGAGATACGGTGAGATACAACGAGATACATCGAGGATGGGATGAGGAAAAGTAAAATTGGGGAAAATGATAGGAATAAAAGTGAAATTGGGAGAAATGGTGGGAGGAAAAGTGAAATAGGGAGAAATGGGCGGAGCAAAAGTGATAGTGAGGGAAATAGGAGGAAGAATGTAAGGATTTGGTATGTTATGAGAAAATATTGCTATGTTTTTGCTATATTTATAATTAACTTGTGTTTTCCTCCATATAGGATTATTTTGCTAAAATGTTGCTATGTTTGGTAATTAAGTTCTAAAAATGGTACTTTTATATAAAAAATCCTACTATTAATGGTGTTATCTTTAGGGAAAAATAAGCATGCTTGGCCCATATCCGGTAGAATAACACGTTAAAGAAATAGAACACTTTTGCGCCATTCCCACATATTGGCCCCCCATAAGAAAACTCTTGATTTTTTTTGGCTCCATCACCAGACTTCAACGAAAAAATTCCTGGCAGGTCCTAGCGATCGCTAGAAACTGTTAAACTAAAATTTGGAGTACGTCAGCAAATTCCTAGCGATTGGTGCCAGAAAACAAAAAACAATTATGGTGGCTAAAAATGTTACAGTGCCCAAAGTGTATTAGGAGCAAAAAGTTGGAGTATCTGTAGGCTAACTTAGCCCATCAATAAAGTCTAGAATATTAAGTTGTTGACATTAAAGAAACATTGTACTATATGGTGTCAATACATAATATTTTCAACTTGTAATGTGACTTGACGCAAATACTTAGATTTGGCTAACGTTTCCCAAGAATCGGTCGTAAGCTTTTGAACAAATATTTGATTGAAGTTTGAACAAACAAAGTATTTTAAATTGAAATTCAAAAAGAGTATTTCTTTTCCATTAGTGTTGGACACCATTTGTACTTGAAAAAATTGAACTTGTTAAAATAAATTAAAAAAAATCATCATCACATTAAATCATAAAATGTGCTTTAATTAAACTTCGAGTTCTCTATTTTAAATTGAAATAAGCAATTATTTGATGTACTTATTCCAGATTTGGGCATTCCTGTGTTTGGCATGATGTACTTATTTATAGATGATGTACTTACTCTAAATTTAAGTGGAAGTTTCACTTTAACAAGTAAAGTGCTATCTATTAAAGGCAATTGCATATTGAGAGCATGAATTTGAGACTTAAAGTTAAGTATAGAAGTAGAGTACTTAGCACGCGAGGCAGAATACGAGCAGAGCGCTTAATATGTGAGGCAGGACGCAAAGCAGAGCGCTTAGCACGCGAGGCAGAATGCCAAGCAATAAGGTAGACCGTTCAAGAGTGGCACACTGGGAGGATTAGTTAAAAAGTTCATGCAACACAAATGTTCTCAAGCACTTGATGGCTATATTTCCTAGGGAACGGAGTAGACTTGTGTTTGGATGTTGTGTGTATACTTCTATTTGCACGTTATATTTAGACTTGGATTTGATGTTAAGTTTACACATATGTTTGATATTTTAAACTTGTTGTGGATATTTTGAATTGTTTAGACTTGTGTTAGAAAGTTTAGATTTGTGTTTGAAAGTTTATACTTGTGTTGAAAGTCTAGTCTCGTGTTTGAAAGTTTAGACATGTGTTGGAAAGCTTAGATTTATATTTGATAACTTAGACTTGTGTTTGATAGCTTTTGTGTTTGATAGTTTAGACTTGTTTGTGGTAGTTAAATTGTTGGAATACTTGGTAGGTGGTGTTCCTACTAACACAAATTTTATATTGCGGTTTCTTATATATCTTCGATGGACTTCCGAGGGCGTCTGTGAAAAGTGCATACTAAATTTTTCAAATATTCTTGTCTTCTGACAGCTGCCCGTCGAAAAATTAATTTGATAAAATATTCTTTTTTTATTATTTTGACAGATGTCCGTTGAAAAATTATATAAGAAAATATTATTTTCTATTATTTGCATATCGAAACATACAACATTTTTTTTAAAGTTTTCGACTGTCGTCGTCGAAAGCTGAAGAACATACTAGTCATTCAAGCTTCTAATATGACGGCATCCATCGGAAGCCCGTCGGAAACCTCTTCCGGCCTATATTCTTCTGATGGACGTTTTCCTATTGAAAGACGTCAAAAAATCGATTATTTCGACGGATTTTTTCATCGAAAAGTACCTGCTTTTAAGTAGTGACTGCACCATAGATTATGGTAGTCTAAACAAATACTCCCTCAGTCCCAAAATGAGTGTCTACCTTTTCGTTTTTGTTTGTCCCAAAATGAGTGCCTCTTTCCTTTTATGACAACTCTTTAAATCTAAGATTTGTTTTGTACCACAGAATTTAAAGACACTGGTCCACATTACACACAACTTTCATTTTAAACCACAGGATTGAAAAGTCTTCCTTATTTTCTTAAACTTTGTGCCCAGTCAAACCCAGACACTCATTTTGGGATGGAGGGAATAATTCTATTGTCCCAATTTATATGACACTTTTCTTTTTAGGCTGTCACAAAAAAATTTCATGCTTTTATAAGTAAAAATAATTTACCTTTATGCAAAAGCCAACCCAGGAATTGAGCGTGGAGATGGCGCGACTGTCTTCAAATTGATATACCAAGTAAATTAATACTCCCTCCGTTCCATAAAGGGTGAAATAGTTTGACTCAAATCAAAGTTTAAAAATGGAAGAAGACTTTTGAAACTTGTGATCTAAAATAAGTTATAGATAAATATGTGGATGTAAATCATGTCATTAAGGATAAAGTTGTAATTTAAAGTTAAATTGTTTCTAAATTTAGACTTGGGTCATTCTTTTTGGAACAGACTAACAAGGAAATATGTCATTCATTTTTGAATGAATGGAGTATTTTTATAATATATTTAATATTTATACTAGTAATATTTATATAACATTTTTTTGGGTATTAATGGGTGCCAGTGTCTTCAACAAAAGAGGCTATCTACCTCTATCTTTCTAAAATGATTTCCAGCCACATAAATTTTTATAATTTATTTTAGATCACAAATTTAAAATTATTTTCTTTTAAACTTCGTACCAAGTTAAGTCACACCTCATGAAATAGGACGAAACTGATATTCTGTTATTTATGGATAGACGCTAACAATATAGAGCCTGTTTGGATGAGCTGATAAAAAGCAGCTGATAAGCAATTTAATTAAAGTAGCTGACCAAATGTAGCTGAAACTGAGAAATAAGTATTTGGATAAAATTGCTGAAACTGAGAAATAAATATTGGGGTAAAAGTGCTGAAATTGAGAACAATTTGATAAAATAATTGATTTAAATTTAGGACTTATGTTTAAAAGGTATTTTTAGACTAATTAAAATTATTAAGAAAAATTGAACAAAAACTTGTTAAATGCAATCAGTTTATAAGTTGTAAGCCATAAGTTAGGATTTCCTTATTTATGGCTTATGACTTATTTCAGCTAATAAGTACAGTATTTTTAAGCAAGCACTTTTTTAAAGTTACCAAACAAGTGAAAGCAACTTATAAGCTATCTAAACAGGCTCTATAATGGATTATATAAAGTTGTCAAGTAGAACTTCAAATATTTATTCCCTGCAGGCTGCAGCTTAAAATAGGAGATTGGAAGAGATTTTTTGGCTTTTCTTTGATCATGTTCTGTTACGTCCAAGCTCTCACCCATCAAAAGCCCCTATTGACAAAGTTGAAAACAAATGCTTTTTAGATATCTCAAAATCCTAGCATGACGTGACGAAATCTCCATCCCCTTATTCGGTGATAGTGATGGATAGATGGGATTGATGATGAGATACATGCATGAGTTTCTGTTATTTCGATTCACCCATCCTTCACGAATCATTTCTTCTGCTGAATTTCTGTTCTTTTTCCCTTCCTTTACTAACTTTCCATTTTTAAGTGCATTTCTGTATTTTGGTTCCTCTGTCTGAACATCACTCATCGCTACACCTGCTTCTCATTTACAGCCAAGCCACTTCCTGGAAAAAAAAAATACATAAGTCTAAAAGAAGAATTTGTTAGAGTTCTCATGACTCAGTGGATTATCCTGAGAGCAGGGGCGGAGCTACACTATATTGAGGGTGGTCAGGCGAACAACCTTCGCCGGAAAATTATATTGCACATATAGGAAGAATACTGTTTATTATGGATATATACTATATTTTGAACAACCATAACACAAGAGCCTATTGCAGTAGTGGTACAAGTTGTTTATGAAGTCTCCAACGGCATGCGTTCAAGCCTCTGCGTAAACATTTTAATTAATTGTATAGATCTATATTTTCTCTTTTTAAAAGGAACATAAAGCACAAGAAGTGCCCGGTACCCAAATCCCAACTGTCTCACTGTCTTTAAATATATTTTTATTTTATTTTCTTTAAAAATACTTCTAAAGTCATAGTTTTATTACATCTACTCATACTTCATAAACAAAACTCAAAAAATCTCTATGACTAAAAATTTGTCAAAACAAAAAGGCTTTACAAAGAAATAAAACAAAAAATTTACCTACAAGTATTTCTATAGTTTAATTAAATATAGCGTAGTTAGAATTTAAAATTTTAGGTGTACTTATATATCGAAAAGATTATATTAATTTCCCTAAAGTTTGAACAACCTTGATCAAAATTCTGGCTACGCCACTGCCTGAGAGTATCACAAGTTCGTCATTTATTTCACATATGATATAGTACAATTTTACTTGAAAAAATATTAGAAGTTTTGTGAGTTAAGAAGATTTAAAAAAAAATTAAAAAAGTGGTAAAAATCACTTCTTGATTTTTTCAAAATCGTTTTTCATAAACTTTTCAAACAATGACTACTTTATATAGTCAGGGGCGGCCCGACGAATTTTGTGGCCTAAAGCCAAACTTTAACGAGGGGCCTTAACTTTTTTTAAGAAAAAAACGATATATATAAAGTTGAAGTCTATTTTTTTAACTTTTTGAGATGCAAGTGTTATTAATAATTTTTTTATATCAATTTCTTCTAGCAAGTCTTTCTCAATTGATAATATAGCCAATCCATTTAATTCCTCCTGAGACATTGTTTGATATTAGACTATGTAGCTTTATTTTTTCACTTTAGATGACATCTTTTTGAATTTACATACTACCTCCGTCCCATTATAAGTATTCAT
This sequence comes from Petunia secreta, assembly GCA_029990175.1. Lineage (NCBI taxonomy): Eukaryota > Viridiplantae > Streptophyta > Magnoliopsida > Solanales > Solanaceae > Petunia > Petunia secreta. The sequence goes on from JARKIP010000053.1 coordinate 7,316,932, forward strand.
TTTACTCTTTTTTTCCACATCCATTAAGAAAAGCGTCAAATTTTCTTTTTAGTCCGTTACAAAAAGAATGACCTATTTCTAAACTCGGAAACAACTTAACCCCAAATTTACCACTGTGGCCATAAAGAAATGATTTATATCCACATAAATACTAATGATTTAGTTAAGACCATAAGTTTCAAAAGTCTTCATTTCTTTATTAAACATTATTGCCTCATGTCAAACAATTTATATAAGTTCAAACAGATGGAATATATATTTTATCATATTATCCTGATTTACTAATCTTGAATACCAAACTTAAACACAACTATTCATTTCTTACATCTTTAATTGCATGGTTAAGATTAGAAAAAGAATAATTAAATTTGCATTGTTTTTCTAAAGCGACATTTATTTTGATTAAAAAAAAAGAATTAACACTTATTCAGGAATGGAGGTAATATAACTTTGGGAGATTTACACAAATATACAACCCTAACACCATATTTACAAAAAATAGCAATACTTTTCCATTTTACAAAATATAACAATAGTATTTTTACATTCCATATACAAAATTCAACAAATACCTACAATTTAGGGTTTTACCTACAATTTAGGGTTTATCTCCTTCTTCCTTACCTTCTCCCACCATCACTGCCTGGAGGCAGCTGCCACCACTCACCAGCCACCGCCGGCCACCAGACAGCCGCCGCCGACCGCCGCGGCCACAACCGGAATTATTATTATTATTTTTTTTGGATCTACAAGATGTAACATACAAAAATACAAATATATACATTGCAAAATTTTAAAAATTTGCTGTTTTGAAACTATAAATAACCAAATATGCATAAACATACAAAAATATACACAACAGATACAAAAAAATACAAAACCCACAAATACAAATAACTATCCATTTTACACAAGCATACAACAACATACACATATATACAAACACATACACATACAAAAAGGTGGATATAGACATTCATATACAAAAATATACAAAGATATACATATTTATATATACAAAATATAAAATATACTAATAACATACACATTTATACATATACAAAAAAAAAAAAAAAAAGCTGATCGGATAAACATAGGTGTTTTATACAAAAAAAATACAAATATATACATGTATACATATACAAAACGAAAAAAAGGAACCAAATCGGAAAAAACCACCGGAAATAAAAAGATCGGAGCAGCGTGCCAACGCAGTGCAGCAGCGCCGCCGCGAGGAGCAGCGCCGCTGCATTGCGGTGGCAGCAGCAACGACAAGGCAGATCTCGCGCGACAGTAGGGAGAAGGAGAGAATGAGTTGGTCGCCGGTGAAGGATGGGTTACGGCGGCGACGGCGGGGTGGGATGGGTGGGTAACGCAGGGAGGAGAGGGGAGAAAGAGAGAAGGGGGAAAACTTAGGGTTTAGTGGTTTGTAGTGTGGAAAATGAAAAAATGGTATTTAGGGTAAATTTTTAAAACTATTGTTATGTTATGTAAATAGTGTAAAAGTATTGTTATTTTTTGTAATTAAGCAATTAGGGTAGTCATGTGGTGTAAATTTTCCTATAACTTATTATGTGTAATAAAATACGGGGGCCCAAAAATGCGGGGCCTAAAGCGGTGGCTTTACCCGCTTTAGGGGAGGGCCGGCCCTGTATATAGCCAAACAAAATTTCCAGATAACATGCATCTTGAAAAAAAAAAAAAAAGAGTAAAAAGCATCTATGGTCAAACAGATCCCTAATAAATAAACGGAAACAGTTCTTTTTAAGAATGAAAAGCGAAAAATTTAATGATTGTACAATAATAATAAGATTAATAAGGTAACTAGAAGGAGTAATAGTAATTAAAGGAAATTTTAAAGTCTAAAAAAACAAGGAAGTGCATCAAAGGGAAGTGCAGTAATTCACTCAAGCAATTTATTCTCAGAATTTAAATTAATAATTTAATGTGCTCTTTTCACAATTAGGGGTAGTTCGGTTTGGCGTTTATATCTGTTAATATCCGCATAGAAAATGGTACTAGTTAATATCATGATTGGTTGGTTTTTGACAAATTTAATCCGTACACTAAAATCAACATAAATTAATACAACATTCGGTAGCTTGTTTTTGTTTTTCACATAGCTAATACCCGCATAAGTTATAAGAAAATCTATGTATTATTTTGTGGGAGGTAGAAGTTAGAATTAATAATGTGGGTATTAACAATACATGTATTAAAATTTATAATGACAAAACTAACCCTCATAATAAATAAAAAAAATTTAAATTTATTTTAATATTAAATAAATATTATATATATATATATATATATATATATATATATATATATACCTACATTATGATCCCGCATAGCTTATACCTGCATTATTAGTCTCCGTAGTACTAACACCCATATTATTAATTCCTATATTGCTAATACCCGTATTATTAATACACACATAAAAACCATTTCAACCTGACGACCCCTTAAAACGAAAATGGATAAATGTTGTTCCCTCTGTCCTAATTTATGTGGTCATATTTCCGTTTTAATTCATTCTAAAAAGAATGAATTACTTTCTATATTTAGTAAAAAACTTACTTTATAAAATGATTCACATGCACACAATTTTCATAACTTATTTTAAAACATAAAATTTTAAAATATTTATCTTTTTTTAAACTCCATGTCTAGTCACACAAATTGAGAGGGAGGAGTAGAAGTTAAGAGTCACCATCTCATCTTTAATAGGGATAGAGAATAGCATTGTAAATATGTAATGGTCAAAGTAAAAACTTCTTGTTACTCTGGGAAATAAGAATTACTCCCTAACCATTGCAACAATGTTACACTTGCTACAAGTTTCTATTTTATCAGCATTACATTTATCATTAATATACACCTTGAATCTTATAGGCATGAATTGTATTTTAATTATATTATACACTAGCTAGTTTTGGCTACTTCATGTTGTTACATTTCGGAAGGATAACTTTTAATTTGTATGTTTTATAACAAATTATAGATAACATTAATTTTATAGACAACCTATAGTAACAAGGGTCCTTTGGGTGAGGGGGACTTTTAAGTCCCCAAAAGAAAAAAAGGGGACAAAGTTCTAAAGAATTGGGTGAGGGGGACACCCCTCTAATTCATACTTAGTGATAGATATGTGGTCTCATTAAAACAGCCCCCAAAGTTTCATTAAGTGCAAAAGGGCCCTCCATATATATAAAAGTTCAATATCCAAAAAAGGCAAAAAACCTACCTTTCTCTCTCCTCCCTTATTCTTCTTCTTTCCCATTTCTTTTGCAGCAGTTGCTGCTGGTTCCCCACCCCCTCCCCCTTCTTTTTTCAATTTTGCTACAAATCAACAGCTCCATTGAAGGGTATTTTAAGCTTTTCTTAATTCCAAACCCTATTTAAACCCATTCCAATTCAAATCGAAAAGCTTTTTCCAAATATTCTTTTCCGCGATTTCAACCCCTCTTGAAGATCTGTGACTTTTTCGTTTGAAAGGAGCTCTGGTAAGTGTTCTGTGTTGTACACTGTATAATACAGTTTGTTTTGCGATTTATGGGTTTCGTTTATGCATTTTTATGAAAAATGCAAATTCTGGGCAGCTGATGTGTATGGATGCGAAAATTATGTGTACACATATATAACATGTGTACACTTATGTAAGAATGTGTACACATCATATTAAGATGCACCATGCACATCAAATATATGTGTACACATAAAACTTAATGTGTACACATCAGCTGACGTTGCATCCTTTTTGTTCGTACACTTCAAATATACGTGTATGTGTACACATATTATATTGACATGTACACATAATAAATATGTGTACACATCAACATATGCATGTACACATCAGACGACGTAGCATCTTTTTCTTACTTCACATTCAAAGTATGTGTACACATATTTTACTTTATACGCGAAAACATCTCAATTGTGTTTTCAGCTTCTAATGCATATCAATTTCTGATGCATCCAGGTATTTTTGCACCATAAATGGTTGTACTACTGTTAGCAGTTGATTTTCTTGGTGAATGGGTTGAGACCCCAGAATGTTTCACGTGGATTTCTATGACAAGGGAGACGGTACCAGTTATTTTGAATAATGATGTTACATATTCTGAGTTGGTTAACAAGATCGTTACTAGATGTGGGGGAAGTCATGATCCAAATGGTCTTTGCATTACATATATGCTTAGCATCTGTTCAAAGCAAAAGAGTTATCCTTGTAAAATAAAGAACGACGAGGATCTCCTTGTTTACCTTGCCGATGTCGACGGATCTGGAAATAGGCCTACTTTAAGGGTATGTTTGGCTGAAAGGTCGGTAGAGGTTTCACATGAACAACCTGTGCGTAATGATGGGATGCGTGATGATAGTTCTGCTAGTGGATGGGATGACATGGATCTACCAGACCAGTTGAATAAGAAAATTCCACTAAGAAAACAACATGTCCCCAGCGGAGGGTTGTAGATTCCGGAGGTCCCAGTGTTGTTTCATAGAACCATATATGTTCATTTCTTGCATTTGTAACCATTTGTAAACCTATAGTTCCTATTTGTATTTTATCTATTTTCTGTTTAATATGTCTTTTATGCAGACATTACCTTTACTTTCTTTATCCTTCAACGTAAAACGAACAAACAAAATCATAACATGATCGATAGAAACACTAAACAAATTAATGTACTGTGCACATATAACTTATGTGTACACATAATATTATATGTGTACACATCTCGTTTGACGTACACATCCTGCCGATGTGTGGGTAGATTACAAAAAAAAATCCAAAGTCCTTTACACATATTAATTATGTGTACACATATTATATACGTGTAAACATATAATAATATGTGTACACATAATATTATATGTGTACACGTAATTATTATGTGTGGGTACATTCAATCATTATCAACAGCCAAAAGTATAGTAAGGAATGCATGAGAACTCGTACGGACACTCAAATAACTTCCATTTTAATGTAGGAACATGGATTCACCATTGTTGGCACTCAAACAACCAAGATTTGGGATATTTGAGAATCAATATGACAACTGCTGACTAATGATAAGGCCAATCCTTAGATTCTAATGCTCCAATTGTAGGGAATGCATGAGAACTCGTATGGACACTCAAATAACTTCAATTTTAATGTAGGAACATGGATTCACCATTTTTGGCACTCAAACAACCAAGATTTGGGATATTTGAGAATCAATATGACAACTATTGACTAATGATAATGCCAAATCCTTAGATTCTAATGCTCTATTTGTAGGAATGCATGAGAACTCGTATGGACACTCAAATAACTTCCATTTTAATGTAGGAACATGGATTCACCATTGTTTGCATTCAAACAACCAAGATTTGGGATATTTGAGAATCAATATGACAACTGCTGACTAATGATAAGGCCAAATCCTTAGACTCTAATGCTCCAATTGTAGGGAATTCATGAGAACTCGTATGGACACTCAAATAACTTCCATTTTAATGTAGGAACATGGATTCACCATTGTTTGCATTCAAACAACCAAGATTTGGGATATTTGAGAATCATTATGACAACTGCTGACTAATGATAAGGCCAAATCCTTAGATTCTAATGCTCCAATTGTAGGGAATGCATGAGAACTCGTGTGGACACTCAAATAACATCCATTTTAATGTAAGAACATGGATTCACCATTGTTGGCACTCAAACAACCAAGATTTGAGATATTTGAGAATCAATATGACAACTGTTGACTAATGATAAGGCCAAATCCTTAGATTCTAATGTTTCAATTGTAGGGAATGCATGAGAACTCGTATGGACACTCAAGTAACTTCCATTTTAATATAGGAACATGGATTCACCATTTTTGGCACTCAAACAACCAAGATTTGAGATATTTGAGAATCAATATGACAACTACTGACTAATGATAAGGCCAAATCCTTAGATTCTAATGCTCCAATTGTAGGGAATGCATGAGAACTCGTATGGACACTCAAATAACTTCCATTTTAATGTAGGAACATGGATTCACCATTGTTGGCACTCAAAAAACCAAGATTTGGGATATTTGAGAATCAATATGACATTATGTGTACACATATAAACTGTATGTGTACACATAAAGTTATGTGTGATTACATTCAATCATTATAAACATAGAAACATGATAATCATAGACTTCACAAATATAAATACTTTAAGATTTATTCAAATACATATAAGCATAGACTTCACAAATACTAAAATTAAGACATAACTCAGATTTCACAATAAAAAGGGAACTTAACATTATAGATTCTAATTTTCAAAGCCGGAGCAAGGTGGAGAGTTGCGTGGAGTATAGTAGGTGTCCTTCAAGGACTTCCCCAAAGGTGCTAGGAGTAGTTCGAAGATCCTTTTAATCCTCCTTATATCCATAAGTTGGCGGTCTCTTGCTTCAATTAGGGCTTCTTTCATTTCATCAAGATCTTTCTTCAAGTCTTCCATCTTTATAATAGGACGTCTTGCCATGATTTCTTTATTTTTTTTGCTATGGATACTGGAATTATTTTTGCTTGTATGATTATGAGATAGTATTTTTGACTATTTATAGAGCAAGGATGTGAAGGATTGCGTCCTTTCATCTTTATGTGTTATGGACGGTTTATTGAAGGGTTGCATTAGGCTATTTTTATAACTGCCCTAGTTTTATTATCCGCACATAAGTAATTACCTACACATATTGTTTATGTGTACACATATTTTTGACGTGTATGATGGACTTAGTAATTATCTACACATATTTATTACGTGTACACATATATTTGACGTGTATTATGGACTTGTGCAAATTACACAAGTAATTACCTACACATATTTTTTACGTGTACACATAATTTCGATGTGTAGGAAATACTTGTGCAGATTTAGCAAGTAATTTCCTACATGTATTTCTTATGTGTACACGTCAAACACTTTCTTCTTCAACCGTCTCCTGGGGCTGCCTTTAGCAAATACTGGGGCTGCCTCTACTGATTTTGCACCAACACTTTCTTCTTCAACCGTCTCCTCCTCATCATCATCATTGTTATCCAAGTTCTTAGCATCCTTCTCAGCATTATCCAACTCCTTCTCAGCATTGTCATCATCCTGTATTATCTTTCTCAACAACGACCTCCAATTTTTCAAGGCAGCACGTTTTGTTAATTTTTCTTTTTCACCAGCAGCAGTACCAACAAGTTCTCCACCTTCTTCTTGTACTCCACAAGCAGTACCAACATGTTCTCCGCTTTCACTACTTTCTTGTTGTCTTCCACATTCTTGTTCTTCTACTACGGGTTTTCCACTAACACTAACACCTTCTACTTGCTCTTCCCTTCCACTAACACTGGCTGTACATCTACTTCTTCTTCCCTTCCACTAACACTACCAACACCTTCTACTTCTTCTTCCCTTCCACTAACACCACCAACAACATCTTTTTCTACTCCATCCCTTCCACTAACAGCTCCTTCTTCTACTCAATCCCTTCCATTAACATCTCCTTCTTCTACTCCATCCCTTCCACTAGCATCACCTTCTTTTTCAATAACCTCACTAACAACTTTTTCAGCAGCCTCTTCTTCTCTATCACCAGCCTCTTCTTCTCTATCACCAGTAACTCTATCATTTTCTTTCTCAACTGCATTTTTCTCTCCCTTATTGCATTCTACATCGCCCTCCTTATTTTCACCTACCTGAGTTGCAGAGCCCTCATTTTTTGATCCACTATTTATGAGTGCCGCTTGTTGATTAACTTCTTCAACGATTTGATTAACATCTACAGGTGCACACATATCTATGCTGGCTTGGCTCTCTGATTGGGCCTCATTTGATCGTGCTTTACCGCTGGCAGTTCTAGTTCTTTTGCTAGCATTTTCAGACGTCTCGCTTCTTCCATCAGCCTTCCTCTTGCCACCCCTGTTACTGATACCACTAGCCTCCCCACGATGTGTGCTAACCATTGTATCTACATAGGAAATAAAAGGAATAACATAGTTAGGTTAAATGAAAACAGCTTCTAAGAGAATACACATGGTAAGGTGCAGATAAATTGTTATATGTGTACACATCAAGAATATGTGTAAAATAGTAGTGCATTTTTTAAACTTGTGTTCACACGTCAAGAATAAAATAATATGTGTACACATATAACATTATGTGTACACATTTGGAATATGTGTAAAATTAATAAACCCTTTTTTTAACTTCTTCTGTGTACACACATCAAGAATATGTGTAAACATAAGGATATATGTGTACACATAAACAATATGTATACACATCAAGAATATGTGTACAGATCTTGCAGATCTATGCCCATTTTTTCAGATATACACTCATCTTTTGTTTACACATATGCAAAGATGTGTACACATTTACAAAAATGTTTACACATATTTCTGATGTTTACACATAATTTTTTCATTCGAATCGAAGTCGCGATATAATTCAGTGTATTCTGGGTTTTCAAAACGAACTTGCACCAGAAAATCCATATACAAACTCAGAAAATGCACCAGAAAATGAACTCAGACTAGAAAACGAAACAAGATTTTTTAAACGAACTATATTCTTATTTTTTCTTTAAAAAAGTTGAAAGACTACCTGTTTTTACTTGATGAACGGAAATATGCAGCAATCGATTTAGTTCCACCACAAATTTGACGGAATCAAAGAAAAAACGAACAAATTTTGACGATGAACAATTGCTTTTTTGAAAACTGAAGAGAGAGAAATGGGTGTAGTTGAAGAGCTTTTGTGAGAAATGGGGAAATGGGATTTGCAGAAGGAGAGAGAGTGTATATATATATATATTGTACAAGTTTGCCCCACCTGTTGCCCCATTTTTGTACTTCTCTGCCAGGAGTTTTGCCCCACAATTGTGTTTTCATCTTTTCATATTTGCAAAACACTCCCTCCCCCTCTTAATCAGCCCCTTAATGATGCCAAGACAATAAAAGAAAGTGGAAAAGAAATTTGTGTCCCCTTTTATTCTTTAAAGACTTGAGAGGTCCCTTCACCTCTTTCTTCACTAGTAACAAATGAATAGCGAGAGGAAATGAAAAGAGATTGAGATATGGTGGGTGATCAATTGGGAGCTTAATAAGAGATTCAAACAGACAAACAGACATTACTGGCTTGACTGGAAGAGAACACAACTAACTGGAGTAAATTTATTCATTCCTTGGCGTGAACTTGATATAAACTATACCGTTAAAATATCAAAATGTTAATTAGAAGCGACAATATTTGGCCTCAATACAATATTTTTTTTTTCACCTAATGTCTGGTAGCCAGTTTGAACCTAATAAACTCGCAGCCGGAAAGTGTCATTGGTAAAATGCTTCCTACTAATGGTGACTTGCCCCACCTGGTTAATGCACCGTAGAGATCAACAAAAAGCAACACCTATGATGCATAGTGCATAGTATAATAATAATAATAATAATAATAATAATAATAATAATAATAATAATAATAATAATATATTTATATTTCAAATAAATACAAAAAAAGGTTTGAAGTATGACGAAAAACTAACTTTGCTTCGTTTAACCTCGTAAGTAGCTACTTTTACCTAAATCAGTTTAGAGAGAAGAAGTAAATGTCAAGTAGCAACATGTAATTATATTACTGCAATAATAGAAGAGTACGAAGAATCATCATTTACACCTAAATGGAGCACACTCAAAATAGCAAACCTAGTGACTCACGAAACCTTTTTTTTAGAAAATTCGTTAGTATAACTCTCCAGTATATATAAGTATATGGTCTTTCTTTCACCACTAGCAAATCTTGTTATTTCTCACATTGTTCTGAACTTTTTTGTTGAGAATTCCTTTGCATATCCAATAGCTAAAAAAAATCGTCAAATAGGTTGAGTAATACAACAGTTTGTATGGAGTACCATCACTTAGGGGTCGTTCGGTTTGGGTATTAATATTTAATACCCGCACAAAACTCAGCGTTAACTTAGCGCAGCGTTCGGTTGGTTTTTGTGAAAATTTTAGTACCCGCATAAAATTAGTGCAACGTTTGGTTGCGTTTTTGTATATTCCGCATTATTAATGCGGGAATCTATATATTATTTTATGCGGGGTGGAAGGTGGTATTTATCTACCCTGTATTAATAATGCAGGTATTAAAATTTAAAATGACAAAATTAACCCTCATAATAATAAGGATATTTTAAAATTTTATTTAAGGAGTAAATAAATATTTTAAATAATAATATTTTTTGTTAATTTGTAATATATCAGTGATTCAAAAAATAATCCCTACGTTATAATATATGCATGGATAATACCCACATTACTAAACCCCGCGCTAACTAATATCCGCATTATTAATACCCACATTATTAATACACACATTACTAATACCCACATTACTAATACCCGCATTAATAATTAATACCCGCATTAGATAAGTGAGTAACTGAACGACCCCTTAAAGTTCATATTGATGTTAACTGCCCTAAAGCTATCAATTAATATCCAGCATTTTGTCAGACTTCATGAAATATTATGTAGGATTCACGCATATACACCAAATCTGTACTAAATAGATTAATAACTGAGAACTTACTTGTTATTCTCGTAATCAGAAGCGGTAGGATCTTGACCATAGCTGGAATTACTGGCCGTCGGTGCTTGTCACGTGCTTGACGAAGCAACACCTTTTTACACAACATTCCATATTTGGTAGAGAGAAGAGTTGTAAAGTAGTATATCACTGTATATATATATATAACTGATGCTTGGCGTTTTATGCCTATAATTCCTTAATATTTTCTCACGTTTAGATACTTTATTCGTGCATTTTCTAAGTGATGAATGTGATTTTGCACTGATTTTGTGTCGTATGTGTGTAGATTGTTATGAAGTGCAATTGGAGCTTTAAAGAGCATGATCGAGCAAGAAAAGGTTGGAATTTGATTGAGGATTGGATCGAGCACACGAAGGCACGACGCGAAGCGAGCTGCAGAGCAAGGAAATCTGAAAATGGGCAGGCGCGGCGCGCCCCTAAGGCGCCCAAGCTTCTGGCGCGTTTTGGAGCTCGGAGCGGGGCTATTGCGTGGGAGATTCGACGGGTTCTGCCTAGTTGAGCGCGTTCCGAGGCGCGGGGCGCCAGCTATAGCGCCCCTGGAGCGGGTTTTTAAGTCCTATTTCGTCTACGCTTAGGCGTAACTTATTTCTAGGCTTTTGTAAACACTATAAATATTCTTTTTACTTAGTTTTTGAAGGGAGTTCAGACTTTGGAGCAAATTGAGAGCACCTCACGTTATTGAACAAGGGTTTTATTCCTATTCTTTCATCTATTAATCATTTCATCATTATTTCATTAAATCATTGTCTTGTGATTATGAGTATGAGTGGCTAAATCTTTCGTTCTAGGGTTAGAGTGTTTTATGAAGGTTGATGTTTGAAGATTGAATTCCATATACTGAATTCCATAACGGGTTACTTATACTTTCTTGATTTCACTTGTTTAATTATTAGAGCTCAATAATTATGCATTATCTATGGTTTTTAGATTGAACTCGAAAGAGGGAATTTATGAACGCAATAAGAAAGAGTAGGGCTAGATTGTGAACCCGGGCATCGGGGAACCAATTTGTGAGTAGGATAGACATATACTTGCTCGCCTAGCTTAACTAATTACAAAATTCGTTAATGCGTGCACGTGATTCAACCCATAGACATACAGGGATTGGAGTAGCCTTCATAGACCGTGAAGAATCGAAAGGTTTTCACATGTACATTTAATCTGTTAGTTAGTAATCCGGGATTTGAGAAGTGAAACTCAACTGGATTGTTCGTAAATCTGACCCTGGACCGTCTCATTAATATTGTTTACAACCAACGTTTGCTCCATTGTTTGACTGAATTTCCACCATTTTAATTATTGCCCTTTAGTTAATAAAAACTCTCACTATTAGAAAAAGATCCCTGAATATTGTTAGAAATTATTTGTTAAGCGTCGGTCTGAATAGTCCTCGTGGGAACGATACTCTACTTATCATTTTATTACTTGTCGACCACGTCTACTTGCGTGTGCGTTGGGAGCAACAAGTTTTTGACGCCGTTGCCGGGGATTAATAATTGACTGATTTCTTTTTGAACGATTACTTATTATCTATTCAGGTTTAATTTTTTGTTGAGTTTCTTGTGTTGTTTCAGGTAACAGGTTTCGCATGCAAAGGAATAGAAGGGACGAACCACTCGCACCTTTTGATCCCGAGCCTGAAAGGACCTTGAGAAGGGTAAGAAGAGAAGCGAGAGACCGAGAAGCACTAGCAATTGTACTTGCTTCCTTACCCACTGAAATGGCAGAAGAACGAGCAGTAGCGGTGCGAGATGTTGCTCTTCCCAGCCTGGGGGGAGTAGCATCTAGCATTGTGAAGCCCGCTATCACCGGGCACTTTGAGATTAAGCGCGGCATGATTCAGTTGCTGCATGTGACTGGGCAATATGCTGGATTACTTCATGAAGATCCACAGCAACACATTCAGAATTTCTTGGAGATCAGTGATACTTATACACCGTCGGGAGTTCCTACTGATTATGTTCGCTTGACGTTGTTCCCATTTTCACTGATTGGGGCAGCAAGGAAGTGGTTAGAGGCTGAAAAGCCTGGGTCTATCACTACTTGGGATGATTTGGCTAAGAAGTTCTTGGTTAAATTTTATCCATCTGCCAAGACAGCCCAGCTGAGGAGTGAAATTATGTCCTTCAGACAGATAGAAGGAGAGTCATTGTATTCAGCCTGGGAGCGGTTTAAAGCTTTACTGAGAGATTTTCCACACCACAACAAATCAAATGAGGTTCTGGCACATACTTTAGTTGAGGGGTTGACTGCACATACTAAGATCGTGGTAGATACTGCTGCTGGAGGCCAAGTACTGGCCTTAAACTTTGACCAGATCTATGATTTACTAGACAAGTTTTCGCAGAGCAATCCTGATTGGCAGGGAGGTGGCAGAGCTACTACACAGAAATCTGCTGGGGGTACTTCAGTTAGATGCAGTTTCAGAGCTGAGGGCGAAGATGGATGCTATTTCCAATCAAATCAGCAAGCTAGCTCTGCCGCAGACTCAACAACAATAAGCAACTCCAGTGCAACAACTTCAAGCCTTTTGTGAGGTTTGTGGAGATGATCATACCACTGAAGTCTGTCCATCTCATCCAGAGTCAGTGTATTATGTGGGTAATCAGAACAGGCCACAGGGTCAGAATCGAAATCAATATGGTAATAGCTACAATACCAATTGGCGTAGTCACCCAAACTTTTCTTGGAGGGATAACCGTGAGCAGTTACAAGGCAATGACAAATCCCAAAATAATCTTCAAAATGCACCACAGCCGCAGGGGTCACAGTCGCAGGCTCAGCCACATCAGCTGAGTTCAGTTGAAGATATGCTCAGAAAAATTCTTGCAGGGCAGCAAAAACTAATGGATGATTCAGCAGCTCAGGCACAAACAATAAAAGATTGACCAATGCTCAGAAAGATCTTGAGAGACAAATGGGGCAGCTAGCTGGAGCACAGAATAATAGACCTCGGGGTGCTTTGCCAAGTGATACAGAGAAAAATCCTAAAGAATTTGTGCAAGCAGTTACTTTGAGGAATGGAAGAGCTCTAGAAGAAGTTCCCCCAAAGCTAAAGAAGCCTGTTGGTGAGTTAAAGCCTAATGCAGATAGAGAGGTGGAGAAAGAAGCTGAGAAAGTGATGGAAAAGCAGCCCGATCCTGCTATTGTGAGACCACCACCACCCTTCCCTCAGAGACTTCAGAAGTAGAAATTTGATGCAGCGTGCAAGAAATTTTTGGAGATCTTGAGTCAGATTCAGGTAATATTCCTTTGGTAGAGCTTTTGCGAGATGTTCCCAAATATGCTAAATACATCAAGGACATTGTTGCTAACAAGAGAAGACTGACTGAGTTCGAGACAGTTTCAGTTGAAGATATGCTCAGAAAAATTCTTGCAGGGCAGCAAAAACTAATGGATGATTCAGCAGCTCAGGCACAAACAATAAAAGATTTGACCAATGCTCAGAAAGATCTTGAGAGACAAATGGGGCAGCTAGCTGGAGCACAGAATAATAGACCTCGGGGTGCTTTGCCAAGTGATACAGAGAAAAATCCTAAAGAATTTGTGCAAGCAGTTACTTTGAGGAATGGAAGAGCTCTAGAAGAAGTTCCCCCAAAGCTAAAGAAGCCTGTTGGTGAGTTAAAGCCTAATGCAGATAGAGAGGTGGAGAAAGAAGCTGAGAAAGTGATGGAAAAGCAGCCCGATCCTGCTATTGTGAGACCACCACCACCCTTCTCTCAGAGACTTCAGAAGTAGAAATTTGATGCAGCGTGCAAGAAATTTTTGGAGATCTTGAGTCAGATTCAGGTAATATTCCTTTGGTAGAGCTTTTGCGAGATGTTCCCAAATATGCTAAATACATCAAGGACATTGTTGCTAACAAGAGAAGACTGACTGAGTTCGAGACAGTTTCAGTTGAAGATATGCTCAGAAAAATTCTTGCAGGGCAGCAAAAACTAATGGATGATTCAGCAGCTCAGGCACAAACAATAAAAGATTTGACCAATGCTCAGAAAGATCTTGAGAGACAAATGGGGCAGCTAGCTGGAGCACAGAATAATAGACCTCGGGGTGCTTTGCCAAGTGATACAGAGAAAAATCCTAAAGAATTTGTGCAAGCAGTTACTTTAAGGAATGAAAGAGCTCTAGAAGAAGTTCCCCCAAAGCCAAAGAAGCCTGTTGGTGAGTTAAAGCCTAATGCTGATAGAGAGGTGGAGAAAGAAGCTGAGAAAGTGACGGAAAAGCAGCCCGAGCCTGCTATTGTAAGACCACCACCACCCTTCCGTCAGAGACTTCAGAAGCAGAAATTTGATGCAGCATGCAAGAAATTTTTGGAGATCTTGAGTCAGATTCAGGTAAATATTCCTTTGGTAGAGCTTTTGCGAGATGTTCCCAAATATGCTAAATACATCAAGGACATTGTTGCTAACAAGAGAAGACTCACTGAGGAGTGCAGTTCTAGAGTTAGAAACAAGCTTCCTCAGAAATTGAAGGATCCTGGCAGTTTTACTATTCCCTTAAAAATTGGGGAGCATGAGGTTGGACGAGCTTTGTGTGACTTGGGTGCTAGTGTGAATTTAATGCCTTCATCAGTTTTCAGAAAGCTAGGCCTGGGTGAACCACGACCAACTACTGTGACTCTACAACTGGCTGATAGATCTTTGACATGCCCCGAGGGGATTATTGAGGATGTGCTTGTACAAGTGGGTTAGTTTATATTGCCTGTGGACTTCATTATTCTTGACTATGAAGCTGATCCTGAGGTTCCTCTCATCTTGGGAAGAGGATTTTTGGCTACTGCTGATGCTGTCATTAGATTTAGAGCTGGAAAGATGATTATGAAGGTAAATGATGAAGAAGCTGTGTTCAATGTGTTCAGAGCTACCCAACTTCCTTCCCATTATGGAGAGTTGTCCATGGTGAAAGTGGTAGATGAATAGTTGACTGCTGATGAGAGGTCATTCTTGGCCTCTAATGTTGATTCTCTGGAGAGGGCACTCTTGTGTGATAATGATGATATCTTGAAGGATGATGAAATTGAAGAATACGTGGAGATTCTTAATATGCAGAGTAAATTCATCCCAGGATGGAAGAAATTTGAGGAGCTTGATATACCGTTGACCTTAACTCCTGCTAAACCGTCTATTGAGAAGGCTCCTACTCTTGAACTCAAACCTTTACCTACGTATTTGCGTTATGCTTATTTGGGTGAGGGTAGTACCTTGCCCATGATCCTTTATTCTTTGTTGTCTGATGTGCAGGTTGAAAAGTTATTGAGAGTGCTGCGAGAGCACAAGAAAGCTATTGGCTGGACCATTGCTGATATTAGAGGGATTAGTCCTTCTTTCTGTATGCACAAAGTTCTTTTGGAGGAAGGCCATAAGCCATCTATAGAGCAGCAGAGGAGATTAAATCCAATCATGAAGGAGGTGGTGAAGAAAGAAATTATCAAGTGGCTCGATGTTGGTATTATTTTTCCTATCTCTGACAGCAAGTGGGTGAGTCCAGTGCAATGTGTTCCTAAGATGGGGGGCATGACAGTGGTGAAAAATGAGCATAATGAATTGATTCCTTTTAGAACAGTCACAGGGTGGCGAATTTGCATTGATTATAGAAAGCTGAACAAGGCCACCAGGAAAGACCACTTCCCACTCCCTTTTATTGATTAAATGCTGGATAGACTTGCTGGGCACGAGTATTATTATTTCTTGGATGGGTATTTGGGTTACAATCAGATTGTGATAGATCATGAAGATCAAGAGAAGACTACATTTACTTGTCCATATGGCACCTATGCATTTAGGAGGATGCCGTTTAGATTATTTAATGCTCCTGGGACTTTTCAGCGATGCATGATGGCCATTTTCACCGACATGGTGGAAAAATTTGTTGAGGTGTTTATGGATAATTTCTCGGTAGTTGGTGATTCCTTGAAGAATTTAGATGTTGTGCTGAGCCGTTGTGAAGAAACAAATTTGGTGCTGAATTGGGAAAAATGTCACTTTGGTTCAAGAAGGCATAGTACTTGGGGACAAGGTGTCAAAGCAAGGGATCGAGGTAGATAAAGCAAAGATTGAGGCTATTGAGAAATTACCACCACCTATCTCTGTTAAGGGGGTGCGTAGTTTCTTGGGACATGCAGGTTTCTATAGGCGTTCCATAAAGGACTTCTCCAAATTTTCTAATCCCATGTGCAAGTTGTTGGAGAAGGATGTGAAATTTGAGTTTAATGATGCTTGTCTCAAGGCATTTGAAGAATTGAAGAAAAGGTTGGTGACTGCACCAATCATCATTGCTCCTGACTGGTCTTTGCCATTTGAATTGATGTGTGATGTGAGTGATAATGCTATTGGGGCTGTTCTCGGCCAAAGAATTGAAAGAATCTTTCACTCCATCTATTATGCAAGCAAGACTCTTGATGCAGCCCAATCCAATTATACCACCACTGAGAAGGAGTTGCTAGCCGTTGTATATGCTTTTGATAAATTCAGATCTTATTTGGTTGGCACTCGTGTTGTTGTCTATACTGATCATGCCGCAATCTGGTATTTGTTTGAAAAGAAGGATTTCAAGCCTAGGCTAATTCGATGGGTTCTCCTATTGCAAGAGTTTGATGTTGAAATTCGTGATCGCAAGGGGATCGAGAATAAAGTAGGTGATCATTTGTCAAGGCTGGAGAATAGAGATCATGTAGATGAAGGGCCTGAGATTAAAGAAGTATTCCCTGATAAGCAGCTTTATGCTTTAGCGGCAGCCGAGGTGCCATGGTATGCTGATATGGTGAACTTAATTGTGAGTAATGTGTATCCTCCTGGGCTACAGCTGAGCAAAAGCGCAAACTCCTTCATGAGAGCAGGTTTTATGTGTGGGATGAGCCTTATTTGTACAAGATAGGCCCTGACCAATTGGCTAGGTGGTGTATTCCAAGGGAAGAAGTTGAGCCGATTCTACAAAGCTGCCATTCCTCCTCTTATAGTGGCCATCTTGGTGGAGATCGAACAGCTGCAAAGGTACTTTAGTCTGGTTTCTTTTGGCCTACTTTGTTTAGAGATGCTCATGCTTTTGTTAAGCAGTGTGATCGTTGCCAAAGAACGGGTACTATTTCTAGGCGTCACGAGATGCCTTTGAACAATATTTTGGAGATTGAGCTGTTTGATTGTTGGGGGATTGACATTATGGGTCCGTTCCCACCTTCCATGGGCCACAAATACATTCTTGTGGCAGTTGATTATGTGTCTAAATGGGTGGAGGCTGTGGCACTTCCAACAAATGATGCGAGTGTGGTGGTAAAATTCTTGAAGAAAAATATTTTCACTCGTTTTGGGACACCGCGGGCTATAATCACTGATGAAGTTACTCATTTTTGCAATCGGTTGTTCAATAAATTGTTGGCCAAGTATGGGGTTCGCCACAAGGTGGCAACTGCTTATCATCCCCAAACTAGTGGCCAAGTGGAAGTGTCCAATAAAGAGATCAAGCAAATCCTTGAGAAGACTGTGAATGCCTCGAGGAAGGATTGGGCTATGAAGTTAGATGATGCTCTCTGGGCCTATCGGACTGTGTTAGCTTAGATAAGCTTGGAGTTTTGACTGATGACTAAGGAATGGATTCAAAGGACCTATTCCTTTGAATCACTGCAGCTAAATAGATAATTCATGCAAAATCATTTAAGCTGAGATATTGTTAATTATCTTTAGACTAATGTTTATCTTGATAATTATGCAGGTCTAAACGTGATATGAAAAGATTGCATAAATATTGGATAAGGGCTAAAAGATCTGGATGCTTAAAGTGAAGAGTTCAATTAGGACTCAAACTCTTGGGAGCTTTGGAGTTCTAATTGCTCAAGACTTCTTGATTGCTGAAGCTATAAAACGAGGAGCATATCAGCCATTGAAGTATGCACAAATACAGGGAGAATCGACCAAAGCATTAAAGAGTCATTATCTTATTTATGTAATCAGTAGGGTACAGCGGAACTAAGTTAGAACCTATTCCTTAGATTGAGTGTTGTAACAGTTCAGTCTTAGTTCAACTGTAGTAGGCATAATCGAGTTGTATCTTTTCAGTTCAAGTCGTGTACTTGACACAGCTTCACTGATCGTGAAAAGAGATCACTAAAAGATTAGAGTTAGTCCTAGGTTAGTAAGAAGGTAGTCTTGTAACCAAGTGAGTCCTTTTACATAGTGAAGTTGAAATCCTACTTGGAAGAGTAGGTCGTGGTTTTTTGATCCCGAGTTCAAGGGGGTTTTCCACGCTAATATTGGGTGTTCATTTACTTACAGTTTGAATTCCGCACATAACATAGTAAAGGAACATATTTTAAGGAACTGGTCCTTAAAACAGTAAAGTTGTGTATCTTAGGAGTTATCAATTGGTATCAGACCAGGTTATCGTTGAAAAAGCTAACACCTAGGATTAGATGAGTACATCACGAGAGAACAGTGAGGGTCAGTCAATGGTTAGAGCTCCTTTGTTCAATGGAAAATATTATTCATAGTGGAAGGAAAGGATGCGTGATCATCTTCAAGCTAAGGACTATGAATTATGGGACATAGTGATTGAAGGTCCCATGATCCCAATGAAGAAGGATGCTGAGGGAAATGATGTTCCCAAAACCAGGAAAGAATGCAATGCTGAAGACATAAGGCAATGGGAAAAGAATGCAAAAGCTAGGAAGTGGCTTGTTGGTGGACTCAGTCCTGACAAGTGCACTAGAATCAGAGGATATACCACTGCAAAGGAAATTTGGGATGCTCTACAAGTTGCACATGAAGGAACAAGTCAGGTAAAAAGGTCTAGAGGTACACTTCTTTTTGCTGAATATGAAAGTTTTAAAATGAAAGAAGAAGAATCAATCTCTGAAATGTATACTAGATTCAATGCCATTGCATCTGAACTTATTTCTTTGGGAAGGGTTTTAACTGTGGAAGATAGAGTAGAAAAGATCCTAACTAGGGTTCTTCCAGATTCTTGGAAGATCAAAGCTTGTGCTATCATAGAAAGTAAGAATTTGACCACCTTGTCTTTAGATGAGCTTATAGGAAATTTAAAGACGTATGAACTAAGGAAAAAAGTTAAAAACATAGGAGTACCAGTTAAAACTGAACCTAATCTAGCCTTGACTGCTGCTGATAAGCTTATTGATGATAAGGAACTGGTCCTTATCGCCAAAAGTATTCAAAAATATTTTATTAAGAAAAAGGGAATTAGTGGACAGGGTAGGTCTTCTAATATGAAACAGGCTGGATAATGCTACAAATGTGGAAGCATGGAGCACTACATCCGCAAATGTCCAATCATGGAAGGAGAATAGAGGAGGAGATATATTGAAGAAAGGAAAAAGGCTAGGGAACAGGTCCGTAAGAAAAGTGGAAATCCCAAAGCAATGGTTGCAGGATGGCAAGATAGTGAGGATGAAGTATCTGATGATGATCTGGATGAGGATCTTGCTCTAATGGCTCTTGAAGACTCAGATAATGAAGAAGATGCTGAGGTATCTGTTTCTAAACTTAGACAAGATGTGAAAAGCATGCCTAGAGAGAAATTAGTTAAAGTATTTCATACTGTGTTAAATGAGTTTAAATCTCTAAGGGATGACAACCATCAATTGCATGATGAAATTGATAGTTTAGGAGCAGAATACAAAGAGGCAGTAATTAAAAATGACTTTTTGAAAAGAAAGATTAGCATGCTTGAGGAACAAGTCCTCACACTTGAATCAACTATTCAAGAATTAGAAAATGTTAAAACAGTTGAAAAGGGTAAAGGTATTGATAATTCTCATCAGATCATTGCTGAAGAGAAACTGAAAGTCACAGTTGATGAATTGTGTAAAAAAGATGAGAAGATAAGATCTTTGGAAGAAGACTTGGTTAAAACAAAAATGGAGCTAGGAAAAACTGTAAAATGGAACAAGTCTTCTGAAGCACTAGAATGGTTATAGGAAAATCATAGTAGTAACAGGAAAGGTATTGGATTCATGAAAGCACAGTTTTCATACAAATGGGATCCAAAGAGTAAGTACTTATCACTTCCTGAAAACTGGCTATGCACTCATTGTGGGAACACTGTACACCGGAAAGAAAATTGCCAATCTTTAAAAATGGCTACACAGAGGAACAGGTCCTATAAACCTGTTCAAAATTCTGTAAGAAAGAAAGCTGTTCACACAAAGAAACCATTGCCATTCTGGGCTAGGAGAGATCTGATTCATCCTTTTTCTAAAGGAAAGGAACCCAAACTAGTTTGGGTTCTTAAAATTAACCCCTAGTTTTCTTTTGCAGGCTAGAGTGAAGGAGAGGAACCTCAAATGGTACATGGACAGTGGTTGCTCAAAGCACATGACAGGACATATGGAACTGTTCCTTTCACTCTCAGCCTTTCAAGGAGGAAGTGTTTCCTTCGGTAATGGTAAGAAATGGGAAATCATTGGCATTGGAAAGGTAGGTAGGTCTGATTCACATAGTATAGACAATGTGTTTCTAGTAGATGGGCTGAAGCATTTCTTATTGAGTATATCTCAATTGTGTGACAAAGGTAATAATGTTAATTTCTCATCTACTGGATGCACTATGACTAACCAAACTTCTGGAGAGATTTTTTTGCAGGGAAATAGGCATGGAAACATCTACAAGATAGACTTGCTGACACTATCTGATGGAAGCTTGAGTTGCTTAAGTGTGGTGCAAAATGATCCTCTCCTATGGCACAAAAGACTAGGACATGCTAGTCTTTCACAATTGAACAAACTTGTGTCCAAGGATTTGGTAATAGGTCTTCCTAACATCAAGTTAAAGGATGAAAAATTATGTGAAGCATGTGCCAGGGGGAAGCAGATAAAATCCTCCTTTAAACCAAAGAAACAGGTAAGTACCACTAAACCTTTGGAACTGGTCCATATGGATTTATGTGGACCAATGAGAAAATGAGTCGTGGAGGTAAGAAGTATGTTATGGTATTGGTGGATGATTACTCCAGATTTACATGGACTATATTTCTTGCATCTAAAGAAGAAGCATTTAATGCATTTTCAATTTTTGCTAAGAAAGCTCAAAGAACTCTAGATAGTCATATTGTTGCCATTAGGTCAGATCATGGAACTGAATTTGAAAATCATATGTTTTAATTTTTTGTAATAAAAATGGCATTAATCACAATTTTTCTTCACCTAGAACTCCACAACAAAATGGTGTAGTGGAAAGGAAAAATAGGACTCTAGAGGAAATGGCAAGGACTATGCTAATATTTGGAAATCTTCCACAAAACTCTTGGGCTGAGGCTACTAATACTGCATGCTACATAATAAATAGATGTATGACAAGGCCACTAATAGAAAAGACTCCATATGAGCAGCTTAAGGGAAGAAACCCAAATATCTCTCATCTTAAGGCTTTTGGTTGCAAATGTTTTATACACAACAATGGGAAAGATGCCTTCGGAAAATTTGAACCTAGAAGTGATGAGGGGATCTTTGTTGGTTATTCTTCAAATAGTAAATCTTATAGAGTTTTTAACAAGAAAACATTGAAAATTGAAGAAAGCATGCATGTCAAATTTGATGAAACTGACAGTCTCACCCAAGAACAGGTACAGGAGGATGAAGAGATTGGAATGCTGAAACATAATGAACTTGATCCACAAATGCAGACTCTGGATGTGGGAAGTGAACTGCAAGGAACTGTTCCTTAGGACAAAACTGAGAAGAGTGGCACAGAAACAGGGGGAACAAATGTTGGTTCCACACAAATTGGAAGTGCTACTCCCTCAAGAACTGTTCCTCAGCAAGGGACTTCTGACAATGGATTGACACTCAAGCCTTATAAGTATCAAGGGTCACATCCTATGGATCAAATAATCTCAGATAAGACTGCTGGGATACAAATTAGATCAGCAGTCAAAAATCACAATCTGTGTGCCTTTAGTGCTTTTCTATCTTTTGTTGAGCCCAAAAATGTGAAAAAAGCACTGAAAGATGCATATTGGATCAATGCTATGTAGGAGGAATTGAATCTATTTCAAAGAAGTCAAGTTTGGTATCTAGAACCCAAGCCAAGGAACAGGTCCATAATAGGAACGAAATGGGTTTTCAGAAACAAACTCGATGAGGATGGCATGGTAACAAGAAATAAGGCCAGGTTAGTTGTTCAGGGGTATAGTCAAGAGGAGGGCATCGACTATGATGAGACTTTTGCTCCAGTTGCAAGATTGGAAACAATAAGACTTCTCATAGCCTTTGCTACATACATGGAGTTTACTCTACATCAAATGGATGTTAAGAGTGCATTTCTGAATGGTTACTTGAAAGAAGAAGTGTATGTTAAGCAACTTCCAGGCTTTGAAAATGAACAGTTCTCTGAATATGTGTACAAGTTGGACAAGGCCTTGTATGGACTCAAGCAGGCACCAAGAGCATGGTATGAAAGGCTATCAAAATTTCTACATCAGCATGGATACAAGAGAGGTAAAATTGATAGCACATTGTTTTTAAAAGAAAAAGGTAAGCATCTCTTAATTGTTCAAATTTATGTAGATGATATAATCTTTCATCCTCTTCCTCAATTAGTGTAGTTGAGTGGAATCAGTTACTTTAGCTCTGCTAGAGTCAAAGCTGCATCCGAAAGAGAATAGGAAAAAAGCAAGAAAAATATCATATAAAAAGTATAGGCATAATCCGTAGATGAAGTCCTTGATTTCGTTTCAATCTTGACTTATAAATTTCCCGTAGATGCGTAGTGCAAGGATTGAATTCCTTGTAGTCTTTGTAGTCTTTATTGCTTACCTTTGGGTCTATTTGAGATAATCCCGATGATGAAATTACTACGCCCATTGATTCAATTCCTAATTATGCTGTCTTTCCCAGGCAGTTAGGTAAAGAAGATCATATCAACTCCCGCTTCTTCACTGGGAAATTACGTAGGAAAGAAAAGTAGTTTACGATTAATCTTTTGTTGTTACACGCCTGTCCGGAAGAGATGCTTACTATTTCAATACAATCCCAACCTTATGAGTTGATCAGGCGTAAGCAGTATCTGAAGTTTCGGAGTTCATTGCTAAAAAGCTAGGAAAGTCTGGAAGTCTAATGCCTGTGATGAAATGCCATTGAATTGAATCAAGTCCATTATCTGCTAACAGAGCCGTAGGGGATCTAACAGCTTCTGAACTTCCAACCAAAAGCAAGGGCATAAATGCAACTGTAAAGGTTGACGGGCTGGCCTAGTCTTATAAAGAGTTAGAGCTTCAAGACTTACAGATTCTCAGTCTTTATCCCCAGGAGGGAAGTCTAGTCAGTATTTACTTCCGAATCCCCTACACCCAGATCTGCAAACTCCCCATTAAGAAGTTCCCCGGGAAATCAAATCCTAATTCATGTATTTATTTACTTCCTCTAGGGACCAAGATCAGGATCTCTCTTGAACTATTCCCTTAGATTCCCCTGTAGGCTCTTGGAAGTCTTAACCCGAGGTGCGTAGTTTGATTTTGATATTCTCTGACTCTTCCAGGATTTCATTCCTTAGGCCTAAAAGAAGGTAGCAACTACGAAAGCAACTTTAAAGACTGACGCAGCCCTCTCGGAGGAAGTTGAGTTAGAAGTTAGAGGCTTTCTTTCCTTTGTCAGCTCTAGCTTTTGACTCTTTCTTTTCTTGATAGGGGAATAGATTTCGACTGTGTTCCCAGACTTCCTTGTAGTCAGTATTGAAAGCCCTAAGAAGTATCTGAAGTAGAGGAATCTATCCTTGCAAGTCTCTTTATTCTCTGGAAAGTCTGAGAAAGCAGTAGCATTACGTCCTGAGAATGAATCAAGCAAGAACTCATGATATTTACACGGGAAATAGTTAAAGCATGGCATCTTAGAGCCGTAAACAAGTCATTTGATTAGGAAAGCACTACGACCTTTGCAGGCAGAGTTCCCCATCCCTGCTAATCAATTCTAAAACCCTTTTATTCTATTACTATTCCCTCACGGGTCTTCCCCACTGAACTACTATATAAGATAAGCAATTTCTGCCTCTTTCCCGGAACTGACTTCGGAAGTAGAAGCTAGAGTAAATGCTGCCGTTGAAAGGCATTCTCTTGAGGATTGATGTATGGACTTAGTGCTTGAGGAGTTAGTGTATTTAGATTGAGTTCCCACGAGCGGAGGATTGAATTACTCTATCTCTTGGTATTGCATTAGAGTCCGTAATAAGAGTTCGAAAAGAATTAGTGCTTGAGGTGAATGAAGCCCTTCCTGCAGTAGGCTAATCTTGACTTCAAAGTTGAAATTAAATAGACAAAGCGGGAGAAAATGCCTTAAAGAGAAGAAGATCCTTTCAATCGGAGCTTATCCTCTATTGCTAAATGGTAACTTTGTGATAAAAGAGATGCGGCTTTGACTTAAACGTCCGACCAGAATTAGAATGAATTAGTATTTCTAGGTTGGTAAAAGCCCGTTCTTTAGATCGATCTATTGTTGGTACAATTCCATCCCTTCTCTTTAAAGGTGGGCAAAAGTATGAATCATAATATTTTGATACCCTGCAGTCAGTCTGAAGAAAGCAAGTCTGTCCTTTCCCCACCTTCCTAAAATTGATCAGCCAGGAAGTATTGATATTAGGGTGCATTACCTAGCTTTGTCAGTCTATAAAACCGACTTTTCTACTAGGCCTGTATGTTAGAAAGAAGAGGAAGTCAAGTACGAATCTTTCTGATGAGACTTTAGCAGCGAACAGACGGAAAGCCTCTTCACCGGAACACCGAGTTCAAGAAATCTTTCTTTATTTACTGGGGAAATTACATATGAAAAGCTTGGTGTGGATTCCTATCTGTCTGACCCCAGAAGTCACTTAACTACGCTATCGGACAGTTAATACTTAGAAGAGCCCGGGAAAATTAGTTCTCTTTAGTTCTTTCAATCCCATCCTCCTCCAGCTGATGATCTGGTAGGATATGACAGGTAGGCCCGTAACAGACTGAGGTAAGATGATACATCACAGGCAAAGCCATTGAAGGCAGAATCTTATGATTTCGTTTTACACCGCTCTTCCTGTGATTGAAAAGGACGTAAATCCAGACAGAAGCCAGAGCAGAGAGAACTCTTTCAGGAAAGCGGGGACTAAGAACTTCAAAGAACCTTTGGTTCTCCTAATCGCCCTTTTAACTATAACAATTAACTACCGAAGAGAAATCAATCCAATAACCCTCGGGGATTAACCTGCCTCTGCCCATTGATTGAGAAAAAGCGGAGCATCCTCTGTCTATTGTTGTGTAAGCCGAAAGTTAGGAATTGATTGTAAGTTAGAGGGCATCTTCTCTTGAGTCCGCAGTTGCAGTTGAATGGATTCTTAGACTTTAGCGGCAAAGAGAGACTAAGGATCCGAAAGCCTAAGATCTGACTCTTCCCTGTGATTCACGGGGAACAACATACTGATGAGGAAAAGCTCTTTTAGGTCATCTGATCCTAATCCTCTTCCCGCTGGCTGCTCTTTATCTGGTTAGAAGTTAGAGGACTGGGTCTTTACCCATATGAAATTCAAATGACCTGGGATTCATGGGGAAGTTAGGCCCTTATCCTATAGAATTTCTTACTATGCCCTTAGAATCTCTTCCAATACACAATTGGGAGCCAATGCAGACAAAGGCCTTATGGGCACAATAACACTTTATCCCTCTATGGAGCTGTGTCCCTATCTTCTTTGAACCCGTAGGAAGAGTAAGGAATAATTGATCTTTCCCAGTTACTATTTTGGTGTAAGCCCCTTCCGGGAGAGAATTCTATTGAGTTACCAGGGGAGTTAGGAATGCGGGCAAAGGGCAGCCCGACCGGACTGTGTGATTGAGTTTAAAGCAAGCAGTTCCCAGCTTCATCAGAATGAGCAGCTTTACAAGCATCCAATTTCTATAGAGTTGCTTTCCAGTCCGGATAAAGAGTTGAAAGAGCTAACATCTCTGTGGGCGCTTCCTGCATCTTTAAATGTGGGAAAGGCAGTAGAGGACTGAGAGGTTACGCCCGCTAGGACCTAATACCTGCTATTCTATTAATAAACTAGGGATTCGCATCTCTGCACCCGTGGGGGAACTTACTATAGAAGACAGAGAAAAGCGTAAAGAAGAAGACAAAGGAGTGGGGGTAGCCTGATGAAAGACTGGGAGGCTTGGTTCGCGTAAGCTCAATGCTTAGGGCAGAGTTATGGCTTTCATCTCTCCTACAACAACGGGGCTAATGCCGACTCCAAGACCTCTTATGCCTACTCTTCAAAATGAAACTTCCCTTCTTCCAAGAGCTAAATCGATAGCACTAGGAATCTATCCTAAAGAAAGAATTGACTGACCTTGCGCCGGTATCATTTCGCTTGAGCCGGGAACTCCTGTTACCTTGAGAAGGGTATTCCTTCTTATAGATATCACCGAAAAAGCGGAAGACTAAAAAGACTTTTCTTTGTCTTTTCCACACCCAGGAAAGAAAAAATCAGATCCGGAATAGGTTTTGGGCCTAGCGTGTGAGATGACTGTCTTATCGTATCGCTTTTCACATTCTCATATCCCTTGGTTCCTAACTTTTGCTATTCCCTTATCCTGTTGTTAACAGGTCTTTCCTCTTCCATTATGCACGATTTACTGGGGTTGTCTTCCTTTCTTGGGAGTTAAAAAATGAGTTGGGTAAGCTTCCTAAGGACAGAGCCGGATCCGTAAAAGGCTTTGGTACCTCGGTCGACTATATCCCGTACGGTTGTTTTAAAAAAGTAGTGCAATCGCATTCTATGAACGAATTCCTTCATAGCCTTAATAGATAGAGTAGAGAGAAATGGGAGAAAGCGGATTAGCCACGTTCTAAGTCTTCGCCATCTGACTATCATAAGAGTCATTTCATCCAGAGTCTCTGGCCGAGGGATATCTGGTTTAAGTACCAATTGCCATTGAGAAAAAATGGCATCTATTTCCCTGCCAGTTTCCTTTGTGTCGATGTAGGCGAGTTGGGCTTATTCTCATCTCGAATAAGAAAGTACCTGGAGTACTAACATAGAATCTTTCCTTATAATATATTTTTTTCCTGTAAGGAATTTGCAAACTTGATGGGGAGTGAGTTTGAGATGAGCATGATGGGTGAACTCAATTTCTTTTTGGGTTTACAAATTAAGCAAACCTTAAATGGAACTGTGATCCATCAACAAAAATATGTTAAGGAATTACTTAAAAGGTTTGATATGGATAATGCTAAGAAAATTGACACACCTATTGCCACTGCCACAAAATTGGATCTTGATGAACATGAAATATCAGTTGATCAAAAATTGTATAGATGTATGATTGGTTCTCTACTTTATCTAACTGCTAGTAGACCTGATATTGTGTTCAGTGTTGGTTTGTGTGCTAGGTTTCAATCAGATCCTAAGGAATCTCATTTAAAAGCTGTTAAGAGAATATTGAGGTATCTGAAAGGAACAGGTCCCTTGGGACTTTGGTATCCAAAAGGTAGTAGTTTTAATCTTGGATATACTGATGCTGACTATGCAGGTTTCGTTGTTGATAGAAAAAGTACCTCAGGTATGGCACATTTTCTTGGTGAGTGTTTGGTCTCTTGGGGAACCAAGAAACAAAATTCAGTGGCACTTTCCACTACTAAGGCTGAATATGTGGCAGCTGCCTCATGTTGTTCACAGTTGTTATGGATCAAACAACAATTACAGGATTTTGGTGTTGATGTAGGAAATGTTCCTATCTTTGGTGACAACACTAGTGCTATTAACATGACAAAAAATCCAGTGCATCACAAAAGAACTAAACACATTGATATAAGACATCATTTCCTGAGAGATAACTATGAAAAAGGTTTGATCACCATAGCATTTTGTCCCACTAAAAAGCAAATTGCTGACATCTTTACAAAAGCTTTAGGAAGAGAAGATTTTGAAAGAAATAGGTTGGAATTAGGGATGATTAAATTCACATAAATTCGTCAATGCTTTACTTCACAATTGGCTAGAAAATTGCACATAAAATAAATTTTATTCAAGTCAATGTGAATTATTCAGTCCAGCTTAATACTTAAGTGTATACTCTTATGCCATAATTCTTGTTTAGAGTTTCTAAAATTGAATGATGTTACCCTTATGCTCTTAGAATTTCAGATTGATCAAAAGTGTTTCAAATTGGAAGGACACTGATTTTTCGTATTAAAATCAGGTATGTACTCTTTATTATTCATTTATCTTAGAAATTTAACGCTATAGGTAACTTGTAATTAGGATAAATCCCACTAGGAATCCTAATCATATCCAAATTGCATAAAAGTCCCATCGGAGGAATAGTTCCCATTCTGAAAAGGTAACTCAAAAGCTCAACGACTCTATTTTTCAGGGAGACTCCAAAGAGTCCTGTAACAGCTGCATGTCTTTCATGAGGTAATAGTGACTGTTTCACACTCAATCTCCACTACCTAATTCATTATATAAATACACTCCTTCTTCCTTATTATTCTTTCACTTTGTTTACCAATTGAACTCTCAAAATTTCAGAAAGAATAATCACATATCTCCTAATTCGAATTGCAAGAATGTCTCTTTCTCCTGAAAATTCTTCATCTGCACCCACTACCGATCAACCAAAAAATCTCAACCCTGCTTCACCCATGGATACCACTGACCTAAATCCTGAAATTCCTGAAATAATCCCAGAAGTACCTGAACCAGAAATTCAAGGGGAAGGACCAATTCCCATGGCTGAATCAATACTTGAATAGGTTGAGGATTTTTCACGAGCTATGATTATTTATCAGTATTAGGTAAATTTTGCCTATCCCTTAAACGTAGTTGTTAATGAAGGGGAAAATGAGAGGGGTCTGAAGCTGTTCCTGGGGGGGAAGGGGAAACAGTTAAAAGGTTGGAACCACCCATGCATGAATCATCTGGGTCTCCTAAGGTTGCTTTTAGAGCACCCATGGAAGATGTGATCAATGTTGAGGAATCAATAAGTGACAGTGATCGACCTATTATTGATTTGATCAACATTAGGAGTTTAAGAACAAAACTTGCTAGGAAGGGACCTATTGATGAAAAAATGACTGCTGAGATTGCTGCTAAGTTAAAAAAAATTGGTGACAGTTATAAGCCAGGAATTAAGAAGAAAGGTGAAAGTTCCTCCAAGACAAAAGGACCTGTTCCTTCTGTCTCAACTCCTGTTTCTCGGGTTAGAAGGACAAGAAGTGTTGCTAAAGCTGCTGATGAGAACTTAGCTGCGGCTTTAGAAAGAAGCAGAAAAGGAAAAGGAAAATAGGTTGTTGATCCTATTGAGGAGGAAGAAGTGGAGTTGATATAAACTGATGGTGTTGGTGATGAAGATGATGAGATGGCAGATGCTGAGGAGGTTGTGCCTCAGTCGAAGAAAAGAAAAGTTGCACAGAGGCGTGTGACTAGGAGCTTTGTGAAAGCTGCAGCAGAAAAATCTTCTAAGAGGACCAGGTCCTCCAAAAGGACTTTGGTGGATGAAAGTTCTGCTGATGATAGTGATAGTGATAAATCATTTGCTGGTGATAATGAAAGTGAGGATTAGGGAGAAGAAGTATTACACTGTGTTCATGATGACATGCTAACTAGGAAAGTTTTGAAAGGGAGAGTACTCTCAGATGTAGGAGAAGAAGGAATGCTATGGTTGCTGCAAAAATTGCAAGCTCAGGGTTTGAGGGACATGGTCCTTCAGATTTCTGGAAGGTGTGCAAAGGGGATGGTGCAGGAGTTCTACAAGAACTGCTCCATTAAGGATGGCAGGATTACCACCTCTGTTCATGACAATGTGATCACTTTTGATACTAGGGAACTTGGTGAGCTGTTGGGGATTCCATTTGCTGGGTATGACAGCTATGTTAAGAAAGTATGGCCTGACTTGACAAACTTGCCTACTGGATTGGAAATTACAAGGAAGTTTGCTGAGAATGAAGGGGAAGAAAAACCCAGAGCTGTGCAGAAAAGTGAAATACATCCACAACACCAATTGTTATTTGAGTTTGTGAACAAGACTGTGATGCCAAGGCATGGAAAAAGAGGAATTGCCAGTTTCATGGACCTGGTCCTTATGGAACTGCTGGACACTGACAAGCAGATCAACTGGCCTAGGTTTATGATCTACCTGATAAAAAGGGTTATAGCTGAGAAGAGGAAGCACTCTTTGCCTTTTGGTTTCATCTTGACTGATGTGTTTGCAAAGTTGAAGATTCCTTTTGGAAGGGGTAGTAAATGCTACCAAAAAGGAGAAGTTTGGTTGTGCTACATTGATTAGCTGTGACTTGCCTGCTCAAGCTGATCCTCCACAGGCTTGTGTTGGGAGGCAGCCTTTGAACAACAAGGTGAGGGCACTGAGGTAACAAGTTGCTATCCAGGCTGCTGAAATAGCAAGGTTGGAAGAGGAGAAAAACTACTGGAAGGAAGAGGCAACAAAGACAAAGGAGACCAATGAGGGAATGCTCAAGCAGATGTTTGAGGTTCTTAACAAGTCTCAGGGACCTGGTCCTTCCACATCCTGATCACCTTAGCATTAAGTCATCTTTTGTCCAGTGGGATTTAGCCTAGTTCTAGTGCCTTAGTCTTTTCCTTTTCTAGTCTTTGAATAATTCTATAGTACTTGCTTGTATCCCATGGTTTAACCTTTTGTTAATGATGACTTGTCTTTGATGGCTAATATCATTGTTTTGCAGTTGCTTTAATCTGAATTGTGTTTACATTTTGAGTTGCCTCAATGGCCATATGCTGATTATTCTAAAACTTGAGTTATATTTTTTATGCAACCTTTTCAATGATGCCAAAAGGGGGAAGAGTAAGTCTGATTTTGCGTGAACTTATACCTAATTGAAAATCTGATTCTTAATGATAAATAAGTCTCTACTGACTGTTTTTAATCTTTCAGTTGTACTTCAGGACATTAAGGATATGCAGCTATGCTTATGAATTTGTCATCATCAAAAAGGGGGGAAATGTTAGCTTAGATAAGCTTGGAGTTTTGACTGATGATTAAGGAACGGATTCAAAGGACTTGTTCCTTTGAATCACTGTAGCTAAATAGATAATTCATGCAAAATCATTTAAGCTGAGATATTGTTAATTATCCTTAGACTAATGTTTATCTTGATAATTATGCAGGTCTAAACGTGATATGAAAAGATTGCATAAATATTGGATAAGGGCTAAAAGATCTGGATGCTTAAAGTGAAGAGTTCAATTAGGACTCAAACTCTTGGGAGCTTTGGAGTTCTAATTGCTCAAGACTTCTTGGTTGCTGAAGCTATAAAACAAGGAGCATATCAGCCATTGAAGTATGCACAAATACAGGGAGAATCGACCAAAGCATAAAAGAGTCATTATTTTCTTTGTGTAATCAGTAGGCTACAGCAGAACTAAGTTAGAACCTGTTCCTTAGATTGAGTCTTGCTAAAGTTCAGTCTTAGTTCAACTGTAGTAGGCATAATCGAGTTGTATCTTTTCATTTCAAGTCGTGTACTTGACACAGCTTCACTGATCGTGAAAAGAGATTACTAAAGGATTAGAGTTAGTCCTAGGTTAGTAAGAAGGTAGTCTTGTAACCAAGTGAGTCCTTTTACATAGTGAAGTTGAAATCCTACTTGGAAGAGTAGATCGTGGTTTTTTTATCCCGAGTTCAAGGGGTTTTTCCACGCTAATATTGGGTGTTCATTTACTTACAGTTTGAATTCCGCACATAACATAGTAAAGAAACACATTTTAAGGAACTGGTCCTTAAAACAGTAAAGTGGTGTATCTTGGGAATTATCAGACTGCATTTAAAACGCCTATTGGAAATTTTCCATATAGGCTTGTTTATGGTAAGGCCTGTCACTTGCCCGTTGAGCTAGAGCATAAAGTATATTGGGCGATTCAAAAGCTCAATCTTGATATGGAATTGGCGGGTGAGAAGAGAATGATTCAATTGCATGAGCTTGAAGAGTTCCGTTTCCATGCTTATAAAAATGCAAAATTGTATAAGGAACGGACAAAGAAGTGGCATGACAAGCACATTGAGCGTCGTCAGTTTGAGCCTGGGCAGCTAGTGGTGTTGTTTAATTCGAGGTTGAAGATATTTTCAGGCAAGTTGAAGTCTAGATGGTCGGGGCCGTTTGAAGTAGTTCGTGCTACCGCACATGGAGTGGTTGAGTTGAGAGCCCTCGATTCAGAGAAGACGTTCTTGGTGAATGGCCAAAGGGTGAAGCAATTTTGGGGAGGCTCTGTGAATCATCGTACCTCCATTACTTTGAGGGATCCATGATTGATTCTTGTCGTGCCACGACGTTAAATAAGGCGCTTCTCGGGAGGCAACCCGAGTTTGTACTTGTAATAGTTTAGTTGTTTTGTGTTGTATAGTGTCACGTTGTTTTTTGTTTTGTTGTTTCGTTTTTGCAGTTGTCGGGAGTGCTAAACGAGGTGTAGTCAACGTACTGTGGGATCTGGGGCGCTTTGAGGCATGCCCCGCGCTTGGTTTTGCACTTGGAATCAAAAATACGGTACGAAAAATCTGCTCAGGCGCGTTTGGGAGCGCCCCGCGCCTCCCAACGCGCCGACACAATCAGTGAGGTAAAAAACTTGGGTGCCATAGGCCCGCCCCGTGCCTCCCATTGCGCGAGGGTGAGCAGAACCTCCAGAATTTCGTGCACCTTAGGCGCGCGCCGCGGGACCAAAGCGCCAGGCAATTTCTTAAAAAAATCCAGGTCAAACCGGGTTTTAACCCGCGACCCGGATTCCCTTTTTCCCTTAACACCCGATTCCCCTCCCCTTTTCTTTATTATTTTCACTCAAAACACTCCCAATACTCTCCCACATCATTCCTAATTCTTGAAATTGATCACAAGTTCTTCTCCACTCATTCTAAACTCTTCAATTAAGTAATTCTCTCCCTTCTCTTTCCATTACATGTAAGTTAACAATCTCTTTCCATGTTTAAATCCCTAACTAGTGTGCAAGCATGTTGATTATAATTTGATCTTAAATTGCTTATATTCATAATTGTGCTTCAGGTTTAGCTTGTGTACTTGTAAAAAGGGATCTCCCAATAATTTGGGAGGGTTGATACACTACTTTGGCCATTGAAATTGCAAGTTGAAAATTGTGCACACCAAGTGTTTGACAAAATGCCTCAACTATGAAAAATGCTTGACCTTGTAAATTCTTGAGTAGCAATGGTATCCTTAGGCTTAAGTTGAGCATTGGGTGTCGCACATGCATAGAATTGGCTATTTTGTAACCCCCACTAGCTTGATCATGAAGTCCACACCCGTGGCAATTTGTGCAATGCTTGTTTTTGCTAAGTGTGGGGTCGCTCATGGTTATGAGTTAAATTGTTGATTCATAAAATGAGCGATAAGTGTGGGGTGGTGACCCACCGAATTAACTTTGTGCTTAATTGAAATCTCACATTGGTATTTTTTTTGATGTAGGCACCATTTATAACATCCCACAAAACGAGTTCTTCCTCCGCCTCGGCTCCAAAAAGGTCACTATAAGCCGCGGCCTCATCGAGCAAAGCAAAGGGCAAGGCACCGGCCAAGCCCAAGCCCAAGACCAAGGCCAAGGCTAGAGTTCCTAAAGATGCGGTGCCTATCCCAAGGCCCGGTGGTAGGACGAGGTTCCGCCTCTCCTTTTTGAAGAAGGGCGAAAGCGAAACTTGGTACAAGAATATGAGGCTTGCGGGATACATTCCCGAGCAAGCCATTGATGAGCGGAAGTTGATGCAAAAGTGTCGGGGTGTGGGAGATGCCATTCACGCCTTGCATTGGGACTCGGTCTTTGAGAGTCCGGGCCATGCTAACTTCGACCTTGTGCAAGAAATCTATGTCAATTGGGACCCAGAAGAAGCATGGAAAGATGAAGACATGGTCTCTATTCGGGGTGAGAAGGTGAAGTTGGATCACACTGCATTGAACACTTTCTTGGGGGTAGAGGACCCAGATTATGATGAGCTAAGGGATTTTATAAAAAGGCATGATTTCAAGGCCATACAAGAGACATTGTGTGGTGAGAGCTCCACTCATAGGTGGGAGCGAACTAAGACAGGTAGACACAAACACATGCTCTTTTCGCAATTTTTGAAGACAGCTCGAGTGTGGATGAGGTTTATCAATGCACGCATCCTACCTGCGTCCCATTATTCCGAGGTTACCAAGACTCGGGCGTGCATGATTTACTTTTTCATGACCGGGAGGCCGATTAACATTGGCTACTACATGCTGAAAGTGATGAGAGAGAAAAGAAAATCGAAGACATGTAGCTGATTGTACTTTGGGAACATCCTTACCCGGTATCTCGAGAAGGAGGGTGTCCCAGTTGATGAGGTCGGGGATCCCATTGTTCCCGACATTCAGAAGGCATTTGATATTGCAGCAGTGAAGAGTATGACCACCACTGCACCAGTGTGATTGACAGAAGACGAGTGGCGGGACACAGACGCCAACTTGTCTGCACGTCCGTACTTGATGATGGAGCATATGGCCCGGCAGGGTGGCATGGATATGGCTGCGCTTGATTGCACGGTTCCTTTATTGGAGTCTTTGAGACGCCTGCTGGGTATGACTCAGGCGGTGGTGCTAACCCTGGAGGAGGATGAGAACACTGATTCGGATATCGTAGACCGTGATCCGAACAGTGAAGGTGTGGAGACAGATGCAGAGGGATGTGCCACAGATATGGTGGAGGAGGATTAGGACCGCACTCCAGCGCACCATCCCTTGTAGGCCGACTGCCCCTCAGGGAAGTGCACTTTTTGGTTTGAGCAGTGAGGACATTGCTTGCTTTAAGTGTGGGGTGGGGGAACTCCCCTTTATTTTTGAGGTTAGGGATGCATGTACCGTTAGGATTTTCTTTTGTCACTTGACTTTGTTTTTATTTGTTTCTTGCTTTAATATATGAAAAAATGAAAAAAAATTAGAAAACCAATGAAAAATTTCAAAAAGATTTTCTTCTTAGTCTTTGTTAGTGGTACATATCATCCACCCCGTGGTTTTTCTTATGACCTCGGTTCTTTTCCACGGTGAGGCTTTTGAACCGGGTAGTTTTTATTTTTTTTTAGGATTAGAGTAGTTAGTTATCGGTGGCCCTAGACGAAAGGAATAGGCGGAATGCTAGGTGCCTTTGATTTGTTTGATACCGGTGGACTTGAACTTGTTGCATGTCTATTAGTGGTGTCCTTTGGTTTGAAATTGTGATGCATGCCTAGAATAAAATGGAATGACCCCCTTGAGATGCTTGAGTCCACTCACTTGACTTTATTGTAAACCTTTGTGCGTTAATGCTTAATTTTCCACAAGTTGCACTCTATTTGCTTGATTGAGAGTTGTGATGAAACCATTTTGTGTAGATTGTGTGCAATGTGTGTTGTGAGGCATATTCTTATTTTACTCCATGTTTGCATATCTGTGTCTAGAACTTGCCCCGTGTGTGTGCAAAGCGAAATCCTAGGTTTACTCTAGTCGGGAAATTATACAGACCTTCTCTTGATTTGCCTACCCTTATACACCTTGGACTTGATTGTTGTGATCTCTTTGACCTTCCTGTTGGCACCTACACTGCAAGCCTACCCACTTGTTCTAAATTGCTTTCTTTTGGCCCTGTGCTCCTTAAGCACTTTAATTGATAATGTTATATTATTGTGGAGTTGTTGTTGAAATATTGGGAGGTTTTTGAGTGGAACCAATGAGGGGAATATTTGACAAAATGGTGAAGT
Organism: Petunia secreta; assembly: GCA_029990175.1. Taxonomy (NCBI): domain Eukaryota; kingdom Viridiplantae; phylum Streptophyta; class Magnoliopsida; order Solanales; family Solanaceae; genus Petunia; species Petunia secreta. Next base: position 7,353,254 of record JARKIP010000053.1, read on the forward strand.
AGTTGAAGGAGCATTGGTAAGGTTTGGAAAGAAGTGAATAGAAAAAAAAAAACTGAAAAAAAAATTTGAAAAAGAAATAAAGAGAAATTAATATCCATCCTTGCTAGTGTTGTGCTTAAAAGAACAAATTGCTACTTGTTGAAAAAGGTGTGTGTGAAAATTGTTGGTTGGGTGAAATGGTTGGTTTTGATGAGATTTGTGCTTAATTTGAATGTGATGTATTAAAGTGCTTAGGGAGGTAGTCACTATTACCCATATGTATCCTACCAGCCCCTTAGCCTACATTACAACTTTTTTTAAAGTCGTAGTTAATCCCGATTGGAGTGAGCTTACATTAGTGGAGTCCTACACTGCGGGCAAGCCCATGGTACATCGTGTGTGACATGTGAGCTTTTCATGAGAGTGAGTGAATTCTTTCTATGTTATTGTCCCCGTTCTATTCTTGATACTCATTGTCGGTATCAACCATAGTCATACGCAGACCTGTTCTACCTAGGTTGGGAAGTTGTTTATGATTGCTCGAGGGCGAGCAAAGGTTCAAGTGGAGTGGTGATGTTTGGCATTTTATGCCTATAATTCCTTAATATTTCCTCACGTTTGGATACTTTATTCGCGCATTTTCTAAGTGATGAATGTGATTTTGCACTGATTTTGTGTCGTATGTGTGTAGGTTTTTATGAAGTGCAATTGGAGCTTTAAAGAGCATGATCGAGCAAGAAAAAGTTGGAATTTGATTGAGGATTGGATCGAACACATGAAGGCACGACGCGAAGCGAGCTGCGGAGCAAGGAAAGCTGAAAATGGGCAGGCGCGGCGCGCCCCTAAGGCGCCCAAGCTTCTAGCGCGTTTTGGAGCGCGGAGCGGGGCTATTGCGTGCGAGATTCGACGGGTTCTGCCTAGTTGAGCACGTTCCGAGGCGCGGGGCGCCAGCTATAGCCCCCCTAGAGCGGGTTTTTAAGTCCTATTTCGTCTAGGCTTAGGCGTAACTTATTTCTAGGCTTTTGTAAACACTATAAATACTCTTTTTACTTAGTTTTTGAAGGGAGTTCAGACTTTGCAGCAAATTGAGAGCACCATACGTTATTGAACAAGGGTTTTATTCCTATTCTTTCATCTATTACTCATTTCATCATTATTTCATTAAATCATTGTCTTGTGATTATGAGTATGCGTGGCTAAATCTTTCTTTCTAGGGTTAGAGTGTTTCATGAAGGTTGATGTTTGAAGATTGAATTCCATATATTGAATCCCATAACGGGTTACTTATTCTTTCTTGATTTCACTTGTTTAATTATTAGAGCTCAATAATTATGCATTATCTATGGTTTAGATTGAACTCGAAAGAGGGAATTTATGAACGCAATAAGAAAGAGTAGGGCTAGATTGTGAACCCGGGCATCGGGGAACCAATTTGTGAGTAGGATAGACATATACTTGCTCGCCTAGCTTAACTAATTACAGAATTCGTTAATGCGTGCACGTGATCAACCCATAGACATATAGGAATTGGAGTAGCCTGTATAGATCGTGAAGAATCGAAAGATTTTCACGGGTACATTTAATCTGTTAGTTAGTAATCCGGGATTTGAGAAGTGGAATCAATTGGAAAACTCAACTGGATTGTTCGTAACTCTGACCCTGGACCGTCTTATTAATATTGTTTACAACCAACGTTTGCTCCATTGTTTGACAAATTTCCACCATTTTTATTATTGCTCTTTAGTTAATAAAAACTCTCACTATTGGAAAAAGATCCCTGAATAGTTGTTAGAAATTGTTTGTTAAGCGTCAGTCTAAATAGTCCTCGTGGGAACGATACTCTACTTATCATTTTATTACTTGTCGACCACGTATACTTGCGTGTGCGTTGGCACATACAGAGTTGTCCAGAAATCTTCACCCATGGCCTCAGAAATCTTAAACAGACTTCAAAAGTACATTTTTATAGGTGAACTCTTAAACAGATAAATCCAACAGATTTGTAAACTGTTTTCCAGAAATCTTCACCCATGGCCTCAGAAATCCATCATTATTTTCTCGTGTAAAGTATGTGCATTTTTTCCTAACGTGCAAGTTATGTGCATTTTATTTTATTATGCTTAAGTCCTTGCGAGGAAGTTGCAAGTTTTACAAGGAAATCTTATATCTTTCTACATATGAACCATTGACTAAATTGTGCAAATTTAGTAAAATATATAAAAGATTAAGGAATTTCAAGGATTTATGAATCAACTATTGAAATTTTACGAGACAAATCAAGACCTACTTGGAGCTTTCGGAATCCAATGTAATCCTCGTAAAGTTGATCATTGCGAGTGGTACTATGATGATGTTGACGGAATAAGGACAGGTGAAGCAGGACTGACAGGAGATTCTAAACTAGTTGGTTTCTAAAGATGGGATGGACATGAGACCTTACGCGAATTCAACATCGAAATGGGAGAGAAAATTGAATGACACTATAGGACATAACACAAGACCCAAACAACAAATATATATTAGCCTAGACTCAAAGCGGACAATATGTACCATAAATTTGGTAAAAGAAAGAAATTGACTTTATAAAATCTTCAAAAGTATCCTTGATAGATGTTAAGATAGAGTACTACGAGATAGATGATTAGAAGTAATTAAAATGTTTTGACATCTTTTAAACTAAGTAAGATCTATCAAAGATAAAATAGAGATAGTATTATTAAATATTATCAAATAAGAAAGTGTATCGTTTTTCTTAAGATAGACTAAAAAGTAAAGTGTGTCATATAAATTGGAACATATATTACCGTGAGAGTATTACAAGTATGTCATTTAATTTTATGTATAATGTCATTTGATCAGTATAAAGTTGAAGCTATTTAAAATTATACGTATATATAAATATAATATATGAAAAATATTAAAATTGTAAAAGGATTGCATCAGAAATTAGAAGGCATCTTTTAGCCAAACTCAAGGAGGTAATGCTATTAACTGATCATCAGAAATTACTTTTCAAGGAGAAAAAGAGTTTTCTATTCAGGTAAAGATACTATTTGACAAAGCTAATAGAGTGATAAGGATCAAAACGACAAGACAAAAAGAACGATTGGAGAGCGAGACACTTCTCGAACTCCCTACGAAGTAACCCCGGGGAACTTGTCCCGAGATACCCTCGTATCGGCGTCTAGAAGGACCTACACTATGCAACCACCCTCGAGTTGCACCCGGGACTCGCAAGTAGAATGATCGGGTGTCTGTTCGAGACTCAACTAGGATCCGCTAGTGAATTTCAAGCCAAACAAGAAAGGGTTTCTTCATAACAAGAGATAAACTCTATTCATCATTCATAAGTTTCAAAGGTAAGCTAAGGTTTGAAGAGGTTATGTAAAGTATTTATAGACTTCACTTACACATAGTAAAAGCCCAAAAATACCCCCCAAAGTGGGTTAAAACAATAAAGGCCACGTAGGGCTATAATTGTCAAAGCATAGCATAAAAACTAGAAATCCCGCAACACTTCAGCAAAGTAGGCGCCCAGCCTATTAGCACTAGGCGCCCCGCCTGTTGTCTGGAAGGCTGAAGGAGCAAAGCAGGCGGTCCGCCCACTTAGTGGGCGGCTGAGAATCCAGAGAGTTGATCAAAAGTAGGCGGTCTGCCTAGTTGAGTAGGCGGTCCGCCCGTTCCTGTGGCTTCTTGATTTGCTTCCAAACGTGCCCCAGATGCCTCTCCAAGTGGCCTAGGTGATCCTCCATCCATGGCACTCAAAAGCATGATCTTCAAGCTACTCTCGGAGCCTCCATCCATGTCCCTCCAAGTTAAGTGAATATGGGTGTCTTGAATCAACTTGGCTTGACTCCTTGTGAACGGCCTTGAGGTATGCCCCGCATCATCCTCCCCTTCTTGGGAAGGTTTCATCCTCGAAACCATGGCTTCCTCCTCTCCGGCATCACCATCCCTGACATCAAAAGGTGTCAAGTCAGTCACATTAAAAGTATTTGACACATTGTACTTACCGGGTAGATCAATCACATAGGCGTTGTTGTTGATCTTGGAAAGCACTTGAAACGGTCCATCTCCACGGGGTGCCAACTTCCCTTTTCTAAGGTTTGGAAACCTCTCTTTGCGGAAGTGCACCCATACCCAATCTCCCTTTTTGAGCTCAAGCTTCTTCCTTCCCTTGTTCTTCTTGGAAGCAGCCTTGGCATAGGCTTCTTCCAAGTTCTTCTTGGCTTTAGCATGGAGCTCAATCATAGCCTTTGCTCGGCTTTTCCCTTCAAAATTAGCAACCATTTCCCTTGGCAAAGGGTTTAGATCAAGGGGAATCAAGGGATTAAAACCATACACACATTCAAATGGAGTCATGCCAATCAAGCTATGCAAAGTACGATTATAGGCAAACTCCATAAGAGGTAATTTATCAACCCACGTCCCGGCCTTACCTCGGGTCATGGCTCTAAGAAGAGCACCCAAAGTCCGGTTTACCACCTCGGTTTGTCCATCCGTTTGTGGGTGGTGGGACGTAGAAAACAAGAGCTTGGTGCCAAGAGCACCCCACAAGCTCCTCCAAAAGTGGCTTAGGAACTTGGTGTCCCTATCACTTACAATGGTTTGAGGCACACCATGCAACTTTAAAACATTATCAATGAACAAAGAAGCAACATGTTGTGCATCATAACACTTCTTACATGGAATGAAGTGAGCCATTTTGGAGAACCTATCCACGACAACATAAATGCTATCATGGCCCCCCCTAGACCGTGGCAAGCCCATCACAAAATCCATTGATATATCGACCCACGGACTAGTAGGCACGGGGAGAGGAGTATACTAACCATGGAGGTTAGCTTTAGATTTAGCATGCTTGCACTCAAGGCAATATTTGCAAAGCTTTTTCAATTTGAACCCCCATCTTTGGCCAATGGAATTGCTCCATGAGAATGACCAAGTTCTTGTTCCTCCCAAAGTGTCCCATCAAGCCCCCACAATGAGCTTCACGAATCAACAATTTCCTCAAAGAGGACTCGGGAACACACACTTTACCATTTTTAAAGATATATCCATTGACCCATTGGGTGGCCCTCGACCTCGGCCTCGACCCCTATCCACATTCCGACCCCTAAATTGATAGTGAGCATCATACCCACCATCACCATAATCATCCTCCTCCCCTTCTTGAGCTTGTGCAACTTGCTCAAGGGGTTGAACATTTCGGATTGGTCCGGGAAGTGGAGCATTCCTTTGGGGATTGCCCATAAGGTTTGGAATAGTCACTCGTTGGGTATTGCCCAACAATTGGTCAATTCGATCACGATCCTCCCTTACCCGTTGTGGGCGATGAAGCAACTCAACAACTTGTTCCGGGGTAAAGGTCGGACTACTTGTGCCTTCTCCGGTTTCAACTTGGGCACTCGGGGCCCCTTTCTCAACTTGGACACTCGGGGTCCCTTTCTCCGATTGGACATTGGAAGTCCCTTGCTCAACTAGGGCACTTGATGACACCCTCTCAAGGTTTTCAATCCTCAAGTTCATACTATCCAATTTGGCAAGGATAGTAGCAAGGGCACTCTTAGCAAAATATTCTCCTTCGGTGGACATTGTACCTACACAAGAAACAAACGTTAGCAAAACAATCTCACTCACTCCCTCACAAGTGTTTCACTCGGATCACTCGTTTAGTGGTGGTGGCTATTTCACTCTAGCTTGAATCCAAAGCTTCACTAAGTTGAATAGCAAACCTCAACTTAATCACTCACTCAAAAGCCAGATGCACTCCGGGGTGAGTGGAGTTGATATGACTCTATTGGAATGATAAGCTCTTTAAGTGCGGACTTGAGCCAAATGAGACTACGAGTCTTCTTCGAATTCTACTCTCCGGTCTAGGCTTGAGTTTCCTAATAGCTTAGAAAGGCTACCACAATTCAAGAAGGTAAGATTACTCAAAGAAGTACTAGCTTGATGCAATGCAATCAAAGAAATAAGAGATCCTACGACAAACTACCCAAAACCACGCCTCACAGAAGTAGGCGCCCCACCTGTTTTCAGTAGGTGGTCCGCCCGAAATCCTGCGGAGGAGAGTAGGCGGTCCGCCCTCTCAACTAGGCGCCCCGCCAACAAAAATCCAGATAGCTCACACAAAAGAGGCGGTCCGCCCCTTAGACTAGGCGCTCCGCCCTCTACAAGCTTCAGCACGATTCAAACTCGATGTTCTTGGTTTTTCTCCCAAAAATTCAACAATTCTCACGTTGTTTTAGCAATTCAAAGGTACCCCAATATTGTTTCAATCACAAAGAACAAACCCCAGTAACTTTTATCAAACCCACAACAAAAATAAACGATCTACCATGTTCATCAACTTCAAGCTTAGGGTTTCAAGTTTTCAAATTTTTCAAGGGTTTAAAATTTTCAATTCTTGAGTTTCAACTTCAAATTGGGTATTTAGGGTACCAAAAGAATGGGTTTCAAATAAGGAACATACCGCAATAACAATCACACAATGGGTCCAACAAACCAAGAATCCATGATAAAAAAATTTTGTGTTTTTTTCAACTTTTCTATTTTTTTTGTGTTTTTTCTTCTTTTTCTTCAATAACAAACAAGAACCTAATATCGAAACTAACATAGGCACGAAGAATCAAGGGTCGGAGGTTTGTAAAAACAAAACCCGAGCCTTGCTCTGATACCAAGATGATAAGGATCAAAACGACAAGACAAAAAGAACGATAGGAGAGCGAGACACTTCTCGAACTCCCTACGAAGTAACCCCGGGGAACTTGTCCCGAGATACCCTCGTGTCGGTGTCTAGAAGGACCTACACTATGCAACCACCCTCGAGTCGCAGCCGGGACTCGCAAGTAGAATGATCGGGTGTCGGTTCGAGACTCAACTAGGATCCGCTAGTGAATTTCAAGCCAAACAAGAAAGGGTTTCTTCATAACAAGAGATAAACTCTATTCATCATTCATAAGTTTCAAAGGTAAGCTAAGGTTTGAAGAGGTTATGTGAAGTATTTATAGACTTCACTTACACATAGTAAAAGCCCAAAAATACCCCCAAAGTGGGTTAAAACAATAAAGACCACGTAGGGCTATAATTGTCAAAGCATAGCATAAAAACTAGAACCCCCGCAACACTTCAGCAAAGTAGGCGCCCAGTCTACTAGCACTAGGCGCCCCGCCTGTTGTCTGGAAGGCTGAAGGAGCAAAGCAGGCGCCCCACTAGGCGGTCCGCCCACTTAGTGGATGACTGAGAATCCAGAGAGTTGATCAAAAGTAGGTGGTCCGCCTAGTTGAGTAGGCGGTCCGCCCGTTCCTGTGGCTTCTTGATTTGCTTCCAAACGTGCCCCGGATGCCTCTCCAAGTGGCCTAGGTGATCCTCCATCCATGGCACCCAAAAGCATGATCTTCAAGCTACTCTCGGAGCCTCCATCCATGTCCCTCCAAGTCAAGTGAAGATGGGTGTCTTGAATCAACTTGGCTTGACTCCTAGTGAACGGCCTTGAGGTATGCCCCGCATCATAGAGACGGTATATTAAATTTAATTTCCCAAATTAAAATGCTTTTGCAGTGATCAATATATAAATATGAATGGAATTGGTTATGTTACTGTATATTTTTCTCTAAAAAAGACAAGTATAAACAAACAAACTAGTGAACAGAAACCCACGAAGAAGTAAGCGAAGGCTAGTAGTATGAAAGAGCCAGCTGCATGCAGGGGTGAGAAAATGATTTTAACCAGCTTGTCTCTGTCTTTGTACTATGCTGACATATGAGATATGAAGCAGCTTTATTGATACCATGAAGGTAAATTTCTAGTTACTTTTCTCAAATATCCGTCTTATTTTTCTAAAATATTCCACGTAATATTTGGTACTTATATTGAAGTTACAACTCTTGATAATCTATTCTAGGTTACTCTATTGGGTGGAAAATTAAACGTGCCTCGAGCGCAAGAATCGAGGTATGACTTAGCAAGTATTCTCGAAGTTGGTTTCTCGAGGCCAGGAACCAAGGTCACGATTCCTCAACAAGCTCTAACGAGGACCAAGCCTCGAGCAGTTGGACGTATCATCCCGAGGCAAACGATTTAACCCTCGGAGAAGTGTTACCTTCTGATGAGTTGTATTTGTAACATATGCCCGTTATAATTGCATTTAAAGGAAGAATCATGGGCTGGCCATGATCAAACGTGAGAGTAATGATCATTAGTTACATTTATTACTTTGACATCCTTGTAAACTATAAATAGTTGTTTTGTTAACTTTGTAAGATATGCAGAACTCAATATAGAAATACAAAAATAAATCTACTTCCATTCTTTAAGTTAATTTCCATCTATGTTTATTACTTTTGCAGTTAATTATCTCCTTTAATATAACTAATTGCTTTTAACCCTATTACAAATCCGATTTATTGTCCTAATCCTATTTAGGCCAACACAAATTGGCACCGTCTGTGGAAAATAAGCAATAGTGTTGTTACAAATCTGCGTGTCGTGATAACCTGTTTCTCTTTGCCAGTATTTAACAGTGGCCGATAACACCAATTACGCGGTTGAGCAAGTTACAATTGAAATGCAAGTTCCATCGACCCAACTGGGCAATGGAATACCAATTGGCATACCTCCACCAGTTGGCGTGACTCTGCCAACTGCACCACCAATCGATCCTTCTTCATCTGCATAAAATGACCCTTTCCAAATTTATGTGATAACAGGGGGATCAGAGGTGAGTGGTGTAAACTTCGCCGCTACGAAGAAAATTGTGAAACTTTCAATTACCATGGAGAAGAGGACTCGAGCAGGTGGTTCGGGTAAAGAAATAGTGTTTGATGACAATTATTGCGATGGGATGATATTTTCCCATCATGATGCTCTCGTGATTATGTTAAGAATCAATGACTCAGATGTTAAACGGGTCTTGATTGACCCCAGTAGCTCGGTTAATATCATCAATTACAGGGCTGTAAAGAAGATGTGGTTGAAGGACCTCATCGTCCCAAAGGCAACCATATTGATAGGTTTTAACAACTCCATAGAGAAAACGTTAGGTGAGATCACTCTCACTACTACTGCTGAAGGAGTTGACAAGAAGACAATGTTTCAAGTAATGACCGAGGATTTGACTTACAATATTATCCTCGGTAGGCCATGGATTCATGAGATGAAAGTTGTGCCATCTACGCTGCATCAAGTTATCAAATTTCCAACCCCATAGGGAATACGTGTGATCCGAGGTGAGCAGCAAGCAGCGAGGGAATTTTTGCACTTGGTGCACCTTCGTAAGACACTAGAGGAGGGGGGTGAATAGTGTCCTTACCCGAATTTCGAATTCTAAAACTTGCTTCTAACTCTCTGCGCCTAACTCACAAAGAACCAGGTTCCTTGCAAGTTTCACCTATCTCTGAAACCAAACAAATTGCGGAAACGTAAAGAACACAGATTTTTTACGTGGAAAAATCCTTGCTCAAGGGATAAAAAACCACGACCCAAACTCTTTGAATTTCAACTCTTCCACTAAAGGAAAACCCGAGCAAGTTTTAGATTACAACGTAATGTAATCAAGGAACTAGAACCCCCTAGTACCTAGAACATTCACAATCACATATTAGCTGGTAAGGTTACCTCTACTTAACCTCAAAAAGTAATCTCTACTATATGCTTCTAAACAAGCGAATAGATTACAACTCAATAGCCTATAACAAAGAAACTAAACCAATAGACTTATCTATGAAACTGCTCCTTCGTAAGGTTCTGCTGCTCAGTCTTTGTTCTTGCACACAAAGCTTTCCACGATCCGATTGTACTTGATATGCTCTGTAGAGATGTCTTTTGTGCGTACAGAATTTGGTCAAATTAACTTGTATATATAGGCACTAGACTTAGCCGGATCCAACTAAGTTTAGGAATCCTTTTTCTTTTTGGAATCAGTTTAAATAAGGTTACCCATACTTCCTTATTTAAAACCTAAGTTAATTTCCCTTATGTTCCAATCCATTGTCGTTTAGGAACCGCGTCCTTCTCAGCACCGCTTCTAGCTTCTTTAACTTTCAATAGGATTGGAACTTTGACTCCAGCTGTTCTCTTCTTTCCTTCTTCAGCTCTGACTTGAATAACTCATTTGAACAGCTGACCTTCTCACTTCGACTGTAAACCTTTTCGTGGTCCACTTAGCACCAGGTCCATTGTCATCTTCAAAACTCATCCTTCAACAAATTTCTCCTTTTTGATGATGACAAACCATGTTGTCTCACCGAGGGTTTATACTCCCAAGAACCTGTAAAAATCAAACACTAACCACAAACCAGGGTAATAACAGTTAGGCGAAAATAGGTCACAAACATACAATGGACTAGCACGCAACTAACTTCCCCCTTTTGGCATCATCGAAAAGTTTCACAGTTGTTAGAACCTGCTCAACTTAAATTAAGTCTAGTTGACTCTAGTGCCAAAGGCAGCAAGCCAACCTTGAGATGTCAGGAACCTGTTTCAGATAATAAATATTAGCAGATAGGATATTTATATCAACGTACATGCCAAACCGGTTTAAACATCCAAAGCCGCATTCAAATATTACAAACCAAAATATAAGATTGTCTTAAAACAGGCCAAATAAAAGGAACCAGGAGGGACTAGGGAATAGAACTGGTTCAGAATTGGGGAATATTAGGGATGTTAAAATGAGCAAGCAACAAGGCGAGGCGACGCGAGTTTCCTTCTCTTTCACGCTCCAGCTCTGCATCCAGCCTTGTGTTTTCAGCATTCATCCAGGCCAGCTCATCATTTTGACTTTCAAGCTGCCTCCTGAACCCCTCAATTCTCCTGTCTACTCTGTTGTTCCTCCTTTCCTCAGCATCATCCTCCATAGGCTCTGGTTTATCAGCAGGTTCACCATCCAACACACATTCACAGGACTTTAGAATGTTCCTCCCAAACAAGTCATTGTGGTCCGGATCAGTCCACTTACCAGCAGGTACCCCAAAGAAATCAAACACCTTCCCCAGAAGAAACCCATAGACCAGCACATGTTTGCCTAACCCCATATCAGCTACTCTACCAATGTGCTTGATCATCAATTCAGGCAGATTAATACGAACCTCTTGATCTAGCAGGTCCATATAGGTCATATCCAGAAAGTTGGCCTCACTCCTCCTCTCTGACCTCTGCAACAGATTCTTCAGCACAAATTCAAAAAGCAACTGGTAGAAGGGTTGCATTGCCTTCTTCTTAACTTGTGTAGCCCTTGCCAGTCTAGGTCTCCCTGTAAATTTTCGGGTCACCTCCAAAGCAGACACACCATCTCCTCTAGCCGCCCACAAGTTCCTCATGTACTCGCTGTAGCCCTGAGAGGGAACACCCAAAATCTCACCCAGTTCCACACTATCAAATTGGATTACCAGTCCCTTGACTATGGTTGTCACAATAACTTCACTCACTGTACAATTGGAATAAAATTCTTGAACCTCTTGCTCCCTCAGCTGTCTAGTACCATCACTGAATAGGTTCAACCAACCTTGAGCTCTTAACTTAGCACCAAGTTGAGTCATACCCTCTAGCTCCAGGTCAGTTAGAATTTTACCCTTCACCATTGGTAGACCTCTAAAGTAGGCCACCCTCGTCTTCTTGTCTTCTTTATCATCTCCAATCACCAGCTTTGATTTGGAACCTCTCCTACAAACTTCAGGTTCCTCCACAATCTTCTCCTGTTGTTCTTTTACAGAACCACGAGTAGCAGGTCTTCTCACATGACTCCCTATTTTTCTACTACTTTCTCCCATCCCTTCTGCATCTCCAGAACTACCCATTTTGGAACTACCAACAAATTCTCCTCCCTTCACTAGCCTTCTCTTATTCACAATTTGCTTTTGTTCCTTAACCACTGGCCTCTTTCCCAATCTCCTCTGTTCCTCCACCACCACAATATCAGTCTCACTAGAGGAACCTTCATTGGCTTGAGGAGTGGGATTGGCCTCAGGCAACTCAACATCCAAAGGCTCAGTAAAACCTACAACTTCTACATTCTCTTCCACATAATCATCAATCTCTCTCAGATCTGCGTCATCACCTGCTACAGAACCAAAGAACGAACCAGGTTTTTTCTCAGGTTCCTTAGCAGGTTCAGCAGATTTTCCTTCTCCCTTGTCATTACAGTCTTTTCTACCATAGGAAATGTCTCAGGAACAGGTTCCTCAACTATGTTCTCAGTTTCTTTAGCGACCACGACAACAACCTCTGTTTCGACAACTTTTTCAGGATTTTCTACAACTACCTCCTCCTTATCTCCTACTTCATTATCAGCTTGTTCTTCTAAATCTACAGGCATAGAGGGTACACTAGTATCGACAACTACAGTACCAGTAGGAGAACTAGGGTTTACCTTTTCAGTTTCTTGGACGATTTCTTGAGTCGCTTCAAAGATCCCTTCCTCCGTACCAGTTTCTGGAACACTTTCCCCCTTACTAGTTACTTCCTCCGACAACTTCTTCTGTCTCAATTTTGCAAACTTCCTCGCCATAGCCACAGAACGACTCGCTGCCAGTTGATTTGCCTTTTGATTTAGTTTAGAAATTTTGAGGTTTGGAGAATAGAGTTGAGAATCTACTTTGGAACTGGTCGACATTTTTTTCTTTACAGAGAATTGTGTTTTAGAGAGAGGAAATATTTTGAGAGAGTTTTTAATTCTTTGGGATTGATTCTTTGATTCCTGTGGAGTTTGGTGAGCCTAGCCTTTGATATGATCATACAACCGAGGAGTCAAATCAGCAGGCAATGCGAGTGGAATTGGATTTACTTGAAGGGCGAAGGGAAATAGCTTTGGTTCGATTGACGGTCGAAAAAAGGCAGATCGTGGCTTACCTGAACAGGAAGTCTAAGCTCAGGACTTTCAAGGTCGGTGATTATCTATTGAAAGCCTCGAACCAAACAACTAAAGAAAGAAAAACTAGTAAATTAGCTGCCAATTGGGAGGGGCCTTATCGAGTCAAGGCCATCGCAGGCAAAGAATCTTACCAGTTGGAAGATCTCCAAGGCAAGCAAGAATATTCAAATTGGAATGTCTCTAATTTGAAGCATTATTATTTTTGACATTGAGGTACGTTATCCTTCAACGGATGAGCTTTTCACCTACAACATCGAGCCGCCGACGCTCCAACACTTGGGTCGAATAAATCTAACCCCTTGGTTTTCTTTGCTTCACCTTTTCAGGGAGTGGAGGGAACAACGTACAGTGCTCGAATCTTCATCAATTCACACCCGATCATAGGGGATGTAAGAGGACGGCATACAATCACGATTGACTCGAGGCCTTTCGAACCGAGGACTCATAGTAGACCCAAAGGCTAGCTATCTGAACACTAGGGACTGACTCCCGGAGATTAGCTTAGTTGATTTATGTTTTTGCCCGAAGTGGCCTGTCTCTCAATAAAAAAATTGCCTAAGTCTTATTGACTTAGTTTTATGTAAGCATGGCTTAACTTCGTCAATGGAATAAATTTGATTCAGATATCTATTTATTTCAGTGTTAAGTCTATAAAATTATAAGTTTTTCCCCCCGAGCCGTCGTTCTAAGCCAGCGTTGGTACTTTATTTAAGTCTTGGAAGCAAAAAGTGTTCTAAAACTGACCTGTAAAAACACTTTCAAAGAAAAGTAAAGACTAATGCTTAACTGAAATACAAATTCATTAACAAAATCCTGAGGGCCAACAAAAGTTATTACAAGTAAATGGCTCGGTAGCCTTAACCAAAATCAAAACAAATGCACAACTAAAGGTTTTCATCGGATTCATCATCGCTTGAGGATTCAGTTCTAGTGCCCTCATCGCCTCCATCTTCGTCATCCTCGCTTGAGCTTTCACTGCTCGAAGGGAGCTTGTCCATGATAGCTTAAGCCTTGGCTACATCATCTTTTGCCTTGGCAATCTCCTCGTCCAAGTTTACCATGACCCTGCATTGCTCGAGGGTCCTCAGCTTGCTTTGTATGATAGCCCAGTTCCTATCAGCTCGAGCTCTGGTATCTTTGGATTTGAGCTTCGCCTTGAGCTTGGCCTCAATTTCTGCAGAAGAAGATACCTCCTTGCCCCGAAGGGTCGCGACCTCGGACTCGAGAGCTTTCAATTGATCCTCTATCCTGTTCATTTTAAGCGTATCCACCTACTATTTTGGTACTTCTTGGCATTTCCTTTAAGCTTAGCGATGGCCACGTCAGTTAGCCTTTGGATCTCAGCTCACTAGGCCTCTTCTCGAGTCTTTATCTGGGCCTCAAGGGTGGCAATAACATCACGAGCCTTGACTACCTCAATGATATGATCCTAAACGGTAAGAATAGAAAACAATCAACAAAACGATAAAATAAAAGACACAAAGTAAAAGGGATAGAAGGAATAGGGAAATAGATAGAAGGAAAAAAAGAATCAATCCCAAAATTGTAAGTAAATTAGAATACTACAATAAATTGCAATACCCTAATCTAGACCAATACAATCAAAGATAAATATCTGAGGGGGAAGAGACATGAACTCATGTAATGGATCTCTCACACAAGAGAATCCAAGAGAGATCCAAGAAGAGGAAAAGGGATTAAACCCACACATACTTTCACAAGAGTATTCTCGATCATCCAAAATCTCTAACTAAGGCTAATTACTCCTAATAATAATATATACAGTAATCCCTAGGTTTATTATAAAATGACTAAGTAGTCCCAAGGTACTAAAATAGTAAACTGTCTGAAACGCGTCTCATTGCGATCGCGCCTAAGGCGTCACGATCGCGTCCAATGATTTGAAGTTTCATCGTGATCACGTTGGACTCCTCGTGACCGCGCACTTGCATGGACTGCTTCATCGTAGTCATGCTCCGATTCGCCCTATCGCGCCTCTTGCCTTGCCATAGTGCTGGACCAAAATCCAGTAAGATCTCATTTGCTTGATTCTCGGTTTCAAAGCCCTTTTGAAGCATTCCAAGCTCCGGATATTGAGGGTGAACCCTCCTAGCTTCGAGTAGTCATCCGGATCGCATCATTCTCTCCTTCTTTAAAGAAATTCGTCCTCGAATTTGTACCTAGCAAAACAAAACCCGGAATAAGTATAAAGCTAACATTAATCCAAGCATGGCATTTCCAAGAAAATGGAATAAGAGCTACATGATTCAACTCAAAATGCACTCTCTTATGGTATATCCAAGCATCAAAAGCATCCATTAATTACATTTTACCCATTCCAACATCAAAAGCTCGGCTAGAAAAGCAACCACCATCAAGTTCAGTCACATAACAATCTTCATTTTTAAGCTCATTCAACTCATGCCAAGCCTCCATGGATAATTTATCACTCCTACCATTGCAAGCTCTAGCAAAGTCTACTCTAAATGTGTGCTCAAAACTAGGAATAGAGAAAGTAAAAAAAATTGACACTAAAACTAGCATCGATTAATTTACTACTACTATAACTAGTGCTTCCCTCCTTCTTTAAGGAACAATCTTCACCTTTGGAGGACTTCCAAACATTCGACAAGCTTTCAACAAACAGTTTGGGAGTTAGCTTGCAAACATCCACACAACTATCACTCTCAAACAAGTCATAAGAATCATTTTGAGTAAATAATGGGTTGTAAATACTAAAAAAACCTTCTAACACTTATTCTTGCTCATTTTCATTAAATAATGGATTGTAAAACACCTTAAGACCTTGACACAAACTACCCCCAAAATCAATATCAAATGTTATCACATCAAGATCAAGCAACTCATTGGCACATTTATCAAACAAAGGTGGAGTGTCATAACACAAATCATTATGTTCAAGCTCATCCATTTGCACATCACTAGTGTGGAACAATTCACACACACAAAATCTATCAATTTTCTTTTCACAAATGTGCCCAACTAGTGTATGCTCATAACTACTATCATCAATGCAAGATAAAGAATCATTAATTCCACAAAAGGTAAAGCTATCAACCATACTCAAGTCTCTATCAAACTCACCCAAAGGAATACAACAGTTAGGATTAGCTTTGTCACCTTGTAGCACACCTAAAGATTCTTCTTTACCTTGACTTTTCAAATGGAAGCTCACTTGTTCATTTGGAGACTTCACCTTGGTCTCCTTTTTTTCTTCCAAGCAAGGAACCACTTCCAAAAAAGGATTTCAAATTTTAGCTTCTCCAAAAGTACCTTCAAGAGACACAAAACAACTAGAGAAAAAAGAAAGGTTAGAATCATAAGAATAAGGAAAATTCTCACTCTCACTCTTTTGTTTTTCCTCTTTCTTTTTTCTCAATTTTTCTTCACACTCTTCTCTCTTTTCTTGTGACAATTCACTCACTTCACTCAACTAAGCTCTCATTTTTCCTCTCTTGAGTTGTCACTTTCTACTCCCTTACGCCTCTTAATCTTTTCTCTCTCAAGTTCATTTGGACTAGGACATTGTGCCAAGAATCCCTTTGGAAGGGATATGAGTACTCTTCACCTCAATTTTCAACTTGACACCACTTGAAGTGCAAATTTTCCTACCACCCTCCAAGTCACATTTCTTGATTTGTCTCCAAGGAGCAAAGTCATAGCACCTCCTATTCATTCCCACATAGTATATGTCCCTTGATGCATTGTATTGAAACTTTTTGTTTTGCATCCAAGGCATTCCAAACCAAACATGACAAGGGTACAAAGGGTACACTTCAAAAAATATATATTCCTTATATCTCCCTTTAGAAATGCAAACCTTTGCTACTCTATCAATCCATACTCCATTATACTCATAAGGAGTTGCCAATTTATAACAAGGTAGTCTCAACTCCTTGATCAAAGTAGGGCTAATGTAATTTGTATCAATGTTATCAACTTGTAGAATATAGCCTCCATATCCTTCAACACTAATAGTAAATCTACTTAGCTTCTTCTTCAGTCCATCTTCATAGTAATGGCCGAATGGATCCTCACTAGTAGTCGGACCACAAGAAGCATTCATCCAACTTGACTTACCTCTATAACCTTCCAAACCTCTCAAAGCATTGTTAGAACACAACCAACCATTTGTAGCAAAAGTATCACTTTTTCTCACTTTAGGCCTCACATTGTCTTTCACATAAGAATTGGAAGCATTGAATGTTTTAGCACAAGTAGAAGATGTAAGCTCCCTTTTTCTCATGGAATAATTATCACTTCTTCTCAAACCAATAGAAAGACCACTACTACTGTCATGTTTATTTTTAGGAATTCAAAGAGAGGATGCAAATGAACAATCTATATAATTAACGTCATCATCAATTCTCTCTATGTCACTATCAACATTTTCAAGTTCATCACAAAAAGAGTAAGTAGGAACATTGTACCTTGAAGCGTCACTATCATCAACTTCATGACTAGAAGCATAAGAATCTTCACAGTCGTCTTCATAAGCTCCATGATCATCATAGTAACTCGTTTCATCAACACAAGAGCCATAGTTCCCCGGTTCATCATAACAACTTCCACCATCATCATAGGAAGCATAGTCTCCATAATCATCATAACAATCCCCATCATCTCCATAGGAATCATAACCTCCACAATCATCATTCGAGAACATATTTGCAACAATGAAACGAAAAAGGACCTCATAAATTCACCCCCTCACGTGTATTTACTCAATATATAATCAATCAATTTTATTTCCACTCGTGTATACACTCAAAGTCAATGGCTTTTACGACCACACTCTAATGTTCTCACCACTCAAGGGTTCCCTTAATCTCTTCAAGGTTCTACAACCTAAAATTCTCAAGATAAGTATCCACGCTTCGGTTCGGTGTGGATTTTATAAGACACCAAAGAAATGAAAAAAGATACACAAACGGACTAGGAACAAATAAAATACGAAATGAAACTAAAAAGAGAAAACCACGAATTGAATTGGCACGAAATGAATTTGTATTTGGATGAAATATTATTTATGATCTAGAAACTTAATGTATTTGATGATATGAAAGGGGTTTGGGTGATTTAAAACTGTTTAGGGGCCGTTCCAAGCAATCCGTAAAGTGAATGATTTTTTTGTTCAGCGCTATCGCGTGATGTCGGGCGCTATTGCGAGGAGTAAATCAATAATCTTGCGCTGTCGGCGCGCGATCGCGAAGAGCAAAATTTCAACAAGCCTGTGATGTCTCCGCGCGATCACGAAGATCAATAATTCCACAAGCCTGTGCGATCGCGACACTTCTGTGTGATCGCGAAGAACAAATTCTGGATCTGATGCAGAAATTGAAGCCTGAATTTTTGGAAATTTTATTCACTTGAATCTTCATAAATCAACTTGTTTTTGCTTCAAATTTGAGACATAAGCTCCTTATAAGTCAGTGAACAAACCCCAATGATCAATTCTTCAAAAACAACACCCAAAATGCAAAAGCCCCAAATCTTTGTTGAAGAACCCTAGGTTTTGATTCTTCAAATTAATACCCAAAATATTGTTTATTATTCAATTCCTTCGAGAATCAGCTTCTAGAATCACCAAGCAACAATTTATAACAAAGATTTCATCCAAAGGAACCTAAATCTATGACTCAACTTTTGGACTTTTGAATTTTCAATTTTTTTGTAATTTTCAGATTTTGATAATCAAATCCTAAATAGTATTTGTGGAAACAAACACTGATTCGAGCTCTGATAACAAATGATATGATCCTAACTGGCAAGAATAGAAAACAATCAATAAAACGATGAAATAAACGACACAAAGTAAAAGGGATAAAAGGAATAGGGAAATAGATAGAAGAAAAAAAAAGAATCAATCCCAAAATTGTAAGTAAATTAGAACACTACAATAAATTGCAATACCTAATCTAGACGAATACAATCAAAGACAAATATCCGAGGGGGAAGACTTGAACTCAAGTAATGGATCTCTCACACAAGAGAATCCAAGAGAGATCCAAGAAGAGAAAAATGGATTAAACCCACACACACTTTCACAAGAGTATTCTCGATCATCCAAAATCTCTAACTAAGGCTACTTACTCCTAATAATAATATATATAGTAATCCCTAGGTTTATTACAAAATGACTAAGTAGTCCCAAGGTACTAAAATAGTAAACTGTCTGAAACGCGTCTCATTGCGATCGCGCCTAGGGCGTCGCGATCGCGTCCAATGATTTGAAGCTTCATCGTGATCACGTTGGACTCCTCTTGACCGCGCACTTGCATGGACGGCTTCATCGCGGCCGTGCTCCGATTCTCGAGATCACGCACTTGAGCTAGTTGCCGCTGCGCTATCGCGCCTCTTGCCTTGCCATAGCGCTGGACCAAAATCCAGTAAGCTCTCATTTGCTTGATTCTCAGTTCCAAGCCTTTTTGAAGCATTCCAAGCTCCGGATATTGAGCGTGAACCCTCCTGGCTTCGAGTACTCATCTGGATCGCATCATTCTCTCCTTCTTTAAAGAAATTCGTCCTCGAATTTGTACCTAGCAAAACAAAACCCGGAATAAGTATAAAGCTAACATTAATCCAAGCATGGCATTTCCAAGAAAATGGAATAAGAGCTACATGATTCAACTCAAAATGCACACTCTTATGGTTTATCCAAGCATAAAAATCATCCATTAAGAACATTTTACCCATTCCAACATCAAAAGCTCGGCTAGAAAAGCAACCACCATCAAGTTCAGTCACATAACAATCTTCATTTTTAAGCTCATTCAACTCATGCCAAGCCTCCATGGATAATTTATCACTCTTAACATTGGAAGCTCTAGCAAAGTCTACTCTAAATGTGTGCTCAAAACTAGGAATAGAGAAAGTAAAAAAAATTGACACTAAAGCTAGCATCGATTAATTTACTACTACTATCACTAGTGCTTCCCTCCTTCTTTAAGGAACAATCTTCACCTTTGGAGGACTTCCAAACATTCGACAAGCTTTCAACAAACAGTTTGGGAGTTAGCTTGCAAACATCCACACAACTATCACTCTCAAACAAGTCATAAGAATCATTTTGAGTAAATAATGGGTTGTAAATACTAAAAAAAACCTTCTAACACTTATTCTTGCCCATTTTCAATAAATAATGGATTGTCAAACACCTTAAGACCTTGACACAAACTACCACCAAAATCAATATCAAATGTTATCACATCAAGATCAAGCATCTCATTGGCACATTTATCAAACAAAGGTGGAGTGTCATAACACAAATCATTATGTTCAAGCTCATCCATTTGCACATCACTAGTGTGGAACAATTCACACACACAAAATCCATCAATTTTCTTTTCACAAGTGTGCCCAACTAGTGTATGCTCACAACTACTATCATCAATGTAAGATAAATAATCATTAATTTCACAAAAGGTAAAGCTATCAACCATACTCAAGTCTCTATCAAACTCACACAAAGGAATACAGAGTTAGGATTAGCTTTGTCACCTTGTAGCACATCTAAAGATTCTTCTTTACCTTGACTTTTCAAATGGAAGCTCACTTGTTCATTTGAAGACTTCACCTTGGTCTCTTTTTTTCCTTCCAAGCATGGAACCACTTCCAAAAAAGGATTCCTAATTTTAGCTTCTCCAAGAGTACCTTCAAGAGACACAAAACAACTAGAGAAACAAGAAAGGTTAGAATCATAAGAATAAGGAAAATTCTCACACTCACTCTTATTTTTTTCCTCTTTCTTTTCTCTTAATTTTTCTACACACTCTTCTCTCTTTTCTTGTGACAATTCATTCACTTCGCTCAACTCAAGCTCTCATTTTTCCTCTCTTGAGTTGTCACTTTCCACTCCCTTACGTCTCTCAATATTTTCTCTCTCAAGTTTATTTAGACTAGGACATGTGCCAAGAATCCCTTCCCTTTGAAAGGGATATGAGTACGCTTCACCTCAACTTTCAACTTGACACCACTTGAAGTGCCAATTTTTCTAATCAAAGTAGGGCTAAGGCAATTTGCATCATTGTTATCAACTTTTATAATATAGCCTTCATATCCTGTAACACTAATAGTAAATCTACTTGGCTTCTTCTTGTGTCCATCTTCATAGTAATGGCCGAATGGATTCTCACTAGTAGTCAGACCACAAGAAGCATTCATCCAACTTGACTTACCTCCATAACCTTCCATACCTCTCAAAGTATTGTTAGAACATGGCCAACCATTTGTAGCAAAAGTAGCACTTTTTCTCACTTTAGGCCTCACATTGTCTTTCACATAAGAATTGGAAGCATCGAACGTTTTAGCACAAGTAGATGATGTAAGCTCCCTTTTTCTCATGGAATAATAATCACTTCTTCTCAAACCAATAGAAAGACCACTACTACTCTCCTGTTTATTTTTAGGAATACAAAGGGAGGATGCAAATGAACAATCTCTATAATTAACATCATCATCAATTCTCTCTATGTCGCTATCTAAATTTTCAAGTTCATCACAAGAAGAGTAAGTAGGAACATTGTACCTTGAAGCGTCGCTATCATCAACTTCATGACTAGAAACATAAGAATCTTCACATTCGTTTTTATAAGCTCCAAGATCATCATAGTAACTCGTTTCATCAACACAAGAGCCATAGTTCCCCGATTCATCATATCAACTTCCACCATCATCATAGAAACCATAGTCTCCATAATCATCATAACAATCCCCATCATCTCCATAGGAGTCATAACATCCACAATCATCATCCGAGAACATATTTGCAACAATGAAATGAAAAAGGACCTCACAAATTCACCCCCTCACTTGTATTTACTCAATATATAATCACTCAATTTTCTTTCGACTCGTGTATACACTCAAGGTCAATGGCTTTTACGACCACACTCTAATGTTCTCACCACTCAAGCCTTTTTCCACTCAAGGGTTCTCTTAATCTCTTCAAGGTTCTACAACCTAAAATTCTCAAGATAAGTATCCACGCTTCGGTTCGGAGTGGAGTTTATAAGACACCAAATAAATGGAAAAAGACACACAAACGGACTAGGAACAAATGAAACATGAAATGAAACTAAAAAGAGAAAAACACGAATTGATTTGGCACGAAATGAATTTGGATTTTGATGAAATTTTGTTTATGATCTAGAAACTTAATGTATTTGATGATATGAAAGGGGTTTGGGTGATCTGAAACTGTTTAGGGGTGTTCCGAACAATCTGTAAAGTGAATGATTTTTTTTGCTCAGCGCTATCGCGTGATGTCGGGCGCTATTGCGAAGAGTAAATCAATAACCATGCGTTGTCGGCGCTTGATATCGAAGAGAAAAATTTAAACAATCCTACAATGTCGCCGCGCGATCGTGAGGAACAATAATTCCACAAGCTTGCACGATCGCGACACTTCTGTGCGATCAGGAAGAGCAAATTCTGGATCTGATGCAGAACTTGAAGCTCAAATTTTTGGAAATTTTCTTTACTTGAATCTTTACAAATCTACTTGTTTTTGCTTCCAATTTGAGATATAAGCTCCTTATAAGTCCGTGAACAAACCCCAATGATCAATTCTTCAAAACAACACCCAAAATGCAAAAGTCCCAAATCTTTGTTGAAGAACCCTAGATTTTGAGTCTTCAAATTAACACCCCAAATTCTTGTTTGTTATTCAATTCCATCTAGAATCAGCTTCTAGAATTACCAAGCAACAATTGGTAACAAAGATTTCATCCAAAGGAACCTTAAATCAATGACTCAATTTTTGGACTTTTGAATTTTCAATTTTTTGTAATTTTCAGATTTTTATAATCAAATCCTAAATAGCATTTGTAGAAACAAACACCGATCGAAGCTCTGATACCAAATGATATGATCCTAAACGGTAAGAATAGAAAACAATCAACAAAATGATAAAATAAATGACACAAAATAAAAGGGATAGAAGTAATAGGGAAATAGATAGAAGAAAGAAAAGAATCAATCCCAAAATTGTAAGCAAACTAGAACACTACAATAAATTGTAATACTTTAATCTAGACGAATAAAATTAAAGACCAATATCTGAGGGGGAAGAGACTTGAACTCAAGTAATGGATCTCTCACAGAAAAGAATCCAAGAGAGATCCAAGAAGAGGAAAATGGATTAAACCCCCACTGACTCTCACAAGAGTATTCTCGATCATCCAAAATCTCTAACTAAGGCTAATTACTCCTAATGATACTATATATAGTAATCCTTAGGTTTATTACAAAATGACTAAGTAGTCCCTAGGTACTAAAATAATAAACTGTCTGAAACGCGTCTCATCGCGATCGCGCCTAGGGTGTCGCGATTGCGTCCAATTATTTGAAGCTTCATCGCGATCGCGTTGGACTCCTCGCCACCGCGCACTTGCATGGACCGTTTCATCGCGACAGAGCTCCGATTCTCACGATCGTGCACTTGAGCTAGCTGCCTCTGTGCGATCGCGCCTCTTGCCTCGCGATAGCGCTGGACCAAATTCCAGTGAGCTCTCATTTGCTTGATTCTCTATTTCCAAGCCTTTTTGAAGTATTCCAAGCTCCGGATGTTGAGCGTGAACCCTCCATGGCTTCTAGTACTCATCCAGATCGCATCACTCAAGGTCGGACATACCAGTAGCTTTGCGAGCTTGGTCCAGCTCAAGGTTAGAATTGTGCAATTTCCCTTCAAGCTCAAATATTTGGGCCTGGAGGTCTGTCCTTATTCGATCCCACTCATCTCCGATCCTCTTGAGATTGGATGCTCGGTCGACTTCTATACCTGCATCTTTCATTGCATATATATAGCTCTGCAAAAATGGATGGGCAGAAGTTAGAACAAAATGTAAAACATTTGAAACTGAAAAAATCACAAACAATAAAAGCAGTACCTGAATTGCATGTTGCGCTGAGTATTCCATCAAATCGATGATTGACATGTTCTTGGTACGCTCTTTAATATGTTGGTATTTACCGCGTATTTGCAACTCTTTTAGACAAACTTTCATGTCCTAAAGTTTTGTTATTTGAGTAAATCTTATGTTTATCTCCATGTTTCAGGTTATCAAAGAGAATTAGTATGCAAAGCCAAAATAATGAAGAAAACAGAAAAAACAAGTGCACTTTGGCTACATTTGAAGAACAGGGAAATAGGGCACTAGTTTGATCGGCGCCTCGTCGAATCACCGGCCGAAGGAGCAGAGAGTTCAAGAGCTCACCACATTCCATTGAAGCAAAGAAGCGGACCGCTGGATGAAGTGTTGAATTCATTCGGCGACACAACAGAAGAAGATGTGGCTCCACTGACAATCACAGAGAGCTCAGAAAATCTTTGGAATGGAAGTTGTCTGCCGCTTGGATTGCGACTTCGCCAGACCTGCACCGCAGAACAAGACAAAAGGAGGAGTTAGACTTGCCTTCGGTGGCCGCACACTTTAATAGGTTGCCCGTCGAATAACCGGCGGTCTAGTGTAAAACAGGAAAAATGGAAAACTTGTAAGTATTAGCCTAGTTTTCAAACTCTTGTCTATAAATAGGTTGTTATGCCTCCGAAGAAAATATTCATTTTTTATCTTAGAATATATTTTTTACATTTTTGAATATTCTTGGAGGCTAAGGAAGGGTTCTAACTTGAATCTTTTGTAAGGATTTCATTTGTTAATCTATTTCTTTACATGATTCTTGCTATAACATCTCTTATTATATTTGTGTTAGACCCTAGTATGAGTAGATAAACTTATGCTAGGGGTTTATTCATGATGACTTGATTGTTTTAACTTAAAACTTGTTTTTAATCTTATAAAATCCATGGGTTAAGGTGAATCTAGTTCTCTATCGTACTTTTCTTAACAAGGGTTTAAGACATGGTCGTACTTGAACCTAACCCTATTTTGCTTTCATCATCCTAACGGGGTTGAAGGTGTAGGTTAATGGAACCTAGCAAGCACTTGGGCTACATTGGCTACGACCTACCCCATCTAAAGGAAAAAGACCTAAAAAGGTCATTTCCCACTCGGGTCTTTGGACTAGGGTTCCTTGCGCCCCATTATTGACCCTAACAGGATTGATGAGGTAAATCCTCCTTATCCCTAATGGGTTTTGAGGAACATAATTTTGGTCCGACTATTTACGCAACCCATATGATTTGTAAGACTAAAGCATAAGTTTAGTTAAAAAAATGTTGTCAGAATGAGTAAACCCCTAGCTCATTCTCCATATTTACAAATATTTTAAAGTGTTGAGTTAATTTTATGCCTTTAGTGTTAATCATTAGTTGTAGTTGTAGTTAATTCAATTTCTATTAATTTATACTTAAAAAAGGACGAACAATTTTTAGAACTTGTTACTATTCAATCTAAGACTAATAGATTTCAAGCTAGCTTCTTGAGAAAATCGACCCCTACTCCTAGTTGGTACTACTATCTTGGATGATCGCCCCACACCTTTATTGGTAAGTGGATTGAGCGTGGATCAAATTTTGGCCCCATTTTCGGGGAGCTGCGATACATCTATTAGATTGAATATTTTGTGTTCTTGTCTTGTTAGTTATTCCTAGCATTTTACCTCTTGCTTTGATTTTACCGTGTGTAGGTGAATATTAGCAATGAGACTAAATCAAAATCGAGCTATGCGGAACCCCTTCTACAATCCTGTAAACGAGGGAGTTCCATTTACAAATGCTCTGATGGCTCCAAATGATTATGATGGAGAAATCGAGGAAGATTATGATGAAACTTCTCTTAGTGAGGAGAGTTACGGAATTCATGATGTATTTGAGGAGAATGATCAACCTCAAGTTGAAGATGGTGCCCCAATAGATGGAGACTCTATTGGTAACGATCAGGCTAATGAGGGAGTTAATGTTGGTGACAATGTGGATGTTGTGGGCAATGCACCCCAAAGAGGCAACAATGCTAATCGAGGAGGTCGAGGTGAAAATCGAGGTGGTCGTGTTAATCAAGCTAATCAAAGAGGCAATACTAATCGACTGAATGTTCGCAATGTCAACCGGAACCAAAAAAATGCAAGGGTGCCCGTAATGCAAATACACCGGTACAAGATGTGGAAGAATCCGATAAAGAAGTGAATATAGAAAGTTTTATTAGTGCAATTGTTCCTCTACCCATTCGTGGTAATGTTACTTTGAACATTCCACAAGTGATATTACATGGGCTTGACCAAATTGGATATTTTAGTGAAAGCAAGCATGATGATCCAAATGAGCATTTCAGGAATTTCATCCAAACATGCCATCTCTACAAGTCGGCCCATTGTTTGGAAGAATCCTTGCGCCTAAGGGTCTTTCCCTATTCTCTATCTGGGAAGGCCAAGGCATGATTGAACAAGCTACCGAAGAACTCAATTCATATTTGGGAGGAACTTGTAAATCAATTCTTGGCGAAATTATTACCTAAGGGTAAGCAAGCTTCAATTAAGGACAAGTTATATATGTTCAAGCAAGATCCAACCGATTCATTGTCGGAAGCTTTGGAAGATTTTCAAGAGGTTTTACTACATTGTCCAACTCATGGTTTTGGAGATGATATGCTCCTATAATGTTTCTACCATGAGCTCAAACAAGATTAACCAATCAGCCGTGAAAAATTTGTGTGGAAGTGCTATCATGGATAAGACTTATTAAGAAGTCAAGGAAATTCTTAACAAGGTTTTCAAGCAATCTCAAGATTGGCAATCTAGGGCCCAAAACCCAAATGGTGATGGAGGAATGTATCCAATGATGATGAATAGTTTTGAAGATCAACTAGAGCAAATGGCTCGGATCCTTACCAACATTAAACTTCTTAGAAGTTCCAAAGAAGATATTAAGAAGAAGGTAAGCAAGGTGGAAAATCTTCAAGTTACAAATGCCGGTCACCAAGTAGCTCCTATGGACTATGTAAACCCCGGAACTCCACCTCTTGCTCTTCTCCAAAGAGGACAAGAAGAGTACTTTCCGGAACAATGTTTTAATATCAATGGTGAAGAAGCCAACTATGTGGCTAATTATCAAGGTGGTTATCAAAGGCCATATCAACAAGGCCAATGGAGGCAAGATAGAGGAAGACAAAATTGGAGCAACAATCAAGACGGAAGAGGAGTTGGTGCCTCTCAAAGCTATATACCAAGAGTTCCATACAAGCAAGGTGAGAATGAAGGAAAAAGTCCATCCAAGTTAGAAGAAATGATAGGAGAAGTGCTTAAGAATCAAGAAAGTTACTCCTGTGACATCAAAGATATCAAGCAAATGGTCACATCTCATAATACTTCCATCAAGGCTCTTGAATCTCAAATGAGTAGCCTATCTCACCAAGTGAATCAAATACTTCAAGGAGCACTACCAAATGATACGGTAGCGAATCCTAAGAAAATTGACAAAGATCATGAGATGGCAATCATGACCTTCAAGGAGCACTACCAAATGATACGGTAGCGAATCCTAAGAAAATTGACAAAGATCATGAGATGGCAATCATGACCCGGAGTGAAACAACATAGGATGATCCTAAGGCAAAAGATGATGGTGTGGTGCTAGAGATGCAAGATCATTAGCAAAACAATGAGGAAGAGTTGAATCAAGGTCAGGCAAATGATGTGGATGTAGAGATTGGAAGGCATGAAATTGATGATGTGGCAATTCTTCAAGAACCAAGTCCCGAAGTCACTACCACTCAAAAAGCCAAACCACTCAAAACTCCACCACCCAAACAAAGCCCTCCTAGTCCAAGCTCCATTCCCAAAATTCCAATTCCTTTTCCACAAAAGAGTGTCAAGAAAAAACAAGCTTCTCAAGCCAAGAAGATTTGGGAGAAAATAGCAACAACATCTATCAACTTATCTTTGATTGATTCATTAAGCCAAATGCCAAATATTGCTAAACTTGTGAAAGATCTTTAACCAAAAAGACCTATGAGGATTATGAATCAAGCAAGTTAACTCATCAATATAGTTCAATTGTCTCAAAGCATATGGCAAGAAAGATGGAAGGCCCCGGAGCCTTCATGGTCCCGTGTACAATTAGAGGGAAGCATTTCCCTAAAGCTCTATATGATCTTGGAGAAAACATCAATTTAACGTTGTATGCGGTGTGCAAGACTTTTACTACCAAGAAAGCTCCAAAAGTAACAACAATGAACTTGCAAATAGCCAACCGTTCCATGAAGCAACCAATTGGGGCTGTAACTAATGTTCTAGTGAAGGTGGAGAAGTTCATATTCCCTACGGATTTTGTGATTCTTGATTGCCTGGTGGACTTTAATGTCTCCATCATTCTTGGGCATCCATTTCTAGCTACCGGAAGAGCATTATGTGACGTGATGAAGGGAGAACTCACTTTTCGATTCAATGGAGAGAAGGTTGTGTTCCATATATACAAAAAATTAAAACAACATATGGAGGAGGAAGCCACTTGTTCTTATGTGGATATGGTTGCTGATGCACTTGTAGAAAAAGAGAGTGTCCTAATGAGTCAAGCCGATGAAATGGACGTGATGATTTCGAACATGGACATTGACAATGAGAAGAGTGTTGCCGTGTGTGTGAAAGCATTGGAAGGATTTGGCGCTAGACCCTATGTTCCTTCCCTTGATCTTGAAAATCGAACTACTCAACCTACAAACCGTCCATTGAAGAATCTCCCACTCTTGAACTCAAAGTCCTTCCAACCCACTTGAGATATACGTTCCTAGATCCAAACTCCACTCTTCCCATAACATTTCTTCCCACTTAACCAAAGAACAACAACACCAACTCATTGAAGTGGTGAAGCGGAGAATTAAAGCCATTGGGGTGGACTCTTGCGGATATAAAGGGAATTGATCCGGGAGTATGCACTCATAAGATTCTACTTGAAGAGGTTTGCAAACCCACGGTGGAGCACCAAAGGAGGTTGAATCCTCCAATACATGAAGTTGTCAAGGAAGAGATCATAAAATGGTAAGATACGGGGGTGATTGTTCCACTCTCCGATAGTGAATGGGTCTCACCCGTTCAACGTGCACCCAAGAAAGGAGGGATGACGGTAGTTCACAATAAGAAAGGTGAAGCTATATCAACTCGAACCGTGACAGGTTGGCGAATATGCATGGACTACCGTAAACTCAACAATGCAACAAGAAAATATCACTTTTCCTACCTTTCATTGACCAAATACTTGATCGTTTGGTGGGTCGTGCTTATTATTGTTTCCTTGATGGATATTCGGGATACAATCAAATCTCAATTGAAGCAAATGATCAATATAAGACAACCTTTACATGCCCATATGGCACTTTTGCATTTCGTAAGATACCTTTTGGACTTTGCAATGCCCCGGCTACCTTTCAAAAATGCATGCTTGCACTTTTCCATGATATGGTAGAGAACTTCTTAGAAGTATTCATGGATGATTTCTCAGCAGTCGGTGATTTCTTTGAAGATTGTTTATCTAACTTGGAGAAAGTCTTGGAGAGGTGTGAAGAGACGAAGCTTGTGCTAAATTGGGAGAAATGTCACTTCCTTGTTCAAGAAGGGATAGTCCTAAGGCACAAGGTGTCCAAGAAGGGAATTGAAGTAGATCATGCCAAGATTGAAGTTATCTCTTAACTTCCACCGCCTACAACTATCAAAGGAGTGGGAAACTTCTTGGGACATACGGGTTTTTATCGTTGCTTCATTAAAAGATTTTCCAAGATTGTGAATCCTTTGTGCAAATTGATGGAGAAAGCTGCAAAGTTTGAATTCAATGAGGCATGCTTGAAAGCCTTTGAAGAGGTGAAGAAGAGATTAACAACCGCAGCGGTGATAGTGAGCCTAAGATGGGATCTTCTATTTGAACTTATGTCTGATGCTAGAGATGTAGCATTAGGAGCCGTGCTTGGCCAAATAGTTGAGAAGATGTTTCCTATCTACTATGTTAGCAAAACCATGTGGGGCTCAATTATACTTACAGTGATGAAAAATGAGTTATTGGCCATTGTATTTGCTTTTGAGAAATTCTGATCCTATTTGGTGGGATCCAAGGTCATTGTGCACACCGACCACTCCGCTATCCGGTATTTGATGGCTAAAAAGGACTCAAAAGCAAGATTGATACGATGGGTGCTCTTATTACAAGAATTTGATCTTGAGGTGCTTGATAGAAAGGAAACCAAGAATCAAGTGGTGGACCACTTATCCCATTTGGAGGAGAAGGGTCGCCCAAAAGAAACCCTTGAGATCAATGGGTTTTTTTTTTCTGATGAGAGAATATTGGTGGTATCTTGGGAAGACATCCCTTGATATGCGGACATAGCCAATTTTGTTGCATGTGGAGATGTCCCGGAGGACTTCTCATTCAATAAAAAGAAAAAGTTGATGAAAGATGCCGATAATACTTTTGGGATGAGCCCTTTCTATTCAAAGTATGTGTCGATGGAATGATAAGAAGATGTGTTGTCGAAACTGAGCAAGGGGATATTCTTGAAGGATGTCACTCCACTCCATATGGAGGGCATTATGGTGGTGTTAGAACGGCAGTGAAAGTACTTGAATGTTGTTTCTTTTGGCCTACTTTATACAAGGATGATCATGACTACACAAAGTGTTGTGATCAATGTCAAAGAACGGGGGGAATCTCAAGAAGGCATGAAATGCCTCAAAACCCCATTGTGGAAGTGGAACTCTTTGATGTATGGGGGATCGATTTCATGGGTCCTTTCCCAAGCTCCTATGGTATGAAGTACATCCTTTTGGCGGTTGACTATGTCTCCAAAATGGGTTGAGGCAATTGCCTTGCCAAACAATGAAGCTAGAAGTGTCACCGTCTTCCTCAAGAAAAGCATTTTCACAAGATTTCGCATCCCTCGCACAATCATAAGTGATGGGGAACCCACTTTTGCAACTAGGTTTTAGTTCGTTGTTGGAAAAATATGGGGTGAGACACAAGGTTGCTACACCTTATCCTCCCAGACGAGTGGTCAAGTGGAAGTGTCAAATCGTGAGATAAAGTAAATCTTAGCCAAGTCAGCTAATATGAACCTAATGGAACTAGCCAAGAAGTTGGATGATGACTTATGGGCATATCACACGGCATATAAGACTCCAATTGGCATGTCATTGTTCCAGTTAGTTTTTGGGTAATATTGTCACCTGCCCGTCGAGTTTGAGCACAAAGCCTTGTGGGCATTGAAGAAACTTAGCATGAATTTGGAAGAAACTTCCAAATCACAGGTGGAGAAGTTGCATGAACTCGATGAGATGAGATTTCTTTCTTATGAAAATGTCAAACTCTACAAGGAGAAGATAAAACTCATTCATAACAAGAAGATATAGAACCGTGCATTCAAGGAGGGGGATATGATGCTATTGTTCAACTCAAGTTTGCACATCTTTCCTGAGAAATTGAAGTCCAAATAGAGTGGACTTTACAAGGTGGTGGACACATCACCATATGGATGGGTCGAGTTGCAAGAGAAGGGTAGTTCCAATACTTTATGAGTGAATGGCCAATGGGTGAAGCACTACTTGGGATGTGAAGACGAGTCTAGGGAGGTTGTTTGCATCTATCTCTTGGACCCTTTAACCATCGTGTCGTGATGTTAAATCAAGCACTTTCTTGGGGGCAACCGAAGTTTTACTTTTAGCATTTTTAATTTTAATATTTTAGTTAGTGTAAAAATTTCACATAAAGTTCTTTGATAGTTGCATTTGATCTTGGTTGAGTGGTGTTAGTGCAGTTACAATGCAAAGTGTGAAAAGGAAGGTTTCAACCTCAAGAAAAATGGAAGGAATTTGAAACGTGGGAAGGAACCACCGAGGGAAATGTGGAAGGAGTTATGCGGCTTGCCGAAAAGGATGCGGGCCGCCGATTCATGCAGAAAGAAATTTTTTTCTGCGGAGTGGAAAGGTATCCAGCCAGTAAAGTGGCGAGACGCCTGTCCAACTCCGCAGTATGCCCTACGTTCCACCCACTTGTGCGCTAAAAATAGGACGGTGTCCAAAGCACCAAAACTTCGGCGACCCACAACTTCAATGGGCCAAGTCGGTTTAACCGACTGTAAAAGGCCCTAGGTAAGTTTTCTTTTTACTTTTTACACTCAAACTCGTAAAAACCTTGCACCCACTCAATGGAGATCACTAATTCCAATCGACCAAAACCACAATCAACACTCCGATTCACTCAAGCACACCGGATTTCACCGATCCACTACCACCCTGTCGACCCGTTCTCTTTTTTCAAGCAGATACGGTAAGAATTGACCCTAATTTTTAAATTCTTATTATTTTAAGCATGGGGTAGGTTAAAACATCATTTGGGGGTGGGGATTAGTAAGTATCATAATTTTTCACATGAACTTAGGGAAATCTTAGTACCTTAGTTTAAGGGTTTGTTCTTAACATTGTTTTATGAATTTTATGCCCTATGGTGTGTGATAATGCTTGAATTTGTTATTGAGTGAAGAAAAGGGTAGAAGAAGAGAGTAAAAGATAAAAATGACCAAAATGAACTCATAAAGTAACCTTGAACATACATTGTTATGCTTGACTATCTTGAAAAGATTTGAGGTTGGTATAATTCTTGGTTGAATTTTCAGTGAGAATTGGCTGAAAATGTGGTTTCGTTCTTGAGAGAGAGTTTGAGCGTAGTGAGAAGTTGAAAAGACCACATAGAATTGTGTTTGGGGGTGTTAAGGGATTTGAGAATGGAATATTTTGGGATCTTTACACTATAGCCAAGTCTGGCCAATGACTCGGCAAGCCACTGATGAGGATTGACGCCGCAACTTTAAGTGCGGAAAGCACTCGGCGGGCCTGCAGTTCCACCCGCGACACCACCGGTGCTAACTGATTGCTCAAAAAATAGGCGGAGGAAGCTTGCCTCTCGCAAATCAATTGGCACCCCGTCGATTCTAGTCAGCAAGAATCTCTGCGGCTGCCAATAGCTATTTGCTCTGGCTGCATGAGTTTTTGCGGGCTACCGAATCTTTTGTAAGCTGAAAATTTCCTGAGATTTCTAACTATTTCACTTCTCTCTTAGACTTCATGTGTAGTAGTTAGGTTTAATCTTAATGTAGTATAGGAGTAGAATAGTGTAGCTAGTTTTTCTGCTAATTTTTTGCCTGAAGTTGATCTTGTTCAGGTATTGAAATGACAAGGCACCAAACACCCAAGAAAAGAGAAAGGGAACCCACACCACCAAGTCCTCCATCCTTTGGAGTGACTCATATCGATTTGAGCACTGATGAAGAACACGATGACATAAATTGTGAGAGAAGGGTACTAGTAAATAGACTGGAGGAGCTCGACCCAAGGTTCTACAATGCATTCCTAGATACTGGATGGACTGAAATATTCACAAGAAAATTGGGCGCAGAAGCTGTAGATTCGATTGTGGAATTCTACACTGAGTTGAGTAACTAGAAAGAGCCAGAATGCAGGGGCAAAGCAGTGAAAGTATCTGCAAGGGCTCTGAATCAATATCTTAACCTTCTAAACTTCTCTCAAACATATTACATTACTAATCTAGCAATGAGTGAGAAAGCACAAAGGAAATGGCTTATTCCCATTATTAGTTGAGAAAAGAAGCCAGCCTGGAGTAGAATGGATGTACTAATCACAGACCAGGATCTCAACTTTAAGGCCAAGGGTTGGAACTCAATTGTCAGCTCAAGAATCCTTTCATCAAGAGAAAACCACATTGTTACCTTGAGAAGAGAAATTCTGATTGGTTGCCTTATGATTGGGATAAGGATCAATTTGGGAGCTGAGATGGTGAGAGTGATGCTAGAAGCTGCTAGATCTGGTAGTGAAAATCTTCCTTATGCCAACACCTTAACAGCATACCTCATGGACCAAGGTTGTGAAATATAAGGAAATCATGATTGCGCCTTTGCCATGCGAGCTTTTGACCTTTATGCTATCGAGGATGTGAACAACCCAATCTATTCTGCACCTGACCATCACCGACTAACAGGCCATCCTCCTCAAGGGCTCATCCACCTCGTATTCATAGGGATGCAAAAGCTGCAGTAGCAAACCTAACTCAAGAGCTTGAGCAACTGCTAGGCAAAATACAAGAATTCAGTGTGTTTCTATGCAATATGCCTCAAGTTCAATCGCCTCCACCATCATCAAGTGGAGTCACCCTGACTCAATTTGATCAGTTAAGTGCAACCATAGATGTGAATGCAAGGATATTGTAAAGATCAAAATGTGCATTCATGTGTTTTCTATAACACAAGCTGATGTGGTGAAGAATATGAACGTGTTGTGGAGTGAGAGAGAGCAAAGGCAAGGAAGACGTGGTCCATCAACAGCTGCAGAACCTACATGCCAGAAGAACCTGAGAATTAGAAGAAGAGGCGCTTGGAGATTTGGAGCTGCTAAGGAATATGCAGTTTGATGAAGAAATACAGGTGCAGTTGGCCTGGAAAGCCTCATTGAAGAAGGCAGTAAGAGCTAGAGAAGGAAGAACACAGAGAAGAGCACAAGCCCCGAAGAAATATGTGGAGGGCAAGGGCAAAGGAATTGCCCGAGATGAATAGCGAGTTCTTCTCTCCCTTTTTGACTGACCCCATGAACTTGAGTATTTTGTTTTTGATAGTTACTTTGGGACATAATAACTTTTCATGTCGCGGGTGGGGTATAATTTTGATTTCGATGAATGTCCTAAACTATGTTGTTGTTTAATTTGGTACTTTAATCTAAGATGCTTGTAATTTCTTGTTTTTAAAGTCTTGTTTTAAAATTCCTAGTGTAGTTGTTCTTATTTGATAAAAAATGAAAAATCAAAAAAAAAAAAATTTAAAATATGTTATAGGTACTTCCATGAACTAAGTTTGGGATGTTGCCTTCTCTCCTTTGATTCGCACTTATTACGATATGTAGGCAGCCCTTGTGAAACTTACTTTCACTTGGGCCCGAAAAAACAACTACCTCCATTGTTAATACCATTTGTGTAAATAGTTTAGAAGTAGTAAATAAGCTTCTTGGTTTTTCTTTGACTCGATTCTTTTCCAAGAATGCAATTCTTTTGAACCGGACACTTTTTAGAACTTAATCGTAGAAGTACCATTTCGTTCTTGTTTTATGACTTGTTTGATACCAACATAGTAGGAGCTCATATGAGAAAGTTTAGTGGATTGTTTGTTGAGAGTTGCACCTATAACCTTTAGGTTCTTTTGATGACTCTATGCATGTGTAGTATAGGCTAAATCCTTATCTTAGGTGCTTGAGAAGGTTGATGTTCATGTCTCTTGTCCCTTGTGCTAGTGAGGTGAGTCTTTGATTAAGCTTGTTAATTGCATATGCATGTTAGAACTTGGCTTGTGTATCCTTAGAAATGAATTGAGTGTCAAATTAGTGATTGGATACGATAATAGGCATTTCTTTGACCCGTTTGAGCCTTTCAAGCCTACCAAAGAAAGCTAATCCGTAGTTAGCCAACTTTAAGCCTTAATATCCTTCTTTTGATAGCCACATAACTAGCCCGAGCCAATTCTAAGTGCTTGATAGCGCTAACATTCTCTTGGCCATATCTTCTTGAGGCATTGAAAGAAGGGAAGAGGAGCAAGGAAGTGAAAGCTAAATGGCTCTTCAAAAAGAAAATGATTGTATGAAAAAGTTGCAAAAATAGCAAAAGAAAAAGGAAACGGCAAAAAGAGAAAATAAAGGCAAAAAAATAAATAAATAACAGCCACAAAGCAAAATCAAGAGTGAATTGGGAATAAGAGCTAATTTGAAAAGAAAAGCTCAAAAATAAAATGAATAATAATAATAATAATAATGTAGTGCCCAAGGAGAGAGATTAATCACCTTTTATCCAAATCATACCTTACCTATGACCAAAAGCCTACATTACAACCTTAGAAGTCCTATATGATCTTTCACTAACTGACATGAAAGAAATGACAAGTGACACTAAGGCCAAGCTATTGACATTGCATGTGTATAACTTGCATTCATTTGTGAGATTGAGAGGTTAGACTTGAGGGTCCCTTTTGTTTGAATTACATTGAGAGATAGGGACCCATTCCTTGCGGTGAGAGTATTAGGGGACTTGAGACTTGAAGATGCAACTAAGAGAACCTTAGGTGAGTTGAGAGAGTAATTGTGCAACACATCCTTTAGTCACCACTAGAAGCTTTAGTAGATATAGTTGTAAATTTGACGCTTGTGGTTGATTGATTGGATTATCATGTGTGAAACTAAATGTTGGTACCAACCAAAGTCATAAAGTTCTTCTTGTCTAGTCTCATTATCGAACTCGATCCCAGTGTTAAAATTGTGAATCATAAGATAATTCTTAATGTTGCTTTGGGAGAGTTGATATGTTGGTATTTTGCATGTATTTGCAACTCCTTTAGACCAGCTTTTATGTCCTAAAGTATGTTATTTGAGTAAATCTTATGTTTATCTCCATGTTTCAAGATATCAAAGAGACTTAGTGTACAAAG
Source organism: Petunia secreta (assembly GCA_029990175.1). NCBI lineage: Eukaryota > Viridiplantae > Streptophyta > Magnoliopsida > Solanales > Solanaceae > Petunia > Petunia secreta. Next base: position 7,389,533 of record JARKIP010000053.1, read on the forward strand.
CCAAAAGAATGAAGAAAAGAGTAAAAACAAGTGCACTTTGGCTACATTTGAAGAACATGCAGATATGGCAGCAGCTTGATCGGCACCTCACTGAATCACCGGCCGAAGAAAGAGAGATTTCAAGAGCTCAGCACATTCCATTGAAGTATAGAGACGGACCGCCGGATGAAGTGTTGAATGCACTCGGCGACACAACAGAAGAAGATGCGGCTCCGTAGATAATCATAGAGAGCTCAGAAAATCTGCGGAATGCTGAAGTTGTCTGCCACTTGTATTGCGACTCCGTCGGACCTATATCGCAGAACAAGACAAAAGGAAGATATAGACTTGTCTTCGGCAGTCGCACACTTTAACAGGCGTCCCGCCGAATAACTGGCGGTCTAGTGTAAAAGAGAGCAAAATGGAAAACTTGTAATTATTAGCCTAGTTTTCAAACTCATGCCTATGAATAGGTTGCTATGCCTCCGAGGAAAATATTCTTTTTTCATCTTAGAATACATTTTTTACATTTTTAAATATTCTTGGAGACTAAGGAAGGGTTCTAACTTGAATTTTTGTAAGGATTTTATTACTTAATCTATTTCTTTACATGATTCATGCCATTACATCTCTCACCATGTTTGTGTTAGACCCTAGTATGAGCAGCTAAACCCATACTAGGGGGTTTATTCATGATGACTTGATGGTTTGAACTTAAAAATTATTTTTAATCTTATAAAATATATGGGTTAAAGTGAATCTAGTTCTCTATCGTACTTTCCTTAACTAGGGTTTGAGGCACGGCCATACTTGAATCTAACCCTACTTTGCTTTCATCACCCTAACGGGGTTGAAGGGGTAGGTTAATGGAAACTAGCGAGCATTTGGGTTACATTGGCTACGGCCTATCCCTTCTAAAGGGAAAAGACCTAAAAACGTCATTCCCGCCCGGGTCTTTGGACTAGGGTTTCTTGCGCCCCATTATTGACCCTAATGGGCTTGATGAGGTAAATCTTCTTTATCCCTAATGGGTTTTGAGGAATACAATTGTGGTCCGACCATTGACATTACCCATATGATTTGTAAGGTTAAAGCATGAGTTTAGTTTAAAGAATTTTGTCGGAATGAGTAAACCCCTTATTTACAAATATTTTAAAGTGTTGAGTTAATTTTATGCTTTTAGTGTTAATCATTAGTTGTATTTGTAGTTAATTCAATTTCTATCAATTTATACTTAGGAATAGATGAACAATTCGTAGAACGTTACTATTCAATCTAAGACTAATAGATTGCAAGCTAGCTCCCTGAGGAAATCGACCATGCCTCCTGGTTGGTTACTACTATCTTTGACAATCGCCCCACACCTTTATAGGTGAGTGGATTGAGCATGGATCACTCTTGCTCCAATGGCCCGAGCAATCCTCTGACACCCACTGGAACAACCATGTTATCATTTTAAGAGGCACAAGTTAGAAGGGATACCAATTCTTCTAAACTCTATTTGAGAAGCCGAGGTATGGGAAGGCTTGGAAGCAGTTTGAGCAGGGGTCGGTGCTACTCTCTCCTTGTTGGGGGAGATTTTCAGCAGTTTTTCCTTTGGTGGCCGAGGGACTCTCCACTTCATTCACCCTAGCCTTGCCGTCAGCTTTCTCAGTAGCTTGGCTTGGCTCCTCGAGGTCAACTACCTCGTAGGCCTCTTCATTAATAGGCTTGTCAATAAACCCTCGATGTGTAGCCTTGGGACCAGGGGCAATAGTTGTGTCAACTCGGGAACGTTTCGCCCCTGAGAACTTCTTTGACACTTGCCTTTTCCTGTTTTAGGCTAAACAAAAATAAATCCAAGACTTAGGCGTAAAAGAGGAAGGGGATGATATGTAAGTTTTGCGACCAAGGAAGACGTCATTGTTACCTCTTGAAGCTCCTTGGCCAGCCGACTCTTTGGAGGTTTTTGCTTATTCGTGATCCCCGACTAGATCTTCCAATTCCTCCAAAATTTTCCCCACATCGGGGTCTATTTTCATCTTTTTCTTATTTTTTCCTTTTTACATCTCTTTCGACTCGTTATCTGACCTATTGGGAAAGCCTACAAAGAGAGAAGAAAAGTTAATAAGGACAAAAGCCTCGAGAAAATACCAGAAAAGGGAGACTTAAGACAAATGGGAATTTACTGTGCCGTTTGCACAACCACTGATTCTCATCCAAAGCAGCCAAGATCATCCACGATCTTTCTGGCCTTGGTTTGGCATCAATAATCGCTTGAAACCAAGCGGTCAAATCCTTTGGGGAACGATTGGAATTTTCTCATCTGAAGCATAAAAAGCAGTTAGAAGGCAAGAAATTATGAAAAGAAGAGGTTACCGAGGATCGACGAAAAGGTTACTCACGAGCTTTATTCCACTCCACGAGAAATCCAGGCTCGGCGGATAGAAGGTTGGGTGGAAGAAGAAAAAAGCGGTCACACCAACCACGATCTTTTGTATCTTCGCCCTTTGTGATCAACGAGTACTAAGCTGAACAACCCTACCTTTGTGCAGTGTGGGGTAGAAAAGGGAAATAAAATGATGAAACGTAAAATGAACCTTGGCTCTTCTACTCAAAATATCGAGGCATTGGACAACTCTCCAAAGCCCGGGCCTAGTTGAACCGAGCATATATTGCAGGACCGACAAAAATTGTCAATCACCGGATGAACAGGAAGAGTAAACCCATTTGTAAAGGCATAGGTGTACATAAAAGAATGCCTGACCACTCTATCGCAGGTGCGACTCTCCGGAGCTGGGACGCCAATCTGGACCTTGGGGCCCCAATTACAATCCTCCCGAACCAAATCAATATGAGCTTGGGTAATCAGGCTCGGTGAGAGTTGAACGGGGATGTTTATGTTCTTCTCAAGCTCTACAGTTGTTTGATCTTGCAATTTAAAGTCTTTGCCGAGGTCAAAGTTTGAGGGAATAACCTGGCAGGGTTTAAGTCTTTTATAGCGGACTTCTTTTTCTTGGATTTTGAAGCCTCTACTTCAGCGTAACCTCCACTGACAACTTCTTCAGTCGCATCGACACCTTCATCAACAACTACCTCTTCTTGAGCAGCGGTGTCACGTTGTTCTTGAAGCAAGCCGCCTGGTTGCGATGTTGCTTCAGTATCATCCGCTACCTGTGGGATGACGTCTAACAGTGAAGAGACATTCTCCATTTTGTCGCCAACCACCATGGTACCATCGTCAAAAATTCTTACTTCTGACTGGCTTGAAGAATTTTGAGCAGAGAGAATAGAAGACGTTCTTTGAAAAGTTTGACAATTGAGATCTCTTTTAGGAGAAGAAGTATGAGCTTTCAGGAAGATTTTGTTATTGCTTGGGGAAGTGAAGGTGGTGAAAATAGAGATTGGGATGGACTATCTTATAGGGGAGGATCTTCATCATTACCTTTGCATGCCATCATTACGTTTACATGGGAAGGTGAAACAAGGGGTTACACCCACTCACAGGTTGCCACACGTAATGGATTAGAAATTGAAATGACGGTTACCTTTTTAAAATTTTCTGGCGCACAAATCACCACGTCAGTTTCCCGCTAATTTCATTCCACTCCTAGAAAAATTCTGTCAACAATCTGAGGAGTGGGGGGGCTATCTATATTGGGTGAAAAATTAAATGTGCCTCGAGCGCAAAAATTGTGGTATGACTTAGCAAGCATTCTCGAAGTTGGTTTCTCGAGGCCAGGAATTGAGGTCATGATTCCTCAGCAAGCTCTAACGAGGACCAAGCCTCGAGCAGTTGAAGACGTATCATCCCGAGGCAAATAATTTAGCCCTCGAGGAGGTGTTACCTTCTTATGATTCATATTTGTAACTGATGCCCGTTACAATGGCATTTAAAGGGAGAATCATGGGCTGACCATGATCAAACATGGGAGTAATAACCATTAATCACATTTATTACTTTGACATCCTTGTAAATTATAAATAATTATTTTATTAACTTTGTAAGATATCCAGAACTCAATATAGAAATACAGAAATACATCTGCTTCCATTCTTTCAGTTAATTTCCATCTCTGTTTATTATTTTTCCAGTTAATTATCTTCTTTGACACAACTAATTGCTTGTAACCCTATTACAAATTCGATTTATTGTTCTAATTTGATTTAGGCTAACACAGTTACCAGCTAAGGTTGGCGATTACGGAAAGAAGAGACACTGGTCAGATTTGAGAGCCTTGAATTGAAGCCAACAGAAGTCAAAGAATATTCACGATGAACTTTTATTATTAGTAGTACTTTTAGTTCAAAAAAATAGCAACTATTATATTCTGATGATGTGGCATAATTTAAGTAGCTATTGAACAGTACTTGAGAAAAAAAAAATAATGGACTTAATCCCAACCCCTTCTCAACTCTCATTGTTCTCTCTCATTTTTGTTCTAGCAAAAAAAAGGACCTCTCTCTTTAAATTAAACTACTCTATGTTTCTTCTCTTTCATTTTCTTTACTGACAGAAGAATACATGCACCTTTCCTCACGCACGCATACTAAAAGCAGAAGACCCCCTTACCCTTCTCCTAGAGACTCACTCCTTGTTACAGAGAAACGTATGTTGGTTTACATAAGTTAATTAAAATATAGAGATAGTTTAATCAATAATCATAATGTAGGAATTATTAATAGTGAATAATATTGCAAAAATTGATACATAAACCAATAATACATTGGTCATTATGTTGTGCACAAAAATATGTGGATTATTACCCATGTGAGAATTACCTAATATATACTACTACTAACATATTTGTCTTTAAGATACTATTCTTTAAATTTGAGTACCTTAAATTTTATATATTGATAATATAAAAATATTTATACAATTAGGTCATTTGTTAGATAATTACATATAACTCTCGTGATAAACAACGTATAACTTAAGGCTGTCCAATGGTCCGGTGCACCGGACTAAATAAAAAAAAATTTGACACGGTTCGTTCCCCGACCCGTCACCCCCAAAATGAACCGACTAAACCGGACCAAAATTGACCGAACCGGTCCGGACCGGAAAAAATAAAAATAAAAACTGGTGGGCTTGTGCAGCCGTTGGGCAACGGCTCTTTCGCGCACAGCCGTTGGCCCAACGGCCAAAAACGGCCATATTTGCTCCCCCACCCCTCTAGACGCCCCCATACCCCCCCCCCCCAAACCTATTTTTTCTATAAATACCATCATTTTTCATCAATTTATTCACAATTTCTCTAATATTCTCTCTAAATCTCTCTCAATCTCTCTTATTTGTACAAAGGCTATTTGTTAAATAATTCAAGGTTGCTCTCGCAAAAAGGGATTAAGTGCTAAATTGCACTACAAAAAAATATTTGGAGTGAAGTGAAAAATTGTTCGGTGCGGTTACGGTCAAGTTTCAACTTTCACTTCCTAAGTTCTACATTCTAAGTTCACGATATCAAGTAAACTCGTTCTTAATTTTTATTATCTATTTTAATTTTTGTGCAATATGGTTTCTAGCATATTTTAGTAATTTATTTGTTCGATTTACTTATAAATTATAAAAATGTCTGGACTGTGGAGATCAATTACTGGGCGTACGGGTAGCGGTCGTAGATCACGTGCTTCTAAACGAGGGGGGATGATAGACGTAGTCGTGCTTTAGGTAAAAGACCAATTGGTACTTCTAGCGCTCCTTCTCATCTAGATGATTTTACTCAGGAAGATGACACGTAATTTTATCATGATTTTGATTTTGATCAACCACTAGATAATGATATGTTAGAGGCACGATATCAAGAAAATACCGAAGGGTTAATTTAGAAGATGAAACACCCACTAGTCAATTTCATGGTGAACATGAAGAAACTGAATCTGAATTACCACCTATGCCTCCTAGTAGAGAACCAGCTACACGACCGAAAAGATCGGATGTGTGGAAATTTATGACTTAAAATGTTCCGGCTCAGACCGCTAAATGTAATCTTTGTAAAAAAATTTGGGATTTTAAAACCGGCAGGCATAATGGTGGGACAGGGAAGTTGAGAACACTCATAGAAAATCATAATAAGGATGAATGGGAAAAGAGGTCGGGTGGCACTCGTTTAGGGAACAGAATGGCTCCATCGCAAGGTAGTGGAGTTCAACAGGAAATTAACCCAGTGATGGGGGGGCTTATGCATTATGATAAGAAGAAAGATAGGGAACAAATGGCAAAAATGATTGCGGTAGAGTGCTTATCTTTTACATTTGCTTCTTGTCAAGGTTTTATTCGTTATATTCACCATCTTTTCAAGGTTTTCCAAAAACTACGGTTAGAAGTGATATTATAAAATTTAAAAATGAATATAGACAATATTTACGATATATATTTTATCACTTTGATTGTAGAGTTTGTCTTACTACTGATTTGGGTCGTGGTGTTAATGGGTATGACTATTTAACAGTTACTTGTCATTGGATAGATCCTAACTGGGTAATGCAAAAAAGAATTTTAGCATATTGCGCTTTCGATGAACCACACACGGGAACATTTATTAAGAGATAAGTCTCTGATATTTGTAAGGCGTACTTTATTAGTGACAAAATTTTAAGTATAACTCTTGATAATGCTGCAAACAATGATTTTGCTATTGGTAAGTTAAGACCCGCATTGCATCCCCCTTTTGAAGAATTGTTTCATGTTAGATGTGCATGTCATATATATAATTTAGTTGTAAAAGATGACCTTCAATTATTTGATCCTACTATTGTGAAGGTTAGACTCGCAATTAGTTATATTTTTAAATCTAAAAAACAAGATAGATGGAGGAACTTTCAGGTAGAGTGTGTGAATGAAGGTTTGCAGCCTAGAAGAGTTCCTAAGGAAGTTTCAACTAGGTGGAACACTGTATATGACTCTTTGTCTGTTGCTTATACTTTACGAGCGCCTATAACTAGTTATTTTAACGGCAAAGTGGCTGTAGAGTATCACCTAGAAGAATCTGATTGGAAACTTGTTGAGCGTCTTCTTCTTTTTTTAGAAATGTTTTTTTATGCTACTAAAGAATTTTCCGGTCAATATTATCCTACAGTTACTACCATGTTGTATTTTATAGCTGGAATAGCAGAATTACTTAACGATTATAGAGTAGTGCCTAGTTATGAACAAGTCGTAGAAGCAATGATTGAAAAATTTAAAAAATATTTTTTTCCTATTCCACCACTTTATTGCATTGCTTCTGTATTACATCCCTGTTTTAAACGGTTTAATACCGAAATGCTTATTAGAGAAATTTATCGGAGTTTGAGAATTACTGATGAAGAAACACCAAGTGTAGAAACAGCTTGTGCGCATGTAATTGTAGATTGCCAACGGATTTATGAAAGATATAGGAGTGCAGCTGATAATGTTGTTCCAAGTGTTCCAAGTGGAGCTGGATCAAGTTCAACGCAGGCGAGTAAAAGAGCTGCAGCCGGATTGGGAAGTTTATCCAGCCTTAATCAAAGGCTTTCTAGCAGGCATTCGAGTAGTGGAGGGTTCAACGAGCTTGATGTTTATTTACTTCATGGTTGCAAGGAAATTGAGTATTTTGTAGCGATCAACTATAGCCATTTTGGAAGGATCAACAAGCACAGTTTCTAGTTTTAACAAAAATGGCGCGGGATATTCTAACAATTCAAGCATCATCAGTTGCTTCAGAAAGCGCGTTTAGCCAAGGAAGATTGCAAATTGGAGATCATAGACATTATTGAAGGAAGAAGCAATGGAGACGGCCGTATTATTCAGAGATTGGATTAGATCGGAGCGAAGAAATTTTGGATTTGCAGAAGCAGCAACCGAAATTTTATCAGGCGATGGAAGTGTGGACAATGAAAATGATTATGAAAAAGATGAATCTTTGGAACCGGTTCCTCCAGAGGTGCCAGAAGAAATTATTCAGAAAATGAGAAGTTTTTTTATTAATATGTAGTTTTGCAATTTAATATCTATGTAGTATGTACTATGTACTTTGCAAAAAAAAAATCAAACATTATTCAATAAAATGCATTACCCCTTGCTATTAAGTTATAATCCTTTGTTATATTCTCAATTATCCTTTGCTATTAAGTTACCTCTTTGCAATTCAATACTCAAATACTACTAGTAAATACTAAATAATAAATACTAAATACTAAATACTAAAAATACAAAATACTAAATACTACTAACTTAATACTTAGTATTAAGTTTGAAAAAATAACAAGTGTTATGTCTTGCTATTAAGTTACCATTGTTTTTTATATATTCTCGATTATACTTTTACAATTTAATACTTAAATATTAAATACCAAAATACTAAATACTTAATACTTAATACTAGTATTATATAAGTTATTACATAAAAAATACATGTCTTGCTATCAATTTATATTTGTTATTATTTTTTATTTAGTCATATATTTTAATTTAAAATTCAAAAACTACAAAGGCTATTAAAAATACAAAAAATCACCAAAAAAAAAAACTAAACGTCCAGACCGGGCCGGAACCAGGCCGGACCGGCCCTGGTTCCGGCCCGGCCCAACACAACAAAAATTCAAAATCAGCTCCCTTTTGAAAAATAGCCGTTGGCAACGGCCATAAACGGCTATTTTTCCCACCCCCATCCCCATAAAAGCCCCAACAGCCCTCCCCTACCTATTTTCCTATAAATACTCCCATATTTCATCAAATTAATCAAAATTCAATATTTTCTATTCATTTCTCTTAAAAAATTTCTAATAAAGGCTATTCTTATAAATTTTCTATCAAAATGGCTGCAAATACAAATACTCCTACTCAAGCTCAAGGTGCTACTACTGAAGGTCCCTCCAGCCCAAGAACTGGAAGATCCCAAGTTTGGGAATTTATCACAAAAAATAATGATACCGGCAAAGCTCAGTGTACTCTTTGTAAGAAAGTTTGGAATTATGAAACTGGATCACTTCATGGAGGGTCGGGGAAGTTTAAGACTCACTTGAAATACCAACTTGCCCCCGAATGGGCAGCTTATGCCACCATGCGATAATTGATTCGTTGAAGTTGAAGATTTATGTATTTTTCTAATTTCAAATCTATTTACTAGTTTTTATTTCCTAGTATGTCATTTTAAATCTTTAAGTCTTTAATTATGCATTTCCAACTTAATGTACTGTCGTATTATTGAATAAAATGTGTATTTTGTGTTCTTTATTTAGTCTACCATATTTTTTTTTATCTATTTCAAAGAATCAAAAAATTAAGTTAAAAAAAAATTAACGGAACCAGACCGGACCGGTTCGAACCGGAACCGGAACGGTCCCACCTTGGCGGTACCCGTTGCGATCCGGCATTGGTGCAAATGCGCCATTAGACCGGATCGGGATCGGGCCGTTTTCGAGTTTTTTTTTTCCTTTAGCACTGGACCGGCGAGGGCGCGCCGGAACCGGACCGGACCGAGCCGGTGGACAGCCTTAATATAACTCTCGTGATAAACACTTCTTGATAATTTGACAAAATGATAACATACATATTGTCACATGTTAAAATTTTGATAATGTGAAAAGTCTGCAAAATGTCGATGTATACAACTTAAAAACTCTTCAAGTATATTAGTACGCATATTTTTTTCCTATATTTTATAAAATTATTATAAAATAATTTATATATATCTACACAAGTTATACCATATATATAGCGTTCCATCTATTCCAATTTATATGACATAATTTTTTAATAGTCCTTCCGAAAAAGAATGACACTTAGGTATTTATTGAGCTGCAAGCATCCTGAGATTTAACTGCTAGATCTTCCCTCATAGAGTGACATCTTTTATAAGAAAAGACTTTCTCAGTAGAACTAAAAAAAAAAAAGAGTTTGAGCTCTCTTTAGCATCCTCTTTGATAAAACAAAAAAAAATTATTGCCTTTCTTTTCAAAACCTCGTATAGACTAGAGTGGGATCTTATGGAGCTTCGATAACAGCTAGGTCTAGAGAGAAGTTGGAAGCATTACGTTCATGCATTACTTCCATACCTACTAAAAGAAAAGAGAAAAAGAAGGGGCGTAGCGAAGAGCCCTAAGTTTTTTATAGTAAATCTTTTCTCCTAGCTATGTCAAGTGTTCATTCTTGATTTTGATAGCAATTTTTGGCAAACACCTAAGATAATTTATTTTGACTTCTCAAATTACCTTTAATGAAAAACATTTATAACTTCAGAAATATCATGGCATGTTTAAGATCACAAGTTTCAAAATTTTTATAATCGCAAAAACGATAAAATGACTTGTTTAAAATCACAAATATTTTTTTAACATCCTACCATGTCAATTATGCCACATAAATTAGAACACAATAATTATAGAATATAAGGTTTCAAAATATTTGTTTCTTCTTAACTTTGTTGTTATAACCTAAGTACCTCCTACGGACACTAGAAGGGGGGTTGAATAGTGTCCTCTGATTTTCGTCGAAGAACCGAATTCTTATCGTCTAGAACCTTGTTCTTGTCGCAACAGTTTTCCACTACAAACACCACAGCACACACAAATTGCAAACTTAAGGAACACAGTGTTTTTACGTAGAAAACTCCTTGCTCAATGGAGAAAAACCATGGCCCACCCTCTTGAATTTTTGAACCAATCTACTAACACAAAGAGCAAGTTTTAAATTAGAAAACTCTGTAATCAAGGTGCTACACTCTAGACCCTAATCAGTCAACAAAGCTAACTCAAGCTTTACAAAGTAATCTCACAATGGTTGTTACACCTCGTATGTCTAAAGTAACGTATATCATTCTAAAGACATGTTAAGAATGATTTAAGTGAGTTTAAAGTCATAATATGACCATATATGATATTTATATGTTGAATATAATGTTTGGGAAAAATCGGATCTAAGTTGCGGAAAAACCGACAAAGGAATTGCCTTGTAACGAAGCTTTTTTAGCAATTAATTCTGTGTATTATATGAGATTTTTTGGAGACATATTATATACCACATTGAAGTTATGGAGTGTAGTTTCCAACAATTTTGTCGGTTTATTCATACAATATTTGAATAAAATGATATGAGCGTAAGAAGTCAGGCCAGAAAAAGGAACATAAGCGCAAAAGAGGACTAAAACTGAAATGTTTCAACTATAAAAGGAAAATTCCTCTCATATCTCGTCACTTCCAGAAAAATCAAGAGAGTAACAGTGTGTTCTTGAGTATTGAATCCACTTATATGGTTTCGAAGGATGGACGTCAATCTTAACTCGAAATTAAAGACAAATTGCGTCAAAACGCTCTACGCGATTAAGGTAACGTTATGCTACCTTCAATTTCGTCTATAGCTTGAGTTTTAGAATTACTTCATGGCTAATTAAAGTACCTAGATATTGTATTACATCTTTTTTAAGCTTTAGAAGGTGTAGAATTCAAAGGAAACAAGGTTTAGAAGCAAGCAACATTAAAGGTATGTAAGGCTAAACCTTTCTTTTGGCAAGGCATGTACCTTGTAGCTTTTGAAGCTTTTCTTAGTTCCAAACATGTTGTTTCTTGTTTGATACTTGTATATCATCAAGGGAACCTTGTATATACTTAAGTTGGAACTAAAATTCAAGGTGAAAGACGTCCAAATCAGCAAGACAAAACGTTTCAAAATCTAGAAAATTGTTTTGATCTTTGGACAGTTGTTAGTATATTGATCATAACTCCTTGTAAAAAATTGATATTTAGATTCTTTAAGAATCCACAGAACTCTAACACATATATCTACAACTTTTATGAAGACCATGAAGTCTATATCTTTGATCTACACTCTGAAAATTAGGTCGAAAGGCAGGACAGTTGTGCTGTCCGGACATTCTATCTGCGGATTTGTTATCTCATCCAGTCATCTCATCTTGTTATCCGTCTAACATGTTTGTGTTATCAGTTTATCCAGGTATCTATTCCCGTGCATAGTATAGTGCTGATTCTGTTTTTGTGGATCATCCAGTTTCAGGGGAAACTCTGCCGAAAATTTTATGAAAATTCAAAGAGTTGGACAAATTCTGAGTTCTAGATTGTGTCTATAATTCCATCCAGAGTTTTCTTCTCATTCCTTTGAGTCCATATCTATTGTTGCCACATGTTTTATGCCTCATACATGCTTATGTTTATATTCTGATCATATTATGTGTTATTTGGAATCCCCCGGCCCATAGAGGCTGGACATTGGACACACATTCCGGTCGTGTGTGATACTACCCGTCTGGGATACAGCCCCTCTGGTTCATGCGGGAGTTGAAACACCTAGTGTGACCGGGTGTCATTCACACACTCTGACCAGAGAGACTAGATATTACTGGCTGGGGGGATTATAGCTCATAAAACCCGCCAGGTTTGTTATATACGCGTATATAGCCACAATATGCACTGCATGATTATACATGAGGCTAGTTCAGGTTTCTAGTTCCCTGATTTGGGGGGATACAGCTCATAACACCAGACAGGTACTAGTTCAAATGTTCAGTTACCTATATGGCCCATAACACTAGACAGGTACCAGTTCAGATAACAGTCCAGTTTTAGCTTAGTACCAGTTATCAGTTCTCAATTATCAGCCACCAGTTCTTAGCGTCAGTATCAGTTGATAGCTATCAATTCCAGTTTCTAGTAACCAGATATCAGTCATATTATAGTTATTTATTCGTATAGTTCAGCTCAGTCTTCAGTTCCAGATTCCGCTAGACTTCAGTTTATATTCATGTCATGTTTAGTACGTCTTCAGATTTCCAGCTATATTGATATGCTCCAGCTCATATTTACATATTTATATTCCAGCCTTACCGTTTCATTTAGCTATGATATATTATATGCTCATGCCTTACATACTTGGTACATATCGTACTCACGCCCTTTTTTGGGGCGCTGCATTTCATGCCGCGCAGGTGCAGATAGATCAATGCTTGGACCATATTAGTAGGCCACCTATCAGCTATTGGAATCACTCCTCGTACTCTCGGAGTTACTTATCTTTTGATATGTGTACAGTCAGCCAATTTGGGTATGGCGGGGCCTTATCCCGTCCTTTGTATATTCAGTTCAGCACTCTTAGAGGCCTGTAGATATGTCCATGTGTGGTGCAGTCAGTATGTTATGTATGTCAGCTTATGTTAGCCTTGTCATCTTTCCAGACTTTATGTTTTCAGTAAATATGTATGTATTCATAACCAGCTTGCCAGCTCATCTCTATAATTCATAGATTATTAGTAGGTTTAGCGATGATCGATACTTAGTGTCGGTTATCCGTCGCGGCCCTAGGTTGGATCATGACAAAAGTGGTATCAGAGCAGTTCAATCCTAGGGTGCCTACAGGTCGTGTCTAGTAAAGTCTTGTTCAGGAGTATGTTTCACGCCATACTTTTGAACATGAGGCTACAAGGCACTTCAGGACAGTTGTCTTTCTTTCTTCTCTAGATCGTGCGATAGAGCCATGATTATAGAATTCATCCCTCTAACAATAGTGTTTTCAGCAAAGCAATGCCGCCGAAGAAACTAACAGCTACCTAGAAGGGCAAGGCCATTGCCGGCCAGGGTACTAGTAGAGTGCCACCTGAGGTGGATGAGAGTGAAGAGTCCAGACCTAAGGCTCCATCTGAGGCCTCACAGATCCCTTCAGTTCAGGGCGATATTAGTGGTACTACAGCTACCGTAGCTACTGTACCTCCAGCTCCTCAGCCTGATAGTCAGGGACAGGAAGTGAGGGATGTCATCAGATTATTGACCAGTGTTGTAATTGCTCGGACTAGACAGCATAATGCAAATGCCCAGGGAGATACTGGATCCAAGATCAGAGATTTTATCCGACTAGAGCCTCCAGTCTTTACTGGATCTCGTACAGGGTATTGAGGGTCATGCATGTGTCAGATACAGAGTCATTAGAGTTAGCTGCATTTAGATTGCATGACCTGACAGCAGGGTGGTATCAGACGTGGGAGCTACCAGAGGGCCATATTCTACTCCGGCGACTTGATAGGAATTCTTGGATACCTTCCTTTATCAGTATATCCCTATAGAGACACAGAGAAAACGTGATGATCAGTTCCTAAGCTTGAGACAGGGAAGTTTGAGTGTAGAAGAGTATATTATCGCTTTAATTTCTTAGCAAGGTTTGACCCTACTATGGTAGCCAGTATGGAGGATAGAATTCACAGGTATGTAGTGTGACTAGGTCCACGCCTGGTGAATGAGTGTATGATCGTTACTATACATCCAGGTATTATATCACGCATTCAGGCATTTGCTTTATCACTTAAGGAGAGGAAGTAGAAACAGAGCGCTGATAGGGATAGAGGGTTACATAAGAGGGACAGATTATTTGGTTCATTCGGAGAGACATCCGGAGCGAGTAGGTAGCAGAGTGTTAGACCGCCACCAGCTAGTGTACCTCCAGAGTCTCGTGGCCGGAGATCTGATAGATCTCCTCAGTCCAGGTCTAGTCACACATCATAGACTCTAGGATTTAAGCGTTGTGGTACTTCTGTACAGGCCGGTCAGACATATCCCAGATGTCAAGATTGTGGTAGACGCCACTTGGGACCATGTAAGTTAGGGGTTGATACTCGTTATATTTGTCAAAAGGCAGACCATTTCATGAGAGGTTTCCCAAGTGGGGGTAGTAGTTGTGCAGCCCAGCTAGTTAGATCAGCAGTTGCTTCTTTGGCACCAGCACGCCATCATTGGCATGTTCTTCAAGATGGCACCTGCATAACTGAAAGAACTGAAGGAGCAACTGAAGGATTAGTTGGATAAAGGCCTCATCAGACCCAGCATTTCCCCGTGGGCAGCCTTAGTATTATTTGTGAAAAAGAAAGATGGCTCTCTACGCATGTGCATAGATTATAGACAGCTAAATAAAGTAACAATCAAGAATATATACCCTTTGCCCAAGATTGATGACTTTCCCGACCAGCTCCAGGGTGCCAAGTACTTCTCGAAGATAGATTTGTGATCAGGTTATCATCAGGTTAGAGTCCGAGAATATTATATGCCTAAGACTGCATTCAGGATTAGGCATGGCCATTATGAGTTTTTAGTGATGTCGTCTGGACTCACTAATGCCCCTGCAGTATTTATGGATCTGATGAACAGCATACTAAGGGCTTACTTGGATTTATTTGTGATTGTATTTATTGATGATATTCTCGTCTATTCAAAGTCTGAATTAAAGCATGCGGAGCATCTACGCATAGTATTGGGTAATCTTCGAGACCAATAATTATATGCTAAGTTTTCAAAGTGTAAATATTTGTTAGATTCGGTGGCATTTCTTGGCCACATAGTTTCAGCAGAATGAATTATGGATCTGATGAACAGCATACTAAGGGCTTACTTGGATTTATTTGTGATTGTATTTATTGATGATATTCTCGTCTATTCAAAGTCTGAATTAAAGCATGCGGAGCATCTACGCATAGTATTGGGTACTCTTCGAGACCAATAATTATATGCTAAGTTTTCAAAGTGTAAATTTTTGTTAGATTCAGTGGCATTTCTTGGCCACATAGTTTCAGCAGAATGAATTAAAGTAGATGGCCAGAAGATTGAGGCTGTGAAGAATTGCCCCAGATCTACGACACCAACAAAGGTACCTATTTTTCTGGGTTTGGTAGGTTATTACAGAAGGTTTGTAAAGGTTTTTCCTCCCTTGCAGCTCCACTGACCAAATTGACATAGAAAGCAGGCAAATTTCAGTGGTCAGACTCTTGTGAGCACAGCTTCCAAGAACTATAGAATAGGTCGATAACAGCTACAGTACTTACACTTCCAAAAGGATCTGAGGGCTATGTCACTTACTGTGACACTTCTCGAATTGGTCTTGGTTGTGTTTTGATGCAGCACGGAAGAGTAATTGCCTATGCTTCGTGGCAGCTAAAAAAGCACGTGCAGAACTAACCTACTCATGATTTAGAGCTTGCAGCAGACATCCATGCATTGAATATTTTGAGACATTATTTGTACGGTGTTCATGCTAATATTTATACAAACCACAAGATCAATCAATATGTATTTAAGCAGAAGGAGCTAAACCTACGACAGAGGTGGTGGCTAGAGTTGTTGAAGGACTACGACATGGACATTCTTTATCATCCGGGTAAAGCGAATGTTGTTGCTGACGCCCTTAGTCATAAGTCCATGGGTAATTTATCTTAATTACAGCCAAAGAAGAGAAACTTAGCTCATGCACTCCACCAGTTAGGCAGTTTGGGAATCGGATTAATAGATTCAGATGATGCAAAAGTTACAGTTAATAACACAACCACTACTTGCCTAGTAACAGAAGTAAAACAGCACCAGTATGAGGATCCTGTTCTAGTTGAATACAAACAGATAGCCAGAAGAAAACCAAAATTACTATACAGGTTACTAGTGACGGGGTTATTAGGTATAAAGATAGACTTTGTATTCCTGACGTTGTAGATTTACGTGGATAGATTATGTCTGAGTCATATTATTCCGGATACACTGTTCATCCAGGTTCGACTAAGATGTACCATTATCTTAAGCAGATTTATTATTGGGACGGAATGAAGCGTGACATAGCAGAGTTTGTGGCTCAGTGTCTATTGCACTTGGTGCACCTTCGTAAGACACTAGAGGGGGTGAATAGTGTCCTTACCCGATTTTTAAAATCTAAAACTTGCTTTAGCCTTTCTGCGCCTAACTCATAAAGAACCAGGTTCCTTGCAAGTTTCACCTATCTCTTAAACTAAACAAATTGCGGAAACGTAAAGAACACAGAGATTTTTACGTGGAAAAATCCTTACTCAAGGGATAAAAAACCATGACCCAACCTCTTGGGATTTCAACTCTTCCACTAAAGCAAAACCCGAGAAAGTTTTAGACTATAACGTAATGTAATCAAGGAACTAGAACCCCCAAGTACCTAGAACCTTCACAGCCATACATTAGCTGGTAAGGTTACCTCTACTTAACCTCAAAAAGTAATCTCTACTTAATGCTTCTAAACAAGCTGATAGATTACAACTCAATAGCCTATAACAAAGAAACTAAAACAACAGACTTATCAATAAAACTGCTCCTTCGTAAGGTTCTGATGCTCAGCCTTTGTTCTTGCACACAAAGCTTCTCACGATCTAATTGTACTTGATATGCTTTTTTGAGATATCTTTTGTGCGTATTGAACTTTGCCAAATTAACTTGTATATACAGGCACTAGACTTAGCCGGATCCAACTAAGTTTAGGATTCCTTTACCTCTTCGAAATAAGTTTTAAACAAGGTTATCCATATTTCCTTATTTAAAACCTAAGTTAATTTGCCTTAGTTCCCAATCCATTTACATTTACGAACCGCATCCTTCTCAGCACCGCTTCTTGCTTCTTCTGTTTCTGGTAGGATTGGAACTTTGACCCAACTGTTCTTTTCTTTCCTTCTTCAGCTCTGACTTGAATATCTCGTTTGAACAGCTGGTCTTCTCGCTTCGACTGTGAACTTTTTCGTGGTCCACTAAGCACCAAGTCCTTTGTCATCTTCAAAACTCATCCTTCAACAAATTCCTCCTTTTGATGATGACAAACCATGTTGTCTCACCGAGGGTTTATACTCTTAAGAACTTGTAAAAATCAACTACTAACCACGAACCAGGGTATTAACAGTTAGACGAAAATAGGTCACAAACATATAATGAACTAATCAACATCTAACTTCCCCCTTTTGGCATCATCGAAAAGTTTCACAGTTGTAAGAACCTGCTCAACTTAAATTAAGTCTAGTTGACTCTAGTGCCAAAGGCAGCAAGCCAACCTTTTAAACGTCAGGAACCTGTTTCAGACAATAAATACTAGCAAAATAGGATATTTATAACAACAAAAAGTGCCAAACCGGCATAAAACATCCAAACACTATTCAAATATTACAAACCGAGAAATAAGATTGTCTTAAAAACAGGCCATAAAAGAACCAGGAAGGGACTACGGAAAGGAACTGGTTCAGAACTGGGGAATATCAGGGATGTTAAAATGAGCAAGCAACGAGGCAAGGAGACGCGAGTTTCTTTCTCTTTCGTGCTCCAGCTCTGCATCCAGCCTTGTATTTTCAGCATTCATCCAGGCCAGCTCATAATTTTGCCTTTCAATCTGCCTCCTGAATCCCTAATTCTACCTGTCTATTCTATTGTTCCTCCTTTCATCTATATCCTCTTCCATATGCTCTGGTTCATCAGCAGGTTCACCATCCAACACATAGTCACAGGATTTAAGAATGTTCTTCCCAAACAAGTCATTGTGGTCTGGCTCAGTCCACTTACCAACAGGCACCCCAAAGAAATCAAATACCTTCCCCAGAAGAAATTCATAGACCAGCGCATGTTTGCCTAACCCCATGTCAGCTACCCTACCAATGTGCTTAATCATCAATTCAGGCAGATTAATACGAACCTCGCAATCTAGCAGGTCCATATAGGTCATATCCAGAAAGTTGGCCTCACTCCTTCTTTCCGACCTCTGCAGTAGGTTCTTCAGCACAAATTTAAAGAGCAATTGGTAGAAGGGTTGCATTGCCTTCTTCTTAACTTGTGTAGCCCTTGCCAGTCTAGGTCTCTCTGCAAATTTCTGGGTCACCTCCAAAGCAGACACACCATCTCCTCTAGCCGGCCACGAGTTCCTCTTATACTCGTTGTAGCCCTGAGAGGAACACCCAAAATCTCACCCAGTTCCACACTATCAAACTGGATCACCAGCCCCTTGACTATGGTTGTCACAACACCTTCACTCACTATGCAATTGGAATAAAATTCTTGAACCTCTTGCTCCCTCAGCTATCTAGCACGGTCACTGAACAGGTTCAACCAACACTGAGCCCTCAACTTAGCACCAAGCTGAGTCATTCCCTCAAGCTCTAGGTCAGTGAGAATTTTACCCTTCACCATTGGTAGACCTCTAGAATAGGCCACCCTCCTTTTCTTGTCTTCCTTGTCATCTCCAATCACCTGCTTTGACTTGGAACCTCTCCTACGAACCTCAGCTTCCTCCATGATCCTCTCCTGCTGCTCTCTTAAAAAACCTCGAGTAGCAGGTCTCCTAGCATGACTCACTGTCTTTCTGCTGCTTTCTCCCATACCCTCTGCATCTCCAGAATTTCTAATCTTGGAACTACCTACAAATTCTCCTCCCTTTACCAGCCTTCTTTTCTTCATAGTTTGTTTTTGTTCCTGAACCACAGGCCTCTTTCCCAATCTCCTCTGTTCCTCCACCACCACAACATCTGTCTCACTGGAGGAACTTTCACTAGCTTGAGGAGTGGGATTGGGCTCAGGAAACACAGCATCTAAAGGTTCAGTAAAACCTAAACCTTCTACGTTCTCTTCCACATAATCATCAATATCTCTCAGATCTGCATCATCACCTACCATAGAACCAGAGAACAAACCAGGTTCTTTCTTATGTTCTTTAGCAGGTTCTGCAGATTTTTCCTCTCCTTTGTCACTAACAGTCTTTTCCACTACAGGAACTGTCTCAGGAACAGGTTCCTCAACAGTTTTCTCAGTTTCTTTAGTAACAACATCAACCTCTATTTCAACGACCTTTTCAATATTTTCTACAACTACCTCCTCCTTCTCTCCAACTACAGCATCTACTAAATCTACAAGCACAGAAGGTAAACTAGTATCGACGACTATAGTACCAGTAGGAGAACTAGGGTTTACCTTTTCAGTTTCTTGAACGATTTCTTGAGTCGTTTCAATGATCCCTTCCTCCGTACCAGTTTCTGGAACACTTTCCCCCTTACTAGTTGCTTCTTCCATCAACTTCTTCTGTCTTAGTTTCGCAAACTTTCTCGCCATAGCCACAGAACGACTCGCTGCAAGTTGCTTTGCCTTTTGATTTAGTTTGGATATTTTTATTGTAGGAGAAGAGAGTTGAGAATCAAATTTGGAACTGGTCAGCAATTTATTTCTTTACAGAGATTTCTGGTTTAGAGAGAGAAAATATTTTGAGAGATTTTTAACGTTTTAGCCGATAGAAACAATGTTTCATTGATCAAATGATGGAATAGAAACGGGTATAGGTGTATGGGGAAGGGGAACGGGTTGATGGGATACGAAAAATCAGCTACCTAATTATGACGCATCGGAGCTGACGCCAGCATGATTCAAAGTATTTGAAATTTAAAAGCTTACACTAATCCGGCACCGAGGGTGATTGGTAACAAATTAGGCCATCAATTATATCCTTCAAATAAAAAATCTGCCAGTATCTAGGTCATGAAAACAGTTTCCAAATAGGTTAGCAAGCAAAACAATAAAGTTTTCATAGTAGAATCAGCTAAGCAAAGTAAAGCTAAGTAAAACAAGGAAACTTCACTAGCCAATAATTGGGAGAACCAGGTGCTGCTTCGTTCATTGTATCTTGGTCATCCCTAGCTCAAGCCTGTTCTTTTCAAATTGTACCCTATTCAATGCCTTAGAGAAGATATCAGTAATTTGATCCTCAGTCCTGCAAAAGTTCATAGTAATTAGGCCTTTCTCAACATTGTCCCTTAAAAAGTGATGCCTAATATCAATGTGCTTTGTTCTCTTGTGATGGACCGGGTTCTTGGCAATATTGACTGTACTGGTATTGTCACAAAAGATTGGAACTGGTCCACACTTGATTCCAAAGTCCTCCAACTGCTGCTTGATCCATAATAACTCTGAACAACATAAAGCAGCTGCTACATATTCAGCTTCAGCTGTGGATAATGCCACTGAATTTTATTTCTTTGTAGCCCATGAAACTAAACAAGGACCTAGAAGTGTGCCATCCCAGATGTGCTTTTCCTATAAACCAAGTGACCAGCATAGTCAGCATCAGCATACCCAATAAGATCAAAACTTCCGCCTTTTGGGTACCATAAACCAAGATCTTGAGTTCCTTTCAAATATCTCAAGATTCTCTTGACTGCAGTTAAGTGTGACTCCTTTGGTTTTGACTGGAACGTTGCACACAACCTCAGACTATAAACAATATCTGGATGACTTGCAGTTAAATACAGAAAAGAACCAATCATTCCTTTATACTTAGTTTCATCAATTGAAGCACCAGTTTCATCCAGATCTATCTTCGTTCCAGGAGCAATGGGTGTGTTCATATCCTTAGCAGACTTCATATCATACTTCCTTAGTAGCTCTTTGATGTACTTCTGCTGTGGATCATTGTGCCTTCCTGAGATTGCTTGATTTTTAAGCCTAAGAAGAAATTTAGCTCACCCATCATACTCATCTCAAATTCACTTCCCATCAGGTCGGCAAACTCCTTGCAAAGGTTCTCATTAGTATCACCAAAGATGATATCGTCTACACACATTTGAATAATTAGCAGGTCCTTGGCTTTCTTCCTTAAAAACAAAATATTGTCTATTTTGCCTCTAGTAAACTCATTCTTCAATAAGAACCCAGACAATCTTTCATACCAAGCCCTAGGAGCCTGTTTCATGTAGAGATGATCAGGAAACTCTGTACTTTCAAAACTAGGTGGTTGAATCACATACACCTCTTCATTCAAATAACCATTAAGGAATGCACTCTTCACATCCATCTGGTATAGCTTAAACTCCATATAAGCTGCAAAAGCAAATAAGCATCCTAATGGCCTCCATTCTTGAAGCAGGTGCAAAGGTTTCATCATAATCGATTCCTTCTTCTTGGCTGTAACCTTGAACCACCAGTCTTGCCTTGTTCTTTGTTACTATGTCATGTTCATCCAGCTTGTTTCTAAAGACCCATTTAGTACCAATGATGGACCTATCTGTTGGTCGATGGACCAGGTGCCATACCTTACTGCATTCAAACTGATGAAGTTCCTCTTGCATAGCAATCACCCAGTCTGGATCCTCAAGTGCTTCACGTACATTTTTTGGTTCTATTGAGGACAGAAACGCAAAGAATGCACTGAAGTTCTTCAAGGCTCGTCTAGTAACCACTCCAGTGTTTAGATCAGACATAAGGTTCTCCAGTGGGTTTGAACTTTGATATCTCCAAGGTTTAGGTTGAATCTGTTGAGTGTCGTTCCCAGGAGGAGCTGACTCATCTAGGTCTTCTTCATTTTGCTCTGCAGTTCCCCCTGTCTGATTGCCTTCTAGTTCCCCCTGAGTTTGATCCTTATCATCCTGATAACTTTTAACTCCATTCAAATGCTAAGGGTCTTCAGCAGATTCATTTCTTGCAAGACCAATCTCCTGATCATCATCTTCTTGTCTATTTGTAACACTTTAAGATTCATCAAATACCACATGCACACTTTCTTCTACAGTCAAGGTCCTCTTGTTGAACACATTATAAGCTTTACTTTGTGAAGAATATCCTAAGAAGACGTCTTCATCACTTCTAGCATCAAACTTCCCTAGAGGTTCTTTCCCGTTGTTATGCACGAAACACTTGCACCCAAAAACTCTGAGATGTGAAATATTAGGTTTCCTACCTCTAATCAGCTCATAGGGAGTTTTCTCTAACAAAAGACGGATAGAACATCGATTTAGCAAGTAGCAAGCGGTGTTGACTGCTTCAGCCCAAAAATTCTTTGATAGACCGCTTGATAGTAACATAGTTCTAACCATGTCCTCCAAGGACCTGTTCTTCCTCTCCATTACACCATTCTGCTGAGGGGTCCTTGGTGCAGAGAAGTTGTGATCCACACCATGTTTATTACAATCCGCACCATATTTATTACAATATTCTGCAAACTTAGCATTCTCAAATTCTGTACCATGGTCAGACCTTATACTCACTAGTTGAACCCCCAGTTTCTTCTGATTGACTCTGACCCGGTCCTCGAACATATCATATGCTTCATCTTTAGATCTGAGGAACAAGATCCATATGTATCTGGAGTAGTCATCAACTATTACCATTACGAATCTCTTATCTCCTCTGCTCCTTACCCTCATTGGTCCACACAAGTCCATGTGAACCAGCTCAAGTGGTTTAGAAGTACTAACCACTTTGTTTGACTTGAATGAAGATCTTACATGTTTCCCCCTCACACAAGCATCACAAATCTTGATGTCATTGAACCTCTTGCTTGGCATTCCACGAACCAGGTCCTTTGACACCAACTTATTCAATTGAGTCAGGCTTGCATGTCCTAGTCTCTTGTGCCACAACTGACTATCATTCTCCAGCACATTCAGAAAAGTCAAATTATTCTCAGGAAGAGAACCTAATGTAGCCTTGTACAAATTATTAGATCGTTTCCCTTCCATTATCACTTCACCAGTCTGCAGGTTCTTTACATATGCAACCTACAGAAGTGAAACTCACCGAGTTTCCTCTATCACATAGTTGAGAGATACTTAGAAGATTGTGCTTCAATCCCTCCACACATAGTACATTATCAATAGCATGTTTGAGGGATCTCCCAACTTTTCTAATACCAACAATTTCACCGGTCTTGCCTCCTCCAAAAGCCACACTACCCCCTTGAAATGCTGCGAGTGAGAGAAAGTTTCTTCTATCTCCTGTTATGTGCTTGGAACACCCACTATCAAGAATCCAGCTTGGGTTGTTCCATCTTACTCCAGCCTGCAAAAGAAAATCAAGGGTTAGTAACAGGAACCCAGACAAGCTTGGGTCCCTTTTTGTTATCGAATGGATGAATCAAATCTTTTCTAGCCCAATAAGGTAAAACTGATTTATTATTCTTTATCACTGCTCCTTTTGCAACACTACATTCATTCTTGATATGTCCAGTCTTACCACACAAGAAGCAGAGTTTGTTGCAAGGAAGTCCTACATATTTACTATTAGGGTTCCAAGCAGGCAAAGGTTTCCTATGTCCTAATCCAGTTTTACCTCTATTATGATTTTCATGCAACCAATTCAAAGCTTCAGAAGACTTATTCCATTTAGTGAGTCTAGTGAGCTCAGAGCTAGCTTTTTCAATCTTTTCCTGAAGAACCCGGTTCTTCTCAGTTTCCTGATGCAAAGCCTGGTTTTTCTTTTCAAGTTCAGCTTCAAGGTTGATTTGAGCCTCACTAACTCCTTGCTTACCAGACACTTCTTTCAATTTTTGATTCTCAAGTTCGAGTGCAGACCCTAGCTATTTCTCACAAAGCACCTGTTTCCTTTAATTGAAGAGTTTCTAATTCAAGGCCTGAGACTTTCTGTTTTAGTTCAAAAACTTGAGTTTCACTAGCAATTAATTCCTTTTTAAGATCAGATTTAGCTTTTTCCAAGTGTTTATTTTTCATTGAAAAGTCAGACACAAGTGATATTAGTTGGTCCTTCTCAGAAAGTGCTTATTCCTTTTCAAACCTCAAAGTTTCAATCGCTTCAATTAAAGTCAAGGCAAGCAAATTTAATTCCCTAGAAGAACAAGTATGAAGTCTAGTTTTCAGTTCATCGAGACTTACCTCAGGTGTATCATCAATCGAAGGTTCATTATCAGCCATCAGTGCCTGTTGACACCCAATTTTGTCCCAAATATTTCAGTTAATATCTAATTATTTTATAAAATGTCAATTTTAGATTTAAAAGTGAAATAATTTGAAATATGAAGAAAATAGGCTAAAATTGCACAACATAGCCCTAATTTTGACCTACCCGTGTAAACTCCTATATGCTTCCTAAATAACACAAAAATTCAAAAAGTTTTCCTAATCAGCTTACCAAATACCCGAACCCCAGAACCCGTTTGGAGCCCTAACCCGCGACCCATTTCAATTTTACCAAAATTTGAAATCGAATCCGCAAAAAAAAATGGTCCCCCTCTCCAGCTCATGATCGTACCAAGCAAACCTTATCCAATTGAGACCGTTAGGGGTGATTTCGTCCAATTTTATACCAATTCTATAACCTAGAACTCGGATTTTACTTCTATAAAGAGTAGAAGATAAGCAGCGGCGGGAGGAGGGGGGTTCGAAATTTAAAACAGGGAGCAGCCAGATATAGAGGGATAGAGTAGTGGCAGGGAATTCTTGAGAGGAAGAAGGTAGATAGAAGCGAGAGGTGAAAATTTTTAGAAGCAACATTTAAGAACGGAAACAATTTTTTACAATGAAATAGTGTTCCAGTCTGTGTTGGATTTTTCGTATCGCTTCGCCGTTGTTTGAGTCGACGCTTACTCGAGTCGCATTTCCTCGGATCGTCGCCCCTGTTCGCTGCACCTAAAAAGGTAGTAATTTCACCTCAACTTCATTTATGTTAGATGTGATCTGTTACAAGGATATATGTGTGTGTTCGTGAAGAACAATGTGATTTATTAGTGCTGGAATTTTGGATAGATGTTTGAGGTATAATGAGTTAGTTTAGTAGGATTAGAAGTTGTTGCTACTCAGTTCAAGCTACTAGTTGAATTTCAAGTTGAGATACATGCCTAAGTTTCTCTGTTTCGTCATGGATAATTTGGTATGATTAACACATCTTGAAAGCTTTGGCAAAACTATTGAAATTAAGAATAGCATTTTGTTTTCTCTATTTCCTTATATGTATACCAAGTAATCCATGTGTTTGAACTTCCATTGGGGTTTAAAGTGTTAGTTTTCTCGCAGTTTGTTTTTTTAAAGTTCTGTTAGAGGCAGTGAGGGATCTGATCAGGGAGTTTCCAGTTAGACTATTTGGTTATTTAGTGTGTTTAGCGGGATGTAGGAGGAATTCAGGGGATGGGAATTTGGTCTGTGAAGTGGTGAAGGCTTCAAGGCTATGCCAAAGTTGCAGCAGGTGGAGTCTTTGGTTCTGATATTTTAGCAGGGGATATAAAGGGGTCTGTTTTCCTGGTTGTTATGGAGTATAGGAAGTCTTAGGTAGCTGCTGTTGTTTGGAGGGGCAGTTTAGAGGAGCTTAGGGTAGGGTGTGTTCAGGCAGTTTCAGGCCTGTGTGAAGCTTCTTAGAGGGTGTTTGTTGGTTTGAAGGTTGTTTGGATTAGTGCAGGTAGTTTGTCAAGTTTAAAGTGATGTTTCCTTCTTAACTGGTTTTGTATTAAGAATCTTGCACTCATAATTTCTTGTTGCTATAGTGTAATTGATATGTGATGAATTTTGTCTAAAGGTCTTGTTGCTCTCATATTCTGTTCTGTTTTTTTTTAGTTCAACTCCATTATGTCTTTGTAGTGGGTGCCCTGTTGGTTGTTAGTTCTTATTGCCTGAAGAATGAAAGAAGTTGTTATAGAAGAAAGTTGTTTAAGGGCTCAGTCTGGTGAAGCTGAAAGGGTTCAGGGGGTCTGTGTTGTTTTAGCTGTTCTTGGGTCTGTTTCTGATTGAAATCTCAGGGAGTTTGGTTCCTGGTTATCCTTTTAGTAGGCTGGTCTGATGATGAAGGCCAGTGAGGGGTTCCTGTTGTGCTATGATGGTGTGTTCAGGTGTTTAGGTCTTGTTTCTTTGTCTGGTATAGCTTGATAAGAGTTCATTGTGTCTGCAACATGGAAGCTTGGTGTCCGGATCTGCTGTTTTAGTTTAAATGTTGCTAGGTGTGAAGTTACTTTTAGAATTCCCTTTTGAATCTCTTATGATTTAGCCTGCCCTGCACACCCATCTCCCCTTCTCTCAGTCTATGTTTATAAGTTCCTGAATGTTCTGTCATAGTTTCCTTAATTCCAGTTTCTTCCTCCCCTTCCTGAGATTAATTAGTTGATGCTTATGTTTTCTCTTAATGATATCTGTGTTAATAAATTGTTGTGTGCCTTGGGAGTTTTAAAAGTAATGTAATGAGTCTAAAAAAGGGCTGAGAAGCTTCAAGCTTTTTTCCAGAAGTTTTAGAAGTCCTTTTAGCGAGGTTTGTGGCCAATTTGTGTGCTAAATCTGAGGTTATTAAGTGGTGCTTGGTTCTGGTTGAAATCCTTGGGGTGTAGGTACTACCTCTAGGCTGGAATGGTTAATTGCTTAGTGTATATATATATTTTTTATTTTTATTTTATCTAATGTGGCCTGCTATATTGTCTGTGTATGCATTACAGCTTATCTTGTTCTTTCTGGATCCCTGTGTTTCTTAATTACAATTAGTTGTGGGTATTCTTTCATGAATTCTTGATTATTTACTAATTCCTTATTTCCTTATTTTCTTTGGCATGAACTCTTGGGAATGAGTTTGGAAAACTCACAAAACGGGGATAGTCCATTGCATTGGAGTTACATTGGGGTCGAGTCCGGGCTCAAGATTCAAGAAGTGAAGACTTTTTAAAAAATGCTTTGTTGAGCCATGTGATGTTTTAGGCTCATGGGCATAAATGTATAAAATTAAATAAATACAAGGCTCCCGTGAGTTTGCCAATTTTCGGGTTCTTCTTCTAAATCTCTTCTCTTTCCCAATCCTTTAGAATTTGCATATCATTAGGAATTCCCCGTAGATAATTATTGTAGAATAATTTGATTGATTATAAATGAATGTTTATTTATTTATTGAGTTATTTTGTGAATATTTCATTTCTTTGGAAATTCCACCTTATTTACAAATTTTGAACCTTCTAATTAAATGGTGCGTGCAAGCCAATTCGCAATAATCTTAAGATTACTTCTAAAATACAACTTTAATGCAAGTTTTCAAGTCAATTAGTTTTCTTATTAAAGTCATTTATTTTCCCTACCTTTTCATGTATACTTGATTTTAAATTCAATTAGTGACGCTTTTAATTGAAAGTTAAATATTTTTGTAAATCGCATTTATTTAGCTATTTTGTGAAAACCGAAGGATTAACCACATTTTGTGGATTTTCGAAAGTGCTTTCAAATTGGAACCTTCTTTCGAAAATAATTGAACCTCTTACTTAGAATCTCTGAAAATAGACCATTTCCTTGAAACGGAGGATTGCACGCACTATTTAATTACTTGGTTCCTAATTCTCCTTAAATTAGGTGGCGACTCCAAAGAAAACCCTTTGGAGTCCCATTTTGTTGAAATATACCCGAAACCTGTCTTTTCTTAAAGAAAGGGTAATTTTTTGGGGTTCAACAGCTTGGCGACTCCGCTGGGGATACCTTAAGGTTCTAACCGGAAGGTTTTCACAAGATAACTCTTTATCTGTTTATTATTTGCAAAAAATAGCATGATTAGTTAATTTGATTATTTGCAATTGTTTGTCACTGAAAGCATGTCACTACACTTTATTTGTGCACATATAAAATTGGCATTCCGTTCATATTTCCCCCACTCCTGGGAGCTTCTTCATGGTTACTTATACCCGCGAGGTGTATGCATATACACCCGCAACTCACAAAAAAACCCTTTAAGAAAGAGTGTGCGTACCTGCGGGGTGAGCGGATAGTTTTACTACCGCGTGACCGCTTGCCGCTCGAAACAGCCTTGTGTTTAGTAAACCCATTCTAGAGTTTCTTTTAGGAACATGCATGCATAAACCTTAGATTGGACCCGGTCCTTGGTACCGCCTCCATAGTTAGGAAAACCGCCTTTTTTTGTTGACGGGTTTAAACCCAACAACAGTGCATATTATGTGTTTATGTGATAATGGAATTTCCAGTCCAAGCCAAGTTTTGCAATTAATTAAATTTAGAATACTTTTATTAATTTTGTAGACTAGAAGATACTTGAATTCAAGAGGTATTCAAATAGTCATCAAGTTGAAATTGAGAAGATACTTGCAAGAAGATAACAAGTTAGGGGCAAGAGATGTCGAAAGGACGATAAGGTGTTCGATCCATTTGATCGATGTTTGATTCAAGCAAGTTTTTTGGATGTAAACGACATTTAGGACTAAATGTCAGAAATTACACCGATTGTGCAAGCAAGGATTGATCGAAACATGCCCGCACTTCAGTTCCATTGCCTCATCGAGCCTGATGCAGCGTAGTTATAGCAGTTATTTATATTTTTATTGTACTCAAAATAATGTATTTAAATTATGTCTGGCAGTTTTTATTTTTGATGTAACAATGATGTACTCAAAATCAAGTTATAACGAAAGAGAAATTATTATTATTACTGTCATTTTCACTTACTCTAAATTCGATTATTGGAAAACCGGCTTGGACTACTTTTCGTTATCACCGATTTGGCGTCTTAGGCCCACCTCTGGCACAAAGAGGCACCTTACAGGGTAGGACGCGCCCGCATTTTCATTTACCCTCAACTAATTGTGATTGCCACATGTCAAACTTGTGTAAAATGCAAAGCGCTACGTGACGCGCGCTACCTGATTGTGTGCAATATTGTCAATAACATGCAAACTAACATAGTTACCTTTTGAAATTTTCTTTTGTTTTATTTATTCCCCAAGAAAGAGAGAGAGTTTGATTCGTGTTGACTTTCGAGTTGGTTAAGCGTCTAATCCAAAGTGAAGCAAGCAATGACTGATTTGACTGATAATCAGACTGGTATCCCTGCATCTTCTAATGAGCAAGCTGTTGTTGTTCCTGATGAACAAATTGCTAGAATGGCCAAGCAGATTGAGTGTATGCAAGCTGAACTAGAAAGAATGAAAGGATCGAGCCACCAAAACGCGCCAGCCGTGCTATCGACTCTGAACTCCAATGTTGAAACTGCCAATCCCAACACGCCTTTAAATTCCAATGTCATTCATATGCTTGCACCAGTTAACAACATCCCAAATGCATTCATTAACCACAACAACTTGCCTTACTATCAATACTTACCTGCCAAAGATACTCCTCATCCTCCACAATCCAAAGCACCCATTGAAGTGCCCGTAACTGTAGAAAAGCAGGGAAAGACAGTTGAGCAAGAGGAGATAATCCAAACGATGAAAATCATGCAGCAATCCATCAAGGATTTGCAAGTGTTTAGAGGACGTCAAAGCATCTCCTACTGCAATCTTTATCTATACCCTGACGTTACTCTTCCTCCCGGGTTTAAAGTGCCAAAATTTGATATGTATGATGGTCATAGTGATCCATTTGTTCATTTGACCAAATATCTCAACCGAATGAGGGTTGCGGGAGGTAAAGAGGAACTTCTGATGGCCTTCTTCAGTCATAGTCTGGAAGGTATTGCTGCTGAATGGTTTGCAAGACAGGATATAAGCAAGTGGCGAGAGTTTGATGACATAGCCAATGATTTTACAAAGCAGTTTGAGTACAATGTCAAGATAGCTCCTGACCTTATAACCTTGTCCAATCTGAAGAAGAAACCAACAGAAACCTTTAGGGAATATGCATTGAGATGGCGTGAACAAGCTGTAAGGGTGCAACCACCAATGACTGAGGAAGACATGGTAAAATACTTCATCCGAGCCCAAGATGATTCCTATTACATGCACTTGCTCCCTATGATGGGTAAACCTTATTATGAACTTCTTGTGATGGGAGAAATGGTTGAAGAAGGGGTTAAGACAGGGCGAATTGTAAGTTTTGCTGCAATGAAGGCGACTACGCAAGCCATCAAAACTGGTATGGGCAATTTTGAGAAGAGAAAGAGGGAAGATGAATTTGGAATTGATATGGCTGATATCGACCAAAGGCCAAACAAGAAGCCAACCTTCAGAAACTCATCAAACCAATCTATTTATAGAAGCACACTATATCCAACTTATCCAAGTCAGCATCAAAATCCACCCGCTCCATGTCCAGTCTATAATGCCCAACCCAATTACCATCAATTTGCAGCAACCGCTTATTACCCTTATTCACAACCGCAAGCATACAATTACCCTCAACAACATCTGCCACCTGTGGCTCGCCAGTCTAAACCATCAGGATCGCATCCCAAATATGAGAAGAAGCAGCGTCGAAAATTCACGTCTTTAGGTGAACCACAAGCTCAATTGTATGAAAGATTAAAAGATGTGGGAATGCTAGAACCATTATCAGGAAATGGTACATTTGACCCTCCCCCACAATGGGTTGATGGAACCAAATATTGTGCTTACCATGCAGAATTTTTCAAGCACGACACTAACGAATGTGTTGCTCTTAAACATAAGATCCAAGATTTAATTGAAGATGGATCAATCCAGATGAGAGAACCAATGCCCGGAGATTTAGTAGCATGACTGTTGTTGAAAATTATCTCATTTGCAAGAAGGCTCTCACTCTTAAAGTCTAGCCAAAAGTTATCAACCCAAGTACAATCAAGATAGCTTACAAGCGGCGCAAGCAAGTGTCTTTCTCATTTTATGTAATTTTAATTGTAATGCGTACTACGCGTAACCTGATTCCCAGGGCTGGGATACGTAAGCAACTCACATAGAGCTCGGTTACACTAGCATAGGAATCCCCTATTTCCTCTTTTATGTAATTTTGAACTACTTTTGATCTGATTCCTGAAATGGCAACAGGATAAGTAAGCAATCCACATCGGATTCGATCAGATTTTATAATGCTTTAGGCTTGTTTATCTTTTATGATGTAACTCCGAACTATGCATTTGGGCAGATGTGTAGGCATTCCAATTCGGATTCGGCTTCGTACATAGATTGCCATACTTCCCCAAAACCTTTATGTAAGCAGAACTACGCACGGTCTGATTCCCGTGGAGGGATACGTAGGCGCTCTTAACGGGCTCGACTCTATAATATTAAAATTTCTAGTCTCCCATAAGGCAAGCAACTGGGGCAAATTTTGCAAGGCAAGTCGAAGATTTGAAAGATCATAACTGGGGCAAATTTTGCAAAAAGCCGTATTGCTTGACAAAGAGTTTGTTGGTCAAGTCTCAAAAGACGGATCGCAAATCTAGACAAAGGGAGAAGAAGGAAGCGGTTGAAAAATGAAGGCTCGAGTCAGCATGAATCAAACGCTCCCCCCTCTCTCCCAAAACTAACAATTTTTCTTTGAGAGCAGGGACATTAAGATCCGCAAAGGAGGATAAACATCCTAGCAAGTCAATCTCTAAGATTCTCATCGCTTGGATTGCAACAATATTTGGATAAAGCTCGTGCTTCATGAGTCGACGCTTTTCCACTTTGCCAAAAGGCGGAATTTCTATTTCCCATAACTCTTGCAAGTAGTTAAGCATATTTGTTCATTTCTCTATCACTTCATGAGAACGCTTACTAAAGTTCTATTTTTTATTTTCAGATATTTCCAACCCTAAAGGATTCACTTTGTGTTATAATCAAGACCATCCCCCCGTGGAAGAGTTCGGAGAGTATAACGTATTCACATTCTCACGCTTTCGAAAAGCGTCTTTATATTTCAAGCTTTCGAGAAGCGTCTTTATGTTCACGCTTTTGATAAGCGTATTTATGTCACCTCGAAGGTGTTAATTATATGAATGCCTCGAAGGCGAAATTTTGTTGCCCCGGAGGCGTATTTATATCACCTCGAAGGTGTTAGTTATTTGAATGCCTCGAAGGCAAAATTTTGTTGCCCCGGAGGCGTATTTATATCACCTCGAAGGTGTTAGTTATATGAATACCGCGAAGGCGAAATTTTGTCGCCCCGGAGGCGTATTTGTATCACCTCGAAGGTGTTAGTTATTTGAATGCCTCGAACGCGAAATTTTGTTGCCCCGGAGGCGTATTTATATCACCTCGAAGGTGTTAGTTATTTGAATGCCTCGAAGGCGAAATTTTGTTGCCCCGGAGGCGTATTTATGTCACCTCGAAGGTGTTAGTTATTTGAATGCCTCTAAGGCGTAATTTTGTTGCCCAAGAGGCGTATTTATATCACCTCGAAGGTGTTAGTTATTTAAATGCCTATAAGGCGAGATTTTGTTGCCCCGGAGGTGTATTTATGTCACCTCGAAGGTGTTAGTTATTTGAATGCCTCTAAGGCGTAATTTTGTTGCCCCACTCGAAGGCGTTAGTTATTTAAATGCCTATAAGGCAAGATTTTGTTGCCCCGGAGGCGTATTTATATCAGCTCGAAGGTGTTAGTTATTTAAATGCCTATAAGGCGAGATTTTGTTGCCCCGGAGGTGTATTTATGTCACCTCGAAGGTGTTAGTTATTTGAATGCCTCTAAGGCGTAATTTTGTTGCCCCGGAGGCGTATTTATATCACCTCGAAGGTGTTAGTTATTTAAATGCCTGTAAGGCGAGATTTTGTTGCCCCGGAGGCGTATTTATATCACCTCGAAGGTGTTAGTTATTTAAATGCCTATAAGGCGAGATTTTGTTGCCCCGGAGGTGTATTCATGTCACCTCGAAGGTGTTAGTTATTTGAATGCCTCTAAGGCGTAATTTTGTTGCCCCGGAGGCGTATTTACGTCACCTCGAAGGTGTTAGTTATTTGGATGCCTCTAAGGCGTAATTTTATTGCCCCGGAGGCGTATTTATGTCACCTGTCTCTAAGGCGTAATTTTGTTGCCCCGGAGGCATATTTATATCACCTCGAAGGTGTTAGTTATTTTAATGCCTCTAAGGCGAAATTTTGTTGCCCCGGAGGCGTATTGATGTCACCTCGAAGGTGTTAGTTATTTGAATGCCTCTAAGGTGTAATTTTATTGCCTCAAAGGCGTAATTCTACCACCTCGAAGGTGTTAATTATTTAAATTCCTCTAAGGAGTAATCTTTTATGGTCTCGATAGACGTTTAATATTAGCACACTTTCTTGAGCATTTTGTAGCCTCCTGAGGCGTTTATACATTTTCTATACATATCTTTATAGCCTTATGTTGCTAATAAGTTTGGTAAGACATGCAGGATAATGTGAATACTTTGGATGTATTCCTACTTCTGGTTGGAGTACAATCCAATATTATTTTCAAATTGTCTCTTCATGATTTAAAGCTGTAGGCTTTATCATGGTTATTGCCGAAAAGGCGGCATTTTATCCTCATTATTTAGAGTTTAAAGTTCACTTTACGTTCCTATTAATTGAAGCTTTTATTGCTTTATCTTCAGTCTACCAACGGCCCCGAAGTCATCTTGCCTCACAAAGCCAGATTTCTCCATTAGTCGATTGGAGACAAGCTTATCATTGATATTGCAACCAGCATCTACAAGTTTTATTGTCGTTATTCCTTTATTACTTCATTTATTAAGCTTTATTTGCAGTTACTCGCTTACCGTTTTTCAAGTTTATTATAGGATTTTAGCAGCACCGCAGCGGCATTTGGAGCATAGAGTGGAACTCTTTCTTAGCAGTGAACTGGGGCAATCGTTGATATGAGCTAGACTCGTCAACGAGGATCTGAAGAATCGCACTCGAACAAGCAAGTCTATCCTAATCTTTCATTTCAGATTAGGGTGTCAGTTTGGTTTCTTTCCCATTCGTGCGTCTTTTCTGTCAATCGTGCGAGTCTTCATTTCTAAGTGTCGTCGAACTACATATGGCCTGATTCTCTTTCAGCCCGAGATATGTAGGCAACTCAGAAACCAGAGTTTGGTCATGTCCATAAACCTCGCACTTTGGTCCTTGGAATCAAAGTCCTTGGCTTTAACTTGACAAAATTGGCTTTACGTCAACTTCTTTACCCTGAAAACTCTTTCATCCTTTTCGGGTAAAGAGGGGCAGCTGTTGACACCCAATTTTGTCCCAAACATTTCAGTTAATATCTAATTATTTTATAAAATGTCAATTTTAGATTTAAAAGTGAAATAATTTGAAATATGAAGAAAATAGGCTAAAATTGCACAACATAGCCCTAATTTTGACCTACCCGTGTAAACTCCTATATGCTTCCTAAATAACCCCAAAATTCAAAAAGTTTTCCTAATCAGCTAACCAAATACCCGAACCCCAGAACCCGTTTGGAGCCCTAACCCGCGATCCATTTCAATTTTACCAAAATTTGAAATCGAATCCGCAAAAAAAAAAATGGTCCCCCTCTCCCGCTCATGATCGTACCAAGCAAACCTTATCCAATTGAGACCGTTAGGGGTGATTTCGTCCAATTTTATACCAATTCTATAACCTAGAACTCGGATTTTACTTCTATAAAGAGTAGAAGATAAGCAGCGGCGGGAGGAGGGGGGTTCGAAATTTAAAACAGGGAGCAGCCAGATATAGAGGGATAGAGTAGTGGCAGGGAATTCTTGAGAGGAAGAAGGTAGATAGAAGCGAGAGGTGAAAATTTTTAGAAGCAACATTTAAGAACGGAAACAATTTTTTACAATGAAATAGTGTTCCAGTCTGTGTTGGATTTTTCGTATCGCTTCGCCGTTGTTTGAGTCGACGCTTACTCGAGTCGCATTTCCTCGGATCGTCGCCCCTGTTCGCTGCACCTAAAAAGGTAGTAATTTCACCTCAACTTCATTTATGTTAGATGTGATCTGTTACAAGGATATATGTGTGTGTTCGTGAAGAACAATGTGATTTATTAGTGCTGGAATTTTGGATAGATGTTTGAGGTATAATGAGTTAGTTTAGTAGGATTAGAAGTTGTTGCTACTCAGTTCAAGCTACTAGTTGAATTTCAAGTTGAGATACATGCCTAAGTTTCTCTGTTTCGTCATGGATAATTTGGTATGATTAACACATCTTGAAAGCTTTGGCAAAACTATTGAAATTAAGAATAGCATTTTGTTTTCTCTATTTCCTTATATGTATACCAAGTAATCCATGTGTTTGAACTTCCATTGGGGTTTAAAGTGTTAGTTTTCTCGCAGTTTGTTTTTTTAAAGTTCTGTTAGAGGCAGTGAGGGATCTGATCAGGGAGTTTCCAGTTAGACTATTTGGTTATTTAGTGTGTTTAGCGGGATGTAGGAGGAATTCAGGGGATGGGAATTTGGTCTGTGAAGTGGTGAAGGCTTCAAGGCTATGCCAAAGTTGCAGCAGGTGGAGTCTTTGGTTCTGATATTTTAGCAGGGGATATAAAGGGGTCTGTTTTCCTGGTTGTTATGGAGTATAGGAAGTCTTAGGTAGCTGCTGTTGTTTGGAGGGGCAGTTTAGAGGAGCTTAGGGTAGGGTGTGTTCAGGCAGTTTCAGGCCTGTGTGAAGCTTCTTAGAGGGTGTTTGTTGGTTTGAAGGTTGTTTGGATTAGTGCAGGTAGTTTGTCAAGTTTAAAGTGATGTTTCCTTCTTAACTGGTTTTGTATTAAGAATCTTGCACTCATAATTTCTTGTTGCTATAGTGTAATTGATATGTGATGAATTTTGTCTAAAGGTCTTGTTGCTCTCATATTCTGTTCTGTTTTTTTTTTTAGTTCAGCTCCATTATGTCTTTGTAGTGGGTGCCCTGTTGGTTGTTAGTTCTTATTGCCTGAAGAATGAAAGAAGTTGTTATAGAAGAAAGTTGTTTAAGGGCTTAGTCTGGTGAAGCTGAAAGGGTTCAGGGGGTCTGTGTTGTTTTAGCTGTTCTTGGGTCTGTTTCTGATTGAAATCTCAGGGAGTTTGGTTCCTGGTTATCCTTTTAGTAGGCTGGTCTGATGATGAAGGCCAGTGAGGGGTTCCTGTTGTGCTATGATGGTGTGTTCAGGTGTTTAGGTCTTGTTTCTTTGTCTGGTATAGCTTGATAAGAGTTCATTGTGTCTGCAACATGGAAGCTTGGTGTCCGGATCTGCTGTTTTAGTTTAAATGTTGCTAGGTGTGAAGTTACTTTTAGAATTCCCTTTTGAATCTCTTATGATTTAGCCTGCCCTGCACACCCATCTCCCCTTCTCTCAGTCTATGTTTATAAGTTCCTGAATGTTCTGTCTTAGTTTCCTTAATTCCAGTTTCTTCCTCCCCTTCCTGAGATTAATTAGTTGATGCTTATGTTTTCTCTTAATGATATCTATGTTAATAAATTGTTGTGTGCCTTGGGAGTTTTAAAAGTAATGTAATGAGTCTAAAAAAGGGCTGAGAAGCTTCAAGCTTTTTTCCAGAAGTTTTAGAAGTCCTTTTAGTGAGGTTTGTGGCCAATTTGTGTGCTAAATCTGAGGTTATTAAGTGGTGCTTGGTTCTGGTTGAAATCCTTGGGGTGTAGGTACTACCTCTAGGCTGGAATGGTTAATTGCTTAGTGTGTATATATATTTTTTATTTTTATTTTATCTAATGTGGCCTGCTATATTGTCTGTGTATGCATTACAGCTTATCTTGTTCTTTCTGGATCCCTGTGTTTCTTAATTACAATTAGTTGTGGGTATTCTTTCATGAATTCTTGATTATTTACTAATTCCTTATTTCCTTATTTTCTTTGGCATGAACTCTTGGGAATGAGTTTGGAAAACTCACAAAACGGGGATAGTCCATTGCATTGGAGTTACATTGGGGTCGAGTCCGGGCTCAAGATTCAAGAAGTGAAGACTTTTTAAAAAATGCTTTGTTGAGCCATGTGATGTTTTAGGCTCATGGGCATAAATGTATAAAATTAAATAAATACAAGGCTCCCGTGAGTTTGCCAATTTTCGGGTTCTTCTTCTAAATCTCTTCTCTTTCCCAATCCTTTAGAATTTGCATATCATTAGGAATTCCCCGTAGATAATTATTGTAGAATAATTTGATTGATTATAAATGAATGTTTATTTATTTATTGAGTTATTTTGTGAATATTTCATTTCTTTGGAAATTCCACCTTATTTACAAATTTTGAACCTTCTAATTAAATGGTACGTGCAAGCCAATTCGCAATAATCTTAAGATTACTTCTAAAATACAACTTTAATGCAAGTTTTCAAGTCAATTAGTTTTCTTATTAAAGTCATTTATTTTCCCTACCTTTTCATGTATACTTGATTTTAAATTCAATTAGTGACGCTTTTAATTGAAAGTTAAATATTTTTGTAAATCGCATTTATTTAGCTATTTTGTGAAAACCGAAGGATTAACCACATTTTGTGGATTTTCGAAAGTGCTTTCAAATTGGAACCTTCTTTCGAAAATAATTGAACCTCTTACTTAGAATCTCTGAAAATAGACCATTTCCTTGAAACGGAGGATTGCACGCACTATTTAATTACTTGGTTCCTAATTCTCCTTAAATTAGGTGGCGACTCCAAAGAAAACCCTTTAGAGTCCCATTTTGTTGAAATATACCCGAAACCTGTCTTTTCTTAAAGAAAGGGTAATTTTTTGGGGTTCAACAGTGCCAATGGAGAGTCATCTTCTGGTTCTTCTTCTTCATCACTTTCTTTTTCAGAAGGTCCCCATGTTACATAGAAAGCCTCTTTCTTCTTCCTTCTTAATGCTCTGAAGTTGGGAGGACGTTTGGTCTTCTTAGGTTCATTCTCCTTGGAAGCTCCAGACCTTTTCCACTCAATATCCCACAATGGGCAATCCTTTATAGCATGATCCTTCTTATTACACTTAAAACACCCTGAGTAGTCAGGATTTTCAATTATGTTATTCTTGCAGGAGTGGCTCTGGTTCTTCTTCTTTCGAAGCCTAATGTCTTTCATACAGCATTGACTAAAGCAAACTCATGCTCAGATACTTCATACTTAGAACCTCCAGTTGCTTCTAGAGCTAGGTTCTTCTCCTTCTTAGGTTCCACCTTCATCCTTAACTGTTTCATAAGCTCATGGGTTTTCAGACTACCAACGAGTTCATCTAGTTCAATCTTATCCAAATCCTTGGACTCAATGATAGCTGTAACCTTTGATTCCCATGAATCAGGTAGAATCCCGATCACCTTTTCAACTAAGTCTTCAATGGTTAGAACCATACCTAGTGATTTCATCTCGTTTGTTATGATTGTGAACTTGGTCATCATATCCTGGATAGACTCAGATTCTCCCATAGCAAACAACTCGAATTTTCTTTTCAGCATCTAGATCCTTGACTTCTGTACACGTGAAGTTCCTTCATGAGCAATTTGTAGAGCATCCCAAATCTCATTGGCAGTCTTGTATGAAGAAACTCTATTGTACTCATCAGGACCAAGTCCACATATGATGAGCCTCTTAGCTTTTGCATTCTTCTCCACCATCTTGAAATCAGCATCAGTATACTCAGATATCTCTTTGGGAACAGTTTCCTGATTGGGTGGCTGTCCAACAGTTTTGCTTGGAATAAGAGGTCCATCCTTGGTAATGATCCATAGCTGGAAGTCTTCAGCTTGAATAAAGTCTTCCATTCTACCTTTCCACCATCCATAGTATTGGCTATTGAATTGAGGAGGCCTGTTGACAGATTGTCCTTCGGTGATTATCGGTAGTGCACTCATTGTTCAGATCCTTCTCAAGATGTTAATCTTTTTTCGAGAGAACCTGCTCTGATACCACTTGTTGCACTTGGTTCACCTTTGTAAGACGCTAGAGGGGGGTGAATAGTGTCCTTACCCAATTTTTAAAACCTAAAACTTGCTTTTAACTTTCTGCGCCTAACTCACAAAGAACCAGGTTCCTTGCAAGTTTCACCTATCTCTGAAACTAAACAAATTACGGAGACGTAAAGAACACAGAGATTTTTACGTGGAAAAATCCTTGCTCAAGGGATAAAAAACCACGACACAAACTCTTGGGATTTCAAATCTTCCACTAAAGGAAAACCCCAGCAAGTTTTAGACTACAACGTAATGTATTCAAGGAACAAGAACCTCCTAGTACCTAAAACCTTCACAGCCACTAGTTGGTAAGGTTACCTCTACTTAACCTCAAAAAGTAATCTCTAGTGAATGCTTCTAAACAAGTTGATAGATTACAACTCAATAACCTATAACAAAGAAACTAAAACAACAGACTTATCTATGAAACTACTCCTTCGTAATGTTCTGGTGCTCAGCCTTTGTTCTTGCACACAAAGCTTCACACGATCTGATTGTACTTGATATGCTCTGTTGAGATATCTTTTGTGCATATCGAATTTGGCCAAATTAACTTGTATATATAGGCACTAGACTTAGCCGGATCCAACTAAGTTTAGGATTCCTTTTCCTCTTCAAAATCAGTTTTAAACAAGGTTACCCATATTTCCTTATTTAAAATCTAAGTTAATTTGCCTTAGTTCCCAATCCATTTACGTTTAGGAACCGCGTCCTTCTCAGCACCGCTTCTTGCTTCTTCTGTTTCTGGTAGGATTGGAACATTGACCCAACTGTTCTTTTCTTTCCTTCTTCAGCTCTGACTTGAATATCTCGTTTGAATAGCTGGTCTTCTCACTTCAACTGTGAACCTTTTCGTGGTCCACTTAGCACCAAGTCCTTTGTCATCTTCAAAACTCATCCTTCAACAGTGTCCTCTGCCAGTAGGTTAAAGTCGAGCATCAAAAACCTAGTGGCTTGTTGCCGGAAATAGAGATTCCATCATGGAAATGGGAAGCACTGAATATGGACTTCATTACAGGCTTGCCGCGTACGCGGAGCAGTTATGACTCTATCTGGGTTATAGTTGATAGCTTACTAAATCAGCTCATTTCTTGCCTGTTAGTACTACATATACAGCAGAGGACTATGCCAGACTTTATATCAGAGAGATTGTGCGCCTACATGGTATTCCAGTATCAACTATTTCAGACAGGGGCGCACCAGTTTACAGCTAATTTCTAGCGATCGTTCCAGACAGGTTTAGGGACACAGGTGAATCTGAGTACAACATTTCATCTCCAAACAGATGGACAGGCTGAGCAGACCATTCAGACAATAGAAGATATGCTTAGAGCCTGTGTAACAGATTTTGGAGGCAGCTGGAGCGATCATCTACTGTTAATAGAGTTTGCGTATTATAATAGCTAGCATTCAAGCATACAGATGGCGCCATATGAAGCTTTGTATGGGCGCAAATGCATGTCTCCCATACGATGGTTCGAGGTTGGCAAGTCTCAATTGATAGGTCCAGATTTAATCCAGCAAGTAGTTGATAAGGTCAAGTTAATCAGGGTAAGATTATTAGCAGCACAGAGTAGACAGAAGTCCTATGTAGATAACTGACGTCGAGATTTAGAATTTCAGATTAGCGATCGGGTATTCATGAAAGTATCACCAATGAAAGGCATTATGAAATTCAGAAAGAAGGGCAAGCTTAACCCTAGATTCATTGGTCCATATCAGGTTATCAGGAGAGTTGGGCGTGTTGCCTATGAATTAGACCTTCCAGCAGACCTTCAAGAAGTCCATCCAGTATTTCGTGTTTTTATGCTCAGAAAAATATATCGTAGATCCTTCTAGAGTTGTACTAGTAGATGATGTTCAGATCACAAAGCAGTTGACTTATAAAGAGGTGCCAGTTGCAATTTTAGATAGATAGATTCGTTGGCTAAGGACGAAAGACATTCCTTTAGTTAAGATGCTATAGCAAAGTGATAATGTAGAATAAATAATTTGGGAAGCTGAATGACATGAGAGCCAAATATCCACATCTCTTCACTACTTCAAGTATCTAACAGATCGTTGCTTAATGCTTCTACATACTTCATTTGACGTTCGAGGATGAATGTTCCTAACAGGGGAAGATTGTTACACCTCGTATGTCTAAAGTGACGTATATCATTCTAAAGACATGTTAAGAATGATTTAAGTGAGTTTAAAGTCATAATATGACCATATATGATGTTTATATGTTGAATATAATGTTTGGGAAAAATCAGTTTTAAGTTGCGGAAAAACCTACTAAGGAATTGCCTTGTAACGAAGCTTTTTCAGCAATTAATTCCGTGTGTTATATGAGGTATTTTGGGGACATATCATATACCAAATTGAAGGTCATGGAGTGTAGTTTCCAACACTTTTAATGGTTTGTTCATAAAATATTTGGATAAAAGGATATGAGCGTCAGAAGTCAGGTCAGAAAAAGGGACATAAGCGCAAAAAAGGACTAAAACTGAAATGTTTCAAGTATAAAAGGAAATTTCCTCTCATATCTCGTCACTTCTAGAAAATTCAAGAGAGTAACAGTGTGTTCTTGAGTATTGAAGCCACTAATGTGGTTTTGAAGGATGGATGTCAATCTTAACTCGAAATTGAAGACAGATTGCGTCAAAACGCTCTACGCGATTAAGGTAACCTTATGCTACCTTCAATTTTGTCTATTGCTTGAGTTTTACAATTACTTCATGGCTAATTAAAGTACCTAAATATTTTATTATAGCTTGTTTAAGCTTTAGAAGGTGTGGAATTCAAAGGAAACAAGGTTTAGAAGCAAGAAACATCAAAGGTATGTAAGGCTAAACCTTTCTTTTGGCAAGGCATGTATCTTGTAGCTTTTGAAGCTTTTATTAGTTCCAAACATGGTGTTGCTTGTTGGGTAATTGTATATCATCAAGGTAACCTTGTATATTCTTAATTTGGTACTAAAATTCAAGGTGAAAGACATTCAAATCAGCAAGACAAAACGTTTCAAAATCTGGAAAAATTGTTTTGATCTTTGGACAGTTGTTAGTATATTGATCATAACTCCTTGTAAAAAATTGATATTTAGATTCTTTAAGAATACCCAGAACTCTAAGACATATATCTACAACTTTTATGAAGACCATGAAAACTATATCTTTGATCTACACTCTGAAAATTAGGTCGAAAGGCAGGACAGTGGTGCTGTCCGGACATTCTATCTGCGGATTTGTTATGTCATCCAGTCATCTCATCTTGTTATCCGTCTAACATGTTTGTGTTATCAGTTTATCCAGGTATCCATTCACGTGTATAGTATAGTGTTGGTTCAGTTTTTGCGGATCATCCAGTTTCAAGGGAAACTCTGCCAAAAATATTATGAAAATTCAAAGAGTTGGTCAAATTCTGAGTTCTAGGTTGTGTCTATAATTCTATCCAGAGTTTTCATCTCATTCCTTTGAATCCATATCTATTGTTGCCACATATGTTATGCCTCATACATGCTTATGCTTATATTGTGATCATATTATGTATGATTTGGAGTCTCCCATAGAGGCTGGACATTGGACACACAGTCCGATCGCGTGTGATACTACCCGTCTGGAGGATACAGCCCTTCTAGTTCAGGCGGGAGTTGAAACACCTAGTGTGACCGGGTGTCATTCACACATTCTGACTAGAGAGACTAGATATTACTGGCTGGGGGGGACATAGCCTATAACACCCGCCAGGTTTATTATATACGCATGTATAGCCACAGTATGCACTACATGATTATACATGAGGCTAGATCAGGTTTTCAGTTGCCTGATTTGGGGGGGATACAGCCCATAACACCAGACATGTACTAGTTCAAATGTTCTGTTACCTAATTTGGGGGGACATGGCCCATAACACCAGACAGGTACCAGTTCAGATAATAGTCCAGTTTTAGCTTAGTACCAGTTATCAATTCTCAATTATCAGCCACCAGTTCTTAGCGTCAGTATCAGTTGACAGCTATCAATTCCAGTTTCTAGTAACCAGTTATCAGTCATATTACAGTTATTTATAAGTATAGTTTAGCTCAGTCTTCAGTTCCAAATTCCGCTAGACTTCAGTTTATATTCAGATCATGTTTAGTACGTCTTCAGATTTCCAGCTATATTGTTATGCTCTAGCTCATATTGACATATTTATATTCCAGCCTTACAGTTTCATTTAGCTATGATATATATGCTCATGCCTTACATATCGTACTCACGCCCTTTTCTGGGGCGCTGCATTACATGTCGTGCAGATGCAGATAAATCAATGCTTGGACCACGTTAGTAGGCCACCTATCAGCTATTGGAGTCATTCTGCTTACTCCCGGAGTTACTTATCTTTTGGTATGTGTACAGTCAGCCAGTTTGGATATGGCGGGGCCTTGTCCCGTCCTTTGTATATTCAGTTCAGCACTCTTAGATGCCTGTAGATATGTCCCTATGTGGTGCAGTCAATATGTTATGTATGTCAGCTTATGTTAGTATTGTCATCTTTCCAGACTTTATGTTTTCAGTAAATATGTATGTATTCATAACCAGCTTGCCAGCTCATCTCTATAATTCATAGATTATGAGTAGGTTTAGCGATGATCGACACTTAGTATCGGTTATCTGTCGCGGCCCTAGGTTGAGTCGTGACAATGGTTCACATAATACAGTTGCTTCTAAACTAAGCGTGTAGGTAAAAACAATGATAGCACAAAAGTATGACAACTTCAAACAAGAACCTAGACAAAATATCTAAGTTCAACTATGTAGCCTTCAACAATTGTCTTCACTCGTTAAGTCACTTTAAAAGTTATTGAATCGTCTTTCTATTGCTCTCAACTCTCGTTGTGAATAACTGAATATCGGCTGCCTCGATTACTAGCTTTTATACGGGTGATGCAATCGAAAATACGAAAGCGATAAAAGATAAGGAACGAGACGAGACGAGACTCACACTAAAGTTCGACTAGCAACGAAGAACTTGTTCCGTTACACCCCAAACGATTGGAAAGAATCACCTACGCTAAGCAACTATCCTCAAGAGACACGAGGCTCGAGCAAATAGAATGATCGAAGACGGATTGAAGAGCAACTTGGATTCATCCAATTGATTCAAGCCAAAATGGTTACAATGTCAAGAGCTATGCTCATTTAATGTGTTTTGTGTTCAAGGTAATGTAAAGAGAAATAAATGAAAGAGGGGTGTATTTATAACACCTCATTACAATGTTTTCAACATTCTGGTCCGCTGTTGCCCAAGTTCTCTGCACGATCGCGCAAGAAGTAATGCGATCGCGTGGAGAACTTAAAGCTGAAGCGCGCGATCGCGCGAGACAAGGCGCGAAGGCGAAGAACAAAAAAGAACCCTTCGCGATCGCGAAGGTGTGCACGTGATCGCAAAGAGGAAATTCTCTCCGTCAGGCAGTAAGCTCAGCAGGTGTTCCCCTGGTTTGCCCTATTTTGCTCCCCTGCTTCCTGCACTGTTTCCTGCCCTGTTTCCACATGGATTGAGCTCCAATGCATTGTCTTTAAGTCCTCTCCCGAGCTCATATCATCCACGCCTCTCCAAACCAAGTGTAGGTGAGCGTCTTGTATATCTTTGGCTTGACTTCGAGTGAATGGTCTCGATGCAATTTGGGTTGCATCATCCTCCCCTTCTTGAGAAGATTTCGTCCTCGAAATTAAGGCGTCCTCCTCCAAGGTATCATCACCTACATCAAAAGAAGTCAAGTCACTAACATTGAAAGTAGTCGATACATTGTACTCACCGGGCAAATCTATCACATATGCATTGTTGTTGATCTTGGACAACACTTGGAATGGGCCATCGCCCCTTGGTGCCAACTTCCCTTTCCGTTGGTTGGGGAACCTTTCCTTGAGGAAATGCACCCAAACCCAATCCCCCTTCTTGAAGTCCACCTTCTTTCTTCCTTTGTTTTTCTTGGTTGCTATCTT
Source organism: Petunia secreta (assembly GCA_029990175.1). Lineage (NCBI taxonomy): Eukaryota > Viridiplantae > Streptophyta > Magnoliopsida > Solanales > Solanaceae > Petunia > Petunia secreta. Next base: position 7,434,441 of record JARKIP010000053.1, read on the forward strand.
CTCATAAGCCTCCTCCAAAGTCTTCCGCACCTTGGCGTGAAGTTCAAGCAATGCCTTGGCCCGAGATTTACCTTCAAAATCAACAACCACATCCCTTGGCAAAGGGGTAAGATCAAGAGGAATCAATGGGTTAAAACCATAAACACACTCAAATGGAGTCATGCCAATCATACGATGCAAAGTGCGATTATATGCAAACTCCATGAGTGGTAGCTTATCAATCCAAGTCCCGGCCTTTCCTTTGGTCATGGCTCGAAGTAGAGCTCCCAAAGTCCGGTTCACCACCTCGGTTTGCCCATCGGTTTGAGGGTGGTGGGACGTGGAGAAGAGCAACTTGGTGCCAAGGGCACCCCACAAACATTTCCAAAAATGGCTAAGGAACTTGGAGTCCCTATCACTAACAATGGTGCGAGGCACCCCATGCAATTTCAAGACATTATCAATAAACAAGGAAGCTACATGTTGTGCATCATTAGTCTTTTTGCACGGAATGAAGTGAGCCATTTTGGAGAAACGGTCAACGACAACATAAATGCTATCGTGTCCTCCCCTAGTCCGGGGCAAAGCCATAACAAAATCCATAGAAAGATCAACCCATGGACTAGTAGGTATGGGCAAAGGAGTGTACAAACCATGGTTGTTGGACCTAGACTTGGCCTTCTTGCAATCCAAGCAAGAATTGCAAAATCTTTCCACAAGAGGCCTCATTTTTTGTCAATGGAATTGTTCTTTAAGTATGGCCATAGTCTTGTCCACCCCAAAGTGACCCAACAAGCCCCCACAATGTTCTTCTTGCACTAGCACATCTCTCCAAGAGGACTCGGGGACACACACTCTCCCATGCTTGAAAATATAGCCATCTACCCATTGGTACATCTCTACTCTCTCCCCACTCACTAAAGCATCATGAATGCTCTTGAGCTTTGGGTATGAGCATACAATGACTTGATGCTTTCAAAACCCATGATCCTAGAAGCGAGAGTGGTAGCAAGAGCGAATTTTCTAGAAAGCGCATCGGCCACAACATTTTCCTTTCCCTTTTTGTAATGAATCACATAAGGGAAGGACTCAATGAACTCCACCCATTTGGCATGTCTCTTGTTCAACTTCTCTTGGCCTCTTAGATGCTTGAGTGACTCATGGTCACTCTTGATCACAAATTCCCGAGGCCATAGATAGTGTTGCCAATGGGCCAAAGCTCTCACTAGGGCATACAACTCCTTGTCATACGTGGAGTAATTCAAGGTTGCGCCCTTCAACTTCTCACTAAAGTAGGCAACGGGTTTCCCTTCTTGCATGAGAACACCCCCAATTCCCACCCCCGAGGCATCACATTCAACCTCAAATGCCTTCCCGAAGTCGGGTAATTGTAGCAAGGGGGCGGTACTCAACCTACTTTTCAATTCTTGGAAAGCTCTCTCTTGAGGCTCTCCCCACACAAAGGATTTATCTTTCTTCACCAACTCGGCGAGTGGTGCGGTAATGGTGCTAAAGTCTCTAACAAAGCGCCTATAGAAACTAGCAAGGCCATGGAAACTCCTCACATGAGAAACGGTGGTAGGAGTAGGCCAATCTCTAATGGCTTCAACTTTGGACTCATCAACTTCCACGCCATTGTCACTAACAACAAAGCCCAAAAAGACAACCTTTTCAACACAAAAGGCACACTTCTTAAAGTTGGCATAGAGCTTTTCGGCTCGTAGCACTTCAAGCACTTGACTCAAGTGGCCCATATGGTCGTCTATTGACTTGCTATAAATCAATATGTCATCAAAGTAGACGACCACGAATTTGTTGATGAATGGCTTAAGCACGTGGTTCATTAGTCTCATGAAAGTGCTAGGTGTGTTGGAGAGGCCGAAGGGCATCACCAACCATTCATATAGACCAAACTTGGTCTTGAATGCGGTTTTCCATTCATCCCCGGGTTTCATCCGGATTTGATGGTAGCCGGACCTAAGGTCTATTTTAGAAAAGACACTAGAACCACTAAGCTCATCTAGCATATCATCCAAACGAGGTATGGGATGTCGATACTTTACCGTGATCTTGTTGACCGCTCGACAATCCACACACATCCTCCAAGTGCCATCCTTCTTTGGAACGAGGATCACGGGCACGGCACAAAGACTCAAGCTTTCCCTCACCAAGCCTTTTGTAAGCAATTCATCAATTTGCTTTTGCAACTCCCTTGTGTCCTCGGGATTGCTTCTATATACCGGCTTGTTGGGGATTTGAGATCCCGGGACAAAGTCAATTTGATGTTCAATACCCCTCAAGGGAGGTAATCCATCCGGCATCTCTTCCGGGAACATGTCCTCAAAGACCTTCAAAACATTGTCAATGGCACTAGTCAAAGGGTTAGGGTTAGGTAAATAATCACTTTCGGAATTAAAAACCATACCTTTGTGCACTAGGCATATGAGCATCTTGGTGCCATCATTACCTCTCAAATATTCACCCGGTTGCATCATGGCACACATGCGATCGGCAAAAGATGGTGGAGTCTCGGCCAAAGGTTTGGCCACAACCGGGGACTTGGCCTTAGCCGCTTCCCTCAACTCTTTCATGCGCCGATAGTCTTCACTTACTTGTTTTGGGGTCAAAGGTGTAAGCACAAACCTCTTTCCCTCATGCCTAACCGTGTAAGTGTTGGCCCGGCCATCATGAACCACTTGTTTGTCGTATTTCCAAGGCCTTCCAAACAAAAGGTGGAAAGCTTGCATTGGCACCACGTCAAACATGTGTTCATCTTGATAGTTCCCAATCTTGAATCTAATCAAGACTTGCTTCACTACCCTCAATTCCCCACATTCACTTAGCCATTGCAAACGGTAGGGGCTAGGGTGCTTAATGGTAGTCAATTTCAATTGTGAGACCAAGGATTGGCTCACCATAATTGCACAACTACCCGAGTCAATAATCATGGAACAAACTTGCCCCTTCACTCTACACCGGGCATGGAACAAGTTCTCCCTTTGTTCATCCTCCCTCTCCTCACTCAACATGGTTCCCAAAATGCGACGCACCACAAGGAACATATTAGGATCATCCCCCTCTGTCGCTCTCTCCTCACCCTCAACTTCCTCACTCTTCTCTTCAACTTCACCCTCGGACTCACTTTTACCCTCATAGACCATCCCATCATCCATCACAATCATTGTTTTCCGGGTAGGGCACTCTTTGGCAAAGCGTCCGTAACCCTTATATTTATGACATTGGAAAGAAGAAGAAGAAGGAGTATTTAAAGTAGTTTTAGAAATACCTCCAACCTCTTTGTAGTCGCTTCTCGGGGTGGCCTTTTCAAAAGGCTTCTTCACTTCTCGACTCCCACTTGCTCCACTAGCATATGGGCTTTTCCATTCTTTGCTGTGAGTTGATGGAGTGGTAGTGGTAGTACTCCTATAGCGAGGAGCCTTCTCTTCTTTGAGCCATTTCTCGGCTTCAAACGCGGCATCACAAACATCTTGTAAGGAGTGGAAGATGTGAAGTCTCAATTGGGAGGCAATCTCCCTACTCAAGCCACTTTTGAAACGGATGATAGCTTGTTCCTCATCCTCCGTCTCCATATCAAGAGCCATCCGCTTTTTCTCAAAGTCGTTGAAATATTCATCAACGGACTTGTAACCTTGCTTCAATTCATAGAGCTTTTTGAGTTGCTCTTGTCGATACTTGGGAGTCACAGACTTGTTGTTCACAACCTCTTTCAACTCTTCCCAAGTGATGTTCATCCGCAACCCAAGTCTTCTCCTTGATCGCTTGATGGATTCCCACCAAGTAGAGGCATAGGACTCAAATGATGATATAGCATAAGTGACTTCTTCTCCTCGGTCATATCATTTGTGTCAAAGACCCGCTCCAATTGGACCTTCCATTCAAGAAATGCTTCCGGATCACTAGCCCCTTTGAAAGGAGGGATAGTGATCTTGACACTATTGATATTAGTGTCACGACCCCCTCGGTTTGGTTCCGGTTAAACCCCATAGTTGTCATCAACATCATCATATTCCCTTCCCAAGTTTCTTCCCATGTAAGCTCTTGGAGGTCCTCGACCTCGCCCATGACCTCTATCTACACCTCGGCCTCCATTCATCGCTCTCCTATTTGGATAGGGAGCATCAAAGTAATCATCATCAAGTCCGAGGCCCTCCCCTTCTTGAGCTTCATCAACTTGCTCAAGAGGTGCAATGTTTCTCCGAGGCCTTAAGAATGGAACATCTCTTTGGGGATTGCCCAAGGGTTGGGGATTGCCCAACATCCTTTCTCTAGCAAGAGCCTCATCCCTCAACCGTTGTCGACGAACAAGCTCCGCATATTGATCCGGTTTCATGATTGAATCATCACTAGTGCCTTCACCGGTATCTTTTGGGACACTCGGGGTCCTCTCCTTTTCAAAGGTCTCCATCTTAAGGTTTAAGGCCTTCACCTCGGCTAGCAAACTAGCCAATACGTCGGTTGGAACCTCAATGGTACTCTTTGCTTTCTCCTCCGCCATGTACCTACAACAATCAAAAACAAGAAACGAGATTAGAGTAAAAGTCCTCACTCACACCCTCACTTTGTTTGTCGGTCGGGTTCACTCAAGTTGGGGTTAGGTTCACTCAAGCTTGAGATCAATGGCCTCCTCGTAGTTGCGCAACCTCCTCAATGATCAAACCAAAATACAAGAACCGAATGCTCTTCGGGAGGAGTGGATTCAATGGGACTCGATAAACGCTAAGCTATTTGGTGCGCACTTGAACCAAATAATTAACTACGAATCTTCTTTGAATTATACTCTCCTTCTTGGCACGAGGATCCTATTCGCACAATGGATTAGTACTAATTAGGTAGAAGTGTTACCCTCAAAGTACCAACCGGAAGTGACGCGATCAAATGTTCAAAGATCGAATCGCCACTAAACGGATTCGAAATTGGATGAATTTTGGTTTGTGATCTAGAAACTCACCATATTTGATGATGCTATGGGAGTTTTGGTGGTTGGAAACTGTTACGATACCTTTGCGAACATTCTGTCCCAGTTCAGGAAAATCTGGAAATTCAGTACCCTTCGCGATCGCGTGCAGATAGGCGCGATCGCGATGAACAAATTGCAGAAATGACGCGTTCGCGTGGTACCTTGCGCGATCGCGCAGGTCTGTTCAGCAGAACCAGAAACTCGACTGTAAACTGCAGTTTTGGCACACACAACACCCCAAATTCACTTGTTTTCAGTTTTCCAAGCTTACAAATGGTGTTCCCAACTGTAGTAAACAATCCCCATTGATTTTACCAAACAAACAACCAACAAACAACTTGTTTTCAATGATTTTGAACAAGTTCTTCAAAATGTTCAAAACCTTCGAGAACCAAAAATTTGATTTTCACTACAACACTCCAAATGATGTTATGGTGGTATCAAAACGACGGGAAAACTATAAGGAGTAAACCCCGATACCAAACAAACAAGAATTCACAACATCAATCGAGTTCTAGCAAATTTTGCAAAATATTCAACCTAGGGTTCAAATTTTCCAACTTTTGATTCTCAACTCCAAAACGCGTTTTGTTGGTTCCCAATTGTCGAGATTATGTAAACAAGCAATCCCCGATAATCAACACCAACAAAATTGTAACAACAAGCGATTTCTATCAAATTTTTGGGTTTTCAAGTTTTTGAATTTTTTTCTTCTTTTTCAATATAAAAAGAACAAGAACAAGAAAATAAACACGTAACAAAGATAACAAGCACGAAGAGTAGGACGAGGGTTCATAAGAACGTAACCCTAGCCTTGCTCTGATACCAACTGATGCAATCGAAAATACAAAAGCGATAAAAGATAAGGAACGAGACGAGACTCACACTAAAGTTCGAATAGCAACGAAGAACTTGTTCTGTTACACCCCAAACGATTGGAAAGAGTCACCTACGCTAAGCAACTATCCTCAAGAGACACGAGGCTCGAGCAAATAGAATGATCGAAGACGGATTGAAGAGCAACTTGGATTCATCCAATTGATTCAAGCCAAAATGGTTACAATGTCAAGAGCTATGCTTATTTAATGTATTTTGTGTTCAAGGTAATGTAAAGAGCAATAAATGAAAGAGGGGTGTATTTATAACACCCCATTACAATGTTTTCAACATTCTGGTCCGCTGTTGCCCAAGTTCTCTGCGCGATCGCGCAAGAAGTAATGCGATCGCATGGAGAACTTAAAGCTGAAGCGTGCGATCGCGCGAGACAAGGCGCGAAGGCGAAGAACAAAAAAGAACCCTTCACGATCGCGAAGGTGTGCACGCGATCGCAAAGAGGAAATTCTCTCCGTCAGGCAGTAAGCTCAGCAGGTGTTCCCATGTTTTGCCCTGTTTTTCTCCCCTGCTTCCTGCACTGTTTCCTGCCCTGTTTCCACATGGATTGAGCTCCAATGCATTGTCTTTAAGTCCTCTCCCGAGCTCATATCATCCACGCCTCTCCAAACCAAGTGTAGGTGAGCGTCTTGTATATCTTTGGCTTGACTTCGAGTGAATGGTCTCGATGCAATTTGGGTTGCATCAACGGGCTTCGTAACCCTAGTATTATTTCACAAGGAAACCTTGTAATTATGGCAAGACAAGATTTTCGGTGACACTTTCCTTGTTTAGTTCCAACTCCTATTCATACTTCAAAGACACAACCACGGCACGACCTCTTTTAGCTGACTAGGATGTATAAAAGTTCACGCGCCCCTACCCCCAGTTCTGCAAGGATTTCCATTCCATAATCTTTTCGATCAGTCGTGCCCTTCTACATAAGGTCTGAGTTCTCCTCCAGAACCACTGGTCCTTAAAACATTCTTTAAAACATTCAGCTCAACAAATTCCCTCTTTTTGATGATGACAAACAAATGTTGCCAAAGAACTTGGACATACAAAAACACCAAAGACACAGAAGCAAAAATACATTTGAAAATTTTAAAACTGATGAGTTAGGTCACAAACACCCCCCAACATTTCCTTCTTTCCCTTTTGGCATCATCAAAAAGATTCAAAATCCTGCAAGAACAAGTTAGTACTATCCAGTCTAGAGCACAAGGCAATCAAGTCAACTTAAGACACATGAATGAAACTAAGGGAACAACCAGAACCAGATATATTATAAAAGGACCCAAATCAAACAAAAGAAATTTAAAACCAATTATCCAGGGCGTGGCAAACACACAGCCCAATTAAGTACACAACATCAAATGATTGTCTTAAAAACACACATCAGAGAAAGGGAAGATAGGAAAGGAAAGCAATAATTTGGACAAGGACATGGAAGGAAATGGGAGGGACTTAGGTCTTCAGGTTGAAGTGCATGACGAGTGCCTCAATTTTCCTGGAATTTTCGGCCCTTTCTACAACCAGCTCGGCCTCATGCTTGTGACACTCAATCTTCAAGCGATCAATTTCTTGATCCTTCACCTGCAACTGGCTTTTCAGTTCAGCATTCTCTTCATCTACTTCCAACACATGCTGCTCCAATTCCTTTACAGCTGCAATTGCATCATCAGGTCCATAGTCTTCACTTTCCTCAGGCTCCGCTTGCTTAACTTGCACTGACCTCTTGGATGACCTTTTCTCCTTGAAGAAGTCACAATCCTTCAGCACATTTTGACCAAACATCTGATGCAGATTTGGCTTCTTTCCACCTTCCAAGGGCACCCTAAAGTGCGCAAAGACCTGCTGCAGGATATAGGAATGCACCAAAGAGTGTGGCTTTTGATCAGTATCAGCAATCCTCTTTATATGTCTGATGATCAAACCAGGCAGATTTATCATTGTTCCTCTATCCAGCAGATAGATATATGTTAAGTCAAGAGCACAGGCCTCACTGTTCCTTTCCCCTCTAGGCAGCAGGAATCTATGGACAAATTGAAAGAGCAACTGATGTGTAGGTTCCATCTCTTTCTTCTCAACCTTTCTTTCCTTTCTGAGTCTAGATTTTCCTAAGAATTTCTTCACAACACTCAGAGAAATGAGACCATCAATTCTTTTTGGCCATTTCAACTTGATGTACCTGCAATAACCTTCAGCAGGCACCTCAAGAATTACCCCCCTAACTCCTTCCTTCCAAACTCTATCTCCACCCCTTTGACCACTGAGAACACCCTTCTTGCAGCCACTCGACAATTGATGTAGAACTCCCTGATCTCTTCAGCATATAGGAATCTGTTCTCCTTAGAAAAGAGGTTCAAGCACCCTTGATCCTCTACCTTCCTCAACAAAGGTCTCATGTTGTGCTCATTCAGGTCAGTCAAGATCCTTCCAGCCAATACTTGGTGCCTAGCAAAGAAGGTTGCCATGTCAACCTCTTCATCATTCTCTTTCTTTTTCTTTTTACTCTCTAATTTACTGTTAGTATCAGAATCACTAGGGTCAACATAATTCCCATCCTCATCACTTTCCACCTTTGCTTCAACAGTAATTTTCTCCTGCTTCTCTTTTCCCACCTTTTTGCCTTGCTTCTTCTCAAGATTTGCAACTTTTTCTACCTGTTGTTTCAAAGAAGACCTAGTACCCACCCTCTTGGGTACTACCTGCACAGTTGGTTCTTTATCACCTTCATTCTCACCCTAAGAGTCTTCATCACTCTTATCTACTAGCCTGCTTTTAGACACAGCTTTTCCACCTTTTGCCAATCTTTTTCTCTTTTCTGTCACTGGCTTTGTTTCATTTACAAACACTACTTCCTCTTCTCCCATCATCTTCTCATCCTCTTCACCAAACTTTTTTTTCACAATTTTCTTTGGTTTCTCCACAACCTTCTCACTGCTACCATCATCAGCCTGAATCTTCTCATCTTTGTTCTCCTCAGAATCAGTCCAATCAAGTTCTGCATCCTCAGCTACTACAGGAATTGAGCAAGAGCCAGGTTCTTGACTCAATTCCTTTGTAGCTTCAACGGAACTAGGTCCTCCACCCACTGGACCTTCCAATTCAGACTCCCCATGAACTTTCTCAAGGACAGCAGCCTTCAAACTGGGTTCGTCGACCGGGCCCTTTTGAGACTCTACAGAATCCTCTTCTCTTAATCTTTCTAGCATGTCCTCAACCACGCTAACCTCCACCACTTTGTCAGTTACACTAGTAACATAAAAACCAACCTCAGGCACAAAGTCATCTAAGGCCACTTGCACACTTTCCTTACTAACTTCCCCCTATCAATTGCACAACTAGCCTCTACTGTTTCTACAATTTCATCTAACCCTTTAACTAAATTATCAGAGCTCAATTTTCTAGGGCTTTTAACCAAATCTAGTGCAGTAGAACTATTTTGAGTCGAATAAGGTCTTATCTCAACGAATTTCTCATCGGGAACTGGTGATGCCAACGTCGGAGGTGAGGATTTTGCAACAACTTTCTTAGGAACCTTCTTTCCCATCTTTTTGTGGATTTTCAACCTAGCTTTGACAATTCTTTCAGCAAGAGTGGAGGTACGCAGTTTAAGAGAGGATTCTTTAGAGGTGTGGGTTTCCGAGGTTTTTTCTGGAGAGGCAGATGAAGATTGTGCTTGAGACATGGTATGATTTTTTGTTAGGGTTTTGAGAGAAAGGTTTTTCTTATTTTGAACTTTTAGAGAGAGAACAGAGTAGAAGGGAGCTTGATGAATGTTTCTCTTTCTATTGCTTCAGATGAATAATGTAAGAGAGAATAACGGTGGGCTCAATCATCTCTAGGGAATAAGTAGTAATGATGGTGCTGTAAGGAGGATCAGCTTTTTAGAGTTTTGGGAAATCGAAAAAGTGTAGGATTTGACGGTTATTTGAATTAACTCATTAAGGCTTCTAGAGTGGGTGGGGCAGGTTGAAGTTTTAAAACTGTAACCACAAAAGGAATTTTTCTATGATTTTGGGCGGTTACACAAACATGGAAGGTTCCTTGATGCACGTTCGTAAGGCAATCAATTTCAGTTATAACACTTAACATAAATAGCTGTGTAGATGTACCTGGACATGGTTCCTCATGCTTGTCTTGGTTCCTTCTACGTACCTTGTTGGTTCTTTCATGGGAACACATTAGAACATTCTAGTATAACTCAGTTGAGCAAGTATACTTGAATAAAGTACGAAATTAGACTGGATAATAGCAATTATAGTTACAAGCAATATAATGACCACTTAACTAGCCAAACCTTGAGGAATAAACACTGAGTCATCCGTGTATTTTGGTCATCCCTAACTCCAACATGTTCCTCTCAAATTGAACTTTGTTCAGCGCTATGGTAAATATGTCATCAATTTGATCCTCGGTCCTGCAAGAATTCATAGTGATTTTCCATATTATCTCTAAGAAAATGGTGTCTAATATCAATGTGCTTGGTTCTTTTATGTTGGACTGGGTTGTTGGCAATGTTCACTGCACTTGTGTTATCACAGAAAATAGGCACAACTCCGCATTTGATTTCAAAGTCCTCCAACTGCTGTTTGATCCATAGCAATTGTGAGCAGCATGATGCAGCAGCTACATACTCTACTTCTGCAATAGACTATGCTACTGAGTTCTGCTTCTTTGTAGCCCAAGAAACTAAGTAAGGACCAAGAAAATGTGCCATCCCTGAAGTGTTTTTCCTGTCCACCAGATGACCTGCATAATCTACATCAGCAAAACCAATTAATTCAAAAGTACCACCCCTAGGGTACCATAGACATAAATCCTGAGTTCCCTTCAAGTATCTCAAGGTTCTCTTCACAGCTTTCAGATGTGATTTCTTAGGCTTGGACTGAAATCTAGCACACAGTCCCACACTATATACAATATCAGGTCAAATAGCTGTGAGATAGAGGAATGAACCTATAATTCCTCTATATTTTATCTCATTTGTAAAAGGACCCAGTGCATCCATATCCAGCTTTGTTCCAGGAGCAACAGGTGTAGACATTTCTTTTGCTCCTTCCATGTCGAACTTTTTTAGAAGCTCCTTGACATATTTCTGTTGATGAATCATAGTTCCTTCAGGGGTCTGTTTAATCAGCAATCCTAGGAAGAAATTGAGTTCTCACATCATACTCATTTAGAACTCACTGCCCATCAACTCAGCAAATCCCTTGCACAATTCCTCATCAGTGGCTCCAAAAATGATGTCATCAACATATACCTGAACCACCAATATATCTTTTCCTTTCTTCTTCAGGAACAATGTGTTGTCTCCTCTTGAAAATCCATTCTTAAGCAAGAACCCTGATAACCTCTCATACCAGGCTCTAGGAGCTTGCTTCAACCCGTAGAGTGCCTTATCAAGTTTGTAAACGTGATCAGGAAATTCACTGTTCACGAAACCTAGAGGCTGTATCACATAAACTTCTTCATTTAGGTATCCATTCAAGAAGGCACTATTGACATCCATCTGATACAGGGCAAACTCCATGTATGTAGCAAAGGCAATCAACATTCTTATGGCTTCCATCCTGGCTATTAGTTCATAGGTCTCATCATTATCAATTCCTTCCTCTTGACTTTATCCTTGGACTACCAGTCTAGCTTTGTTTCTTGTTATTATACCATGTTCATCCAGTTTGTTTCTGAACACTCATTTTGTTCCAATAATTGATCTGTCCTTTGGCTTAGGAACCAGATGCTAGACTTTGCTTCTTTCAAACTGATGTAGTTCATCCTGCATGGCTAGGACCCAATCAGGATCTTCTAAGGCTTCCATTACATTCTTTGGCTCCATAGATGATAGGAAGGCAAAGAATGCACAGAAGTTCTTCAATGCAGATCTAGTCATAATTCCAGTATCTAACTCAGATAGCACATTCTCGAGAGGATGAGAACTTTGATGTTTCCATGTTCGTGGTTGTATGTAATGAGAAGAACCTTCAGTGAAATCTAGAGTAGGTTCTTCCTGATCATTAGGTTCACCAACTTTATCTGTTATTCCCCCTGGCATGTTGACTCCCTGTTCCCTCTGAGTTAAATCTCCATCTTCTTCACATGGTTCCTCCTTTTCCTCTGGGCCCTCAGAGTTACCTGTACAATCTTCTCGAGCAAGACCAATAGCCTGATCATCTATATCGTTTTCATCAATTTCCTTATCTGACTCATCAAATACCACATGCATGTTCTCCTCTACTGTTTGTGTTCTCTTGTTAAACACTTTATAGGCCTTGCTTTGAGTAGAGTACCCAAGAAATATTGCCTCATCACTTCTTGCATCAAATTTTCTCAATGGTTCCTTGCCGTTGTTGTGAGCAAAACATTTACACCCAAAGGGTCTCAGATGTGCAATATTCGGTTTCCTTCTTCTGAGAAGTTCATAGGGAGTCTTGTCAAGAATAGCCCTTATGGAACACCTGTTCAGCAAGTAACATGCATTGTTTATAGCTTCAGCCCAGAAGTTCCTTGCAATACCACTTGATAGCAGCGTGGTTCTTGCCATATCCTCCAGAGACCTATTCTTCCTTTCAACTACTCCATTTTGCTGTGGAGTTCTTAGTGCAAAGAAATTATAGTCAATGTTGTGTTTGGTACAATACTCAGGGAATTTTCTGTTTTCGAACTCCGTACCGTGGTCAGATCTTATACTAACCAATTCCAGACGCAACCTTTTCTGCACAACTCCTGCCCAATCCTTGAAGCTATCAAACGCTTAATCTTTAGATGCCAAAAACAAGGTCCATGTGTACCTTGAATAATCATCAACTATCACGAACACAAACCTCTTTCCTCCTCTGCTCCTGACTCTCATGGGTCCACACAGATCCATATGTATCAACTCCAGTGGCTTTGATGTACTTACCACCTTTTTGAATTTGAAGGATGATCTCACATGTTTCCCTTTAACACAAGCATCACACATCTTTATGTTTTCAAATTTCTTGTTTGGAAATCCACGAACCAGCTCCTTCGACACTAACGTGTTGAGCTGTGACAGGCTAGCATGTCCCATCCTTTTGTGCCACAACTGAGAGTCACTTTCTTGAACATTCAAGCATGTTAAGTTATTTTCAGGCAGTGATTTCAGTGATGCTTTGTACACATTATTTACCTTTTTTCCTTCCATGACAATTTCTCCACTCTGTAGGTTCTTCACAATACACCTTACAGAGGAGAAGCTCACTTTATTTCCTCTATCGCACAGTTGAGAAATACTCAGCAAATTGTGTCGAAGACCGTCAACACAATATACATTTTCAATTGCATGATCCAGAGATCTCCCAACTTTTCTAATTCCCACAATCTGACCACTTTTTCCTCCTCCGAAGGCTACACTGCCTCCTTAAAATGCTACGAGTGAGAGAAAGTTCCTTCTGTCTCCAGTCATATGTCTTGAACAACCACTGTCAAGAATCAAGCTTAGGTTGTTCACTCTCACTCCAGTCTGCAAAACAAATCAAAGTTTTAGGAACCCAGACAAGCTTGGGTCCCTTCTTAGAGAAAATAGATAAATCAAATCTTTCTTAGCCCATTCAGGTAAAATACTCCTCTTATTTTTGGTCTTTGCCCTGGTTGCATTCATGCACTTTTGTCTGCAATGCCCAGTTTCACCACATAAGGTGTACAATATGTTACAAGGCAAACCCACATATTTACTTTTAGGATAATATGGCGGCAGTGGTTTCTTGAATCTTAGCCCTTGTTTTCCTTTGTTCTGGTTTTCAAGAACCCAATTCATTGCCTCAGAGGATTTGTTCCATTTTGTTAATCTGGTAAGCTCATAGTCATTTTTTTCAACCTTTTGTTTTAGAATCATGTTTTTCTTAGTTTTCTGATACAGGATCTCATTTGTTCTTTTAAGCTCATCTTCAAGAAAAGTTTGAACTTCACTGATTACTTGCTTACCATTAAAACTTTCCTTTAACTGATTTAATTCAATTTAAAGTTCTGAGATCTTAGAGTTTGACACAAGAGCCTGTCCTTTAAGAACAACATTAATTTCTTCGAGTTCAATAGTTTGCTCTTGGAGACTTTTGTGTTTTGCTCTTAGATCACTCATATCTTCAGTCAATTTATCTTTCTCAGCTTTTACATTTTCATAACCCTCAATTAGAGTGGCAGTTATTAAAATCAGGTTTTCAGTAGAGTATGTGTGCAGGTTTTCTTTTAGTTCAGAAAGACATACCTCTGCTGAATGAGCAGCTTCTTCTCCATTGGTTTCCATGAGGGCTGATTCCTTCTTCTGATCATTTTGTGTGTACATCTCTTTCAACTTCTCCCAAATTTCTTTGGCAAACTTGTATTCCAGTACCTTTGCTAGCACATCAGTTGTCAACCCTTTTCTCAAGTATAACACAGCTTTGGCATTTGCTTGCAACCAATCTAAATCTTGACGACCAAGTTCTTCTACCAGCTTTGGAACCAAGGATCCATTTGCTACTCTCTTCACAGGTACATGAGGTCCTCATTTTACAATCAGCTGGAGACTGTAATCTATCGCTTCTTCTTCCACCATTTGTAGGTTGTTCCATTAAACACATGTGACTTGGAGGGATCTCTTCCTCCTCTGAACTCTCGTAGATCTTCCTCATCTGAACTCTCACCTGACACTCTCATCAATGCTAGTGGAGATTCATCCTCAGATTCCTTTTCTTTATCAGATTCACTATCAGTAGGTCCCCATGTAGCATAAAAGGCTTCCTTCCTCTTCCTTCTTTCTGCTCTGAAGTTTGGAGGTCGTCTTAACTTCTTCTTGTCTTTATCAGTATCTTTTGATGCCTCATTCACCTTCTCCTTTGTAGCTCTATTCTTCATCCACTCAACTTCGCACATTGGACAGTCCACAACTGCATGGTCCTTCTTGAAATATTTGAAGCACCCTGAGTAGCCTGGGCTGTCAACAATGTGTTTTCTACCAGAATTTTCTTTGTTGTTTCTTTTGAATCCCTTGAACTTCCCAGATTAAATTTCTGCCTCAAGGCACTGACCATAGCAGCTTCGACTGATTGCAAGTCAACATATTCCTCGGATTCATCAGTTTCCTAAAGTTCAAGAGGCTTGTCCTTCTTGGGTACTGGTTTACTTTTTGATTCCTTCATCATCTCATGCGTCTTCACGTTTCCAACCAGTTCTTCAAGTCTGATAGATCTGAGAGTTTTGGACTCAATGATAGCAGTCATTTTGGGTTCCCAGGCATCAGGAAGTATATTTAGAACCTTATCCACCATTTCTACTTCCGGCAGCTCCATATCTAGAGATCTCATCTCGTTTGTGATAATAGTCAACCTTGTCATCATGTCTTGTACTGACTCCTTCTCTCCCATGGTGAACAATTCAAATTGTTTTTTCAGCATTCTTCTCTTGAAATCCTTAACTTCAGTAGTTCCTTCATGCGCAACTTCTAGGGCATCCCAAATTTCCTTAGCCGTCTTATAAGATGAAACTCTATTGAACTCTTTAGGACCAAGCCCACAAATTACCAATCGTCTGGCTTTGTGGTTCTTTTCAACCATCTTGTAGTCAGCCTCATTGAACTCCTCTTTTGTTTTGGGTTCTTCTCGAGCAGCAGCTCCTTCCCCAACTACTTTGGTTGGAATCAAGTTTCCTTCAGACACTATCAACCAAAGTTGATAATCTTCGCACAAATATAGTTCTCCATTCTGTTCTTCCACCAAGCGTAGTACTGCTCATTAAACTGTGGGGGCCTCAGAACTGGCTGTCCTTCAGTGATAGTAGGTGGTGCATTCATTATTTGATCCTTCTCAAGGTGTTAACCTAAAGCGAGAAGACCTGCTCTGATACCACTTAATATAATCTAAGCACCTCCTATGGACACTAGAAGTGGGGGTTGAATAGTGCCCTCCAATTTTCGTCGAAGAACCGGATTCTTATCGTCTAGAACCTTGTTCTTGTCGTACCAGTTTTCTACTACAAACACCATAGCACACATAAATTGCAAACTTAAGGAACACGGTGTTTTTACGTGGAAAACTCCTTGCTCAAGGAAGAAAAACCACGACCCACCCTCTGGAATTTTTGAACCAATCCACTAACACAAAGAGCAAGTTTTAGATTACAAAACTCTGTAATCAAGAGGCTACACTCTAGACCCTAATCACTCAACAAAGCTAAACTCTAGCTGTACAATGTAATCTCACAATGGTTCGCCTAATACAGTTGCTTCTAAACTAAGGGTGTAGGTAAAAACAATGATAGCACAAAACTATGATAACTTCAAACAAGAACCTAGACAGAATATCTAAGTTCAACTATGTAACCTTCAACAATTGTCTTCACCGGTTAAGTCACTTTGAAACTTATTGAATCGTCTTTGTATTGCTCTCAACTCTCGTTGTGAATAACTGAATATCGCCTGCCTCGATTACTAGCTTTTATACGGGCTTCGTAGCCCTAGTAGTATTTCACAAGGAAACCTTGTAATTATGGTTAGACAAAATTTTTTGTGACACTTTTCTTGTTTAGTTCCAACTCCTATTCATACTTCAAAGACACAGCCACGGCACAACCTCTTTTAGCTGACTAGGATGCATAAAAGTTCACGCGCCCCTATTCCTAGTTCTGCAAGGATTTCCGTTTCGTAATCTTTTCGATCAGTCGTGGCCTTTTTCATAAGGACCGAGTTCTCTTCCAGAACCACTGGGTCCTTCGTTTGTCCTTTTCAAAACATTCAGCTCAACAATTGTGTTCAATCAAATATGGAAACATAAAATTAAATGGAGTATATGTTACAAGAGATTTTAATCATACAAAATTTTTGTGTAACATTTTGAGTTTAATTAATTTGTACCGACTGCGTGAATTATTTCTTTATATCGTCGGGTAATTAACAGCCTATTACTAGTAAACTTTGAAGTAGTCTTATTTATTTTTATATTCTCAAGCCTAATGCACCTTTTATGTAGCTAATCTAGTTTAGAAAATTGATCAACGGTTGAGTCATGATGAAAGAATAGACCTTCAAAAATTATGGGAAAAAATTACTAGCATACGTTGGTATTCTTTTGCAATAAACCGATGACATAGACATAACTTGATTAAATTATCGGCATGGTTAAAATTAAAATATTAAAACAAATAAGAATGATTAAAAATTTATTTATAAAAACTTTTAATTACGTGTTAAAAATTATACCATGATACATATTAGTTAAACTCTACAATTTTATAGTTCAAACCAAACATAAGATCAGGCTATATATCGAAAAAGCCTTCCTTCTCCTTTGGACTTGTCTCCATCTACTATCGTTTCCTCTCTAGGCTTATGGATATCATAACAAATGGTCTGCAGCATAGATAGTACACAGATCATCAGAGAACAGAACAAGACAGACCAGAGCGCAGATCTATTTTTTCCAGCAACATCATGCTCTATCATTTCGCCTCTATTTCTTCAACAGATCCCCATGAAAACAAAGTACCCTTCTCTTTCTTTTATAATACTCCGTTTCTCATCCCAACCAAGGACCACAAACAGAACCTACGAGTCTCAAACTTGGAGCAGCATGAAATACAAAGTGCACAACTCCAAAATCATCATTCTCTTCTCTCCACTAGCAACTTAATTACCTTGCCTAACTTTTTAACTCTCTTTTATCTTTTAAACCTTTTTCTAGCTTCTAATTCTTGTTCTCCATGGAGAGCTACCACCCTTTTGAGTGCAGTGACGCCCACTTGCCCCCCGGTTTTAGGTTCCATCCAACTGATGAAGAACTCATCACTTACTATCTTCTCAAGAAAATTCTTGATGCCACTTTCACTGCAAGAGCCATTGCTGAAATCGACCTCAACAAATGCGAGCCTTGGCAACTACCTGGTATATATGTACTAAAAAAACAACCATATACTCCCTCCGTTCCAAAATGGTTGCCATAGTTCGAATTTCGAGAGTCAAACGAGTTTAGCTTTGACCGTAATATTTTCATATGTCTTTTTAATATTTTGAATTATTAATTATTGTGACTTATATTACTTTTTATATAGTTTTTAAATATATAAACATCGTTACAAAAAATTTAAAGAGTATATGTTTAAATTTACAGTCAAAATAAACTCGTTTGACTCTCGAAATCTGAACTATGACGATCATTTTGGAACGGAGGGAGTAGCAATGATCAATTAGTCAACAAAAGTTTCGTGTCTTTCATTTAGAGTTTAACTTCTACACTAACATATAAAATAATTTATTCTTTCTTTCGATCCTACTTTGTTTGTGATAATTGGTCATATTTCAAAATTTGGAAACAACTTAACTACAATTATGTCATTTTATTCATTTATAGTCATACAAATATTCATTGTTTATTTTAGGCTACCTCTTTTATCAAATCAAACCATAACAAATGAAATGAGACGGAGGGAGTAACTTTTACCATGTATAACTATATACCTCCTTAAAATTCGAGATTAGTAACCTGAACAACGTTAAGACAAGTTAATTCTTTTCTACACAGAAAAAGCGAAGATAGGAGAGGAGTGGTACTTTTTCAACCTTCGTGATCGAAAGTACCCAACGGGACTGAGGACTAACAGAGCCACTGAGGCAGGTTACTGGAAAGCTACGGGGAAAGATAGGGAGATTTACAGCTCAAAGACGTGTGCACTTGTTGGTATGAAGAAAACCCTTGTTTTCTATCGAGGTAGGGCTCCTAAAGGAGAAAAGAGCAATTGGATTATGCATGAATATCGTCTTGATGGTAAACTTGCCCATCACTATATCTCCAGCAGTTCCAAGGTATATATTACTCTTCTACATGTCATGCCCTTGAATTAATTTGTAGATGTATGAACTAAAAAAAAATATATGTCCTTGATAATTGATTCTCCACTTAATTCAGAGTAACTAATCCAATAGAAGTAAGAACTGAAAAGGGTATTCTCGTTTACTAGTCACGTGCATGATTAGTTAAGTTATTCCATTTAATTAAAATAGCTGCTGCAAGCACTGTGGTGATGATTCAACTAGCGTTTCCTATATCTATAAGCTAAAAGTAGTAATCATGGTATGGGACTAGTAAATATAATCATATCTGTATTAGCTCCTTGCTTTGTATCACAACAAATTCTAGCTATAAAACTTTATCATTACCAAAGGCAGATTTTGAGTAGAAGGTTTATTTTGACAAGTTTTAATCAATCTCAATAGGAAACTTTGTTGTTGCTTTGCATATGCTTACTATCATATGATCAGTGCCTTAATACTAATTAATGATCTTTCAACATTATGTATGTTCGTTCTACCTCTAATTATAGGTCGACTGGGTAATCTCAAGAGTGTTTCAAAAGACTGCCTCTGCTGACTCTACCACCACTAGCAAGAGAAGGTTGAGTTCCCATATCAACCACTGCCCAGAAGTAAACTCACTGCCGTCATCAGTTTCTCTTCCTCCCCTCCTTGACTCCTCCTCTGCCACAGAAGATCAAGACAGCTTCTCCAATGACTTCAATTACAACAACTCTAAGCAGCACGTGTCCTGTTTCTCCAATATTGCTACTACTTTCAACACAACCAGATTTCTCTTTGAGTCCTCTGCTACAACCCATCCACATATTACACTCCCTTCTCCTTCTAGTAATTTTATCGGTTCTAAGATTCCTGACCCTATTGGTGTATCATCGTTTCCTAACATAAGGTCACTTCAAGAGAATCTGCAGTTCCCTGACTTGGTTTTTTTCGGGCTAACTCCTCCTCCATCCACTCACGGTGGCTCTGACAGTATGGCGGGCTCTGCTTCTACCATAGGTAACATGTCGGTGCCAGAGTTTCAGAAAGTGGCTACTCATTCTGAACTTGATTGCATGTGGGGTTGCTGAAATTGTATGGACTATGGTACTAATGTTTTTCTATTTTAGTAGTGTATTTCCTAAAAACATATTTCAGGTATTACAATAAAATTTGTATTTAGTTGAGTCTTAGGCGATCGTTTATATCTTAATTTGATCGATTGATGAGCAGTCGACATTGATAAGTAATCGATTTTCTAAGTATTAATTCGAAAGCAATGCAAGTATCAAGTTCGAAGGAACAGATGATGATTTCGATAAGGTTATACAACAAGTTCAATTCGAGGACAGATATGATCGAGTATAAAATTAAACGACAGATTCATAAGATACGATGAAAAAAACTAAACGAATGCAAGCAGTCGATTTTATATGATTCCGAACGCAATTGAGAATATTAGTTTTGCTCAATGTCAAGTGAACGGTTTTAACAAGATTCGATGAAGTATGCGAAATCACGGTGACAACGCTAAATAATTAGCAAGATTATGTAATTAATCGATGACAAGATTAATAAAGCGATAAGACTACGATTAGCGGATTGGTGGTGACTTTATTATGTTAACAATATGATCAAGACGACAACAGTAGTTATTTAACGTGATCGATGAGAATGGGCAAATATACTAAGCAATGAATTGAAGATACAATCGTTATAATGGTAATTAATTAATGGGATCGACGATGATGAACAGATGCGTCTAGCAATAAGTTTAACGATGGGATCAGCGATATGTTAATAAATTAATGCGATTGTAGACGATAAACAAATGTATCAAGAAATGGTAATAGCATGCAAGCAATGAAATAGACAATAATAAATCAATGAACGAAAGCAGTAAGGCTTATTGTATTAGTAGATCGAAGGTTGATGCTTTGTTGAAAGAGATGAATACTCCTCCAAGCCTTGACTGATGTTCGATACAATATTTGAAGGTATGATAATGGCAGATTTGCTAGGATAATAATAATGATGTAATTGAATAAGGCAGTACTTTTGTTCAGATCAACATAAGTTTATAAATGGGAAAATGGGGACCTATTTATAGGCTAAGAAGGTGGAGTCCCCAACCCTAGAAGGACTCCACTCTCTCACGTCTCTCCAGTCACGTAACAGTAGTTGCCCACGTTCAACAACTTCTACTGAATCCGCTCTGACAAAAGCGGGATAAGATCAACGAAAGTTATCTGCTAAAACAATCGTCTTCGAAGTATCCCGATCACAATGCAACATAATCGATCAAATCAATGACCGAAACTGTTTTCAATCCGACTTGGTTTTGTAATGTCTTCGGAACCTGTTTTCACCTTGCCACATATTTGACCATGTGTTCTTTGTGTGATCGGACAGAAATCGACCAATACAGATAGTCCCCCCACTTGCCAAGCGTGTGTTCGTAAAACTTGGCAAGTGGCTTGAAATTTTAGGCGGGAAAACACATGGAGCATTTGTGGCCCTTCATTTCGAAACGTCAAACTGTCATTTCAACTTCCCATCATCGCACGTGTTAGGCATCGTGCGGTTGATAGTTTTCATCGGTTATCGAGGTAATGATGACTTTCGCCTTATAAATACCAACTTCAAACCATTTCTACAAACTTTACAACTTCCAAACTTCTTAAAATTCTCCAACTTCTTCAAGTAAATCTCAAAATTTCTTGCTTGTGTTCATCAATTTCTGCTTCAAGTTTCTAATCTGGTCGCTTAAATCACCAAGTATATATTTGTTCAAGATGTCTTCACCTACTCAACACATTACTGACATTGAAACTGCTGCTTCTACCGCTCCCACCGCCACAGCACCGCCGCAGTCTGCCGCGGCGGTGGGGCAGATCGCCCCTGTTGCTGGTCCTTCAGGGGATAAGAAGGACCAAAAATGAAAGGAGCGAAAACCAAAAGACTTCGGCCCCAAGAAGCTATATTTTGAAATTCTTCCGAAGAAGTTCACTTATAAAAACGATTGCAAGGTAAGTGTTCAAAGTGAATCACAGAAGAATAAGAAGAAAAATATTCCCATTGCTCCTGTATACTGCGCGATTACTCCTGAGTCGATACCACGAGTTCGGGAAGACTGTGGTTGGAAGACTGACATCGTGGATGTGATGTGTCCTCCTAGGAAGTTGACTTTGGCCACCCACATCGAAGGCCATTCGGTGGTGTTGACTTACTCTTTTACAATCGATTTCGCTCTTCCGGTCGACAATGTGATCGAGGAATTTTGTAGAATGTACAATGTCTGCCTTGGACAGCTTTCTCCAGCGATATAGAGAACGGTGGTGATTATGCAGTGGATCGTAGAGAAGGCGGAAGTGGAACTGACACTTCGCCATATCCTCAACATCTACTCCCCCCGAGTTTATAAGGCAAGGGTGATCAACTTGGCCAAATGAGGCCAGCGGGATCTGATCTCCGACAATGATGATGATCTTTGGGGATGGGACCAATATTTTGTTTTCATCCCCACGGAGCAATTGACCGCGCCCGGAAGGGAGCCGCTTCCAAGCGTATGGAACCGAACTCGTAAGTGTTTATCTATTTCTTATTCTTTGAATAAATTTGTAACTTGTCTGACCTTGAAAATTCATCTTCCCAACTTCAGCCGACAAGGTCCTGTTCGATCAAGTTTCCGACATCGTACCATGGTTTATCAGAGTCCTGGACAAGACAGCCAATGATCAGAGAGCTTAGAAGCCGGTCACGGCTTTGCGGACCCTGAAGACCAAAAGTCATGGTAAACGTCTTTCCTCTGAGTTTGTACTTTGATTTGCTCTTCCCACTAACCTTTGAATTTTCATAGGCATTACTGGCACCGGAGGCGAGCCCAGCGACGAAGAAGTTGAAGTCGAGGGCAAGGAAAAGGCCGATGACGTTCCTCCTCCGAAGAAAAAGAAAAAATCCTTCAAGGATTTGAGAAGTAGATATTTGCTCAAGGTTCTGGGAAAAGAGCAAGGGGGCAGCTCGTCGGTTGCGCCTCAAACCATCGAAGAGGTGATTGCTGAGACGAGCTCAGTTATTGCAGCGGCGAAAGCCGCCGAAGGACTGACCCCGGTAGTTGACCTCGAGGAAGACGAGGCTGGAGAAGAATCGGGGTCTGATTGATTGGTGAGGCGTCCCAAAAAGCCTGTGAAGGAAAGGCTCCACGAAACAACTATTCAACTTAAAGCGGCTGAACAACTTGGTGACCTTTCAGCTGACTTGGGAGGCGAAGATTCCCACCTGTCTCCAATAGCCGAAGAGGTCACTTCGGGCTTAGGAGGCTTACCCAGCAGAGAGGGCGACATCGTTTCCTTAAGAATTGTGCCTGAGGTTGAGGAGGAGATGATCGATCCCTTTGATCGAAGTCTCGAGGAGAGGGATCTGGCAAATGGAAAAATACCGGCCTTAGATCGGCCAACGGCGACGGCAAAATAAATACGATGAAGAAACGGGTTCATCATTTTTTGATGTGGATCATGCTGATCCGATCGTACCTCTTCGTCGAGGTGAGGATGCCGCTGCCTTCGTTGCTTTGGGTGAATCTGAAGCGTTGGGCGACAGGTCGCTTACTATAAACGTGTCAAGCAATGTTGACTTGCTTAGATGCCAAAGCGGCTTGCCGACTATCTTTTTGATGTTATGGGCCGTTGGAGGAAGCTCGTTTGAATACGCATAATGACTTGAGCCTGCCTTCACATATTGCTTTTGCCAGTTTTAGGGTAAACTTTTCTTCCTATCATCTCTTCTCTTCCTTTCCTTTGAATATATCTTATTGAACCCTACCTATGACTTGCTTTCAGAATTCAATAATGGCTATCGAAACGGCTGATCGAATTCGTTAGCTTCAAGATGGAGCCAAAGTGCTAAACGAGCAAATAATTCATCTTACCTCGGCAGGAGAAGAGTTGCATCGGAAGCTGAAGGCTCTGGAGATGGAGCATGCTGAGCTCTTGGCCAATTTCGATAAAAGCACAAACGAGCGTGCCCTTCGTGAATCTGAGTTAGAATCTCAGATTCGAGCTCTAATGAACAGCTTGGCCAACACGAAGCTAATGCGGAATTGAAGTATGCCGAACTCAACTCTGCCTTGGAGGGCAGGAATCGAGAGCTGGCTGTGATGACCAAAGAGCTTCAAACCCTTCGCAAGGGCAATGAGGATCTAAGTTTTCAAGCCAACAGCCTGATGGAGAGGAACAGAGTGCTTTAAAGGGAGTCAATCAACCTAAGGCGCGACCTCAAAGAGGAATTTGAGAAGAAAAGGTACTTGATCTTTGCTGAGTCGAGGCGCGATGTGCTTAGGGAAATGTTGGATCGAAGTGTTGATATTCCCAATGAGTTGAACGAAGCAGTAGCCATTGTAAGGCTGGCTCGTGAATATCTTGGTCTCCCTGCAAGCTCTTCCGATGAAGGCTCTGACGGAGGTGAATGAGTCATGATTTTCAACTTTGTTCATTTGTTTTTGACCAGTAGCTTGGTCGATGAGGTCATTTGACCGATCGACGTAAATACTTTTGAATGAATTATGTTTTTATAAATTTTCTTTTGTCGCTTCAGATATTGTTTTTCGAAGATAAGTTAGTTTGATCGTTCGAAATGTTAACGATTTAGCGATAGTTGTCGGAAAAAATATAATGTGATTGGGGCCCAATGTACTTAGTACGTAGTAAAGAATGACGTCTCACTTTCACGCAATGAACTCTTCGAACAACTTCGAGTTCGGAAACTTAGATTCAAATACTTGTCAAAAATTGGAATTGTAAAATTCAAAATTCAGTAATGCAAAGATCGATAACATAAAATGGCCAGTATTGTAGAGATCGTAAAATGACTAAGTGTTGTATATTATTGAAGTATTGGCCGCTATCGGGCGCTTGATACATTTTTGGATCGGTTGATTCGATCGGTTACACAATGTGGCCGTTTAAAGGCATTGATAACAAAGAAATTCCTTGATCGCTAATGGATCGTTTACATATTGCATGTCTCATCTAAACGAACAGTCCCAGTTTTGAGTGAAAATGTTGGGGCTTGACGTTTTTGTCAAATTTGAACGAGTCCCCAGTTCGAGTGAAAACGTTGGGGCTTGAGGCCTTCATCGAGTTTTGAACGAGTCCCCAGTTCGAGTGAAAATTTTGGGGCTTGAGGCCTTCGTCGAATTTTGAACGAGTCCCCGATTTTGTCTTCAATCGATCTCGTCTTCGTCTTCGAAAGAAGTTCCTGGTTTTTGGGCAATCCCAAGTCCTTTTGTGCGATTATCTTACTAACTCTATCCCCCACCCAGTGTTTGGGTGCGAAGTATGAGTAATCGAACACTGGACCTCAACTTTCGACATCTGAAATGTAAACGTTGAAGAAAAACAACGAGAGAGAGCGTTAAAGATGGAGACCACGTTAGAGTATTCATCACACTTATCGACCTCGATTGGAGCATTTTGAGCTCAAGTATTCGTGGGTGATGTTTGTCATCATTCGATTCCAACTATGCCTTCTAAAAGTGTTAGTACTATATAATCAATAATCAAATGTGCCCGGTGGAGGGAAAATGAAATTTATGTAAAGAAAAAAAAGGATTCGATCATACGATATCGTAGCATTTTTAGAAATAATACTTCTTTAATTGTGTGATATTCCAATTGAAGTCGACTGGATTGGAGTCCATTTTTTCGAGCTGGTATGAGCCTTCTCCGATCACTGCTTTGAACCTGATAGGGTCCCTCCTAATTTGCTCCCAGTTTGCCTTCGTTTAGTTCATCCTTCTTTGGCCTTTTGACCCTTAATATATAATCACCTACATTAAAAGCTTGTTAGCTTGGATAAGCTTGGAGTTTTGACTGATGACTGAGGAACGAATTCAAAGGACCTGTTCCTTTGAATCACTACAGCAGAATAGATAATTCATGCAAAATCGTTTAAGTTGATATATTATTATTTATCCTAAAACTGACGTATATCTTAATAATTATGCAGGTCTAAACGGATACGAAAAGATTGCATAACTAAGGGATAAAGGATAGAAGATTCGGATTCTAGAAAGAAGAATCCAATTAGGACTCAAACTCAAGGGAGCTTTGGAGTTCTAATTGCTCAAGACTTCTTGGCTGCTGGAGCTATAAAACGTGGAGCATATCAGCCAT
Organism: Petunia secreta; assembly: GCA_029990175.1. Classification (NCBI taxonomy): domain Eukaryota; kingdom Viridiplantae; phylum Streptophyta; class Magnoliopsida; order Solanales; family Solanaceae; genus Petunia; species Petunia secreta. The sequence goes on from JARKIP010000053.1 coordinate 7,460,227, forward strand.
AGAAGTGTACACAAATACAGAGAGCATCGAGCAAAAGCTGAGAAGTGTTATTAGCTTATTTGTATAATCAGTTAGCTACAGTGGAACTAAGTTAGAACCTGTTCCTTAGATTGAATCTTGTAGAAGTTCAAGTCTTAGTTCAATTGTAGTAAGCAAAAATCGAGTTGTAAACCTTTTGGTTCAAGTCGTGGACTTGACACAACTTCACTGATCGTGAGAAAGATCACTAAGGGATTAGAGTTAGTCCTAGGTTAGTAAGAGTGAGTCTTGTAACCAAGTGGATCTTTTTACATAGTGAAGTTGAAATCCTACTTGAGAAGTAGGTCGTAGTTTTTTTATCCCGAGTCAAGGGGTTTTTCCACGCTAATATCTGGTGTTCAATTACTTACAGTTTTAATTCCGCATATCGTATAGTAAAGGAACACATTTAAGGAACTGGTCCTTAAAACAGTAAAGTGGTGTAATCGTGGGAAATAACAATTGGTATCAGAGCGGGTTATCCTTGAAAAGGCTAACACCTAGGATTAGATGAGTACATCACGAGAGAACGGTGAGGGCCAGTCAATGGTTAGAGCACCTTACTTCAATGGGAAATGCTATTCATGGTGGAAAGAGAGGATGCGTGATCACCTTCAAGCAGAGGACTATGAATTGTGGGATATAGTAACTGAAGGTCCCATGATCCCAATGAAGAAGGATGCTGAGGGAAACGATGTTCCCAAAACCAGGAAGGAATGCAATGCTGAAGACATAAAGTAATGGGAAAAGAATGCAAAGGCAAGGAAGTGACTGGTTGGTGGACTTAGTCCTGACGAATGCACTAGAATCAGAGGGTACGCCACTACAAAGGAGATTTGCGATGCTCTACAAGTTGCACACGAAGGAACAAGTCAGGTAAAAAGGTCCAGAGGTACACTTCTTTATGCTGAATATGAAAGCTTTAAAATGAAAGAAGAAGAGTCAATCTCTGAAATGTATACTAGATTTAATGCCATTGCTTCTGAACTTATCTCTTTGGGAAGGGTTTTAACTGTGGAAGATAGAGTAGAAAAGATTTTAACTAGGGTTCTTCCAGATTCTTGGGAGATCAAAGCTTGTGCTATCATAGAAAGCAAAGATTTAACCACTCTATCCTTAGATGAGCTTATAGGCAATTTAAAGACTTATGAACTGAGGAAAAAGGTTAAAAACATAGGAGCTCCAGTTAAAACTGAACCTAACCTAGCCTTGACTGCTGGTGATAAAAACATTGATGATAAGGAACTGGTCCTTATTGCTAAAAGTGTTCAGAAATATTTGATCAAGAAAAAGGCAATGAGTGGGCAGGGTAGGTCTACTAACATGAAACAGACTGGAGAATGCCACAACTGTGGAAGCTCGGAGCGCTACATCAGCAAATGTCCAATTATGGAAGGAGAATGGAGGAAGAGATTCATTGATGAAAGGAAGAAGGCTAGGGAACAGGTCCATAAGAAAAGTGGAAATCCCAAAGCAATGGTTGCAGGATGGCAAGACAGTGAAGACGAAATAACTGATGATCTGGATGAGGATCTTGCTCTAACGGCACTTGGAGATTCAGAAAATGAAGAAGATGCTTAGGTATTTGTTTCTAAACTCAAAGATGATGTAAAAAGCATGCCTAGAGAAAAATTGGTTAAAGTATTCCATATTGTGCTAAATGAATTTAAATCTCTAAGGGATAGCAATCATCAAATGCATGATAAAATTGATTGTTTAGAAACAGAATGCAAAGAAGAAATAGTTAAAAATGATTTTCTGGAAAGGAAGATTAGCATGCTTGAGGAACAGGTCCTCATACTTGAAACAACTGCTCAGGAATTAGAAAAAGTTAAAACAGTTGAAAAAGGTAAAGGTATTGCTAATTCTCATCAGATCATTGTTAAGTCACAGTTGATGAACTGTGTAAAAAAGACGAAAAGATAAGATCTTTAGAAGAAGACTTGGTTAAAACAAAACTAGAACTAAGAAAAACTGTAGAATGGAACAAGTCTTCTGAAGCACTAGAATGGTTACAGGAAAATCATAGTAGTAACAGGAAAGGTATTGGATTCATGAAAGCACAGAGTTCATCCAAATGGGATCCAAAGAGTAAGTACTTATCACTTCCTGAAAACTGGCTATGCACTCACTGTGGGAACACTGGTCACCGGAAAGAAAATTGTCAATCTTTAAAAAGGGCTGCCCAGAGGAACAGGTCCTATAAACCTGTTCAAAATTATGTAAAACAGAAGAACATGTCCTATAAACCTGTTCAAAATTATGTAAGAAAGAAAACTGTTCACACAAAGAAACCATTACCATTCTGGGCTAGGAGAGATTTAATTCACCCTTTTGTTAAAGAAAAGGGACCCAAACTAGTTTGGGTTCCTAAAATTAACCCCTAGTTTTCTTTTTGCAGGCTGGAGTGAAAGTGAGGAGCCACAAAACGGTACATGAACAGTGGTTGCTCAAAGCACATGACAGGACACAAGGAACTGTTCCATTCACTCTCAGCCTTCCAAGGAGGAAGTGTTTCCTTCGGTAATGGTAAGAAAAGGGGAAATCATTGGCATTGGAAAGGTAGGTAGGTCTGATTCACATAGTATAGACAATGTGTTTCTAGTAGATGGGCTGAAGCATTGCTTATTGAGTATATCTCAATTGTGTGACAAAGGTAATAATGTTAATTTCTCATCTACTGGATGCACTGTGACTAACCAAACTTCTGGAGAGATTATTTTGCAGGGAAATAGACATGGAATCATCTACAAGGTAGATATGTTGACCTTATCTAATGGAAGCATGAGTTGCTTAAGGGTACAGGAGGATGAAGAAATTGGAATGCTGAGAAGATTATGAACTTGATCCACAAATGCAGATTCTGGATATAAGAAGTGAACTGTAAGGAACTGTTCCTCAGGACAGAACTGAGAAGAGTGACACAGAAACAGGGGGAACAACTGTTGGTTCCACCCCACAAACTGGTAGTGCTACTCTATCAGGAACTGTTCCTCAGCAGAGGACTTCTGGCAATGGATTGACACCCGAGCCTTACAAGTATAAAGGGTCACATCCTATGGATCAAATAATTCCAGATAAGACTTCTGGGATTCAAACTAGATCAGCAGTCAAAAATCACAATCTATGTGCCTTTAGTGCTTTCCTATCTCTAGTTGAACCCAAAATGTGAAAGAAGCACTGAAGGATGCGGATTGGATTAATGCTATGCAGGAGGAATTGAATCAATTCGAAAGGAGTCAAGTTTGGCATCTGGAACTCAAGCCAAGGAACAGGTCCATAATTGGAACAAAATGGGTTTTCAAAAGCAAACTTGATGAGGATGGCATGGTAACAAGAAATAAGGCCAGGCTAGTCGTTCAGGGATACAGTCAAGAGGAGGGCATCGACTATGATGAGACTTTTGCTCCAATTGCAAGACTGGAAGCAATAAGACTTCTTATAGCCTTTGCTACATACATGGAATTTACTCTCCATCAAATGGATGTTAAAAGTGCATTTCTGAATGGTTACTTAAAAGAAGAAGTGTATGTCAAGCAACCTCCAGGTTTTGAGAGTGAATAGTTCCCTGAACATGTGTACAAGTTGGACAAGGCTTTGTATGGGCTCAAGCAGGCACCAAGAGCATGGTATGAAAGGCTATCAAAATTTCTACTCCAGCATGGATACAAGAGAGGTAAAATTGATAGTACATTGTTCTTAAAAGAAAAAGGTAAGCATCTCTTAATTGTTCAAATCTATGTAGATGATATAATCTTTGGTGCTACTTGTGAAAATTTAAGTAAGGAATTTGCAAACTTGATGGGGAGTGAATTTGAGATGAGCATGATGGGTGAACTCAACTTTTTTTTTGGGTTTACAAATTAAGCAAACCTCAATTGGAACTATGATCCATCAACAAAAGTATGTTAAGGAATTTCTTAAAAGATTTGATATGGATAATGCTAAGGAAATTGACACACCTATTGCCACTGCCACAAAATTGGATCTTGATGAACATGGAATATCAGTTGATCAAAAATTGTATAGGGGTATGATAGGTTCTCTACTTTATCTAACTGCTAGTAGACCTGATATTGTGTTCAGTGTTGGTTTGTGTGATAGGTTCCAATCAGATCCTAAGGAATCTCATTTGAAAGCTGTTAAAAGAATATTGAGGTATCTGAAAGGAACTGGTCCCTTGGGACTTTGGTATCCCAAAGGTGGTAGTTTTAATCTTGTTGGATATACTGATGCTAACTATGCAGGTTTCCTTGTTGATAGAAAAAGTACCTCAGGTATGGCACATTTTCTTGGTGAGTGTTTTGTTTCTTGGGGAACTAAGAAACAAAATTCAGTGGCACTTTCCACTGCTGAGGCTGAATATGTGGCAGCTGCTTCATGTTGTTCACAGTTGTTATGGATCAAACAACAATTACAGGATTTTGGTGTTGATGTAGGAACTGTTCCTATCTATTGTGATAACACTAGTGCTATTAATATGACAAAGAATCCAGTGCATCACAAAAGGACTAAACACATTGACATAAGACATCATTTCCTAAGAGACAATTATGAAAAAGGTTTGATCATCATAGCAGTTTGTCCCACTGAAAAGCAAATAGCTGACATTTTTACAAAAGCTCTAGGTAGAGATGATTTTGAAAAAAATAGATTGGAATTAGGGATGATTAAATTCACATAAAATCATCAATGTTTTACTTCATAATTGGCTAGAAAATTGCTCTTAAAATGAATTTTATTCAAGTCATTATGAATAATTCAGTCCAGCTTAATACTTAAATGTATACTCTTATGTCATATATCTTATTTAGAGTTGCTAAAATTGAATGATGTTACCCTTATGCTCTTAGAATTTCAGATGATCAAAATGTTTCAAATTGGAAGGACACTGAATTTTTGTGTTAAACTCAGGTATGTACTCGTTATTATTCAGTTAATTTAGAAGTATAAAGGCTATAGGTAACTTGTGATTAGGATAAATCCCACTAAGTTTCCTACCCATATCCAAATTGTAAAAGAGTCCCATCGGAGGAACAGTTCCCACTCTGAAAAGGTAACCTGGCAGCCCAGCGGCTCTATTTCTCTGGGAGACTCCCAAGAGTCAATAACCGTTGCATGTTGTGCTGAGGTAAGTTGATCGATTTCTACTCTAATTCTACTACCTATTTCACACTATAAATACACTCCTTCTCTCCCATTATTCTTTTACCTTGATCATCAATTAAACTCTCAAAATTTCAGAAAGAATAGTCAATTATTTGTTAATTCGAATTGCAAGAATGTCTCTTTCTTCTGATAATTCTTCAACTGCACCCACTGCTGAACAACCACAAAATCTCAATCCTTCCTCACCCATGGACACCACTGACCTGCACCCTGAAATTCCTGAACCAATCCCAGAAATACCTGACCTGAAATTCAGGGGGGAGGACCAGTTCCCACGGCTGAATCAATTGCTGAGCAGGTTGAGGATTTATCACGTGCTATGGTGTTGTATCAGTATCAGGTAAACTTCACCTATCTTTTGAATGTTGTGATAGATGAGGAAGAAAAGGGAGAGGGGTCTGAGGCTGTTCTTGAGGGGGAACCAATTAGGAGGTTGGAAGCACCCATGCATGGGTCATCGGGGTCTCCAGGGGCTGCTTTTAGAGCACCCATGGAGGATGTGATAGATGTTGATGAGGCTATAAGTGATAGTGATAGGCCCTTGGTGGATTTGATCAACATTAGGAGTTTGAAAAGAAAATTGGCTAGAAAGGGACCCATTGATGACCATGTGACTGCTGAAATTGCTGCTAAGTTGAAGAAAATAGGTGATAGTTATAAGCCCGGAAATAAGAAGAAAGTTGAAAGTTCCTCCAAGGCAAAAGGACCTGTTCCTTCTGCCTCAACCCTTGCTTCTGGGGTTAGGACAAGAAGTGCTGCTAAAGCTGCTGATGAACAATTAGTTGCTGCTTTATGAAGGAGCAGAAAAGGGAAAGGAAAACAGATTGTTGAAGAGGAAGAAGTGGAGGATATTGATCTTGCTGATTTTTCTGAGGATGATGAGATGGCAGATGCTGAGGAGGTTGTGCCTCAGTCCAAGAAAAGAAAAGTTGCTGAGAGAAGGGTAACAAGAAGTTCGGTTAAAGCTGCAGAGAAGTCTGCTAGGAGGACCAGGTCCTTCAAGAGAGTTGTTGTCTCTGAAAGTTCTACCAGTGACAGTGATGAGTCCTTTGCTGGAGATGAGAGTGATAGTGAAGCTGAAGGTGATGAGTCTGTACACTGTGTTCATGATGACATGCAGACCAGGAAGGTGTTGAAAGGTCGGGTAATGTCTGATGTGCAAGAAGAAGGGATGTTATGGTTGCTGCAAAAACTGCATGCTCAGGGTTGGAGGGACATAGTCCTTAAGATCTCTGGCAGGTGTGCAAAGGGGATGGTGCAAAAGTTCTACAAGAACTGCTCCATCAAAGAAGATAGGATTACTACCTCTGTTAATGAAAATGTGATTATGTTTGATACAAGGGAACTTGGTGAGCTGTTGGGGATTCCTTTTACTGGGTATGACAGCTATGTCAAGAAGGTTTGGCCTGACTTGACAAACTTTCCAACTGATCTGGAGATCACTAGGAAGTTTGCTGAGAATGAAGGGGAAGAGAAACCCAGGGCTGTGTAGAAGAGTGAGATGCACCCACAGCACCAAGTGTTATTCGAGTTTGTGAACAAGATTGTGATGCCAAGGCAGGAGAAAAGAAGTATTGCCAGTTTCATGGACCTGGTCCTTATGGAACTGTTGGACACTGAAAAGCAGATCAATTGGCCCAGCTTTATGATCCACCTGATAAAAAGGGTGATTGCTGGGAAGAGAAAGCATTCCTTGCCGTTTGGCTTTATTTTAACTGATGTGTTTGCAAAACTGAAGATTCCCTTGGAAGGGGTAGTGAAGGCTACAAAGAAGGAAAAATTTAGCTGTGCCACATTGATAAGTTGTGATTTTCCAGTTCAGACTGATCCTCCACAGGCTGGTATTGGGAGGCAGCCATTGAACAACAAAGTGAGGGCACTTAGGCAACAGGTTGCTATTCAGGCTGCTGAGATAGCAAGGTTGGAAGATGAGAAGAATTACTGGAAGGCAGAGGCCACAAAGGCAAAGGAGACCAATGAGGGAATGCTCAAGCAGATGTTTGAGTTGCTTAACAAGTCTCAGGGACCTGGTCCTTCCACATCCTGACCACCTTAGCCTTAGCCTTTAGCCATCTTTTGTCTAGTGGGATCTAGCCTAGCCTAGTGCCTTAGCCTTTTTCTTCTTTAGTCGTTGGATAATTATGTAGTACTTGCTTGTATCCCCTGATTTCAATGGTTGATTTAATGAATTGTCTTTGATGGCTAATATCATTGTTTTGCAGTTGCTTTAATTTGATTTATGTTTGCATTTTTGAGTTGCCTCAGTGGCTATGTGCTGATTCATTCTAACACTTGAGTTATATTTTTTATGCAACCTTTTCAATGATGCCAAAAGGGGGAAGAGTAAGTCTGAATTTTGCATGAAGTTATACCTAATTGAAAATCTGTTCCTTAAGAGTAAGTCTGTTCCTTATTGATAAAATAATTCTCCACTGATTGATTGTCTTTTTGAGCTTAAGTTGTAATTCAGGACATTAAGGATATGCAGCTATGCTTATGAATTTGTCATCATCAAAAAGGGGGAAATTGTTAGCTTGGATAAGCTTGGAGTTTTGACTGATGACTGAGGAACGGATTCAAAGGACCTGTTCCTTTGAATCACTACAGCAGAATAGATAATTCATGCAAAATCATTTAAGTTGATATATTATTATTTATCCTAAAACTGACGTATATCTTGATAATTATGCAGGCCTAAACGGATACGAAAAGATTGCATAACTAAGGGATAAAGGATAGAAGATTCGGATTCTAGAAAGAAGAATCCAATTAGGACTCAAACTCAAGGGAGCTTTGGAGTTCTAATTGCTCAAGACTTCTTGGCTGCTGGAGCTATAAAACGTGGAGCATATCAGCCATAGAAGTGTACACAAATACAGAGAGCATCGAGCAAAAGCTGAGAAGAGTTATTAGCTTATTTGTGTAATCAGTTAGCTACAGTGGAACTAAGTTAGAACCTGTTCCTTAGATTGAATCTTGTAAAAGTTTAAGTCTTAGTTCAATTGTAGTAAGCAAAAATCGAGTTGTAAACCTTCTGGTTCAAGTCGTGGACTTGACACAACTTCACTGATCGTGAGAAAGATCACTAAGGGATTAGAGTTAGTCCTAGGTTAGTAAGAGTGAGTCTTGTAACCAAGTGGGTCTTTTTACATAGTGAAGTTGAAATCCTACTTGAGAAGTAGGTCGTGGTTTTTTGATCCCGAGTCAAGGGGTTTTTCCACGCTAATATCTGGTGTTCGATTACTTACAGTTTTAATTCCGCATATCGTATAGTAAAGGAACACATTTAAGGAACTGGTCCTTAAAACAGTAAAGTGGTGTAATCGTGGGAAATAACAAAGCTCGATACCTGATTTTTTTGTTGAGGTAGTTTTCTGCCCTTTGTTTTTGTGCTTGTATCCGAACTAGTTCCATATCTCTTTTTGCCTCGACCAAATCCAAGTCTATCAGCCTGGCCTCCTTGTTTGATTCATCGGTGGAATGAGCGAACTGAAGGCTAGGTTCACCGATTTCCACCGGAATCAATGCTTCTGCTCCATAGAAAAGTGAGAATGGAGTTTCCCCGGTGCTGTGTTTCACCGTTGTGCGATGAGCCCACAGCGCACCTGGAAGCTCGTTCGGCCAGTTGCCCTTTGATTCGTCCATCCTCTTCTTCAAGTTCTCAATTATTGTCTTGTTGGAAGACTCAGCTTGTCTGTTTGTGCTGGGGTGATAGGGTGTTGATACAATCCGCTTGATCCCCCACTTCTCGAAAAAAACTATGATTCGTCTCCCCACGAACTGTTTTCCGTTGTCGCATGTGATCTCTTTCGGGATCCCAAAACGGCAAATGATGTTCTGGTGAGTGAACTTGATAACTTCTTGTTCACGAATTTTAGCCAAAGCAATTGCTTCTACCCAATTAGAAAAATAATCTGTCGAGATTAAAATAAATTTTACCCTACCAGGCATCGTTGGAAGCGGCCCGACCAAATCCATTCCCCACTTCATGAATGGCCACAGTGACATGACCGAATGAAGGGGCTCTGCTTGTTGATGTATGAGGGCCCCTTGTTGATGTATGAGGTTGCCAAATAGTTGACATTTATCACACTTACGAACAAAGTCCTTGGCATCCTCTGCGATCGTTGGCCAATATATCCAGCTCTGATTATCTTCCGAACCAACGATTTACTGCCGGAATGATTGCCACATTCGCCTTCATGAACCTCTCTCAACACATAGCTCGTTCCATCTGGCCCAACGCACTTTGCTAAAGTGCCATTGAACATCCGCCTATAGAGTTGGTTATCTACAAGGCTATATCTGGTCGCTTTAGCTTTGAGCGATCGGGCGGATTTCTTGTCTTCGGGCAGAGTACGTGCCTGCAAATAAGACAAATATTTGTTTCTCCAATCCCAGGTATGGTTAACATTATTTACCTCTTTGATGCTTCAACAGAGTGGGGATTCGAACAAATGAACCATTGTTTCATCGAGTTCTCCATTGATGGCAGCTGCAGAACCGAGGTTGGCCAAGCCATCTGCCTCGATGTTGTCCTCCCTCGGGATCTGAGCTATCTTCCATTCCTGAAAAATAAGTTAGAAGATTTTGTACGTTGTCGAGCAGTTGTTGCATCCTCGAATCTCGAACACTAAAATCCCCTTGGATTTGATTCACCACTAGTTGGGAATCGCTTTTGATATCCAATCGTTCGATTTTTAAGTCTTTTGCTATCTTTAAACCTGCAGCGAGGGCCTCATATTCGGCCTCGTTGTTAGTGTTTGCATGTAATTTGATCGCATACTTGAGTTTTTCACTGGTTTGCGCTATCAGTAAAATTCGGAGACCAGTTCCTTTTACGTTCGAGGCTCCATCAGTGTACATTATCCAGACCCCGGGGTCTGGATCTCTCATCATCAGTTCCTCTTTCTTTGCTTCCAGAAAGATGCTAGCGCTAAAGTCTGCTATGAAATCAGCTAAAACTTGAGATTTGATAGCGGTGCGAAGCTAGTAAGTGATATCGTACTCACTCCCCCATTTCATTAATCGACCAGAAATATCTGGCCGATGTAAAAGATTTCGTAAGGGAAAAGTAATTACAACAGATGTAGAGTGACATTGGAAATATGGTCTTAATTTTCGTGCTGCCGTGACAAGTACGAATGCAAGTTTTTCTAAATGTGGGTATCTTGTTTCGGCATCTAATAATGTTTTACTGACATAGTAAATAGGAAATTGGTTACCTCCATCCTCGCGAACAAGGACAGCGCTCATTGCCACTTCGGAAACAGCCAAGTATATTAGCAACATCTCTCATTCGATCGGTTTTGAGACCAGCGGAGGCTTGGACAAATATTGCTTCAATTCTTTGAGGGCTCGTTTGCATTATGGCGTCCAATCAAAGCTTGCATTTTTCCTTAGTACTGAGAAGAACTTGTGACATCATTCAGATGACCTCGAGATGAACCTGCTGAGATAGGCTACTCGACTGGTCAGTTGCTGAACTTCTTTCACCGTTGTCAAATCTTCGGATATGCTTTCGATCGCTTCGATTTTATCTGTATTAGCCTCGATCCCTCTCTGCGATACGGTGAACCTCAAGAACTTGCCTGATCCGACCCTAAACGCGCATATCTCCGGGTTCAGCCTCATATTGAATCGCGTTAGTATCGTAAACGTCTCTTCCAAATGACTTAAATGATCCCTCCTTTCTAACAATTTAACCAAAATATCATCGATGTATACTTCCATCGTTTTCCTGATCAAATCCTTAAACATGGTGGTAACCAGACATTGATAAGTAGCCCCAGCATTCTTAAGACCGAAGGGCATGACCGTGTAACAATAAGTCCCCATGTCTGTGATAAACGAAGTTTTTTCCCGATCTATTGGGTCCATCAAAATTTGATTATACCCTGAGTAAGCATCCAAAAAACTCAACATTTCGTGCCCTGCCGTCGAATCAATCAATCTGTCGATGTGAGGCAGTAGGAACGAATCTTTTGGGCAAGCTTTGTTAAGGTTGGTGTAATCGACGCATACTCTCCACTTCCCATTTTTCTTCGGTACTACAACAGTGTTTGCAAACCACTCTGGGTACTTAACCTCCTTAATGAACTCATTCGCCAACAATTTATCTACTTCATCGTTGATAACTTTCTTCTGGAATCCTCCATTCGGCCGTTTCTTTTGCTTTACCGGTCAATGTCTTGGATAGACATTCAACTTGTGTGTGGCAACCTTTGGGTCGATCCCTATCATATCCGCGTGGGACCAAGCAAAACAATCAGAATTATCCTTGAGAAAAGATATGATTTTCGCTCTTACCTCGGGATCCAACTCTGCCCCGACGTATACTTTCTGATCTGGTTTATCATCGAATAGCATTACTTCCTCTAATTCTTCTATCGTATAATCTTCAGCTTTTTGTTTGTGTGGTTCTCTAACACATGACGGAATCGGTGCGAATTTGTCTTCAACTACGGGCTCTACTAACTGTGCTCGTTGAGCACATGACGGAGTCGCAGTGAAGTCTTCGGCCACAGATTCCACTAACTGTGATTGCTATTTTCGAACGCCATCCTTAACAGCCACTGAGTAGCACTCTCGAGAAGCCTACTGCTCACCTCTTATTTCACGCACTCCCCATGGAGTGGGAAATTTTACAACTTGATGTAGAGTCTATGGAACCGCTCCCATAGCGTGGATCTATGGTCGACCAAGTATCACGTTGTATGCCATGTCGCCTTTCATCACTTGGAACAATGTATCATTTTCAACGCCTTCCGCTTATGTCTTAATTTTAGTTTCTCCAACAATCACTTCGCTCGAATTATTGAAACCCGATAACACCGTTGAACGAGGCACGATCTTGTCGTTCAACTGCAAATGTTCCACTACCCTAGAATGAATTATGTTAATCGAGCTGCCGGCATCGATTAACGCCCTCTTTACATCGCAGCATCAATCTTCATCGTTACCACCATTGTATCATGATGGGGATGAATCCTCTCATCGAATTTGAAATCCCCGAACACAATCTCATCATTCATGTCATCTCGTGTCCTCTTGTCTCGTGTAAACGAAATCTTTGCATATTTCTTTGTAGTGTAAGTCACTCCACAAACGTCATCTCCCCCAGTTATGACATTCATCGTTTTCCTCGGTGCAGGAGGTTTTGGTAGTTCATCATCCTTTTTCTTATTAAAATTGTTTCGCCCCCTTTCGGTCAAAAATTCCACCAAGTGTCCTTTTTGCAACAAGTTGGCTACCTCATATCGCAATGCCTTACATTCTTCGGTCGTATGGTCAAAATCATGATGAAATGCACACCATAAGTTTTCATCCCTCGTGTTCGGATTCGTTTTCATTCGACTGGGAAATTTCACGGCTTTCTCACCCATCCCTTTCAAATGATTTACTAGATTAGATGTAGACACACAAAAGTTATACTCTGTCACCTTGGGAGGCAGTGGTCGATCTCTTTGAGCTGAAGATGGACCTGACTGTCCCTTCTTCGGCTGATTTTTCGAGCAACCAGCCTCGTGGTTATTGCTCCCCATTCGAGGGAAACTGTAGGGCTCCCATCGTTGATCCCTGTAGTTTCACCTGTCATTCTCAATTCTCCATGGTGGTGGTCAATCATACTGATGATTATATCAGGCTAGCTGCAATTCCTCTTCTTCAGCCCTAATCGTTGGTTCACACTCACGATGCAAATTATCAAAGGTCCATGCGTTGATTTCCCTTAGACGACCTTTCAATTTTGCACATGCCTCCGTTGAATCATTGCGTAAGTTGTTGGCAAAAGATAAACAAGCCCATCTCTCCTGGAGGTTTGGGATGTTAATCTTTTCATCGTTGAACCGTTTCACAAGTTGTTTAATAGTTTCACCGGGTCGTTGCTTAATATTCAAGATATCTTCCACTCTTGGTTCTCTCTTTTTAGCTCCAGTATGTGCTCGAATGAACTTAGCTGACATGTCATCGAAGTCTGATATCTCGTTTTCGGGTAGCTGTAAATACCATTTCAATGATGCCTCTTTCAGCGTTTCACAAAACTTTTTCAGACTAACTGAATTAATCTCATCCGAAGTCAGGTCGTTTGACTGAACTGCAACCGAAAACATATCGATGTGATCTCTTGGATCTGTAGTTCCATCGTATCTCAAGCTTTCTGGCAACTTGAAAGTTTTGGGAATAGGCAGTGGGGCTGCACTTGGCGGAAACGGACGCTTTGAGATCAATTTCTTGGCAACGTCGTCCGTTAGCTTTTGGAACACCTGGCAATTTTTCCATAAACGACTTCATCTCATTGAATTTCTTATCTATTGTATCGTTTAAAAATATTTGCATCGTAGCCAACATCCTTACTTCTGTCGTAACGGAGGCCGGAGCTCAAGTAGCCACGGCGGCCGTACCCGATCCTCCAGATCCGACCCCCGTTGCAAGTCCCCCTGTTACGGCGCCCTGAGGAACCGAAGTCGGAATGCTTGCGGGGGGTGTGATCGGGAAGGTAGGCGCTCTATTTCCGATAGAGCTAGACAGAATCGCCAATTGCTTATGTATCATTTCGAACTGCACATCATGCCTTTTCAAATACGCCATCAACGCCATATTCGTATCTACTGACTCAGCTTCGTCCTTACCGGGTCGCTGTCCTTGAGGCGCGTTCAATCGCGAACCAGCAGGAATGTCGTCGTGAGTCGGATCCTGCTCGTGATTGGTTGATTCATCAACCGCTTCAGCATTTTCCGGAACATGAACCCCGTCATTGGGATTTAGCTATTGTTGGCCGTTCAAAGCGGTGGTAGCGTCAATATTACGTTCATCTGCCATCGTAAGACAAAAAAGCAAACGTAAGTAGTATACACCGATTCAAATTTCGGAACAAATCGATTGCCTAGGCCCCATGGTGGGCGCCAGATTGTATTTCCTAAAAAGGTATTTCAGGTATTACAATTAAACTTGTATTTAGTTGAGTCTTAGGTGACCGTTTATATCTTAATTTGATCGATTGATGAGCAGTTGACGTTGATAAGTAACCGATTTTCTAAGTATTAATTCGAAAGAAATGCAAGTATCAAGTTCGAAGAAACGGATGATGATTTCGATAAGGTTATACAACAAGTTCAATTCGAGGACAGATATGATCGAGTATAAAATTAAACGACAGATTCACAAGATACGATGAAAAAAACTAAACGAATGCAAGCAGTCGATTTTATAGGATTCCGAACACAATTGAGAATATTAGTTTCGCTCAATGTCAAGTGAACGGTTTTAACAAGATTCGATGAAGTATGCGAAATCACGGTGACAACGCTAAATAAGCAAGATTATGTAATTAATCGATAACAAGATTAATAAAGCGATAAGACTACGATTAGCGGATTGGTGGTGACTTTATTATGTTAACAATACGCTCAAGACGAAAACAGTAGTTATTTAACGTGATCGATGAGAATGAGAAAATATACTAAGCAATGAATTGACGATATAATCGTTATAATGGTAATTAATTAATGCGATCGACGATGATGAATAGATGCGTCTAGCAATAAGTTTAACAATGCGATCAGCGATATGTTAATAAATTAATGCGATTGTAGACGATAGACAAATGTATCAAGAAATGGTAATAGCATGCAAGCAATGAAATAGACAATAATAAATCAATGAAGAAAAGCAGTAAGGCTTATTGTATTAGTAGATCGAAGGTTGATGCTTTGTTGAAAGAGATGAATCCTCCTCCAAGCCTGAACCAAGCCTTGACCGATGTTCGAAACAATATTTGAAGGTATGATAATGACAGATTTGCTAGGATAATTATAATGATGTAATTGTATAAGGGGTACTTTTGTTCAGATCAACGTAAGTTTACCAATAGGGAAATGGGGACCTATTTATAGGCTAAGGTGGAGTCCCCAACCCTAGAAGGACTCCACTCTCTCACGTCTCTCCAGTCACGCAACAGTAGTTTCCCACGTTCAACAACTTCCACTAAATCCGCTCCGACAAAAGCGGGATAAGATCAACCAAAGTTATCTGCTAAAACAATCGTCTTCGAAATATCTCGATCACAATGCAACATAATCGATCACATCAATGACAGAAACTGTTTTCAATCCGACTTCGTTTTGTAATGTCTTCGGAATCTGTTTTCACCTTGCCACGTATTTGACCACGTGTCCTTTGTGTAATCGGACAGAAATCGACCAATACAAGTAGATTAATTAATTAATGCAATCCTAAGTTGGTAGGTTGTTACTTCTTTGAAATGAATGTATTGAATTTGTCAGATGGAAGCCTTTAGTAGTATTGTCGCTTTGTTCTAGAAGACTGCCTCTGGTGACACTACCACTACTAGTATTGAATTTGACCTCATACTATTTGTAAAGAAATCTTAAGTTTATGTAATCAAACTGTTAAATTTGCAGGAAAGGCAAAAGCAAAAGTTAAAGAATCATGAGTACATGACAAAAAATATAATGTGGCATACTCAATATAATTCAGTACTCGATCGAAGCATGAGAAATTAACTAGAATTGGCCTACATAATAGGAGAACCGAAATTGCACATGCATGATTAGTAGTAATAACATGCTCCTAAAGCTTATGCAAATTGTGCATGAACTCTTCAATATAAGAAGTCATGAATCCTGGCCTTGTTAGTGTCTCCTGCCACTTGGCATGATTTTTCTTGATCAAACCACCAACTTCACTCCCTTCATCCATCACACTTCTTATAGCTTTACACAAATTCTGCTTACTAAACCATCCATTTTCATCTCTTTCTACCTCAACTGCAACCTTTAGCTCATCAGCCAAAAGCCTAGTATTCAAGACTTGGTCACCCAAGTGTGGTATAAGCACAACTTGACAGTCACTCATCAATGACTCCCACATTGATCCAAACCCACAATGACTTACAAAACATCCAACTGAAGAGTGACTCAAAATGCCAGGTTGCTGCACTAAATCTCCATGAACTATTCCCCTGCTTTTAGTTCTCTCTTCAAATCCCACTGGCAAGGCTTCCTCTATTGTCTTGGTACCTAATGGTGGTTTTAAAGCAATCAGAAAAGGGAAACCTGTCAATTCAATTCCTAAAAGAAGATCTTGAAATTGACCTTTTTCAAGAACCACTTGGCTACCAAATGCACAAAACACTAGTGAACCTGGCTTGAATTGTTTGAGCCATTTAGTCCAATGTTCGTCTAGACGTTCTTTTGATGGTGAATCAGATAATACAGGTCCAGTTAGAAACACTGGTTTGTTATATTGGCTTGACAAATAGTCACATAAAGGTCCTTCTAGTTCTCTACATGTCCTAATAGATATAGCATCACATTTTTTCAATGCCGTTGTGACACGATCATAAAACGTTATTCCATTGCCATATTCTTGAAATATAAAGGATAGCGAACGTGATTCGTGCGAACGAAGCACTACTGCCGAGGAAGGATAACCTTCTGGTGGTTTCATCATTTCTTCAACAGAAGGTGGTGCACCAGAAGGACATGATTTTCTTGCGGGGACTAATGCAATTGCTATAGATGCTGCACAAACAACATTGTAACATACGGTCTTAAAACCAATTTCTGAGGCAAAACCTGGTATCCAATAAGAAAAGTCGTAAAATACAATGTTGGGTTTTAAATTTATTAGTAAGGATTTGATTTGAGGACGCATTTGGTCTAAGGCAGTGGCAAGATGACATGTTAAGAAAATTGGTACATCTGAAGCTGTTTCGGTGCCTGGAGGAAGGCCTTCAACGTGAGGAACAGTAAGGCAATGAAAAGTGATGAGATTCGGATGAAGGTTAATATGTTGTACTTGGGATTGAGCTTTCTTGGGCAATAGAAAGGAGATTTGATGTCCTCTTTTAGCAAGCTCATTTGCAAGATGGAGAAATGGGGTGATGTGACCAAATGCAAACCATGGGAACATGGCTATGTGTAACTTTTTGCTCTTACAATCAGACATTTTTCACTTGGATATGAATCTTTTGCTGCTGATGGTGGTTCTAATCTTTATTTCTGAAAGAAAAGATGTTACGTGGGAGTACTGTTTAGTGTGTTTAGGTGGGAGACACATTATTCCATAGAACTAATCAAAGTTATGGTTAACTAAATGCGTGTTTTGAGGCTTTGAATAGACAAAATAACTGCTAGTTCAAATTACATGAGGAGTCCTTTTAATCTTTAATCGGAAAATGGTCAAAATTAGCCCCTAGACTTTGTGACAATATCTAGATATTCCCTTCGTTTAAAGTTTAGCCTAGCAGTGCCCCTGATATTAAATTTTTGGGCCAAATACCTTTTACACTAACCGCACAAAGACTTATGGCTAATTGATCTAATTAGCACTCTTAGCTGCCATGTGTTCCTTTTAACCTCATAATTTTAGGGAGATATATAACCTACGCGCACAATTTACGGGCATATCTAACTCACACTTATAATTTAAGGGCATATATGACCTACATATATTGACTGTTGGGAGACTGTTGGATGGCATGCCCTTCCAAAATTATGTTCTACCAGGAAGTATCATAATGTCTATAGAAAATTAAACTGTTCATCATCCATTGATACACCCTGCATGAAAAATCAATTTGGGTTTCATCTTAACACATGAACATGCATGAGGTGCAATAAAGAACAAACAACAACATCATCACATAAGTATTATACTTGCACATTGAATGATTATGATTTACAAATTCTTCAAAAGTAACAAAACAAGGAAAAAAGGATAGGTCTTCAATTTTCATTCTTCCATGAAGCTTTAGTTTGGAATCTACAAAACAGAAATATCTGTGGTAGGGCTGACAATTTCCACCCATATTTTGTTAATCCACTAATTTGATCCATATTTCAAAGGATTGGATGACTAATATTTCATTTGGATAAAATTTAGGTTTCTTCCTCTACTTAACCCAAGAAAATATGGTATTGATGGGTAAAAAGTAGGTCTCTAAATACAACCCATATTGATTTGGAATCAAGGAAGGTGCTTATTTTGTGGGCCCCATCTTTATCAATTGCTAATTTACAAATGCTTAGATGGTGTTTTGTTTCTTATTTGTTCTTTTTAAATACTGGTACTAATATATTTAACTTTTTTCTTTTTTAATTTTAGTTTCTATGTTTTTTTACCCATATTTACCCAATCCATATTTACCCAACCAATATTTTACCCAACCCATTTTTACCCAATCCATATTTACCCAACCCATATTTTACCCAACCCATTTTTACCCAACTCATATTTTACCCATATTAATATGGGTGGATAACAACTCAACCCATTTTTCTCAATCCATTTTTAACCCATCCAAATCAGATCCAATTCACCCATTTGCCACCACTAATTTGTGGGACACCTTAAACTTTGAGCAAAAGGTTTAACTTAATCATTATTTCCAGCTAACTACTTGTATTCTATAACAACTCAATTCTATTCATTATGTTGTGATTTCTATTGGTCCCAAGACTTCTTATACAAAAAAAGTTAATGAATATGAACTTTATTGTGCCTCCCTCGAATAAGCTCGGTTATTAAAAATAAGCATAAAACTCTTTATCTATTGGAAGGTAATGACCGTACAAGATACCCAAACAAGACATAAGCATGCAAGGCATGAAAATTAGAAAATAAATTGCATATACTCACAAATAGATACAAGGATAGAAATTAGATAGTACTCTACTATGTAACGAGTTATATATTTTAAAGGACCATCAATCTGGCCCATCATTGGTATTTGGTATTATATATATTACTCTCTCTGTTTCAAAAAGGATGAATCTATTTCCTTTTTAGTCTATTTCAAAAAAAAATGATCTCTTTTTAAATTTGGAAAAAAATATTCACTTTTACTCATCCTTTGATGATTTGTAGCGACACAAATATCTATAACTTATTTTAGACAAGTTTCAAAAGTATTCTCTTCATTAAACTCCGTGCAAAGTCAAATGGATCATCTAAAATGGAACGGAGTGAGTACTAAGTTATTGATATACTAACAAAAGTCAATAAAAAAGTAATACTAACTCATTTCATAAAAGTAGATGGATACAGGCTTAACTTTCATGTGGTTCATATAAGTCCAGATTGACTCCAAGATTGTTGAAGTGAGTGTTCATTCACTATTCAAAACCATAACTCCTATCTGCTTCACCAGAAAATGCTGCAAACCAAATCCTTTCTCTCATCCAACTACGTCTTCCCTCTTTCTTTGCCACCCACCCCCCTCCGCAGACCCAATAATGCCACATTCCGTTCAATCTCAGCCAGCAAATCACCACAGTCATGGCTAGCCGAGGCACCTGAAGAGGAGGGACCCATTGAGCTACCTTCTTCAGTAACTGATATATTTGCAACTACAGATGACCCTTCTCCTCTTCAAACTGCCACTAGTCTTCTCCTCACTGGTGCTATCTCCGTTTTCCTCTTTCGCTCCCTTCGCCGCCGTGCTAAACGTGCCAAACAACTGGTATACATACTACTTCTCTCTTTCCATCTATAATTCTGGAGTACTGTGTTATGTCGCTCATCGCTTAAAAACAGAGAGCAGTTAATAAGTTTATATGCTTAATGGGCTGTCCCTAGATAGGAACAAGAATTGAGATGAGGTGATTAGGCATTTCAAATTAATAACCCTCAATAGGAACGTGTGGATGTCGAAGATTAGGATACACGGTTAGTTAGTAGTTGAGGTTAGCTGCCATATTAGCAATAGTATTACTTCTATATGTACCGTTTCTATATGATTCTCCGTCTTTATTGCTTTAGTATTTTTTGTTTATACTTGGTATTCTTTAGTGTTATAGTAGTATTTTCTTTTGCGAGGTATTTTTCATCGTGTTTATTAAAAAAATGTTTTCAAGAATATTTTTTTCAAGCCGAGGGTCTAACGAAAACGGCCTCTCCACTTTGGTGGGGGTAAGGTTTGTGTACATCTCACCCTCCCCAAACCCCACTTGCGGGATATCACTGGATAAATTGTTGTTGTTGTTGGGCTGTCCAACCTATCAGAGTAGTCTTTTAGGTTGAGCTCTCCTGTTTGGTATATAACACAGTGAGTCAAAGCATCCAATTATTTTGTGCGCATTATTTGAAACATTATCTACACGTTTGGAATCTGCATAAAGATAATTACAAAATCCTGTAAATTCCCAAATAGTGATAGTGTCTCAACTCTTATGAAATGGCGTAGAACAAGTGGTGGGTTGTGCGAACAAAAGTCACATTGGTACCTGAAAAGTTCGGGAACTACATGTAAGAATATTCTTAATGGTGTGATCGTTTTTAGGGAAAACCCGTGGGGGGCCCAAAACAGACTATATCACATCGTATCAGATCAATAGAATTGATTATACATGCTTTCATTTTTTCTGCTATTTGTTTTTATTTTCATTGATTGATATGTTCATGGAAGTGTGACTAAGCATATCAGTCTTAAGCTTCAACTTATAGTTAGTTGATTGGATATATTTGACATGATAAAACGTAATATGAGAAGAAGGGATCATTTTTTTGTAAGACTTTTATCCACATTATGACTAGACAGTATTAGGGGAGCATACATGTTTATTAATATACTGTAATAATGTGGGATTTTTCTTTGGTGGAAATAGAGAATGAGGTCAACAGGAGCAAAGAAAACGTTGAAGGAGGAGGCAATGGAGAGTCTGAAAGCTATGACGCCAACACCCGCTGATGCCAAGGGTCCACCTTCACCTGCTCAGGCACTGTTGGGAGGTTTAACAGCTGGTGTTATTGCACTTCTCCTTTACAAGTTCACTACCACCATTGAAGCTTCTCTCAACCGCCAGGCGCTTTCTGATAGTTTCTCGGTTTGCATCACACTCGCTTTTGAATTATCCGTTTCTTTTCTTCCATTTTTTCACTGGTACCCGCGTTATGCATACTTAATAAGTAGGGGAAAACATTTGGACAACTCATTCAGAATGGGAAGAGGGGCGGTAGGGAAATCTATACCATACTCTAGTACAGGATTGATGTTAACAAGAATTTAGCATACCACCAGTCTTTTACCTTTATCAAAGTAGATTTTTTGACTGCGAACAGATCCTCCAGTGAAAGAATCTTGCCAATATTTACTTTCCGGTATCAAACTATCAACTGTTCGGTTTATGTCAATGAAGAGGGATGGATCCTTGTAGGCACAAGGGACCATGATCCCCAGTGATTTTTTGGTCATCTATGAGCTCAGTTTTCTTTAACAAAAAAAATTGTTGTAAGTTGCTGGAATGAGTTCCCTCCCCCCTCCCCTCACTAGGACGAAAAAAATTCAAAAGCAATTCACTGTTGTAATTTGGGATGTGTAGTATTGTGATAGTTTTCCAGCTAGTCTCTTAAGAAGTGAAGGTGAACGAACATAGCAAGTCCTAGAGCCACATACAATCCGTTGTAATTTTGAGCTATCATATTTAGACTAAATATTTTGCTCAGTTTTGTCAAAGGTGCGCCTAAAGCGTGCTTAAGCCCTCAAGCAAGGCGCAAAGCATGTCGGTCCCTTCGCCTCGCTTAATGGGCGCTTCATTGTCGTCATCAATGCTCTAAGGCATACATCTCCTTGCAAATGAGCATTATCTTGAGTAGGCGACACTAAACAATTGATGTTTTTCTTTATCTTTATTTTATTTCAATTTCTTTGTCCATATATTTATTGCTCATGCTTATAATTATTAGTCTTAAAGTACACATATATTTTTGTATATTTTCTTCAGTTGTGCCTTTCTTCATTATAGTCAACGCTTTAATTGGCGCCTTGCACATAAAGCCTAAACAGACCTTTGCGCGTTTTTGAGCTTTTCGCTTTTGATAACACTGATTTTGCTCCTCTAATTTTAGTTCGGAGTTCTGCGCTGTCATACCACATCTATGGTTTATTTAGGTATAACTACAGCACAATGTCTCTTGGTCTACTCTGGCGTACCTTCGAGATTTAGATACTCTTTGCCTAGATGAATACCAATAATGAGTTTTCCTGAAGAAGTATTTGTGGACAAGTTTCACATGTTTCTGCAAAAAGTAGCACATGAATGAGATTGCGTTAGTTTAAGTGTTGGCTATTCAATTTCTTATGAAAAATAAAATTTTACTTATCAAAAAGTGTTAACTATTCAATTACAAATCTATAAGATGCTGGTGGGAGATTGCTTTTAGGGCTTTGTTGTAAAGACAGCTAATTCACAAACCAGTATACTTCCGGTAGCAATGAAGAAAAGCTAAACCCACTGCTAGGCATGTAGACACATTTAAGTGAAATAAGATTGAAGCCACTGCTAGCAATGTGAGATACCAGGATGAAAGGAACAATTTTCAGGTAGTGAGTTTAATCTTGATATTTAGTATTCTAAAATTAAAAAGCTAAAACTCACAATAACAAAGTGGAAAAGTAACAAAGCCATTGATTCATATTTATTTATTTCCTATTCTTAAGCAAAAATGTGTGCTCTTAAAGCTCTCTGAATTTTGCTGGCGTTAGTTCCATACTTCTGTTGGTTGGCATTTGATGATCATCGTTCTTTGTGATTGCAACAGGTTCGCCAGATCACAATAACGATTAGGTAGTTTCTAAAAGCTTCTCTTCTTTTAAGACATGCATTACTTTTGAGAGATTATTAAACCTTCTTATTTTATAACTGTTGCAGAACTATTATAAATGGAATATGCT
Organism: Petunia secreta; assembly: GCA_029990175.1. Taxonomy (NCBI): domain Eukaryota; kingdom Viridiplantae; phylum Streptophyta; class Magnoliopsida; order Solanales; family Solanaceae; genus Petunia; species Petunia secreta. The sequence continues at coordinate 7,483,109 of JARKIP010000053.1, forward strand.
ACCTCGCCACATTTGTCTTTGGCATCAACTCTGTTGGTTTGATCCTTTATTCTGGTCAGCTTGCCTTGAACTCTTTCATGGGAGATTCCACTAGTCAAGAAACTAAGAATAAAGGTGAAGCACAGTTGAGTTCAAAGGATCCATCACCAATACGTCCTGTAGAGAGCACTGAAGAGAACAGAGACAATGGCAGTAAAACTTCTGAGGATATGGAATAGTGGCAGATTATGACTTGGAAATGAAGACCAGGGTTAGTACACTAGAATTCCATTATATTCTTGCAATTTTATAGACTATTATCCTTCCTCTGCAGAATTAATATGTAAAATGAGGAGGTCAATATGGCTTCCTTAATGATGGTAGAAGTTAATTGGTCGCAAACCCTGTTGCGGGTAATCTTGAAAGTGCTGCATGATCGGCTAAAAGAAAGCTATCAGCAGTACCCTTAACTGTCAGTGAAAACTAAATAAATCTGGAGATTGCAAGAATTGAAAGGGACAAAAAAGGTAATTAGATCTTCAATCAAATTTTGCCAGGAAACAGACAATTACAATAGAATGAGACAAATTTGTTAGGCGCACATCACAAGTTCAAATCCCGACACAGACAAAACCCTAGTATTTAAGTGGAGAAGGATCAAGGGGCAGGCCCATAATCCACCGAGTTTCAAACCGTGTGCCACTAGTCCTCGGGTATTTCTCAGTTATCAAAAAAAGAAGATTGAGAAAATTTTTTATAAGCGAGTAGATTTGATTATTGGTTTGTTGACAGATTACGTATTAGAATTTTATCTTGATGCTTTTTTCTTGCTACGTGGCGGGAGGAAATAGGAAAACTTCATTCATTTCTTTCATCATCGTAACTTTCGGTCTCGCACACATACATCCTACGGGGAGCAACTATTTTGTGAGAGTTATGGACTCTGGGTGACAGTAGGGTTGCAAGATGGAATAAGAAAATTGACCAGAATTTTTGAAGTTAATGCAAATAGTCACATGATATGAGGCTGGAACTGAAAATTACCAGCCTTCTTGAGGGATCTTTTATTCAACTTATATATTTTCCGTTATGGTTTACGTTTGCTGGGCATATCTGGAACTGTAATGGGTCCTTTAGCCCACTAAGGGTTTAAAGATACTGCTACCTTGGGAAAAACAGTGATTGTCAGAAAAATGAGCTGTTGAAGTGTTGGAGCAGAAAAGGGCTGGCCAGGAGAAAGAAGAATCTTTGGAACACTATACCAGCTGCTGTCTTGTAGACTGTTTGGATTGAAAGAAACAGGAGATGCTTTCATATAATCAGAAGTTTAAGGCAAATTGTATAGCTTTGTTTTGTTCTGTTTTTGGTGCAAAATGGAACAAGTAGATGATGCTAATTGTATTTCAGAAGTGTTAGAATCACTACAGGTTTAGAAGAATTATATTTCTGTAAGGATTATTTATTGTGCCACACGTGTAATTTCTCAACAGCATACCATTAGTTTGTTTCTTTGTAAATTACCTTTTCTTACCTTCTGAAAAATCAACGGTGATTAACAAGATATTCCTATTTGCAGCGGAATAATGTTCTTATGTGTGCAGGAGCAGTAGGTCCATTTAAAATATAGGCAGTGTTTTTCTTTGAAGTACGACATAGATAAGTTGGATCATATGTAATTGTGTACAGTCAAATCTTTCTGATACCCTACCAAAAGCGCAAATATAAGCTGTGATGTCAGTTCTGATGGACAATCATTTCTTGCAGCCAGACAACGAGAAAAGCACATACCAGCCAGTTTTTTGTGTAAGATTCCTTAGGTGCATGCGGCAGTTTGGATCAGGCTATACAAAGGCCAACGGTGAAACATAGATGTGTTAGATCGGTTAGAGCCAGAAGACTTTATCTTTGATCGTTGATAGCTTAATGTAATGCAGCAAGTTTGCTAATCCTCTTCTTGATGAAGTCAAAAGCTGAATGATTCATACATCCTCAGCCAGTTCATGAAGTTACAACGCAATGTATGAGCGCCAAACAGTAGTTTTATGGGCCACTGGAACTTTAATTGCTTCCAACAAATTAGGAATTATTTATTGTAAATAGGGAAGTTCATAAATATTGTACACTGTACATTCTTCTAGTTGTGATGCTTGTGAAATTCTGATTTGCATTGCTATAGTCGCAGGCAGTGGTCACCGTTGCACTGTTCTGCTTTGGTTCCCTTGTCTGTGAATAGTCTGCATTTGGAATGACACTTATCACCTCTTGAACAGCTTTCATCAACTAGTCTTGATTGGAGGTACGCGAATGTCAAAAGTATTTGAATTTGTGTCTAGGGAAAGTAGTACTGCCACCATACTCACTGAAGCGAACAAAATCCAAATTGGACCAAGATCCATACCAGCAACGTGTAGCACCACTCAGTCAAAAAAGATATACCTCCAGTCACTGCTTTGTTGTGTAGCTTTATCTGGTGTGCTTATGAGAAAGGTGGAATGAACATAAGATGCTGGTTCCTTGTCCCAAAAGCCACCAGGAAGTAGGTCAATATATAAATGTATACGAGGGAAAGTAAGGAGAAGCTAGTATCACTCCTCAGGTCAATGCTCTTGGAAGAGCTACCTAACTATACCCAGTTAAAGAGCTCAACTCTAGGGAATGGATAATGATCACTGACAAAGCTCTTATGTTTTTGGCTTCAATCTGCAAAGCTTTGTCAAATTTCTCAATAAGATGTAAACTATCCACTTAATATTGTTCAACTCGTACTTGAAATGTGGCTTCTTACCTTCATTTTTCTCTCTACCAAATCTCTCTTTATATAGTTTTCCTAACCAATGACCATGGTTTCTGGAAGTATTAGGCACCCATGTTGAAGGAAGAGATGACATTACCGTGATCATTTATAAACTAGCTGGGACTAAAACAACATGCAGGTGCATTCTTCTAGGCTTCCTCCAAAAGGAGTTCCTATTCTTCTTCCTGGAGGACCAGCAGAAAATGAATCAATGTATAAGTGTTTCGAACCACATTTAACTTTTTGTAGTAACTGAAAACAGTTTCTCAAGTATAAGAATGTATCGAAATGATTAATTAGTCCTGTAAGTTCTCTTCAAGAAAACGAGAAAATAGTGACTTGTGAATCCTAATTATGTTGGCTCGTCATACAAAGCCCATACATGTCTGCGTAGTAGCTCACTCCTATTGAGAGTAAGGGATTTTAAGTCGCAGATTTAAGATCCTTGCTGACATCTCGTCAAAAAAACATGGAACAGTAAGGAACGAAAAACGGTAAGACACATCGCAAAAGGTTAACAAAAATAATTAAATCAATAGTAAACAACAACGACGACAATGACAATAACTCTAGTGCAATCTGTAAAGGCTTATATCTGGTTTCAAAAGAAGTAAGACTTTAGTTTTATCCTTTTTATGATGTACTTCTGGACAATGATCAACCTAGTTTGGTGTGTGAGTTTACTTATTTCCACTTGAAATATTCATATTCTTTTTTCAATAGCGATGGTGTCTAAATCGGTTTTGCGTGCACCTGACCATTCGACTAAACACAAGCTACCTTCCACTGGCACAGACACCGCATGACTTTACCTATAGTAAGTCCCAACTAACCCCACGATTTTCGCCTTCTCATTTTTTTTCCTTGAAGGTGATAGGATTAGGTCAGCAAAGAAATAACGTCGCCAGAAAACGAAAGTACCACTGTTTGCATTTCTCATGGTCACCTCCTTAGGTCGTAGTAAGTATCCTAAATGATGACGTGACCTATATATAAACCTGATAATAGTATCTGATAGTGTGGAGAGTACATCCAAGTATCTATATTTAACTGGACGGCGAACCTAACTTCAGATATCTTGCCTCGCCTTCGTGCAATGATTTTCTTTCTTTTTACCCCAATATATATTTCCTTTTCTTTAGGTAATGCCAAACACAAAATTGGCAGCCTCAAGTCTAACTAATCTCGTAAGAAGAATATATATTAGACGAGGACACAAGAAAAGAATTACAGTTCAAGTCACAACGGAAGTTTCTGAATATTTTACAAGACTATCATTGACGGACCACCATAGGGGTCCGCAAGAAAAAGTTTCTATTCATCCTCCTCCAACTATGGGGTTCTCTCTCCCTAGTTATCCTAACTTCGGTTACCACAGCACAATTCATATGTTTGCTGAGATTTCGATGTTGGTTAAACTGACAATGTCTACAAATTTTGGCAACAAATATCCACTTATAGAGATGCATTGACATTATCAGCGGAAACTACAATGGCTTCAGTATCAACATGTTCCTCTGCCTTGGATTGCTCTGCTGGTGCTTCAGCTGGCTTTGATGTTGAATCAGCTAAAGCTTCAAGAGTTATTTCAGCAGTAGGGTTATCTGCTACTTCAGCAGGAGGCTCAAGAGTTGTTTCAACAGTAGGGTTCTCTGCTACTTCAGCTGGAGGCTCAACAGTTGCTTCAGAAGAAGGGTTTTCTGCTAATTCAGCTGGAGGCTCAACAGTTGTTTCAGCAGAAGGGTTCTCTGTTACTTCAGCTGGTGCTTTGTCTGTGGTTTCTGCATGCAACTCTTCTTTTTCTGCCTGAGGCACCTCAGCTGTATCTGCTACAGGCTTCTCGGGCATTTCAGGTACAGGCTTCTTGGGCATTTCTTCCATACTCGGGGGTGTTTCCAAAGAATTATCTGTTAGAGAATCAGTACTAGATTCGTACAGCTGCATAGGAGCCACATTTGGTCCTGGCTTAATGGTGTCCTCTGCTGTGGGCTGCTTTTGTGTTGGTTCCAAAGTATTTCCTGTTAGAGACTCAGTACTAGATTTTTGCAGCTGCATAGGAGCCGCATTTGGTCCTGGCTTGATGGTGTCCTCTGGTGCAGGCTGCTTTTGTGTTGGTTCTTCTGGTTTTATCCTTGATTCAGTTTGAGCTTTCTGTGTTGTTTCAGCTGGAGGGTCTACCTTCATAGTGCTGCCTGTTGTAGGGTCATTACCTATTTTCTGCTGCTTCAGAGGAGGTTCAGCATTTAGTTGCTGCAACCTATAATCAGTTTCAGGCCGACGACAAACCTTCCTCAGAGGAACAATTTCCTAGATAGGAAAAGACAAGCATTAAAACCCAACAGAAGACAATGATATGGTATCCATCCTTGAAATAAAACTGTTCACTATGTACTACAGATTGTAAGGAAACACCATGGACAAAACTAGACGTCTCAAAAAATAAATAGGTTGTCTCCAAAAGAAATAGATGTCTCAAACATTAACAAACTAATGGTAGATGGTATGCCCCACTGCAGAGTACAAGTTCTGAAGAACCGACTTCGACGGGAGCAACCATCAAATCTTCATCCTACAAATTTTGAAAGAGTCTCTTTGTTACTTCAAATTCAATGTGGTGATTCTGAGTAGAAAAAATGAACAGAATATTGCTGCACCTTCTAAAAGAACCAGGAATATGACAATAAGTGACCATGGGAAAAACAAACCATCACGTTTGAAAATGGCGACCTGACTATATATACTGCCTCTTCAATATAGTTAAAAACGGAAGTCCTCAAACATGGAGGTGCGTAATTACCCAAGAGTGAATCTTTCCAAGTAACTTTTCCTTGGGTTCATCCAGAGGTCTTCTGGAAAATACTTACTGGGACGTAAGAAGCATTTCACAATTTCCAAATATATATACTTACTCTTTAATATGTAGAACCCAGTGTTTTCGAGAGCGAGAAGTGGGAAAAAAGCCAAGTGCCCCCTACCGTTTTAAGCCAGGAGCGAGAAGCGGAGCGCTTGCTTCATTGAAGTGAAGCTTAAATAAAAATATCAAATGAATTAACTAAACAAACACTTAACAACAACAAATATTTATAAACTAGAATTTCAAAATTATGGGATGATGCCATTTGAATGGCTGTTATTAGGCCAAAGAAAGAGATGTCAATAATCAATTTATAATCTGATTTCACTAATAAAACAAAAGATAGAAAAGACAGAGAAAGGAGAAAAAATAGCTTTATAAGCTACTGGAAAGAAACAAAAGAGGGTAAAAAATTATCTTTGCAAGAAGCTGCTTCAACAGATGAAGAAAGAAGGAGGAAAAAGGGTTGCCAGCAAAATCCTAGCAGCGAAGAAGGAAGAAAGAAGAAAAGGAAGAACCCTTGGCAGCACTGAAGCCGATTGAGCTGATGAACAGATGAAGCCAATAAGTCACTTTTTCTTTTTTTAAACAGAGACAAAGTGATCGCTTCTTCATTGTCGCTTCTCGCTTCTGATGAAGCGGTCGCTTCATTAACTTCGCTTCTCTTCACACCCTTGAAGCTCTTTACCCTCGCTTCGCTTCATCACTTTAAGCGATGAAGCGAGTGCTTTTCACAACACTGGTAGAACCATATTAATAATCGAGATGTTTGGGTGGGCTTAAAAGCTGGTCAAACTAGCTATTAAGCACTTTTGAGCTCATTTGAGTGTTTGATAAATTTAAAAACAGCTTTTGCGCCAAGTGCTTTAACTTTTTAATCCAAAAACAGCTTTTAGCTTACATACAGCTTTTAGCTTTTAAGCTAAAAAACCATTAGTTAAGGTTGCCATCTTGCTTCTTTTAGCTTATTTTTACCTTCTTATACCTCACACTTTATATTAATTCCCAAAATCTCCTTCACAACAGAAAGCCCTAACTCAACATCAAAGGGGAAAATTTGATCCTAGAGCAATGAAGTGCATATTCATTGGATATTTTCACCACATCAAAAGGGGTAAAAATGTTATTCTCAAATCATACAAATTCTATAACACCATGGATGTTACTTTCTTTGAACAAAAAGCATACCATTTCAAAATCTCGACTCATGCGAGAAAATTCACACATGAATATCAGTGTTAGAATGAAGGTTCACACATGGATTTGTCATCTAACCAAAATGAAACTTTAGCCACATCTGATTCCATCTATTGTATTTCCAAATTCTGAATCTAAAAATCCATCTCAAGTAATACCCAATAAAGAAACCATTGTCTATTCAAGAAGAAAGTGGACTCAAGATGAGATAGACCAACAAGAACCATCTGAGCATATCCCAGTCTCATCCGAATTTAAGGCTAAGTGAAAATCTACCAGGTATCACCAATTCTAATTTGTCTAATAATGAGTTGCCTAATGACGACCTTGATTCCCCTATTTCTCTAAGAGAAGGTGTTAGATCATCTACTACTAAACACTCAATCTCCAACTTTGTTACATATGAAGGATTGTCATCCAAACTTCAAGCACTTGCGACTAATCTTGGTAGAAATGACAGATTGAATGGATATAATTGAATACCTCAGACTGATCATGATCGTAACGAACCAGAAACCGACAACGGCAACCTCTCACATCATGTCTGCGTCTTTGAGCATCAAGGACATGTGCATCAAAGTACAGAGCCTGCTCTTTGCCTTCCTGAAAATTATAAGAGCATTATAAAATAGTGACAATTTACTCTTTAACATATGCCCATATAAAATTGACCTGGAAGGACCAAAAGAAAGGACCTGGAAGCAAAGAATCAGATCGTTAGGGAGAACTGCAACACATTCTGATGATTCACATGGCAGAGACCGCTGTCTTACGTGCTTACGTACATTTACCCATTCATCCTCCTCTTCACCAAAACCCGCAAACCGAACCTGGACTTCCTGAACTCAGAAGGTTTAGCACCATTAATGAGAAAAAAAAAAAAAAAGAGAAGGTAATATACAGACTGGAAGTAGAGAATGTTGTGCAAGGTAAATAACACAACTCCATGGAGAAAAACTCTTGGCTTCAGCATATTCCAGACAGAGCAAAGTTTGTACTAAGTACCCTCAACATCAGATGAAAAATACCATGCATGTTAAAGATGAGTTGGAAAAGGAAACTAAAAAGAGCCATTCATGTATATCCTGATTTCTGGGAAATAATTTGGCTAATCTTGCCTCAACAATTAATAACAAACTCGATTTTGTAAAAAGAAAAGGTGAAAAGATAATTCTATGCATCAACAGAAATTTAACTACAAAGCAGGCTAACATTGATTGCTTTCATGTTACATTAGAGAGGTAGCTCAGAGAATTACCGGATCACCAGCCTCCACGGATTTATATGATAGGAAGCTTGCTACATCATACCTAAGGAAGGAAAATATCACATCAATCTATAAATACTGCTTACCAAGATCAACCAAAGTTTGAGCAACCAAGGGTGTGGTCTAGTGGTCAATGAAGTGGGATAGAACCCTGAGGTCTCAGGTTCAAATCCCAATGGAGGCAAAAAAATACTAGGTCTTTCTTCCCATCTATCCAAGCCTTGGTGGATAGAGTTACCTGGTACCTGTTGCTGGTGGGAGGTGGCAGGTATCCGGTGGAATTAGTCGAGGTGCGCGTAAGCTGGCCCGGACACCACCGTTATAAAAAAAAAAGATCAAACAAAGTTTGAGATCAAGCAAATGATGAAGCCAAGCATAAAAGTATTGAATGACTTAAAAGACAAACCATGCACCATCTCTTGCAGATTTAGCTTCAAACTCCAGTTGAGAGTTTTCTGAAGCAGTCCTGCCCACACTTGGAACTGCCATTATGAAGTAAGAAAGTAGGTGGAGTTGAGTTACAACTTGAAAGAACTAAAACTGAGGCAAAAAAATCTTTTTCAAGAGAAACGGGAAAAAAGAGGAAACAGAACCAGCAAACATTGCCAGTACTAAATTTGATTACGTTTCTTTGAAATTTTGCCAAATTTCTTAACTTATCAATCATTTCATCAGCAAGGGCAGGGACTTGGCCACTATTTTTCCTCAATATCATTGTTGACATGTTTCTGACACAGAGACCGGCAGATCCCAAAACATGATCACCTAGTGAGACCACAAAACTCCTATTTGATGAGATATGCCTTGCTCATTGGCAATGCCAAATCTAATCTCAGAGCTTTTGAAGATCTAAATCAGGGAAACCTTATGTTCCTAAGCACCAAACTATTCTCATTTTATGTAAATGACAGTGGAACCTTGCCTTCATAGATCAGGCTATTTGTTCTTATCGATTATCATGATTTCTGGTAACCAGAAAACTATTACATATAGAGTACTCAGCTTCCGAACAATATCACGGAGAGGTTCACAGGCCTGGTGAAGATAACTAAATAAATCTCAGGGTGATCCTTAACTCTTTAAACCTACTTAAGATCAGGTATCCTCCTCCAGTTAACATTTCATTGCAAGTTGCAATGAATTTTCTGTAATAAAACCCAACCCGGGATCAAGATCACGTCATTTTTCAGCAGTTCAATAATTTTTCCAACCTACGGGTTCCAAATCAAAAAGAACCATCTTCTCAGCCAGGAGACAGCAATTCATGATAAGGTGGATAACAAGTAGCTCAAGGAAAAAGCTTAAGCCCCACTATATGTATACAATAGTTTTAGCACATTATACTCTCAAAAGTATCAGATATGATTGTATATTACTGCTCCCTCCAGCTCTAGTCAAGACTGACCAAATGTGCACACTGCCCACATATTTGACGCACACAAACCGGGTAACTAGACATAGTGCACAAATTGACTCAAAAAATTAGACAGTTTTTATAAAGAAAAAGTCAGACGTTTTATCTAGAGCATTCATATGACTAAATATAGATTAGTATAATGCAAGGCATGCTTTAAGCGCGCTTACGCCCTAAAGCGAGGCACAAAACATGCTGAGCATTTGGCGTCGTTTAATGGGCGATTCAGCTTTGTCGTCAAGGCTCGAAGGCATATTTCTTCTTGCCAATAAGTGTTATCCTGAAGAGGAGATATTAAACAATCGATATCTCACTTAATCTTAAGTTTTTTCCTATTTCTTTGTCCATATATTTACTATTCATGTTTTGAAAAATATTAGTCTTAGAGTACACACAAATTTTTGTATATTTTCTTCAATTGCGCTTTTCATCATTAATGACACGCTTTATTTGCGCTTAAAGCCCAAAATAGACCTTAGCGCTTTTCGCTTTGGATAATATTGGTATAATGAGGTACATTTTTAATAGTAGAATGAGGTACTTTCTTTTGATGATAAGATAATGTTTTATTGATGTGGGATAAGAAACCCTGTACCTGAGTATACCCAAAAACAGAAGACACATAGTAGTGGAATAGGTAATAAGCAACTGGCAACTGATGAGAATGTGTGATATACAAATATAAGTGTGTAAAATCCATTCAAGGAACGCTAAGAAGAGCCTTTGCAAAAAAGAAACCATAACAATATTTCTCAACAGTTTTACCTGATGCAGCAGGCAAAGATTGAGGTGCTTGGGGCATTGTTTTCACCGTAGCTAAGCAAAATAGGACAAGGAAGAACAATGAAAACTGAATATATAAGACTATTGCTAATCATAAATAAAGCATAAGATTTGTGACTGTTTTGAAGCATGATAGTGAATTCTAAATTCTACCTTGAGGAGTAGGTATGGGTTGAGGAGCTTGGGCCATAATCCTTACTGCAGCTGGATCACTCTGAGGCACAGGTGATGCACTCAATTTTGCAGGAGTAACTGCAGCTGGTTCACGTTGAGGCACTGGTGGGGAACTGAATTTACCAGGACTCTTAGCTGTTTTTGCTCTAATAGCATATCGTCTATTCTGGAACCAGTTCCACACCTATGACAGTACTTTCATAACTTAGGAAAATGAATAAATTGTGCATAGTTATGAAGACATTACTCATTGAATCATCAGAAATTACTACTTGAAAGTTAAAAAGCTTCTTACTTGTTTCATTTGGACCACGAATTTTCCTGATCTCTCTGCTGAAGAACTAAATTGAAATAGGTACATTACCATTCAACCTTCATGATAAATCCAAGGAGTAACTCTAAATATTTGGCACATTAATAACCTACCTAAACTTCTCGGCAAGAGCTACAAGAACTTCACGAGCTGGCATTGCAGTTTTATGAGCTTGCAATATAGCTTCCATCTCATTAACCTGCAACGTTTGACAAATTACAGAGGTTTTCAACAAGATTATATAACAAACTGAACTTATCAGATGCGACTACTGTGCGCAGTCAGCTGGGAGGTCCCACACGTTTGTTATTTAATAATATACTTGAAAAATGGGAGGATGTGAGATAGGTGGGAAAGCTTCTCTGGCATACATATTCTCCATGATTACCTCAAAATTATCAAAAGCAGTTCATGAATTGATGAAAAACAGCTCATATTGATAAGAAATATCAAAGGGTGCCTATCACGGAAGGCAACTTAAATAGCAAAAGCAACAAGCATTTTTTCAGGATATGAGCAATGAGCATTTTTTCAGGATATGGATAACTAGTGTAGACATAGGTAAAGAAACAAGGGGCATAAATAGGCGTCAGGACTTTGCCTGCAGCTTTACTTCTAGACAACTCCATATTCCATAAAAGTAATGGAAGATTACTTCCATTTCTCTCGATAAGACTAGAAAATGATAATGTATGACTAAGACTTCCTTTCAATAAGTAACGCCATTGGTCTTAAACTCTTAATTAGTGGCGGACCCATGATTTTAAAGTAATGGGTGCTCCCTAACGGAAAATAAAATTAAAAAAAAAAAAAAAGCATCAGCATAAAAATGTGCTGTTGGGACTTGAACTTGGGTCAAAGGAGGCATTCAACCAAAATTCTTGTGCCCGTACTACCACTGCACCGTACATCTCCTTCACTCAATGGGTGCTGAAGCTATATTCTTATATGTTTCTCACTAGATGTATAGATATCCTGCAGGTTCTACGTCAAACGTAATGGGTGCTTGAGCACCCATAGGGCCCCACGTGGGTCCGCTCCTGGTCTTAATCATAATGCTATTTGATATCTCCTTTTTTTAATTTGATAGGTAATTATTAGTGGTAGTTTGGTTTGATATAAAAGCCAAGATTCAACTTTATATATGGTTTAGTTGCTGATATTAAAATCCACATAACTTATGTTGATTTTAATACTGCCAACAAAACGTTAATCACTAGTCACTACAGGTTAGAAGAAGTTGGAAGAAAACGTTAATCAGTAGTCACTAGGAAAACATAAAGTTATCTCCATCTCCTTCTTTAGTGACTTTCTAGTAAAATATAGCCTCACCACACAATCCATACATATTTAATTGTAAGAACTCTCTTGGGTTCTAAAACTACAAGTACATAATTCTACAACATTCTCGCATCGGATAAGCATAATAATATCTTGTCATCTAAGTACTACTTTAGCCAGAAAGCTCGGTTTTTACTTTTTTACTTCACCCAGTACCATATATTACAACACTTTGTCTTTTTTCTTTTTAGAAGAAGGGTCTCTCACAGGATCATGCGATGCGGCGGCCAAAGCTTTGGCCTTTAAGAGGTTATGGAAATAAAGAGCAATTAATAATTAAAAGGCAGAATACTAACCTCAGACGGGTTGAAACGGAAAGAAGGACCTCCATGGCTCGGCGGCCTTCCCATCTTCTTCTATTTTTTTAAAATCTTGGATTCCGCTACTTCTTCTTCTTCTCTTTTCCTTTCCCCTTTTTCCTTCTCCTTTTATTTATCCTTTTTTCTATTTAAATAAATTTGTTTTTCCTCTTTTTCCTTTTACAAAAACTAAACACTACTAGGAATCCATTTTTTAGTTTTATTTTCCACAAGTAATTAAGATGATGTATTAAGCTAATATTAGTTAAGATTGTGCGTCTGAATGTTTATAATTAATTATTCATTGAAGATATACATATAATAAAATAGTAATTTGAATATTATATTCATAAATTAATATTTTAAGGTGGTGGTTGGATGTGGTATTTGACGGTGGTGGTTGGTAGGGGTGGGCATTTGGTTTTTCGGTTCGATTTTTAACTATTCGATTTCGGTTTTTCAGTTTTCGGTTTTGAAAAACTTCAATCCAATCCAAACCAAAATAAATTTGGTTTGGTTCGGTTTTCCTCTTTTCGGTTCGGTTTTTTTCGGTTTAGTTTTCGGTTTTTTCGGTTTTGTCATATAAGACAAACTTTAAAATGAAATACTTGAAAGAATATAAATACAAGTCAAAATATTAAACATTAAATCTAAATCATAATTCTAGATAAAGAGAGAACATGAATCTTAGGTAAAAGGAGATCTTACCATTCAAGAGGTAAAAACTGATTGAAACTTTTGATGAAAGCTTCACACGTATTATACCATAATACAAAGAGGTTAAAGTATTGAAGGTATAAAGTATTGAAATATTCAAACTCTAAAACCCTTAAACAAGTTTAGGTTAAGAGATAATCATAAAAGTATGAGAGCCTTTCTTTCTGTGTGTGTATACATATATTTCAGTTTTTTCGGTTGTTCGGTTTCTATGATTTGAAATCCGAAACCAAACCAAAACACCAAAGTTTTCATATTCTCAATCCAATCCAAACCAATTATTTAAAAATCCAAACCAAATAAAAAAAACTAATTCGGTTCGGTTTGGTTTTTCGGTTTAATCCGAATAGTGCCCACCCTTAGTGGTTGGTGGTTGGTAGTTATTGTACGGTAAGAGCGATGGTTGTGATGGTTGGTATTGGTAGTCTGATGCAATCTATTTTGAGCCTAGACGCCAACAATCAAGAGTCAAGCTAAGAGACTACAAAGGATGCAAAGGCAAGAGCTTCGGTGATGATTTGAAGGCCGTATGCTACAGTACCTACGAGGATGGAGCGCCCCAGAACAGGGTGGAGCACCTCCCAGAGCAAGGTGGAGCGCCCCAAGGCAGGGTGGAGCGCCTCCCAAGGAGAGCGGATCACCATGTCCCAAAAACCTGAAGCTGAAGTTACGGGATGTAGTTTCGTTTTAAAATATTAGTACTTTATTGACCCTACATGGTCTTTTATATCTAGGCTATTTGGGGGGTATTGTCTGATACTTTAGGCGTGTAAAGAAAAATCTATATATACCTTATACTTAGGGTTTATTCATTAGTTAGTCTTGAACATAGAAGAATTGAAATGAGGCATTGTCTTCTTTGTAGAAGCTTGAAGCTTCATTTTATCTCTTTAGACTTTGAATCCATGGAGATCATCATTATTATGATTCCTTCAATGGTTCGAGTTCCTTTCTTCCTTGGAATCAATCTTCATATGTGAGTTTGATTCATTCTTTCTTCTCTTTTCCGTTCTTCCAAATCTTAACTTTCTTGTTATATTGTTAAAATCTACTTTTATTACTTCCGCCTAAAATATATTGCATCAGTTAGTATCAGAGCAAGGCTAGGATTTGTTCTTACAATTCCTCATCATGTTCTTCGTACCTAGTATCGATTAATTTCTTGTTATTTTATTTTTATTAAAAAAAGGTGAAAAGTTGAAAAAATAACCAAAAACAAGGATTGAATCTGACTCCTCATTCATTGATTGATACTGGGGATTGTTGTATCAAGTTTTCTCAATAGTTTGGTACCCTTGAAACACGATTTGGTGTTGTGGTTGAAAATTTGAAAGATTAAACCCAATTTTGAAGAACCCTAGTTGAAATTGCTTCAAATATGAAAATCGAAGCTTGTTATTGATTGATTTGGGTTGGAACTTATTAGGGATTTCTAGAAACCATTAAGGACACCTTTGGATATCATGGAGGAGTGAAAAACAAGTCAAAACGACCAGAAACATGCTGAAAACGGGCAAAAACCTTACCTGAAATGAAGTTGGAGGTTGCAGGAAATTGCCCAGAGTGAAGCGCCCCAGACAGAGGCGGACTGCCCCAGAGTCTCAGGGTGGAGTGCCCCGGCTTATTATTGCAGCTGAGTAGTTTTTTTCTAGGCTTTTCGTTGAGTCTTGTTTATATACTCCTAGTTAGTATTCCTTGAGTAATCTTCCTACTCAACTAGTACTAACTTTTGAGCGTTTAGGAACTCGTGCTTGTTGAATCCTTTCTAACATTCGTAGAACTTTCTTGGCTTCAAGTGCGTACTTTAAAGAGTCTTTCGTCCATAGAGTCACATAAACTACATTCCGAACTAATACTTGGACATACTAGTTGGTGTTCTTAGCATCGTGGTTCTTAGGAGATAACGGAAATCTTTGGGTGGGGTATTTGGAGAGTTTACTCTAAGAGTGTTGAGTGCCACCATCAAAAGTGAGAGAGTGCAATTGAGGTTGTTAATACTAACCTTTTTCCTTCCTCATTGCTTGATATATTTTTTGCAGGTACACGGAGCCATAAGGGGGGTTTGGATGGATGGAGGCGGTGAGAGAAGTTTGGGCAAGGCTGAGTTATCTCAGGCCGACCTTCAAGTCCTTTGGACCGAGACAAAAATTATGAGTGCTCGAGTTCAAAGCTTGACACAAGGAAAGAGTTCTATGCATGCACAAGAAGTCGAGGTGAAGAATAGTATGAGTAGTTTTATTGGCTATGGAACCAAGACGGGTGGAAAGAGTTTTTACCACACTCTTATCTCTACGAGTAGTTCTTATGGATTCCTTGATAAGACTCATTCCTCGACTTCCAATAGCACATATAGTGTTGGAAAAGTGACTGGAAGTGGACGTTTTACTACTCGGAGTGAGTTGAGAGAATGCTATTACAATGAGCATGGAATGAAAAGAGAGCGGATTCGGTTCATAGTAGGCATTAATGGCAATCATGGTTATGTGCTTCAAGTAGATGAGGGCGATACAAACTGGATCAGTCATTCGGTGGTGAAGAGGTTAAAGATACCTTGTGTTAATGGGAGAGCTCGGTTCCTTATTTCTCACGGGGAAGTATGAAGTGGCCTCTTTGACAGGGTGTCATGTCATATTGGGAAAGCCTTGGCTTAACCATAAACACTTTGAGTATCATGCTTCTCGTGGTGTGTATCATGTAGGGCGCTAGGAAGATTGCTAGAATTTCATCCTATGACTGAAATGGTGCAAACAAGAAGTCCTACAAGCACAAGAATTAATGGGACAAATGCAACAAGTAAGGGTTTGAAGACTGTCAAAAAGGTGACCCCAAAGCCAAGTGACTCAAAGTCAAGGGGTTCACCTAAGAAGAAGAGGACATCAAGTAATGATTCTCTAAGTCCCAAATTTCGGGTTGATGTTAAGAATCTACCTACTCCGGCTAAAGGTATTCTTGGGGCTCATCCCAACTCGCTCGAACATGAGAGACAAAAGATTAAGAGAAGTAAGGGAATGACTGGTGACAATTCTTGAGTGGAAAAAGTGGAGGATGTGTTGAGTGATGCGAGTGGGTTGTCACCTCATTCTAAACCTGGACTTGGAATAAAAATGAGGGAGAAGAGAGAGGGAAAAAGAATAATTGAGAGTGAGGGCACCCCTTGTTCTAATGCTAACTCTTTATCTTCTTCTTCTACTTGTGTTAGCTATTGTGCAGGGATTCTTGGAGGCAAGTCGAATGAGCCTCAATCGCGTTCCAAGATGGAAAGGCAAGGTGATGAAGATCCTCATTGTAAGCTACATGAAGAAGGAGTTGATCACGATACTTCAAGTGCTTTGAGTGATCAAGGTACCAACTCGACTGTAAGTGTTAGTTCCTCTTTCCATGAGCATGTTGATCCCTTGTCTTGTGAGAGTGTTTGTGAGAACTCAATACTAGTTGAAGATTTGCATGGCTATAATGTGTTTACAACTAGTGTAGGGTCTAATGGTCAGCTCGTGTGTGAGCATGAATCACTAGTTGAAAGGGTTTGTAAGTCGTATCTTGATATGAGCCCTGTGTGTAAGGAACCTCTCTTTAGTGAAAATTTTGTAGTTGACCTTGTTTGTGAACCTTGTTATGACACACCACCTATTTTTTATGAAGGGGAAGATAAATTGCTTGATTACCCTGTTCTTTCCTTTAATGATATATATTTGATAATAATGATCTTGTGTGTCGTAGTGAGGATGATAGTGACGTTGAGGAATCTCTAGTAAATGAGAGG